>JAUDYJ010000003.1:17626824-20026824 GCA_030761175.1 Masticophis lateralis | reverse complement strand
ACTTGCCTGGAAAGTATTGCAGATCAGGGCATGTACATAATTATTCTTTAGATATTGCAATAATGCCAAGCTATATAAAATACTAGTAGGTGTTATGAAATGCTTTGTATGCTTATATCTTTTTTTTATTGGAGAAACAATGAACACAATTTAATATTATTAAAACTTTTTTAAAAAGATTAAAAACTAATACATATTAATATAAATGAAGGAATTAAAAAGAAAGCAAAAGCAAAGAAAAAGCAAAAAGGGCAGGAAAAGAACAAAAGTTGAAGAAAAGAAAGAAAAAAAGGATATAGACACATTGTTTCGAATATTATTCACAGCAGTTATAAGTGCGAACATATTTTAACCTCTCTCTTGAAAGTTATATCATATTACTCTTCTATCTCTAATCATTTCCAATCATCAAAACCATAAATCACAAGTTCATATATGTTTTCTGAGGTTTTCACGGATGTTTGTATATCTCCATTGCTCCTGGAAGCACAAAGCCGAGAACACCAGCCTGAAGATGACGAATGAGACTTCGTTGAAACGTTGCCAAGATACTTCCAATTTCACGCGGGAGAAAACCCGAATAATCAAAGACCTATATATATATTTGGTTATTCAGGTGTTCTCCCGCGTAGGATTGGATGCGTCTTGGTGACGTTTTGATGAAATCTCATTCATCATCTTCAGGCTGGTGTTCCCGGCTTCGTGCATCCAGGAAGCACAAAGCCGAGAACACCAGCCTGAAGATGACGAATGAGACTTCGTCGAAACATCGCCAAGACACATCCAATTCTACGCAGGAGAACACCCGAATAACCAAAGACCTACATATAAACACCCATGAAGACCTCAGAAAACACACACACACACACACACACACACGCCCATGTAGACACCAAACTGAGAACTTCAGCCAGAAGATGATGAATGTGATTTCATCGAAACGTCGCTGCAATCCTTCTAAAGATATGTTTGCAATTACATGGGAAGAAACCCGAGATATTACCTGTACACACATATATACCCGTGAAAACTTACACAGACACAGATACACACATATATATTATAGCTGCCCATCTCAATTAATGACTCTGGGTTGCTTACAATTAAAAAATTGGGAAGACCGACTAGTTTCTGCACATATTAGAGATCTCATTACTTTTGCTGGTAGAAATGCTAAGAGCTGCGTTTCACCTTCTCCTTAATGTTTTTGAAAAGTACTTTCAGTGGCTTCTTATCTTCAATAAATCACCTTGGCTGTTTTGAGAAAGATCTCTATAAAGTAAGAATGTTATTTGAACTGCCATCAAAGGTTAGACCAAAGGGACCAAGTAGAGTCAAAGCTCTATTCTGCATACAAACTTTGCTGTAATTTCACTGCAGTACATCAGAAATAGTTTTGGCTTAAAAAATACATCAGTGGTGATTGTAGGGCTCTATGTGATCACTGAAGTATATTCCAGAACCCTTCAAGAATAATTTTAAATGTGACAGAAGTAGGAAATTCTTAAATACTGGAGAATTAATCATACTGACTGCATTTAATAAATGTAATGACAATCAAGCAGTATCAAAATGTATGTTTTGTTCTTCCTCAATCTTCTTGTTATAATGCTACCCATTTTTTGGCAGACAATATCAGGCATTCCATAGTAAAGTCCTCAAATCAAACACAGCTGGCTATTGGCTTAAATAGATTCTGTGTTTAGGTCCAGAATAGGTCCAAATTAATTAGATCCAAAGCTTTGTTCCCTATGAGGTCACTGGTTGATTCCTTTGCTATTCTAACTTAATAATGATTCAGTTATTTTCATTTCCACTGATTCAGTGTAAAAAATGTATAGGGAAAAAAAATCCAGGGGAAAATCCCATACTGAGCCCGATCACTCAACCTTGGACAAGACATCACTCAATCTTGAGTTGGTACAACTTTAGCTACTATAGAAAATCTACCATAAATTCTTTCCTTAAAATATTCCTTCCTCAAGTGTGTCAATGTCCTACAAAGGATATTGGATTAGCACACCAAGAGTCAGGTTCAGGATCATGCCCAACCATAGAAGTTCACCTTTCTTGAGACCATCCACTTTCTTTCACCCCAAACTAGCTCATAGAGAAAACTCCCTGTGAAGACTATTACGTATGTCACCATAAAATTTGAAAAATAGGATATAAATCGAACAAATAATGTAAAAGTAGAAACAAAGAAAGAAGTAGTGACCAGGACCAAGAGAAATTCATGAGTGAGGAAACAGCTAAGAAGCATTATTTATGAAGGTAGAGACATTCTATAGAGTTGGCACAGCAGCTGGAAGAGTGGAAGATTTACAGAACAAATCAGCAGTTTCATATTACTCTGGGCTGAATTTTGACTGAATACACATGTCATCCACTTGAAATGCCAGGGAGAGCAATGCTCAAATCTACCCTCATTTACGAAAGGCTAGGAGTGACTCTGGAACAGTTTCTCACTGAGCTGGAAGCTAACGTGCTCTTGAATCCTAGAGGAAAATCTGGATATAAATTTAACAAGCTAATCCTATGAAATTTAATTGGGAATAAGACTTGTTAAATTCACGGACTCCTCTTACTGAACTGATCCACATAGCATTGCATAGCAAACAAACAAAGACAGAAACGAAGAATGACATGCATTACTTTTTCCTCATGAGTTTTTAGACTGTCCAATGGAAAAAGTGAAAAAATAGAGAAATGCTTTAAAGAGTTCCCTATCACCACCACTAATCCCAAACATTCAGACAGATTTGCAGAGGGGAAATGGGAGGAAGGAAATCCATTCTGCAGCCAGCCCCCCTCCTAATCTGCTGTCAGAAGCAACCAGTGAAATGAAAATGAAGTGATAACATATTGTAGAATGTTTAAAAGGCTGAAATTCAGGGGGAAAGTGTGTAGGCCTCTCCAACTTAGCCCCCCAACTGATACAAGCACTGGAATCAAAGCAGCTGCCAAAATCAGTGCGCTGTAAGATTACCTAATGCCTACTGCATATTTACTTTAGATTTCCAACAGGGAGAGAGAGATGGCTGGAAAATGCATGAGATGGGCCAAATATTCAATAACCTTCCTGATCCCCATCAACTCATGTCCTGCCAAATATTTTTTAAATGTTTTCCTCCAATCTTTGCTCCTCCCTGGCTATTTATCAGCTTGATAGTGGCGCTTAAAATTATTCTCATGTCTGCAGCTGATCGCTTCTGAATTAGTGTGCATCTTCTGCTATTGCTGGCTTGCAAATCTCTTCACAGAGCTACAAACTTGGAGAGCTGGCAGGCGTTTTAAGCAAAAGGGAAAAGAAAGGGGGAAAGGAACAGTTTAAAGAGACAGCAAGGAAAACCAAACCAACCAACCAAACACTAGGAATGGTTCTATCCCAGAGTCTCTGGAGAAGACTTGATAAATAGTTGAACTTTTAAGAACAACCTTCTTGTTGAAAACATGGCAGAAATAGTTTCCTGTAGACCAGTTAACACACACGCACACACACAAACCTTCAGTGATCGGACTGAAAAGCTGGCAGAGAAAGCCTTATCTTCAAAATATTTATTTTCTATACTAATTTGGCAGGCATCGCTGGAGCTATTTTTGGATTGAGTATTACTCTAAGTATGCTACAGCATAAGGCCACCATCAAATCAAGAACCCTTCATAATTTTGAGTAACAGAGCCCGGCACTATAAGGAACACATGTTCTGCATTAAAAAGTCCCAGGATTATCCTTCATACATAAACAGAAGCTCTTAGCAAGTGCACGCTCCATTCATTGAGATGGACCAGTGCTCATGATATTAAGTAGCTTCTGGTTGTCTGGGTAAGGTTATTACCGGATTTGATTTTCTGTACTTTTAATTCCACAGAGCTCAGTACTTGGTAGCCAATTCACAAGGTTCCCCAAATGGTGTGGAAATCCAAGACCTGCTATCATACATGACCACTTTGGAACAAACAAGCTTAAAAGGGTTAGCATCAGTACCTCAAATGGCAGGTGGAGGCTATTGGAGGTGACAATGATCCCTGCGATGTCTGTCTTTTCTTTTTACTTGTAAAAGTACTTTATAGACAGGAATATTAAGCTTCTGCTTGGCAGCCTGTTCTAGAAGAGTTAAACTGGTACATATCAAGCCAAGAACTTCTAATAAGTTAACAGTTGTTGTAAGAGTGATTAATAAGAAAATCCTAAGGAAGGATTCTAATTAAAGGATCAAACGTATTGCTTCTTTATAATGATATCTATGTTCATCTACTATTGCTATGTAAGTGGGTGGATGAGAAGTCCAGTTTCAATATGTCTCTCGATAGCAGGCAGATTTGATATCAGATTGTTTTTCTCTGGCTGTGCAATCATAAACATCTGGTACAAGATATGAGTACATTATGTACTGTATGTCACAAGATGAAGCTGCAAATTTTGAAATTTGCCCCATTGTGCAATGATATCATGACTTGAGCTTCTTGGTCCATGTTCCAGATGTCCCTTCAATTAGATATGTAATTTTTTTTATTTTTCACTTTAAAAAGCAGAAAACCCCTTTCTAACCAAATTGTTCATGAATTTGGTGTGAAGGAAAAGCAAGAAAGCACCACTATGATTTGCGTATAAAGTAGCAATTTCAGTTTAAAGTTGAGACATTCATGTGCTTAGAGTATATGTAGGTACATCAACAACCACAACTGAACCCAAAACTTATGTTGCTAAGTGAGACCGTTGTTAAGTGAATTTTGCCCCATTTTATGACCTTCCTTGCCACACTTGTTAAGTGAATCAATATGGTTGATAAGTTAGTAACATGGTGGTTAAATGAATCAGGCTTCCCCCTTGACTTTGCTCATCAGAAGATCACAAAAGGTGATCACATGATCCCCGGACACTATAACCATCATAAATGTGAACATTCAAATTCTGATCATGTGATCATGGGGATACTACAATGGACATAAGTTTCAAAAATGGCCATGAGTTACTTTTTTCAGTGATGTTGTAAATTTGAATGGTTGCTAAATGAGCAGTTGTAAATCAAGGATTACCTTATTTCTTCCTTTTGGAAACATAGATTACCAATAGCAACATGATGGAGGGGAGTTCATTATATACCGTCCAGCTGAAGCAATATTACCTTCAGAAGACCTTCTCAATGGGATTATTAAGTCCAGGAATTACAATTATGTAACTGCATCAGAGAAAATGATTTTCTTGCTATCATGCTACTAGTACAAACAGAATAAAATACTTGCATCTCAGGGTTGAACCATGGGATCCTTGGTGCTCTCTGAGCTTGCCTGCCTATTTGCAGACATTTCATTATCCAATTAGGTAATATCATCAGTGCTAGAAGACAGTAGGGTTTGCTCTATGTTTATTTCAGTGGCTACCCTTGTCAGTGCTGGTAGGAGTATTTTTAGTGGTTCCTTGATTAGGCTGTTGTTTATTATTAGCTCATTGGTAGCATGCAGGGGTGGGCTTCAAAAATTTTAGCAAGGGTTTTTCTGCCTGGTTGCTGGGTGGATGTGGCTGTGGTGGATGGGGCCTAGTCGGCCTCCTGAACCACAGCAGGGGGGCATTTTTGCCCTCCCCAGTCTCCAGAGGCTTTCTTCGAGCCTCTGGGAGGGTGAAAAGAGCTTCCCCAGGCTCCGGAGGCCCTCTGGAGGCTGGAAACGGGCTTGTTTCTGGCCTTCCTGAACATTCAGTAGGCCCATTTTTCACCCTCCCCGAGCCTCCGTGTGTGCCTTGCACTTACCTGCATCCAAAATGGGCCACTTGAGGACTCCTGGGAGGGGAGGGGAAGGATAGGCGGGGCCAGCCAGGAGTGGGATTTGGGGGTTCTCCAAATTGCATAGAATCTTAGCTAGATTCTATGCAATTTTCCCAAATCCCTGAGAACCCCCAGCAGCCCATCCCTGGTAGCATGCCACTAGCCCTGTTCCAACACTTCCAAATTACAATGTTCACCTGCATTGATGAAGAGAGGGCAAGCTAGATGTACTGAACAAATCTATTTTCCCTCCTTATAGATGTTCTCATACAAATTGCCAGAATGGCAGAACTATCAGTCTTTATATTTGGGATAGCAGTTTTTGCCAACAGAAATATTATGTTTTCGTGAAGCTTATACAATTTTCGTACAGTTTATAAAACCCTACAAAACTGTTTTTGACCACAGCGGGAAGCAATGTTGAATGTGCACCGTGCAATACCAACACTATCAGGTTACCTCTACATCTCTGGAAATCAATCATCTCTAGAGAGGCTCAGTATTGGATTTTAATGATGTAGCCTTTTAAACTTCATATGGGCTACTTTGAGGAAATTGAGCCAGTTGTCAAAACAAAAGGTAAAGTTGATGAAGATAGAAAATTCTACTGTGAGTACCATGAAAATGGGGTATCCTAACAGATATTGGTTTGGATACAGGGTCGTAGAATTCCAGTTCAAAATTCTTCCCTGATATCCAACATTGGATTGCTGCAGAGTGTTGAGTTTAGACATGGTAGGCATCTTGGTGCCTTCTACGTGTGTTTTGAAACCCAGCTCCAATCATGAAATTAGCTGTATGTAATTTTGTTCTCAGCAGTGACTGTTTTGTCTTGTTGAGGCTCCACTAGAGAATGGTAAACTATCATTTTCGGATGGATTTCTGTCTTAAATATCCCACAGTACATTATCACTTCATTTTCATTTCATTGGTTTCTTCTGATAGATTGATTGCTAAGTCTCTTCTTTCAATTCTTAAATGGAATTGCTGAAATGCTTGGGGTTGAACAAAATGCTACCCTCTCATTTACTACTAAATTAGATCCTTAATCCAAACCCAGATTAAGGTTATTGCCAAAAAACAAGATAGATAGATTGCTTATTTACCAATTAAGCCTTGGAGGTTAGCTGACATACAGGATCATGTGCAAAACAGACATTTTTGTCTCTCTTATTCCAAGTACACTTTTTGCTAGAATCCTTCAAAAATTAACTTTCCAAAATTGTATGTCACATCCTGATTTTTATATAATTGGCAAGCTAATCTTCCCCATAAAGATAATGAAATATAACTAGTAGATTAAAAAAAAAAGAATTACTAGGTTGCCTCAAACTTCTAACATCTCAGTGTGAGGAACTACAGAAGACAACTGAAGGAAAAACAACAGAAGAAAAAAAAATGATGGGCCAAAAAAAGTAAAGGAAATTTGGACATAAAAACTTTATCTGGAATTCTTAAATCATGCAATTATACAAACACAATATATGTGTATGTGGGGTTTTTTTTTGCTTTAACTATATAATTGTTTCTAAATATATAGATAGATAGAAATATAGAAACAATTACATCTGTTCTTCAAGCAGAAGGGAGAGAAATGTTCAAAACTTTTAGAAATTTCAAGATGTTAAATATTATGATCAGAATCCATGGAAACTCCTATATTTTAGTTTCAGCAAGATCATGTTCTCCCATTACTAAAATAAGAATGCAATCAAAGTGATAACTAGTGGTTTTAATGTGATACTATTTCTGTTTACAGTAGAATATGTCCTGTTGTACTGAGTGGGATTTTCTTGAACAGAATTGTGCTAAATTCTGATAAAAGTGTAAGAAAGAATCTATAAGCTGATACATATTTTAGAACCACTTATGTTGGGGAAATGCTCACAGAATTTGCACAAATTTCACTGTCAAACAGAGCATTGCTTAGTGGGCATATGGTTCCCTTTGTGGACAAATGATAATGTCTTGTTTAATTCTAGTTTCACCAGGTTGCCATGAGTGAATCTAAATGGTTGTTTTGAAGTGGGAAGAATAATAAGATAAATCTCAGAGGTGTGTGTTTTTGTGTATGTGTGTATATCAAAAGAAATGATGAACCAAAACATGTTCAGGACATGTTTGGAATAACAGTAACTTAATATCCACATGTGCAATGACTCAGCGGTTAAAGACACTGAGCTTGTCAGCTGGAAAGTTGACAGCCAAGGTTCAAGACCAAGTACCGCATAATGTGGTGAGTTCCTACTACTTGCCCCAGTTCCTGCCCACCTAGCAGTTTGAAAGCATACAAATGGAGTAGATAGATACCACTTTGGCGGGAAGGTAATGGTGTTCTGTGCATCTTGGCATATAGTCATGCTGGCCACATTGTGAGAGAAAAGTTATTTTCAATTGCTGTGCCTATTAATGGCTTTTGAAATGGACAAGTTAATAAGCCAATCAGAAAGCAGCTAATAGGTTTGAATCTCCCGGACTTTTATATTCCCTCCCCTAACTGTCACAGTTGACAGTATAAAAGGAGATTCTTGACAGAAAACTATGCTCTTCTGTGAGCATTTTGGAAGTCAGTAAGAAGAGCAGTTCTGATGCAGTTCTGATGGTTTACAAGACTATTTCTTCTGAGGAAGAATAACCAGAACTAATATCGCTTAGAGCGATTACAGATAGATAGATAGATAGATAGATAGATAGATAGATAGATAGATAGATAGATAGATAGATAGATAGATAGATAGATAGATCTGACAGGATATTTAAGCAAAGTAATGAAATACTATTTAATATTTGAATAGATATTGTTTTATTTTTATATTAATAAAAACATTTATTGTTAACTGCTTCAGAGGCTCATTTGTTAAAGTAGATCTTAATAGAGATAAAGGTTCACAGTACATTGATTTATTTCCTCCTCGACACACATGACCACAGAAGACTCTTCATACAATGCTAGCTCTCTCAGCTAAGAAATGGGGATAAGCACTGGCCCTTGAAGTCAGATATGACTGGATAGGGGAAACCTCTACCTTTACCTTTTTCTCCATGTAGTATTTCAAAACCAGACGGATTCAAGATCATTTTATGAACCAATGAAAGTAGGATCACTTTTTTATTGTTCAAGGCCCCTTTAAATATACATGTTTCATTGTGACGTATGTACAAAAGGGAAGAAACATGTGCTTCAATGGTGTGACTGTGCTTTCATCATTTGCATCCTCTTTACACACATTAGACATACACACAGAGAGATACATCCATACACCAGACTTCTCTGAAGAAATTAGCTAATGTACCACCATTCTTTAAAAAGTGATACAAGGGAGGTCTGGGAAATTATAGGAAGGTTGATTTAATGTATTGCCGATAAATTGGTGGAAATGATACTGAAATAGCATTTCTAGTCAAACAGGGAATCAAGACTATCTGCTGAGATTCTTTGGATTCTTGAAAGCTTGGAAGAAACTCAGCTAAGCAAGACAATATCAAGATGTAAAAATTGTACAAGGAATGGAGAAAAGGGATGGGAAATATATTTTTTTCTCAATTTTCCGGCATAAGAAAGTCATAGAAGAATGGTTGGAATGCAGACCACTTATGTTGTGACCCTGACTCCCAAGAACTGTCCTAACAGAGGAAGAGGACTCAGAAGGTGATGGGAAGGAACTGATAAGGCCTACCTCTCCAGGACCCTCCTTTCTGACAATGCCTCAGATTCCATCTGAAGGCCAGGAGGAACAGCCTGGGATGTGCCAGGAGGAAGGCATATCAGAGCACCAATTGATAGGGAGTGAGGATGATGAATCCTGGCTTGATCCCAGGCAGCGTTTGAGGGAGAAGCATGCGCAGCAACGGAAGAGGCGTGGGAGGGCCAGAGATTGAGCTGAGTCACGGAACCACACCACACCAGAAATAAAAGTGGGTGGGATTGCTCTTTAGGCTTTGTGACAGACAAAGTTCAACCCTGAAAATCACACCGTGATCTCTGAAATTTGGCTTGGATATATTTTGGACTGAACATTGACTAAACTCTTGTCTCGTGGATAATTTGTTGCTCCTGGAACGGACTGAAGATAAGTCCTCTTCTGCTTTATGGGAGTGAAACCAATCTTGGCAGGCATTTGGCAGTTTGCTACCAAAACCTTGGTCTGCCAAGAATTATAATCTAAATAAAATATTGGCAGGCATGCTTGGTATTACATTTGCCTGTGTGAGGAAGGGGGACAGAACAACTTATGTATAATTTTTCTACTAATTTGATTGTTTATACATGTGTTTAATTGACCAAATTAAGCTGGTTTGTGAAATAACTGAACTGGCTATAATTCAGTTTAAAATAAGGATGTACAATCTGGAATTCAAGGTTGCTCTGGGCCATCTCCCAAAAGACTGTGAAGAGAGCTTATTTCTGTGATGGTGAACCTATGGCATGTGTGACACAGGTGGTATGCAGAGCCCTCTCTGCAGTCGTGCCAGCTGTCAACCCAGTCCAGCTCCACCATGCATGCGCATGCACCTCCCACCAACCAGCTGGTCTTCAGGTTTCTGCCACACATGCGAGGGGGCTGGGGTGTTTGTGCCGTTTTGGGCCTGGAAGGCTGCTTGCACCAATCTGGAAGCTAAAACGGGGCATGGGGGAGCAGGGAGCATGCATGGGGGGTCATGCGGTAGTCGCATGTGCATGTGCAGGGGTCGCACGGTGGGTGGTGCAGGCTCATGGGGGCACTGTCACGCGTGCGCATGCTTACAGCATGAAATGACAAAAAGGTTAGCCATCACTGGCTTATTTAATAAAGGGCAAAATATGAAGCAAACAGATTTTGCAGACAGTAGCAGGGGGAAAAAAATTCCTGAAATAAACTCTACTAACCTGAAGATTTGGCAAGACCATCTTAGTTCTAAGCAGGCAAGAACTGATGCTTATTTATAAATAGAGAGAATGTCTATTCAGCATGCAAGTTGATCTTCTAGAAAACCAATATGCACAAGACATAATATAACCAGTTATAGGGATATTACTTATGTATATGGATATACTTATGTAATATGTAAACTGAAAACATATAATTTGCTCGTTTATCCCATTCTGGAGAAGTACTGGGTCATCATTGTTCTTTTTAAATAATGGTGCACCTTGCTAATTCTTACCAGCTTCATGCCTATGGAGATTTTCAGTGATCCAGGTCATGGTTGTCCCAAATGTGCTTTTTCAAGAGGCAACTGGAGTTTCTGGTTTTTTTTTCTTTCAAGATGTTTCACTTCTCATCCGAGAAGCTTCTTCAGCTCTGACTGGATGGTGGGGAATAGAAGGATTTATGCTCCTTGCAAGACAACTGTTCATTTGCATTCTTTTAGTGAGTTGTTAAGGCCACCTGGATTATCTGTGTTGTGAGGGTCACCTGAGTAGTGCAATAGGTGTGGAGCCTTCTTGGAACTGTTTAAAGGTCTATATTGCAGACTGGAGATAGATGATGTTGTATCAAAACAATGCTATAGAGCACTGCACACCAGAAAAACAGTTTTTTTGCTGAACGTCATCACTCTCCTAAACAAATATTTCCCTCAACACTGTCTAACTATTTACTAAGTCTGCACTACTATTAATCTTCTCATCTTCTCATCATTCCCATCACCCATATCCTCCCACTTATGACTATATAACTGTAACCTTGTTGCTGGTATCCTTACAATTTATATTGATATTGTTTCCTGATTGCTTATTTGTACCCTATGACTATCATTAAGTGTTGTACCTTGATTCTTGATGAACATATCTTTTATTTTATGTACACTGAGAGCATATGCACCAAGACAAATTCCTTGTGTGTCCAATCACACTTGGCCAATAAATATTCTATTCTATTCTATTCTATTCTATTCTATTCTATTCTATTCTATTCTATTCTATTCTATTCTATTCTATTCTATTCTATTCTATTCTATTCTATTCTATCCCTCCCCCTCTGTTAAGAGAGGGATGTTCAATTCTGACATAGATGGCCTTTTTGACCCCACTTTCAAACCGGTGGTCCTGACGACACTGATAAACCTCCAGGTGGCCTTAACGACTTGCTAAAAGAATGCAAATGACCAGCTGTCTGCAAGGAGTATAAATCCTTCTATTCCCCACCTACCAGTCAGAGCTGAAGAAACTTCTTGGATGAGAAGCAAAGCATCTTCAAAGAAAAACCAGGAACTCCAGTTGCCTCTTGAAAAAGCACCTTTGGGTCTTACCAGCTTCCTGTCTCCTTCATTTGGGGTGTTCTCTTTCTAAACATTGCTGCCAACAGCTGGGCCAGTTGCTGTTGACCTATAAAAGAGAATATTTGTAGTTTAGGGTTGAAATGAGGGGTCCTTGGTGCTCTCTGAGCTTGGTTGTTTTCTTGCAGAAGTTTCATTACCCAAATAGGTAACTTCATCAGTATACATTCTTTCTATTCTCTCTAAATATCTGCAAGAAAACAACCAAGCTCAGAGAGCACCAATGAGTC
Organism: Masticophis lateralis; assembly: GCA_030761175.1. Taxonomy (NCBI): domain Eukaryota; kingdom Metazoa; phylum Chordata; class Lepidosauria; order Squamata; family Colubridae; genus Masticophis; species Masticophis lateralis. The sequence goes on along the minus strand of JAUDYJ010000003.1, from coordinate 20,014,571 downwards.
TTCAGTTGTTGACCTCTCAATAAATGAATGAATGAATTAATAACAGACTAAACATTTTCTACTCAGCTTATCTATTTAGGCTATTTCCTTATTGGCATAGTATGTGTAAAGCCAGCCAAAGCAGTGCTATGATATCTAAAATCTGTTGAGATCTTAAATGATGCATGTCTCCAACCAGTTGTAGCTTATCAATTGTCATGAATAAATAAACCACAACTTAAAATATACTTTGAACTTCACCAGTGATGACAAGTCAAGGTGATGATAAATGAAAGAAGACACGAGAAAGAAGAATTAAAGGAAATTAATGTTCAGGAAAGAAAACTGAGATGGGCATTTGCTACCTATCATAGCTACTCATAGCCAGGTTTGGATTCTTTCCAATGAGTATCTCATACCTACATAAAAATGTACAAGGAAAATAAATGCATGAAGGTAATGCTTTATTTCTGCTTGGCTGTTTCTAACTATGTTCCTGGCTTGTCTGTTGAAAGCATTACTTCTTAGGCAACTGATCCAATGAAAGAACGATAACAATATAATCTATAACTTACGTATCTGACTTTTGCTTGCTGAGTCAGCTGAAAGAGAAGTTGCCAGCACTTAAATCTGAACAAATGAACAACTATTGATTATCCCAACCGAACAGAAGTAATACTGTAATGGTCTGGAGCAGAAAAAAGAATAAAGTATGCTGAGATTTTTAGCGCTGATTATAGTAGGATAAATAACATTTTCTGATTCATTCATTGGATAAGTGCCTCTAGCACTCTTGGCTCAAGTGTAATCTAAAGAAGACAATGGGATTGCTTAAGAGTAAATACCATCTGTCATATTTAATTGCCTGAGCCACCACTGAGAGAAAATTGCTTTTTGGAGAAATGTCTTAGGCTGTTTCAACTGGGTGAACTAAGGCATCAGTAAGTTTGGTACATTGTTTTTCATAGCAAATTCCATAACACAAAGAAGATTTTTTTCTTTACAAGCTAGTGAAAGAAAGTTTTATCCTACTATGTAGAAAAATATACAATTTGAGGCTACAAGACCATATAAGACTTCCAAGAAACTCCCAATGTAATTTTTAATGTGACAGAAGAAGAAAACTATTAAATAGATGATTTGGATTGGATTGGATTGGATTGGATTGGATTGGATTGGATTGGACTGGGTTGGGTTGGGTTGGGTTGGGTTGGGTTGGGTTGGGTTGGGCTGGGCTGGGCTGGGCTGGGCTGGGCTGGGCTGGGCTGGGCTGGGCTGGGCTGAGCTGGATTAGATTGGATTGGATTGGATTGGATTGGGTTGGGTTGGGTTGGGTTGGGTTGGGTTGGGTTGGGTTGGGTTGGATCAGATTGATTTGAATCGGATTAGATTAGATTTCTATCCTTGATCCAGAAAAAGATGTATCTGATGTTAAAAAGATAGATAATCTCTCCACTCCTTACTGATCTTACTGAGACTGAGCCTCAGCAGTGAGTAGAATACTGATCTCCGCACAACTTATAATTTTTACTCCAGAGATGCATGAGATGTGGTTCTATAAATTCTTGACTGTATGTATTTATTTAGTCTAATATTTAATGTAATACTTGAATTTAATTTGATTAACTTAAAAAGTATCATTTTTCAATTTCTCCTCTACCTTTTATTCTATATATGTCCGGACATAGCTCTCTTGGCAGCAGTACTGTTTTGCCAAATGATTGACTTCTTCTGAGATGTTTTATTTTCAAGTAGTCTAGTATTCTGGGATTCCTGGGGTTCAATCCAATTAGTAGTTAGGTCCAATATCACGTGTGGGTAGGTGCCTTCAAGTCACTCTTGACTTCTGGAGGCTACCTGGGCAGCTCCCTGCAGTTTTCATTTACATAGCTTAGCTTCTTGAAATCAACCATCTGTTATTCCATCTGTCTTAGTAAAAAATTTGGCTGGTAAGCTATGTCCAGCTGAATTTCATCCCTTGGAAGTCATATATGATTTAATGAAAAATGAATGTTATTTTACCTTCTAACAGTGAAAAATAGCCCAATATGTGTAGGTCTGTACTCATAATATCTTAAAACATAATCCAGGCCTATCAGGAACATTTTATTGATATCAAAGCAATCCCTTTATGAGGTCTGAAAGAGTTTTAGAAGAGTTTCACATTTGCTAGGGTTATTTTTAGGCACCCCTGATTAAGAGGAAAAGTTTAAATGACAGAAAATTGGCTGGGTCCAAGTGAACCTTATCACCCTTATACTCTCGCTTAGCCCCATCAAGTTCTATGATCTTATGGCCACCATTTGAAAAACCAGTTTTAGGATATTTGAAATAGTCATTCATTTCCAACCCAAATAGCTTCATAAGACTAATACTTAGAATAATAAAGTTATTCAATGACAATAGTCATTTTGAATGTACACTAATTGGCATACATTAAAATGACATTTTGTTGCATACAGCTCTGAAAGGGTCACCACGTCCAATATACACTACATAAACATGACAAAATAAATAAATACAAAATTATGCAAATACCCACATATATTATATGACCCAGAGAAATAATGCAGTCTATTCCGGTTGTATGCATGTACATGGCGAGAAAAATGAATCTTGCAAGTTTATCAGATGGATGGCCTAGGGAATAAAGCTGTTACAGAATCTGGTAGTCCTGCTAGAAATACTCTGAAACCTCCTTTCAGAGGGGAGCCACAGAAACAGACCATAAAGTGAATGTATAGTGTCTCTGACAAAGCTTTGAGCTCTAAGCATAGAGCGCTTATAAACCATATCTTGAATAACAGGAAGGGAGCTTCCTATAATCTTTTCAGCTGTACTTACCACACTCTGTAGGGTCTTTCAGTTTTAGGCACTTTGCTGCCACCAAACCAAACAATGATAAGGGTTCCCACCCTTCTATTTCCCACCATATCCAAAATTTATTATACTACCTAGCTTTCAGTCTGGCAAAGAGAGGAACTATAGTATGTCACTAGCCCTAAAAAAAACCAAACAAAATTCTTTATCATGGGTTGTTTTGCCATTGTAGAAGATGACAAGCTCAACACAGAAGAAATGGAACATATATGCTATCACCTCAGGGAGATAAAATGGGGTTAAAAAGAAAGAAAATAGGACTGTAAGAAGATTGCTGAGAAAAAATGGGACAGAGAAGTTGGACTGGACGGGGGAAAATTTGCCTGATTTTTTTTCCTCTTTTTTTGTCCCTCTGTTTTCCTGGTGATGAAAGAGAATTTGTTTTCAAAATTATTTCAAAGGAGAAAGGCATTTCTGTTCTCACTAGGAGACTATTAACCTCTTGCCTCAATAGCTGGGTTCACACAATGTAACAGATTAGGCTAAGATAGGCTGAACAGATTCTGCTTCAGATGTTGTGAAAACCAGGTCATTGTGTTCAGTCATAACACAATTTATTTATCTAGTGTAATGGGAGTTGTGTTTTGTTAAGATAGGTTTGGGATTTAGTGATGCAGACACAACCATTTAGTGACTGTGCGGCCAATGAGAATCTGTAACAACTGATTTTTTATTGTTTGGCTTCCCCACTTTTAAGAACGCTATGGGGAAACTTCTCCCATATTTGATTCCAGTTTGAGTGGTGTTATTTTTGTCACCTCAAACAGAAATTTTCCTTTCAAAGCATGTTTGGAAAGTTCTTTTCCTTTTGGAGAATTGTGAAAGAAAAACTGAACTCTTTCCACAGTTGGAGGAGAATTTTGAAAGGTCATACAGATACTCCTAATAAAGTGGAACACCCAGCTCAGAGTTTCATCTTTGATGAGTTAGCTGTAAATGAAGAGAAGAGCTCAGACATTTCTTCTTTTTCTAGCTAGCCTAGAGCTTTTATACTGTGTCTGCACTGTTTGCCTGATGTGTGTTATTCAAAGAAGAAATGGAAGATATATGCTATCACCTCAGCCAGATAAAATGGAGTTAAAAAGAAAGAATCCTTTCCTCACACAAAAAGCAAACGGACAAAAGTCATCCATCTTCTGACTGATTTAACAGTATTCTATCCCCTTTCTTTTACATTAATTTACCAGATTTATATTCTGATCAACCTTTCAACAAGCTACACTTAGGCATTCTCCCACAATAGAATTATTATTTCTAGAGGCATTAAACCTAAGCAAAAGGTCACATATGCAAATAGAGGGAGGAATGAAGAGAAGCATTGCCCTGTATGTCTCTCTCAATAACCATCATATTATGAAGGATTTTTCCCTTCTATATAAAGGTGTGGGACTGATCAGAGCCACTAACTTTGCAGAGAACATGAACCAATCTGGGTGGCACATTCTAGGTGCCTGATGGATCCAGAAAGTTTCAAGATGTGGACAGTTTTGTCAAATGTCCAGGCAGTTACTGGAATACAAAGGTGACCAGAACGCTAGATAAGGCTGCTTCTGAATGCTTTCTCATTGCTTGCCAATTCCAGGCAGGCCTTTAATTTTCCAACAAGCTGTTGGGTATGAAGGAATGAAGAGATGATTGAACAACACTGGCACAAAAAAAAAAAAAAAAAAAATCAAGCACAAGTGGACCTAGGTAGCTCCTCAAGTTCAAGATTACTCTGGAATGGTTAGGACAGCAAAGCGGAACTACCGTATTTTTCAGAGTATAAGATGCACCTTAGTTTTTGGAGAGGAAAATAAGAAAAAAGCTGATTGGCAGGTGGATCACCCTCCCGGAATACCCCTAATCAGCTGTTCCAGAGATGAATTTTAGCAACAGGTTCCTTGGTTGTGAGCTCTGTGCCTTGCTTTTTTTTTTTTTTTTTTTTGCTTTTTTTCTGCCTCTGAAACTTCTGAAACTCCATTTCAGAAAAAAAATGTTTTTTCTGCCTCTGAAAGCCTCCGAAACAGAGCTTCAGAAAAAAAGCCTCTGAAGCTCTGTTTGGGGGCTTCTTTTCTGAAGCTTCTTTTCTGATGCTTTTTTCAGCCTCTGAAACCTCCATTTGAGAAGCTGGGTGGGGCTTCATTCGGAGTATAAGACGCACCCAGATTTTCACCCTCTTTTTCGAGGAAAAAGATGTGTCTTATACTCCAAAAAATATGATAGTTTGCTGTCCTTATTGCATCTGCAGCACTATATTTGGCACTATATTTGGAAGATGTACCAAAGGCTTAAGAAAACTAGATAGTACTTGTAGTATCTCTGTCTATCTGGACATCTTCATACCTACTATAATTGTCTGTTCATTTGTCATATCTTATTCTCCCTATCTTTCTGCATGAAGAGTATTTCATGCTCTTCACGACTTCTTGAAATTGCAAGGTTAACAATTTGTAGATGGATTTACGTTACATCAAGGCATAGAGTGAGGCCTAGTGTTATATTGTGTGCAAAGTGTTCTGCATTCATCTAGTTGTTGAATATATTATGAATTAATGTTAGTGTTGGCTCGGCGCCGGAAAGAAACGCGACTCAGCTGTCCGTTCAGAACCTTTATTAGATGGGTGAACTGCACGCCGGCTGGGCTGCTGAGCCTCCTTATATCCTGCTCAGGCATGCCCACCGGCCAATGACAATCATTTAAGCTTCCCGCCGGTGGAATCTACCAATCCCCCGGCGGATGTCCTTATAAGGACATAACACCCCTCCCCTCCTAGTCCTTAGTCCGTCAATCCGTGTGCGCGATCACGTACTCGCGCAGGTAGGCGGGACGCCTGACAGTTCTACTGGACCTGCGCGGCCCAGTCGGTGGGTGGATGCTGCTCCGGACGGGCCGAGCCCCGGTTGGCGCCTGTCCCTCCGTCCGGGAGTCTCCGGACTCTGCCGTCGAGTGCGCGGGGCCTGACCTGGCGTCTCCGGCAGGAGTTGAAGTCATCTCCTTGGGCCGTTCCCTGGGTGCGCCGCCGTAGGTCCGGTGGTCCTCCCGGCTGTTCCAGTCGCCATGGTCGGAAGACGGTCGTCTGAACCTCGGTAAGGTTTCCGAGTCCTCGTCCCGTGTCCGAGATGCCCCCGGGTCAGGGGGCGTGGGGACCTCCATGGTGGGTTGACCCCCGGGTGGTGGTGGGTGCGACGGTCTCTCCCTGGCCTCTCCGGGTCGGCCTACCTCGCCGGGGTAGGGTAGGTGGCGTCCCTCCAGGCCGGGGATTGGCTGGTCCTCCTCCTCGTGCGGTGGGAGGCTTTCTTCGCCGAATCGTTGTCGTCCTCCCCTGCCGGGTGGGTGTCGCCGGCCCTCCTCTTCAGGGTGTGGTGGGCCTCCTTCATCGTGGTGGGGTCGGCCTACCTCGTCGGGGTGTGGCTGGCCTACCCTGTCGGGTCGGTGCAGGTCTACCTCGTCGGGGTGGGGTAGGCCTACCTCGTCTGGGTGGTTTTCCTCGAACTCCTCAGTTCCCCTCCACCTTTTCCGGAGCTGGTCGATGTGTCGCCTGCAGATGCGGCCGTCGACCAGCTCGACTTCGTAGGACCTCGGGCCGGTCACTCGCATGATTTGACCCTTGAGCCATTTGGGATCGCCCTGGAAATTTAGCGCGAAAATCAAGTCCCCGCACGCGAAGTTCCTTGGCGGCGGAGGTTTGTTCGGCCTGTCTTTTGGGTTATACAGCGGGTGCAGGCGGTCTAGCGGTGAGCGCAGCTTCCGTCCCATCAGTAGCTCTGCCGGGCTTTTTCTCGTCGTTGTGTGAGGGGTGATGTGTTGGGTCAAGAGGAACTGGTCAATTTGTTCCTGCCAGTCCCCTTTTCCCATTCTGGTTAGTGTCTCTTTCGTTAGCCTCACCATTTTCTCGGCCTGTCCGTTTCCGGCCGGTCTGTACGGGGCGGTGAGCGCGTGCCTTATGCCGTGGCCTGCCAGGAATTCCTCCATCGCCTTCGCTGTCAGCTGTGGCCCGTTGTCGGAGACGAGGGTGTCCGGAAGGCCGTGCGTGGCGAATAGACGTCGTAGGGCCTTGATGGTGGCTTCCGTCGTGGTGGAGGGCATGGCTATGACTTCCAGCCACTTGGAAAACGCGTCGACCACGATCAGGAGGGATTTACCGTTCATCGGCCCGGCGAAGTCGATGTGGATTCTCGACCAGGGTCCGGATGGTGATTCCCACTCTGACGGTGTCGCTTGCGGGGGTGCTGGTCTCGTTGCCTGGCACGGGTCACATCTGGCAATCCACGCCTCGATGTCTTTGTCTAAGGCGGGCCACCAGACGTAGCTCCTTGCTAGGGCCTTCATCCTGACGATCCCTGGGTGACCGCAGTGAAGGGTTTGCAAAGTCCGTTTTTGGAGTGACTTGGGAATGACCACGCGGTCGCCCCAGAGGAGGCAGCCTTGCATCGTGGTGAGTTCTTGCTGCCTTCTGTGGAATGGGGTTAGCTCCTCCCTCTGGGCTTCTTCTGGCCATCCCCGTAAGACCCAGGATAGCACTTGCCTGAGGATTCTGTCCTTTGCAGTGTGCTGTGCAACCGTGGATGAGGACACCGGGCTGGACTGGTCATCATCGATGTGGTGGAGTCCGAGTGTGGGTGCGGGATCCTCGATCCGTTCGTTCAGCGGGCACCTGCTGAGGCCGTCGGCATTTCCAATGACCTTACCGGGCCGGTGGGCTAGGCGGTAGTTGTAGCCCGACAGGAAGATGGCCCAGCGTGTCATCCTGGGCGACATGAAGGTTGGGGTGGGTTTGTCCCCCGCGAGGAGGCCAAGTAATGGTTTGTGATCTGTTATGATGGTAAACGCTCTGCCATATACGTATTCATGGAAACGCTTAACGCCTGCCACGATCGCTAACGCTTCCTTGTCTATTTGGCCGTAGTTCCTTTCGGCTGGTGACATCGTTTTGGAGAAGAAAGCAATTGGTGCTTCTTCTCCATTCGGGAGTTGGTGGCTTAGGACGGCCCCGACCCCGTAGGGTGAGGCGTCATAGGTCAAGGTTAGCGGTAGCTCCCCGTTGTACTGGATGAGGAGGCTGTCGGAGGACAGGAGTCTCTTGGCTTTCTGGAAGGCTTCCTCCTCTGCGCTCCCCCACTTCCAAGGTGCCGCCTTCCCTAGGAGTCGGTGCAGTGGTTCAGCGACGGTGGCTTTCTGTTGTAGGAATACACTATAAAAGTTAAGTAATCCCAGAAAAGCCTGAAGCTCCGTTTTGTTTTTTGGGGCTGGAGCCTCGTGTATAGCCCTTACCTTGTCTTTGGTGGGGTGGATGCCCTGGCTATCAATTAAATAGCCCAGGAACTCGACTTCCCTGACTCCGATCACGCACTTGTCCCGTCGGACTCGTAGTCCCTTCGCCTGGAACCGCTGCAGGGCAAGCCTGAGCCGTTCCATTAGTTGGGATTCCGATGTCCCTGAGACTAGGACGTCATCAAAGTAGGGCACTACCCCTGGAATGCCTTGGAGAAGGCGTTCCATCATCGATTGAAAAATCCCCGGGGCGGCACTGACTCCGAACTGGAGCCTGTTGCATTTAAAGGCACTCCGGTGCGTGACGATCGTTTGTGCCTCCGCAGTTGTCTGGTCCACTGGCAGTTGCTGGTAAGCCTGCGCCAGGTCCAGTTTGGCGAAAATTGATCCATTGCCCAGTGAGTGCAACAGATGTTGCACTACTGGCACCGGATATGCGCTCTGCTGCAACGCGCGGTTGATGGTGCACTTATAATCGGCGCAGATGCGCACTGATCCATCAGGCTTCATGGGGGTCACAATGGGAGTCTCCCATGCAGCGTGATCGATCGGTTCGAGGATGCCCTGGGCGATTAGCTTATCCAATTGTGCATCCACTTTCGGTCTAAGGGCAAACGGGACTCTGCGGGGCTTTAGCCGAATCGGATTGATTTTGGGATCTAAATTTAGAGAAATGGGTTTCCCCAGGAATTTACCTAAGCTCCCGTCGAAGACGTCCTGGAAGTCTTCTAGGAGTTTGTCGAGCTGACTATTCCTAATCTGATTAATTCCTCCGATTGTGAGCCCTAGTGGCCTGAACCACTCCACTCCCAGTAGGGTCGGTCGGTCGTCCTTGACGACGGCGATGGGGAGGTCTCCGCTGAACCCTTTGTATGTCACTCTGATGTTCGTTCGTCCCAGGATGCCGATGGGGTGGCCGCCAAAGTCTACTAACTTCGCCTGGATTGGCTTCAGGTGTCCCTTCGCGATGTTGGGCTGGAGTCTTTTTAGGTTCTGCCAGGCAATAATGGAGAAGGGTGAGCCCGAGTCTATCTCCATGGGGCATGGTGCCCCGTCCACGTGGACGGTCACGTGGAATTTTTCGGCTCCCTCCGCTGCGGTGTTGGCGATGGTCGTCTTGTTGACCCGCCGGCCGTTTGCTTGCCGCTCGTCCTGTCGCCTCGGTTGCTGGGATCGTCTGGATGACCTCTGGTATTCGCGGTCTCCAGGTCTCTGCCTCTCAAAAGTTGGTTCTGCCGCCCTGCAGGCCTCGGCAATGTGGCCTTTCCGTCCGCATCGGCGGCAGGTTGCATCTCGCCAGCGACATCTGGCGTGAGGGTGATCTCCCTTGCAGCTGGCGCATCTGTCCTCTCGGGTGCCATCTTGTTGACTTTCCCGCCTTTGGGGCCTCGTGACCTTGTGGACGGCCATTTCCCCTTCGGACTCCGAGCACGTGGAGAGGTCCTCGGATGACTGAGGCTGTTCTCTGTGGATCTTGTGGATCCCTTTTGAACGTCTCATCGCTGCTGCCGCTCTGTCGGACGTCTCCGCCGCGGTTGCTTCTTCTATGACGTCCTTAAGAGAGATCTTTTTCCGGCTGAGGAACTTTTTCTGGACTGAGCAGTCCCTCATGCCGAATACGATCCGGTCTCTCAGCTGGACGTCCACATTCTCAAACTCACAGCTGGCCGCGATCTTCCGGAGCGCCGATACGAAGTCCTTGAACGTTTCCCCTTCGTTCTGATTCCTTTGGTGGAATTCAAAACGGTTGGCTAGGGGAGTGCTCGTGGGCGCGTAGTGCTCCTGAAGGACGTCTTGGAGCTCGGACCATGGCATCTGCTCGATGTCCCTGGGTGCCACGAGGTCCATCGCCATCTCCAGGACTTCGGATCCGCAGTGAGCCAGGAAGAGAGCCCTCTTCCTGTTGTCGTCCAGTTCTGTGAAACCGCTGCCCGCCAGGAATTGTCTGAATCTCACCATGAAGGACTTCCATTTTTCCTGGCTTGGATTGAATGGAGCCAGGGAAATTTGTGGTCCCGACATGGTTCAGTGACTTAGCTCGGTGATTCAGCTCCTGATGGCGGTAGCGTTGTGTTGCAGGTCGTCGGTTCTTTTTCAGTCCTTCGTCGCCAGTGTTGGCTCGGCGCCGGAAAGAAACGCGACTCAGCTGTCCGTTCAGAACCTTTATTAGATGGGTGAACTGCACGCCGGCTGGGCTGCTGAGCCTCCTTATATCCTGCTCAGGCATGCCCACCGGCCAATGACAATCATTTAAGCTTCCCGCCGGTGGAATCTACCAATCCCCCGGCGGATGTCCTTATAAGGACATAACAGTTAGTAAAATTCAAAAATGGAACTCTGGGTGTGATCTTCTCTCATATATTGAACTCGTATATTCAAAGATGGCATGGAAAAGCTAGTTTCCGTAGGGGAGTGTTCAAGCAAGTAATCCTTCCAGTTTTTCTCCTGATGTCTGAAGTGAAAATAGCTTGACTACTTCATCTTTTCTCTCAAATGATCTGCTGTTTTTATTCCCTTGAACATATATATTTGTTTTTTTTAATTTTCAATATTTTAATTTCCATAGAAAACCTTTGTGGCCCCTGATGACACATAATCCTTCTTCCTATACTGTTATTTCCTTCTTATGTTTCAACCTTTCTTTCTTCTTTCCATTCCCAATGTTTTATGCTGGTATTTCAACCATACCTTTGCAGTTTTTTTGCTCCAGTATTAATATGTTACCACATGCTATCATAAATTAAGTTAGAAAGGTAACCTATTTTGGAGGATTGGCATTTTTAAGGGACTCTATGGATGTTTTTAACAAAATGCCATTGCTGGATTGATATATGTTGGATTGATGTCTGAAAAGGTGCCCAAAACTATCAATCTATTTTAGGTTCTCAGGAAGTTTCCTATTCTCCAGCTAACCACTCTTTACTAATATTGTGAATACATGTAGATCAGCCATATTTTATGTTTTCCTTGTGAGTTCATGTTAGTGTATATTGAGGGATCACCCTTCATTGTAATTCTCTGCAAAACCATCATGTCTGATAGACTGAGAAAAAGGAACTGGCCCCAAAGCACAATTCAAGTTATTGAACTTGGGTCACTCCCCTGGTCAAATTCAAATAGAATAGAACAGAATTGAATTGTTATTGGCCAAGTGTGATTGGACACACAAGGAATTTGTCTTGGTGCATAGGCTCTCAGTGTACATAAAATAAAAGATACAATCATTAAGAATCATAAGGTACAACACTTAATGCTAGTCATAAGTTACAAATAAGCAATCAATAAGATTACTCAATACCCAACCCTGGTTCCTTTGGGGCAGATGGGAAGGCTTCCAAACACAACAAATGTTAATCACCCACTATTTTCATTCTTTACAACGTCAGGGTCCCTGTGGAATCCCAGAGACATTCTTTCAAATAAAAGTAATGCTCAACGCAAAAGGCTGGTACCCTACAGCATGGCAGCCTCCCATGGTTTTTTTTTCTTTTTAAAAAAACAACTTGCTGTGTTGTTTTGCATTCCATATTCTATTTACTTAAACGTTAGTGTAGGTCCTTATGCAAAACGTGTTTATGAGTAATGATATTTGTTGTGCTGACATAAGCAAGTAAGGGGGCAAAAGATGGGATTACATAAAAATTAGTACATGTGCTGACTTAGATAAATGGCAGAAGACTGAAGTTGTAAACAACTTAACAGAAGTGAGATGGGCTTGAAAGCCTAGTTGATGATATAGAGAATTGCCTGAGCAAAGGATATTCGGCTCTTTTGCTTCACTCTGGAAAAAAAAAGACTAAATTGCTGTAGCATCCTAGCTCCGTGCAGCCCGCATCTGCGGACCAAACTGCTTGTTCTGCCTATGGCCCATCTGTGGAAATCACTGGAGCCAGGATTAAAAATGACCTTCTGCAGCCCAAGAGTGAGCTAAATAACTCTTTGCAGACAAAGGTTAAAGACGCTGCTATTTCCGCTGAGAACAGCATTGCAATCTGTATTCTTCTAAAAGTATCAGTAATGGAGCTTTATTATAATTAAGCATGAGGTGCCAAAGAACGATCTGAGTTAGAAGAAAAGCCAAGGGGAAAAAAAAATGAACATTACATCATGAATTCTAAAACGCCAGAAGACAAACTTTGTGCAAAGCTTTAAAGAGATGGTGTGACTTTGCCTTGCATCGTTCTGAATCCCTTGACTGATATACACAGAAAGATATTATTTCCTTTCCAGCCAGTTACTGGGAACATAAGCAGGGGATACTTCTAGTTCAGACCTGGGCATTTTATGGCTCCTAAACCACATTTGGCTCTTTAGCCATCTCTATCCAGCTCACATGAGGTCAATAAAAAATTAGATATCAAATGTAAACCAGCTTGCCACAGGGAGCAGGAGAAGAAGCCGAGTCAGGTCCGGCTCTGTGTAGTCGCCATGCACTTTTTCAATGATGGGAAGGAGAAAATGTGTACCTGCATATTGCTCACCCCTCACCTGAAGCAGCCTGAAAAATTAAGGTGATGGTGTCTGAGGACATCAAATCAGATTACATTGATTTGGGCCAAATAAATAAATAATTAAAATAAATAAATAAAACCCTCTAAGTGTAGTTCATAAAACCATCTGCTACATTGTCCTACCAGTCAATGAATACTTCAGCTTCAACCAAAACAATACAAGAACCCACAATAGATACAAAGTCATTGTAAACCGATCCAAACTAGATTTCAGAAAATATGACTTCAGTAACAGAGTTGTCAATGCCTGGAATGCACTACCTGACTCTGTGGTTTCTTCCCCAAACTCCCATAACTTTAACCTTAGATTGTCTACTGTAGACCTCATCCCGTTCCTAACAGGTCTTTAAGGGGCATGCATAAGCGCACCAGCCTGCCTACCATCCCTGTCCCCTTTTATTCGTATCCATTTCATGTATTCATAATTATGTTTACACTTGTATCTGTTATCAAATACATGCTTGATGAAATACATAAATAAATAAAAATAAATAAAATGGTTCCAGTTTCTCATGTGGCTCCTTGGGAAAATTAATTTCTGTTCTGATTATTGAAACAAGTGAATGGAGTCTGAACATCTGGATCTGGAAGTATCACATACTAATATGGCCCAAAGTACCTCATGAGTGCAAACTGCAAACTGCAACATGTCATATGTGAAGCTGCTTTTAAAGCACATCCTATTTGGGTTATGATTGTTGCATTTACTGTCTTCAGATTTCTAAATGAAATTCCAAGATTTGGCATTACATCTCTAAGGACCTTCAGAAATACCATCTGTAACAGATCTGTTTAACTGGATTCATGCAACAGAAGTCAACTTCCATTTTGATGAAGTCTTTGTGTGTGTGCCTGTGAACATGTGTGTGTGCACATGCAGGAAGGGAAAACAGGCTGAGCAGGAATTGGCTGAGACTGGAAGATGTTTTTCTGTCATGCTGCCAGTTCTACAGACCAGCCACTCTTGTTCTGCCAATATTGATTTTCTAGAACTTAGGTCAGAGGTCTTCCCCAGATTGTTCAATGGAGAATATGTGATGCCATCTGAATTTCATTGGATGGTTGAGGATTGTCTGTCATTATAAGTGTATAATAAAGGAGATAGTTGTTTTTGTTAACCATTGGAAGTTTTACTACCAGTAGAAGATAATATTTGTAACTCAGGATGGGTCAACCTGTTTTCCAAAGTGCCTGAAGGCAGAACAAGAAACAATGGATGGAAACTAATCAAGGAGAGAACCAACATAGAATTAAGGAGACATTTCCTGACAGTAAGAACAATTGATCAATAGAACAGCTTGCCTTCAGAAGTTGTGGATGCTTCATCACTGTGGGTTTTTAAGAAGAGATTTGACAGCCATTTGTCTGAAATGGTATAGGGCAGTGATGGCGAACCAATCATGTGTATGCATGCTTGTTAGCCATGCTCCAGAAAAACCAAACTTCCGGGTTCTGGCAGACATGCCCACCCAACAATCAGCTGGTTGGCACGCATGCACACACTGATTTTCAGCACTGCTGTGTGCACAAAGGACAGCTGATCACCTCATGCACACGCGCACCAGAAACCCAGAAGACAAACAGGCAAGGCCACATGTGCCAGGCGACATGGCTTTGTGTGCCACTTTGGATACTCATGCCATAGGTTCGCCATCATGGGTATAGGGTCTCCTGATTGAGCAGTTGGGCTATAAGACCTCCAAGGTCCCTTTCAACCCTGTTATTCTATGGGGTCCTTAGTGGTACTAAGGACCCCATAGTGGTACTAAGGACCCCAACTAACACCCCCAACAGAAGTAAAACTCCAAGGCAGACATTTTCCTCAAAGTTCCATTTTATTAGAGCTGTCATATTGGCACATCTGGGAAAACCTGAGTCTGAAAGGCTCCTGGGTGTTCCCCACCCAAAGTAAAGTCAAAGTTCCTTCCCCTGCACCCACATGTCCATCGCATGGTCCAATCAGGTCCCCATCCCAACTGGAGTTGTTTCCCAGTCATGTCTTTCCAGGTGCAGGCTGAATGTCCTTGACTCCATGGAAAAGAATGTTGTTATGGTTATACATCTCACCCCGTCCCCATCCACCTCCCCTCCCGTTTCCCATAGCATGTCCATCCACCAAGTGTGGCAGTCCTGAGGATCCAAAGTTAAAGATGGCTTCCAGGGCTGACGCTTAGTTGTTTGATTGCAAATGTTTTTACCCAACCAGATAACATCATGGGTGCTAGAAAAGAGTGGCATTTACTCTCTGTTTATACAGTATACAAATGGATCGTCTCATCATTATTGATGGGAGTGTTGTTTTATTCTTTGTAGGGCTTTGATATGGCTGTTGTTCACTGTTGGTTTGTCTGAGTTGATAGTTCCTTGATTGTGGTATTGTTTACTGCTTGATTGTTGGTCTGATATTAATCCTGATGTTAATCCTGGAAGTTTTGTTATTATTTTGATCGGAAACAAATTCAATAATAGTCGTTGATCAGGCAGCCAGTTCAATGTAAACTGAACTGATAAAAAGAAATAATTAAATGAATAAGTAAAGTTATCTTGCACTAGTTGATACAGTTAGTCCTCGATTTATGACCACAACTGAGTCCAAAATTTCTGTTGCTAAGTGAATTTTCTCCATTTTCTTGCCACACTTGTTCAGCGCATCACTGCAAGTTGTTAAGTTAGTAACATGACTGTTAAGTGAATCTGCTTTCCCCATTGACTTTGCTCGTCAGGTCGTAAAAGGTGATCACATGACCCCGGGACACTGCAACCGTCATAAATATGAATCAGTTGACAAGTGCCTGAATTTTGATCACGTGACCATGGGGATGCTGCAACAATCATGTGAAAAATGGTCAGGTGTCACTTTTTTTTTTACTGCCATTGTAACTTTGAATGGTCATTAAATGAACTGTTGTAAGTCAAGGACGAACTGTACTGGATGGAGGACTGTGCATTCAAGGGATCCCATACTTATGTACTAATCTATTTCTCAGAATCCTTAGACAGCTTTTGAAATATGAAGCAGAGGATGAACGAGTGCAGATGGAAAAAAAAAAAAGGACCTCAGGCATAATTTGCTACTATTTCATGCACATTGTCAACATGTTAAGGGGTTATTGGGAGGCCGAGGATCCATCTTTATTTCTGCCAAATTCTTTAAAACAGAGAGCGGTTTTCCTAACGTTATTTGAAGTCTCAAAAAGGGCATAGGTTGCTTTGACTAAAAACTTCTCTGAAAATGGATGCAAGACAAAAAACAGCATACCAGAATACGAATTCTTAGGTAGCCCAACAGATATGAGAAGCCTGGTAGTGCAAGGGACATACTGTAGGTAGCCCCAGCGTTGGTTTCTTGCAGCCTCTGGAGACTCCTCTAATTCTTGAAAATTCAGCGCACAACTTTTTCTGAAAGAAACACATGAACATCAATTACCATAAATTCTGGAGTAGCTTAAACAGACATTAAAAAAAGAAAGAAAGAAAGAAAGAAATCCCTCTCAAATTTCTATTGTGGCTCTTCAGCTCACCCAAGTATTAAATTCACCCTTGTCCCGCTCCGAAGGCTAACTATACATCAGAGAGGTGTTCACAGACATATGGTTAAAAAAAAGTGAAGATGGGGTCCATGATAGTGCAAACAAATTCTGTCAAGCTTTTCTGAACATAAACCATAGGCAGAGCTTTAATGAGAAGAGAAGAGAAAGAGAAAGAGAAAGAGAAAGAGAGAGAGAGAGAGAGAGAGAGAGAAAGAGAAGTATAGAAATAATTTTATTGTTGCTTTGAATGTTTACTAATCAGCATATATTAAAAAGAATTTTTGTTGCATACATAATAAATAAATAAATACAAAATTATGCATATGCCCAGGGCTGGGCTTCAAAAATTTTAGTAAGGGGATTTCTGCCTGGTTGCTAGGTGTACATGGCCATGGTGGCTGTGGCCTAGTCGGCCTCCTGCACCATGGTAGGGGTGGTGGGCATTTTGTCCTCCCTAGGCTCTGGAGGCTTTTCTCAAGCCTCCAGGAGGGTGAAAATGGCCTTCCCAGGCTCCAGAGGCCAGAAATGGGCCCATTTCCAGCTTTCCCGAACTTCTGGTAGGCCTGTTTTTTGCCTTCCCTGAGTCCCCACACAGATTCTGCATTTACCTGCATCCAAAATAGGCTGTATGGGGATTCCTTGGAGGGCAGGGTGGGCGGGGCAGGGCTAGCCAGGAGTGGGATTTGGAGGTTCTCCGAATTGCACAGAATCTTAGCTAGATGCTGTCCCGAACCCCTGCGAACCCCCAGCTATCTACCCCTGCATATACCCATATATATTATATGACATAGAGAAACAACACAGTCTAGTTCAGATGTATACATGTGCATGGTGAAAAAAAACAAATCTTGTGAGTATACCATGGCATAGGGAAGAAAGCTGTTACAGAATCTGGTAGTTAGAAATACTTTGAAACCACCTCTCAGAGTTGTGGTTGCACAACTTGATTTTGCAACAGTTGTGATCACCATCTTGAGTTTGGTGTACACGGTATAGAAGTCTCCAAAACTCCATCATTCAGAAGAGGGTTGCATGTAAAGCTCCTGGTGGAAGGTTCAGCGGTAGCAATATGGAATCTCTGGTGGAAAAGCGGAGAAAGAACTACAGTTCCCAAGAAAACTTCATGGCAGTTCATCTGAGGCGAGGGGATCAAGGACCTCTTCTCCTTGCAGATCTATTGTGTGCTTTACAAAAGTTAGATCATCCGGGGACATTTTCTCTCTGCGATCACTTGAGAAGGAAACATTTCTCATTTACTGCCAATGCTTTTTGTAAAGAACAAAATGGCTTTCTTCTAGTGGGACAAGAAAACAGAAATGTAGAAAGCACAACTGTTTTATCACAGCCAAATTTATCTAAGCACCACAGAACACGTCTTTGTGTGGACTTCGGGGTTCTTTTTTTATTTCTTACTACACTTTGGAAAGATAAATGCTATTTTTGTGTTGGGTTTTTTTTTTTTTTTGTTCTATTCCATTGCAGCATTAACAAATCAGTGCCACAAGGCTTCACAGGGAAATGTTGTGTTCACATTAGATTATCACCTAGAGCTATTATACTGTTCCAAAAATACTTAACTTCAGTTAGTTTTTTTTGCTTTTCAATCATTAGAAAGGACCAAGTGCTTTCAGGGGTGGAGTGGGGGGTGGGATTTACAAAAATCTTCATTTATAAGTGTAAAGAGCTGGATATGGGCATTTAATTCCAAAAGTATCCAGTCAGGTAGGAGATGGTTCAGTAGTGGTTTTCTTCTGTCCATTGATTTATTCCAGCTGGGTGTTTGAATACTATAAGAGTATTCAAATCACTGGTGGCACAGTGATTAGAATGCAGCATTGCAGGCTAACTCTGACCATAGCCTGGAGTTCGATCCTGACTGGCTCAAGGTTGATTCAGCCTTCCATCCTTCTGAGGTTGGTAAAATGAGGGCTTAGATTGTTGGGCGCAATATGATTCTGTGAACTACTTAGAGACGTCTGTAAAGCACTATGCGTCAGCCCTGGAGCCATCTTTAACGGGAGTCTTCAGGGCTGCCACAGCGATTGAGCAAGCTGTGGGAATGGGAGGGAGGAGGTAGAGATAATGTGGATGTTGAAATCATAACATTCTTTCCTCTGGGAATCAAGGACGTCTTGCCAGCACCTGAGGAGGCGTGAATGGAAGTCAATCGGAGTTGGCAGTGACCAAATTGGACCAAGTGATGCACACGTGGACTGAGGGGAAGAAAATTTATTTTATTTTGGGTGTGGAAAACCGGGGGCTTTCAGATTTGGATTTTCCCCAAATGTGCCAATATGACATCTCTAATAAATCTACTTTGAGGAAGATGCCTGCCTCAGAGTTTTGATTCTGTTGGGGGTGTTACTTGGAACCCTGACACTATGGGCAAATATATAAGTCTAAGTGCTATTGCTATTGCTATAGATAGTCCTCAATTAATGACTGATTGCTTAGCAACCATTCAAAGTTATGATGGATCCATGAAAAGGTACTTATGAACCAGATTTGAAGTTCCAACATCCCCCACATGGTCATGTGATTGCATTTTGGGCACTTAACAGCCAGCCCACATTTACAGCCATTTGCAGGGTCCCATGGTCATGTGACTATGATTTACGGGTTGTTGTTTTTTTAAAAAAATGAGAAACTAGTTTACTTCTGCTTTCCAGCAAAAATATGCTCATTATGGACAATGGGTTTACTTAATGACCCTGCTGTTTGCTTAAAGACTGTGGTGTTCATTTTATAACCACTACATTCACTTAATGACAATTGCAAAAAAAAATAGTCATAAAATCAGCTCGGTCGCAATTTTTTATGACCATCATGACATACCATTCATTATTTCATTATTTAAATAAATTATTTATTTATTTAAATAAATAAATAATAAATAAATACCATTCCAGGTCTCTGTTGTGGTCGTAACTTAAGCCCTACTTGCAATACAGTTCAGTCTAAATTTTCATTGCTTTCAAATCTTTGTTTTTAGAGAGGAGAATGTAAAAATGCTTCCCCTAATAACAACTGGTAGGTTGCATCTATACAGAAAAAAAATTGAAATATTTAAACCTATGAGCCTTGTTGGTTATTATTTACCTAATTTATTTTGGTGGATCTAATTCCTAAGTCTGGATCCAAGCTAATATGCAAAGAGACAGCAGGACTATACTCTTGATGACCATCCTACTGAATCTATTTTAATATCTACAACTTCACTAGAATAATTCTGGGTTTCTATTGTGTGAAAGAATACATGCATATGGACACAGAGTCCCTTTTTCCAGAACTCATACCAAATGCAAAATTGAATGGTGAACACTGTTGGACATTAGTGATAATCTGTAGCAGTGAAAATACTGGACTGACAGCAAAGTTCACCTAGAACCACCTAGGTTGAAGTCTATATTCAAGGGTTCAGGTCTTCTTTTGATGCTTATTTATAGCCCTGGGATCTATCACCCTAATCCCAATTTACATCATAAATTATTGTTGTGAAAATAAAATTGACAGACAGAGTGCTACATATCATGTTTTATGCTCCTGGTGGAAAGATATAATATAAAGTAGTAAAAGTAAATAAAAGTAAACTATATGCTATTGGCTAACATGGCATAGTCAACTTGATGTGAAGTTAACCCAGTATACCCCAAAGGTGCTCTTTCAAGAGGCAACTGAAGAAGCTTCTTGGATGAGAAGCGAAACATTTTCAAAGAAAAACAAGAAAGTCCAATTGCTTCTTGAAAAAGCACCTGTGAGACAACTATGACCTGGATGACAGAGAATCTCCATCGACATTGACCCAGTATAATACATAAGAACTAAGGTTAAAAACTAACTTAATATACAATGCATATGTGTTGCTAAATTTTTAACAGGCCCAGGGAAGTATGCTGTATGAACTCTGTGTGCTGAAACTGCTTTTCTGAACACCCTTGTGTTCATGTGTTCCTCCATGCGCCTGGACATTTTATTAACAAACAACTTTCCAAATATATCTGTACTCATCGTAATTATTTTGCGGATAGTAGATGTTAGGAAATATCTTCACATCTACACATGACGACACATGCAGATAAAATAAGATTCTTGTCAAGTATTTGGCAAGCTATAAAGGCGTGGTTGGTGGGCTGTGTTAACATTGGCAGGTCATGATTGATGAAGATGAAACTGAAAATGTCTTGTTTACTGCT
This sequence comes from Masticophis lateralis, assembly GCA_030761175.1. Taxonomy (NCBI): domain Eukaryota; kingdom Metazoa; phylum Chordata; class Lepidosauria; order Squamata; family Colubridae; genus Masticophis; species Masticophis lateralis. Next base: position 19,994,224 of record JAUDYJ010000003.1, on the reverse strand, counting down.
TTGTGATGCACCAAGCTGTCACAACTCACTATCAATAGTCTTCCAAGTGTTTGATAGCAATTCTTTTTTCCTCCCATCTTCAGATAGGTAGCACCTGGCTTTCTGAGTCTTTGATGAGCTTCCAAACAGGCTGATATATGTATTTTTGATGCTGAATCACAGATTAGGTTTTGCTTGTCTAGTCTGACATTTCAAGTGTCTTTTCAAAATCTCCTTACATTTAGTAAGGTGGGTTGGAAAGGAAACACTTAATCCATGTATTCTCCACCATGCTTCTTTTTTCCTCTGTCTATGAAAGCTTATTCTTCACATGAAGGATCGCTTTCAGCACATTTGTCCTGCAGTTCAGAATGTTTGCAAAACCCAACATGCATGGACTAATTTATCAGATTAACATGTGGATCTGATATAATTTTCAGCTCAGAAACTGATCAAATATGTTCTTTGACTGTGCATTTTAAGTTGAGAGTGGGAAGGTTTAGAGTAGATCAGCACAGGATTAGTATGAACTTACATCTGAACATAGGACAGATCACATAGGCCAGAAATATAATTCAACCACCCTGCAAGGCAGGATATAAGTATCTTAAAATGCATGTATAATGGACTATTACATTTTTAAAATCAATGTTTTGCCCAGTGATAATGGAATATTTCCACAATGGCTGATCTGAAGATGGTGGGGAGGAAAATCATGAGGTAAGGGGAGAGGGGAGAGGGAAAGGGAAAGAAGGAGACTAGAGGAGAGGGGAAGGGAAGGGAAGGAAGGGGAGGAGAGGAGAGGAGAGGAGAGGAGAGGAGAGGAGGGAGGAGGAGAGGAGGAAAGAAAAGCTCCATGGAAGACTTCTTTTTGGAAATTATCCCTGAAGATAATACTAAAGAGTTTGAAGGCAGAATGAATGTAAACTGATAGAAACATGTTTCTGTAATGAAACATAAGATATACACGCATCTTGCAATGAAATGTTCTCAGGAACCTTATTCTTTGAAAAGAAATCTAAAGCAGAGGCCTCCATCTGTTTCTATCTGTCTATTTGTCTGTATTTTATAAATTGAGATGGCTGTGGACTTCTTGGTTCTCTCTGATGTTGTTGCCATCTGCAAGCAAAGAACTAACTTCAGAGAGCAGCAAAGACTCTACAGTTCAGCCTTGCACTACACATATTATCTTTTACTCAGATGACAGTCTCAAATCAATATAAAAAGTCCCTTTTGTATGTGCTGGTGAGATTGATTCAGATTTTAAAAAGTATAACTCTTCATTAATGTGGGGGTAACAACCAATTTGTAACCATCACCTTGCTTTTTATTTTCTTCCTAAGCAAATTTTATTTCAACATATTGAATGAGAATTGTTACAAAATTCTCTACATGGGGCTGCCCTTGGGATGCATCTGGAGGCTCCAGCTAGTCCAGAATGCAGCCACACGGGCAGTTATGGGGGCTTCCCGTTACTCCCATGTAACACCTCTCCTGCGCGAGCTGCACTGGCTGCTGGTTGCTCTCTGGGTTCATTTCAAGGTGCTGGTGCTTACCTATAAAACCCTACATGGCTTACGTCCAGGGTACTTGCAGGATCACCTCCTGCCATCCTCCCATCGTCCGATGCACTCTCATAGAGCAGGCCTCCTCAGGGTGTCAGCCAAACAATGTCGGCTGGTGGCCCCCAGGGGGAGAACGTTCCCTGTTCGAGTGCCGATCCTCTGAAATGGTCTGCCCACCGAGCTCAGGATAGTTTCCAATCTCCTCTTCTTTCACCATGAACTGAAGACGTGGCTTTTCCACCAAATAGATTGATCCGTTGGGGGTTTGTACAATGTAATAATTTTAATTTGGTTTTAATGGGGATTTTAATTTGTATTGTGATTTGTATTGTTGATTGTTGTTTTGTAAGTTGCCCTGAGTCCTTCGGGAGAATGGTGGCATATAAATCGCAATAAGAAATAAGAAATAAGTAAATAAAATAAAATTTTGTACTTGCCTTTATATCCTATATAATATGAAAATATTAAAATGAAAATACTTTCTCTTTTTGATGTGAGTACAACAAATATGTGTTGTTTTTCCATCAAGAAGAAGCTTAATATTTACAGGGCCCATCTCTACCATTAACACAGCAAAGCACTCTAAAGTCTGCAATTTAATCAATCAATCAATTGGTTAATGATAGTCTTGAGTGGCATCTTATATTTTTAAAACTGAAAGGCCATAACCAAGAGAAAAAGGGAATAATTTAACTTTCTTGGTTGCTGAAAACTCAATAATAGCCATTGGGCAACAAAGCTGTTTGATGTGCTTTTGTCTCCATTCACCGAGTTTGCTACATTATTAATTACATGCTAGCTTAATTTTAACATATAATTTTCTTATATTAAATGTATAAAGGCAGTTGATGTTATGATTATCCCAGAGACAACGTGTTTTAAGGCTGTCTTCTAAGCTAAAACATGCTATGTTTGGATATACAAAGGATGAAAATAGAATAAATAAAAGGATACAGCATTGAGAAATGAAATGATTACAATATTAAAAAGAACAAAAGGCCATATTTAATATATGGTTGATCAGGTGGCATAATAAATAATATGCCACCTATTTTAATAATAAAATAGAAAGACAATGGGAATAGGATGGGATTTATCCCTTCTTCTTTTTTTTTAGAATGACTTTAAAATGTGTTTTTTAAACACCTTTGTTGTACATTTTAGAGTTTTCACAAAAGTTGCTATTATTTGTTGTTTCAAAGTGACAAAAAAAGTTACGCTGCTCATTTTTAAACTATATTCATTTCTCTATGTGAGGGTTTTTGGTGCTGAATTTGCTTGTGTTTTGCAGGTGTTTCATCACCCAAACCAGGTAACATCATCAGTGCTACTAAGGAGTGTTGTCAGTTTATATTCTAAAATATAAACTGTTTGGTTAATGAAACATCTGCAAGAAAAGAACCACATTCAGAGAGTACCAAGAACCCCTCATGTCAATCCTGAACTAAAAATATTATCTTATATTAGTATTTCACAATATCTATTACTTGGCTTTGTTGGAGACTCTAGACAGGGAATAACAAAGCAGAATAACTATATATAAGAGGAAAATGAAATCCACTTAGGGGAGAATTAAATGTACTTCTCCAGGAATGTTTCCCAACTAGGAGCCTGGATAGCTCAGCAGACTAAAAGCATTGTGATTAACTCCAGCTGTCTGCAACAGTAAGTTCGAATCTCACCAGGCTCAAGATTGACTCAGCCTTCCATCCTTTCTAAGGTAGGTAAATTGAGGACCCAGTTTGTGGGGGGAAATAAGCTGACTTTGTAGAAATATATAAAAGTATGAAGGCTATTGCTTAACGCATTGTAAGCCGCCCTGAGTCTCCGGAGAAGGGCGGCATATAAATCAAATTTTTTAAAAAAAACTGTATCAATTTTAAAATGTATAGACTTCAACTTCCATACTGGCTGGGGAATTCTGGAAGTTGCAAGAATTCTGGAAGTTGCAAGTTTGGAAGATGTTTACCACATCTTAAAGTTGCAAAGATTAAGAAACACTGTTTTGGAATAAGTGTATTTCAGAGGAAATACAGGGAAAACCAGCTGTTTTTTCCACATGCCATGGACTTCCCATTTGACAGTCTCCTCCTAGATTGTTCAGATTAAATTTTGTCAAAGTGGTGGCTGATATATCCCAGGATTATGCTATATTTGGCTTTAGGCATGACAACTGGTATTTTGAATATGGGTCTGGAAGCCTATCTATAAACAAACTAGCAACCATAAAATGGTTAATTGTGTCCTGTCTATTAGGAGGAAAAGGATTCTGTGGAAACATCTGGCTGGAAATAGTAAGTTCTATGAGTATACCTTTAGCTTTGCATTTTACTTTTCCCTGTTGCTGGTACAACTGTATTTAGATACAGTTAGTTTCTCGAGTGGTCAGCTCATTCAAATTGACAATTGAAAAGAATATTGTATGAGCCGCGGTGGTGCAGTGATTAGAATGCAGTACTTCAGGCTGCTTCTGCTGCCTGCCGGCTGCCTACAATTTGACAGTTCAAATCCCATCAGGCTCAAGGTTGATTCAGCCCTCCATCCTTCCATGGTGGGTAAAATGAGGACCCGGATTGTTGGGGGCAATAGGCTGTAAACCACTTAGAGAAGGCTGTAAAGCACTATAAAGCAGTAGATAAGTCTAACCCTGACAGCTATTGATATTGCTATTGTAAAACTAAATATAAATAAAATACATAAAATGCGCAGTTGTTGCAGATGATTTCTTTTCAGTAAGATTTCACTGAACAACAACAACAACAACAACAACAACTTTATTGTCATTGTACGTATATACACAGTATACCTATACAACGAAATTCACTTAACACCCAAAGACTAGATCCAACGCACATAACAATCCCCAAACACCCCCCCCCACCAACCACAAATTCCCCGCTCCTAAACCACCCAAACATCTACACAACAGACCAAGTAATGCTGTCCAACAGTTCACTGATGGCGGCCCTTTAGTTCATTGTTGAGTGCAATTATAGCTCTGAAGATACAATGTTTGAAAAAATTAATTTAGATAACATTGAAAATCTTTGAATTGAATATTATTTGAATTGATATTCTGTAATCTGCCTTGAGTTGCCATGAGTGAACAGGTGGCAATATAAACCAACCAACCAACCAACCAACCAACCAACCAATTCATTAAAAACAGTAGATTCGAGCAGTCCTGACTGAGCCCTAATTGAGAGAAAGATTAACTGTCCACTTTCTATAATAAATACAACTTATCTTATGAAAACATGAAGATTGCATATGAACAAGGTTTTCTACTGGTCTTTGACTGTAATAAACGTTTCCAGTTTCGAGACCAAAGTTACCTGTTTTACCTGGTGACGTCAAAAAATCTGAAGAAAATCTGTAGAATATAAAGACCACCGAAGGGTTAAAATTGCAACATGGTAAACTTGCTTTGAACAATAAATACATTTATTGCTGTTACTAGAGGTCATAACATATACTGTGCCATAAAATACAATAAAATAACAATGGTAAGACTGTATAACAAAGTAATAAAAGATATTAGATGTAAAAAGGTTATAGCAAAATAAAGCCAAAGTTACAACTAAGAACTTAAGTAGTTCTTTATTAGTATAAATGACAGCACAGCAAAACTAGGAACTTGATTGCTGACAGTTGGAAAAATGTCTGCAAGATGATACTTCAATTTTTCAAGGTCGGAGCCTTTGAATTCACCTGCCATATAACAAACTGGATTTTCAAAGCCAGATTTTTTTAAAAGTGCTCTATCTACTGTATCTATCAATCATTTGTCTAACTGCCTGTCTATCTGTCTATCTACCTGTCTAGCCCTCTATCTGTCTATCCTTTATTTACTAGTTATCTAACTATGATTTCTAATTAGTTAAAATATTGCTATAATAAATATTGGGAAACTGTTCAGTCAGATAATTAACTCTTGGGTTGACATAAGAGATAGCCTATCACATCAAATATTGGGTAACTTGATAATTCTTTGGCTGTCTGTTACATCAGTCCAAGTGTTAATCATCCTATCATCTGATAGAACTGTTTCCCAATATTTATTGTGGTAACATTTTTATTATAATAAATCTAAAATAAGTCCAATTTTGGGAAACTTATTTTTAAGGCACTTTTCTTTTAAATGGCTTTCAACACCTGCAGAGGTCATGGCTAAGATATTATTAACTCATTGAAGTGGGTAATTGGTACTTCTATTTTTTTTTATTTTTTTATTTTTTGCGCATGAGATGGGCACTTAAGGAATAAAATGGCTGGTCTACGCCTAACTGTATATAGTTTAAGGAGAAGAAGAGGGCAAGGGCAAGGGGCAGGGGCAGAGGAGGTAGAAGTGGTGGTGGTGGAAAATCTTGGAAACTATACCTTCATTAGGAATTTTACGGGAATTCAAAAGTAATGTCGGGTGATGAGAATTATAGCCCATGATCTTGTGGCAGTTGTCATTGTCAAGGCAGAACACATAACTCTCCATCTTTAAGTTTCCCTCAGAGCAATAACTCTGAGAAGTAGTTGGGCTGGACAGAAGTAACAGAACTCAAGTGACCCATGATCTTCGATGGTGTCTCTACTCCTAGTCAAACACCTAAAGTTGACTCTACCTGGTATATTCAAGCATGCTGCTTCCAAGTAAGGCAAATCACAATTATTCCCAAACTGGCACTTATCATCATGGGTTGATGATAGGTTTGGTAAATTGTTACTGATTCAAAAAATGGCATTTTTAATAGAATTGCAAACCTACCACAAATCTTAAATACTTCAATTTTGATGATAGTGATCAAAATGAACCCTACGTAACAGTGAAAATGCTGTTTTAATTGGGATAGGGTTTAATAAGTAAGTGTTTAATTGAGATAGTAAGTATTTAATCTAATCTAGCCAATCAGTTATCTTTCCCAAGATATCTGATTGGCTAGGTTCATGAAATATGCTAAACTGGTTATCAAAACATGTATTCTATGACCAAACAAATCAACCATATTGTGATTTAGTATTGTTTCTAAAGTATAGTAGGGAAATGGCCATGTTCCCACAATATGCACATGTTCATACAGTATGTCCTATTTAGAGATGGGAAGGCCTGGAAAAAAAAAACCTGAAAAAATTGGGAAAAACATGTTTTTTTTCTGGAAGGTTTTCCTGTTTTTCTTCCCATACTGCTTTGAAAAAAAATTAGGGGGGGGGGGGAAATCCCAGAAAAACAATTGTATTTTTCCTAATTTTTTCAGTTTTTTTCAGGCCTTCTCATCTCTACTTCTATTCAAATAATAATCTATGCTTTGTCTTAAAATCTTGACCTAGTTTGGTCAATATGAGATTTAGTTCCTATAATACATTGAGTCACAGATTACCTACTGCCTTTTTACCTAAATCTAGCAGATCGGTGGACTCTTTTTATCCTAATACAGCAGATTTTGTGAATTCAGACACAATGTTAGAAAAATATCCCAACATATCCAATGTTTAGAAATGAACAAGACAGCCCTTTTTTCAACTGAAATCCTTTTCACTGCATCTAGAGGAGAATGCTAGTTTTGGGGCTGTGTGCCCAAATCATCCTTGAGGTGACTCCTGTAGGTTCTCAGAAGGTAAGGCTGATGTTGCTTATACTATTATACATAATTGATCAAACTAAACCAGTGTTTATCAACTTCAACAACTTTCAAGTGTGCTAACTTTACTCCCAGCATGCTGGCTGAGGAATTCTGGGAGTTGTAGTCTACACATCTTAAAGTTGCTGAGGTTGAGAAACATGATGTCGATTCCAAAGTTTACTTTAATAATTCCCTGACAGATTTTAACAGGGTTATATATGACAATTTCATATGAACCAAAAACCCATGGCAAGTTATTCCCTCTGTCTGCCTAAGGCATAATGAGGTTGCAGCAGATCATATATTCTGCCAACAATGACCCCTATTATCCATGGCTATTCTAATAGAGTTGCTTACAGGAAGGAATTGACATTAATTCTGTCACAAGTAAATGCCCTCCCTGGGCAAACACTAACTCACAAACTGGCAACTCAGGGGTTAACTACCTTAGGCAAGCCCACTTCCCCTTCTTTTGTTCTCCCCTTACCTGTAGCTCCACCTCCAGGGTACTTAAGGCCTTCTCACGTAGACCCAGTTGTTGTTCCTGATGATACCTGTAAGAGAACAGACAAGCATTAATAAAGATATCCTTAATGAACCAATCCATGTGTCTTCGTAAGTTATTGGGCCCAAACTCTATCCACAGTAACAAATTCAGCCTATCATATTCAAAATTTATCTTTAACATTCTAAAAGTACAGTTACAAACCAGAGTACCTTAGTTTTTCTTGATCATTAGCCAACATGTAGAATAAATTACGGCAGAAGACTTACTTATACTGCTGGAAATCTTGGTTTATGACCTACAGTAATCAGCAAGGGACAATGCTTGGTTGTGCTTATTGGGACTCTAATTTCTTAGTTTCTAAGTAGGGTTGGGCCCATAGTCATCAGAGAACATCAGGTCTTCAGGCTAGTTTGAAAACCAGCCCAGAATAATAATAATAATGACAAACTGTTTTTTTTTTTGTAATGTTGGCTTATAAAATGGAATCAAGGTCAATATAATAACTAACTCTCATAAAAATCTTGTCCCCTTATTGACAAGCTACATAGCATCCAGGTAGAGAAATCTGCATATCTATCCCTATAAAAGGTAAAGGTAAAGGTTCCCCTGGCGCATATGTGCTAGTTGTTCCCAACTCTAGGGGGTGGTGCTCAACTCCGTTTCAAAGCCGCAGAGCCAGCGCTATCTGAAGATGTCTCCATGGTCATGTGGCCAGCATGACTAAACTCCAAAGGCGCATGGAGTGCTGTTACCTTCCCACCAAAGGTGGTCCCTATTTTTTTACTTGCATTTTTTACGTGCTTTCAAACTGCTAGATTGGCAGAAGCTGGGACAAGTAACAGGAGCTCACCCCATTATGTAGCACAAGGGATTTGAACCACTGAACTGCCGACCTTTCAATCAACAAGCTCAGAGTCTTAGCCACTGAGCTCCGCGTCAGAGGAGATCCATAGAATTTGGATATCTGCCTTTAAATGAGCAAAACTGTTTTGGCCAACAATACAGGCCAACTCCTTTTTAAAAAGGAGAAATTAAGACATGTGTACATGAGTTTCTGCATGATATCTCATGCTATGCACATGATAGACATAGGATGGGTGAATCAAGACAACTGATCAATTCTTTAAAATATAAAATGTTCATCTGAACCCAGAGATCTGTCATATTGATGGAAATGGAATTGAGCATTATATTAATTTATTTCCCTGGACGCATGTATCAATCAGAGTTTCCCAGTTTCCATACAGTTTCTTCCGGAAAAATAACAATGGCTGGTTCAGTATAGACTTGATTTGGGTGGTCTGTTATGTTAATCTATTTTCCAGCTTTGTCAATTTGACCATTTTGCTTTTTTCTTTTAATTTCCATTTGAATCATAAGCACTATAACAGAGCCCGGGAGCTGCTTTTCACTGAATGCATCTAATTCTCTTAGTAGAATAAACACTTTGGCTTTTGAACTCAAGGTTTATCCCCTAGCCTACTTTTGCACAGAACAATCCTGACTTACAATTAGCACTTAATTACTATGGAAGCTAGTAGTAGCCCTGCTAAATTGAGTTGCTTGTTGGGGGGTTACTGCAGATTTCATGCTCCTGGGTTTTTATTCAGGGAGATCAAGTCCCAACTCCACCTTTGTAAAAGTATATGGTTCTACAAACATGGTCTGTTTGGAGGAAAATTTGAGATTAATTAAAAGAATTTCTGGTGTGTCATATACATTAGAGCAAGGATAAATGCCATTTTATTAAGTCCTGATAAAATGCAGTTTACTGTTCTCAGTGCTTCTGCTGATCCCAGGAAATGTCCTACCACACCCACCGGACTTCACAGTCTGTAGTAACCACTTCAGTTTCCTTCATTACTCCTTTTTGGCAACTTCTTTCATCCAAATTGAGGCAGATGGGTGGGTGAGTAAGTCTAGCCCTAAGCATGAATAGGTTTCAGCAGCTGTCCAAGGATCTCTGAAACTGATCTTCTTAGGAACTCACTATGCTAGATGGTGTCCTTCTACATGGACTAATAGTTTGAGTCACTGTAAAATTATTACATGTAGGCAGTCCCTCTCATAAGCCTATATCCTGAAGATCAGATCAGTGCTATTGTGGTTAATTAGGCATTTAAATTCAACAAAATTTAGCCATGGCTATCTTATATAATGCTAAGGAACACATCAGAAGAAAGGGTCAGTCTTCAGTGGTTAGAATAATGTGAGCAATCTGTTGTTCTCCAAATGATTTCAACTCATGCTAAACTCATTTATTATAGTCGATAGTGAAGGAAATTAGGAATTATAACACAGCAATATTATGACTGCCACATTCTAGAAACTGAGTTTGGAAAGGTTTCGGAGAACATAATTAGTCATTGTTTTGTCTTACAGGTGATGTCCATAAATATATGAAGGGCAAAGCTTATTATTGCTTCCTATGGGTGCTTTTGCATTTACTTTTATGTACACTGAATTCAACAATGAATTTGTTTTGGTTTTATGCACCAAAACAAATTTCTTGTGTATTCAATCACACTTGGCCAATAAAAAATTCTATTCTATTCTATTCTATTCTATTCTATTCTATTCTATTCTATTCTATTCTATTCTATTCTATTCTATTCTATTCTATTCTTTACCAAGTGGCATTTATTTATTTCCTACTTTATAGTTGCAGCAAAGCAGAAGACATTGTCTATGCATTTTAAAGGATACCACCAGGCTCAAGGTTGACTCATCGTTCCATCCTTCCAAGGTCAGAAAATGAGGACCCAAATTGTTGGGTCCTCATATGCTGTTTCTGTAAACCACTTAGAGAGGGCTGTAAAGCAGTGATGATATTCAGCTGGTTCTATCCAGTTTGGGCGAACTGGTAGAGGCGACTGCGGGATGCCTCGCCCACCTGCGTGGACGTCATGACGTCCCATTTTTCCATATTTTCTAGGCTCTGCACATGCATAGAAGGCCTTGTGCATGCATGGAAGAAGGCCTTGCGCATGCATGCACACACACATTTGCAAACTGGTATGGAAGATAAGTGAATACCACCCTGCTTTAAACCACTGTGAAGTGGTATATAAGCGTAAATGCTATACATGATTGCTGAATTTATTGATGGATTATTATTTTGCTATTTGAAGGGATGGGCATAAATGCACTTTAACCTGGATTGAATGTTCTATTTTTGGCATAACTATATACCAAGGGTGGGTTCTAAAATTTTTTACTACTGGTTCTGTGAGTGTGGCTTATTTTGTGGGCATGGCTTGATGGTCATGTGACGATTCTTTAGGATTTAGCAGAGGTACTGGTCTACCAGGCTTTTAATTGCTTGCAGAGCTGTACCAGCCTACCCATTTATTTTTTCAGGCACTGGTCTACTCATGTATTTTTGCAGGCACTGGTCTACCCATTTATTTTTGCAGGCAGCAGTCTACTCATTTGTTTTTGGAGGCAGCGGTCTACCATCAAACTGCCTCTTACCACTGATCAGAGCAAGAGTTTAAACAGTTTTTCTTTATAGCCCATCAGCTGGGACTCAGGATGCAGCAATAGATTGGGGGTGGGAAGTGAGGGGGTGGGGGGCCAGAACCAGTTCGGTGACATCATATCATCACTGCTACCGGCTCGGCTGAACCGGGCCGAACCAGGAGGAACCCACCACTGCTATATACTATTTTACATATTGTTAACGTTAAACAGAAATTAAATTCATTATGTTTAGGTAGCTGGAATGTGGTCCTCCTTAAATCAGTCTCAGCACCTTCACCTACTGTAAATATTTACAGCTATTTTTGTAGAAGTGCTTATAACATTCAGAGTGAAAAGCTAAAGCTGTAGCAGCTATATCAGAGGTGGGTTTCAGCAGGTTCTGAGCAGTTCTGGAGAACTGGTAGAGGAAATTTTGAGTAGTTTGGAGAACCGATAAATACCCTCTCTGATTGGTCCCACCCACATCTATTCTCTGCCTCCCGAGTCCCAGCTGATCAGGAGGAAATGGGCATTTTGCAGTATCCTTCTCCCCGGAGTGGGGAGGGAATGGAGATATTACAGTATCCTTCCCCTGCCATGCCACCAATCCACGCCCACCAAGCCATGCCACACCCACCATGCCACACCCACAGAACAGGTAGGAAAAAGTTTTGAAACCCACCACTGAGCTATACAATTCTACCTTTGAGCATTCAAGATGACCTTTCGTTTATTCTGATTCCATAATAAAATGCACTGAGTCTACCTTGAAGACTTAATGTTTTACTGTTGATATTACCTAGTTGCATAATGAAATAAATGCAAGAAAGCTGCCAAGCTTAGAGAGCAGCAAAGCACCCACAGTTCAACCCTGAGCTACAAATATTCTTTTCTATCATTTAAGATTTACATCCCTCACTCATACAATTTTTATCCAGTAATGGCAAGGAAGACAATTTCTGCAAGTACAGCATTGCAAAGCCAATATGAAAAGTCCTGTGAAACTTTTATTTCAAAGCAACATTGCAAACAGAATCTCTGAGAGAAGTACTCTTAAAAATCTGTTGACTTGTTTGATGTCTAATAAGTGAATATGAAAAAGAAATTACTGCAATTTTGTTTCCAGTTTTTGACCTACACTTTTCCTTTTAGGTATCTAGGTATCACTAATGTGAGATGCGTTTTTTTTTTAATTAAATAAATATAGAAAGTAATGGGTATTACAACTGGAAATGCTGATAATGAAAATGATCCAGATCCTCACAGTAGATTTTCTGCATCACTATGTCCAGACACAAGTCTTTTAGATAGATCTGAGAGTGAGACATGAAATAGTAGGTGTGGTGTTATTTTGATCATGAAAGGGTACAGCAATAGCAGTAACAATAGCACCTAGACTTATCTATGGCTCCATAGTACTTTATAGTTCTCGCTCTAAGCGGCTTACTGGGTCAGCATATTGTCCCCAACATTCTGGGTTCTCATTTTACTGGCTTCAGAAGGATAGAAGGCCGAGTCAGCCCTGAGCTGGTAAAGATCGAACTCCTGGCAGTGGGCAGAGTTAGCCTACAATACTGCATTCTAATTACTGCATCACCATGGGAGGCATATATCTCTTCAGCTACCAAGAACAAAAAATGCAAAGAAGTGCTAAAATGATGAAAGACCTAGAGACAAAAACATATGAAGAACAGTTGCAGGAATTGGGTATGGCCAGTCTAGAGAAAAGGAGGGCTGGGGGTGACATGATAGCAGTGTTCCAGTATTTGAAGGGCTGCCACAAAAAAGAGGGGGGTTAATTTGCTTTTCAAAGCACCAGAAGGCACGTCAAGAAACAATGGATGAAAACTAATCAAGGAGAGAAGCAACCTGGAATTAAGGAGAAACTTCCTAACAGAGAGAACCAGTGAAACAGGTTGCCTTCAGAAGTCATAGGTGCTTCATCACAGGAGGTTTTTAAGAAACACTGACTGGACAGCCACTTGTCTGAAATAGTATAGGGTCAAGATGGCGAACCTATGGCACACATGCCACAGGTGGCATGCAGAGCCATATCTTTGGGCATGCGAAATACTATTGGCAAGTATTGCCCAGCTCAGCTGCAGCATGCATGTGTGCACTGGCCAGCTGATTTTTGGGCCTTCCAGAAGTCGGGAAACAGGCTGTTTACGGCCTCTGGAGGACCTCCGGGGCGGGGGAGGCTGTTTTTGGCCTCCCCAGGCTCCTAGAAAGCCTCTGGGGCCTGGGGAGGGCAAAAAACGGGCCTACTGGGCCCACCGTGCCATCGCGTGCCAAAAGCAGGGGGAGTGCAGAGAGGCTTACATGCGCATGCATGGTGGGGCAGGGTGCATTAAATTATGGGTATGAGCACGCACGTACGTGACCTCCTCCCCATGCCCCCCCCCCGCTTTTGGCATGTGACGGCAAAAAGGTTAGCCATCACTGGTATAGGGTCTCCTGTTTGAGCATAGGGTTGGACTAGAAGTCCTTTCTAGGTCTATTCTGATTGATTGAACCACATATGGCATCCAGTAGACATCCAGGACAAACATCCTATTATACAGCAGGTGAATTTGTCAATGGCAAAGTTCAAAGCACCACAGAGATTGTCTGTTTCATAAAAACATACCTTGAGCTTCAAGGAACTAGATCCGTGATGGCGAACCAATAGCAAGGGTGCCACAGGTGGCACATGGACCATATCAGTGGGCACGCTGTCAGCTCCTGCACGCATGCGTGCGCCAGCCAGCTGATTTCTGGGCCTTCTATGCCCACCAGAACTCAGGAAACACACTGTTTCTGGTCTCCAGAGGACCTCTGAGTGGGTGGGGAAGGTCGTTTTTGCCCTCCCCAGGCTCCTACAAAGGCTCTAGAGCTGGGGAGAGCAAAAAACGGGCCTACCAGGCCAACCGTACCATCATATGCCAAAAGCGGGAAGAGCACGGGGAGGCGGGGTGCATAGAATTATGGATGTGGGCATGCTTGCATGTGACCCCACCACTCTACCCCCGCTTTTGGCATGCGATGGCAAAAACGTTAGCCATCACTGAACTAGACACTTATAGAAAAGCATAATTATCATAAGCAACTTCAGGAAATTCCCATCTTCATCACCAAGGTCCACATGAATTCTCTGAAATTCAAAGGAGTCAATTTTATGGAAGGGATGAAGCTAATATAACAATGGAGAAGCAGTTTATCTGCTTAGCTCATGCTGTTTTATTTGTTTCATCTCTCTTACAAAGAGCCTAGTTATAAATCTTAATTTTTGACTAGATGCTCTGTGAGAGATATTCCAAATCTGAACACCAAGCTCTTAAAACATTATAAAGCCTTCAGATATGATATGTCAAGAAACACTGTGGAATAAGTCAAGGCTGACAGGCGCTACCTAAACTAACAAAGCAGTCAAAAATTGATGACTAGATGATGGACAAGAAAACTACGAGTAAAAATAAATCCACCTCACTCTATTCCTACTTCTAACAGTTATGATATATTGAACTGAGATTTGTAAACAAAAATTGAAATTAATTTTGTACTTTCTGAGAGATACAACCATCTTCTACAAACTCCTTCTCTACAATTCCATCCTACCTTATCTAATTAATATTATTTATTTAGCATGTGGAATAGAATGACAGGGAAATCTCCACATGCTAGACACAATGCACTTCTGACATCCTAGATTGTTAGTTCATTCGGTTAGATGCTTGTGCGCCTATCCTTGGTGCACCGCAGGGGTCAAACTAGCTTTACACCAATTAGCTAGTGGTGCTCAGGTTGCTGGCTCTTCCAGACTCTTTTGCTGGTCTCACTTTGCTTCACCTCATGTCATGATGTCTCCCATCTGGTCTGGCCCAGTGCTGGCTTCTGTTCCCTTATCTTATATGGTATGGTAACAAATATATGGTAGGCATCCCATTCTTTATACAATATGTTTATGACATGCATTTCTGTTCAATTTGTGGAAAGAAATTCCAGACTTCAGAAATTTACAATCTAAGGACTAATTTAAAAAGTGAAATAATTTTAAAAAGTGGAATAAAAAAGAGAAGAGAGACAAATGTTGAATCAACAAGATCTAAAACATGATTCAAAGACAGAGAAATAGCAACCACACAAACAGATCTTAATCTTTTTCAGCTTCAGTATGTTGCCTTGACTAAAGCCATAGTAAAACATGGAATATATAAAATATTTAGCATTTGGAGAACATGTTAGCCACTCTCTAAAACAACACCCCAATATGACTACAGTAGACAACGAAATTGCGTAAAATTCCAGATATGATTTTTTTTAGGTCTACATCATATTGTACCATAAATTCAGCCTAGCTGAAAAAATAGCCCTTAGCTGTTGTTGAAAGCTCACCAAAAAATGGTGTCAGCATGTACAACATGGGGAAGGAGATCCACATGTTAAAAAACTCATGAGTGAGTGAGTAAATTCTTTATTGGCCAAGTGTGATTGAACACACAAGGAATTCGTCTGTGGTGCATATGCTCTCAGTGTACATAAAAAGAAAAGATACATTCATTAAGAATCATAAGGTACAACACTTACTGATAGTCATAGGGTACAATAAGCAATCAAATCATACTAGGAAACAATCAATATAAATTGTAAGGATACAGCAACAAGTTACAGTCATACAGTCATAAGTGGGAGGAGATGGGTGATAGGAACGATGAGAATGCAGACTTAGTAAATAGTTTGACACTGTTGAGGGAATTATTTGTTCAGCAAAGTGATGGCGTTCGGGGAAAAACTGTTCTTGTGTCTAGTTGTTCTGGTGTGCAGTGCTTTGTAACATGGTTTTGAGGGTAGGAGTTGAAACAGTTTATGTCCAGGATGCGAGGGGATCTGTAAATATTTTCAGAGCCCTCTTTTTGACTTGTGCAGTATACAAGTCCTCAACGGAAGGCAGGTTGGTAGTAATTGTTTTTTCTATCTCATCCTAACTCATGTCGCCCCACCATGGGACTACATGTGGTTATGTTGTGAGAAATTAGACTTCATTCAGTTGGATATTAGTTAGGCACATTTTAGGTGGTTGCTGATATCTCATGATCAAGTCATCCCATGGTATTGGCATCACTTTGGAACTCTGACCACTTATGCACAATTAAAGCAAATAGCCGCAAGCTTTTCATGAAGCATGGGTGGTTACCACAAAGCACTGACAATTATTCCAGCTGGCATAATTACATTCTACATGTATATAATTGTGTACAATAATTATATCCCATCTTCATCCCCCCTGGCAGTTTGGTAGGAGTGACTCTTTCCTTCCTGCCTTTGTCTTGTCTTTTGTGTGATTTGCTTAGATAATGGCCAATTTGGGGCCACCCTAAAGCTTTCAAGGTGAAGATAGATGTGGCCTTCTATTGGCAATCACAACAGGTTCCTCAGCCACAATGTTTTCTTCAGTTTATCATGACAAGAGGGTGTGTCAGCATTATTTCTTATCCTTCAAGCAGGATAAGCTTTTGGGTTTTTTCCCCTAATTTTTGAAACAGGCAGTGATATGTTTTCTGCACATTTAAACTTACACTCCTCATCTCCAGCTCTCTCTCTCACATACATCACAAATATTTGAAAAACAATTACCCATCTGCTCTAAGGGTAAAAGGTTTGTGTGTAACAGAGGTGGGGGGGAAATATATTAACTACGGTTTCATGCAGATTTTCATTTTTTTCCCCCTGTAAATATATTCTGTCTTGTTTCTTGAAAGGTGTGGATAGTAGCATGTGTGCTCCATTTATTTACAGGTTCAAGGATGTCAAAAATAGCAAATCTGCATTAAGCAAAGGCTAAGCATGGGAATTTCACCAGCATCTTCAACATCTTGGCGATGTTAGCAGCATTGAGTGAGTCTCTAATTCAAATCCAACCTTCAGAACTGATTTTGAGAGCTGCAACTGGTGCCTCTTGATCTTTTAAATTGTTTATTCAGGTTTTATTCCGATTAGAAACATCACTTAGAGAGCACGGTGATTTTCATGCTTCTGAAGAAGGTGGATCTTCTCAGTATGTTACACTGAAAACAAATTCTGTGTAGATGACAGGCTTTGTGAGACAAAATTCAAGATCTTCATATTTGCCACCACCCAGGAGACTGTGACTCACTGCCTAGCTATTCTGTTTTTAACAGCATCCTGAAAATAATTTGATTGAAAAGTGAGGTATAAATATTCATCATAAACATATTCAGGGATACAATCCTATGTAATTTTCCTTGTGGATGTTTAGAACATAGCAAGAGATGGACAAAACTGAATACATTTATTAGGAGTAGAGCAAAGATAGCAGTTTCTCTATGTTCAACATTCTTGACCAATCATTTGACATGTTAGAACATTACCTTTTAAATGTATTTTGGAAATTAAAGAAAATATCTTCTATATGATGCAACATACACTTTATAATGCTAATGCTATCAAGTTGATTGATGAATGAAGTGTTGTCATTATCTGTTCTCAACAACCATATGGAGATAGTTTTGGGATGAACACCTTTTGAATGGTGTGAGAGTATGAATGGATTTCCAGAAAAAAAATTACAGATGGCAGGAACCATTAGCACTACTCAGGTGACCTCGAGGACACAGATAAACCTCCAAGTGCTTCAATGACCCTCAAAAAGGACGCAAATGACCAGCTGTCTGCAAGGAATATCAGTCCTTCCATCTCTCAATATCCTATCAGAGCTGAAGAAACTGCTTGGATGAGAAGTGAAATGTCTTCAAAAGAAAAAACAAAGTCCAATTGCCTCCTGAAAAAGCACCTTTAGGATAACCATGATCTGGATGACTGAGAATCTCTACAGACTTTTAACCATATGGAGAGATTTTGTTTTCATGAAGAGCTCCATCACTCATCTTATCTTTCAGGTCTTCCAACAATAGTGTGCCCTTTATCACTGTAACTAAGTCTGTCCATATGTTACTGCTGGTTCCCCAGCCTGTTCCTTTACCTTTGATCATAAAAGGCAGAAACTGTTTACTACTTTGATATCTTCATTTTAAATTCTAAGAATAGTTGTTCTACCTGTTCTTGGTCTTCTTCATATTTTAGTCCTATTTTTTCCACTATGCTCTTTGGTTTTTATTATGAGAGTCTGCAGATTGTAGTTTGTTTTAATGGTTGAAGCACCAGGCTAGAAAGCAGGAGACCATGAATTCAAGTCCTACCTTAGCCGTAAATGCGAGCTCAGTGACTTTGAGCCAGTCAATCCCTCTCAGCACAACTCATCCCCCAGAGTGGTTGTTATGGGGAAAATAGAAGGAGGAAAAAGTAACATGTATATTGCTTTGAGTTATTTGTGAAAAAATAATAAAAGCAAGATACAAATAAATAAAAATTTTGGCTATTAGGTTGGTTTCATTACTGTAATACCATAATCTATATTTCTTCACCCAATTCAAAAGCACAATATAATGGAATGTGAATAACTGGAAGATGAACGGGAGACATGATGCTTAGGATACAAATCAGATAAAAGGGGAAGGAGCCTGCTACTGAGTAACAAGCAGACAAGGAAACTTAAAAAGGATCCACCCTAACTGATCAGGCAGTAAAAAGAGATGGTGGGAAATTTGTATTTTCAGACTTGCAAGATTGCTGTGTAGCCTTATAATAAAGTAGTATCAGTTCCTTTTGTCGTGTTTCCTGATCCACTTGGAAGGCTAACACATACTTATCTTCTTCCAATCCATTTTATATATTCAATTGAATAAATAAAGGGAGAGTTGTTGTCTCACTCCTTGGCCAACTTATATATCCAGTCTACTTCACCAAGTTCTGTCCATGCTATGGCTCCCTGGCAGTGTATAGGTTTCTTATTAGAAGAATGAGATCTTCTGGATTCCCATTTTTCTAAGCACATTCCCCAGCTTGATGTGGTTTGACAAAATCAAAGGTTTGTGCATAGTGATTTCATTTCTGTTATTCTTTTGACTTTCTCAGTTATTTAGTATTCATCAGAAATAATGTATTGTGTTCTCTGGCCTTTTCTAAATGTTACTGGACAAAATGATAAAAGCACATAAAATCAATAAACCATCGTTATTTAGGTTTTTTTTAAATGCAAGCCAACCATGATTTGTTAGAATTCCTCTTTTCTTTCTTTCCTATATGATCTCCAGATGTTATTCCAAACATCTGTCTCAATGGCAGACTAAGGCCTCAAGCCATCTGTTATTTCAGCTGCATTAGTTTCTTGTCAAACATTATTTTTTAAAAAAATTACACTGTCACTTCAGAATCTGATATAGGAGGTATTTTGTTTTCTGAGATGGTGTTTATGATAAATTTAGTTTTGAACAATGTCAAATACTTCTTTGTAACTAGATTTATAGGTCTGTATCATGCATACCTTAGTATCATAATACTTTGTCACCTGCGTAGCTTTATTGTATTATATTTTAATATATTTTTGAGAAAACATATTCTGTGGCCACATATGTATTTTATCACTACTCTAATGAAATCATTATCTGTACCAGCTTTCTCTCTACACTTCCAGTTATAGCTAGCTTTTCCTACTTGCATTGATTCTTTTCTGTCTAATGACCTCACACATGAGATTTTTCTTGTCTTAAGGAAATAATTGCTTTAGAGATATGCATGCAAATGCATGGAGGGAGGGGGGAGAGAGAGGGTGGGTGGGTGGATCTTGAAGTCAAACAGGTTTCAAATCTATGTAAGCATTAAGGCTGGATTGGACTCTGGATGTGAGTCCCATGTGTGATATTTTCAAAAAATTCTCACTATAATATTTTATTAAACAATAAAATAAATGCTGTACGCATCTATCCAACAAGTATATAAATCTGTTCTGTCTTTCTGAAATCAAAACACTCACTTAGCTGGTTCCATTCCACCCCGCAGTAATCTTTTGTGGATTGTCATAACAGTGTCTTTAATTAGGAATAATTCAAGCAAAGGAGATCAATTCAGGGAACCAGTCAAGTTAATTATCCTTTTATGCAGCTTGTTTTTTGAAAGAAGAACTCACAACATATAAGTTACTTGGACACTGATTACTGATTATGAAGCCATGACAGATTTTTAAATAAGTCATAACACATTGGCAATATTGCCTCTGATGATCACGGTGCTGAATGACTGGTGTAGACTATCTTCTCCATAAAATGTAAATAATATGGATCAATCAATACACAATATTTTCATATAATTCAGAAAAAGCCCCCTGACAGGCTCTTCTAAAACATCTGTTTATCCCTTCGAATCTTTATTCTTCACCTAAGATAAACCCATCTCTTGTACACCTAATCTTTTTATCATAGGTCCAATCCAGGGGTGAAATGCTCCTGGTTTGGACTGGATCGCCTTATCTGGTAGCAACGGAGGCAAGTGGTTTGGAGAACTGGTAGCAAAAATCCCCCCCCCCAATTGCCCAGCTAGCCACGCAATCATCAGAGGCTTTTTTTAAAATTTTTAAAAGCATTTTTCTACAACCTCTTCAGCCAAAGAGCTTATAGAAAAAATGCTTTTAAAAGTAAAAACAAAGCCTCTGCCAAGTCAAGTCAGCTGTGATCATCAGAGGCTAAAAAAAAAAAAAAAAGCCTCTGCCAATCAGGCAAATCAGCTGGGATTATCAGAGGCTTTAAAAGCATTTTTTAAACAACCTCTTCAGCTGAAGAGGTTGTAGAAAAATGCTTTTAAAAGTTAAAAAAAAAAGTTGGCCACGCCCACTCAGTCATATTAACACGCCCCCCCCCCCCCAAGCCACAACAACAGAACCAGTAGTAACAAAATTTACATTTCACCACTGGTCCAATCCTGATGTGAAACAATATTTAAATGTTAGTTAACTGAATCAATAGATATTTCTCCTATCATTCTTACTTCTCCTAATAAAAATTTCCCCTGTAAGAAACATAGAAGAGCTTTTCTTTAATGATACCTGAAATCTGATATAGTATTTCTGTATATAAAATGAATAAATGTATAAACAGTTGTGTCTCTCTGCAAGCCATCACTGAATTAAGATTAAATGAATGGTTCTATTCTGTGATTATATTTAACACACACACACCCATCTAAATGTAAATATTTTCCGTTCATTGTACTAATGTATGGTGGTGGTTGTTGTTGTTAGTTGCAAAGTCATGTCCAACCCATTGCGATCGCAATGGGTTGGACTTCCTGTCCTCTACCATCTTCTGGAGTCCATTTAAGCTCACACCAACTGCTTCAGTGACTCCATCCAGCCACTTCATTCTCTGTTGTCCCATTCTTCTTTTGTCCCCAATCGTTCCCAGCATTAGGCTCTTCTCCAGTGAGTCCTTCCTTCTCATTTCACTAATATAAAGTATACATTAGTACTCAGTATTTGAGTACTAATGTATACTTTACTACAAATAAACCTTCTTTTCCCATTCCCTTGCATATCAAATACTGGAATTGCTAGTAAATGAATCCCTAGCAAGAAGACCATAACCTTCTTTTATTAATAATGCTTGATGATTAGTTTCTAGTAAGGGAAATGTTGGAAAAAAGCCAAATCCAGATCTTCAAATTCAGTCTCTAATTTACATTTAAGACCATTGCAGCATCCCTATGATCAGGAGTGGGTTCTACTTACCTTTACTACCAGTTTGCATTGCACCCGTGCCTGTGCTCCTCTGCACAGGTGCAGAAGCTTCTGCGCATGTGCAGATCACCTATGATGACATCCGGGTCAGTGGGCGGAGCCTCCTGTCAGTTTTACTACCGGTTCTTGCGAACCGGTCCAAACCGGGGGCAACCCACCACTGCTTATCATGACATAATCAAAATTCAGATCCTTGGCAACTGACTTTTATTCATGACCCCTCCTGGGATCATGTGATCATCTTTTGCAAACTTCTGACTAGCAAAATCAAAGTTCACTTAACAACCATTTAATTTACTAATTTAACAACTGCAAATGTGAAAAGAAAGATTGTAAAATGGAACAAAATTCATTTAACAAGTGTAACATCTTAGCTACATAAATTTTGGACTCAATTGTGGTTGTAAGTCAAGAACTACCTCTAAACAGGTAATCTCCATCCTGATTGTGGATCACTTAAAAGTAAATAAGAAATAGTGCTATGGAAAGATTTGAAAGGGTGCTGAAGCAACCTGGTTTGTAAGAGTATTTTTTAAAGAAATACATGTCTTTGCATTACCATGCTTCAGAATTTCTCTGGCTTACTCTCAGAGACAGAGATGTAGGAGAAGGCCAGAGGGATATTGAAGTTGAGCCTTGTGGAGGATTCACATTGGACCTACTCATTAATAGGTTCCAATGAGCAGGTCCAGATGTCATGGACTGAGAAAATGGGCTCAGGATTTCTCAGATCCTGAGAAAATGGATGGCTGTTTGCAAATTATTACAGGCAGGGGTGAGCTGCTGGGGGTTCACAGGGGTTTGGAAGAACCTCTAGCTAAGATTCTGTGTAGTTCAGAGAATCCTCAAATCCCACTCCTGGCTGGCCCTTCCCACCCCAACCTGCCCCTCCCAGGAGTCCCCACACAGCCTGTTTTGGATGCAGGTAAGTGCAGGGCATGCACGGAGGCTCGGGAGGGTGAAAAATGGGCCTACCAAAAGTTCAATAGCCTGGGGAGACTATTTTCACCCTCCTGGAGGCTCGAGGAAAAACTCCAGAGCTTGGGAAGTGGAAAAACACTGCCCACCCCATGGTGCAAGAGGCTGACTAGGCCACACTCACCATGGCCACACCCACCCAGCAACTGGGCAGAGAACCTTGCTAAAATTTTTGAAGTCCACCCCTGATTACAGGGATAGAACATCCAAGCATCTGTGCTTCCATATTAGCAAAGCCAGTAGCAGTTTTAAGAGATGGGCAGCAGGAGGTTCAAAGAATCCCTACCTTAACAGTTTGGGTTGTTATAACATCCATGTTTCAAGATTCTACCTCAGGGTCCCCAAGCACTGGGCCATGGCTCACTATCGGGTCATGGCCTATTCAGAATTGGGCCTTTGAGTGGCTGGCCAGAGTGCACATGTGTACACAGACCAACTTGCACAATAGCAGACCAGAGGACATTCACACCAGCCTGCTGCTCACAGAGGTCAAGCTGTGCATGTGTGTGCCAGCTTGCCATTCGCAAAAGTGCTGCACGGGGCAGTTCCCTTCGTCATCCCCCCGCCCAGCCAGGCCAAGCCGCAATGATTGGAGACTACTGTTCTACATGAATCATGCTTTCTTTTTCAGTAAATCTCTTTCTTCAGACTCTGTGAGACACTACACCTTTTGGTGAGCAGCTGTTGCTAGCACTTGGCACCAGTGGAGGCAACAGCCATTTTTTTCCTTATGTATCACTCAACTCCTCTGAAGCCATTCATGCAGGGATGACCTGCTGGAGGTTCTCAGGGGTTCAGGATAACCTCTAGCTAAGATTCTGTGCAGTTTGGAGAACCCCCAAATCCCACTCCTGGCTGGCCCTACTCACCCCACCCCTCCCTTCCCACGACTCCCCACCCCACCCATTTTGGATGCAGGTAAGTTCAGAGCATGCGTGGAGGCTTGGGGAAGGCAAAAAATGGCCCTACTGGAAGTTCGGGAAGGCCATAAACAGGCCCATTTCTGGCCTCCAGTGGGCCTCCGGAGCCTGGGGAGAGCAAAAATGCCCTCCCCTGCCATGTTGCAGGAGGCCGACTAGGCCACACCCACCATGGCCAAGCCCATCCAGCATCCGGGCAGAGAACCCCTTGCTAAAATTTTTGAAGCCCACCTCTGCATTCATGATGAGTATTTTTTTTCTGCAGCACTAGTCTGGATAATATCAATTTTAAAACTTGATTGCCTTTTGTCAATAGCAATGATGGGAAATTCCTGACTCAGGAATTCTGGGAATTGAGGACCACATAACTGCCCATTCCTGACCAATAAGAAGTACTGGTTTTCCCAGCTTCCCCATACCTTGCTTTGTACTTCACAGGCACCTTGATAGATGGCAGTGGGTTGGTACAATAATTTGCATTTTTGTTTTGAAAACATTAGCTGTCAGACTAACTCCCAAATTGAGAACATCTTCACTTCAAGCAGCAAAATGTTTTCAGTCCTCGTGGACTGGAACTGATAAATTGGGGATGCCACTTAATGCAAGCCAAGGTTCATTCCTTTTGCAGTCATTAACTGGAAACTAGCAGCATGAAAAGAAGTAACTTTAGTTCCCCAACGTTCTGATTTCAATGTGATAAAGGCATGTTACAATATAGTCCAGTAAGAAGAAAGAAAACATCATCTAATCAAAAAGCTACAAATGTCCCAGCCCAGCTTTCAGCCTTCTGATTTTAAGACTAGAGAAGTATCGGTGGAAGTAGTCAAATAACTATAAAATTAGAGAGCAAATAAGACCTCTAATTATCCACCTACCTACTACTTCACTTATCATACATGCCTATTTTATGCACATATCCTATAAAAACATGAAATTAAGTTTATGGACAGCCCCATGAAGTTTTCTAGGCAACATTATGGATCTATGTACCATTGTTTTTTTCTGGAATGTATTTCATTTGGCAGCCTAGCCTACAGCCTTAGTATTCCTTCATAATGCACGGTTAACTAGGTCTAATTTTGGTTAACTTCCAAGCCCACCAAAGGTAAACCAGGTTCTGCTCTCTGCTGAAGTATCATATGAAATTGATTTCATACATATACTAAAAGCAGGGTGGCATGCGTCTGAATGCCATATGTATATTTGCCACGCAGAAAATAATTGTAAGCCTATCACATACTACTATGCCATCTGCATTTGGTTTTCTATGTCAAGTGCCTCTAAGAGTTATTAATTCTACTAATTACAGTAATTAGACAGAAAGACTCCATAACTAAAATAAAAACAAAAAAATTAACTTCATCAGCTGTGTAATGCAAACAAATAATTTAGTCATTCAGTGATTCAGTTTGTTTTACTGGCTTCTTAAAATCTCCAAGAAACTTGACGTTTGTGCATTTCTGTTGTATCACAAATACAAGTCAGTGGAAGCCCATTTTTTTCTTTCTGTCACACAACACACATCACTTCAAACATTATGCTTCAAAAGGTTGGGTAGATAAGCAAGGATGAAACACCATTTGAAAAATTCAAGGGAAGCTTTAGCTCACAAGCCATGCTGCTGCCAGTTGTGGGATTCAGCCAGTTCGTACCACTTCGGGAGAACTGGTTGTTAACTTTCTGAACAGTTTGGCAAACTGGTTGTTGGAAGAAATCATTAGGGCAGAGAACCAGTTGTTAAATTACTTGAATCCCACCACTGGCTACTGCCCTTTTTTATATATATACAGTATATTAAATTCATGGTTTAAAAACTTACTCTGGGTATTAGTATTCATGGGATTGCAGCCAGATATGACTGGATAGATATTTAATAGCCATATGCACTGAATCCAATGCCAGAATGTATTACTTGCAACCTGAAAACACCCCCTTGAGAACTTTGGATGCAGCCTTCAAAGACCCTATAAAATGTAACCCTGCCTGAAACTGTATTATTTCTATTTTATCAATAATAATGTTTGCTTAAAGCAGTATAATAAGCATAATCCAGCATTTAACTGAACAGGCGGATCTGATCTAACCTTGGTAGATATTCTGATATTCTTCACGTATTCCAGAGGTAACTTCTACCACAGAAGACTGTCACCTGACTATGTTTTCCAAACAATTTAGACAGAATCCTATAGGTTTTTTGTTTGTTTGTTTGCCTTTTAAACAAAATGATAAAGATGCTTTCAAGACAAGGCCAGCTCTCCATGAAGGTATATTGGCAATATAAGATAAATAGTTTATCATTGCCTCCTCCTCCTCCTCATTTATTTACTTCCCTGTTTAGCCTAATGTTCTTTAATTCTCAGTTGGACCCACCCATCAAAGTTCTGATTAAGGCAGATCTTTCTTAAATTTTAGGAATCACCAGAGTAGTGTTGACACTAAGAATTTAAATTTTACTTTCACCTGCCCAGACCTTCCCTTCCTAATTTAATATTCCAAATTTGCAATGGCTGGAAATGTATTAGAACTGACTTAACACTGTTTTGATATCACATAATTTTTTTGTATCTTGTCTGTATTATTTTTATTCTGCAAGTCTACAACTTGGGAAGTCTTGGAAAGTTTTAGAAATGAATTAAATGCAAAATAAGATTTTTCTTTTCCCTCACTTTTTAATTTTACTGTAAAAATATTCAGATTTTCCAAAAGCCTTACAGTATAAACATATCAGGAAATAACAGCAGACTTATGAAAAGGTTTAGCTCACCAGCTCACTAATTTTTTCATGTGCAACGTTCCAGATTAAATTCTTGACAATTCCAGCAAAAGTTTAGGATTAATAACAATTTGATCAAGAATTCCTATAAGTGATCCAATAATCCAAATATAAGCAATTTCATAAGATAACTTCCTTCACATCCTTTCCCCCCAAAATCATTTAGCTTTCAGAAGCATTCTGAAGCCAGTTCCATAGAACTTAATGGGTTTGCTTCTGATTAACAATGTCATTCTATGCTTTTCTAATCTATACCATGTTATATCATAGTACTATATTAAGCAATTCATTTGTGTGTCTCTTCAAACATCATCAATCATTTTCCATTTTATATGTACCCATTTGGTGTTTTATGCTGGTCTATGACCATAAGAAAGATTTCATTTGGTGTTTGCAACCTTAAAAATGAGACTCAATATCCGACACATAGGAATACTCAAGACAAAGCACATTAGAACATTATTTGTGTACCTGCTAAAGAGTAAGAAATTGAGTAGAGCTGTGACTTACAAACTTAATTTATCCAGTAACAGTAGGATAACAACTTAAGTCTTCCAACAAAATGCTCAGTCTTACAGACCATGCATTATTCAACCATCTTATTCATTCAGCAATCTGGAAGGAAAACAAAACTTGTTTGGGATTCCAATTACTAAGCAGGTGGGAAAAAAGGGTAACTTTCCTTGGATGAATATATCACTGCAAATCAGGGCCAGGAGCTGCCATTCAAAGCACATGTGCTTGGCAATAAGGAATCTCAAAGCAGATGACTTCTTAGCATCTGAGCAGAACCTGTATTGCAGAATTCATAGGTTGAGGATTAAGAATAAGCACATTGTGTTCCAGGTGTTCAAACGCCGGACTGCCTTCAGGCATGAGGCAACATAGATTAGGCACTGTGGCCTCTTACTGATTTACACAGTTTAGTTTACTAAGGTCTTTGGCAGTGACCTTTAGCCATCTGGCTTTTTACTATTGGATTTTAATGAATATCCTTCAACTGTATAATCATTAATATCCTTTTGGGCGCTCCAAAGCAACACAGAAGAAACAAACCGCCCATCTCTATTAACAGACTGGTAGGAGAGATGAACTGAAGGCATCACAACTAGTCCTTGCCCTCTGGCATGCCAAGTCATAGAGAGATTGGCATTTCTTGGCATGCATGCATAAATGAAAGCCAGGAACCTACTTACTTTCTTATTTTTTTTTATTTTAAAAAATACTTGTTATTATTTCCAACCTAACAGAATGTTGGAAAGAAATTATGTAAAGATGCTCGGGGTGCTGTCTGTGTCAACAAGGTAAGTTTCCCAAAACAGAATGGAATAGGACCAAATTTTGCATAAGGGGCAATGCCGGTGAAAGCGAGATCGAGTTTGAAAAGATGCCTCTGGCTGGAGACTGCCACGGAAAAGAAGTATCCCCAGAAAATTTCCCTGATGCATTTCTATGAGAGAAGCAGTGGGGTAGCCCCCTTGGAATTCTGCCCACTCTTCCATTCTTAAGTGTCTTGCTTTTTTCCCTCCTGGTGAAATGATTCATAAAAGAACTACTATTAAAGAGTTGGAGAGAATTCCAGAAGCCGTGTTTGGAATCCTTTCCCTGCCTTGTTTCTTGTAAAAAACCTCACCCAACACAGGATTCTCTCTCTTTTTTTTAAGAGCCTGGGTTTTTGTTTTGTTTTTTCTTAAAAAAAGGAGGTTTCATTTTGTTTTTCAATTGATGTGATCTGGAGTGCTCATAGTTTCCCAGTTGAAACTGATTTAGTTTGTCCAATGTTGTAAAATCAAGGAGTTTTCATCATATCATTTGATGTGGTAGCTTGTTGGTGTTCATGAATGTACTCTAATAGGCTTTTGTCCATCTGTCCTCCATAGTGGTTGCTATAGTTTTTATATTGTATGTTGTAGATTATCTAGTAGCCCAAGAAGAAAATACAGGAGTTATCTAACTCCTTAATCTCGCAACACATGGACAGACTCAACCACAGTTTCAACTGGAAAACTGTGAGCATTCCAGATCAAACCAAATGTCAAAACACTATGAAATTCCTGGAAACTTGGCATTCAGACAAATAAGCCATCAATAGACACAGAAAAATAAGTTATATTTATATCCCATTCAAAAGAGACAATAAAAAATCCACAAGGAAACGAAAAGACCAGAACACATCCTCTCTAGCAACCACCACCTACATAAGGAGAAATTAACATGAACTATCAAGAAAATACCAGAAAATAACACTGTAATGGAGGAGCTGTCAAGGAGAAAACTGCATCCTCACCAACAGTGGCAGGGCAATTTACTGTAAACAATTGGTCTGCACACTACATAGTCAATATCCTTGATGATATTACCTAGTAGGATAATGAAATGTCTGCAAGCAAACATTGAAACTCAGAGAGCATCAAGGACTCCATCATTCAACCCTGAGCTACTTATATTCCCTTCTATTGGAACACAAAATAGTCTTAGTAGATTGTGAATTGATCTGATACTCCAAATTCTATCACACTAGTCTCCATGAAATATAGTAAGAATGAGAATCTAATACAACCTGTTGGATCACATTAAAATCCACTTTTTCTACTGTCCAGTTAGATCCAGATCATGCTTTTATAATTTGATAATTAACATCTATGTCCCGGAGGTAATATATAATATATCATGATTGGTAGTTATAGAGAGCCTTATCCTGTTTAAATTTCCATAATCTTATTTTAAAACCATGCATTGCTACAATCACCATGTATTAAGGTAGCAAATTCTCATGTTTTATTTATGGGCCTCTTTAGATGTCCTTCCTTTTATCTTGCTTATTTCGCCAATTTTATTGGATGATTTAAGATTCCAGAACAGTTTTCTCAACTTTCTCCACAATGTCCACATATTTAAAAAATCTACCAAACCCTCTATTATTCACTAAAGACAGAGATTTTTGGGATAGCTCAAAACTATCCCTTCATTGTGAAAACTGTCCTATGGTTTGCTTTTCATTTAATTGGTTATTGAGACATAAGAGAAGGAAAAAGCAGGCAAATATTTAGCTCAGTCAAACATGGTTGAATCATTCCAAGAATGAAACTAAGTCAGAAGATTCAAGCTGTGTTATATTAAGGGGAACTCATCTTGGCCCCAAGATACTTGCAGGACTACTTCTTCCAACTATATTTGACTTGCCCAATTCATTTTCCCCTGGAGTGGAAGACTATAGATGCTGTTTTTCAACAGTAGCATATGTACTGTGAAACATTTCATTAGATATTAGGCATGTCCCCGTGGTTTCATTCCACAATTTAAATACGATTTCAATAAGTATTCAATCCTGACAAAGAGACTATTCCTTATCTTTGGCATATCTTAGTGGTCACTAAGCATCAACAATGACTAGATGGCACATAATCAGTCAGTCAATCATATTTTCTGAAGTTGATGGCTGAAAAGTTCAAAGATAGGAGGAGATTCCCACTTGTAAGGGAGGCATATTTCTTTTGAATTCTGAGGTCACTACAGGGAACCATCCTAACAGTAAAAGCAATTTCATAGTGGAGCTAGTTAACCAGAGTCATAGATGGTTCCCCTTAATAAGAGACAAGTTCAAGCAACGCTAGACACTCAACTGTTCATGATGCTTCCTACATTTAATAATGGAAGGGACATTGTGGCCTAAATGGTTTCTTCCAGTTCTGGGATTTACTAGTCCCAGATATACATTTTTGCTTCTTCTTTTTTTTAACCATTGTCCAAATAGTTTGTTTTACTGAGGCATTCATGTCTCAAGAGATTATATGTGGTACAAATATATGGCTGCAAACTCCAGGGGTGAGGAGTAGTGTCTTGAACAACTATGCTACATACAGCTGAATACTGAAGGTTTTTAGATTAAGGCCAACATCATGAATTCCTATTTAAAACTTAGAAAATAGAATAATAGGGTAGGAAATGTTCTAATCCAAACCCTTGTTCAAGCAGGAGACCCTATATCATTCTGAACAAAGACTATCCAGTCTCTTCTTCAAAACCTCCAATGATGAAGCACCTACAACTTCTGGAGGGCAAACCGTTCTACTCATTGTTCTTACTGTCGGGAAATGTATCCGGTGTTTTAGGTTGGATCTCTCTTTAATGATCTTGTCAGATACTAGTTAACTTTTGCTGGTTTAGATGACATATTCTCAATTTTCAGTGTTCCAAGAGAGTGACAACATGACTTTGAAGTGTAAGTTTGCTTGCAGTGAGTTTTAAGAATCTAAATGGAAGTTCAGAGGACTTGGATAGGTAAGTCCAAGAGGATGTCTAGCCGTCACTATTATTTTGAATTAGAGAATGAAGGAGGCAAGTAGTAATGCATTTGGGATGAACACCAGTGTGAGAAAATAACACATCGTTCAATGAGAGCTGCAGATGTCAATTGATTTTAGAACATCCCCTTCTCCCGGAGCCTTCTCTGTAACACAATCTTGCCTGTGTTACATCTTTGACAGCTGTCTCTCAGGCAAGGGTGAAATGTAACAAGGGATCAGACAATTTGTTACAGTTTGTAGACAGATGGGATGTGAGGCAGGCACCGAAATGGAAGAATTGATGCAGCTGTGCAGGCAAAGCATTGATGAGAAAAATTATGAAAGAAGTGCCTACTTATTGTAGTTGATGTAGATGATTTGAATGTATTGAATTTATTTATTTGCTGAATTTATATGGCCGTTTATCTTACAAGTGTCTCTGGGTGATGTATAAAAGAGATAAAAATCAATATGTGTGTGTGCTTGTGTGTGAGTGTGTATTACACACACACATACATACAATTGTTATGGTGGTTGCACAATCAGCAAGATCTTTGGACTGAATTTGGCACTTTTATCCACTTATTGTTATTATGGATGATTGCAAAATAATGGCATTTTTGTCCAGCTATTGAGTCCTTCCCAAGGACCTGTGGATAGGCAGATGTGGATGTTTGACAATGTTAGAGGTATTGTGGCAGAATGTAAGCTGTTCCAAGTAAAGCTGCCTTTTGCAATTGACTGATAGTGGATATTGTCAATGTCATTGGGGGTGCTCCAGTTTTCTAGTCTTCCACAAGGGCTTCAAAATCTGTTGACATGGGACTCTAATGTGTGCATGCTACTGTAGGAAGTTAGCACCTTTCCTAGAAGAATGAAATATTTTGGGAAATATTAAAAAGGCAGAATATTATGTTTCCCTAAATGAGAAATGGAGAAGCATGTTTTAAAGACAAAGCAGCTTCCACCTTCCTGCCTCCACCCTTTTGTTAATGGCCAGAGGCAGAAACTCAATCTTTGTCAATGGACCTCATCTGCAAGACAATAGGACTCATCTATAGGACAGAAACTCACCACATGGCACCTGGGAAGATTACATCATCCAGCAGGGCTAGCTAAGACCCCCACCCCCTGGAAATCTGACAACCAATCAGGATACTCTTTCTGGGCCCCAGGAAATTCAAAGCCAGAGAGAGCATAAAACCCAGTGACTCACTGTATCTCACCTTTTTCTGTTCAGGAACTCAAGCCATGTGATCCTGTCCACCATTAAACCATCTTTCCAAGCAATCTCCATGTTTTCAGTATCTTTTTCCCCACTTGGAGCTGAACCCAGAAGGATATTTCTTCCTATGCTGTGTTAGATATAGTTGATTGTGTGAGATACAAAAGCTTTTCCCCCATACCATCTATGCTGTTGGTTGTAAAACTTCGTTTAATTGTTGTTAAATTTATTGCTTTTAATGTTTTTATATTTCTACTTTATGCCATTGAATAGTAATATGGGGACCACACAAATTAAATAAACAAAGTTATACCACAGCTGTCAGGTCCCAGATATTTCTACAGGGATACTGGCATTTTGGTGGGAGGAAGGGGAAGGGAGGAATGGAGTGGACTATATATAAAGTTTCTGTTTCTGTTTCCAGTTTCTTTTTTCTGCATTACTGTGCTAATCTCTACATGAAGTCTCTGTTTCTGTTTCCCTGCAAAGATGTAGTGTGGGAGGGGTTTGGTTAGCATTAGCTTCAGTTCTTGCCTAGATCTCTTGTTATCACAAACCTTCCAATGAAAGCTCCTTTTGGAACCACTGCAGTTTCAAGAGTCCTGCTTTCTTGGGAAGATTGGAAAGGCAAGAGCTTACACCAGCTTTCTTCCAAGAGTTTAAGACAGTCTACAGAGCATTTATTCCTGTAATTCCCCTCCCCCAATGGCAATCTTCTGAGATAAATTTGACTGATTGATTGATACCTACTGATCATCCATGCCTCAGATTAGATTTGAACTTGGGTTTCCTCATGATTAATCTAACCTCTTAATCCTGGACCTACGTCTTGCTTGTTGAATGCTATTGACACATATTCTTTAAAGCATTCTTGTATTGCATTATTAATCTCAGCCAACTGGAGTCTTTTATGAGGCAATTTTTAAAATATTTTTTATTTATTTATTTATTTATTTATTTTGTCAAGCATATATAAGATAAAAGTAAAAGTCTAAACATAATTTGAATAAATGAAAAGATTAAGTAAAAAGGAATATTAGGAGAAGGACGGTAGACACGCTGGCATGCTTATGCACGCTCCCTACAGACTTCTTAGGAATGGGGTGAGGTCAACAGTAGACAGTTTAATGTTAAAGTTTTGGGGGTTTGGGGAAGAAACTACAGAGTCAGGTAGTGCTTTCCAGGCATTGACCACTCTGTTGCTGAAGTCATATTTTCTGCAATCGAGTTTGGAGCGGTTTACCTTGAGTTTGTATCTATTATTTGCTCATGTATTGTTGTGGTTGAAGCTGAAGTAGTCATTAACAGGAAGGACATTGTGGCAGATAATTTTATGTACTATGCTTAGGTCAGACTGATGTCAACATAGTTCTAAGTTGTCTAAACCCAAAATTTGGAGTCTGATGGCATAAGGTATTTTATTGCCATCAGGGAAATGGAGGATTCTTCTCATGAAATATTTCTGGACTCTTTCGATTGTATTTATGTCCAATATAAATACAATATATTTATATATTTATAATATATTACTGTATATAAATATAAATTACAAATAGATATAACTAAGACCCTAAAATATGCTGCATTGCTTCCTTGTTGCCCCCTTTACATCTGTTACAATGATCATCCCTCCATTCTGCCTTTATCCCTTGTGCTTCTTTGTTTTAAAAGACCAGAATCTCATTGGCTTTTTTAAATGCAAAATAATCTGAGACTACATTCTTACATGACAATAACCACATTATGTATATGTGTGCCTGTCTAATATGTTGTTTTTGCTTAACAGCCATAGAATCTCCCTTCTGGCAAGCAAGATAAAGTATAGATTCTCTCTCTCTCTCTCTCTCTCTCTCTCTCTCTCTCTCTCTCTCTCTCTCTCTCTCTCTCTCTCTCTCTCTCTCTCTCTCTCTCTCTCTCTCTCTCCACATATAATTTCAGTATAATCATTTTTAGGACTGCAACCTGGTTAAAATACTTTAATTGATTTATCTGATGAGTTTTAGCTGATTACTCTGTTAATTAAATGAACTTGTATTCATAACATGACTACTTTTGCAAAGCAATACTAGGACCCAAATCATCCTCCTCCTCCTCCTCCTCCTCCTCCTCCTCTTCTTCTTCTTCTTCTTCTTCTTCTTCTTCTTCTTCTTCTTCTTCTTCTTCTTCTATCAGGTTGACCACTATGCAACAACAAATAGTTTAGAAACTACTGTGTCTCCTTGCCATCTACATGATAGTCTGCATCATAGTTTTGAGAACCCTAATGATATTCCATATATCAGCATCCTCTTTTAAAATATATTCCTTTTATGTGCATGATAAAAAAAAGAATGTTTCTTATTAATTAGTTATATGATATCAAGTTGTTGTTGATTCTTAGTGACCACATAGTTAGACTTTTCGTCATGACAATGTGTCTCTAATCTGGTTTTTCAGGTCTTCCAAGGCACTCATCACAATTGTAATTGACTCCATCCAGCTTGCTGCTGGTTGTCCTCTTCTTCTCTTTCATTCCACCTTTGCAAACATTAAAGTTTTCTTTAGACAGCTAGGTCTTTATAGAATATGCTGAAGTAGGATAATTTGAGTCCCTTGTTTGATTTGTTTGATAATTCATTGGTTTGTTTTCTTGGCTGTCCATAGTATTGTCAAGAATCTTCCCCAAAACCAAAATTCAAAAGCACCAATACTCTTCTTATCCTGTCTCTTCTAGATAAGATATGGGAAAATTGAAGGAGAGTATTAAACCTGTGAAAAAAACTTCCGAGAGGAGACAAGAAAAAATGATAAGACATTTACTTGTGGGGCATTATTTGTAGGGATTAAAGATTAAGATTTTCAATATGTTGATCTTTCTGGTAGCTCTTTATGGAATTTTTATTAAGTTTGAATGACAAGACTTTAAAGTTTTGTTATATGAAAATCTTTATATGGAAAATCTAGAATAGCTACATATCTAGAACAACTTATAAAAAGCTTAAGGTAAAGATAAAGGTTCCTTTAGCACATATGTGCTAATTGTTCCTGACTGTAGGGGGTAGTGCTCATCTCTATTTCAAAGCCAAAAACCCAGCGCTGTACGAAGACATCTCCATGTTCATGTGGCTGGCATGACTAAATGTCAAAGGCGCACAGAACAATGTTACCTTCCCACCAAAGTGATCCCTATTTTTCTACTTGCATTTTTTATGTGCTTTCGAACTGCTAGATTGGCAGAAGTTGGGACAAGTAACAGGAGCTCACCCCATTACGCAGGTGTAGGGATTTGAACCACTGAACTGCTGATCTTTCGATCGACAAGCTCTGCATCCAGGAGTGAAATGCTCCCGGTTCGGACTGGATTGTCCGTTCCAGTAGCGATGGAGGCCGGTGGTGCGGAGAACCGGTAGCAAAAATCCCTGCCCCACCCCCATGCCCAGCTGAGCCGCACAATCATCAGAGGCTTTTTTTTTTTACTTTTAAAAGCATTTTTTCTACAACCTCTTCGGCTCAAAAAATGTTTTTAAAAGAAAAAAAAAAGGCCCTCTAATGATCATGCGGCTCAGCTGGGATCATCAAAGGCTTTTAAAAGAAAAAAAAACCCCTTTTTTTCTTTTAAATGCCTCTGATGATCCAAGCTGAGTTGCCTGATCGTCAGAGGCATTTAAAAGAAAAAAAGTCTCTGCTGATCAGGTAACTCAGTTGGGATCGTCAGAGCCTTTTGAAAGCATTTTTTACAATCTCTTCACCAAAGAGGTAGTAGAAAAAATGGTTTTAAAAGTAAAAAAAAAAAAAGCCTGTCCGTATCTTAGCCACTAAGCCATCATGTCCCTTTATAAAAAGGTTATATTCCCCTAATAAATCGAAGGAAGTTTTCTAATTCCATGATAAAGAAGCATGAGATTTTATTTTATTTCTTCACCCATTGCATTTTTTTTAAAAAAAGTCTTACTTAAAGGCAATGGACATCACTCCAGAAAAGGTAACTCAGAGCAACAATCTGTATAATGCATATTATGATGAGTTTCTGTCATATCAATCTAGAGACAGAGTGATTGGAAAACATATAAGTATTCAGTATTCAGTAATCAAATAACAACTTCATTGTACATTCTACTGTAATAGAGTTCCAAACGCTATTGTGCCAGAAATAAAAGAGGCCAAAAGCTTTAGATCTTGGGGTTATTGTCACCAATGAGGGATGAATTTAATAACACCACAAGAGTTGAGATTAATTAAAACAGCAATTAGAACATTAATCCAAGGATGAGAAATGAGGCAAAATAATATTTTAGTACATAATACTGGAATGTGAGGTTTAAACCCAAACAAAAAATTAGCAAGATTTAGATGCTATATTTGTAGATGCTGTAATCACTGAACATCATTGTTACAACATTTAGTAAAGCATCTTAGCTATCTAGGCCTTGTCCTTGAAGCTTCTACCACTAAGCTCATGAAACTGTGTTTATGTTTCTAGAGAGAAATTTATCACATATTATACCAATGAGTAGCATCTGCCTTCCAACAACCAATTAAAAACCAATTCCAAGCTGCTTTCCAAAGGTGAGCTACCTAATTTCGTGCAGATTGTACCTCATACCAGAATTTACTAGCTGTGAATTCACAGATCTCCATGTGGATTATAATTTGATTAGTTCAATTAGATCCTATTTTTCATTAGACTGAGAAATAATTAAGAGTTTTCACATTTTTTAGGCTTAGGTTGAAAAAGTGACACAAAGTAAAGTTAGCATATTGATGCAACCCAATTTTCCAAATTACATATGGTTTTCTCTACCATACAAAGAATATGAAGAATGCAGAAAAGACCCAAGGAATCTCATAAAATGAAGAACCAAAGTTCTTCAGTCATCCTTCAGCAACATCTTCTGAGAAGACTTATCCCTCTAAGTCAGGGCTGTCAAACTCATGGCCCACCGGCTGGATGTGTCACATGCTAGCCCTGCTCCCAGTTTAGTGAAGCGGGGAAAAGTCCTGATATGTCATGTGACGATCCTATGACGACACAAGTTGGATGGCTTGCTCTAAGTCCAAGCCATCATCAAAGCATAATGTTTTATATCAGTCAACTACTCAAGGTGAAAACTACAGAAAAAACAATTACTACCAACCTGCCTTCCATTGAGGACCTGTATAATGCACAAGTCAAAAAGAGGGCTGTGAAAATATTTAAATCGCATCCTGGACTTAAATTGTTTCAACTCCTACCTTCAAAACAATGCTATAGAGCATTGCACACCAAGACAACTAGACACAAGAACAGTTTTTTCCTGAATGCCATCGCTCTGCTAAACAAATAATTCCATCAACACTGTCAAACTATTCACAAATCTGCATTACTATTAATCTTCTCATCATTCCTATCACCCATTTCCTCCCACTTATGACTATATGACTGAAACTTGTTGCTGTATCTTTACGATTTATATTGTTTCCTAGTATGATTCAATTGCTTATTTGTACCCTATGACTATCATTAAGTGTTGTACCTTACAATTCTTGATGAATGTATCTTTTCTTTTTATGTACACTGAGAGCATATGCACCAAAGACAAATTCCTTGTGTGTCCAATCACACTTGGCCAATAAAGAATTCTATCTATCTATCTATCTGTCTGTCTGTCTGTCTGTCTGTCTGTCTGTCTGTCTGTCTATCTATCTATCTATCTATCTATCTATCTATCTATCTATCTATCTATCTATCTATCTATCTACAGTCAATGCTCAAAGATCAAAAATAGTAATTCCTTGATTTAATTAAGTATTAGAGGGTTAGGGTTGGGGTGAATGTTATCAGTGATATGCAATTTTATGTAATTTGTACTTACATAAATTTATGTAATTGTTTCATTTTCATAATTGATATGAAAGGCATCATTTGTGCTAAACATCCTATAACATTCCGTTTTATTTGAAATCTGCAAAACCTCTAGATCCATTAAACTGAGTCTTTATTGGGGGTGTCTTTTCAATTTAGATCATCCACCAAGCATCAAGGCTGCTTCTATCCACAGACTAGGTCTGAAACCACAATGGCAAAGGCTGAGACCAAGCTGACCTGTGTCTCCAGACAGTCTGGAGTTCTGTATCTTAAAAATAGACCATTCCATTGTAGGTGCATTTTCTGTCAAGCATTGCCAACTAGTTACACTGATAGTTTTAGATAGTCCAAATTGGGGAGGGGATGGGGGGGAGAGAAGTGTGTTGTTTGAATTTGCAGACTGTCTTACATTTCCAGTCCTTCCAGAAACAAAGTAGGTCAAGAAAACTCTCCAGATTGATATTTTCTCTTAATAGGCTTTTGGTTAGTCACATGCTGTTATACCATTTCCACTTGTACACTGTGTTCTTCTTAATCATAAATGTATGTTTCCCATCACCACAAAAGACTTCACATGGCTCAAAGGAAATCTTTCTTCAAAGGGTTTAAAATGTCAAAGAGAAGCCCACCCGAATCTGAGAAGTAACCGTAGCTTGGGGGAATTCTTTCCTTAACTCATCCATAGTAGAAGAATACTAGCCAATTGAAGTGGCTTCTCTCACACCACATCTGAATTGGCTTTTGGACTCTTTCCCCCCCCCTCTCCTCCAGATAGAATATCTGTGTTTTCAAAAGATATTTGTGAATATCATTCAAATCTGTATGTCACTACAAGCAGAGAAACAACTTTACACTGGCTCAGGAAAGATGGAAAAACCAGGGTGAATAAATCTTTCTTTTGTATGCTGGGGCATGGAGACCAGGGGTGAAATCCAGCAGGTTCTGACAGGTTCTGGAGAACCGGTAGCGGAAATTTTGAGTAGTTTAGAGACCTGGCAAATACCACCTCTGGCTGGCCCCAAAGTGGGGTGGAAATGGGGATTTTGCAGTAGCTTTCCCCTGGAGTGGGGTGGGAATGGATATTTTGCAGTATCCTTCCCCTGCCATGCCCATCAAGCCATGCCCACAGAACCTGTAGTAAAACAATTTGGATTTCACCACTGGGCTAGACCATTATTGATTTCTGTTTACCAGACCCAGGAAAAAAAGTCTTCTAGAGCTGATCTGTGCAAGAAACAGGACTTTTTCTATTTTTATAACTTGTCCATAGAATTTATTTTTCCTGGAAATCATAGGAATTAGCTCTTTTGCAGCCCTTTAGGAAACAAGCTAAGGCTTAAATAATCTTTAACTGAAAATTATTGTAAGTGCCATAAATAAATAAAATAATTGAAAATGTTTCCCCCCCAAAAAGAGTGTTTTGGATACCTACTTCCTTAAAGCAGCCATGTTCTTTTTAAGGCTTCTTTATGAGGCTTAAAATAGATGCCTTTGCTTTAGCATGTTGGCTAATTAAAATGACTCTTAAATCAGTGCCTTCTGTTTTTCAGATTTAAGCTTCCGTTTAAGCAGATAGAGAACTTTATAAACCTCCTATCCAGTGGTGAAATCCAAATTTTTTTACTATAGGTTCTGTGGGCGAGGCTTGGTGAGTGTGGTGGGGAAGGATACTACAAAATCTCCATTCCCTCTCCACTCCTGGGGGAAGGATATTGCAAAATCTCCATTCACTCCACTCTGGGGCCAGCCAGAGGTGGTATTTGCCGGTTCTCTGAACTACTCAAAATTTCTGCTACAAGTTCTCCAGAACCTGTCAGAAGCTGCTGGATTTTACCCCTGCTCCTATCCTACCTTAATGGGTTTAAAATTAAAGTGGACCCGAATTAGACATCTTTTTAAGAAAAAGGAAATGTTCAAAAAATGAAAATGCTTGGTCACTTCCTAGGAAAAACCATTTTTGGCCTTTTTGTTGGCTCAGGAAAATTGTTGCTAAGGTGCAGACTGTGCCTTCCCCTCAGATGCTTCACCCTGCATTCCAGTGAAGCTTCCTCAGTGCAGCTATCTTGCTGAAACACAGAATGAAATGTCTGCAGAAAATGTGGTCTGTAGTTTGATCTTGATCTCTTTAAGATGGAGGACAGCTCAAGGTTTGTCTATGGCAAACGAGCCTCTTTTTGAGTGGTAGCTTCTTGCCTGTTAATGAGGAATATTGTTTTAATGATGAATCTTAGTATGAGCAGATTTCTTAATTCTTAAGGGTGTTTGGATGCTAAACAGGAGAGTAGATACAGACTATTAAGAAGAAATTTTAAAAGTCTTGTTAGGCCATGGAAAGGTGTGATGCTCTAAGCAGACCATCATAAAATTATTTTGGGGTGGGAGGTGGGGGTAAGGAGAGTATGTTTCTTACTCAAGAAGTTTCAAGACAGATTAACCCACAATGTTAGAGACGAAAGCCTAACCCTAAGAAAAAAAGCATGGGTGATTTATCCCAATAAGTCCAACTTTTGTGGAGAAGTCTTAAGTAAAGAACCTGGAGCTATCTTACTAGGCATTATTGACTAAATTCACTGAAGTTCTTTGTTTATATATTGACTGATTAAAGATCTGAGACATATTTTTCACAGGTGGTGCTGACATAGCGATCCTATGGTTTAAACCTTATTGGCATTATTTCTTAGAATCATGCACCAACATGACTCAGAATTGGCACAAAAAACATGGGGTAAGGTAGCATGCCAACATAATATTTTACTAAAAGTTAATTGATATAAATGTAATGCGGAATTGTTTATTTTTACTGTATAGAAAGTTTCCCTCTGTCGTGTTGTAAGCATAAACCAAATTGAGACGAGACATGGATAATTCCCTTTTTTAATTTACTAATATATGGAATGCCAGATATTGATTTGTTGCTTGTGGATAAATTATTTATACCTTGACTTTTAAGAAGACAAGGTACCAAATAAGAGCTATGCCTAATTTTTGTTTTGTTGTTGTATGTAGATTGAAAAAATATATTATGTTTTTGTTTATATGCTCATTATGAGTCTTTGTTCATTGCCTGGTCTGCAAGTTCATTATCTGTATCTTTAACATCATATCAATCGGCTCCATATTGGAAAAAAAATACTTTTCAAAATGATCTCAGGTGCCAATGGCAGACAACACTACAACTCTGAAACTCTGCAAAAAACACAATGGTTTCTGAGTCTTACTGGAATTTTCTTAAATGTCACAGGGATGGACAGGGATGTACCATGGACAATATTTGGTCAAATAAAGCTGTGCAAGCTCAACTGATTAAATCACCAAAGCAGGTAAGATGAGGCAATTAAAAGTACACCATTAATTCTTCAAAACAATTGCATGCAAATATATCTATTTAATATTTAAAGAGGGATGGGAAAATTGGGCACTCCAAGGAGTATAGAATAGTGGAAGAAATGTGCAGAGCTAGTAGACTACACCTAGTTTTAGAGATTTTATGTTGCGAATTTTTATGGGGTTTTATGTTGTGGATTTCAATGCTGGAAGCTGTGTAGAGTCACTATGTGAAGCTGGGTGGCCACATAAATTTGTTTAATAAAAAATAAATAGAGATGAGGTTCTGCATAGACCTGTATTCCTAAAATGGTATTGTTATCACTGGGGTTCCTGAGATCTGAAGTTATCTGGCTGACTTTATTTCTATTCGATTCATGTTAGCATCTTTAAGAACTTTCAATCAGTTGTGCATTTCTTGTATTTTATCATCCAATTTGCAGCCTCAAGGCAAAAGAGGTATCAGTCTTTATTTTCCAAAATAAGAAATTCAAGGACATATCCAGAACTGACCACTAATTCAATTCCCTTTTAGCAGGACATCATTACACAATAACCATAGGTAAAGGTAAAGGTGACCCTTGCACATATGTGATAATTGTTTCTGACTCTAGGGGGCGGTGCTCATCTCCGTTTCAAAGCCGAAGAGCCAGCATTGTCTGAAGACATCTCTGTGGTCATGTGGCTGGCATGACTAAATGCCAAAGATGCACAGAATGCTGTTACTTCCCACCAAAGGTGGTCTCTATTTTTCTACTTGCATTTTTTGTAATGTGCTTTCAGACTGCTATGTTGACAGAAGCTGGGACAAGTTACAGGAGCTCCCTCCATTACGCAGCTCTAGGGATTCGAACTGCTGAACTGCTGACCTTTTGATCGATAAGCTCAGCATCTTACCCACTGAGCCACCATGTCCTTGCTAACCATCTACGATAATCATAGATGTAAATAAAATGGAACACAACCCTTCTGAGATCTAAAAGGTATAGTTGTTCGGAGCCTATTCTTTTCCTAAAATGGTAACTGTGCCTCAGTGGCCACCTTTAGGAACATGATATTCATGCCTATCTAGAAAACTTGCTCAACAAGCTGGGCCCAGCTAATCCCCGGTGAATCAAATTGTACTGCCATCAGCTCCTTTGAAGCAAATGTTAAATTTGCATTAATGTACCGCAGAAAGGACAGCATGTGAACATAATCTGTCAGCGGGAGCTGAAAGGAGCAGCCTAATTGGAGCCTAGGTGTTGTCAATGTGTGATAATTTATCAAGATGGCATCATCTTTTTCTCGTGAAAGATTGTTAATGTAGGTTTAGAAAAGGAAATATTTTTGAAAATCAAAGTGTTTACTGGATTCAAAATTTCATAAAATCATTTGTCGGATGAAGCTGTTTTACCGAAATAGTTATACTGTGGGTTTTTTTTTTAACTAGTCAGTCATACTAAATATAATCTTCTTAAAAAATATAATTTAAAAAAGCTTTGCTATTCTATGAAAAACTTAGTATTAGTTTCAGATCTGGATTTGCATAGATGAGAGCCAAGATGAACCCCTACTCTGCCATGAAGTTTACTGAGGATTTAAAAGTCCAGACACTTTTTGAATATTTCAGTTTCCTTCAAGAAAGTGAATTACAATCATAGCAATGTAGAATTAAAGAGGACACATTATGTCTAACATCTTGTCTTGTATAGGAATCTAAAGCATCTAGGATACATAACCACCTAGCCCAGGGGTCATCAACCCATGGCTCTGGAGCCTCATGCAGCTCCTTCATCCCTCTGCTGCAGCTTCTTGTTGCTGGTTGGTGCCACAATTTTGAGAGGAGCTTCTGGTTGAGAGGGAGGAAGTACAGTGTGCCAGGAGGAGACTTTATGGCAAGGGTCAGGTTTTCTGGTCAACTCCACAATTGATAGGGCTTTTGGTTAGGACAAAGGATGCCATGCTAGGAAGGGACTCTGTGGTGGGAGAACTGGGCTTCTGGTCAGCTCCAGTATTGAACGGGGGGGGGGGGGGGCTTCTGGTTAGGACCTTTGTGGCTCTTTGAGTGTTTAAGGTTGTCGACTCCTGACCTAACCTCTGTTCGAACACCACCAATAATGGGAGCTCATGCTGCTCTGAGTGTTTGGTTCCAGTTCGGTTTCTTCAGAGTCAGTTCGTTTATCTGAGAGCAGATTCTCATACTGATAATAGGACTAGTAATTAATATGTAAACAAAAACCAGGTAGACGCTGGCCTAACTTCTCGGAAAAGAAAAGTGCTCCCTTCTCTTTCACAGAAAGTACAAGTGAAAGAAAGCTAGAAGCAAATACTTTAAACAATAAACAAGGTACACACTCAGAATCAAATGTGTTTGTTGAAATGCTTGTTCTATCGGCATGTTTTTTTCCCCCTTCTTAATAATTCTTACCAACAAAGATTAGAGAGTCATGTTTCTTGATGGTTTGTTGTCAGTTCTGAGTTCCACTAGCAAGTTCTGGTAACTTTGAGTACCCAGATTCACGTTAAAACTGTCAGCTCCTCTTTAAAGTTGGAAAAAAGGTTAGTGCCACACACAAAATGACACTCCTGGAATTTTCTGCATACCCAAAGCATAAAAAGTGACCTTTTGACGCTGAGTACAAACAGAATATGTCCTGAGTAATGAGATGCTCTGCAGTTTAAAAGTTAGTGATTCTGAGGGGTTGTTGGGGAGGTGGAGATATTATGAACTGAATCATTAAGTGTCTTCTCCACCCTAGAAGATTGATGCTGTTTGGACAAGTTCTTCTACTAGGACAATCTACAGTAGTTTGCTATCGCACAAAGACAATATCCCAAGGGTGTTGCCTCTGTTATGGGTGATGTTTGCCTTCTCTGAATCATTTTTTAAGATGTTTGAATACTTTTAGCAATTGCTTTTACATTTTCTTCTTTTACCAGACAGCTCTGTC
Source organism: Masticophis lateralis (assembly GCA_030761175.1). Taxonomy (NCBI): domain Eukaryota; kingdom Metazoa; phylum Chordata; class Lepidosauria; order Squamata; family Colubridae; genus Masticophis; species Masticophis lateralis. The sequence continues at coordinate 19,950,211 of JAUDYJ010000003.1, read as the reverse complement.
ATTTTTATCTTGCTACTAATTGTTTCAGAATATTTTAAAAACACAGAAAATTGATGGCAAAAAAAAAAGGACCCAGTAGTTCATCAAGTCTGCCCTTTGAATTATTTGCTTGTTTGTTTCTGTTTTCTTTTTAATTTATTTATTATTTTTAATTATTATTTTTAATTAATTGTTATTTCATTATTATTTTTATTTTTGACGGATGATAGACATGTGTTTCCAAGCATGTTTAAACTCAGTTACCAAAGACTGACAAACTATCTTTACTGAAAGTTCATTCCAGGTTTCTATTACTCCTTTTGTGAGGTAATACTTTCTAACATTACTTTTTAACTTCCCTCCTGTCAGTTTAAGGTTATGCCTCATGTTTATTCTTTATTTTTGTAAGTTAATTTGAGGCTGGTCATAGAAAAAGGGAGAATAGGGTCCTGGACAATATAAAACAAAGATTGTGCAAAACTAAGAAATAAATATATACATATAATTAAAAACATTATCACAAATTATCTTTACCTTTTAATTATGCTGGAAAAACAATTTTGTAGTAATGATCTCTGGAAAAATTAGCAAAGATATTAAAAATGAGCCTTTTCTGAGTCTCCACATGAAACACATGTAATCAAAAATAAAAATTTCAGCAGAAAAGAATTCTCAGTGTATGTATCCGTGTGACTATATTTTAATCTATTACCAGTTCAGAAAGGGCACCAGTTGAAAAGCAGTGTTATACAGGGTTACAGAAAGAGTAAAAAAATTGAAGCCTTTCATAGCCTTTGAATTGTCATTCCCCAAATCCCTAATATTGGCCATACTAGTTCAGGTCAATGAGTGTTGAACTTGAAAACTTGGGAGCTCTCTATTTCTGAGAATTAGGGGGATTTCATTCAGAACTTCTGATTAGTGATAAAGCTTATTGATAAAAAAAAATCTTAACCTTTTAACTTTGCAACGCTGGTATGAGGATAGATCGGCCAAGAATCAACCATGCTTGATCCCCCCACCCCACCCCCATTTAAATTGCTCAAAGTTTCTCATTTGATTTGATGTTCTTTGGCCATAGTTATGTCTATTGTCTCAAACAAATTACACAAATTGAGATGGATAAAAAAATACTTTGGCTGATTGTACCTCAGCAGAAGTTTTTCAGGTACAACCAAGTTTTTATCATACATTGGGAACCTAAGTATGCTTTTTTGGATGTAATCTCCATTAAATCAATGGCTGTCTGGGAGGGAGTAAAAACACTCTAACTGTCAAGATCTTAGAAACATAAAATCTAGGACTGAGCCACAGAAGTGCTTCTAATTATGCTTCTCCTGAATAAAATCCTGCAAGAAGATATATATGCAAACAAAGTGAGGAATTTCATCTTTAACTCATTAATTTTCTATGAAGAAACCACATGGTTCTACATTAAAAACAGAGCTTTATCATTCAGTACAGACTGTCTTCTCATTTACTTATTTTCTGAATAAAAGCAGACAGCATTTTGTATTTGTTCTGATTTTAATAATGTAATAAAGCTGGGCTAAAAAAAACCCAACAACCCTTGAAATCAATAGGAAAATGTAGAGAATAAAACCAGGCTCCAGCAGATTATGTCTATGGGTGTATATATACTGTATACACATATGAGATTTTTTCAATTGATCTCATGCGAATCTTGTTAAGTCTGCAGATGGGCAAATACTTTTTATTCTTTTTGTGCTAATATTTTCTTCTATATTTCTTTTAACATTCTTCCCCAAGAATCTTAAAATACCCCTGCCCCCCCCCCCCAAGAATTGTCAATGTGTGGATTTGTGTAGGGTTCTGGAGTACTTATTTTGTTTGAAAAGTAGTTGGTAACTATGGGGGTTTTGCCCCTTAAAGTTACTGATCTGGTTTTACTCACAGTTGAACAGATGAACTGATATTCAGAAGGGTAAGTAAATAAGACACTTTTCTGTGTTGGGTTGGATTAGCAATGTTTCGTTCACATGTGTGAGTGTTCAACTTGATCTGTGGTAAAGAAAAACTCAATAGCCCATCTATGTGTGAACACATTCAAATGGAAGATTGACATTTTAGGTTGGATAGCATCTCATCTGGAATTTTTTTTTTTGATTCACACCTTTTTTCTTTTTAAGTAAGAATAACTTGTGCAATCCACTTTCTATTACAAAGAATTTTCCTTGCTCCCAGTTGTTCAAGATCTTAGATATAGATGGCTGTAACTAGAATGATTAACAGGTTATAAAGAAAACACAACCCTCAGCAACTCTTGTGTGTTTCAGTGGTACATATCTCCCTGTAGATCATTAATTGGATTCAGCATTTCAGCATTGTATTATCAAATTGTAGGACCTAGACTGACTACTGGTGATTACAGTCTAACACTAGCATTTTGCAGACGTTGTAGACTTAAGTGTTCCCATTAAATATGGAAAATGAACTAGGCTATTACATTAAGAGCTGAGAATGTGGAAAAATTATTAGTAATATATATGGCTGCAAAAAACAGATTTTAATTATGAGTTGTTGGAAGCAGAGAGTCAACCATAATGTCATCATATGGAAATGAAAAAGCTAGGTCCTTGAAGCATGGCTGAAAATTTGGGCTAGCACAGAATGCTACAGCAGCCCTACCTTTATAACAAGGTTTCTCAACCTTGGCAATTGTAAGTTGCATGGACTTCAATTTCCAGAATTCCTCAATCAAAATTGCTGATTGGGGAATGCTGAGAGTTGAAGTCCATACATTTTAAAGTTGGCAGAGTTGAGAACCACTGTTTTTGAGTGATGCTTAGATTTTTTTTTTTTACTTATGCGGTTTCTAAAATCAAAGTCCACAATTTTGTGTTTGTACACGATATTTTTTTTTAATAGAAGAACTGTTTTATGGATCTCCTTTGATAAAGCTTAATTTGACCATAACGAAGTTCATGGTCAAATTAAGCTTTAGTTAAAAAAAAAACAGACCATCAAGTTAAAAAAAAACAGACCATCAAGAGAGACGGAGACAAAATAAGTAAACAAATGCATATGATTGAAGAGGTGATATCTAGGGAAAAAAAAGAAGTAGTAATAATTAATGTTCTTGTTGTCAGATTAATGACTGCTAACAAGTAGATAAGGTCTCCATTCTTTCATTCTTATATAATTAACTGCTTGATGTTTTCTTGAGTCTCGGAGCAGAAATAGTAAAATGCACGTGGGTGGTAAAATGTCTATGTCTGGTCGTAGCTAAATGTTGACTCACATTGTATGGCTCCTTCTGTACATGAATATTTTAATCGTTCCTTGCATAGATTATCCAGCATGACCTGAGCTGCATAATCACAGATGCAGCCACCAGTCAATTCCTTGATGGCAACAGATGAAAGCAATGGTGCTGAAATAGTCTGTATCTGTGAAAGCCAAATTCACGTTAGATTACAGCATGCAGGGCCTAAGGGTTCTTATATGACTGCACAGCAAGGCATCTCATGTGAACCAGCCTTAAGGAATTTTACAGGGAGAAGGAATAAAAATAGGGACAATCCATAGCTGACTGCTGGAATGTATACTTTCTATGTTTTTTAATGACAAGACAGTTCTCTTCTAGCTAAAGAAAGCCAAAGTGGGTAGTTAATTGTGTCTCCACATGTCTGATGCTTCTGCCTTCAGAATCACCAGCTCCCCATTCCAATTGCAACTCTAGTTCTGATGATCTTGGTATTTATTGCTCCAGGTGCTGGCTTCCTAACTGCACATGAACTTACCTGCTATGCAGAGGGGGCTGTTCATCTACAGCCAGTGGTGAGATTCAGCCAGTTCGCACCACTTTGGAATAACTGGTTGGTAACTTTCTGAGCAGTTTAGCAAACTGGTTGTTGGAAGAAATCATTAGGGCAGAGAACCGGTTGTTAAAATTATTTGAATCCCACCACTGTCTGTAGCATGCCCCTCAAAAATTATTTTGTACTAAATGTTTTACAGATGGCACATGCCACCTGAAAAATTGGCAAGAATGTTTAAAGGTAAATCAGCTAAATGTTGGAAATGCCATCAGACACCAGGATCATATTATCATATGTGGTAGATGTATCCAGAAGTGAGAAATTATTGGATTAAAATTAAAACATGGTTAGAAGAAATGATACAACAACATATGGATTAAAAACCTGAACTGTTCCTATTGGGTCTCTTACCAGAGAAATTTAGTAAAGAAAACAAATATTTGATTATACATGATATAACTGCAGCAAGGTTAGTATTTGCACAAAGATGGAAAGCAGAGAAAATCCCCACAGAGGGAGAAATAATTAAGAAAATATTGGATTGTGAAGAAATGAATAGATTGACTTTGACAATTAAAGAAAGAGAGGAATCGGGATACTTTAAGGTATGGGGGCAATTTTATCATTGGTTAGAGAAGAAATATATATAGGGTGATGTAATGAAATGAGTGAAGAAGAAAGAAGAGAAAGAAGATAGATAAATGTATTAATAGAAAAGCAAGCAATGTGGGAGAAATGTTATAATGAATGAAATGATAATATTAAGATATGATAAATAGTGGAGGAGTAGGAAGAAGACACAAAAGATGTACTCAGATGATACACTGAATGATGGATTGTGTATTGTATGTTTGTTTGTCTGTAAAATAAAAAAGCTTTTATAAAAAAAATGTATTTACCAATAAAGGGGGATATTTGTAGCTCAGGGTTGACGAGGGGTCCTTGGTATTCACTGAGCCTGGTTGTTTTCTTACAAATGAGGTAGTGAAATGTTTGTAAGAAAACAACCAAGCTCAGAGAGTACTAAGGACTTCTTGATTTTGTATTTTTTCAACCATTCTCTTTCACTTTGATGAAGTAAAAAGTATTCCACCTTCTCTGGAGAATTCTTCTGATTCATTGAAAGGCAGTCAAGGCAGTCTTAAACAAATATCATGTCTTCCACTGTACAATTAACTCTCTTTAATTCCCCATGCCTCAATTAGATGTATAGTGTCCTAGAATATTTCCTGCTATGTCATTTGAAACCTAGAAACATGGACAGCCAAGGAAGTTGCCCAGCTATGGAGATATGTATTAGATAAAAAGCAATATCAGCAATATCTTCTAGCATCTCAGAGCAATAATATAAGCTTACAAATATTGGGATATATTGGAAACTTAAGCAACATGGGATTGCACAACATTATTTCTAAACTAAATCACAGTTCTTTGATAAATGTAGGGTGTGAAATAATGTAGGCCAGCTACTAGTTTCCTTCTAAAATGCATAAACAGGTTTGCTCAATAATAGCAGCGTAGCAATGATCCATGGAGCTCAGTAGCTATTTTACCCACAACTACTGATTAAGAAGGAGAAGGTGGATACTAGTAGCCAAATGGCTGTAGCCCTTGGGAAGAATTGATATTCTTTGAAGTTGAAGACAAGACTTGGTGAAGCTTATCAGCATGGAAAGATGAATCTGATGAACAAACTATATGCTACTTTAGAGCCTAAAAAGTTTGGCTTTGGTGAAAAATATATGGCATGGCCATTAAAATAGCCCAAGGAAGGGGGAGATAACCAACAAAAGGAGGACAGAGTAGAGGGGTGATTGTTTAAAATCATCTGTAACTAAATATACAAACAACACACGTGAATTAGATGCATGTTTACCAGACCTCTAAGGATTTTTCACCTTCCCCATATGCACACCCATATTTTTCTGTCTCACTTCTAAATAATTGTCTTTTTGCTTTTTTAAAAAGAAGGCCCTGGCAGTAGCATCCACCTTCATGGGAAACTTTAATGCACCATCATCAGAAGAAGGAAGAAGGGTCTAAGAGCTTGCCTCAGGGTTTAGCATTTTCAGACCTTTACTTCCAATATTCCTGCCACATCAAATATCTTGCATGCCACACATTTTTATTGTCTCCTAGTTTAATTTCAAGATGTTGGGAGAGAGAGAGAGAGAGAGAGAGAGAGAGAGAGAGAGAGAGAGAGAGAGAGAGCTACCAGATCAGGTACCGCTAGGTCCAAAACTGCAACAATCCCTATATTGCATCAAAGAAAGTCAGAAAAATATTTTTTCACTACCATCTAGAGGTTTTCCAGAGTTTTGTAATTCAGGTTTGATAATTCTGTGAGAGAGGAGAGGGAAACAGAGCAGAAAAGATAGAGAAAATGTAACTCTATCATAGAATAGAGATACTGTAGATGGATTGTTCTGGAATCAAATTAATTATGTACTTAGCCTTAAAACTCTTCCAATCCTTAGTAGCCACTCCTTGAATAATTTACAATTGTCCCCTACTGCAGTGGTGATTTAGGCCATTTTTTAGGATGTGGAGAGGTTGAAACAATGGAAATAGAAGAATTCACACTCACCCTTATATTCCAACCAACCTCCAAATTGATCAGAAAACCAGCATTCTGCCTCTTCATATGATATCTCATTGCTAGTTAATTTCTTGCAGCAGGTAAACAAGAGGTCAAAATGTTGAAAATTGTGTTGCGGCATCATAAAGCAAGTCCTGTGCATCATGATGTTGTATGAATGCCCAAAAGGAAATAATAAGAGCCTCAGATGCCACTGATTTCTTATCTCACTCTGGAAGTTTGAGAGGATAAATACCAGTTCCATCCCATCAATATTGACTCCTTCACTATATCTTTTTTGCAGTAGAAAAAAATAGCCACCTTGCAAAGGCTTGGCTAAACTGTTCGATGTCTTTGAGAGTGTCAAAGTTGATAGAGATGGTCCACTTCTTGTGGATGAGGAGCCATAAGCTAAGAGGAAGTTCTCTTTTATGGATTTGTAACTGAAGAATAGAAAGCAAAGTATAGTAATGAAGAGACATTTCTCACCGTTTGCTCCAAGATTCTGCTTTGAGGCCATTCTTATAATTGATCTAAAGTTTAGCATGTCTAAAGCTGCCAAATGCTGGTGCCAAGAGATTATTGAAATAAGGAATGATAAATGAAACAAGGAAAAAAGAAAAAGCTAAGGATAGATTGGGAGAAGCCTGAAAAAAGAGAAATAAAATGATTGAGATTGAGAAAATAGATCTTCTCTGGGGTGATCCAGCTTTTCAAGTCTTCCAATGGTGCACACGTTACTGCTGAAATCACACCCATCCACATTGCTGCTGGTTGCCCTGTTCTCTTTCTTTCTACCTTACCCAAAATATAAGGTATCTCAAGGGACCTAAAGTTTCCAGGTGTGATCAAAATGATAATTTGAGTCTGGACATTTGTGCCTCAAATAAAAATTAAAAAAAAATCTGAATTGATTTGTTTCAACATCAATTTTTCTTTCCTGGTTGTCCAGAGTATTTTCACAAATTTTGTCCAACACCCGAATTAGAAAGCAACAATTTCTGTTTTGCTTCCTTCAAAGTTCAGTTCTGATTTTCATGGTGAATCACAGGAAACACCATTAGCGGCATCATTTTGATCTTTCCAAGATCTTCATTATTTATTTATTTATTTATTTATTTGTTTGTTTAGATTTGTATACCGCCCTTCTCCTTGCGGACTCAGGGCGGTGAATAGCCAAATAAAAATAGTACACAAAAGTTAAACAATTTCTTTCAAAAAAGCATATAACTTTGGCTAAAAATTAAAACCATTAACCATTAAATATTTAAAATACCCAACCCTATTATACAGATCTTAAAAATTCAGCGGGGTCAGGCTAGACCAGCAAGCTGAAAGAGATGAGTTTTCAGGGCCCGACGAAAAGTCCGGAGGTCAGCAATTGTTCTCAGTTTTGGAGGAAGATCGTTCCAGAGGGTAGGGGCTGCCACAGAGAAGGCCCTCCCCCTGGGGGTCGCCAGCCGGCATTGTCTGGCTGACGGCACCCTGAGGAGACCCTCTCTGTGGGAACGCACTGGCTGGTGGGAGGCTATTGGCAGAAGGCGGTCCCGTAAGTACCCTGGTCCTAAGCCATGGAGCACTTTAAAGGTGGTCACCAACACCTTGAAACGCACCCGGAAGTCCACCGGTAGCCAATGCAGCTCGCGCAGGAGAGGTGTCACATGGGAGCGTCCCATCGCTCCCATAATCCCCCGCGCAGCCGCATTCTGCACTAGTTGGAGCCTCCGGGTGCACCCCAAGGGGAGCCCCATGTAGAGAGCATTGCAGTAGTCCAGGCGAGAGGTGACGAGTGCCTGAGTGACTGTGCGTAGGGAGTCCCGATCTAGAAAGGGCCACAACTGGCGTATCAGGCGAACCTGATAGAAAGCTCCCCTGGCCACAGCTGTCGTGTGATCTTCCAAAGACAGCCGTGAGTCCAGGAGGACGCCCAAGTTGCGCACCCTTTCCGTGGGGGCCAATGATTCACCCCCATAACCAGTGATGGTGTCAGCTGGCTATATCGGGACGCCGGCAGCCCCAGCCACTCGGTCTTGGAGGGGTTGAGTGGAAGCCTGTTTCTCCCCATCCAGGCCCGCACGGCTTCAAGGCACTGGGACATCACTTCCACGGCATCGTTGGGGTGGTCTGGGGTGGAAATGTACAGCTGCGTATCATCAGCGTACTGATGGAACTCCACCCCAAAACCACGGATGATCTCACCCAGCGGCTTTACATAAATGTTGAACAGGAGGGGCGAGAGGACCGATCCCTGCGGCACCCCACACACTAGGCGCCTCGGGGTTGACCGCTGCCCCCCTGTCAACACAGATTGCGACCGGTCGGAGAGGTAGGAGGAGAACCACCGTAAAACGGTGCCTCCCATCCCCAGTCCCTCCAACCGGCGCAACATGATACCATGGTCGATGGTATCAAAAGCCGCTGAGAGGTCTAATAACACCAGGATAGAGGAATAACCCCTACCCCGGGCCTGCCAGAGATCATCCACCAACGCGACCAATGCCGTTTCAGTGCTGTATCCAGGCCTGAAGCCGGACTGGAGCGGGTCTAAATAGACAGCTTCATCCAGGTACCAAGGGAGCTGCCATGCAACCACACTCTCAACAACCTTCGCTAAAAAGGTTGATTATCTTTATTATCTATATTATCTCTATTATCTTACGAGGTAAACAAATATAAAATAACACACAATGGGATAAAACCCTAACATCAGATATAATTGATGTTGGTTTTGGTTTTGACTGGTTTTGACTTTGAATGATGAACTAGTACAGGGATCGCAAACTCGCGTCGTCACGTTGTCATCACGTGATGTATCACAACTTTTCCTCCCTTCGCTAAAATGAGGGTGAGTGTGGCCAGTGCATGATGCATCTGGCCCACAGGCTGTGAGCTTGACATCCCTGAACTAGCAGATAGTTTGTTATCTCTGAAGAGCAACCTCAGTCAAGTTAAAGGACTTGGGAACATTTTAATTTCTAAGATTTTTGTTGTTGTTGTTGTTGTTATTGTTATGTACAATTAAAGGTTCTGGGGTTTCCTGTAAGCCACCTAAAAGTAACCAAATAAAAGGCATGCACACATATCCCTTTGTTGTTTGTCTTCCTTCTTCTTCTTTTTTCTATTTCTTAGAAGGACTGGCAGAACCTGGGAGTGGGGTTAAAAGAGGGATCAGCCTAGAATCCCTATGTAGCCACAAGTGGACTAACTCTAACTCCCATTGAATTCTCTTGACCCTTATCCAATCCTAAGCAAGTGCTGACTGTTACTTGAGAAGACTCCTGTGCAAAGGCTTTTTGGCAACCAGTTTAATTGGATTTCATGTGAGGACCTAGTCTTTCATGCCTGACAAGTTTCTCTGTGTTGAATTTTCAATTGTCAGCTGACCAGGAAATATTCTTTGTCCTTTCACAGCATCATCCATACCAACAGTGCATCAAAATATGATTAGGATAACCATTGCGGTCCTGATTTACTCCTCTTCCTAATACTATTAGTGAGGCTCATTAGTGAAATATGCCGAGCAAATTAATCTCACTATGCTCTGAAGACAGAGTTTAGGACTGAATCATCACTTCCAAAGTGGGAGGGGGAACAATTAGGCAAAGCCGTAGAAAATCATATGAGTTTCAACTTGTAAAGTTTCCATTGGGCTCCACCTTCAGGGATAACTGAAGACTATTGGAGGTGTTGGTTTTTCCAGACATCTTACCATATGTTCTTATTTGTCATGGAGAAAACAAATGAAAATTATTGTGCAAGAACTTGGATTAAAAAAAAAAATATGCTAGCCCAGTTAAATAAAGCATATAAATGAAACTGATACAACACTATCAGGGATATATAGACTTAATTATCAAGCAAATGGTTGCCCTTTTCTTCATGCTGAGTGATACATTACTTTTAAAAATATCTGGGAGGAAACAAAAGACATCACAAATTTTTAGAGAGGAAGCCACGATGCTTACCAGATAGTTTTGACTCTTTTTTCTAGTATCAAAAGATTTAAAAGTAGCAGTCATTCCAATAGGGTTTTTTTTTTTTTTTGTATAGGATTTTTTAAAATTGTATATTAAATGAAACTATGTTAAGGACATCCAACCACATAGCCAGGTCCACAACTGCAAAAATTGTGTTAATGAACACGTGTAGAACCTGTGGAAAGTTTGAAAGTTCCTTGGAAACCTAGTTTAGTTGTGTTTCTTGTCTGGAAAATTCTGCTCTTCCAGTATCTATCATGAAAAATATATAAATACATGGATACAATGTGTTGTTGTTTTAAAAAATGGATGACATTTGCAGGAATTTAAAATATATGTGAAGGAAGTTAACTCAATTGGTAATAGAACATTGGCGCATTCAAAGTTTTTTATTTATTTATTTTTAAAAATGCCTGTATCCTTTTAGCTTCTTACCAAAATGAATGAAAATTACAGGAACTCTAGATTGCTATTCAGACATGAAACATGCCAAATGCAGCTGAAATTGGTGCAAGGGTTTTCAAGTAATGTGTCTTTAAAGTCCGTTTTATTAAACAAGGGACTATTTTCCTTTTAAAAATAGAACGTGATGAAATTTGCAGCAGTAAAGGGGGATCTTAACTTACAAGCTATCTGGGCATATTACAAACATCTAGGCAGAGCTGGTTTGCATAAAAAGAATGAGTACAGGAAGGAAGGAATAATGGTGCTCTTTCATGAAGGGATCGAAGCTGACTGCCAAGAATAGAAGGTAGGGAGAAATATAAGATCAACTCTCTCATATTTTCCATAAAATTATAGTTCTTAACCAACTGTTAAATAAGACAACCACATAATCTCTTCTGAAATTTTTAAAGACTGTTGACAAAAAACAATGAGGTGGATAAACTAAATATTATGATTTACCTCCTGTACACTGAATTCCAAGATATGGTGTATGGTCAACCGTGATAGGCTGATTACAAGAATCATCCTGATTTGTAAGGGGATTGGCCAATCATAACCTCTAATTCTCCCTCTTTTCCTCCAAGTCCATGCCTTCCCACAAAAATGTTTTAAGATTTCCTAATACTCTTTTCTAACTCTTTTTGACCTTTTCTTTAGCACACACGACACACACTGAGCCCCAAACTCTTGCCTCATTAAGAAATCATTAAAACGGGAATGATTTAAAAGAGCCTTTGATTTATAGATATCGCCATTTGTTTTTAGTGCTTTAGGGTTGGTTGTTTTGTGAATTTATCTGTGGTTTCATAGTGTTGGGATAAGGAAACTTCCTATTGTTGATTGCTACATAATTGTACTATGTACATTTTTTATTTTTTTATTTTTTATTTTTGCTATGATTGTAACCTTCAGAGATTTTTTTTAATTTGGGGCAGACAATAAAGAAATGGAATAAGTAAATTAGTATTATCCTAAGCCATGTGTGTCAAACTCACAATGTCACATTGCCATCATGTGATGTATCACAACTTTTTTCCCCTTTGTGGAGCTGGGGTTGATGTGGCCTGCATGTGATACATCCGGCCTGTTTGACACCCCTGTTCTAAGCTAATGGTCAGACATGCAATGCCAGAACAATGTGTTCAACACAAATCCATCACATGCAGATAACAAGAGGAGTGAGCCTCTCAGGACGAGACAAGAAACACAACTTGTTTCTAATTATAAATTAATTATGTTTTATTGAAAGGTTGCATTAACAGAATCTTGCAAGTCTGAAAGTACAATCTTTCAGGCGTTGTGGGGGCGCAGTGGTTAGAATGCAGTATTGGAAGCCAACTGGAGTTCGATCCTGACTGGCTCAAGGTTGACTCAGCCTTCCATCCTTCCAAGGTTGCTAAAATGAGAACCCAGATTATTTGGGGCAATATGTTGGCTCTGTGAATCACTTAAAGAGGGCTGTAAAGCACTATAAAGTGTATATAAGTCTAGGTGCTAGTACTATTGCTATTTCCTGCCATCTCCTTTGCAACCTGAGTGTCAGCATTCCAGAAAACCCCAGCTCAAATTAAAAACTCCAAGACAGGCATCTTCTCAAAGTTCCCATTTATTAGAGTAGGTATACTGACACATCTGAGAAAACCCGAATCTGAGAGTTCCGGGTTTTCCCTCAGAAAATCAAAATCCCAATTCCAGCCCCTGCACCCCTCAGTCCATCACATGGCTCAATCACCATCTGTCCCAACTGCCATCACTTCAACCACTCCTCCTCCAGATGCAGGGACACCATGACTTTGATCGAAAAGAAGAATGCTATTATATCTAACTACAATCCCTCTGCCAAATTCCCTCCTCCTACTTTCCCAAATGCAGGAAGGTGGCAGCATGGAAGCTTCCAGTGTTAACATGGCTTCCAAAGTGACACTGAGAAGTTAGCCAATTTCTCTGCCCATTATGCAGCTGTGGGCTGTTATCCCTCTTATCTATCTCTCTGATCTTACTGTTCTCTCCAAGCTGTCTCAGGAATTCTGGGAGTTGAAGTCCACAGGTTGTAAAAGAGCCACAATTGCCCATGTAGGGTCTCCTGCTTGAGCAGGGAGTTGGATTAGAAAACTTCCAAGGTCCCTTCCAACTCCGTTATTCTGTTATTATATCTTTCACACTACCACAGAAACATTGAAGAAGAATTTCACTTTCCTCCTTTATTTTTCTAAAGGTTCAAGGTACTTCTGTCCTGTTTATGAAGAAGTGAGCAAATAGTGTCGATACTGAACCAACATAACAACAACAAAATTCCCATTCAGCGGTCAGCCAATGACTGACAAAGAACTCTTTCCACCTGCTAAAGACAAACCTGCTAAGAACAAACAACTTCTGACTTCACCTTTATCAAGTTTATCTGATCGCAATCAGATTGTTGCAATATATTCCTAGAAAATCTACATGTGTAATTTTATATTTTAATTGTTGCCCAATTTCTTTGGGAGTTCATCTCTATCTGGCTTTGAATTGGCAAAGGTTTATATTTAGCATGCAACACAGATTTTAAGCTCTTCCTTCCTCCCAAATAGCTCAAGCATTAACTTTTCCCATTAGGATATCTGTATCAAAGTATTTTGCCACAATATGACCTTCATAGAAACAATCACACAAATAAGCACCAAAAAAGTCATTTGTTTTTCTAGTCAGTAATCGTAGAATCAAAACCAACAGAACTAAATACATCCATTGTCACCTGCTTGCATTTAAGTTTCTGTTCTAAGCAGTGGAAAATGTAATCCACTGGATTAATAAAAGAACAGAAGCTGTGAAGAAATATGGAGGAAGCAGAAAGAGAGCTTGTTTCCAGTAATTTGATATTCATTCCAATATAATAACCAGATCAATGACTTTCAAAGCAGCACACACTGACAGTGAATGACACAAAATGAGAAAAAAATATCAACCAGCCAACCAATCAACCAACCAAGACCAAAGATACAAGCCACTTATAATTTTCAAGAGGAACGTGAAAGTTGAAAAAAGACAATGTTTATGATGTTTCGCAAGTTTTAAGATATGTAATCTGGCTGATGAATTGCAGGAATTGAAATCCCTGTATTTTATAGTTTTCAAGTTTGTGAAACATAGATCTAGATCAGAAGTCTTCAAACTTGGCAGCTATGCTAGCTAGAGAATTCTGGGAGTTGAAGTCCACAAATCTTAAAGCTGCTAAGTTTGAAGACCTCTGATCTAAATAGATCTTGAGATAACTTATTTGGGGACTCAGTATTAACAGTCTATTTGTTCAAAACGTATGTTCTTAGCACAAAGATGAAAACCACATAGCTGAGTGTTTAATTCCTGCATTATTATGCATTAATAATAATAGTTATTAATATTATACAGTATTAGTATTCATAAGCATATTTCGTATTATGCAGTAAACTCTAGACTGCAATGTCTTTTACATTTGAATATTTCCCCATCTGAAGAACAAAATGCACACCAAACTTTATAAATGTCTTGGAAAACATTCTGAGCTAGACTTCTCAAGAGGCTACTTTAATATGTGTTTACTTCTTTTAATGTATTCAAACATATGATTTTCCACCTGCAGTTTGAAGGGGGTCTAACGCAGCAACAGTTCCATCATGAGAGGCTGCTGATCATGGAGTTGGGCTCTGAGCCACAATATGTTGCTATCATGGGGAATTTGGTACCTTGTGGAGCAGATGGCTGTTTTTGTTAATCCTTGTGATCCTCAGAGTGATGGAAAAGTGCTTCCACAAATGTTACAGCCATTCAAGAATTCTTTGCATGCATTCAGGGGTGGGGGTGTTTAAACAAAATGGTCATATCGCCATGATGTAAAAAAAGATGTGGAGACTCTAGAAAGAGTCCTGAAAAGAGCAACAAAGATGATTAGGGGACTGGAGGCTAAAACATATGAAAAACGGTTGCAAGAACTGGGTATATCTAGTTTAATGAAAAGAAGGACTAGGGGAGACATGAGAGCAGTCTTCCAATATCTCAGGGGCTGCCACAAAGAAGAGGGATTCAAGCTATTTTCCAAAGCACCCAAGGGTAGGACAAGAAGCAATGGGGGGAAACTAATCAAGGAGAAAAGCAATTTAGAACTAAGGAGAAATTTCCTGACAGGTTAGAACAATTAATCAGTGGAACAATTTGCCTCCAGAAGTTGTGAATGCTCCAACACTGGAAGTTTTTAAGAAGATATTGGATAACCATTTGTCTAAAGTGCTGTAGGGTTTCCTGCCTAAGCAGGGGGTTGGACTAGAAGACCTCCAAGGTCCCTTCCAACTCTGTTATTTTATTCTGTTCTATATTCTAAAACACTGAGTATGAGATGTGATAGTTAAAACCAACATCTTTGAAACTGTTTTTGGTTTGTTTTTTTTAATGTAGGGGTGTGGGCACAATCCACTAAGGGATTCCAGAATTTGTTTGAAAGCAGCATTAGCAGGAGCAATGATACAGAACACACGTGAAAAATTTTAAATGTTTAACAAGTACTTCTAAAGCAGGCTTCCCCAGCTACTCTCCTCCAAAAATGTTGAATGATGGGCCTTATGACTGACAGCCAAAACCATAACGGGAAGATGGAGATATATCAGGGGTGAAATGCTCCTGGTTTGGACGAGATCACCTGATCCAGTAACGATGGAGGCAGGTGGTTCAGAGAACCGGTAGCAAAAATCCCTCCCCAGGCCGATGCCCAGCTGAGCTGCGCAATCATCAGAGGCTTTTTATTTTATTTTTTCTACAACGTCTTTGGCCGAAGAAAATGCTTTTAAAAGTCAAAAAAAAAAAGCCTCTGCCAATCAGGCAAGTCAGCTGGGATCATCAGAGGCTTTTAAAAGCATTTTTTTTACAACCTCTTCACCAAAGAGGTTGTAGAAAAAATGGTTTTAAAAGTTAAAATAAACACTTCCGGTTTGCGTTCTCTTCATCGCGGGTGGCTTGTTTGATCGGTCACCGCCCCCGCCGCCTGTAGAGCCGCTTTTTAGATCGAAAAGCGGCTCGGAAAGCTCCCCTTTGGAATTAAGGGGGGGCTAGAGTGGGCAGCTCAAGGTTGAGCCCCAGAACCGCTACCAGGGTGGTTTTTTTGTGCCCTGGTAAGCACTCTGTGTCTGGGCTCCCTCTTCAAGCTGCTGAATCTCGGAGCGGCGCGGGACCTCTGCAAGACAGAGCGAGACGAAGAGGGCAACTCCAACTGTTATAACATACTTTTAAACGAACTACAACAAATTTGGTGAGACCTGGAATTTTTTATGAGAATTATAACTATTTTAAATGGACTTTTTTTTAACTTTGGAAAGTATGCTGTCTCTGTGTAAAAGTGCTGAAAATGGTGTCTGCTTAAAGCTGAGCTAGTGAAAACAGAAAGCGCAACAAGAAAGTGAAAGTGTGCCTGCCTGAAATTGTACTGGGTTTATTTATAAGTTATATAAGTTTCTTCTAATTGCAAAATACAACGGATTTGACTCCTTTTCTGTAAAACTGGGGAGGACAGGAAAAGGAGGAAGATTTCTTTCTGTTTTTCAAAGATTTAAATCCTGCTCAGGCATGGCTTCAAAGAAAGCAGGGGGGGATTCCCCCACACATCAGACAAAGGAAAAGCTAGTGTCAGCTTCAAAACAGTCACAGGACAGCGAGACAGAGGACTTGAAAGCATTTATATTAAATATACATAAATCTTTGGGAGAGCTTTCTGGAAAAATGAGTAAAATGGATGAAAGGATGGGGAAAAATCAAAAGGAAATGAAGGAGATGGTGGAGGAAGTGAAGGAGTTGGTGGAGGAAAAAACTGATGAATTACATCAGAGTGTAACTAAAGTAGCTACAGTTCTTACTGATGCCCTATTGGCTGTTGAGAAAAAAGTGGAAGACTTAAATTCTGAAGTGGAAGCTAATAAGAAGGAAGCAAAGGAACAGATGTTTAAGGTGGTGGTGCAGAGTCAGAGGCTTGAAGAGGAGATCACGATGTTACAATTTCGGAATATGGAATATGCCATAAGACTGAGAGGTTTAAGGGAGAATAACAGAGAAAATCTGAGGGCAACTTGTGTGGAAGTTTTGGCCAAGATTTTAAAAGTTGAACCAGATGTGATTGCCAACAGAATTGATAAGCTGTACAGAGCCAACTCACGTATAGCGAGACAGAGGAATTTGCCAAGAGACATGGTGATTTATTTCACTGAGAGAAAACTGAGAAATGACATTTTGCAAAGTTCTTTCCATACTACCGTTCAACATGAAGGTAACCAAATTGGTGTTTACAAAGAGCTGCCACCAAAAATGTTAAGAGATCGGAAAGATTTTGGCTTTCTTGTAAATGAATTGAAAAAGCGTCAGATCCTATTTCGATGGGATGCTCCTGTTGGTATCATTTTGCGATATGAGGATGTAAGATATCGTATTAATTCTGTGGAAAAGGCGGAACAGTTTTACAACAATGTTCTTAAAAAGATTTCAGTATCACCTCGCTCATCTACACTTTTACCTATCGAAGATATTTCAGTTGAGAAGGTTTCTGAAGAGGGGATTCAAGAAGTCATTTTGCTAAAAGAAGGACAGGCAATTCAAGAAGCAGCAAGGGAGGAAACTCTAGGTGCTGTAGGAGGTTTCTCAGAGGATTCGCCAATAGAATTTCTCGAGGTTAAACCAAAGCAATCTAGAGCTACAAGAGAGGTGGAGCCTGATCTTGATTTATTGATGCAAGAACCAAAAGATCAACGTATAACTCGAGCCGCAGAAAAGCAAAGATTAGAGAAACATCAGGAGTTAAGGAAACCACAGGAAGAGAATGGTACAAAAGGGAAAAAAATTATACTCTGAAGCAGTGGGAGGGGCGAGACCGAAGACATCCGCTGTTGGAGAGAGTCTTCGTCAAATGCTCAAAGGGCTTCATTCATTTTCAGAATGACACTCAGACTCTTATCATGGAACGTGAATGGTTTGAACTCACCACAGAAAAGAAGAAAAATATTTCATTATTTGAAGCAATATAAAAATGATGTTGTTTGTTTGCAGGAAACTCATATTAGAACCCAGGACCAGAAATTTCTGATTTCAAAACTTGGATCACATTTCATATCTTCTAGTTCTGTGAAAAGGAATGGACTTGTTTTTTATATCTCCAAAAGAATACCAGCTAAACTGATAGAGGCGGATGATGAGGGGAGATATATTGCAGTTGAAATAAATATACAGAATGCTTTGATACTTTTAATTGGCATTTATGCCCCGAACCACCAGCAGGAAACTTTCTACAAAGTGCTGAACAATAAAATATTGCAGTGGAATTATAAGTCTTTTTTGATTATGGGTGATTGGAACAGGATGATTGATGCAACGCTTGATAAAAAGACGTCGGCCAAGAAAGGGAATAAGTTACCATCGACTTTTTTTTCATTGAAAGAAGAATTGGATCTGAAGGATGTATGGAGAATTCATCATCCCAAGGAATTGGATTTAACCTTCTTCTCTGAGAGACATAAATCTTTTTCGAGAATTGACTTTATGCTGGCTACTACTGATTTACTTACTATAGTGACTAAGACAAAAATATTTCCCAGAACTTTAACGGATCATAGCCCGGTGTGGATGGAGATAAATTTGGGTAAAAGAGAAAGAAGATCTTGGCGTATGAATGAAAATTTATTTAGATATGAAAAGAATATTATGGACCTTAAGAAATATGTTAAAGAATTTTTTGATATTAACTTGAATAAAGGTACACCTATCGAGATTGTATGGGATGCATGCAAGGCTTATATGAGGGGTGTACTGATTCACATGAATTCTAAATACAGATTAATATGTCAGAAGTCAAGAATGGAATTGGAGACAGAGATAAAGGAGAAAGAGCAAGTGCTTATTAAGAACCCGACTGATGAAAAGGTACAATTAACGATAAAACTCCTGAAAGATCAATTTCAAATATTGATGGCGGATCAAACAGCAACTAATCTGCAATACGCTAAACATAATACTTTTTGCAACGCTAACAAACCCGGCAGATGGTTGGGATATACTTTGAGGAAACAACAAAGTTCTCGTATAATAAACACTATTGAGTATAATGGGAAACAAGTGCATCAACAAAACTTAATACATCAAGCTTTTTTAGCTTATTATTCTAAATTGTACCAAGCTGATAAAATTAAAGAGGACTTTATCGATGATTATTTGCAGAAGATGAGAGTTACAAAAATTTCAAGTACACAAAGTGATAGATTGAATCGACCTATAACATCTGAAGAGATTTTATTTGCAATAAAACAACTGAAAACATCCAAAGCTCCTGGGACAGACGGTTTGACAGCAGTATACTATAAGACTTTACAAGTGGAATTGGTTGAGCATCTTAAGGACTTGTTTTGTAATATTCAGCAGGGGGGTAAAATACCCCCCTCATGGAAGACGGCTTTTATTTCACTGATACCTAAAGAAGAAGAATCTGTAAAACCTGAAAATTTTAGACCAATATCTCTCCTGAATACGGATTACAAAATTTATGCTGAAGTATTAGCCAACAGATTGATGCCAGTTATTCAAGATGTGATTCATGAAGACCAAGCAGGTTTTATAGAAGGTAGACATATGAAGGACAATGTCAGGCAACTCATAGACTTATTGGAATATCTTGAGAAAAATAAACAGACCTCTGCGGTGCTGGTGTTTTTGGATGCGGAGAAGGCCTTTGATCGAGTCAACTGGGATTTTCTAAAAAAGACCTTGCACAAAATGGATTTTGGGGAACAGTTTATACAAGCGATTTCGGCAATTTATCAAGAACAGACGGCAGTTTGTTATTAACGGTAGTTTAACTACCAATTTTAACATACAGAAAGGAACAAGACAAGGCTATCCATTATCCCCATTACTGTTTATTTTGACTTTGGAAGT
This sequence comes from Masticophis lateralis, assembly GCA_030761175.1. Taxonomy (NCBI): domain Eukaryota; kingdom Metazoa; phylum Chordata; class Lepidosauria; order Squamata; family Colubridae; genus Masticophis; species Masticophis lateralis. The sequence continues at coordinate 19,930,535 of JAUDYJ010000003.1, read as the reverse complement.
GCTGTTGAATGCTCTACGGGACTCAGACAATTTGAATGGAATAGTTGTAAGGCAAAGAGATTACAGAACAAAGGCATTCGCAGATGATCTGGTTGTTACCCTAACACGACCTTTGGAATCAATCATCCAGATGAAAAACATTATAGAGGAATATGGTCTGGTTTCAGGTTTTACCCTGAACCAGAAAAAGACTAAGATGATAGTTAAAAATATGTTGGAACCACAAAGGAATGAGCTTGAAAGGTTGGCAGGCTTTGAAATAGCTACAAAGGTGAAATATCTAGGGGTCCAAGTTGCAGCATCCAATATAAAACTCTTTCAAAATAATTATGAGGTACTCTGGCATAAGATTCAAAAGGATCTTGAAACATGGAAGAAGCTGCAACTAACTTTGCTTGGTAGAATAGCAGCTGTTAAGATGAACGTTCTACCTAGATTTCTGTTTTTGTTTCAAATGATACCGGTGCTTAAAAATGATAAGTTTTTGATGGAATGGCAAGCAGGTTTAAACAAATTTATTTGGAATGGGAAAAAACCAAGAGTCAAACTTAAAATTATGCAAGATGCTCGTGAGAGAGGTGGCCTCAAAGTTCCAAATCTACGTCTATATTATGAGGCTGCAGTGCTGACACAAGTTGGAGATTGGATCGGAACAACAAAAATAGAAATTTTGAATATAGAAGGCCATGACTTGCAATTTGGATGGCATGCATATCTCCTTTATGAAGATAAGAGAGACAGTGTATTCAATAGTCATATTTTAAGACATGCTTTGATGAGAGTTTGGAAGAAGCACCAGCTTCAATTGGATTACAAAATACCTTTGTGGTTGGATCTTGGGCAGATTATGCCAAATATAAAGTCACTCGGGGGGTTGTTGTATAAAGAGATACTTTTTAATGATGGGGGCAGATGGAGTTTGAAATCTTTGAATACCCTGTTGGAAGAAGGAGTGAACTTAACCTGGTTGCAGTATTTTCAACTTCAAGCAAGATGGAGAGAAGATCAGAAAACTGGATTAATGTTACATGAAGAAGATTTGGTGACTCAGATAAAATGTAAAGGGCCGATGCATATTAAACGAGTGTATAATTTACTGTTAGAAAGAGATTCAGAGGGGGAATTAGTTAAAGATTGTATGATTAAATGGGCGCAAAATTTTGCAGAACCTGTAATGTTGGAAACATGGGAAAAGATTTGGGTCCAGAATGTTAAATTTACACAGGCACAGAACTTGAGGGAAATTTTTTATAAGATGTTTTATAGATGGCATTTAGATCCCAAGAAGTTATCATGTATGTATCCAAATGTTCAACCTAAATGTTGGAGGTGTGATTGTTTGGATGCAACATATTTTCATATTTGGTGGACGTGCAGAAAATTGAAACCATTTTGGATTAAACTTTGGTGGGTAATGCAGAACATTTTGAAGAAGAAGCTTGAGTTTTCTCCTCAGTTTTTTTTGTTGGGAATAGTTAAGGGTTGTTCAGCAACTGACACTAGATTAATTTTATACATGATTACTGCAGCTAGATTATTGATTGGTCAATATTGGAAGAAGGATAACGTACCTACTATAGAGGAATGGATACTGAAGATGTCTAATTTTGTAGAGATGGCTAAAATTTCTGCATACCTAAAAGAAAGGACTCATGAAGTTTTTGCTAGGGAGTGGAAGAAATGGGTAGAATACATGAAGAATAAATACCAAAGTAAGAAGTTTCAATTAGCACTTAACTGAATTTATATTTTTTATATTTAGAATTAATCTAAAAGAGAAATGTATTGAATTTCATATTCTATGCAACTGAACCTATTTTTAATATTCATTTAATTTATTAGATTTAGATTTAATTTTAAAGAGAAATGTACTATGTACTGTTTGATTTTGATATATGTAATATTGGGAATTATAGTTAATGTTATATATTTATATTACTTAAATGATACTTCAATTTAAATCTTATGATGCTCAAAATTATTTTACCAGATTTTTTCTTTTTTTTAAAATAGATTGTTAAGAGTTAAGAGTTTTTTATATTTGATTTATATTGTTATACATTGGTTTAAAAGAAAAAAATTTTTTTTTATTACCAAAGGTTAAAATTGGTTATAAAATAAGGTTATAGCTTTTTCTTAGTTGGATCTCACCTAAAAAAAAAAATTGTTAAATATTGAATGCTAATGTTTGTTTAATAGCGGAAGTCAAGGGGGGGATTGGGGAGGGTTAGGGGGGATAGGGTGGGGGTGGTAAGGGGGTGGGATGGGAAAGGGGTTTTAAAAATAAACTGTAATGTAAAACTTTTTCAATAAAAAAAAAAGTTAAAATAAAAAGTTGGCCAGTCCACTCAGTCATATTACACCACCACCACCAAGCCACGCCCACAGAACTGATAGTAACAAATTTTACATTTCACCACAGAGATATATCCCAAGGGATTTGGGCAGGGAGACAAAGCTGAAGAGATGGTACATAGGAAGAAAGGTCTAAAGAAGGAATGGAAGTGGGAAGCATCATATTGCAGTAGTTCTCCTTCTCCCTCTGTGGTTTAGTTCCAGTCAGTGTTGGGGTCATGTCTACAGCCCTTCACTTATGGAGTGCTTCAGAGCTCAGCATTCTTGACTGTCCTCTTTGACACCTATATGAAAACATTGGATGAGGTCATCCATTGTTTGGGATCTGGTATTTGGAATCTGATTCCAGGTGCCCCATGATGATGCTTTCAAAATGTCAATGCTTTCAAAGTCAAGAGGAGTAGCATCGTAAGTATTTTGTGAACTGTATTGGTTCAGCAGAATAAGAGATCAGATCAATAAAAAAATTGGCTAGATTTTGTCTTTAGGTCCATATGGACTAAAAGATAAATAAAATCCTTCTCTGCTTCTCCCAAAGGTGCTTTTTTTCAAGAGGCAACTGGACTTTCTGGTTTGGGGAATGGAAGGATTTATATTACTTGCAGATAGCATTTAAAAGACAAAGCCACTCTTTCGAAGACAGCAAAATCCACATTTTGGACAGAGAGGATTGCCGGTTTGAAAAAGAGGTCAAAGAGGCCATCTATGTCAAAACTGAACAGCCCTCTCTCAACAGAGGGGGAGGGATTCAACATCATCTATCTCCAGTCTACCACACAGTCCTTTCAATAGTTCCAAGAAGGCTCTACACCCATTTTTACCATTCAGATGACCCTGAGGACATAGATAAACCTCCAGGGGGCCTCAGTGACTCTCTAAAAGACTGCAAATGACCAGATGTCTGCAAGGAATATAAACAGGGGTAAAATGCTCCCTGTTCAGACCGGATCACCCGATCTGGTAGCAATGGAGGCGGGAGGTTCCAATCCGGTAGCGATGGAGGCAGTAGCAAAAATCCCTGCCCTCCCCCCCATGCCCAGATGAGCCGAGCAATCATCAGAGGCTTTTTTTTTTAAAGCATTTTTTCTACAACCTCTTCGGCAGAAAAAATGCTTTTAAAAGTAAAAAAAAAAAGGCTCTGATGATCGCCCGCTCATCTGGGATCGTCAGAGATTTTTAAAAGCATTTTTTTCTACAACCTTTTCAGCCGAAGAGGTTGTTAAAAAATGCTTTTAAAAGCCTCTGACAATCCCAGCTGAGTTGCCTGATTGGCAGAGGCTTTTAAAAGAAAAAAAGCCTCTGCCGGTCAGGCAACTCAGCTGGAATGTCAGAGACTTTTAAAAGCATTTTTTTACAACCTCTTTGCTCTGAAGAGGTTGTAGTAAAAATGGTTTTAAAAGTAAAAAAAAAAAAAGTTGGCCACGTCCACCCAGTCACATTACCCCACACACACCAAGCCACGCCCACAGAACCCGTAGTAACAAATTTTAGATTTCACCTCTGAGTATAAATCCTTCCATTCCCCACCATCCAGTCAGAGCTGAAAAAGCTTCTTGGATGAGAAGTGAAATGTCTTCAAAGAAAAACCAGAAAGTTCAGTTGCCTCTTGAAAAAGCACCTTTGGGACAAATATAACCTGGATGACTGAGAATCTCCATAGATACCTTCCTTGCTGATTATGTTATTATGTATAAATATCTTTGGAAAGGATAAGTGTGTACATAAAGAGTAATGTGTAAAAATAATCCAATAGAAAGTTTTACTGAACTCATACTATTTAAACAGGTGATCATCTTTTGAAAGGGCTTGGCTTAATATTAAATATCATTTAATATTAGTGACATTTATCTGTATTATCAGCTTTTTGGAAGCAGGGCTGAAAATTTGGAACAAAAACACAGAATTCTTTCTTGACTACCTGCACAAAATTCTTTCCATTTACCCAGACAATAAAATCAAAGACCTTACATGTTGCAGTTTCAGCTATAATGGTGAACCCTGAGATACCTATAAGGGAGGTTGCCCATTACGGTCATAAGTTGTGATGGTTGTAAAAGGGGTCAATTATGTGACTGATTCAATTTTATGAACTTTTTTTGTGCTGATTTTGTGCAGTTGTTAAGCAACCCCATTGTTTGCTATGGTGGGGTTTACTGAAAACCAGAAATGCCTGTGGGATACCAAAAATGGCTGTAAATGCAGCCATGTTGCCCAGTTCTTGAAATGTGGTCATGTGACCATCAGAAATTCGGATCTGGGTCACAAGACCACTTTTTCAGAGCCATCATAACTTCAAATGGTCACTAACTGACCCATTATAAATTGAGGAGTACCTTTATAGCTAAGCTTCTTAAAAAATATGCATTCTGTATATTTCATTATATTAGTACAGTATTAACAGAGATAGTGTGATAATGTTGTACTAATGAATTTTTCCATGCAAAATTAAGCTTTCCCCCCCTCCCTTTGGAACAGTCATTCAGGGTTCTTATATATGGGTACCTCTAATTGTATAGTTAAGGCAAATTCCCCAAAAATCCTCCTGTCATTTTTACACAAATAAATAACCCCACTGTCATTTATTGCTTCTTAAATTCTTAAATGTTCGAAATGGAAATGTAATTTCTAAATGTAGCATCTCTGTAGCATTTTGCTGACTCAAGTGGACAGTGTGTGTGCGTATTGGCTCATAAAGTGCTTATCACTCATGATTACACAAATTGCTATATGGTTCTTAATCATCTTGCATGCAAAATGGTCAAGTTAGGACTATCTAACCACATTTCTATCCTTCCTTACCCTACCCTATCCTGTTCTGTTCTGTCCTCTCTTGTCTTGTCTCAAATCTATCTATCTCCATTTATTCTCTCTCTCTCTCTCTCTCTCTCTCTCTCTCTCTCTCTCTCTCTCTCTCTCTCCTTTTTAGAAAATACAATTACGGTATTTTCCATTTTTAAAGCACATAGTTTACAAAAATCAAAAGATGTCAGGTGGCGCGAGAACTACATATTAACTCTCTTATTTTTAAAATAACACACTTGCTTATGGCAGTGATTCTCAACTTTGACCATTTTAAGATCTGTAGGCCTGAACTCCCAGAATTCTGGAAGTTGAAGTCCATACATCTTAAAATTGCCAAGTTTGAGAAATACTGGGTTATGGCATTAAGGCTTAATGCAATTATAATATTGGTCTGATAAACCATGGTTTATCACTTAAAGAATTAACATTCTGCTCATGCATATCTTCATTTATTTTCATTCTTTCGTGGTGATAAATAATCACCAACAAATAATTTGAGCTCATTAAATTACAGGGATAGCCTAAACTAAGCTAGGGCTTTGGGAATCTTCCAGACTGTCACTGGATCATGAATAGAAGAGAAGAGAAGAGAAGAGAAGAGAAGAGAAGAGAAGAGAAGAGAAGAGAAGAGAAGAGAAGAGAAGAGAAGAGAAGAGAAGAGAAGAGAAGAGAAGAGAAGAGAAGAATAGAATAGAATAGAATAGAATAGAATAGAATAGAATAGAATAGAATAGAATAGAATAGAATAGAATAGAATAGAATAGAATAGAATAGAATACTAGAGCAGAGCAGAGCAGAGCAGAGCAGGATAGGATAGGATAGGATAGGATAGAATAGAATAGAATAGAATAGAATAGAATAGAATAGAATAGAATAGAACAGAACAATGACTAGGAAGACCCAATGCTCACCTTTGTAAGTCCTACGTGCTAAAAGCCTAGCCCAGTATCAAGTTGACCTCACCAGATAGCTTTTCTAGGTTAGGGTGTGGACTATTCAGATGGATATCAAATCTTTTGAACTTGAAAAAGGGCTGTTCTTTTTCAAGTGCCTAAAAGATAAATGGCAGCCGTTCAGAAATATTTAGGAACATTTCCATTGACCTTAACGGGATTCTGATGGAGTAAGATATCCTGGGTTGAACCTAAAGTTTTAAATTTTGTTTTGGATCAGCTGCTTCCTGGTTTCCTAGTTATCAGGCATTTTTCCCAAGGCACGTAGGGATAATTAGATAGCTAAAAATCCCTGCATATTGCATCAACCAAATCTGACTTCAGATTTCAGCAGCACAAATGATACATTATATTCATTTGGGATTCAGAATTATCAACATCATCCTTCTATTCAGAGCACTAGGATGATGCAAAACCTCATGAAGGATCACAGGAGTAGGCAATTAAAATGTTTGAGGGGTCACAGCAGGAATAGATATGATCTCTACATTTTTCCCCTCTGTGTTAGTGGAACACTGCTGTGAGAGAGAGGTAATGAAAGAAAAGAACATGAATCTTAGCATCCTTAGTAGCTTTCTTTACTGCATTATTGTGATTGGTCACACAGATATTTAGACTGGATTTGGCATTTTTACCCACCTATTAATTCCTTCTCACAGACCTGAGATGGGCAGTTTAACAATATTAAAATTATTGTCTATCATAATTAATTTTAATATTATTAAACTGCCTATATTGGGTCTATCTACTGAGGAGTGCAGTGGGCTAGAGGTGAAGTTCGATCCTAGGTAGCAACAGATATTTCTGTCTCTGGGCACAATGAGTTATTTTTTGCTGCAAACTCTCCATAGGCATCAGGAAGGGCATCTGGCCAGTAAATGCTCAAGCTCCCTGACTCTACACCGATGCAAGGAGTTACAGGGTCATTAAGAAAAATCCCTATCAGCATTGGTCATCAACTGTGCTGTCCATTGTGCTATTGACCTGTTCTTCACACCAAGCAAACCGGTAGTAAACGGTTGCGAACCAGTAGTAAAGGTAAATAGAACCCACCTCTGGAAACAGTCAGTATAAATCTTAAGGATACCAGCAACAAGGTTACAGTCATATAATCATAAGTGGGAGGAGATGGGTGATAGGAATGATGAGAAGATTAATAGTAATGCAGACTTAGTAACTAGTTTGACAATGTTAAGGGAATTATTTGTTTAGCAGAGTGATGGCTTAAATTTAAAATTAATTAAAAATAATGGAATGAGCAATTTAAAACCCAGGAACAAAAATCATATTAGCAGATTAATCATACTATAACATTTTAGTACAGTATTTAGTCATTTTAGTATGAACCTTGGTGGCATAGTGGTTAGAGGGCAGTACTGCAGGTTACTTCTGCTGGCTGTCAGCAATTTGCAGTTCAAATCCCACCAGGCTTAAGGTTGACTCAGCCTTCCATCCTTCTGAGGTCGGTAAAATGAGAACCCAAATTGTTGGGGACAATATGCTGACTCTGTAAACCGCTTAGAGATGGCTGTAAAGCACTGTGAAGTGGTATATAAGTCTAAGTGCTTATTACTATTGCTAACAGAAGTTATACTAATTTTAGGAATTAGCGTTTAATGTTTCAGTTTGGAAATTTGTTATTATATTTGTTGACTGCAGAGTGTGCAAAAATGGAAAGACAAGTTAATTCCCACCATGAAAGAATGAATGGAATAAGTGATGAAATTGGTGGAGATGGCAAAAATTAACTTCTTTAATTAAAGAAAAGAACTTACCTTGTTTTGTTTCCACTTGGAAACCACTTCTGAACTTTATGCTTGAAACAGAAAAAAATGAAGCTTTAACTTTAGGTTTATGAGTAGATCAGTTTTCTTATTATAAAAATGGCTAGTATGTAATACAGGTAATCATTGACTTACGACCACAATTAACCCCCAAAATTTATGTTGTTAAGTGAGAATTTTTTAAAGTGAGTTTTCCTGCCACACTTGTTAATTGAATCACTAAATTTGTTAAGTGAGTAACACAGTTGTTAAGTGAATGTGGCTTCCCCACTGACTTTGTTTGTCAGAAGGTAGAAAAAGGGGATCACATGGCACTGGGACACTGCAGCCGTCATAAATGTGAGTCAGTTGTCAAGCATACAAATGTAAATCCCATGACATTGGAGATATTTCAATGGTCATAAGTGTGAAAAATGGTCACAAGTCACTTTTTTCAGTGCCATTGTAACTTCAAACAGTCAGTAAATCAACTGTCATAAATGTGTTAAGCATTTAAACACACACACACACACACACACACACACACAGTGTGTATATACATGTGTGTGTCTGTGTGTCACATGCATTAAGCATGTAAATATATTAAATAAAAAAATGAGGTTGTAACTGTATTTGGAAATCACCAATTTTTCTTCTTACTCTTTACCTTGCACCTGTCTCCTCTCCTTTACCTTTCTCTATTTCCTCATTATTTTTTGTTTTGTTTGTATTTTATATTATAAAATGTATATTATAATGAACTTCAATAAAACTTTTTAAAAAGTCTGATTAAGTATTTATTTAATAGGATGTTTTTTATAGGGATTGGCATGTTATGTTTGTTTCTTTTTACTTTGTTTCTTCTGTCTCTCTTGCACACAGTGCAGAAACTCACAATTAAGACAAGTCTTTTGAAAACATCAAATGAATAGCATTTAGCAATAGCACTTCGACTTATATACCACTTCACAGTGCTTTACAGCTCTCTCTAAATGGTTTATGGAGTCAGCATATTGCCCCCAACAATCCGAGGTGGGTCCTCATTTTACCCACCTTGGAAGGATGGAAGGCTGAGTTAACCTTGAGCCTGGTGAGATTTGAACTGCTAAATTGCAAGCAACCGGCAGGCAGCAGAAGTAGCCTGTAGTATGTATGTATGTATGTGTGTGTGTATGTATGTATGTATGTATGTATGCATGTATTTATTTATTTAAAATATAAAGTATAAACATGATTATGAATATAGGAAATGGATACAAATAAATGGTGACATTAGGACAGGGATGGTAGGCACGCTGGTGCTCGCCCCTTAAAGATATCTTAGGAATGGGGTGAGGTCAACAGTAGACAGTCTAAGGCTTAAAGCTTTGGGGGTTTGGGGAAGAAACCACAGAATCAGGAAGTACATTCCAGGCATTGACCACTCTGTTGCTGAAGCCATATTTTCTGCAATCGAGTCTGAAGTGCTTTACCTTAAGTTTGTATCTATTGTGTGCTCGTGTCTTATTGCGATTCATTGACAGGTAGGACATTGTAGCAGATAATTTTGTGTACTACGCTTAGGTCAGACCAAATGCAGCATATTCTAAGTTGTCTAAGCCCAAAATTTCAAGCCTGGTGACATAAGGTATTCTGTTGTGAGCAGAGGAGTGGAGGACTCTTCTTGTGAAATATCTCTGGATTTGATCAATTGTATTAATGTACAATATGCAATGCAAGTTCCAGGCAGATGACCTGTATTTGAGAATTGGTTTAGCAAATGTTTTGTATGCTCTAATTAGCAGTACAATATTACCAGAGGAGAAGCTACACAAGATTAGGTTTACAAATCTTAATGCCTTTTTGGCAATGTTGTTACAGTGGGCTCTAGCACTTAGATCATTAGAAATGAGTACTCCAAGGTCCTTGACAGAGTGAGGGTCGTCTATGTGGTCGTATTCACCCAGCTTGTATTTTGTGTTTTAAATTTTTTTTTTGCCAATGTGTAAGACAGAGCATTTGTTGGTTGAGATTTCAAGTTGCCAATTGTTTGACCATTCTGACACATAGTTAAGGTCTTTTTGAAGGGCAGCAGCATTGTTAGTGGTGTTGAATAGTTTTACATCATCAGCGAAGAGAATGCAGTTGCACTCTAACTACTGAGCCACTGCAGCTTATACATGAATGCTAATAATAATTAACATTCCAGAATGTGATCATCCGATCAGAAAGTGATCCATAGTTGACAAGCAGCATCCTAATGAGAAGGTTTTACTTTCTGTGTTTTAAGATTAACATGTTGATTGTTGTTGTAATGAATCTTTCATTCCAAAATTAAGTGGATCGACAGGTAGATCAACTAACTACAGGTAGTTCTTTACTTACAACAGTTGGTTTAGTGGCTGTTCAAAGTTACAATGGCACTGAAAAAAGTGACTTATGACCAGTGGTGGGTTCCTCCTGGTTCGGCCTGGTTCTCCCGAGCCAGTAGTGGTGACAATATGACGTCACTGAACCGGTTCTCCTAAAAGCTTGTAAAAGTAGGCACTGGCTATTTCTTTTAAAAGAATATTTTCCCCATAATATTTTTCTACAGTACTTTTTTTCTCAAATGGCAAACATGAAGATAGATGTTAAGGGGCTTTTTATTTATTAATTTTATTATTAAAAGTTGTTGTTGTTAGTTGCGAAATCGTGTCCGACCCATCACGATCCCATGGACAACTTTCCTCCAGGCCTTCCTGTCCTCTACCATTCTCTGAAGTCCATTTAAGCTCACACCTACTGCTTCAGTGACTCCATCCAACTACCTCTTTCTCTGTCATCCCTTTCTTCTTTTGCCCTCAATCTTTCCCAGCATTAGGCTCTTCTCCAGTGAATCCTTCCTTCTCATTAGGTGGCCAAAGTATTTGAGTTTCATCATCAGGATCTGGCCTTCTAAAGAGAAGTCAGGATTGATCTCCTCTAGGACTGTCTGCTTTGATCACCTTGCAGTCCAAGGGACTCGCAGGAATCTTCTCCAGCACCATAGTTCAAAGGCCTCAATACTTTGGCACTCAGCCTTCCTTATGGTCCAACTTTCACAACCTTACATTGCAACTGGGAAAGCCATTATTAAAACTATATGTCACAATTGACCAAGACTGAGATCTTGTGAGATTTGGGGCCTCCTTCCATGAGATTTCAGATGAGAGTTCATTCAGGTCAACATCCCTGAGGAATTTATTCTGGTTGAAGGATCATTGATGTCCTGTAATGTTTAAGGTTCTCATGAGATTTTGGTCATCTTCCAACCATTTCAGTGGTTCCAGTTTTGTAGTTCCCAGCATAGTTATCTTTTATTTTTCTTCCTAAAGAAATAATATTTTTATAGGTATTTCACATATCAAATATAATTATTATAAAATTTAGGGGTATTTCTTATTATTACACAATATTTTATTCCATTTAAAATAGTAATAAAATTACTGAGTAGAATAGGGCATGGTCCAAAAACACATTATAACTGCAGGTTTGCTCATAGGTTTAATTATAGCTTGCAAATATGATTTTTTTAAAAAAATATTTATTAATCATTTAAGAAGAAGAGAAAGAGCAAACAATTAAAAAAACAAAAACAATATATTGATCCAAAAATATAATGTTGATTAGTGGACAAAGGAATTACCAAGATTATATAGTTAGTGCTCAATATATCACTGATGAGAAATCACCATGAAAAAACAAAGTACATTAATTATTTTGACAGTTGAAGATTTGATTCTCCATTATTTGCTAAGTATGTAAAACAATTGTTGTACACCAATGTACAATATTTATATACATTTAAATCTGTTTGTTTCTGATTTGATTGGTTAATCAGCATTTTTCCTGCTCAAAATCCATACTCTAAAATCTAATTTATTTTTGCCTTCATTGGCATCCTTCAGTCTCAAGAGACTATGGTATCGTGCTCTTGAAAGAGGTCCTAAAACAGCCTCTAGTGTGACTAAAAAGGCCAATTCAAGAGTGGCAATCCCTTCCACACTGAGGGCAGATACATTCTGTCTCCTGCCCAGCCCCCAGATTTCACTGGTTCCGGGACTGCCTCTTTGCCTCAGCCTGCCGAACAAGTGTCTCTTCAAATTGCTGTATCTTTAGCCTCCAAGCTGAATGATTGGAGGTCAAGTTTTCCCAGTTGTTAATGTCCATTCCCAGGGCCTTTAAGTCCCTCTTGCAGATATCCTTATATCGCAGCTGTGGTCTCCCTCTGAGGCGCTTTCCCTGCACTAATTCTCCATACAGGAGATCTTTCGGAATCTGACCATCAGCCATTCTCAAGATATGCCCCAGCCAGCGTAGACATCACTTTTTCAATAGTGTATACATGCTAGAAATTCCAGCACATTCCAAGACTGCTCTATTTGGAATTTTGTCCTGCCAGGTGATGCCAAGAATTCATTGGATACAGTGCATATGAAAGATGTTCAACTTTCTCTCCTGCCGTGCATAGAGGGTCCAAGACTCACTGCAGTACAAGAGTGTGCTCAGGACGCAAGCTCTATAGACCTGTATGTTCCATCAGCTTCTTACAGGTAATCCTCATTTACCAACGGTTACCAAGTGAGGTAGTGATAAAGTGTGACAAGTGTGATTGTACTGACTTACGATGGCAGCTCCAGCAGCATCAATTGGTGTCATTAGGTAATTCCCCACAGTTACAGCATGCCATGGTCAAATGATCATTGTTTGCAATCTCCCTTGTTGTAAACCAGCAGTGAAAGTCGAGATAACAATCACATGATTATGGGATGCTGCAATGTCACTATTGTGAGCCAATTGGGAAATACTTGAACTGAGATTATGGGCATGTTGCAATAGCCAGAACTATGAGGACACATTGTAAGAATCTCTTGTTCAGTGCTGCCATAACTTTGAACGGTTGATGAACGAGCGTGCATTAAGTGAGGACTACCTGTATGTATGGAAGTCATTCCTGCTTAAATTTACACATAAGTTTAGAGAAGCAAATACTACAAAAAGCAAAGCTATTAGTCTCCAAAGCTATTTCAATCTAAACTTGAGAAATGTTGCCCTTGAAATTTGTCACTGCTCACTTGGGCAGGTGGTTGGTGGTGATACGGAACAATAAATCTGTTGACTTTAGCAAACAGAAGCTTAACGCCAATTTTTTTATGAAATGAAACAAATGTCTCATCGCCTAACAAATATGCATGTTTTTGTTCAAAGTGCTGTGAGGGCTACAACTCTCATTAATTCTCCACCAACCCTGTCAGAAAGATGGTAATCTGTCTTCCTGGTGAAGCCAGAAACTTCTGGAGAAATAACTCTTTAAGCCCAAACATTCAGATCAACGAGAGAGAAGGATGCTTGGGACGTTGGTACTGCCAATATACATTTTGTATAAAATATGATTTTGCAGTTGATAAATGCCATTCCAGAGTTGTTACTTCCTTTCAGCTGTAACAAAATGTTAGATCAACTATAACTGTTTTGTCCTTTGGAATGACATTTTATCTTGGCTCAACTTGTTTTAGGGGTTGGCTGATGGAAACAGAGTTCTGAGTTGGAATTTCAGCACTGTTCATATGGAGTTGCCAAGATAAAATAAGTAGGGTACTCTGCTAATTAGAAATGGTCATTCCAGTGTTTAACTGCCAGCTGGCAGATCTAACATCTCCTTGTATTAGTGTTACATGATGTAAGTTCAATTCCCTGTGCACAAAGCAGATGTTTTAGAGTGTCCTGCCTAGTACATAGGGGTAGGCCTAAATTTACGGTGACTCAGTGGCTAAAACGCTGAGATTATCAATCAGAAGGTCAGCAGTTCAGCAGTTCGAATCCCTAGTGCTGTGTAACAGGGTGAGCTCCTGTTACTTGTCCCAGCTTCTGCCAACCTAGCAGTTCGAAAGCATGTTAAAAAATGCAAGTAGAAAAATAGGGACCACTTTGGTGGGAAGGTAACAGTGTTCTGTGCGCCTTTGGAGTTTAGTCATGCCAGTCACATGACCACAGAAACATCTTCGGACAGTGCTGGCTCTTCAGTTTAGAAACAGAGATGACCACTGCCCCCTAGAGCTAGAAACGACTAGCACGCACATGCAGGGGAACCTTTACCTTTAGGCCTCAACTTATAACCACAACTGAGCCCAAAATTTCTGTTGCAATGCAAGACATTTGTTAAGTGAGTTTTGCTTCATTTTACGATCTTTCTTACCCAGTTGTTAAGTGAATCAGTGCAATTATTAAGTTAGCAACTCAATTGTTAAGTGAATTTGGTTTCCCCACTGACTTTATGTCAAAAAGTCGCAAAAATTGATCACATGACCCTGGCTGGGACACTGCAACCATCATAAATATATAAGCCAGTTGCCAAGCATCTGAATTTTGATCACATGATCATGATGCTGCTGCAATGGTTGTAAGTGTAAAAAAATGGTCATAAGTCACATTTTTCAGTGTTGCAACTTCGAACGGTCACTAAACGAATGGTTGTAAGTTGAGGAATACCTGTATATTGAAGGGGGATGAACATTTTCTCAAGCTGAAATGGTTGGATTTGCCTTCACTTTCTCCCAAGTAGGTCATCAGGTGTGTATGTCCATCTCTCAATTAAATATATTAAATATATTTGCATTTCAAAGGTCTGCTGGTCTTGCAGAATCTCATAATTGTATCAGGGCTGGACTTGAAGATCTGAGATATTGCCTGATAAGGAAGGAAGGAGTAAATCTCACTAAAGATTCAAATAATTTCTTGCATAAGGGTTTTGAAATTGGACAAGAGGCCTCATAAATTTAATCCTCAGGTGGCTTTCAGCCTGTGGGTGGCATATAGAAATGCAACAATAAATAATAGTTCACCCATGAGACCTATGGCACACCTCAATGTTCATCTTTGCATGCTTTTTTTACCCCAGTGTTGTGTACTTCTGCCCCCCATATCATATGTTACTGTAACTTTCTTAATTAATTTATAATATAAAATACAAAACTACAAAAGGTAGTAGCAGCAAAGATAGGGGAGGGAAAGGGGAGGGAAAGGTATAGGGAAATGGAGCCTGTGTAGCGTAGAGGGCTAAAGCCTCCTACTAAAGGCAGCAATTAACACCAGCTGCCTGTAATTTCTCTGAGTTCAATCCTAGCCAGGCTCAAGGTCGACTCAGCCTTCCATCCTTTCTAAGTTGGGTAAATTGAGGACCCAGTTTGTGGGGGCAATAAGCTGACTTTGTATAAATATACAAAAGTATGAAGGCTATTGCTTAACGCATTGTAAGCCACCCTGAGTCTCCGGAGAAGGGCGGCATATAAATCAAATTAAAAAGAAAAAAGAAAAGAAAAGAGGGAAAAGAAAGAAAAGGAGTTGACTTACGACTCCCTTTGGTGCAGTAGAATAAGATAACAACATCAAACCTCAACTTTTCAATTTTACATAATAGTGTAAAGTAGCTATTTCTATAACAACAAAGCTATCTAACTGGTAAAATCCCAAATAAAAAGTTTCATTTTTTTTCAACTGCAAGCACAAAGTCCAGAAACGCTTTCCAAATAGAAACAAAAGTGGATGGATTCAAACACAGTTCCTTACAAACCATTCTCAAAGTTATGATTGCACATACACAGCCTATAGTCACATGATTGTATTTTAGGCATTCGGCAGCCAGATTGTGTTTATGACAGCTTTCAATGTTCCATGATCAGGTGACTGAGATTTATGACTGTTTTGCCATTTTCCACCAAAAAACCCCACTGGATATGCTATGGATTTACTTTACGTAATGACTGAAGTAGTTTACAGAAAGACCATGTAATTTGCTTATCAGCCATTACAAAAACATTCATAAAACTGAGTCAGTTCACATACTTAACAACTGCAATTTCCAGGCCCAATTGTGATCATTAAGCAAGGACTACCTGTAAAAGCCAAGTTTAGGCCTGTAAACACTTCAAAAGGAACCTATAAAGATAATGACCACCGTTGATTATCTGGATGTAAAGTTGCTTCACCATCAGATGTTGAAACAGCTGTGCTGGTTGCCTGGTACTTTCCAAGCCAATTCAACACTCTTTAACAAAGCTCATGTTATTTGGCATATCATCTACTATTGGACATCCCAACCCAACATTCTGATCCCTTAAATGGGGCATTTTTTTCCATTATTTTTTCTCTTCTGACACTCTCTTCTATCTGTGTCATAGGAGGGAAGGAACAAGATAGGTGTCATAGGAGGGAAGGAACAAATCTCACTAGAAATCCAAATTATTTCTTGCATAAGAATTTTGAAATTAGATCAGAGGCCTCATGAATGTAATCCTCAGGTGGCTTCCACAGCCTGTGGAAGCCTTCCACAGATCGCTTACCCATGTGCCTTATGGCATACCAAGTGTTCATCTTTGCCTGCTATTT
Organism: Masticophis lateralis; assembly: GCA_030761175.1. NCBI lineage: Eukaryota > Metazoa > Chordata > Lepidosauria > Squamata > Colubridae > Masticophis > Masticophis lateralis. The sequence goes on along the minus strand of JAUDYJ010000003.1, from coordinate 19,914,277 downwards.
TGCCCCAATTCTATTTCCTTCTGCTTCCCATGTTGCTCATTACTGTAATTTATATGTCCACCCAACTCAGTCACAGTGATTCTGGGTGGCTTACAGAAGTAAATTCCCCAAACTGAAGGCCAATAAACCATCACTTCCAGCGGTGGGTTTCACATTTTGTTGCCAAAGGTTTGCCCCATAAGTGCATGCTCGCTTTGTGTGTGTGTGCACTTTCTGCGCATGCACCTGGCCTTCTGTGCACGCGCTTTGCTCATGCACGCACCTTTTGCACATGTGCCCAGACTCAAAACCGTGCCTAAAAAGGACAGCATAGAACCAGGGCGTATGGGTGGGCCGGGTGGGCCGGGTGGGCCGGGTGGGCCCTCCCATGATCATCGCCGCTACTGTATCACTCGAACCAGTACAAACCGGCTGAATACCACCTCTGCTCACTTCCTTGCCAATAAGAGTCAAACAAACCACTTGATGGGCTCCATATCACTCTGATGCCCCAGGCTTTCTGATAAAACCATGTTTTAGGCCCTTCCAAAAGTATATCAAGCTGGGGATCAATCTTATTTCTATGGGGATGATGTTCCACAGGGAAGGAACCATCACAAAGAAGGCCTTCCTTCTTGGTCTCAGTAGATGGACTTTCTTAAGAGAGGGGACCCATAACACACCTGTCTTCCTGCTCAGGTGGGTCAGGTAGATGTAACTGGGAAGAGACCATCCTTTGAATACCTTTGCCCCACATTTTGTACGGCTCTAAAGGTGACCAGCACCTTGAATTGAACCCAGAAGCAAATTGGCAAACAACGTAATTCCTGCAAAACAGGTGGCATGTATGCTAATTTGGACTTGCATAAAATCATGCGGAATAATACATTTGAAACAATTGGAACTTCCAGATACTTTGTGGGAAGCTACCACCCCCTTCCAGAATAATGAAATATTTTGAGGAATATTTAAAAAGGCAGGATAAAATATTTCCCCTAAAAGAGAAATTAAAAAATCATAAGGGAGACAGAAACTCAGAGCCCCAGCTCCCACCTCCCAGAAGATATTTTGTGCCCATTGAGAAAGATTGGGCAAGCCTGTCTACAAAACAAAAGACCTTCAGCTCCAGGATGATGGGATTAAGACATGACCCTTCAGGACATAATAAGATCAACCCACTACCATTTAGCAGCAGAGCTTGCACAATCTCCTAAGGACATTGCATCACCAAACTTAGCTCAGACAAACACAGTAGGATTTGTACTTTGCCTATAGAGCCAGCTATGGCCTCTCCATAACTCCTATGTGGCCCCATGGGAGTCTGACACAGCCAGTAGAATACATGTTCTTGCACAGGGATAGGAAGCTCAATAAGAGAGCCTAGAAAGGGTATAAAAGCCACCCACCTTCAACTCCATGTGGTCAGCTGCCCAGAACCCATGTTAAACCATCTTTCCAATCAGCCTCCAGTCTCCACTTTGTCTCCAATGCTTTTCTCCCAGCTTGGAACTGAAGCAGATGGATATTCCTTCTAACAATCTTTTAAGGGCATGTAGAATTCCCATGTAGAGAATTTTGTTGTAGTCAAAATGTGTGTTTGGATCACAGATATACAGATTCCTTGTGGGCCATGTGCATGTAGAAAGCAATAGCTGTGGGTTTTGTAGAGCCAAGGTGGTGCAGTGGTTAGAGTGCAGTACTGCAGGCTACTTCAACTGACTGCTAGCTGCAGTTCAGCAGTTCAAATCTTACTGGCTCAAGGTTGACTCATCCTTCCATCTTTCTGAGGTGGGTAAAATGAGGACCCAGATTGTTGGGAGCAATATGCTGAATCTGTAAACCTCTTAGAGAGAGCTGTAAAAAGCACTATGAAGCAGTATATAAGTCTAAATGCTATTGCTATTGCATCCTGCCCATATACATATACCTACCCATTTAGTATGCATATGTAAGTCTGAGCACCCAAAGACTGACTATATAAAGTTCTTGAATTAGTTTTGGTACTGAAGAGTATCTGTCCTTTGCATTTTCATTTTATTGCTTACTTCCTGTATTAGTTTAGCTTACTATGTCTGCCTGGCTTATGATGAGGATTTGGCTGCTGAAGGTATGATAAAAATAATGGTGCTAGATTATCATAAAACAGCATAAATACATAATAATAAATCCTAGGTCTTGTTGTTCGGATAGGGACAGAAATAAGAATGATTAAATACATTGGAGCCCTTTTTCTGCTCAGAAGGGGAAAAAGCAAAATTTTTTGGTTCCTCTTCCAGTTGCTAAGCACCATGCATTGCAGGACATCAATTAGTCTTAGATTCTGAGTCACCCTGACAGTGTTTTGTTAAGAAAAGACATGGCCTGCATCTCTGCTATTCACACCCATAGGAGAAAGCCAACAGAAGTACCATGCACAATAAGTAACCAAAGGTGATACTATAATAGACAAAATCAATTAACCCTCAATGCAGACGCAAACAAGAGTTTAATTCAGAGTTCAATCATGGGCAAAGCATCTGATTCATAAGGCATTCATTGACCACAGGTTATTTTAGAGTAGATTTTGATAACCTTCTATCTCAACTGATGGGAACAATTTTGAAACAGTACACCACTGAACTTCCTTTTTTAAACCTAGTGATAGTTAGCTGAGAAAATTAAATATACAGTAGTAGTTTAAAAAATCTGCTGAACACATAAACAAGTATATTTGTCCAGTAAGACCAACCCACAGGAAGGAAAACAATGGGCCATAGCCTTTCTGGTATGAAAAGATGGAAGGCACAACAGCAGAAGTATTGTTCAATGGGGGAGATGGTAATGAAACTGAAGACACAGCAAAAGTATCACAGTAAATTTCTTAGACTATATAAACGGCCTTCAACCTGTCTTAAAGTGAGGCTAGTATGACCACAGGACAGGAGCATCTTAAAAGTGCAGTTCAGATATGCCCAGGATGAAGAAAGTCAAATCTTTCTACAATCTATTAAATCAAATGAATAATCTGTGAAATTACCAATCAATTGTATCTTTGTTCTAAGTATGAAATGTATAGTCATACCTGGATAATTCCTTTGACTCTCTAGCCACCTTACAGCTACAGAGGCAGAAGTGGGGGGAGGGAGGGAGGGAGGGAGGGAGGGAGGGAGGGAGGACTTTTTACCAGGACCAGTTTATGCATGATTAAGGAAATGTCAGTTTGATCTACTGTTTAAAAGCGTCAGGCTAGAAAAGACTGAGAGTTCTAGCCCTGCCTTAGGCATAAAGCCAGTTGGGTGATCTTGGGCCAGTCACTCTCTCTCAGCCCTAGGATAGCAAGCCAATGCCAAAAGTCTTGCCAAGAAAGCTGCAGTGACTTATCCAAGCAATCACTAAGAGTCTACATCAACTTGAAGGCTTACATGGGCACACATTAAAGGGAAATGTAAGGATAAATCTAAAACTTGAACTTGGGAAAGAAGTAGGTTTCCTTCAGAAGTTTTTCCAAGCTATTGATTCATTCAGTGAAAGTACAATAAAGTTGTTAAAGTAGCTGGGAAGCTTGAAAGTAGGTGGGCCAGATAGTGTTCTCCAAAACACTATGGAGTTTCATAATCCTTGATCACTGCCATGCTGACCAGCATTTCGGTTGTTTGCCATTCAAAATCCTTGGGGAACACAAAGTTCCCATCCTTCTGTAAGGCATACAGATGTTTATTTACTACTACATTAATATATGTTTAGTTTCCCCCAAGAACGAGGGTAGGGGCTCGGCAATAAAATCTATTAGGATATAACGAATCCATAGGGGACCACAGGCAGTACCACAGAGCAGATCAAAGAAGAGTAAATGAAAACTAATGAAAACGGAATGATTAAAAACATAATTAAATGTAACTAATCTGTAGAACTACAAACCACTTTCTCCCAGCAAGAGTGCTGGAAATTTGCATCTTCACAACTACTAAACCTCGTGGCTGAGAAAATGTGGGTTTCTATTTCTTCCAGCTTACATATTTAGTATAACAAAACTCGCAGCAAACATTTTTTTTAACAGTAAATCTAAATACACATCCCAACCTATGCTAGGTGAGGAAACAATGAAGATCTTTTGGGAAATATAATTAGGGAAAGTACAACTTCTTGACTTCCTTGAACACTTATCTTTTTAGAGCCCGCGGCGACACATTGCCATCACGTGACATATTACAACATTTTTGTCCCTTTGCAGAGCTGGGGTGAGTATGGCCTGTGTGTGATGCATCTGGCCCATGGGCCACCAGTTTGACACCCCTGTTTTAGAGCATATGAGCAAATGATACTTTTTTTAAAACAGCACAGTCAAATGTGCTATTAAAACTGCATTTGCTTTTCTCTAGTGAGAAAACTGTTATCAGGGTTTCCACCCACAGCACACAGAACTCCAAAGCAAGCAGGTTCCTCAAAGAATGAATTTTTAGACATATCATATTGGCACAAACTGGTGAAAACCAACTCTAAAAATTCCCGCAGTTTTCATGTAATTAAAAGTAAAAGTTTTTCCCCCTTTCCCAAACAATCCATCACATGGTCCAATCAAGGTGCTGTCTGGTTCCTTGGAAACTTTACTTCTCCTCTCTTCATCAATCTGTAGGAATATCCTTGGTTCTCAGGGGAAACTATTTTGTTTTGGCTACAAAACCCAAGCTATCTCTAGTCCTTCTCTCCCTATCCCTCATCACCATTGTGGCAACACTAAAGCCTTCAAGATGGCCTCAGTCAAGCCAGCTTCAGAGTTAACAGTTGTTCATCAAGATACATGAACAAGAGCTGGTAAAATTGTTAGTAACTCTATACATAGTCTTTGACTTATGATCATTTATTTAGCTATCATTTGAAAGTACAGTGGTGCTGAAAAAGGTGACTGGTCCTTGCACTTACAACTGTCATAGCAACCCCATACAGTTTTGGTCGACATGATATAAAAAAGATGTTGAGATGCTAGAAAGAGTGCAGAGAAAAGCAACAAAGATGATTAGGAGACTGGAGGCGAAAACACACAATGAACAGTTGCAGCAATTGGGTATGTCTAGTTTAATGAAAAGAGGGCCTAGGACAGGGGTGTCAAACTCTATTGAGGGTCATATCAGAGTTGTGTTTGACCTCAAGGGGCCAGGTGGGCATGGGCAGGGTGGGCCCGCTCAATGTCACTTGTGTTGGGATGCCTGTAGTGGCTTGAACACTCTGCCAGTGAAACCAGGCTCCCGAGCTCTGTTTTCAGCTGCAATGGCCTCCTGCAACCCTCTGCCAGCAAAATGGAGCTCCATTTTCACTGGCAGAGGCACCTTGGGCCTGAGGGCCATATCTAAGCACTCCACGGCTGGATCCAGCCCCCAGGCCTTGAGTTTGAGCAAGGGGTTGGGCTAGAAGACTTCCAAGGTCCCTTCCAACTCTGTTATTCTGAATTTTGGATACTTGGCAACAGGCATGTATTTATGACAGTTCCAGCCTCCCATAGTCACAAGGTCACCATTTATGACCTTGCTAGCTGGCTTATGACAAGCAAAGTCAATGGGAGAAGCTGGACTCGTTTAACGACCACAGCAAAAAGTTCATAAAATCAAGTGCAGTCATGTGATGACTAACACAATGGCAATGTCACTTAGTGACAGAGGTTCTGGTCCCAGCTGTGATAGTAAAAGTCAAGGACTTCCTGTATCATCTCCTGCTGCAATCCAGGGATATTTGGATGAGTCCAAATATCCCATATTTTGGAGTAGAATTTTTATAGGCTAATTATAGCCCTTGTACATGGTCCAAAGTCATATTCTTGCTTACAGATATTCTGTTAAAAAATATATATAGTTACCTGTCCAAGTCATACAGATTCTGTGATGGCCATTCATTGAGGCACAGGTGTTACCATTTTTCTTCCAGTCACCTCCAGATCAGCCATTTCCCTCTTCCAATGATGGGAGTTGGGTTGATTTGTAGGTATACCCTGAAAAAATATGATTAAAATCATTAGCTGATAGTTGTATGACGGTATCTTCTAGAGAATTCCTTCACACTACAGATTCCTTTAAGGAAGTTGCAGAAATATCAGCTCAGTTACCTGATATTTACAGCTTCTGATACTTTTCAGTATCAGAAGCTGTAAAATAAATAAATGAAAGAACTAAAGAAAGAACTGAAGAGCTTGAGAAAGATATGGTAGAGGGAGAAGAGTGCAAAAAAAAAGTGCATTTCTGCAAGATTTATCTCTTTTCTAATTACAGGTGCCAATGTCTCTGCCATCTGGCCTATCTGATGACTAAGTCAGCTAGCCAAGAAACACAGAAATAAATAGATAATTAGCAAAATGCACTGACTTTGTGGACAGCGGATGGCTGCCAACACCAAAGTGGTTTACTTGCTCTTATGTTCTTTTTTTTTTTTTTTCTGAACTTGCTCCATAAACTTGTAAGACAAGATCGCTGGCTGGAGGGAGAAAGGGATTCATTTAAATCCAACAAACTATTGCAATGAAGCTTGGCTGCTTGCAGAGATCACACCAAGATTTGATATTTATTTGTGCTGCTATGATGTTTAAAAAGAAAAAAAAATCAAGAAAGGAGGAGAAAGAAATGCTACAAGATGCAAGATCTTATATTGTTCTTCAAACAACAGACCAACAAGACTCGTCTTATGTAAGGAACATAAAATGAGGTGGGCTTCAGATCCTTTAGCAACAGTTTCACTGCCCCATTGCTGGGTGGGCATGGCCATGGTGGGCATGGCCTAGTTGGCCACCTGCACCATGACAGGGGAGGGGTTGTTCACCCTCCCCAGGCTCTGGTGGCTTTTCTTGAGCTTCCAGGACCTCCGGAGGCCAAAAACAGGCCCGTTTCCAGACTTCTGGACCTTCCGGGAAGCCCATTTTTTGCCCTCCCCAGACTCCGGAAGCTTTTCTCAAGCCTCCTGGTGTTTGTGAAAAAGCTTCCCCCAGAGTCTAGACGCCCTGTGGAGGCTGGAAACAAACCAGCCTCCACAGGCTGTGGAGGCGGTGGAGGAAGTCTGTGTTTCTAGACTTCCGGAACCTCCGGTAAGGCCATTTTTTTTTTGCCTTCCCAGACCCTCTGGAGGGCCCCTACCTTACCTGGAATGATGAATGGGCCTCGTGGAGACTCCTGGAAAGGGTGGAGTGGCGTGGGCATGGCCAGCCAGGGGTGACATTTGGGGGTTCGTTGAACCCCGGCGATCCTTGGCTAGAGGATTGCCCAAACCCTGCCGAACCCCCAGGAGCCTACCACATCTGCCCAGTTACATCTGGCCATTCCATTAAATTTGCCAGAGAAGGTATGCCTCAGGTACTATCAGCTAGAGACTCACATTTGGTGGAGATGTATATTCTCTGCCATGGCATGCCCCTTATGAAATATTCTTCCCTGCCCCCATTAATTAGGTCCATTCCTTTTGATATTCCAAAATTCCCACAAGATCTGGTTATCTTCTCAGGTGTGGGACTAATATACGATCAGACATCCCAAAGGTGCTTTTTCAGGAGGCAACTGGAGTTTCTTGTTTTTTTTTTTCTTTGAAGACGTTTCTCTCATTTCTCATCCAAAAAGCTTCTTTAGCTCTGACTGGATGGTGGGGAATGGAAGGATTTATATTCCTTGTAGACAGCTGGTCATTTGCATCCTTTTTGAGTGTCATTGAAGCACTTGGATGTTCATCTGTGTTTTGAGGGTCACCTGAGTTGTGCTAATGGTTCCCGTAGTCTGCTATTTTTTTTCCTGGAAATCTGCTCATACTCCCATACCATTTGAAGGGTGTACATCCCAAATTGCATAGCTAAAAATATGTCACGATTCTCACTCATCCAGATCATGGTTGTCCCAAAGAAACTTATTCTCCTTGGATGAGAAGTGAAATGTCTTCAAAGAAAAAATAAGAAAGTCCAGTTGCCTCCTGAAAAAGCCCCTTTGGGACAACCATGACCTGGATGGCTGAGAATTGCTACAGATGATCAGATAGTTCCATTGCTAGAAGCTCATACTCCCTTTGCATGGGGTTGGTATATTGTTTCTATAATGTTATTTTAATCTGGATTTTATATTTTATATTGCCTGTTTTTATACAGGTAGTCCTTGATTTGCAACAGTTTATTTAGTGACTGTTCAAAGTTACAATAGCACTGAAAAACGCGACTTATGGATGTTTTTCATACTTATGACCATTGTAGCATCCCCATGGTCATGAGATCGAAGTTCAGATACTTGACGACTCATATTTATGACAGTTGCAGTGTTCTGAGATCATGTGACTACCCCTTGTAAGCATCTGACAAGCAAATTCAATAGGGAAGTCAGATTCACTTAACAATTGTGTTAACTTAACAACTGCAATAATTCATTTAACAACGGTGTCAAGAAAGGCTGTAAAATGGGGCAAAACCCACTCAACCATTGTCTCACTTAACAACAGAAATTTTGGGCTCATTTGTGATCGTAAAGACTACCTAAATCTGCTGTTATTTGACTGTAAATCAGAATTTTCTTTTTTATTCAAGTTTATTAGCAGGTAAAATACAAAGGTCAAGAAAGTTAAAAGAAAAAGAGCGAGAAAAAAGGGGAGAAAACCATAGTGACTTTTCAGCACAGTAGAATACAAAAAGAATGGCAGCTTTAGCCTTTTGCTTTACATTTCTAAATATTTCAAGCCATTTCTAGGGCAACTAAATCATTATAAGCACCAAACCTAAAATTAGAGTTTCTTTCTTTTTTTTCTTTTCAGTTTTGAGTACAAAATCCAGAAGTAGTCTCCAAATGGAAACAAAACTAGATAATTTTCTTTCTTTAATTAAAACAGTCAATTTAGCCATCCGTGCCAACTCCATCATCTTTATCCGCCCTTCTTCCATTGTGGGAATTAGTATATCTTTACATCTTGGTACATATAAGATTCTCACTGCTACCAACATAGATACTAATAGAGTTCCAAGTTTTCTTTCAAGCTATTTGTCCATCAACCCTAAAAGGAGTTGTCTGATTACTGTGTTTTGTGAGATGGGTGGCTATGTAAATTTAATTAACAAACAGAGAAGACAATATGAATTTAAAAAGACAAAATGAAGGGGAATGGGAAACAAAATGCATATATATCATACCATACAGTAGATATGGAAAGGTAACTCAGCATTTTAACAATGAACTAATTTTCATTCACAGAGATTGGTTTTGAGTAGTCTTTCTTTATATCAGTAGAAAGCAGTGGTGAAATGTAAAATATGTTACTATTGGTTCTGTGGGCTGGCTTGGTTGGGGGGGTAATGTGACTGGGTGGGCGTGGCCAACTTTTTTTTAACTTTTAGAACCATTTTTTCTACAACCTCTTCAGCCGAAGAGTTTGTAAAAAAAATGCTTTTAAAAGCCTCTGAGACTTCCGGTTTGCGATCTCCTCGTCGCAGGGCGGCTCGCTCGTTCGGCCGCCGCCCCCGCCGCCTGTAGAGCCGCTTTTTTCGCTAAAAAGCGGCTCGAAAAGCTCCCCTTTTGTAATAAGGGGGAGCAAGAGTGGGCAGTGACAGGTTGAGCCCCAGAAGTGCAGCCAGGGAAGTCTTTGAGCCCTGGTAAGCGCTTCTTGTTTGGGCTCCCTCTACAAGCTGCTGGATCTCCGAGCGGCGTGGGACTTCTGCAAGCCAGAACAAGACGGGGAGGAATCGCCAACGAACGAAGCTAACTTCCAAATGACTATTAACTAGTTTGGTGAGATCTGGGATCCTTCTTGATAAGTATAATGTTTTTAAATGGACTTTTTTAACTTTGAAAAGCAAGCTGTCTGAGTGTAAAAGTGCTTGAAAATGGCGGCTGATTAAAGCGGAGTTAGTGAAAGCGGAAAGAAGAAAGTGCAACAGGAAAGTGAAAGTGTGCCTGCCTGTAATTGTATTCTGCTTATCTACAAGTTTTACAAGTTTTTTTTATTGCAAGTTAATGGATTTTACTCCTTTTCTGTAAAACTGGGGAGGTCAGGAAAAGGAGGAAGATTTTTTTCTTTTTTTCCAAGATTTAAACTCTGTTCAGGCATGGCTTCAAAGAGAGCAGGGGGGGGGGGGATTCCCCCACACATCAGACAAAGGAAAAGTCAATGTCAGCCTCAAAACAGCCAAAACAGTCACAGGACAGTGAGACAGAAGACTTGAAAGCATTTATACACAAATATTTGGGAGAGCTTTCTGGTCAAATGAGTAAACTGGAGGAAAGGATGAGTAAAAATCAGAAAGAAATGAAAATGGTGGTGGGGGAAGTGAAGGAGTTGGTGGAAGAAAAAACTGAAGGATTACATCAGAGTGTAACCAAAGTAGCTACAGCTCTCACTGATGCCCTACTGGTGATTGAGAAAAAAGTGGAGGATTTAAATCTTGAAGTGGAAGCCAACAAAAAAGAAGTAAAGGAACAGATGTTCAAGGTGGGGGTGCAGAACCAGAGGTTTGAAGAGGAGATCACGATGTTACAATTTCGGAATATGGAGTTTGCCATAAGATTGAGAGGCTTAAGGGAGAATAATAGAGAAAACTTGAGGGCAACCTGTGTGGAGGTGTTGGCGAAGATTTTAAAAGTTGAACCAGCTGTGATTGACAATAGAATTGACAAGCTGTATAGAGCCAACTCATGTATAGCGAAACAGAGGAATTTGCCAAGAGATGTGGTGATTTACTTTACTGAGAGGAAATTGAGAAATGACATTTTGCAGTGTTCCTTCCAAACTACGGTTCAACATGATGGCAACCAAATTGGGGTCTATAAAGAGTTACCACCAGAGATGATAAGAGATCGGAAAGATTTTGGTTTCCTTGTGATTGAGTTGAAAAAGCGTCAGATCCCATTTAGGTGGGATGTTCCTGTTGGTATCATTTTACGACATGAGGATGTAAGATATCGCATCAACTCTGTGGAGAAGGCGGAACAGTTCTATAATAATGTTTTGAAAAAAATTTCAATGTCACCCCGCTCTTCTACACTTTTACCTATTGAAGATATTTCAGTTGAGAAGGCTCCTTAAGAGGGGATTCAAGGAGAGGCCTTGCTAAAAGAAGGACAGGCTAATCAAGAAGTTCCAAGGGAGGAAATTCTAGGTGCGGTAGGAGGTTTTTCAGAGGATTCATTAATAGAACTTTTTGAGGTGAAACCAAAGCAATCTAGAGCTACAAGAGAGGTGGAGCCCGATCTGGATTTATTGATGCAAGAACCTAAGGATCAACGTATAACTCGAGCCGCAGGGAAGCAAAGATTGGAGACATATCAGGGGAAGATACCACAGGATGAGAATGGAATAAAGGGGAAAAAATCATACTCTGAAGCCGTGGGAGGGGCAAGACCGAAGATGTCGGCAGTTGGCGAGACTCTTCGTGAAATGCTTAAAGGGCTTCAACCACTTTCAGAATGACACTCAGAATTTTATCATGGAATGTGAATGGCTTGAACTCACCACAGAAAAGAAGAAAAATATTTCACTATTTGAAGCAATATAATAATGATGTTGTTTGCTTGCAGGAAACCCATATTAGAACCCAGGACCAGAAATTCTTAATTTCAAAAATTGGATCACATTTTATATCTTCTAGTGTGGCTAAAAGGAATGGACTTGTTTTTTATATTTCTAAAAGAATACCAGCTAAACTTATAGAAGCGGATGAGGAGGGGAGATATATTGCAGTTGCAATAACTGTACAGAATGCTACGGCGCTCTTAATTGGCATTTACGCCCCGAACCAGCAGCAGGAAAGTTTTTATAAAATGCTGAATGATAAAATATTGCAGTGGAATTATAAGTCTTTTTTGATTATGGGTGACTGGAACGGGGTGATTGATGCAACGCTTGATAAAAAGACGTCTTCTAAGAAAGGGAATAAGCTACCACCGACTTTTTTCTCATTGAAAGAAGAATTAGAGTTGAAGGATGTTTGGAGAATTCATCATCCTAAGGAATTGGACTTTACTTTTTTTTCTGATAGACACAAATCTTTTTCGAGAATTGATTTTATGTTGGTTACTACTGATTTACTTACCATTGTGACTAAGACAAAAATATTTCCTAGAACTTTAACGGACCATAGTCCAGTGTGGATGGAGATAAATTTGGGCAAGAGAGAAAGGAGATCTTGGCGTATGAATGAAAATTTATTTAGATATGAAAAGTACATTATGGACCTTAAGAAAAATGTTAAAGAATTTTTTGACACTAACTTGAACAAAGGTACCCCTATTGAAATAGTATGGGATGCATCCAAGGCTTATATGAGGGGTGTACTGATTTATATAAATTCTAGATACAGATCAACACGTCAGAAGAAAAGAATAGATTTGGAGACAGAGATAAAGGAGAAAGAGCAACTGCTTATTAAGAATCCGACTGATGAAAAGGTACAATTAACGATAAAACTCCTGAAAGACCAATTTCAAATATTGATGGCGGATCAAACAGCAACTAATCTGCAATTTGCTAAACATAATACTTTTTGTAACGCTAATAAACCTGGCAGATGGTTGGCTTATACTTTGAGGAAACAACAAAATTCTCGTATGATAAATACTATTGAGTACAAAGGGAAACGAGTGCATCAGCAAAATTTAGTACATCAAGCTTTTTTAACTTATTATTCTAAATTGTACCAAGCCGATAAAATCAAAGAGGACCTTATCGATGAATATTTGCAGAAGAAGAGAGTTACAAAAATTTCTAGTACACAAAGTGATAGACTGGACCGACCTATAACATCGGAAGAGATCTTATATGCAATAAAACAATTGAAATTATCTAAAGCTCCTGGGACAGATGGCTTGACGGCAGTATATTATAAGACTTTGCAAGAGGAATTGGTTGAGCATCTTAAGGACTTGTTTTGTAACATTCAGCAGGGGGGTAAAATACCCCCCTCGTGGAAGACGGCCTTCATTTCACTGATACCTAAAGAAGAAGAATCTGTTAAACCTGAAAATTTTAGACCAATATCTCTCCTGAATACGGATTATAAAATTTATGCTAAAGTATTAGCCAACAGATTGATGCCAGTTATACAAGATGTGATTCATGAAGACCAAGCAGGTTTTATAGAAGGTAGACATATGAAGGACAACGTCAGGCAACTTATAGATTTGTTGGAATATCTTGAGGAAAAGAAACAGATCTCTGCAGTGCTGGTTTTTTTGGATGCGGAGAAAGCCTTTGATCGAGTCAACTGGGACTTTCTAAAAAAGATATTGCACAAAATGGACTTTGGGGTACAGTTTATACAAGTGATTTCAGCAATTTATCAAGAACAGACAGCACAAATTATTATTAATGGCAGTTTGACTACCAATTTCAACATACAGAAAGGAACAAGACAAGGCTGTCCATTATCTCCATTACTGTTTATTTTGACTCTGGAAGTGCTGTTGAATGCTCTACGGGACTCGGACAAACTGAAGGGAATAGTTATAAGGCAAAGAGACTACAGAACAAAGGCATTCGCAGATGATCTGATTGTTACCCTAACACGACCTTTGGAATCAATCATCCAGATGAAAACCATTATAGAGGAATATGGTCTGGTTTCAGGTTTTAGCCTGAACCAGAAAAAGACTAAGATGATAGTTAAAAATATGTTGGAACCACAAAGGAATGAACTTGAAAGGGTGGCAGGCTTTGAAATAGCTACAAAGGTGAAATATCTAGGGGTACAAGTTGCAGCATCTAATATAAAACTTTTTCAAAATAATTATGAAGGACTTTGGCATAAGATTCAAAAGGATCTTGATATATGGAAGAAGCTGCAACTATCTTTGCTTGGTAGAATAGCAGCGGTTAAGATGAACGTTCTACCTAGATTTCTGTTTTTGTTTCAAATGATTCCGGTGCTTTAAAATGATAAGTTCTTGATGGAATGGCAAGCAGGTTTAAATAAATTTATTTGGAATGGGAAAAAACCAAGAGTTAAATTTAAGATTATGCAAGATGCTCGAGAAAGAGGTGGCCTTAAAGTTCCAAATCTACGTTTATATTATGAAGCTGCAGTGTTGACACAAGTTGGAGATTGGATTGGAACAACTAAAAGAGAAATTTTGAACATAGAAGGCCATGATTTGCAATTTGGATGGCATGCATACTTACTTTATGAAGATAAGAGAGACAGTGTATTTAATAGGCATATCTTAAGACACGCCTGGCTGAGAGTTTGGAAGAAGCACCAGCTTCAATTGGATTACAAAATACCTTTGTGGTTGGATCTTGGGCATATTATGCCAAATATAAAGTCACTCGGGGGGTTGTTGTACAAAGAGATACTTTTTAATGATGGGGGCAGATGGTATTTGAAATCTTTGAATACCCTGTTGGAAGAAGGAGTCAATCTAACCTGGTTGCAGTATTTTCAACTTCAAGCAAGATGGAGAGAAGATCAGAAAATTGGATTGATGCTACACGAAGAAGATTTGGTGACTCAGATAAAATGTAAAGGGCCAATGCCTATTAAACGAGTGTATAATTTATTGTTAGAAAGAGATTCAGAGGGTGAATTAGTTAAAGACTGTATGATAAAATGGGCACAGAATTTTGCAGAACCAGTAATGTTGGAAACATGGGAAAAGATTTGGGTCCAGAATGTTAAATTTACACAAGCACAGAACTTGAGGGAAAATTTTTATAAGATGTTTTATAGATGGCATTTAGATCCCAAAAAGCTATCATGTATGTATCCAAATGTTCAACCTAGATGTTGGAGGTGTGATTGTTTGGATGCAACATATTTCCATATTTGGTGGACATGCAGAAAACTGAAACCATTTTGGATTAAACTTTGGTGGGTAATGCAGAATATCTTGAAGAAGAAGCTGGAGTTTTCTCCTCAGTTTTTTTTTTTGTTGGGGATAGTTAAGGGCTGTTCAGCAATTGATACTAGACTAATTTTACACATGATTACTGCAGCTAGATTATTGATAGGTCAATACTGGAAGAAAGATAATGTGCCTACTATAGAGGAATGGATATTGAAGATGTCTAATTTGGTAGAGATGGCCAAAATTTCTGCATACCTGAAGGATAGGACCCATGAAGTTTTTGTTAAGGAGTGGAGGAAATGGGTAGAATATATGAAGAATAAATATCATAGTAAGAAGTTTCAATCAGTGCTCAGTTGAATTTAAATTTTACATATTTAAGTAATTTAAAAGAAAGGTATTGAATTTGATAAATTTCTATTTTTAAAGAGAAATGTATTATTATATTTTATGTAATTGAATTTATAAGTTTGATATTTAGACTAAATGTTAAAGAGAAATGTATTTTTTTTTTGATATACAAAGAATGGAATATATTGAATTTGATTTTTAATTATATTTTATGTAATGGAATTTACAAGTTCAATGTTGGGAATTATAGTTAATGTTATATATTTTTAGTATCTGTATGATGCTCAAAACATTTTACTAGATTTCTTAAATAGATTGTTTAGGGTTAAGTGTTTTTTTTTTTATTTAAGGTTAAAAATGTCTTAAAATAAGGTTATAGAGGTTTTTTTTTTCTTAGAAGGATCTCACCTTTAAAAATTGTTAAATATGTTAAGGTTGATGTTTGTTAAATAGCGGAAGTCAAGGGGGGGAGGGAGGGGGAGGGGGGAGGGGGGTTAAGTAGGGGGTTGGGAGGGGGAGGGGGAAGGGGGTTTTACAATAAAATGTAATGTAAAACTTTTTCAATAAAAAAAAAAAAAGCCTCTGACGATCCCAGCTGAGCCGCACAATCATCAGAGGCTTTTTTTTTACTTTTAAAAGCATTTTTCATCTGAAGAGGTTGTAGAAAAAATGCTTTTAAAAATAATTTTTAAAATCCTCTGATGATTGCGCAGTTCAGCTGGGCATGGGGGGGGGCAGGGATTTTTGCTACTGGTTCTCCGAACCACCTGCTACCATCACTACCAGATTGGGCGATCCGGTCTGAACCGGGAGCATTTCACCCCAGTAGAAAGCCATTTCAAAGGACAAATGTGAGCAAATTCTTCAGTTCAGGTTTTGAAGAGTCAAGAATAAATACAAAATTTAGTTGTAATCCAAACTTGATTAATTTAACTTTCACTGGTAAATTGATTATTTGAGACATATTATTCAACAATACAAAGGCATATTTAAACTTTCATTTCTTTCCTTAAAATAGAGATTGTACCAAATCCTAAATAGTATAAGGAATTAGGATTAGCTAACATGGACTAAAAAAACCCAGTCAATCCCCTAATGATGTTGTCCATTCAATTGTGTCCAATTTTCAGTGATTCTATGGTCCAGTTCTTTTTACATTTTCTAACTTGGTACAACTTCTTTCAGTTGTTTTATGTTTTGGTAGGTGTTGGCTTTAATGGTGTCTAGCCACTGTGTTTTTTGGTAGCCTTGTTTCCTTTTTCATTTACCACCAACCATTCTGAGCAAAACTGCCTTTTCCAGTGAGTAGGTGATCCAATAGATGGCACTAAATAGGTAGAATTTGCTGCCATCTAATGGTTACCTGGGGCTTTGCAGCCAAGATGCAATGTCCACAAAGTAATAAAGATAAAATGCCATTTGTACTCAAACATATTTCTTCTATTTACTATTTTCTATTTATTTGGTAAAATGTTCTGTTTGTTGTGTGTTGTTTTGTTTTATATAAAGGACTTGCCACTCTTGGTTGAAATAACTGTTGATACCATTATGATGTTCACCCAGGAAAGTCCTTCATTTTTATTGCAGCCCAAGGGGATACCTTGCTTTTATGCTGATTTATTCCAGTATTCCTGTAACATATTCTAGGATTCCAGGAATCCTAGAATATAAAATCTTGAGGAACAAGAGATACTCATCAGATTCTCTCTAATACAAATGCAGGTGTCTTCAGGGCACCAGGCAAAAATGTGAAGTTGATGCAATCCTCACAATTGTTATTACTAATATTTTTCTAAGGATACTCAGTTTTACTTTATGATAGGCTTGATCCATGGCATGGGCATGGCAAAATCAGATTATCCAATCTTTTCATGCATAAGCACCATTTCCATTCAGATCAGGGGTAAATCCAGAAGGTTCTGACAGGTTCTGGAGAATTGGTAGCAGAAATTTTCAGCAGTTTGGCAAATACCACCTCTGGCTGGCCCCAGAGTAGGGTAGGAATGGAGATTTTGCAGTATCCTTCCCCCAGGAGTGGGGAGGGAATGGAGATTTTGCAATATCCTATCCCTGGAGCAGGGTGGAGATGGAGATTTTACAGTATCCTTCCCCTGCCATGCCCACCAAGCCACACCACGCCCACCAAGCCACGCCCACAGAACCGGTAGTAAAAAAATTTGGATTTCACCACTGATACAGATATCCATCTTCATACACAAGAAGAAAATTTGACAAAGCAGAGTATAAACTCTCCCAAATGCCTCCACCTTTTGATTTTCACCATCACCTTTCTTAGTACATAGATCTAGAGGGGGCTTATAAATACTGTATGTCCACTTAAATAACATGATCATTACCTTCGAAAGGACTTTTAAAATGTAGAGCAAGACTGTCAAATTCCCAGCCCATGAGCCGGATGCATCACGCGCTGGCCATACCCACATTTGGTTTAGCGAAAGGGGAAAAAGTCCCGATATGTCACATGACACCGCTGTGATGAAATGAATTTGACACCCCTGATGTAGAGCTATTGGTAGAGAGATTTGCAGATCAAGATGATGATTCTAAATACTAAATCTAGAGTCTGCTGATAGAGCCTCCCTTTTAGTATCTCACAGTGTGGAGGTGAAAGAAAGAAAGGATTACGGTACCTTGAAAAGTTTGGCAGAACTGTAACTCTTTACAAAGTGGCTCAGGTGAATGAAGCCCTTATCTGAGAGGTTTCCTCTTCATCAGCAGTTCTCAACTTGCCTGGTGATCACCTGGGCAGGCTTTGAAGCAGTGAAAACTTGTTACCTGCAAGTCTTGGCTGCTGTAAGCAAAACCATAATGAAAAAGCCACCAGACTGAAGCCTTCCATGTCTTTCCCCGATTTGCTCATTCCTAGATAGTAATTAGTGAAGAATTGGATTTGTTGACTGGCTACACTGGAACAAACTACATCAGT
Source organism: Masticophis lateralis (assembly GCA_030761175.1). Classification (NCBI taxonomy): domain Eukaryota; kingdom Metazoa; phylum Chordata; class Lepidosauria; order Squamata; family Colubridae; genus Masticophis; species Masticophis lateralis. Next base: position 19,896,247 of record JAUDYJ010000003.1, on the reverse strand, counting down.
AAAAAGAGAGTTATACAAAGGAGGGCAAAAAGAGTCTACAGTCAATTAAAATTCCTGACTGTATGCAGTACATGATAATTATGCTGTTAGGAGTATGTGGGAGTTTTACAGCTGATAATGGTAAAGATGCCTTAAGTGCCTGAATAGAAAAGGCTATGGTGGAAGAAAGTAATTTAGCAATGCAATTTGAATTTAGGACACAAATTCATTGGTTCTTCCCCAGATGCCCCCCAAGAGATATTTAGCATTTCCTGGAATACAATCTTGGAGGGGAAAAAAAACACACTATGGCTAAGCCATGTTTCTCAACCTTTTGGCTAAGATCAAGTGTAGTACTTCTTTTTATATCTTGAGAAATCATTCATGTTCTTGGTCTTTTGCAATGAGGCAGCTCATTGCCCTGGGAGATTTACAATAGGCACAAAAGAGAGAGAAAATGGGAAGTAGGGCAAGGGATAGAAGGAATATTCTTTTGGTTATAGAATGTTACATATATGCAAGCTTGCACCTGGCAAGATGGCAAGATTTGATAATATGAGATTCCTACCTATCTTTTCTTTTATGTACTCTGAGACCATATGCACCAAGACAAATTCCTTGTGTGTCCAATCACACTTGGCCAATAAAGAATTCTATTCTAGTCTATTCTACAATCAGCAATGACAGCCATTACAGCTATCTGTTTCCTTCTCTGAAGGATTGAATTCTGTATGTTACATACTTGTCATCTGGCTCCTAAACAAGTTCCTGACTCACCTGTGATGGAGAATATTCTCCTAGCAACAACTTTAAAGTAAGATTTAGCTATTGTCATGTTCTGGTCCTTGAAAAGGGAGCTATCTTGTTCAATAAAATGCCCTGGCCTTGGTGACACGGTTGCTAAAATGCAGATGTCAGGGTGATCTGGCTGCAACATCTATCTAATCACCAGGGTGCTTTAAAAAAAACACAGATGAAATTGGTACAAATATGAAACTTAACCCTTCCCTCTACTTTGCCTTTTATTCTAAAGACCATAACCCATTAGATGTTCCACCAAGGCAGGTAGGAAATTATAATAAGCAAGATACCTTGTATGGTTTGATCCTAGCCTATCAAGATTCCCACCAGTGCTCCACAAATAAACATAGTGAGACATGCTCATAAAATCTCAGAATATTTACCTAGCCATAGGTAGAATTCTCCTGAGTTCCATTAGATCTAAGTAACATGCTGTGATTCAGAAACCTAATGCCAGGAGAAAAAGTAGGACAATAACTTTGCCTATAAATAAGCACGGTTGGAGTTTGCTGTGCTCTGAAGTATCTCTCTGGCTAATCTGAACACTTTTATCTGAACAACAATTCAACAATTACTCTGGATAAGCAGTTTTGATTTATAGATTAGGATTGATAGTCTCAAAGACTTTGAGACATCCATGACCTGGATGACTCTCCATATAGGCATCAGGATCAATAGGAACTGTGAAAAGTGCAGACTGCAGCATAAAACAGGTAGACCATTTTCTTCTCCAACCAAGGTACATAATTATGCCAAAGAATAAGGGGTATGGATTTTACTTCAAAATCACTTATATTGAAAGATTATATTTATTTCAATTTTATATCCATCCCTATGAATTTCATATCTCCAAGTAAGAAAATATATTCCCAGATAGCATCATTTGGGAGGAGGAGGAGGAGGAGGAGGAGGAGGAGGAGGAGGAGGAGGAGGAGGAGGAGGAGGAGGAGGAGGAGGAGGAGACTGGATCTCTTTTATCTTTTACCATAAAGGATCACTTATGACAAAAGATAAAAGAACAAAGATGGTCATTACCATAAAGCTGTCTTATAAATACAGATTAAAGGTGAAGATACTGTGCAGCGCTTATCTTGTAATAAAGCAGATTCTTCCCTTTCCTTTGTTCTTCTCATATATGTCAATTAAATATATCCTCCCACTGAGAGATAATTTTCTTTGTTCATTTCCTTTTCTCCTTCATTATAATCCTTTTCTTACACAACCAAACTCACTACAGGCAGTTCATCTCAGAATCCACAACTTGAACTTCATTACATATATTAGGGAAGCAATCAGTGGAGCTAAAAGAGAAGATATTTAATAAGAAGCTGAGTAGCTAAGAGGATGGACCACTTAGAGAATATTTGAAAATCAAACCTTATTCACCTTTGTTCTTTATCAATAGTGTGTTTGAAAGGACCAAATAAAAGTGCTTATAGTCTACACTAGCAAAAGGTTCTGAAAGCTGGATTTTAGCATAAGCTAAACAAGTTACATATGGGGCATGATGGCTCAGTGGTTAAAGACACCAAGCTTGTCAGCTGGAAAGCTGACAGCCCAGGTTCAAGACCCGAGTGCCATGCAACGTGGTGAGCTCCCGTTACTTGCCCCAGCTCCTGCCAACCTAGCAGTTCAGAAGCATGCAAATGTGAGTAGATAAATAGGTACCACTGGTGGGAATTATGTGCAGCTTGGTGTATAGTTATGCTGGTCAAATAACCATGGAAGTGTCTTTGGCCAATGTTGGCTCCCTTAGCTAAGAAATGGAGATGAGTACTGCCACTTAGAGTCGGAGATGACCAAGAAGGTGGAAACTTTACCTTCACTTTATAAAAGTGATGGCTAACCTTTTCCGGACCGAGTGCCAAAAGCATGCACGCATGTGAAAACGCGCACTCACGCCTGAACCCCCAAAATTAAATGTGGGGTCATATAAAATGTGATTTTATAAGCTTCTACAAAGAATTTAAATCATTAAGTGATGTTTCTTTTGGAGTGGGGCAGCAGCCTATGTGGCAATGGCTTACAGAAATACTGGATATTCCTGTCAATTTGCAATACCAAATACTGAGATAGTACCATATATGGGAAAGAACACAGTATTTTCCAGGTTTTAAATATTACAGGTAGTCCCTGCTAACAGCTACAGTTGTTAAGTAGAAAATTATGTCTCTGCTCCAACACTGGAAGTTTTAAAGAAGAGATTGGATAACCATTTGTCTGAAATGCTATAGGGTTTCCTGCCTAAGCAGAGGGTTGGACTAAAAGACTTCCAATGTCCATTCCAACTCTTCTCTTCTCTTCTCTTCTCTTCTCTTCTCTTCTCTTCTCTTCTCTTCTCTTCTCTTCTCTTCTCTTCTCTTCTCTTCTCTTCTCTTCTCTCCTCTCCTCTCCTCTCCTCTCCTCTCCTCTCCTCTCCTCTCCTCTCCTCTCCTCTCCTCTCCTCTCCTCCCTTCCCTTCCCTTCCCTTCCCTTCCCTATTCTATTCTATTCTATTCTATTCTATTCTATTCTATTCTATTCTATTCTATTCTATTCTATTCTATTCTATTCTATGAATGACTTTACTTCTGCTGCAGTCTTTAAATGAATCACCAACGATCATTAAGGGAGAAATCACATGATTGCAACTTATAACTATTTGCTGCTACATCTGGACTGGAATAGTTTTGGCAATCACTTTAGGGCAGGAAAACCCCCCCAGAAATTGTTAGTCCACTGCCCTCTATTGGTCAATTGGATTTTTACTCTCCTGTCAAAGCCCAGTTTTTATACCCATATGTTCACTGTACATATAATGTGTGGAGCAGAGATTACATGTACAATCCTATTTGTGTTTCATATACCAACAAAGACAACTTTAACTCTTTGCAGCCTTCTCGACATCTGCATGCTTTTGCAACCAGATACGGTTGCCTTAGCTATCTTGCACAAAGCAGTTTACAGCTGAAGTATATAAAATCTTCTTACTGGGTCCTTTTGTATCTCGTTTTGTGGTCAATAGAAGGAATATAGGAAGGTGTTGGTGATGCCATACTCAGCATTTCACATGCAGAGGCAGTTTGCTCATAAGCCACATAATAGCTGCCATCTTGTCATATGAACTTCCATGAAACCCCAAAATCATAACGTCAGAATTTGATAGTGACAATGGCACCTTTCTATTAGGAAATTTGGCTCTTTAGGGGATGGAGGGGAAGTTAGTTTAAAAAAAAAATTAGAGTGTTTTCCCCTCCCTCTCTTTTCCTGTTATGGAAAGATCATACCAATCCCTCTACCAAAGAATTTAGTATTGGTTTAGGAATCAAGCTTTATTTTATTCCTCTGAATGAGGGGTGAAATCCAGCAGGTTCTGACAGGTTCTGGAGAACTAGAAGCAGAAATTTTGAGTAGTTCGGAGAATTGGCAAATACCACCTCTGGCTGGCCACAGAGTGGGGTAGGAATGGAGATTTTTTCAATATCCTTCCCCCAGGAGTGGCGGGGGAATGGGGATTTTGCAATATCCTTCCCCTGGAGTGGGGTGGGAATGGAGATTTTGCAGTATCCTTCCCCTGCCACACCCACCAAGCCACACCACGGCCACCAAGCCATACCCACAGAAGCAGTAGTAAAAATATTTGGATTTCATCACTGCCCTGATCATAATATGGCTACAGCTTCAACTCAGTTTAAAATATCAAACCTTACAAGGTCAGAATATTTCCTTTTCTTTTTTCTTTTTTTTTTAAAAAAAAACTTGAAATGGTCAACTATCTTGTTACTTTGTTCTGTGGTGCTCCAATGTATTAGAAGCATAGACACAGCTATGAAACTATAGTACTAGATGGGGAAAAAGACCAGAATTTGTAATTCTATGCTTTTTAACTGAGCACAGAAGGACATCTAAGGAAGGAGAAATGAGATGATTAATTCTTGGATCTAAACTCACCTGGCTGCACCACTCTGAGTCTTCCCAGATGGAACACTCTCCTGACCAGTTCCACCAGTTTCTTCTGAGTTCAAAGTCCTGGTTTTGCCTTTCAAAGGTGTAAGAGGTTTTATGTTCACATTCTTTAAAGGACCACCTACTTTAGGGATAAGCAACATGGTATTTACGGACATTTAATGAGTGCTGAATACTTAGCTTGCTGACTAGCTTCCCTGCCCTACATAACTTCTTTTAAGGTTCTTTTAATTTATATAAATAAGTTGAGATGTTGGCCAGTTTCAAAGCAAAATGCAAAGCAAAATATCAATTCTAATACTTATTAAGCCACCTAGGCTCTATGAGGCTTCTTAGAAATGTAAGGTTACTCTAACCCAGTGCTTGATTTGAAGGTCCACCCACCTATCCAGAAAGAAAGAGGGGAAAAAATAAAGATCCTATAATAAAAATGGCAAGAAGCAAATTCACTCACATCTGAATATGTGGTGACTTTTTTTGTTTCCTGCTTTTTTATATAGAACAATGTTCTAGAAAAGTGACCAATATTTAAAACTATAAAATCTTTTCAACATTTTAATGGCTGCTAAATGACTTCATTTAGGAGTCTCCAAATTGAAAAAATGAATTGCTCATGTTGATCGTCACCCTCAAATAGTGTAAAAGTCTGATGTTTGGCAGATAGGCCCATACAATTTACAAAAATTTGCATAAACTGCTTTAAAATCTCATACATCTTACATAAACTGCTTAAATATCTATTTATCCAAAGTATGAAAAATTGTGAAAAATTGCACAACTATGTAAATTTACATAAATTATGTAAACCAGGATTTGAGGGATATTTGGATTTAATGGACACTCCATTCCCAACAAAATCTCTTAAACTGTTAAATGGCTTTGGTTTCATTTTCATTTTCTAGTCTGTGAACAGGACAACAATAGTGATTCACTCTCTCAGTAGATGGCAGTACTTTGCTGGTCTTGTCTACAATTAGAAGTTAGCCAAGATGTGGCTAGGTTAGTACTTACTGGAATGTCTCCACAGAATTCAAGGGCTGTAGATTAGATTGTGAAACTATACAGAAAATTTCTAAAGAGGGGAATGGCAAAAACACTCCAGAAACAGTCAAAAAAAGTGACACAAATGGGTCACTTTCTTTGAATGCTTTGAATGCTTGAATGCTCCTGGTTCTTCTAGTCTGCGATTTTTTTCTCTGGAAATCCATCCCTACCCTCACACCATTGAAAGTGTGCTCATCTCAAATTTGGAATGGATTTCCAGAGGAAAAACTGCAGACTGCAGGAAGCAGGAGCACTACTCAGGTGGCCCTGAGGACACAGATAAACCTGCTTCAAAAGTGCTTCAACAACCCTCTAAAAGGGTGCAAATGATCAGCTGTCTGCAAGGAATATAAATCCTTCCACTCCCCACTTGCCTGTCAGACAGTAGTGGGTTTCAACTTCGTTCGCTACTGGTTCGCTTGTGGGTGCATGCGCATATGATGCTTCTGTGCATGCGCAGAGACATCTGGGCAGGTGGGTGGAGCGTCCCACTGCCGTCGCTACCAGTTTGCCCCAGTGGTGGGTTCCTCCCAGTTCAGCCCGGTTCTCCCGAGCCAGTAGCTGTGACTATATGATGTCACCAAACCGGTTCTGCTGCCCCCGTGCTCTCCCATGCCCCACCCACCCACCCCTCACGTTATTCTTACCTTTTATTTGGCCCCATCCCCAATCTATTGCTGCCTCCTGAGTCCCAGCTGATGGCTAGAGGGGAAAAAAACTGTTTAAACTCTTGCCGCAGGGCTTCAAAGGGCTGCCGAACAGCTGATCAGTGTTAAAAGAAAACAAATGAGTAGACCAGTGCCTGCAAAAATAAATGGGTAGACCAGTGCCTGCAAAAATACATGAGTACATCAGTGCCTGCAAAAATATATGAGTAGATCAGTGCCTGCAAAAATAAATGAGTAGATCGGTACAGCTCTGCAAGCCTGGTAGACCAGTACCTCAGCTAAAGCCTAAATAATTGTCCCATGACCATCAAGCCACGCCCATAAAATAAGCTACGCCCACGTAACCGGTAGTAAAAAAATTTAGAACCCACCCCTTGTTGCCCAATCCAGGGCGAACCGGTAGCAACCCACCACTGCTGTCAGAGCTGAAGAAGCTTCTTGAATAAGAAGTAAAACGTCTTCAGAGAAAAAACAAAAAAGTCTAGTTGCCTCCTGAAAAAAACACCTTTGGAAAAACTCATGACCTGGATAACTGAGAATTTCTACAGAACTTTCATTTTAATGACCCATCTTGTCATGTTCTTTGTGTGAAGGTAAACAAGGAGAAGAATGTCTACGGGAGATTCTTGTACATCCAGTCAGAGTTGTCTCAAAGGAGCTTTTCTCTCCCCCCCCCCCAAAAAGCAACTGGACTGGGGTTTTTTTGGTGGTATTTATTTATTTATTTATTTATTGAGGAAGAAAAAGAAGATATTTTGCTTCTCATCCAAGAGAATTCGTTCATAAATCACAAGTGATGAAGCTTCTTGGATGAGGAGTGAAACATCTTCTTCTTCTAAAAACAGTCCAGTTGCCTTTTGGAAGGGAAAAAAAAGGCACCTTTGAGACAAGCAGAAGAATGAAAAAGATGTACAAGCTAAAGGTGCTCTAGTACAGGGGTCTCCAACCTTGGCAACTTTAAGCCTGGCGGACTTCAACTCCCAGAATTCCCCAGCCAGCAAAGCTTCTGAAAATTCTGGGAGTTGAAGTCCACCAGGCTTAAAGTTGCCATGGTTGGAGACCCCTGCTCTAGTAAGTATTAATGAAGAGAAACCATCATTTATTTTTTAAAAAAATATATATAATAGAGAAATCATTCAGTACCTTACTTACTTTTTTTATCAGGCAGACCCTTTCAGTTAATATAGCCTCCTGGGCTTCATGACTTTCAACATAAACATATTACATGGCGCCATTGGATGCTATCTAGTCTAAAAACAGCATGTTGAATCAGAAAATTAAACACAGTAATTGCAGGTACGAAAGGATAATTATCTCAGCATTGCGAATATTTTGACACCGCCTGCAATAAACAGAGGGAATGCTGATGTTCTCCTGCAGACTGAAGCTATTGTTAGAAAGGTATTTTGCAGTCTGTTGTGGGTCTATAATAAGAAAACTGATACAGTGATCATAAGAACTAGAATATCAGTTTTCCACCCCTGCAATGAATGAGTTTTATGCAGTTGTTTTTGAATACATCCTATGATATCTTGCTGGTCACTCTTTCAGGATATATGTTACCAGCCTTCTACGATCCTTGGAAATTTCAGAAAAATGGAGATGGTTTGGCATATGTATGCAAAACACCTACATAGAGATATTTGCTTGGCTTCCTGAATTTGCTGTTTCTATTTTTCTATAACAAATTGGACCCAGCTGTTGGAATACTTGATCTATGCTAATGTTGCACTAAAGTCTATCCATTTTCCACCACTTGTTATTTCCTTTTCTCCTGAAAAGTAAGCTTTAGTTTTTCTATCCTATTCTCAGGATACTTAACATTTCTTTATCGTTTATTTTGGTCATGTTTAAGAACTTACTTGATTTCAAGATAGCAGAGGTTATTTGCTTCCCTGACATATCTCTCTCTTTAATCTTCTTTGCTGCCCACACTGTCTGGCCTGCAATGTCCTAGGGTAAGAGATCTTTGATATAGAAAGCCAAAGATGCTGAAGACTGCTAAAAGGATAATTATACGAGAAGGAACCTTCAACTTTAAAAATTCCATATCAAACCATGAACATTTTGGAACATTTAGGAATTTGGTTCACATCAAAATGCACAAGAATGGTCAAAGAAATGCAGAACAATCTTTGAAACTGGACTAGGAGGAACAACGGGGGATATGAAAGTATCTGTTTGGAATTTGAAAGTGGAACATTAAATGTGGAGATTTTATCATCAGAGACAGTCTTGGGTCTGTTTGTTGCTTGTTGTGATGGTGGTAATGTGTTCTTCTCCTTTATAGGTATCAGTGATGCAGTTCATTGAACCTCCTTTCTGAAGTGAGAAATAATTTAAATTTTGCTTACTTTTAAGTTTTCCATATTGGGATCAGCATCTTCTGCCTTACACATACTTGATAAGAGTGGATTGATATCTCAGTTGAAATCTATATATATATAAGCGAAATCCACTCACTCATCATGAAATCTCCAGAATGGTAAAGCCTACAAACTTGAAATGGCATGTATGTTCCTCTTGACTTCTAGGTGCTTGTTAACAAAGGATTTTTCAAAATGACCATCAGATCATTAGTATTTCATATACAGTATATTCATATACAGTATATTAACATGCTCTGATGCTAAGGAGTTAGACATTCTATTCCCCCTCCCCACCTGAAAAGTTCCAACTGCCACTTGCCTCACATTCCGTTACCTCAGTTCAAACTGGCAGATGTTCCACTCTTTCCCTCAGGGGTGGTCTGGGGCTCCTTATAGCACTAAAGGTTGCTACCTCACCAAAATGTCTATGCCTTCCACCAGTGGTGGGTTGCCCCCAGTTTGCACTGGTTCTATAGAACCGGTAGTAAACCGGCAGGAGGCTCCGCCCACCAACCCCAACATCATCAAAACGCTTCTGCGCATGCGCAGAAGAGTGTGCACAAGTGAGCAAATCATGCGCACGCGAGCGAAGCGAGCATGCGCAGACCCACTGCGAACTGGTAGTAAAGGTAAGTAGAACCCACCCCTGCCTTCCACCTATGGAGCTGCTTCCAGACACGGCGGTGGGAGAGATGAATTTCAATCACCAACCACCACTGAGCCAATGGATTGTGAACCAAATTTCTCCGGCATAATGTCCCATCCCCAACTCACTTCTTACACTGACCTCCTCAGTTCAGACAAATCTGTTCCTTATACTGTAACACCAGTTAAAGGGAAAAGACTGTCTTTCTGCTGCCCAGAAGTACAACAGACGCTTCAAAATGATGTCTTTTGGAGCCAGAGGGGCGAAGGAGGGAAATTTTATGCCAACGTTCAAAGTGTAGGGGCAGGTCTATCACAGGATAAGTAGTATCATAGTGGGCCTCAGCAGCAGCCTTCATTTCTCCAGATATACTTTGTTGGTGATGATGACAATGACAGTCTGTCAAGACCATGGTTGTAAGTGTGAAAAATGGTCATAAGTAGCGAATCACGGGTATCCAGCTAGTAACTACTATACCTAGTTTTGATCTGCCTTCCCTCAATGGCGCTTAGACAGAAGGTACTCTGAAGGTAGAGGCAAACATCTTTAGGATATGGCTGGCATTCAGCATGTCCCAAAAATATAGAAGGGTGTGCCTAGGAAATACTGTGTTTAAATAAGTATGTTGCTGTCAATACTATAAGAAGTGGATGAATGGAATATTTAGAACTGTCTTAGTAGATTAGTCAATCTGGTTGACTTCTATGCTTAAAATATCTTCTTGGATAATTTCACTTCTCTCTTCCCTTTTATTTAGTAGTAAATGCGGTCTATGACCACAATTAGAAAAAAATAAGAAAATCACAAAATTACAGATAAAGTACAATAAAGATTAAAATAAATGTATTTATTTTCCTAAAAAGAGCAAAAAAGAACTGATAACAAAATATCAGCCCTGACCAACTTTCCTTCTAGCTGAGATAAAAAATTTCATAACAGTTGAATTCTGATCCTGCAAGAGGATTGAACTACACCTATTACAAGGTGGAAATATTATGTTTTCTAATTAATATTGCCTGAACTATGAATCTTTAATATTTAGAAAAGTTAAAGCAGACTGTAGTTTAAAAAGTTTTTCCTGTATTAGAAAGAGTGATTTTGGAAACTCCACAAAAATAAGCATTTTAGAAAAAGCAAAGATACAGGTTATAGCTTTAAAAGACTACCTATTCCTGCATTTAAGGTGTTGATTTTAAAACCTACTCAGAAATTAAACCATTATTAAGGTTGTATTTATTTCAACAGGCACAAAATAGGGCTTGTTTCCTAAATTTGAAACTAGAGTTCTGTTAAACATCCACATTAGTTAGTTTTAATTTGAATATAGAGTACAGCTAGAATTAAATAGTTATTCTCTTGGGTTGACTAGTAGGGTTTTTTTTCTTCATTATAGGATTAGATTAAACATGTCGCAACTATCTGGGCCATGACTTGGTGATATCAGCATTGAATAAATTTGTCCCATTAATCAATAAGCAATAAATTAAACTGAGGTAGCATATGGGCCAGTTTTGTTTACTTTGATGGTTTCACTGATTAATCAAATGAATCAAGAGCCATTCTGGTCTAGTGATTAAGATACCGGGCTAGAAACAGAAACTGAGTTCTGGTCTCACTTTATGGATGAAAACTGACTGGGTGACTTTGACCTAGTCACTCTCCTCAGCCAACTCTCATCAAAGAGTAGTAGTAGTAGTAGTAGTAGTAGTAGTAGTAGTAGTAGTAGTTGTTGTTGTTGTTGTTGTTGTTGTTTTGTTAAGAAAATGGAAGGAGGAAGGAGTATGTTTGCTTTGAGTTATTAAATATATTAATAAAGGTGTAAAATAAATAAATAAAAATTAAATAGGCCTCATTCAAAATTAGCTTACACTGTGTAAGTACTAGAAGCATTGAGATAATTCCTTGTAAGTTCAGGGCCTCTTTGCTAAGTGATGAAAGATTATGAGAACAAAGTATCACTTGAACCACACTGATTTTCTGCATGTTCAGTTTTGGAAATGCTCCTCTGAATATCTGTTTGCATTTTTATTGCTAAGTCAGCTTGTCTGTGTACAACGAGACATGAGAACAGATTTTTCCCAAATGCCATCATTCTGCTAAACAAATAATTACCTCAACACTATCAAACTATTTACTAAGTCTGCATTACTATTAATCTTCTTATCGTTCCTGTCATCCATCTCTTTCCACCAATGACTATATGACTGAAACTTTGTTGCTTGTATCCTTATGAGTTATATTAACTGTTTTCTAATATGATTTGATTGCTTATTTGTACCCTATGACTATCATTAAGTGTTGTACCTTATGATTCTTGATGAACGTACCTTTTCTTTTATGGACACTGAGAGCCTATCCACCAAGACAAATTCCTAGTGTGTCCAATCACACTTGGCCAATAAAAAATTCTATTCTATTCTATACCTTTGTTTGAGGGAATGCACTCTCTAGATGAGAACAGCCATCATGTTTGAACGTTGCTACTCTCTCTAGCCAAATCAATAGGAAGAGACATACAAGAACATTCAATACACCTCCAAACATTCTTCATAATCAGTTCTTGTTTTGATATTCATAGTGATTATCTCCTGAACTTACTTGACTTCAGAAGAAAATAAAATCCATCATTCTCCCTAGTTTTATTAAAATACAAATCATTTAACAACTCATTGCTAATTGTTCCAGGGTATTTAATTTTATGTTCACTATTGAGGAAAAGTGAAAACAAGAAGAAAAACGAGGGGAAAAAAGCATTACATACTTTTTGTTTAAGCACAATAGATTTAGGTTTAATTAAATTTGCTGTTCGTTGAAACATCTGCTTTAAACACTAATGAATGACAGTTAAGATGGGATATCCATATGTAAGCATTTTCACTTGATCACACAAACTCAAAGTGTGTTCTCTTTTGGAATTCATAGTCAGATGTTTTTACATCTAATGCATGCTGGAATCACTGAAAGCTGTCTTATAGCAAGCTGTTGCAACTGAAATTAGTATAAACTAAGCTGCAGGACAGGGAATACAATTCTGAAAGGCACCCCAAGATAGCACTTCCTACACCACCAAGCCAAAATTAAACTTTTAAAATAGTTGAAATCTCCCAAATCTCCCAAATCTGTGAATTTGTGAATCCCCCAAAACTGTGAAATTATAGTTATAAATAAAATAAAAGCAACAAAGATTAGGGGACTGGAGGCTAAAACACATAAAGAACTGTTGCTGGAATTGGGTATGTCTAGTTTAATGAAAAGAAAGACTAGGGGTGACATGGTTACAGATACCTCAGGGGTTGCCACAAAGAAGAGGGAGTCAAGCTATTCTCCAAAGCACCTGAGGGTAGGACAAGAAGCAATGGGTGGAAATTAATCAAGGAGAGAAGCAACTTGGAACTAAGGAGAAATTTCACGACAGTTAGGACAATTAACTAGTGGAACAACTTGCCTCCAGAAGTTGTGAATTCTCCAACACTGGAAGTTTTAAAGAAGAGATTGGATAATCATTTGTCTGAAATGGTGTAGGGTTTCCTGCCTAAGCAGGGAGTTGGACTAGAAGAAGCTCCCTTCCAACTATTATTCTATTCCTATTCCTATTTCTATTTTATTCTCTCATATAGGATCCAATCTGGGTCAGTCCACCATGACCATAGGTTTAATTCTGAGCTTTCAGACTCATGCTGGAGCCCATCCCCAGGGAACTTCTCTCTAGCAGAGTGTATGCTTTGGACTATTCTCTGTGTGGTATTTATATGGTGCCTGTTACATATGGCTTTTTAGTTGTTGATTAGGGTGTGGATGGGATAATAATGTTGATTGGGATATTGATCCATCAACTCCCCAATCAACAACTAAAAAGCTACACACAACAGGCACCATATAAGCTTGATGTCAGCTTGATGTTCCTGGTAGCTTTTGACCCATTTAAATACAAATCTCCAGCAAAGTTTCTAAATAATAATTTTGATAATTTGGTCATGATGCATTCTTACAATTAATTACACAGTCATCCAGACAGTTTATATTGGATTTGGCATTTTTATTCACCTATCAAATTCTTCCCAAGGACCTTGGATATGCAGGCATTGTTTGATACTGTTAGAGATATTGTCACAGGATGTAAACTGTTCCAATGCTGTAATGCTGCCATTTAGTGATATTTATTAAATTAGTATGCAGTAATTTAGTATTTATTAAATTATTTTCATATAATAAGGGGTTGGCAGTCAATGAACAATCTGAAACTTCCTGCAAGAGTCAAAGAGCCGAGGAATTTCAAGTTCCTGGTTTAAGATATGTTAAAGGTATGTCACTATACTGGGGAAAGGTGATAGAATTCAATGACAAATTTTGTTCATTTTTCTCTCTTTCTCTTTAAATATATCCCAAACCAATTTTTATCTTTTGTGTGCATGTAGGATACTAGCCATAACTCAGTGGTAGGTTTCACATTTTGTTACCACTGGTATGCCCCGCGCATGCGCCTGGCCTCCTGTGCATGCGTTTTGCTTATGCGCGTGCCTTCCACACGTGCACCCAGCCTCAAAAATGTACCTAAACAGGACATCATAGAGCTGGGGTGGGTGGGCAGATGGGTGGATTTCTGCTACCAGTTCACCTGAGCTGGTCTGAACTAGCTAAATACCACCTCTGCCATAACTATGAGTGTGGACATCACAAGAGGTGCTTGCAATATGGCTGTCTCCCTATTACCTTTGCAGTCCAGAAGGCTTGAAGGTTCAGAAGGCATGAAAGAGAACAGGAACAGAAATCAACCTATCCTCCCTGTTTTCTTGCCTTATTTTGAAATTGAAAGGTGTACATTCTTTTATGGTCCTTTTATTAGAAGCATATACATATGACTACATGGAATAGCATGGACTCTGTGACAGACATTACAAAAACACAGAGGACAGGAAGCAGAATTTGCTTTTGTATCCCGTTCCCAAGACATTATGTAATGTCTGGCTGTTGGCTGCTTGAAATGACACACTATCATATTTTTATAAATTTGGGAAGAAGAAGAAAAAGAAGAAGGATACCTTTATTTATTTCTGCTAGCTTATTGCTACAGTGTGGCTTGATTCCTGTGCTCTCTCTTCCACATAAGTATGGCTGCATTCAACAACATAATGAACTCTTAAGACATTCACACAGCTGGATCTCCTTTACACCTCTGAGAAACACTGACCTTCTGTTTTTACTTCTCATATCTCTCTGCTTCTTCCTCATCATCTCTCTTCCTCCAAAGGTTTTCTCTTTCATTATCTCTCCTAAGGCTATTGGCAAGAACCATGCTAGATGCATCCAGGAGAGAAGTTTCACATGTGATTCTTTGGGAGGGGAAGAGCTTAAGGGATAAATCTAAGATTGTTTACTGTGGCTGAACTGCACTATCATGGGTTGAAATCAAACTCGGGGTTAAAGACATTTGTTTTTAGCCTTTTTATTCTAAATTTCCTCCAGAAAAGCCAAGGTAGCCTTCTCCTTCCTCTTTGTTTTATACTGGAAGGCAACTGGAAGATGATCTTGATCCAAGTCATACAATGGGATAAATGGATAAGTAGGCTTTAAAACCTACAACTTTTTGAATAGAGTGCAATGCGCTAGGTTCCCAAGGTACTCTTGGTAGCCTGAATGTACCAGTGGAGAAGATTCCTGAACATTCATGGTGCTCCCTGTCCTGTGTGGTGAATGTTACATGTTTAAAAAATCAGCATTTTTTGTTCTCCTGAACACCACTGCTATTAAACAGGGAAAAGTTGGAGTAGTATAACTTTTATGCTAAAGTAAAGCTCTTGAATCAAGTATCATCTTTATTTCTAATAATATATTTGGTTCCCAATTAGTCTATCCATTGTCTGTCTGTCTGTTATTTACAGACCCCTCGCATCCTGAACATAAACTGTTTCAACTCCTACCCTCAAAACGATACTATAGAGCACTGCACACCAGAACAACTAGATACCAGAACAGTTTTTTCTTGAATGCCATCACTCTGCTAAACAAATAATTCCCTCAAAACTGTCAAACTATTTACTAAGTCTGCATTACTATTGATCTTCTCATCATTCCTATCATCCATCTCCTCCCACTTATGACTGTATGACTGTAAACTTGTGCTGGTATCCTTAAGATTTATATTGACTGTTTCCCTATGACTATCATTAAGTGTTGTACCTTATGATTCTTGACGAATGTACGTTTTCTCTTATGTACTCTGAGAGCATATGCACCGAGACAAATTCCTTGTGTGTCCAATTCCTTGTGTTGGCCAATAAAGAATTCTATTCTATTCTATCTATTCTAGTCTCTCTCTCTCTCTCTCTCTCTCTCTCTCTCTCTCTCTCTCTCTCTCTATCTCTATCTCTATCTCTATCTCTATCTCTATCTCTATCTCTATCAAATTTCTACAATGCCCATCTCACTTGAGTGTTTCTAGTTTTCTAAAGGGATGTGTGGATTGTTTGAGTTATACTTTCTAGAATAAGGACAAATATAAGGAAGATCACTGAGAATAGGAACCATGGCATAGAAGTACATTAATAAATATGCACTACATAAAGTAGTTGGTTATGTCCCCAATGGCAACTATTTTTTTAATCTTTTGATAAGTGACCATTAATTAATTCATTATATATTTTTATTCACTTTATCAATGAGCTGACTGTCCACAGCCTCTTTTCTGTGAGGGCCAAAATGTGTCCTCGACATTCCAAATGTATGAATTTCAGCCATTTGTCTGGAATGGTATAGGATCTCCTGCTTGAACACATGTTTGGACCAGAAGACCTTAAAGGTCCCTTCCAAGTGTGCTATTTTATTATTCCCAAATGGTTGGGAATCTTCTGATTAGTCCATAACATTGAATTAGCTTATTGAAAACGATGATCAACCCATATTTGATTATAACCTGGTCTTTAAGTCATGAATAAGCAATTTGCAGCCTAAGTCTCATTTTAAAATTTCTCTGCAAAAGAACAATTTGAATATCTACCAGGAAAATTGAAAGGAGGGAGGGAGTGAGGGAGGGAGGGAGGGAGGGAGGGAGGGAAGAAGGAAGGAAGGAAGGAAGGAAGGAAGGAAGGAAGGAAGGAAGGAAGGAAGGAAGGAAGGAAGGAAGGGTCTTACAACATTTTACTCTAGCCTGTCTGTCATTTGTCGTAATCCAACCTTTTTTATATTCATTTATTTTATATACAGCAGAATATAAAATAAATGAATATAAAAATAAGCAGACTTAGAAATAGATCCCTCAAGGGAAAATATCCCATAAGAGAAACAAGCTTCACTCCACTAACTACGGCTGTTCTGAAATGAAGTCAGGCATTGTTGTAAAGATCAATTAATGTAAATTTCTTCCAATTCACACACTGTGATATATTACAAAGATATAAAGCATAATTTTATTATGCACAACATAGCAAAATTCACTCTATTTTTTTTATTGAAAAGTTTTATAACAATACAAGATAAAAAAAACATTCCACCCCTCCCAACACCCCCCCTCCCTTCCCCAACTTCCCAGAGTAAAATACAGGGTATTAAAAGAAAAGAGAAAAAAACAAAAATCATCTAAGTTAATCTAACTAACTTCCAATTAACAAACCCCCCTCTATAATCTTAACTCCAGTGTAATTAACACAACATTTCTATAATTCTTTTTCATTCATACGCAATTTGATGTCTTCTTATTTGATACTTATTCCGAATATAGTCAATCCGTTTCCTCCACTCCAAAATGTATTTTTCCTGTGTATGGTCTTTCAAATATGCCGAGATTTTTGCCATTTCAGCTAAGTTCATTACTTTTAAAGTCCATTCTTCTACAGTGGTTAAAGAGTCTTTCTTCCAATATTGCGCAACCAGCAGTCTAGCTGCTGTTATTAAATTTAATAACAATTTCATCTCTACTACTGTAGAATCATTTGTAATACCCAATAAAAACAATTGTGGTGTAAATTTCAACTTCCTTTTCAAAATATTCTGCATTACCCACCAATTTTTTATCCAGAATGCTTTAATCTTCTTACAAGTCCACCATATATGAAAGTACGTTGCATCTTCACAATCACACCGCCAACATTTGGCTTGTACATTAGGATACATACATGACAGCTTTTTTGGATCTAAATGCCATCTATAAAACATCTTATAAAAATTTTCTCTTAGATTTTGTGCTTGAGTAAATTTAACATTTCTAACCCATATCTTTTCCCATGTTTCCATCATTATTGGTTCCTGGAACCAATAATGGGTTTCTAGCCCATTTAATCATACAATCTTTAACCAACTCTGTTTCTGAATCTATCTCTAGTAATACATTATATAACCTTTTAATATGTATAATACTGTGATCTCTAATTTGTTTTACCAAGTTTTCTTCATTTTTCATAAAACCAATTTTTTGATCCTCCCTCCATCTTGCTTGGAGTTGACCATATTGAAACCAAGTATAAATTATCCCTTCCTCTTCAAAACCTCTAACGACTTAAGTTGTAATTTACCCCTTTCATTAATTAAAAGTTCTTTATAAGTAATCACTTCCATCTTTTGTTCTATACTTATATTTTCTATTGCATGTCTGGGATTTGCCCAAATAGGTATCTTATAATCTAATTTATATTGATATTTCTTCCAAACTCTCAACAAAGCATTTCTAAGAATATGACTTTTAAAAACTTTGTCTACTTTCTTTTCATACAATAAATAGGCCTGCTATCCACATAATAAATCGTATCCTTCTACATTTAAAATTCTTTCCTCAGTCAAGTTAAACCAATCACTAATTTGTACCAACACAGATGTTTCATAATACAATCTTAGGTTAGGCATTTTCAGACCACCTCTCTCCCGAACATCCTGTATAATTTTTAATTTAACTCTAGGTTTTTTACCTGACCACATTAAAGTATTGACTCC
Source organism: Masticophis lateralis (assembly GCA_030761175.1). Lineage (NCBI taxonomy): Eukaryota > Metazoa > Chordata > Lepidosauria > Squamata > Colubridae > Masticophis > Masticophis lateralis. The sequence continues at coordinate 19,877,876 of JAUDYJ010000003.1, read as the reverse complement.
TTTCTGCCGTTCCATCTTTCTTCAACACCGGTATCATTTGAAACAAAAATAAAAATTTAGGTAATACATTCATTTTTATGCTGCTATTCTTCCTAGTAGAGATAATTGTAATTTTTTCCAATTTTCCATTTCTTTCTGCACTTTTTGCCATAAAACCTCATAATTATTTTTAAATAACTTTGTATTTGATCCAGCAACAACCACTCCCATATATTTAACCTTTTTAACTATTTCAAATCCCATTATTTTTTCTAGTTCTTCTCTTTGATAAACAGACATATTTTTAGTCATTATCTTAATCTTATGTTGATTTATTTTAAATCCAGAAATTTTATCATATTGTTCTATCATTTCCAACATATATGTAACTGTAGCTATAGGCTGAGTTAATGTAACAACTAGATCATCCGCAAACACTCTTAATCTGTAATCTTGCTGTCTAATCACTATTCCTTTAAGCTCCTCAGATTCACGTATCTTTTTCAGAAGAATTTCTAAGGATAAAACAAACAACAATGGAGATAATGGACAGCCCTGCCGTGTTCCCTTCTCAATTTTAAAACAATCCGTTAAACTTCCATTAATAATTATTTGTGCAGATTGCTCCTGATATATTGCTTTAACTGAACGCATGAATTGCTCACCAAATTGCATTTTATCTATTACTTTAAACAAAAATTGCCAATTCAATCGATCAAAAGCTTTCTCAGCATCCAAAAAGAAAAAAGCAGCAGAAATCTGATTGTTTTTCTCCAAATATTCCACCAGATTTATAATTTGTCTCAAATTATATTTCATATATCTCCCTTTTATAAACCGCAAAATTCACTCTATTGAAGGAGGAATAAGTAGGATAAATACATCTTCACCCAGCCACAGTTTTCATACTCCAAACTCTCAAAATCAAGCAGAAGAAAATCTTTAAAGATGTTAATTTCTGCTGAAATGCAGTAGTGTTCCAAAATTTAATGCTGCAAAGGGGGAAAATAGGTGTCAACATATTTTCCAAAGCACTGGAAGATGGAAACTAATTAAGGAGATTAGATGGAAACTACCGTATTTTTTGGTGTATAAGATGCACCTTCCCCCCTCCTCCCCCCAAAAAAGAGTGAAAATCTGGGTGCGTCTTATACTCCGAATATTGCTCCATCCAGCTTCTCAAACGGAGGTTTCAGAGGCTGAAAAAAGCATAAAAAAAGAAGTTTCAGAAAAGAAGCCTCCAAACAGAGCTCAGAGGCTTTTTTTCTGAAGCTCTGTTTTGGAGGCTTTCAGAGGCAGGAAAAAGTTTTTTCTGAAACAAAGTTTCAGAAGTTTCAGAGGCAGAAAAAAAAAGCAGAAACAAAAAAAAAGCAGAAACAAAACAAAAACAGAAAAGCAAGGCACAGAGCTTACAACCAAGGAATCTGTTGCTAAACTTCACCTCTGGGAACAGCTGATTGGGGGTATTCTGGGAGGCCGATCCACCTACCAATCAGCTTCTTTTTTATTTTCCTCCCCAAAAACTAAGGTCCATTTTATAATCTGACCTTCCGGATCAGCTTCAAGGTACTGGTACTTACCTATAAAGCCCTTCATGGCATGGGCCCGAGGTACTTGCAGGACCACCTCCTACCGGCCTTCCACCGCTCAGTACGTTCTCATAGAGCTGCCCTCCTCCGGGTGCCGTCGGCCAGACAATGTCGGCTGGCGACCCCCAGGATGAGGGCGTTCTCTGTGGCTGCACCGACCCTCTGGAATGGGTTACTCACTGAGCTCCGGATGGCTCCCGATCTCCACACATTCCGCACCGGTCTGAAGACATGGTTTTTTCAGCAAATTTCCTGACCGACTATGAGGCTTTTAACTTTGGGGATTTTAAATTTGGATTGGTTTTTAGTATTTTATTGTTGTGGTTTTTTTTACTGTGTGAGCTGCCCTGCGTCCTAAGGGAGAAGGGCAGCATATAAATCTTAATAATAATTAATTAATAAATAAATAAATAAATAAATAAATAAATAAATAATCCGGTGCATCTAGAACCAAGGAGAAATTTCCCAACAGTAAGAACAATAAAACAGTGGATCGGCTTGCCTTCAGATGCTGTGGGTGCTCCATCATTGGAGGCTTTTAAAAAGAGACGGGACAGTCACTTGTCTGGAGTGGCATAGAGTGTTGGACTAGAAGACCTCTGAGATCCCTCCCAGCTCTGTTATTCTGTTAAATTTGATAAATAAATAAATGAAATACTGAGAACAAGCAGCCCAAATCCCTGCTCTGCCCAAGCTGTTGCTGCAGAACCTGCAACAACAAAAATGCCCTCATCTCACTCCCCATAAAAGGAAATAATTAAAAACCAGATACACACAACCTAGAGGCCTAATTCCTGTAGTGCTGACAAGGAATTTGTCCATTATATTCCTTTTTTATTTGACCTATTGAGATGGAGAAAACCAGTTTGGTGTAGTGATTAAGGCATCAAGCTAGGAACCAGGTGCATGAGTGTTATAGTCTCATCTCAGATATGAAGCCAGTTAGGTGACCTTGAGCCAGTCCCTCCCTCTCAGCTCTAAAAAGGAGACAATGGCAAACCACTTCTGAAAACTTGACAAGGAAACTGCCAGGACTAATCCATGTAATGACTCAGGAGTTAAAACATATTACCAACCTAATCCTGTTGTCAACCCAATGAAATTTTGTATGGATTTTTTTTTAAATGGGTTTAAGAAAGAGTTGGAAGCTATATAGGAGACAAGAAGCTTAGACTGCAGTGCAGAATTGCCTTTAATCTACTAAATTGGGTTGCCAAAAATGTGATCCCTATTTCTCAGCACTTTAAGATGTATGGACTTAAACTCCCAGCATGCTGCCTGGGGGCTTCTGGATATTGAAGCTCATGCATCTTAAAATTGTTGAAACTATAACTTTACAGCATTTTCAGTTACATCATAGCTGAGAGACAAATAAATCAATTCCGTTGATTTTTTGGTTTGTCCAAATGTGCTGATGTGGGAACGCAAAGGTTTAGAGCTGCTTTCAATCTAGCACAAGAAATAAACATATTATATAATATTAAACTATAAATAGCTGGAGTTACCTTCTTTGAGGTCAACTTAAAAGATTTACAATGAACGCTTTGCAGAATATTGTGCAAGATTTTTGAGTTTCCATAAATATCTTCTGTGAAAAGTTCTTAGCAATCTAAAAGTTTCCACACTATTTTGTAAACTTTCTGTCTGCCGGATAAAGCTTGCCCACAATATTTTGTAAACCTTTAGTTGGTCTAAAGAAGGTAACCCTTACCATTATAATTTAAATACTGATTTGGAAAATATGGTATACCAAAGAGTTACTCCACATTCTTTAATTTGGAACACAAGGGCTTGTATTGATCATTATGAAGTTATTTGTGAGTGACCCATACCCCAAAATAAGCTTTTGAAAATGTTATGAAAACTAGTTTTGTAAATATTTTCAGTCTGTTTCTTAACTACCAATCAATATGTGATTTTTTTTTTCAGGCAACACTAGCACAGTTACTAAAAGGAAGATTCATAATAACTAAAGCAATAACAATTGAACATTCTCCTAAGACATTATTTCACATCCTCCAGAAATTTATGAACAGCTCTGGCCAGTATATAGCTTTCTAAATTATACTACAACACCAATGGTAATTATTGTTTAATAAGCTTGGCATATGAACACATTTCTTAATTTCAAATTACTTGGCTAGATTTTCATCAATAAGACCTTGTTATTATTTTGGGGTTAGGATTTCAGTTTTGTTATTCTTTGATAGGCTTTGATGTTTCACCTGGGATTGGTGGTTGATCTACAATTTAAAAATACTGCTACCTTAGAAATCAATTTGATGGATTCAAGGGATGAGATAAAGAAGGAGACAGTTTAACACTAGTCAAAACTAATGGGTTAGAAACTTGGAGACCATTAGTTTAGTCTTACTGTCAGATCTGCATCTCTGCTGCTCTAGCATCCTCCCATAAAAGCAAAAAGGGGAAGGAGGGGACCAAAGGAATGTAGACTAGTTGAATGGGCCATAGAAATGTAAGACAAAAAGCAGGAGGGGAGACAGCTTTAACAAAAACCAGAGGTGCCAAGACTGGAATGAACCAGACACCAAGGACATCTGACCTGGGAATGGAGTGAGAAACTGCTTCGAGTAGCACTAAGCATCCAAGTGGTTCCCAAGACATCTAAGTGGCCTGTTATTGGACACTAATGGATTGGATAAAGGGTAGAGGGCCATGGAAAGGGGAAAACTGTAACCTTTACATAGGAATACTCAGATCTAGCCTTGCTTTTGGTGAAACCAGTAATCCTTAGTAAAAGTATCTAGGAGCCTGGATAGCTCAGCAGACTAATGCACTGTAATTTAACTCCAGCTGTCTGCAATTAGTAAGTTCGAATCTCACCAGGCTCAAGGTTGACTCAGCCTTCCATCCTTTCTAAGGTAGGTAAATTGAGGACCCAGTTAGTGGGGGCAATAAGCTGACTTTGTATAAAATATACAAAAGTATGAAGGCTATTGCTTAACACATTGTAAGCCACCCTGAGTCTCCGGAGAAGGGCGGCATATAAATCAAATTAAAAAAAATTGTTCAACAAAATGGAGTTGAGGGTCTTTCTTTCCTAAGAACCTGAGTGGGGCAGGTCTAACACTTGCCTTAGACATGCAGGTACCTGGATGACTTTGGATCAGTCTCTTTCTAAGAAGATAACAATGGCCACTTTTGAAAAATACTGGTTAGAAAAATACATAGACTTGTCCATTTATTTATTTATTGGATTTATATGAGCAGCCATTTCATATAAATCAATTATGGGTGACTTTATCTAATAAAAACATCTCTACAAAACAAAAATCTCTACAAAAAGAAAGTAGAGGGATGTGGTGGCTCAGTGGCTAAGCTTGCTGAGCTTGTCGATCAAAAGGTCGGCAGTTCAGTGGTTTGAATCCCTAGTGCCACATAAAGGAGTGAGCTCCTGTTACTTGTCCCAGCTTCTGCCAACCTAGCAGTTTGAAAGCATGTAAAAAATGCAAGTAGAAAAATCGGTGGGAAGTTAACAGCATTCTGTGCACCTTCGTTATTTAATCATGCTGGCCATATAAGCACAGAATTGTCATCATACAGCACTGGCTCTTCGGCTTAGAAACCGAGATGAGCATCGTCCCCTAGAGTCGGGAACAAATAGCACGTATGTGCGAGGAGAACCTTTACCTTTACAATAATAATAATAATAATAATAATAATAATAATAATAATCAGAAAGAAAAATGGCCACCAAGAATAACAAGCCAAATAACAAGCTTAACCACATCCCGATTCCCATGCATGAAAGAAAATCCAAATTTTGAGAGCTCTATGGAAGGTGAGTGAGGTTGGTACTAATCTAATCTCAGGAGAAATTGTGTTCCAAATGGCAGTCACTGCTACAGAGAAGGCATCCTCCTTGGGTCGCAGAAGGTGAGACTCCTTAATCAAGAGGACCTGGAACATGCTGATTTGGTGAGGTGGACCGAACAAAATGTAGTGCATTGTATTTACCAAAAGCTAAGACTGACTCAAATGAAATAGATACATGGAGGATGGATTGAGGGGTGGGAGAGAGAGAGAGAGAGAGAGAGAGAGAGAGAGAGAGAGAGAGAGAGAGAGAGATTTGAGACAGGACAGAACAGAACAGGGTAGGGTAGGGTAGGGTAGGGTAGGGTAGGGTAGGGTAGGGTAGGGTAGGGTAGAAATGTGGTTAGATAGTCTTAACTTGACCATTTCCATGCAGGATGATTAAAAACCATATAGCAATTTGTGTAATCATGAGTGATAAGCACTTTATGAGCCAACACACACACACATACTATCCATTTGAGTCAGCAAAAATTAATAGAGCTTTTAGTAGAAATAATGCTCCATTTTCTTCTTTGCATCTCTCTCATTTAATATTTGTTTCATTCATTCGGTAATATATGTTTAACTGTGTTATAACTGAGGATAATTATGCTTCCTAGAAGGTGTGAGTCATAGCTGTCATACAGATTGTTTCTCCTACTCATTGCACCTTATCAGTGGCTACTTGAAAGGGGTGATCTATTCACCCCATTCTGCTTCATTCCCTGAGAATTCCCCTGAAATCCATCTTGTAGTTCAAGAAATGACAAGCATTAGACTGCTTATCATCCAAAGAGATGACTGTGAATGTTTTCAATCTGTAAAACCAGGAGATCAGTTAATAAAAACTACCCAGAGTTTTTGACATGTTTAATGAATGTCATTGCAAAATTTCATTTGAGGGGGCAGACATACTTTCCACCCAAGTTTCCATTGTTTTCAAGGACATTTGAAAGCAATCAAAGTTACTCCCCTAGCCTGCTCGACCACCACTCCCTCCCACAGCATTCTTTAATGCAATGTTTGCAGCAGAATTCTGCATGAAAAGGACACTCCTACAAATGTAATTTATTATGCTCTCTTTTCAATATATCTTTGAAGTTGTCTTTCAGAAACTCCAGCCTTACCGCTTTAAATATTTTCCTGTACTCTATTGGCTATTGTGGGCATTCTTGTGATATTATAACAAATAAGATTCAGGAGGTATCTAATTGCTCTGGTTTTGATTTCCATAATACAATGTGAAAGTCTAACAAGGAGATGGAGAAACCTTAAATATGTAGTCTCTTGCAGTACAGAGAGGCATCAAGAGCTGAATAGCCGAAGGATGGTCATGGGGGTGGGGGGGTTAAGATTAATAAATGAATATGGAATAGAATAGAATAGAATAGAATAGAATAGAATAGAATAGAATAGAATAGAATAGAATAGAATAGAATAGAATAGAATAGAATTTTTTATTGACTAAGTGTGATTGGACACACAAGGAATTTGTCTTGGTGTATAGGCTCTAAGTGTACATAAAAGAACATTCATCAAGAATCGTAAGTTAGTTGAATGCATTAGTTGAATGTACTTTGTTTTTTATGTAATCATTTAAATAGAATAGACCCTGTGTATTTCCACTTGCAAATTAGCCCTCTAAACTGTTATCATCAAAATTCATAGAACCATAAAATATCAACTCCTGTTATAGGGCTTAATCAAATATGCACCCATAACAGGATATAGAGAAAAACCTTCTCCATTATCATTTAAATTACAGACAAAATGAGATGGGGTAAATTAATCCATGCATATGATTGGGACTTCATAGAGGATAAACCTCATTTAGAGTTGACTTGGCTGACCTTGAAAAAACTAGCTGGGTAGTTATTTCTTTGAAAGGAAGTCACCAGTTAATCTCAGGGCCATGGACTAGACTGGGTGTGGACTTCCTCAAAGAAGACAATGGCAAACCACTTCTTTACTGTTGTCATATAAACAGTATGGGATTGTTTACAATTTTACCAGGAATCAAGGCCAAGGTGAAGGAGTCTTTCTAGATTTTACCAGGTTGCAAAAGGAAGGAAATGAATGATTTTTGCCTTTTGTTTTGTTTTTAAAAAGCAGGGCACTAATTGAATTTTTCTATTTAATTTATGTGCTGAAAATTTTCTGCGGACATATTAAATGCGGGCATGAACACTGTACTTCTCCAATCATAACGTCAATGATTTTCTTCTTCCTTGAGAAGCGAGATCGATTCTTCTTTGAACGAGCTCTTTTTCAATAAACTGAATGAAAACACTTAAGAAAAATTAAGTTTTAGCCAGGGGTGAAATCCAGCAAGTTCTGACAGGTTCTGGAGAACCGGTAGCAGAAATTTTGAGCAGTTCGGAAAACTGGTAGCGGAAATTTTGAGTAATTCAGAGAACCAGCAAATACCACCTCTGGCTGACCCCAGAGTGGGGTGGGAATGGAGATTTTACAATATCCTTCCCTCAGGAGTGGGGAGGGAATGGGGATTTTGGTGTCTCCTTCCCCTGGAGTGGGGTGGGAATGGAGATTTTGCCGTATCCTTCCCCTGCTACACCCACCAAGCCATGCCCACAGAACTAGTAGTAAAACCATTTGGATTTCACCACTGGTTTTAGCCCAGCACAAATGTGGATAGAGGACACCGTGTTTGATCATCTCTTTGTGGTTTTAACAATTCTTGAGCGTCATGCTGAATGCTGAAGAAAAGCAATCATACAAATAATTTCTCAAAAAGTCCAGATTCCTAGATGTTATTTAGAAAAAAAGAACTGGTTCTGCATTTAGCCACGTTACTGCCATGACAGTTTGTTTTGGGATACCATTCAAAGTTCTCCAGTGGAAGGAGCAAGGTGGGGGATGAGGAGTGATTGACAATGCTCTAGCAAAGGATTTTCTCTTTTCAATATATGACAACAACCAGCAAACTAACCTCCTAAAAACAAATGGCTAATATGGAGAAGTCCTGAGGGAATCAGGTGAAAGTTTTTTTTTTATTTTTTGAGAAGACAACATTCACTGTATACCATGCTAATAAAGAAAAAAAAAACAATTATAATTCAAATTCTCCATTAAACTAATCTAACATATTCTCTGACTGGACTAGAAGAATTTCTTTAAATATCAAGATCAGAGGTGGGTTTCAAAATTTTTTACTACCGGTTCTGTGGGTGTGGCTTGGTGGGTGTGGCATGGCTTGGTGGGCATGGCTTGGTGAGCGCGGCAGGGGAAGGATACTGCAAAATCTCCATTCCCTCCCCACTCCAGGGGAAGGATACTGCAAAATCCCCATTTCCTCCCAATCAGCTGGGACTTGGGAGGCAGAGAATAGATGTGGGCGGGGCTAGTAAGAATATTTACTTCCAGTTCTCCGAACCACTCAAAATTTCTGCTACTGCTTCTCCAGAACTGGTCAGAACCTGCTGAAACCCACCTCTGATCAAGATAATATAAAATAAACAAAGCTGATAGTTTGAGATAACACTATCTTAAGACTCTAACTAAAACACCCACATCCACATGTATGCAAGCAAATTTAAGACAACACAGCTTGTACTTTTTAATTAGGTGACAGAACCAAATATGTAATTCAGGAAGAGTACTAGATAACTTTCATGAATAGTTCTGTAGACCATGTTATTCTATCTTCTTCAGTATAGGTATGAATGGGACAGGTGTTCTTTACTAGGCTAGATTTTGATTGACATCATAACCATCTACTGTTTTTTTTTTAATCTAATGGTCTATGAGTTCTGCTCAAGTGTACTACTAAAAACAAAACTTGCAGTTTAAAATTATTTAATCCAATATGAATACCTTTTGAAATTAGTTGATGGGTTTTTAGATTTTAATAAAAATTCATCATTCAAATTAATCTAAAGAAAATTCCCCAAACCAGAACTTCTTCCATCTTATTTGAAAAGGTGTAGGTCCAGATGAAATGTCTTGTTTCAATCAGAGTCTGCCCAATCATCAGTGTATACATCTAAATCTGATGCTTTGAGGTGCTTTCATAGCAAAATTCCAGTAATTCTAAGAGTTTGGTGAATTGCAATCCAAATGTATTAGAAGGAAATCAGATTAGAAAAGGCCACATGCTTTAACACGCTAGACCATTCTTCCCACCAACATTATCCCAACTCATTTATTGCTGTTCTTTTCTAGTCTAGGATTTTAGGATTTGGATGGCCTTTAAAATGAGTGAGCTTACATCATAATTTATTGATGGCATTTTGTTTTCTCTATTATGGTATTTTAATCATTTCTATTAGCATTCATATGGCAGCCCTTCAAAGATAAATTAGGCATAGTCAAGATTCCAAGAATGTTTTTCGCTGTAATAAGAAAACCTTGAAAGCCTGGCTCCAACCCATCTTATACTGAACAATATCAAGGTGGGGTTAATTTGAGTTTCTTTCTCATGCTTTCTTTTATCTCAGGGCTGGGTAATCTTTTATTTTTTCATGGCTCATTTCTTTCTTTCCCTCTTAAACAACTTTTCATACCCTTCCCAGGTCATCTCTAAATTCCTTTACATCATTTGAAATTGAGTGAGATTATTACTAGGTGCATAACTTATACATTAGAACATTTTCTGTTATATTAATGTTTTTTTTTCTTTGAAAGTTCAAGAGTGTATATCAGTGTCTCTTCCTTTATTTTATCTCTACAAGAAATCTGCAGTCTGAGAAAGAAAACTGTATCAAAATTGACCAATGAATTCTCTGGTCGAAAGCCAATATTTACCCTACAGATCCATATACGTATGTATGTATGTATGTATGTAGGTAGGTAGGTAGGTAGGTAGGTAGGTATGTAGGTATGTAGGTCTTTGGTTATTCGGGTCTTCTCCCATGTAAAATTGGAAATGTCTTGGCGACATTTCAACGAACTCTCATTCATCATCTTCAGGGTGGTGTTCTCGGCTTTGTGCTTCTAGGAGCAATGTGAGATCGCAGCTGTCTCTTCCTTTTTACTGCTAGTGGGGGTGGGAGCTGATTGGGTGGGAGCTTAACTGTGTTCTGATTGGATGGAGGTGTGTTCTGATTGGTTAGGGGCTTGGCTGTGCTCGGCTTAGTCTGAGTTGCAGGGAGATTTGAGCTGGTGAGCTGCGTTGTTGTTGTTTGGCTTCATGTTTGTGGCCGAGAGAGATCTTCATGGTGGGTATCAATCTGCTTCATGTATGGATTGGAGGGGTTTAAAATGGCTAATGATGCAGCTGCGGTCTGGCTTCTGGTCCTTGGTTGTGCCTCATTATCAATGTGGGTTTGAGTCGGCTTTCTGCGTGGATGTGTGGTGATGACATCCTGTGTGGCTCTCGTGAGTGTGGGTCTGAGTCATTCGTCGTGTTAGGGACTCGTTTGTCAATAAGGGCGGGTTTCCAAATGGCTGGTAGGCGAGAGGTATTGTCTCGTTTGTTCATGCTGTGTGGGCATTTTTCTATCTCAATGGCTTCTCTGATTATTCTGTTGTTAAAGTGTTCAGTTTTGGTGATGGTTCTGGTCTTTTTAAAGTCAATTTCATGTCCTGTGGCTTTAAGGTGTTGGACCAGGGAAGAAGTTGGTTCCTCTTTTCTAACTGAGTTCTTGTGTTCTTCAATGCGTGCAGTTATTCTCCTGTTGGTTTGTCCGATGTATGTGGTGGGGCAGGCGGTGCATGGGATTTCATATACTCCTTGATTTTCTAACTCAATTTTGTCTTTGGGGTTCCTTAAGATGGTGGATATTTTTTGGTTTGTGCAGAATGCTGTCTTGATGTTATGTTTGTGGAGGATTTTGCTTATTCTGTCTGTGGTGCCTTTTATGTATAGGAGGAGGGCTTTGCCGTTTTCTTGTTCTCTGTCTTGGATTTTAGTGGGGGTTTCTTTCTGGATTAGGTTGGTAATCTTATTTCTTTGGAATCCAACTTCCTCACACACCTCAACAGCCTACACCCCAAAATACAGTTCACCATGGAAACAGAAGCGAACAACCAACTTCCCTTCCTGGATGTCTTAGTCTACAGGAAATCCGATGGCTCCCTAGGACACACTATCTACCAGAAGAAAACACACACAAACCGCTATCTGCACATACTCTCACACCACCACCCAGCCCAGATCAACTCTGTAGCCAAGACACTCATCTACAGAACAAAACGCTTAGCTGACAAACAACACCTAAAAATCGAACTACACACTCTCACTAATGTACTAACATCTAATGGATTCCAAAGAAATAAGATTACACACATCTTAGACCTGAAGAAATTATACTTCAATGTGTATCAAATGGAGTCAATAGATGCAATGCTTTGCCACTTCCAAGTGCTCAATGAAATACATGAAGAGTGCTAGTAAATCTCAATGAGCAAGAATAATGTCTTCTTAGCCTCAGAAGAATCGTCTTTTGAGTAAACACGTTAACGGTTATGCAGAATTAAGTTCCTTTGAGTATATCACTAATCCCTGTGAGGGTCCTATCATTGAAGATTGGAATAAAAATTACAAAAAAAAAATATTGTAATGTTTTTTTTTTTTCTTTAGTTAGAGCCATGGCACATCAATAAGTCAGGGAAATAAAATCAAATTCACAAGTGATCTGGATTCGCTGAAGTAGTGTGAACCAAAAATCCATCACTATCCAAAATGGAATATGCAAATCTTGCTTTCAATTTATTTATTTATTTATTTATTTATTTATTTATTTATTTATTTATTTATTTATTTATTTATTTTAGCCATAATAAAACAACATGAAATACAAAATTTAAAAGCAGTTTAAAAATGAATTAAATATTTAAAATATTTAAATATTTAAATATTTAAAACGAATAATTAATATTTAAACAAATTAATTTTTAATCAGCTAAATCTGGTACTTCAAGATGCTGAACATATTTAGTCCTGCAGAGACAACTCATTTCCAAGGAACAGGACAAGAGACATAAGCAAATTTGAATTTGTTACTTGAAATCAAAGTTTTGCAATGAATAATACAAATTAAACCTTTCTCAAGGAAACAGGAATTGATTCAATGCTGTTTTACAATTAAACCAAGACCCCTGGTTTAATACAGTGGTTAGAATGTATTATTGCAGGCTAACTCTGACAACAATTAGGAGTTCGATCCTGGTGGGCGTGGAGGTTGACTCAGCCTACCATCCTTCCAAGGTCAGTAAAATGAGGACTCAGATTGTTGGAGGCAATATGGTGATGTTATAAACCACTCAGAGAGTGCTATAAAGTATTATGGGGCACCATATAAGTCTAAGTGCTAATGTTATTGCTATAATTGTCATATAACTTTCTAATAATTAGCTTTCCAGCAATTTTTTCCTCTCCAAATTTTATGAATATGAAGATAATGAATTAGAATAATTCCATATAATTTTCCAACCAGAAAAGAATATATCCATGGAAGTCTTTTATTATTATATATTGATTTATATTGTGCATACAAATAAGTAAGGAATGTTGAATTTAAATTATTTGCATTTATATTTCACTTTTCCATCTTTGTTTCAGGCACTCAGTTTTTTAAAATGAATTATCTATCAGTGACAAAATGGAGGATCCAGAAAAGGATTAAGTTTATTGCCTAAAGCAACCCATAATTTAGGTCTCACATGGTTGGCATCTCAGAACAATTAGTCTTCATCAAAATAACCACTTTTTTTTCCATGATGGGAAGAGGCATTCTATAACTCTAAAATCGAAGGTCTTGAGTTGTGGTATATGTTGACAAAGGATCCTGGTTTTCCCCACAAAATTAGGAAATTGGTTTCATCTGTTGAGATTTAGCAGGACTGGATCTTCAACTTGATTTCACATGTTGAAAAATATTTCTTGGAGTGTGCAGAATTGGCAGTTTGCATCTTTATTGTTTATCCTCTTGTGGCATTTCTTATTTGCCTTCAGCACAAAGCAAGGAGTAGACTGCATGGAATCCCAGAGCAGAGAATGCTGTAGTCACTAAGTCTGTCATATGCCCTTCAGATGGACTTCAGCTATAAATCAGACACATTGCATTAAAACTAGGGGAGGTGGGGAGAACCCCACAAAGTTGAAAATGAAGGAACAAAAAGTATCATTTCTATGAAGCTCCTGGGGATTTGGTGGGACAATATGCCCAGACATATAGTTTGTCTTTAGGCAAAACTCTCTTTCAAGTTCAAGATTTAACAGATAATTAATAGGACTGCAAGGGTTTTTTGGAACAATCCACACTGTGTTTAATTCAGATTTAAGAGCCATTAAATTCAGGGGAAATAATCTTAATAGACTCCATAGTTACCTAAAAACGCAAAATGTTCACTTAAACTGGATTGAACACCTTAAATTCACTGAGAGTTAGCTTACTTTTATAGTGCAGGCAGTTACTTTACATTCAAGTTCATCTTCCTGATATTATTGGACTTTAGTTTTTAACCTGGTACTGTCTAAATTTGTTGGAAAGTCCTATGATTACCAATCAGCCCTGATTTTGCAAGGTCCTAGTTGAAGAAAATGGTTTAAACCATATAGGTGTGATGTACAGTGGAACCTTTATCTGTAAGAACGTATTTCATTCAAAGTATCAATTTACTTATTCATTCTTAAAGATACGTTGTTCTAATAAATTTATTATAAAAGGCAGAACAAGATTATTAAAGGTGACTTCTTGAATACAACATACATTCAAGTTGTTTTCTTGACAACAAGCTAAGGAAAAACCCAACCAGAAAGAGCTGTCGTCTGTTTAAGATTTGTGGACTTCCACTCCCAGAGGTCCTCAGCCATCTTTGCTGGCTAAGGAACTCTGGAAGGTGAAGTCCACAAGTCTTAAAGTTGCCAAGGTTGGAGACCGCTAATTTAAAGTGTGTGTCTTTCTCTCTTCTCCTCTCTCCCGCCCACTCTCCCCTCCCTCCTTCTCTCTTGTCTCTTCTGGATGAAGCAGCATTCTCTCTGAAGCACCATGACTCCTCAAAAGCCTTTTAAACTACAGGCTTAAACTCACAACTTTTAGTTCTATTGGATCTTAAGAACCCATCTCTGGAGAGGACTAACCATCATCTCTTTCAGAGTTGCCAGAACTACTTCATCACTCAAAGATGCATTTACCACTAAATGGATCCAACCATATGTTCCCTCTGCAGAGGACTTCACCAACCAGAGGTGTCTAGATTAAAATATAGGTGGTCTTACTAATGACCCCAAGAATCCTCTTCACTTTTTTAGGATTTACAGGGTCAAATTCTGCCCAAATAATCAGGGGCTTATTACTCATTGACACATCACAGCATCATTATCGGGCATAAAGAGAAATACCACTGGAATCTTTTTTACAAGAAGGTATGTTCCAGATTTTTATATAAGGCACATACAGTAGCAGCTGGTGTTTGCTTTGTGCTCGGGATAATCCCTTCTCTCTTTAGGAATCTTATTTATTTTATTTATTCATTTAATGAAAGTAATCATGATTGGCTTTGATCAATTTTTAAGACATTTTTATAGTTTTATATTGTGCAATCTGTCCAGTAAAAACTCTTCTTGAGCTGAATGGTATACTTTGACTTTAACAAAGCATTTAACAAAGTGTCCTAGGAGATCCTAGCAGAGAAAACAGCAAACACATGGATTAGATTTAAGTACTCATTAGATGGATACTGACCTAGGCTTCCTTAGAAAGTATAAAGCACAATCTTAGTCCCAGCAAAATCTCTTTTATTTACACGGCTGTGAATTATTGTCATTACAGTCCTCAAGGCTTCACAAACAGTCTTTCAGGGGAATGTTTATAAATGCCCACCTTATCTCCCTGGAATGCTGCCAGAGAACTAATTGTCAAATGCAGGGCAAGGCCAAACCTGGCATAGATTCAAACAGAACTTTTAAAAGCTTAAACCAACCAGATGAACTAATTGCTCCCTGCAAAAGTTCACATCCTGTTTGCTCCTCTTTTATGTCTTATGGGTGGGGCTAATCATTTCCAAGCCCTAGTCCCAAGTCGATCCTATTTTCTTAATTGTTCTTGTCTTCTGGCAGCTCTGCACATGCACACACTGGGAAAAGGCTCCTACTGTTCTTCTGCTTCACTGAGGCTCTGGAGACTTGGAGACAGCACATAACTATCCGATGGCCTTGGCCCCCTCTCTGCCTCCAATGCAGAGCCCTCATCCGAGCTTTCCCCAGCCCCCAGGACTGGCCCAAGTTCCTCCCCAACCTCCTCACTGTCTGACTCTGCTGCCAGCTCTGCTGGCCGCCGGCGGGCCACAACAGAAACAGAGCTAGGTGCACAATCTTCATTAACTAATTTCCGATATCCCTGCATAATGCTACAAGGAAGTGACAAACATTTTAAGGCCATCATTAATATTCAGGTAAATCCTAACAAGTTTAAACAATGGAAAATCAGCAAAATGAATTTTAACAGGAACAAAGGCAAATCCTCCATTAGGTAAGAAATTCAACGACATGAATCTAGAAAGGAAGCATCACACTGGGTTGCGCTATACATAACAAGATAAAAGTGAATCATAAGATGAACATAAGTGACTATGGAAACAGCTGCAAAAATAGCAAATTCAGTCCTCATCCATACCAAGAGATGTATAGCATCAAGAAAAGTCGTTATTCATCTCATTTCTCAAAACTTACAAAGATGAATTAGAGCTGTTTAGGTAACTATGAGAAGATGTGAAGACTTGTGATATAGAAGACTGGCAGATTTGTGCAAAGTTGTTCCAGAAGACAAAGACCAACGGGATTACATTTTGGTTGGAAACATTTTTTTAAAAAAGAACTGTTCACTTGGGGGTAGGGTGAGATCTCCATCACTGGAGATGTTTAAACAGAAGTTGGATGGAAATGTGCAGAGATGCTGCAGAAGATTCCTGTACATCACAAGAGATTGACATTGACATAGACTGCATGGTACCATGATTTTATGATATTATTGGCCTGTTGATCAGCTCTGATTGAGACCATATCTGATTACATTTAATAGCTAGATATATTAAAGACTGAAGCCCAACCTCCACAATGGACACTCTATGATTCTAGATTGAAGCAATTTCTAGGTGGCTCAGTGGCTAAGACAGTGAGCTTGTCGATCAGAAAGGCCAGCAGTTCAGCAATTCGAATCCCTAGTACAGGTTTCCTGCATGAGCAGAGGGTTGGACTAGATGACCTCCAAGGTCCCTTCCAACTCTGTTACTATATATTGTATACTTCATTTTCTTTCCTGTAGCCATTTCCCATAAGACTTTGTTGCTACATTACATTGCATTACATTACATTACATCACATCACATCACATCACATCACATCACATCACATCACATCACATCACATTAGCTATTATTATCACCCTGAATCAATCCACTGCAGGAGGAAAAACCCTTCATTGAAGATTATGAACCATAATCAATAGGTAGATGATAGATAGATAGATAGATAGATAGATAGATAGATAGATAGATAGATAGATAGATAGATAGATAGATAGATAGATAGATGATGGATAGATAGATAATAGATAGATGGATTGATGGATTAGACAGATAGCTAGAGAGAGTGACAGACAGACAGACAGACAGACAATTGCCTAATCTAGGGTTGAGAGCAGTAGTGAAATCCTCTGTGGTTTGCCACTGGTTTGCTGCATGCACATGTGTGGTGCGTGCCAAACGCGTGCTGCCCATCCACATATACAGTGAGCATGAAACACACACTGCACACGTGTGTGTGCACAGTGCACACCAAATGTACACTTCGTGCGGAAAAAGGCTTAAGAAGATAAGTAGAACAGCAAGGCGGGGAACAGCTGTGCCACGCAATTTAGATTAGCTAGAAAGCAGGATTTCCTGCTTTCTAGCAAATATAAATCATGCGGCACAGCTGATTGTTGCAAATACCGATGATCAGATGAACCGGTAGCATTTTTTTTAGTACTGGTTCGCCCGAGCCGGTGCGAACCGGTAGCATTTCACCCCTGGTTGAGAGAGAGTGACTTGCCAAAGGCCTATGCCTAAGAGAACATATGTCCATGTGTCTATCTATCTCTGTATGTGTGTGTGTTTGTGTGTTCACACACTTCCACCTACTTTCTCTCTGTATTATCCCATACAATATTGCCATTTAATCTAGAATCTAACATTGATGTGATTAAGTACTATTATAATTTGTGGATTAACTCATCGATCTCTAACTGTAATACTCTTCTTATCCACTAAGATGATCAAGGATTTTTTTAACAGTTTGGGGTTATTTTTCTTTTTTCTTTTTTTTTTTTTTTTGTCCTGAATTCCCTTCCATAGGGCTCAACTACATATCAAAGCTAAAAATCTAGGGTACATTTTTGTGTTCTATTCTACCCCTAGTGAATTAAAAACCCACCTTACTGGCCTATTTCACAGTAAGGTAGGCTTTGCACTACAATGGAGCACTGAGCCAATGAATACAATTTTTATATTATAATCTGTAACATTGTACCTTGTAGTGACAGACATTAGCCATCTAAAAATGCCTCAATGTCAATGCCTCTATTTGGACAAAAGCAGATTCCTTTTTTAAATGAACTTCGTTTCTCTTTAAAAGAAGAAGAAAAATAGGAGAGCAGCAGTGATTTGAATCTCATGTTAGAGGGATTTAACTTTGATTTTAATCCCCCCCCCCCACACACACTTTATGCTGAGAATTTGGAGCATGGGAAAGGAATAGCTTCCAATGTGCTGAGAGAACATGAAAAAGAACTGAGTTTTTTTGCTTTGAGTTTTGATGGGATGGACATTGTTAACCAAGATGACTCAATTCCAAGGAGCCTGTCTTGTTCAAATGGTAGATTATAGCCCAGAGTCAACATTAATAGAGAATAATGTAAGTCAGTCATGTAAGGCAGCAATCAAACTTATGTACAACAAGAGGGGCAGGACTCAGCCATAATGTTCAAATCAATTTTCAGAAACATCTGTGGCTTCTCCCACCCCCACCTCATTATTCTCTGATAGATAATGAACTTGGTCTTATTTCTTTTTTTGTGTATGAGCTGGGGGGGGGTATGGAGTGAGAGATACTTTATTTATTTATATATATATATATATATATATATATATATATATATATATATATATATATATATATATATATATATATATATATAAGAAGCATTAAAGCCAAATTCTACCCTTTTGAAGATTAAAGCAACCAACTTGAAAGTTTTGGTGGACCTCTGTTGTGGTTTGTTTGTAGAAAAATGTTAATTTAGATACATTTACTGGAAGGAACAACCCTTTTACTGGGATCTAACGGCATGATCCAGTAGGTATTTCCATTTCAGCTGCTACATTCCATCTTGTGTTAATTATGTTTTATTGTCCTGTTGAGTGCCAACAGTACAGAAGTATAACGCATGATCATAATTAAAATGCCATGGCAAAAAAATAAATAAATCACCCAATGGGCTATAATTAAGCCCTGTGTTCTAGGCAGAACCAAAACATAACTTCATCTTCTGTGTGAATGTTGTGTTACTATTTGTCCTAATAAAAACAATTGCCTTTAAATGAAAACAACATTTTTAGTCAATCATACTAATAAACAGCTGAATCTCTTTAGTGACTTTAATATAATCATTACATTGGTGTCAAACTTCTAAGACTTCAGATTCCTGTGTTTGGAGTTATAAGATTCACATTTTCCTTCTCCATCATTTTTTCTGAGGGAGGAATTGTTGCCTTAATAAAAGCCATGGACTAGAAATTAACCAAAGACAAGATTTAAGTAGATGAGGGTGAAAACAATTGAAGGAAAGGACAGCATGTTTCCCAAGCTTTTGATAACTGAGAAGAACAAAGGATGGTATAAACTTTCAAAATGGTATGTCGAACTCTGCAAATATTCCTTTGAACGTCTAGCAAATACAAACATTCTGGTAGACTATTCACATAATATAAACTACTTCCATCACAGATTGGGCATTTTCTGGTTTAGTTATTTGTCAAAGTCACCTAACCTCTTTGAATAGTATCAATCAGGCAAGAGGTTGCAGGCAGCATTCCTACATCCCATCAAAACACAAATTCATTTTTATTTAGATGTAAAGATCATATTTAAGTTTCTCCACCTTGATGCTGTTCAACCTTGACTTGGTTTCTGGTTACTACTCATTTTACTGAATATCAGTAAAAATAGGTTTTATAGGTTATACTGGGAATCAATTTTAAATATCCCACAATGAGAAAAGATCTCCATTTTTTTTTCTATGAAAATTATGTGCACATATTCCTGAAATCACTGGAAGCTAAAATTTACTCAGGAGAGACTTCATGTCTTGTAAATTGTATCCTTGTAAACAACAAAAATAACCTACGCCATGTAATAACAGAATATCTATTCTGGTCCTTAGATTTCCTAACCTTGAACAGTTACCTTTGAAATTCACCAAATGTAGTATTCCACAATTAATTTGAGCCAATCACTTTCAGCCTAAAACATCAAGTCAGGCAACAAACTAGTCACTCAATTCATGTTGCAACTAATGGAACAATATTCAATTACAATCAATCAATCAATAAATAAAGCAGGTCTTGAGGGAAAACACTAGGAAGAAATAAGTTTTCTTCATCCAAAAATCATGCTCTTTTTTGTAACTGCTTTGTAGTTAGTTCATATTACATATTATTACTAACAACAGTACATCGACATACTATATGCAGAGACCAAATATGAGCAAAATGGAAGATTTATAGTAAGGAAGTGACAATTTTTAGAGAAAAATAAGAATACTGAATCCTTAGCTTAGGCTGAATTTCTGTAATAAGCAAGATCTAAAAAGTTGAATCTAAGAGTAACAGAATGACAGATTTTTTTTTTCATAGTCTCCCTTACACCATATAATTCATGTTTCTTCCTTCTCCTGCTCTTCCAAAGAAATGCACAATTGTTAGAAAAACATTTAGGGTAAAGCCCAGGAAGAATTTTACTCAGCACACAGCGAAGACGCATATGGAATTCACTTCTACAAAGCGATAAAAATGATTGCCAATTTGAATGGCTTTAAAAGGGGATTTGACAAATCCATGCAGGATAAATGCTATCAGTAACTTCTAATCATGCTAGGTAGAAATTACCAGTTTGGGAAATGCTGGTTGCCAGTAGAATATCAGAAGATATTGTAGAAGATGTTATTGATACAGTTCATGGGCTTCCCCTGAGACCTTGCTCATTGTAAACCTAATTTCTGAAGGACCGTCTGTTCAATATTCCCAATATCCAATATCATCATTTCCTAAACTGATTACATTTTAAGCTCATATCTATAAAACCAATAATACATCTGCCTTCTTTGTGAATGGCATCTTTTAGCAATTTTTGCTGAACAGTAATCCTTTATTGGAAAACCAGGATGAAGTCTTGTAAAATCGATGTAAAAATGTTAAACTATAATTATTTTAATCTTGCTTTCCTGGCAGACTAATGAGAATCATGTAACTTCCTCGTTCTCCAGTTTTTTTTCTAATTGATTCATTCCATACTTACAGTTGTTTCATTTAACATCAGGGAACAGAGAGATCAAGATAATTCAATGAGTATCAAAGAAGTCAAGTATTTTGAGTCTTTTGAAGTTTCAACAAATTACAAGTCGTCAAGGACACCTTGTTAAATGTAATTAATTGGCACAATCTTTAGTATTTTATTTATTAAACAAATTTATACAGCCATCCAACTCACACAGAGTAATGCCCCTAGAATAACAGAGTTGGAAGGGACCTTGGAGGTCTTCTAGTCCAACCCCCTGCTTAGGCAGGAAACCCTACACCACTTCAGACAAATGGTTATCCAACATCTTCTTAAAAACTTCCAGTCTTGGAGCATTCACAACTTCTGGAGGCAAGTTGTTCCACTGATTAATTGTTCTAACTGTCAGGAAATTTCTCTTTCATTCTAAGTTGCTTCTCTCCTTGATTAGTTTCCACCCATTGCTTCTGGTCCTACTGTTCTTTGGAGAATAGCTTGACTCCCTCTTCTTTGTGGCAACCCTTGAGATATTGGAACTCTGCTATCAGGTCTCCCCTAGTCCTTCTTTTCTTTCTTTTTTCTTTTTTTATTGAAAAAGTTTTACAATACAAGAATTTTTTCCATTTTCACCCCCCCTCCCCTATCCCCCCTCCCCAACCCCTCCCATCCTCCCTCAACTCCAACTCCAACCCCTTCCCTCCCCACCCCCCCCCCTGACTTCCGCTACAAGTTTAAAAAAAAAAACCAGATTTAGAACAAGGGAAAAAGAAAAGGATTATTAAATATTCAAATTCTAAATTAAACAAATTTCAAAAGAGGAAGAGAAAGAGAAGGAAGGAAAGGAAGAAAAAGAAAGGTAAAAGAAAACAGACATTAATATATTTCTAAAATAAACAATATTATAGTAAATAAAAAAAACCCTTAATAACCATTATAATTCTATCCTAACTACACCCCTTAACTAAAGAAAAGCCCCCAAAAACATAAAACATAAGAAATATATATGCATATATGATTATAATCATACAATTATATCATTAAGAAAATTATCTTTTGTTTAATTCATTTCTCAGTCTCTATAATCCAGTTTTCAATCTTCTCTTCAACTTGATTGGAGTCAAACATATTTCCTCAGATAAATCCTGCATCAATAATCTTCATCTTGCCGCTGCCCCCATCAGCAAAGTAAAACATTTCTCCACACAACCCCCCGAGTGACTTTGTATAAATAATATCCAACCACGAAGGTATTCACACCTCTAGGAAGATCCATTCAAACTAACTTGTGCTAAACCTAAAAATAGGCTTTCGCAGCCTTAACCAAACCTTGAAGAAAAAAAAAGAAAAGAAAAAACCAACTAGAAGCTGCATTCCCAGATGTTCCTTTAAAATTCTTTCAAATCCTGCCACCCTTTGCAATTCAGTCCTTCGGGTTATAAAGTATTTTCAATTACATAGTCTTCTCCTAGATGAGTTCCATAAAGAATATATAATTGGGTAACCAGTGATCGCTGCTAATTTTGCAGCAATCTATCAACACTCAGGATATCATGTCCAATCCAGGATAAACTACATAGTAAAATTTTTGTAATCCATTTTAATATATAAGTTTAATGTTAATCCAACTCAAAGTAAACTGATAACAAATTGTTATACGTCTTAAAAGATTTTTTTATAATCCATTTTATCCAAATCTTTCAGTGCTTTCTAATTCAGTATCAGACGATTCACAATGCTCCTTAAATTTATCATCTGTGGTTTCCAGTCGGATTTCCTCATTAACTTCTTCCTGTCGATTAGCATCACCCCCTAGTCCTTCTTTTCATTCAACTAGACATACCATAAAGAACAAACAACAGATTCTTATCACATTTCTCTGAAAGTTCTAGTAAAGAATTGTCAATTTATGACCTAAGAGGCCAGTGGTCACCGTCCAAGTTGAAAAAGTTCTAATTGTGAAGATCTGAAATGCAACTACAGGATCTGAATTATGCATTTGATGCATACTCAAGAATGAAATAGAACATAGGAAAAGGACTACAGTAACATCTTGGTTACAATAGATAAAAAAACCCATGACTGTACCTTCCTTTCTTCTATTTAGGACTCAACAGTTAGGTCATTCATATTTTGCTAAGAGGAGAAACATTTGTTATTTCCCTCCACTGTAATTTTCAAAATGTTAATGTAATATATAGGTAGTCATCCAAATACATTGCTATAATTTAAGTAGGTTTTAAATAAGTTTACCCTAATGGAAAAGTTGGCAACTAAATTAACCTATATGTGTCTGCTCACTCAGCTGTCCAGATACTAACTACTGATGAGTAATTTCAAGATCTCTGTTCTTCTTTCTAATATTTCTGACAATCCTACTGGCAGTAAGGAAAAGAATGACTAGCAGTGTAGATCTGAGGGGCTGCCGCAAAGAAGAGTGTGGTGGAAGTCACCTGAAAGCAAGCAAGACAAGAAGCAATGGATGGAAACTCAGTAAGGAGAGAAGCAACCTGGAGCTAAAGAGAAATTTCCTAAAAGTGAGAACAATTAATCAGTGGAACAACTTGCCTCGAGAAGTTGTGGGTGCTTCAACATTGCAGGTTTTAAATAAAAGATTGGATGACAATTTTTCTGAAATGGTAGAAGGTTTCCTGCTTGAGCAAGAAATTGGACTAGAAGATCTCTAAGATCCCTTCCAACTCTGTTAACCTGTTATTCTGTTAGGAGAGAGAGAGAGAGAGAGAGAGAGAGAGAGAGAGAGAGAGAGAGAGAGAGAGAGAGAGAGAGAGAGAGAGAGAGAGAGAGAGAGAAATCATCAATTTATACAGGCTTTTTTCCCCATCTTTAACAAAATTTTGTATATTCTATTTTGCCATAACACTTTTTTCTTAATCTTAACTCACCTATCTCAACTAATACCATCTTTTTAAAAAAATAAATCAAATTTACTTAATCAAAACGATTACCCTTCTTTTAACCACCCTTAAATCTTAATTCAATTAATACTTCATAGTACATTTCACAATTCTTACCCTAAATCCTCAGTATTAACAATACATAATCTTAAATCACCTATCTCCCCATTATCATCTTTTAAAAAGTTTACTCTTATTTATTTAATCAAAACAACAACCCTGCTATTAATCCATTTTAAATCTTAATTCAATTAATACCTCATAATACATTTCACAATTCTTAGCCTAAATTCTCACTATTAAGAATACAGGTCAAACATGTTTATGTTTCAAAATCTTATTTCCCTTTCTGAAACTTCCCCACATTTTTTACTTTGTATAATACTCAATAAATCTTTATTTCTCTATTACTTCACCAAATTTAGATCCTCTCTCTAATCCCAAAAATATAACAATTTAACACTGAAACATAGTTCTTAATTCAAATAAGACTACAATAGTAGGGCTTTTGCCCCCCCCCCCCAAGCAGTGTTCTTTTTTATACAAAGTCAGCTTATTACCCCCACAATCCGGGTCCTCATTTTACATATCTCGGAAGGATGGAAGGCTGAATCAACCTTGAGCCTGGTGAGATTTGAACTTGCAGTAATTGCAGGCAGCTAGTTTTACTTAACAGTACTTAGTCTGAAGTCTTGGTGGCAAAAGAGCCACCAAGGCTCTTTTGTAGAACAAAGTCTTGGACTTTTCTATCTTACCCCATATTCCCCAATTCTTTCACTGTTAATCCCAGTGTAATCATCTTTATAACTATTGTTTTTCACAATATAGTCTCTAAAAACATCCTTTTTATTATTACTATCCACCTGTGCATTACTTATTCATATTTAATCACATTGTCTTTGTCTTCTTTATTTCCAGCCGTTTTGTCTTATTTCTTCATTTTCTTGTCTGCTTGCGTATACTTCATTTCAGCTTCAATGTCCTCTAATTTTGTCCTCCATGTGGCATTTTAATTATTTTTCTTATTTCCATTCCAAGTAAATACATCAATTTGTTCCTTCTCTAATTCCTATGCCATTTTATTCTTTTTAAGTTGATGTTATCCCAATTGTAAGAGTTCTGTTGTGGTTCCTCTTTTCTTTTCTTTTTTTCCCCCCATAGTCAAGCCGCCTGCAGACAAAAAAATCATCCTCCACAAATTCTCACAGTTGTTATCTGTAAAGTTCACGATTTCCCAAAACAAAAACCAAGTTGCAATGTTCCTTTTCACTCCAGAAGGTGTCTCTCTGCAATCCACAATTTCCATTTGTTTAACAAGTATCCATCTTGTTTCAGTTACACAACAATCTTACTTGGCTTCTCTTTTTCTTTTTAGTTTTAAAAGTATCAAATCTTTTTATTAAAGTCCAGTCCAAATTTAAACTCTTCCAATCCTTTGACCATGTATCAATGTTTAACAATTCCAATTAGTTTTATTCAAAAATCAATTTTCTATCGGGCTTTTTGTCTCTTTAAAGATGCATTTCAAAATCTTCTTTGCCCCTGTGCTTTTTATTGCTAGGGGTCTTGTAGTTAAAATATGTTTCCCTTGATGTTATTACAAGCCTGGGTTGGCTGTCACTCACCCGGCTTTGAAAAACTCTGCCCCATTCCACTTTCCTCCTGCTCAATACTTGATCTAGTTGTCCCAACTTCATGGCAGCCACCATGGCTGCTGCCCCCTGCCGCTGAGTCACAGAGAGTTCCCTCTGACCTCCAAGGAACTTGCCTGTCCCTCTTGGTCATCCGAGGTGCCTCTCTTTCTTCCCCGTCCCTGCAGGAGGGTTCTGGTCCGAAGAACCATCGGTGGCGGTTCATCATCCGGGGTTTTCACAGCTATATAAATAGCTATATAGGTTTCCCACAATGCAGCACAAAATTTTGCTTGCTGCCAGAATGAAAAGATGGAGAAAGAACCCAGAAAGTAGTGAATGTGATTTTGCTCAATTGTGGTTCCAGAAAAATTTTGGCTATGTAGGAAAAACCTGGCTTAAAGGAAAAACACATTAAATTTACGAAAAGTTTTATATATATATATATATATATATATATATATATATATATATATATATATATATATATATATATATACACACACACATACATACATACATATACATATACATATACATACATACATACATACATACATACATACATATATATATATATATATATATATATATATATATATATATATAAGCTTCATCAGAAAAGTAAGTAGGGAGGAGAAACAAAAATACACATACTCGGGCTTCCGGTTGGCATCTCCGCCGTTGTCGGACGGTTCTTTTAAGACCGCCGGCTTTGCTGTTCGTTGGAGCTGCCTCACAGCTGTCAGGCGGCTCGGAAAACCCGCTCTTCAGGATTAAAGACCGGATAGAGCCGGCAAGACAGGGTAGAGCCCCTTGAGATGCCCCCAGGATTTTTTTTTTGTCCTGGGGAGGGTTCAGGGTGAAGGCTCCCCTTCCAGCTTGCCGAGGCTCCGTGCAGCGAGGGACCTCTGTTTCAACAGAGCCAGACGGCAAGAGCAATGCTACTAAACATCAGAAGTCTATAGCAAGTAAAAATTGGTGAAATCTGGACTTTTTAAAAAAAGCAAGTATTTGTATTATTAATAATTTTCTACAAAAGGGACTTAAACGGGAGAAAGTGCTTGAAAGATTAAAATGGCGACTGGCTCAAACAGAAGAAGGGAAAGTGAAAAGTGAAAGTGAGAGTGAAGCCTACCTCGAAGCACTTAAATGAGACATTTTAACAGGATTTCAACAGGATATAAAATCTGATTTAACTTCTTTTCCTATAAAACTGGGGAGAAAAGGTGGAACAAGTGGAAAAGGAGGGAGATTCTCTTTTTTGGAGAGGCTAAGACTATGTAGAGGCATGGCTTCAAAACAAACCAAGTCAGGGGGGGGGATTCCCCCACTCATCAGACAAAGGAAAAGCCAGCAAAGCCACAAATGCAGACTCAGAGTCAAATTCAAGAAACTGGAAATGAGGATTTGAAAGCGTTTATAGCTAAGACATTAGGAAATGTTGTTGAAACAATGGAAAAATTTCAAACTGAAATGAAGGAGCTGGTACAAGAAAAATATGATAAGCTGAATCAAAATATAATCAAAGTAGTTGCTGGTCTTTCAGATGCAGTGGTGGAGGTGGAGAAAAAAGTGTGTGAATTAAGCACAGAAGTTGAATCTAAGATGAGAGTAACAGAAGAGAAATTTTTTAATGCTGATGTCAGAACCCAAAGAATTGAAAATGAAGTTACAATGATCCAATTCAGGGCTATGGAGTTTGCCATAAGATTGAGGGGACTAAGGGAAAACAATAGAGAAGATTTAAGAGCAGTTTGTGTAGAGGCATTAGCTGCGTTGTTAAAGATTGAACCCGATCAAATTTTTAGTAGTATTGATAAGTTCTACAGGGTCAATTCTCATGTGGCAAGACAAAGGAATTTGCCTAGAGATGTTGTGGTTTATTTTACTGACAGAAGACTGAGGAATGATATTTTGCAGAAATCTTTTCTTGCTAATATTCAAGTAGAAGGAAATCAGATTGGTGTTTATAAAGAGTTACCACCCAAGATGCTGAAAGACAGAAAGGATTTTGGATTTTTGGTGAATAAATTGAAAAGAAACCAGATCTCATTTAGATGGGATGCCCCAGTTGGCATAATTTTGAGATATGAAGATGTGAGATACCGTTTAAATACCATTGAAAAAGCAGAACATTTTTACTACAAAATCCTTAAAAGGGCTGCCACATCTCCATGCTCATCCACGTTGTTAGCTATAGAAGAAGCTGTTAAAGATAAAGAATTTGAAAGAGAGACTGAGGAACAGTGCAAGCAAATGGAACTAGAGGCAATACAAACTCAGAGAGCAATAGAAGAATCTCAAGGAGCAGTAGGTGGTTTTTTAGATGATCCTCTCATGGATTTTCCAGAGCCTAAAATAAAGTACCCCAGAAGCACAAGAGAGGTGGCAGTGGACCTTGAACTGTTGATGCAGGAACCAAAAGATAAATGTATAACTCGTGCAGCTGAGAAGCAAATGCTAGAGAAGCAAAAGCAGCAGAGGTCCACTGTACCACAAGAGGAGAAGGGGGATAATGGGAAATCACAGAAATCAGAAGCCGTGGGAGGAGGTAGACTGAAGACTACTGCTCTGCAACAGAATCTTCGGCAATTGCTCGACTCGCTTCGCGAAACCTCAAATGGCAGTTAAATTTTTATCTTGGAATGTTAATGGTCTGAATTCTCCACAGAAAAGAAGGAAAGTATTTCACTATTTGAGACAATTTCATAATGATGTTGTTTGTTTGCAAGAAACTCATATTAGAACTCAGGATCAAAAATATTTGATAAATTCTCAATTAGGATCACATTTTATATCTTCTAGTTCTGGAAAAAAGAATGGACTAGTGTTGTATATTTCCAAAATACTACCAGCTAAAGTTATAGAATCAGATGATGATGGAAGATATATTGCAATTGAGATAAACCTACAGAATGACTCACTGCTTTTGATTGGAATTTATGCACCCAATCAGCAGCAGGAAAATTTTTATAAATTATTATATGCTAAAATATTGCAATGGAATTACAAATCAATTTTGAATATGGGTGATTGGAATGGCGTGATTGATACAAAAATGGATAAAAAAACATTGGCTAAAACAGGGGTTAAATTGCCACAGACTTTCTTTGCAATGAAAGAGGATTTGGAACTGAAAGATGTTTGGAGAGTTCAGCATCCGAAGGAATTGATTTTACATTTTTTTTTCAGATCGACATAGATCTTTTTCTAGGATTGATTTTATACTGGTCACATCTGACTTACTTACTAAAACAACAAAGACTAAAATATTTCCCAGGACCTTAACAGATCATAGCCCGATATGGATGGAAATAGAATTTGGGAAGAAGGAGAGAAGGTCCTGGAGATTGAATGAGAATTTGTTTAGATATGAAAAGAATATATCTGAACTTAAAAAACATATGAAGGAATTTTTTCAAATGAATTTGAATAAGGGTACACCTATTGAAATTGTTTGGGATGCAAGCAAGGCATACATGAGAGGTGTACTGATTTATATGAATTCTAAACATAAGTCAATTCAACAAAAGAAAAGAACAGAATTGGAATTAGAAATAAAGAAAAAGGAACAATTACACATCAAGAATCCGTTTGACAATAAATTATAGGAAACCCTAAAACTTTTGAAAGATCAATTTCAAATGTTTATAGCTGAACAAACGGCAACTAATTTACAATTTGCAAAACATAACACCTTTTGTAACGCTAATAAACCAGGCAAATGGTTGGCTTATACTTTGAGAAAACAGCGATGTTCTCGTATAATTGATACTATTGAATATGGAGGGAAATAAGTTTTTCAACAAAACTTAATAAAACAAGCTTTTCTAGATTATTATTCTAAATTATATCATAAAGATAACATAAAGAAAGAGCTTATAGATGAATATCTGGAGGGGACTAGAATTACAAAAAATTCTAGAGAACAAAAGGAGAGAATGAATCATGGAATAACGTCTGAAGAGATTGTACTTACAATAAAACAATTGAAAACAGCAAAAGCTCCAGGGACGGACAGTTTGACAGCAGTGTATTACAAAACTTTACAAACAGAAATGATTGAACACCTGAAAGACTTATTTTGCAGTATACAACAAGGGGGAAAATACCCCCTTCATGGAAGACAGCCTTTATTTCATTGATACCAAAAGAGGAAGGTTCTACAAAACCAGAAAATTTTAGACCAATATCTCTCTTGAATACGGATTACAAAATTTTTGCAAAAGTATTAGCCAACAGATTGATGCCAGTTACCCAAGAGGTGATTCATCACAACCAAGCAGGATTTATAGAGGGCAGATACATGAAGGATAATGTAAGGCAACTCATAGACTTATTGGAATATCTTGAGAAAAGTAAACAGATCCCTGCAGTGCTGGTGTTTTTGCATGCAGAAAAGGCTTTTGATCGAGTTAATTGAGATTTTCTAATAAAGACTTTGTTTAAAATGAATTTTGGGGATCAGTTTGTCCAGGTGATATCAGCAATTTATCAAGAACAGACAGCACAAATTATTATCAATGGGAGTTTAACAACTAATTTCAATATACAAAAAGGAACAAGACAAGGTTGTCCGTTATCCCCACTGCTGTTTATTTTAACTTTAGAAGTCTTGTTGAATTCAATACAGGATTCGAATATTTTGAATGGAATAGTTATAAGGCAAAAGGATTACAGAACAAGGGCATTTGCAGACAATCTGGTGGTTACCCTAACACGACCTTTGGAATCAATCATCCAGATGAAATACATTATAGAAGAATATGGTTTGGTTTCAGGATTTAGACTAAATCAGAAAAAAACTAAGATGATAGTTAAAAATATGTTGGAACCACAAAAGAGTGAACTGGAAAGGTTGGCAGGTTTTGAAATAGTTTCAAAGGTGAAATATCTAGGAGTCCAGGTTGCAACTTCCAATATAAAACTTTTTCAAAATAATTATGAAGTTTTGTGGTGAAAGGTTCAAAAAGATCTGGAAACTTGGAAAAAACTGCAACTATCTTTACTTGGTAGAATAGCAGCAGTTAAGATGAATGTTCTACCTAGATTTCTGTTTCTGTTTCAAATGATTCCGGTGCTTAAAAGTGATAAAAATTTGGCTGAATGGCAATCAGGATTGAATAAATTTATCTGGAATGAGAAAAAGCCAAGAGTAAAATTGAAAATTATTCAAGATGTTCTGGAAAGAGGTGGCCTTAAGGTTCCAAACCTATGGTTATATTATGAAGCAGCAGCATTAACACAAGCGAGTGATTGGTTTGGAACAACAAGGACTGAAATTTTGAATATAGAAGGTCATGATTTGGAATTTGGTTGGCATGCATACTTATTTTATGAAAATAAAGTGGACAATGTATTTAGAAGTCATATACTGAGAAATTTAGAAGTCATATACTGAGAGTCTGGAAGAAGCACCAGTCTAAATTGGATTACAAAATACCTTTGTGGTTGGATCTTGGGCATACCATACGGAATATAAAGTCACTCGGGGGGATTTTATATAAAGAGATGCTTTTTAATGATGGGGGCAGCTGGAACTTGAAGTCTTTAAAAACTCTGTTGGAAGAAGGGATTAATTTAACTTGGTTACAGTATACTCAACTTCAATCAAGATGGAGAGAAGATCAGAAAATTGGTTTAATGTCGTATGAAGAAGATCTGGTGATACAGATAAAACAGAAAGGGCCGATGCATATTAAAAGAGTTTATAATATATTGTTAGAAAGAGACTCTGAAAGCGAATTAGTTAAAGATTGTATGATAAAGTGGGCACAAAATTTTACAGAACCAGTTATGTTGGAAACATGGGAAAAGATATGGGTCCAGAATGTTAAATTTACTCAGGCACAGAACTTGAGGGAAAACTTCTATAAAATGTTTTATAGGTGGCATTTAGATCCTAAGAAACTGTCATGCATGTATCCTAATGTTCAACCTAAATGCTGGAGGTGTGACTGTTTAGATGCTACATATTTTCATATATGGTGGACTTGCAGAAAAGTGAAAGCTTTTTGGATTAAACTCTGGTGGGTTATGCAGAATGTTTTGAAAAAGAAGCTTCCATTTTCTCCGCAATTGTTTTTGTTGGGTATAATTAAGGATTGTTCACCGAGTGAAACAAGATTGATTTTATACATGACTACTGCAGCTAGGTTACTGTTTGGGCAATATTGGAAAAAAGATAATGTACCTACTATAGAAGAATGGACTTTGAAGATGGCTAGTTTTGTAGAAATGGCAAAGATTTCAGCATATTTAAAAGACAGGATCCAAGAAGCTTTTGTTTGGGAATGGAAGAAATGGATAGATTATGTGCAGAATAAATATCAAACCAAGAAGTTCAGTTAGTATTCGATTGAAGAATGAGGCAAAACAAGATGTAGATATTTGATAGAATAATTTTATTTTATATACATGTTGATACTGGAATATTATAATGTATATGTTATATAGGGATTAGTTAATGTTTGGGGATAAGTAATTGGGGGAAAATTAGGTTGTTGTTTTTTAAATTTTATTATGTATTAAGGGGGATTAATTAACATAGATAATTAGTTTTACTATATTTACTATATTGATATTTAGAAAAATTTTAATGTCGAAAAGTATTTGATATCTTACTTGGATTTCACCTTTATTTTTGGTTAATGTTGGTAGACGTATAAGAACAATATTTTTTCTAAGGGAAGCCAAGGGGGGGAAGGGAGGGGGAGGGGAGGGGGAGTTGGGGGGTGGGGGGGATATGGGGGGGGGGAAATTATAAAATTTGTATTTGTAAAACTTTTTCAATAAAAAAAAATACACATACTCACAAACACAAATAAACACACATGTTTTTGTTGGGTATTTTACCTGGGAAATTTAGTAAAGAAAATGTATAATTTGATTATCCATGTAATAACTGCAGCAAGAATTGTATTTGCATAAAATTGGAAAGCGGAAAAAATCCCTACAGAGGGAGAGGTAATTAAGCAAATATTAGAATGTGCAGAAATGAACAGATTAACATTGGCAATTAAAGGGAAGGAAGAATTGGAGTATTATAATATATTGGGGCAATTTTACCATTGGATAGAAAATGAATATGGACAAAAAGTGGTATAAAATTGAATAAATTTGGAAGGAAAATGTCTTAATAGGAGATATATTAAATTGAAGTGTAAAAGCAAAGGAATATATATATTAAGAAAATGATGGCACAAAAATTTGTACCCAGATGACACACTGATTGATTAATGATGTAATGCTTGTTTTAAAATAAAAAATAAAAAAACTTTTTATTAAAAACACACACACAGAGAGACACAAACGTTTTTTGTGCTAGATAACAAACAGATGAAGTTGCCAGTGTCAACTGTTATAATCGCTATCCTATTGAAGCACTATAGGTAACAGTAAAGATTAGAGAGCTACAGATATTTCTGCATGGTAGCTCAGCAAACTGTGTAGGGTTTTCTACAAGAAAGTAAAGGGCAGCAGGCAAGCAGGATGGCAATGGCTGAATGGGAAGAAGGTGGAAAACATTACTCTCAACTCATAGCAACAAAAATGCAGGCAGAGGCTTTATATAGGATGGTTGGGTCAAATGGGAGCCATCCATTCCTGCCTTCTAGAAATGAGACAGCCTGATAATATACAGTAGATATGCCCTTATTTGTTCTCATCTATCACTGGGCAAGATTT
Source organism: Masticophis lateralis (assembly GCA_030761175.1). NCBI lineage: Eukaryota > Metazoa > Chordata > Lepidosauria > Squamata > Colubridae > Masticophis > Masticophis lateralis. Next base: position 19,844,767 of record JAUDYJ010000003.1, on the reverse strand, counting down.
TTGCATGTCCCTCTGTCATTTTTTTTTTTTAATACAGAGTACTTGGTTGGAACTCTTATTTGTTTGTTTTTTGTTTTTTAGACAACAGTGATTATTAGGCAGGAAGGATAACATGCAGTCTAAGATCACTCGGTTCATTTCACAGCTGAATGAGAATTAGATTTTGGGCCTTCCCAAATGAATCTGACATTATTATTACAATGCAATTTTGAAATGTTTTTCAGCTTGTTAGGGATGTGATCGTGGGATAATGTGTGGCTGCATATGTCCCACTGATTAGGTTACACGATCTCAAGTAGGAGCTTAACAAATAGGGATCATTATTCAAAAAGTTACTAGCCTAAGCCTGCACAGCAACTTGAAAGAGAGAGAGAGAGAGAGAGAGAGAGAGAGAGAGAGAGAGAGAGAAAGAAAGAAAGAAAGAAAGAAAGAAAGAAAGAAAGAAAGAAAGGAAGGAAGGAAGGAAGGAAGGAAGGAAGGAAGGAAGGAAGGAAGGAAGGAAGGAAGAAAGAGGGAGGGAGGGAGGGAGGGAGGGAGGGAGGAAGGAAGGAAGGAAGGAAGGAAGGAAGGAAGGAAGGAAGGAAGGAAGGAAGGAAGGAAGGAAAGAAGGAAGGAAGGAAGGAAGGAAGGAAGGAAGGAAGGCTAGTCCCTAGAATGCTTAATAGAAAACTGATTTTTGGCCAATGACAGCCTGGTAATATCTACAATATGAACGTTTTGATTGAGCAACACATGACTATACGTGCCCAGGAATCTGACTAAAGACACTAGATTACAGGTGAGGCTGCAGATTGCATGTATGCATTTCTTCTTCTTGCTTCCCTCTTTGTTGAAGACCAAGAAACAAACCACATAATTCAAGCCATAGAGAAAATAAAGCATGAGACAAGAGAGTAGTAGTTTAGCCCGAAAGCTCCTATCATTGGAAAATAATTTGCTCTGAGGAGGAAGAATCTCTGCAAATGTAGTTGTTAATCAGTCTGATGGTCTTAACATTTAATGATGCATCAGTGCTAGTTTTGGGAGCTTGTGGCATAAACAAAACACTTACTCAAGCAGTTCAATGGGAGAAACTAGCTGCCAAAACTACAATAAAATATATAACTCTTATATATTCTAAGCAGTTGATATTCAGAGACAGAGCACCCTGAATAATTATGAAGGTACTATCTAGCTAATATAGGACCCATGGGTCTTGCTTAATATTTTTTGAGAGGAAAGTATCTAATTGGGTGGGATGGGGAAATAATGTGGAAAGTAGTAAGGAGGTGGATTCCCTAGAGGGAGGAGGTGCATTCCAAGAAGTAAGAGGAAAACTCAGTTCAGATATTATGCATGAGAGAAGGAGACTGAAAGCAGTCCTTCCCTAATAGTTCACAGAGTATATTGTAGACACAGATAGTCAAGTGCTCAGTTGGGCAAAATTGTGTCTATACATGTAAACAAGAACTCACGTTGGAAGAATCATCATGTGTCTTTCTTTGTTCTGGACCTGACATAATGCCAATTTAAATGGCTTCATTCCAGTGGTGGGTTGCTCCCAGGGGTGAAATCTACTTACCTTCCTTACCGGTTTGGAAATGCAGATGTTACATGCACGTAAACATGTAACATGTGCGTAAAACCTTCTGCGCATGTGCAGAAGGTAAAGAACACATAACTTCCTGGTTAAAACCAGGCATTAACAACACCCAGGTGGGTGGGCGGAGCTTTACTCCTCCATCACTACCAGATCGCCGAACCACCCATCACGATCACTATCAGATCACCGATCCAGTACAAACTGGGAGCATTTCACCCCAGCATTGCTCCCGGTTGGGTCCGGTTCTATAGAACTGATAGTAAAACTGGCAGGAGGCTCCGCATACCCACCATGACATCATCATGGGTGATCTGTGCATGCCCAGAAGTGTGCACATGATCCCGCTGCAAACCAGTAGTAAAGGTAAGTGGAACCCACCCCTGCTTCATTCCACATATGGACAGAACTGAAGTTTCCCAGTTCTTAGAGATGGGGTGGTTTGAGAGAAATATTAGGAAATTATGCCACTGAGTTTCAGCCATTCTCTTTCAAAAATTCCAAAAAGGGGCCATTAAAGAAAGGGCCTCAAGTTCAATAAATGGAAGTGGGGGGAATCCCCAAAGCAGAAGACACCCTCAATTTTTTTTTTGGAGGACATATAGATAATTCACAATTAGCAACAGCTGTTTCATAAGTGTTAAAATGACCATAGATAGATATTCTAGGAGTTTTTGTCTCAGAATTCTGGAAAGAACATACTTGGAAAAAGCTAGTATACAGAGTTATTCACTTCAGCAACTTTCACCAATCCCTTCCTTTTTTATGAAACCTGTTGCATAGGTATTAGGTTGGAATACCACACTGTAACATTAAAAAAAAATAGCTTCCACAACTCAGCATTGGAGAAAAAACCAGGATCCAATTTGTTCATAACTCTGATACAGACCCAGCAACAGTCAAGTAATACTATAAAAATTAGGAAAAGTAGAGGACAATGACAATTCACTTAATAAGAAGAGTAAAAGCCATCTCAGACTTCATATTTTTTGAGTTTCCTAGAGTTTTTTTTTATGGTTGATCCAAAATAAAAACCCATTTCCTATCTTTGTTTACAATTTGTTTCAGTGTACTTCTCTTTATAATGAAATTGTATTGACCCTTCCTTTGAACAATATAAAAAAGCCAGCTTCTCAATGCAAATTGCTCAGATTTGTTTTCTCATCTACATAACGTATCAATGGCATGTCCCCAACATTTTCTTATCCACTGGTTAGCTAAGTAACATTAGACCAGGCTTGAGTGCTACAGCAAAGATACTCATCTCAAGCTGTCTCCATTAACAATTCATTCTTCTTCAAGAACATTCCTATAATATCTTCCATCTATCATATCCATTTTGTCTTTCCTTAATCATGCCAGGAATAGTCACATTTTTGAGTTCATCATCTTCTTACGTCACCTGCCCAAAGTAAATTAGTTCTGCTTGCTAAATATTGCCTCAAGGAACAGTACGGGTTGTTGTTGTTGTTTCTTGAGGTCCAAGACTGATTGACTCATTTTTCTTGCAGTCTATGGCATTCATAGTAAGGTCTACAAATTTGTCGTTTGAGGAGCTCTCTCTTCATTGTTTTCCAATGTCTGGTTTTCATAGCCATGTATTCAGAGGAGGTATTCAGCTGGTTCGGACCGATTCAGGCAAATTGGTAGCAGATATCACTAGTGGGCCTGCCCCGCCCACCTGCCCGGTTCTATGCCATCCTATTTAAGCATGTTTTTGAGGCCAGCTGCATGTGTGGAAGGCGCACATGTAAGCAAACCACATGCGGGGAAGGCCGGATGCATGCGCTGAAAGCAGGCATGTGTATGCATCCCAGTTCGCATGCGGGGCAAACCAATAGTAACAAAATATGAAACCCACCACTGCATGTATTACCACTAGAATAAAATGCCTTTTTTAACTATTCTAAAGTTTGTTATCATGGAAATGTCCTTATTTATCTTGTTTAAGTTTGTCACTATCTCTAGCTTTAGAAATTAGTTCTTCTTTATCGCCCAACACCCTATTCATCTGTATCTATTCTTCAAGTGAACAAAACTATATGTAGATGTATGCAATAAAATTTCATTTTAATGTATGCCAATTAGTGTACATTCAAAGCGACAATAAAATTATTCTAAGTCCAAGTCTATCTCCTTCAGTTCTTCAGTTGTAAGGTTAGTTGATAATATCTTTAGTATCTTAATATTTAGCATTGATCTGGATCAGGGGTGGATTCTACTTACCTTTACTACCGGTTCCCAGCAGGGCCATATGCATGCGCAGAAGCATTTTGATGATGTCGGGGTCGTTGGGCGGAGCCTCCTGCCAGTTTTACTACCGGTTCTATAAAACTGGTGCGAACCAGGGGCAACCCACCAGTGACCTGGGTGTATTATTTTCAATTTTTACTTTTATAATCTTCTTTTCCTTTGGCTAAGAAAGTCATGTTCAAATATCTGTTCCTCTTAACATATGAGGGCTCCTTGGTGCTCTCTGAGTTTGCTTGTTTTCCTGCAGATGTTTCATTACCCTAACTGGGTAACATCAGTGCTAGCTACCCAGTTAGGGTAAGGAAACATCTGCAAGAAAACCACCAAGCTCAGAGAGCACCAAGGAGCCCTCATTTCAATCCTGAGCTACAAATATTCTCCTTTGTTGCTACTCTTAACATATATTGACTTCAGTTGTAATCTTTTCCAACTCTGTGATTTTTTTATTTTTATTTTTTTAATTTGATTTATATGCCGCCCTTCTCCGGAGACTCAGGGCGGCTTACAATGCGTTAAGCAATAGCCTTCATACTTTTGTATATTTATATTTATACAAAGTCATCTTATTGCCCCCACAAACTGGGTCCTCAATTTACCCACCTTATAAAGGATGGAAGGCTGAGTCGACCTTGAGCCTGGCTGGGATTGAACTCGCCAATAATTGCAGCAGCTGGATCTTAAATGCTGCCTTTATAGGAGGCATTACTCCCCTACGCTACTCAGGCTCCTCATTTTATCATACATTTGCTGTAAAGTTAAAATAAACATGGGGACAATATGTGATTTTATTTTATTTCTTTTCCTATCCTACCACAGCATCTCGTTCATTCATTTCATCACCTCCTGCTATTTGTAACCACATTTTTTTAAATGTTATCCACTAATTTTGGGGAAGCCAAGGAGAAATGTTCAAGTTTTCTGAAGCACAGCTGGAAATATCTTGGCTATCCTGGTTTTATTGGTCCCGTGCTCTGCTTCTGAACTTGGTTGCCTATCCAGATACTGACCTCATCTTGTCCTCTCTCTTTTCTTCCATCGAAACATAGTTTTAATCAGAGAGATCAGCTTGGATAAATCAAAGGGAAGGTGATCCAACACCTAGTTCTTGGGAAATTAATGAGTCTCAAAAAGAGAAGAATTCTGCTTTGTAAATGAGTTATTAAATTAGATAGTTATAAACTGCTTTAATATCATTTACTGTCTGATGTTTTTTTTCCACATGACTCTTTTAATTAAACTACTCATCATTGCTACTGTCTCTTGCCTTTTATCTCTACTCCACTGATATTAATGCGCCCACACATTTTTATTAGCCATGCATGTGAGTCTCTCGCCTAGTGGGAAAATGCATAACACATATCTTAAGGATTTATGGTGCAACCAACTCCAGTGGTGCTTCTACCAGTATTAGCAGGAATGTTCTGATCTGAATAGGGGACCATCAAAGTTCTCATGACAAGTTGGGGTCTTTGCTTTATTATGCATCTATGCTACTGTTCTTTAATTCACTGCAGCTTCCTAGCTTGGTGATCAAAGCTATTGCAAATGTCCTTGATTGTTCCTCACCTCCACCTGTACTTCTGAATTTATAAAGCAATGGTATTTTGGCACCCAAACATATATCTTAGTAATGAATACATTGACATTGAGAAGGTGAAGTTGAAATGGCGCAAACCATTTCCATAACAAAGAGAAGAAAAAAAACCTGTATTTGTTTTAGACATTCCACTTATTAGATCTTTGGCTAGAAAGCTTTAAAAAGTCTTCTTCCATTAGATGCTTACAAACATTTTGGGATGGAAACTTCCAGAATTGTACTTTGGAAAGCCATGCCAGTTGGCAACTCTAGGAAATATAGACCTAACTCAAAAAAGTGAAAAAAAAAATGAGGGGGGAGATGACTTTGTAAAGTTAGTGTGTTAATTTAGAACACAATACAATGTAAATGTAAAGACCACAAAGTTGGCCTTCAGACAAAAAAGACTCATATTCAGATTCATCTTTTGATCTTAGAAAATAGAATTCTCTAATGCAATAATAATTACGAGTTCATGGAGCTCCCTTTCAGCTAAACTGAATTATGTATAATTGAACTACCTATGGAACTTTTTCATCCATAGAGGACCAAAAGAGGACTGAGAGGATTTAATCAGTATTTTGATCTTCAGTCTTTATGTCACTACCATACAAATGGTTAGTATGCCACTAACAATTGCTGGTACACTGCAAGTAATCAGTACCTGTTTGTATTTGTACCAGATTTTGCTGATAGCATAAAGCTGAATCAATTATAGGCAGTCCTCATTTGTGACCAGCAACTCTATCACTGATGCAGTCATAAAATGAAATGTCACATGAGTGTGGCCAACTTCCAGTGTCAATTCCGATTATAATTGTTAAGCAAATCACCTGCAGTGAAGTTGTGACCCCAACTTATTACTTCCTACTGGCTTTTCAATTGACTTTGCTTGTCAGATACTTTCAATATTTTAAATGTCAATCACATAAGCGCAGGATGCTGTGACAGTCATAAATGCAATTGCCAAGCACCCAAGTCATAATCACATGACCACAAGGATGCTATGATGTCTGCAACTTTAGGGATCAGTCTTAAATCTCCTTTTTCAGCACTGTTGAACCATTGCTGAATGAATGGTCAATAACTGAGGATTATCTCTATTTATAAAATCCAAAATTTACTTCCATGTGAAGACAGATACTGCGAAACTACTGTCATATCAATAATTAACTAAAAATGAATAAGTACTGAGTACTAAAGCTAGCTGAACAAGAGTTACCCAACAAAAATTTCAGTAGCAAAATCTATTAGTGAGGTGGATATTAGAAGTCCCTGTAATGTTGGCTATACCAATTGACCAAGCTGAGGTAGTTGGTAGTTGGTAGTTCTAAATATCATGGAAAACAAGCAAATTATTGTGTAGTTGTTCATTTTTAGTACTGAGAGTTTTCCATTTTTCTTCAACTAGTAAAATATTCTGTAGATTGGGTGAAAGACAGTATTGGTATCTTCTGGAAAAATGTTTTCAGTTACCCCTGGCCGCCTTTTTGCTATTTACGGAAAATGATATTTCTACTCTGGCAATTAAATTATCTGAAACATTTTGGTGTTAGCACAGGAAGCCAAGGAACAGTCTTAAGAAAGCATGAGAACTGACGCAAGATGACAGGAAACATCTCAGCTGGCATTTTCATCTTTTCAGAGCTAATATGAGCCAACATGGAACAAGCAATTTTAGAATCACCAAAAATGGCTCCAAATTAAATGCTTGATTTTAGCATGTGTGATTTGAACATGGCTTGATCACAAAACTGTCTCTTTTGCTGATTTTTTGATACAGTATACGGCTATATTTTAAAATTGTTTTTAATTAAATTACAAATGTAAGGTCATTTCAGAATTCCTGCCATTAATATGCTGTGTTCTGTGAAGAGGTCTGCACAAAAATGACATTGGTACCACACTTTTTTTACTCGGATTAGGAGAAGAAGTTTAAAGGTTTCTCCTCTCCTGTCATGATGGACTCAAGCAAGCAGTGCTCATTTCTAATTCTTAGCTAAGTGAACAGGCATTGTCTGAGAGACACTTCCATTATCATGTGTCCGACATGAAAATATGGAACTCAGCAGAGGTGAGCGGCACATGAATTAACAACCAGTTCGCCCCAGTATTGAAAATGTGAGTTTCTGCACATGCACTTTGCTCACCTGTGTGCTTGCATGCATGCATGCAGCTTAAAAACACAACTAAATAGGACAGCATAGCACCGGGGCAGGTGGGCAGGCACCGCAGGTCACAACTACCAGTTCACCTGAACCTGTCTAAACTGAATCCCACCCCTTGGAACTCAGTCATTTTTCCAACTGAAGTGATACCTATTTATATACACACATTTGCTTACTTTCAAACTGCTAGGTTGATAGGAGCTGGGTGAGTATGGGAGTTCACCCTGTCATGCGGCACTTGGATCTTGAACTCAGGCTGATCAATTCTCCAGCTGACAAGCCCAGAGGCTTAACTGCTAAGCCATCGTGCTGCAGGGTAGAAGCAGCAAAGAATAATCTCCTCATGCACATTTTGGGTTTTTTTTGTTAACTATATGTTATGCTTAAGTATAAAGTATAGTTTGGTCTTGAGATAAAAGTCTGGAGGATAAGAAATAGTCTGTTAGAAGTTACTTACTTATTATCCCTTCTACATGGATTACATGTGATTTAGCCCTTTAGCACCCTGAGATCATGCTGTCAAAAATTGGAAGCAAAAATGGCTGAAATTCAGCCAGTTTTCATTCCCCACTCTCAGTAAATTAAAAAAGGGAATACTGTAGAAATTGGGGGGAGGAGAGCAAGAAGAGGTCTTAGACCACCATTTCCACTGTTAATTTTTCAGCATCATTCTTCAGACCAATTTTAATAGAATTCATTTAAAAATGGCTACTGAAAAGAAGATCAAACAAAGTTAAAAATGCATATAGTTAGAGGGGACATCACCTTAACCTAAACCTCTTTCAGCCTTCCCAAGATTAGGAGACTGGACTTGTGGATCCATACTTCTCAAACATTGTCAGATATCTGAAGTGTGTTAGTATAAATAGATTATAGAAACAAAGAATGAGTTATTTTACAGAGGAAGTGATTGTGGCCCTCCTGTCCTATAAGACTCCTTAGTAGTGACTTGATTCAATGACTCCTGGACTACTGCAAGGCTTGGTGGCAGTTGGAATTCTTGTGCAGAAGTTCTGCTTCTTCTTGAGTGGAAAGTTCTAATCAGTAGCAATAGATGAGAAGTGGCTAAAACTCTAGACATTTTTTTTTATGATGTGCCACATGGCTTGTCTTCATCCTGCAGTAGGCTGAGTGACAACAAGCACACAAGATAATTAGCACACTTCCAACTGTGTTATTAGCTTGGTTGTAAATCAATTAACACATAATGCTAGAGCTGTGGACTTAAATCAAGCTGAGAAAAATCTGCAGTGAAAGTATCTCTTGCCTGAAACTTGTAGCCATGGCTGTGTACCCTGGCTTGGGACCCTGTACTCTGTTAAGAGCTCTGTTTCTTGGTTAACTATCTTGGCTTCTGTATGTATTTATTTTGTGGATGCTTTTATTGTATTATACGGGGAGCCAAAAGCCCTACTAAGCAGGTATATACAAAAGTATGAAGGCTATGGCTTAACACATTGTAAGCTGCCCTGAATCTCCGGGGAAGGGCAACATATAAATCGAACCAATAAATAAACAATACATACATTGTTTTTAATCATTTTAACTGTTTTAGAGTCTTAAAACTGTAACCTTTCCAGAATCACTTGTGCTGAGATAGACAGGTACAGAGATTGGACAAATATATAAACCCATTGCAAATTGATAGATCATCGCCAAAGATGTCCAAAATACCCAGTCTTTAGAAGGCAGGAATCAGGAGAAACCAGGAAAGACAAGTCATATCAGCCAAGTGGATACTTTTGAGCAGTAGGGTTCTTGATGCTCTTTGAGCTTGAAGACATTTCATTACCCAACTAAGTAACATCATCAGTGCTGGAAGGGAAAGGGGTTTGTTCTCTGTTTATAAACAGGTGGTTCACCCAGTCAGTGCTGATGGAAGTATTCTTAGTGGTTCCTTGATTAGGCTGTTGTTTACTCTTAGTTTGTTTGTCTGAGTTGCTAATTCCTTAATTGGGCTACTGTTTACTCCTTGATTGTTGGTCTAGTATTAATCTTGCTGTTAATTTTTGCTTAACTGTGTGTTAATTGCTGACGAGCAGGTCTTTTGATTGTTTTGTTTCCTTTTTGACTGTAAACTCCCAGAATTTCTATGGAATTGCAAGATTATAGATAGTCCCTCCTAGGAAGCAGGTTTTTTTTTTAATAAATTTTATTAATTTTTTCAAATTATAATCAACACAAGACAGAAACTTTATTTATATATACAAACAAAAAACCATACATTCCCCTCCCTCCCTTCCCCATTCATAACACTAAACATAAAAAAATATGTCTATCCCAGCAGATATTGTTCCTGCCCTCATTAGTAAACAGTTAAGCCCACAACACAGAATAAGGTAAATAATCCCCAAATGTGATTTTTATACAATTATCTTTCAAGCTACATAAGTATATCTCTCTTCATATTAACATAGACCCTCACTTCATCTCAATTCTTTTATTCATCCACCGATACCAACTGTCCCAACTTTGAAAAAATTCAGAATCCTCTTTTTCTTTCAACGTATACATCATTCTATCCGCCTCAGTGCACTCTAACACTTTGTTTCTAATTTGGGCACTAATTGGTAAGTACGTAAGAAATACAAGTAGAAAAATAGGGACCACCTTTGGTGGGAAGGTAACAGCATTCCGTGCACCTTCGGCATTCAGTCATGCCAGTCACATGACCACAGAGATGTCTTTGGACAGAGCTGGCTCTTCAGCTTTGAAACGGAGATGAGCACCACCCCCTAGAGTTGGGAACGACTAGCACATATGTGTGAGGGGAACCTTTACCTTTACCTTATCAATAGAATGCTGAATTCATGCTTATGGATATAGACTGTTTCAACTTATTATTTAACATGAAATCAAAAGTTAACAGGAACAATGGCAGACAAACAGGAATAGACAGCAAGTAATAAGGAGCCTGGTGGTGCAGCAGACTAAGTACTGTTAAGTACTGTTAAGTAAAACCAGCTGCCTGCAATTACTGCAAGTTCGAATGTCACCAGGCTCAAGGTTGACTCAGCCTTCCATCCCTTCAAGATAGGCAAAATGAGGACCCAGGTTATGGGGGCAATAAGCTGACTTTGTATAAAAAAAGAACACCCCTTGGGGGGGCCAAAAGCCCTACTAAACAGGTATATACAAAAGTATGAAGGCTATTGCTTAACAAATTGTAAGCCGTCCTGAGTCTCCGGAGAAGGGTGGCATATAAATTAATTTTTTTTTAAAAAATAAAGCAATATGACTAAGCACCCACCCCACCCCACCCACTCAAAAAATCTTCTGGAATAAAACTGGTAATTTGAAATATCAGAATGAAAAATATATAGCATCTCACATCTGAATGCAGATTTAAGCAACCTTGGTTGATTTCTACATGTTATTCCTAACTTTTCACAATAGTTCAACATACATTATATGTTCAGCTTCTCTCTTATATGTGAAGAGTTTTCATTCAAATAATGTAGTGCCTTGGGGAAAATCAGAATGGCTCCTCATAGTTAAAGATGCAAAGCAAAACTGAAACAGCTTTTGCAAATTAGCTGTGGCATTTTTGTGCAAGTGATTGCTTGATTTGTTTTGATGAGAATTTTATCACTGAATACATGCAGTGAATATCTGGTCTTATTGGTTGCTTTTTAAAGATGAGAATGTAGACTCTGGCTCCTCTAAAAACAGAAATTAAATGATCAAAGTAATGCAAGTGACAACAGTTTCCCATCCCAATTCATTTTAGACAAGTTTTTTGAAGATGCTCATAGACTTGCTGTAAACGAGATGTTGACTGTAATATGAATTTCAATTTTACCATACTGATTATATCCATTTTACCAACCTTTAAAACTGTAGGGGGGAAAAATCATGAGGGATTAGGACTGTTTTACTGATTTTTGAGGAGAATATTGGAACTGTAGTCCAGAAACTGAACAGCAGACAATTTATAATAGAATAGAATCTTTATTGACCAAGTATGATTGGACATACAAGAAATTTGTCTTTGGTGCATATGCTCTCAGTGTACATAAAGAAAAAAATAAAATATATTTGTCAAGAATCGTAAGCTACAAACTTAGTGACAGTCATAGGATATTAATAAGCAGTCAAATCAAACTAGGAAACAATACAATCAATATAAGTTGTAAAGATACTAGCAACATGGATGTAGCCCTAAGTGGGAAGAAATACATACTAGTAAGGATGAGAAGGAGAATAGTAGTAGCTAAAAGCACAAGAGAACACAATGGATGATCTCTCTCCCCCTTCCTCTCACTCACATACACACCTTACTTAAATTTAGAAATGCTGGTGTTTGTCAGTCTCAAAAATGGTGTGATGGCTTTCCCGGATGCCAGCTTAGTTCATGAGGAAGAGCTGGCTTCAGGAACACCATCACAAAAAGATTGTCCTGGTTCAGAAAAGGGGTAAAGTAGATTGCACAAAAATTCTATGTTAATCTGCTTAGCATAAATATATCATTTTGTATTTTCTGAGAATATAAGTTAATTTTGAAAACAGCACTGCTTTTCCTGTAGGTTTATTAGTTTTTTTAAACCTCCGTTTATTTGTAATCTGGTCTTTATCCTGTTCAAGTTTTAAAGAACATACCTCAACTATGCAAGAGCTGGATTACGTTTCTTCAAGAATCATTTTGATATTTTAGTCATCTATGGCAATCCTGTATTATGAATCCCTATTTTACATAGTAAATCAAGGTTTGTCTTCAAAGAATATTATCCATGCAGAATGCGTAAGTTGGGACATGTTACAGCTCCTTTAGCTTGTTATGTTAACTCATAATATAAAACCTGTGCTAAATTTAATGAAATAAGCTTTCCAAGAAGCTGTAAGTAAAAGTGCATATATCTATGTGAGTTTGAAAATTCTGCACTGATGATCAGAAGAGTGCCATACTTACATTCAAAAATACGTGGAGGAATTCTTCAAAATGATTTTCGAAGCTTCCTCACAGCGATGGGTTCTACTTACCTTTACTACCGGTTCGCAGCGGGGCCGTGCATGCGTGCTTGCTTTACTCATGCAGATGAGCTCTTCTGCGCATGAGCAGAAGCATTTTGATGACATTGGGGTCAGTGGGGGGAGCCTCCCACTGGTTTTACTACCAGTTCTATAGAACCAGTGTGAACTGGAGGCAACCCACCACTGCTTTCTCAGCTCTAGTGACCTCTGCCAAATAGCACAGCTGAAATGTGTATTTTTGAATTATGAAACTGCATCTCTTCTGAATTGGGCTCAATGTCCATTTCTCTAATACTTCTTAATCAATTGTGCTTTTGGATTTGGAAGCATACTTCCTGATGAAGATTGTACAGTCTGATTGATCTACAATTATATGCTTTTAAATAATTTCCAAATGCTCCGAACACTTTCGTCTCATCTTCTCATTTCTGAGAACTTTATTCTTTTAACTTCATTCCAAATCTCTGCCAACAAATGCTCTGTTTTACAAAAATCAGAACTCCAAATACAAGCTGGGTGGATACGACCTTGTAGATGACCCTCACTCTGTCAAGGACCTAGGAGTACTGATCTCAAAGGACCTAAGCCCCAAAGCTCACTATAACAGCATTGCCAAAAAAGCATTAAGAGTTGTTAACCTAATTTTGCAAAGCTTCTTCTCTGGTAACATTGTACTGCAAACTAGGGCATATAAAACCTTTGCCAGACCAATTCTCAAACAGAGCTTGTCTGCCTGGAATCCACACTGCATATCGGAAATTAATAGAATTGGATGAGTCTAGAGATATTTCCACTCCTCTGCTCACAACAGAATACCTTATGTCACCAGGCTTGAAATTTTGTCCTTGGACAACTTAGAACTACACCTCCTATGGTCTGACCTAAGCGTAGCACACAAAATTGTCCATTACAATGTCCTACCTGTCAGTGATACTTCAGCTTCAACCACAATAATACATGGGCAAACAATTGATACAAACTCAAAGTAAACCACTCCAAACTTGATTGCAGAAAATATGACTTGGGCATCAGAATGGTCAACACCTGGAATGCTCTACCTAACTCTGTTGTTGCATTCTCTAATTCCACAGCTTTAACCTTAAACTGCCTACCGTGGACCTCACCCCATTCCTAAGAGATCCGTAAAGAGGGCGTGCATAAGTGCACCATCATGCCTACCGTCCCTGCCCTACTGTCCCCATTTACTTGTACTCATTCCTTGTTTATACTTCTACCTGTTATCTCGTACATGTTTGACTAAATAAATAAATAAAATAAAATGTATCTGTTTAGAATTTTTTAAGCTATTGACCATAGTAGCAATATCTCTAGAAGAAGTGAAGGCCAAACCACTTTTGGCCAGACCACTGAGTTGGAATCTAGTTCATTGCTTTGAAAGACCCAAATTTTAGCTCCATAAGGTAAAGGTTCCCCTGACACATATGTGCTAGTTGTTCCCGACTCTAGGGGGTGGTGCTCATCTCCGTTTCAAAGCTGAAGAACCAATGCTGTCCAAAGATGTCTCCATGGTCATGGGGCCGGCATGACTAAACACTAAAGGCACACGGAACGCTGTTACCTTCCCACCAAAGGTGGTCCCTATTTTTCTACTTGCATTTTATGCGTGCCTTTGAACTGCCAGGTTTGCAGAAGATGGGACAAGTAACGGGAGCTCACCCCATTACGCAGCACTAGGGATTCAAACTGCTGAACTGCTGACCTTTCTGATTGACAAGCTCAGTGTCTTAGCCACTGAGCCACCGAGTCCATACAAATGTTTTTTCTTAAAATTAATGGAGACCTTTCCTTCTTCCTTCCCTTCTTTCTCCCACTTCCATTCTGAATCAGATTTTGGGGAATTGCAATGTGAGGCCATCTGGAGGATGCCCAGCCTGGAGTAGTCAAAATAGATTAGGGTGCAAATTAAGAGGGCACAAAAATATTGCTTTTTATATATAAGCTTAAGGATTCCAGGGATTTAAGGTTACATGTTACCATAATTTGAAACAGTGAATTTCTGAGCAAATAGTAATTTTAGTAATTTTCTGGATTTACGACCTGAGAACTTCATATTTTAAGTTAAATAATGCACGGTCTTGATAAAGGCCTTCCTCTGGGCTCTCCTGTCATGGAAATATGAACCACTGCTTCCCAAAAGTAATTACAACTTCCTTTTAAGTTCTTCAGCTGGAATGACTTAGAATCTTGTCACAGACATTGACAAATTCACAGCAGCTTCTAGGCATGATAGGTTATGAGAATGGGAGAACTAGAGGAAAAATGCTTGCTTTCCTGAGGGAAAAAGAACAAGATGGCACCTTCTCCTATTCCCTGTCCAAAGGTCAACTAGTGTGGGAGTTGAAACTTAATTCACTGTTAATAAGACAACATCCTCCGCTGCATATAAAGGCAGCTGGCTAGCATAACTCTGCAGAACTTAGCTTTCTCCTCTGGCCATTTCCGACTGCTTCCCAGTCTCTGTAACCACCTGTAATAACTGCCTCATGTAGCCAAATGATAAGGTCAGCCATGGAGAGCTATCTACAGAGTAATAAAAATGGGTGCTTGTGTTTGTGTGTGAGTGGGGGGGGGAGTAGGAGGGAGGAACAGATTAACAGAGCTGGAAGGGACCTTGCAGGTCATCTAGTCCAACCTCCTGCCCAAGCAGGAAACTCTACATCTGCTTCTACCTGGGATTGAACTCACAACCCCCTGATTGTGAGGCAAGAGCTTCACCTCTAGGCCACAGCCGCTGGAAGGACCGATTGTGTCAATACAAACTCAAGGTAAACCGCTCCAAACTCGATTGCAGAAAATACGACTTCAGTAACAGAGTGGTCAATGCCTGGAATGCACTACCTGACTCTGTAGTTTCTTCCCCAAACCCCCAAAACTTTAACCTTAAACTGTTGACCTCACCCTATTCCTAAGAGGTCGTGCATAAGTGCATCAGCGTGCCTACCTACTAATATTCCTTTTTACTTATTCTTTTCATGTATTCAAATTATGTTTATCCTTTTATCTGTTATCTTATATATGCTTGACAAATAAATAAATAAATAAAATAAATAAATAAATACATTGTTTTTGACTCCTAATGACCACATATAGTAATAGCAAAAATTGTGAAAACCTTTTGGGAAAAGTGTATTTTTGAGGTTTGATGGCTAATAACACTACTTTTGGGGGGAGTTTCAAGATAATCATATTCCACTGCTGGAATGGCCTGGGAATAGCCCAGACCTTAACCCAATTGAAAATCTAGGGAGCCGACTAAAGAAACTTGTTAGTCAGAAGCAACCCAGCAATAAAACCCAGTTAATAGAAGCAATCATTCAATCTTGGTTTCACTTTATAACAGCTACAGAACTAAAAAACTTGGTTCACTCCATGGGAAGACATTGTAAGGCCTTAGTTTATGCTAAAGGTTACCCAACTAAGTATTAACTGACATGATAATTTTTGTATATCTCATTTTTTCTACCTGTTTCACTTTTCTTCTTTATACCGTAACTGCTGTTCTAATAGCAAATCCTGCATAAAAGTTATTGCATTACATTCTTGATTAAATTATCTTTCCATTGATATATAATTTTATGATACTATTCCAAAAAAAAAAAAAAGTGATGTTATTAGCTAGTTTTAGAAAATACACTTTTCCCAAGAGGTTTCCACAATTTTGGCCACTACTCTAAATAGATCTGTCTAAGAGGAAGTATGGAAACTATAAAATGCCTGCTTTCTCTAACTAGTCTAACTTTCTATTTTTGTTTATCAAATCTAGAGATTATCCACCTTACTCACAGAGCAATAGCATAATTTAGGAGTGTTATTGGTGAGGAAAATGTGGAGGGGATGTTTATCTTTTTCCTGCTTTGTACACTATTATCATGCTGGAAAGATAATGCAAGTTGATCTTGTTAGACCCACACAACTAATAAAACTATCCTATGGAGGTTATCACCCTCTCTAACACCTAGTATTTTAACATTCACCTTTCCCCCCAATTTATATATTGCTTTGTGTCCTGTGAGATAAGAAAGTAACTAAATATCGTTGTAATGATCAGTACATGAATGAAGATATTGAAGTGGTGGATAGTTCTATCTTTAAGATCAAGTATTCACAATAAGATGGGAAGGGGTGGCTCAGTGGCTAAGACACTGAGCTTGTCGATCAAAAGGTCGGCAGTTCAGCGGTTTGAATCCCTAGTGCCACATTACGGGGTGAGCTCCCATTACTTGTCCCAGCTTCTGCCAACCTAGCAGTTTGAAAGCATGTAAAAAATGCAAGTAGAAAAATAGGTGGGAAAGTAACAGCATTCCGTGCACCTTTGGCATTTAGTCATGCAGGCCACATGACTACGGAGATGTCTTTGGACAGCACTGGTTCTTCAGCTTTGAAACCGAAGATGAGATGAGCCTGAAATATTATTTCAGGCAACTTTTTATTATGTCCCAAATACCTATGAATAGATTTCTGACTTTAAATATTAACTAGAAATGCTGTCAAATGCTTATGGGAATTTCCAAATCCTAACATAAAATATTTAATTAAAAAAAGGATTTGCAGGTTAAAACTATGGCCTAATAAATTACCATTTTCTACTGAATTTAAATCTGCAACTCTAATGAATAGATATTAAAGCTGTGGGAATTCAGTAGGCCTGCTAAAAGAGAAGGACCCCTAGAGTCAGGAATGGCTAGCACATATGTGTGAGGGGAACCTTTACCTATTCATAACAAAGGAACCAGCAATTAAGAAATGTTTGGTGGTCTAGGATTCAGTAGGATAGTGATGAAGGCCTTCAAAAAACTATTTACATGACTACAATGATCAGAATTGGACAAGCAATCCCTGTGACACTTTGTAGAAACAACAGTTGGACTTCGAAGAATTAGAATAGAAAGAAATTTGCACTTGAATTTTAGTGTTGTAAAGGTGTCTTGAGAATATCATGTAAAGCCAAGATAGCAAATACAGTAAGTGGATCATTAAAAAAAAATAGCAACCCAGAATTCCCACTCAATGCATAAATGACCAGGCTTAAATTATCTTTTGGATTATTAGGAAAGATCTAGTTCCCTAGAGAAGTACTTGATAATAATAATTTTACAACATTCACAATAATATTGTGAAAAGTGGAAAGAAAAAGAAGGGGACAACCAGTAGTAAGGTGGATGGACGTAATTCCTATAGAGCAGTGATAGGTGTATTGTTGGAAGAGATGAATGGCCAGGTGGAGGCAGACCATCCTGAAAAAATTTATGTGGTCACTATTTGATGGCACATGATTAAACATAAAACAGATAAGGGAGCAACTCTTTGCTGCTCACTATACTAATGGGTAATTGATGATCTTTCTAATTCCAGTGATAGTGTATATCACCATCATAACAGGGGTGGGTTCTATTTACCTTTACTACCGGTTTGCAACGGGGCTGCGTGCACACGCTCTTCTGTGCAAGCACAGAAGTGTTTTGATGATGTCAGGGTCAGTGGGTGAAGCCTCCTGCTGGTTTAATTACCAGTTCTATAGAACCAGTGCGAACCGGGGGCAACCCACCACTGCATCATAACCATAAGCAACCACTAGGAATCTGTATAATCTCTTTTAAAAAGCATATAAAATACAGACCTGTGGTGGCACAGTAGTTAGAATGCAGTATTGCAGGCTAACTCTGCCAACTGCCAGGAGTTCGATTCTCACTGGCTCAAGCTTGATTTAGCTTTCCGTCCTTCCAAGGTCGGTAAAATGAGGACCCAGATGGTTGGGGGCAATATGTTGACTCTGTAAACTGCTTAGAGAAGCACTATGAAGCAGTATATATGTCTTAAGTGTTATTGCTATTGCTATCTAGGTTGGTGGTGATTATCACATCTGGTAATAGCAAATTCTAGTAGCAAATCCTTGTGTAGCAATTTTGCAGAGTTGTTACATTCCTCTTTGCAAACAATACAAATCTAAGCTCCTCTTTTCTTGCACTCTTTAGAGAACCAACCTGGCCTTAATCATCAATCCATGTAAAACAATCAAAATTTAATTTCAGTTATTAAGCAAAATTAGGATTAAATTGGTTTCACTTTAGGTGGACTGGCTTTCAAATTTAGTTTACCACGTGATTAAATAATTCTTTGACAAGAGGAACAAAAAAACCCAAAAACCCTGAAGGTTAAATCATGCTGTATTTCTACAGCTGCTGTAGCATGATATTTATATACGCCTAAGCGTGTATTTCTTATTTTGTCTTCTTGGTTTCTTTTTTAAAGTAATCTAGAAAATGAAGCCAAGTTAGGCATACTTGGCTCCAAGTCTGTGGCTTCTTGCAAAACAGTGATTATTACAATTTGTAATGTGATAAAGTATGATGTAAATTTAATGGCTTCTGAGATTCGAGCTATTAAGTAACACGCACACATACACATATCTGTTATATTCATTGAAAGGCCCCAGTTGCTAGGTTCCTTGATATTGCTACAGTTTGGGTAACTGAAAACTGAGTTTCCAGCTCTCCCAGATGGGAGTCAGTATTACAGCAAAAACAATGACTTTCTTCAAGCTTCTACATACCAGTCAAAAGAGTCAGTCTTCCAGCAGACTGCCAACATATACAGAGACAAATACATACAAGGAAGGGAAAGCCACATAGAGCGCAGGTCTGAAATCCTGTCTCAGCATTGTACATCAGTCCTAGATGTCGGCTTTCAGAGTTTTGCTGAAGCTGGAGCCGTATTAAAAAAAAATTCTTTTAAAAACATTTTTCTCTCCTCCTCTTCCCCCCACCATTTTTATAGTCATGGGCTCAGAATGAAGTTAAGTGGGGCAGAAAATATAGCAATCAAAAAGAAGAAAAAAACTTTCCATCTTTCTTAGTTGAAGAGCCCTACTTAAGTTCTACAAATTTATGAACCCTCGGCATGATGAAATTATACTCAGGGTGAGTAGTTACTTTATTTTTTAACATGAAAACCTTATACCCCATACACTATTACTCTAGTTCAGTAATAAAACAAACTTAAGAGCTCTTGTCTGGTCTGCTTGTTGTTTCACATAAGACATTACTTGTGCCCCAAAGTAGAAATTTCCTCTGCGCTCCCTGAGTTAATTTCATATGCGTACGGTACATATTCTTATATCAATGGGAGCTTCAGTCAAGAATTGTCATTGCAATCTAGAAAATAATCAGTGATACTACTCTATAGTCCAGGGGTGTCAAACTCGATTTCATTGAGGGCCGCATTAGGGTTGTGTTTGACCTTGGGTGAGCCGGGGTGGGTTTGGCCAGAGTTGGCATGGCCAGCTCGACATCACTTGTGTTGGAGGCTCCTGTGGTGGCCTGAACACTCTGCCAATGAAAACAGGCTTCCAAGACCAGAAACCTGTTGCAGGAGGCTGTGATGGCCTCCTGCAACCTCTGCCAGCAAAAATGGAGCTTGAGAGGACCCTCCCTAGCTCTGTTTTCAATGGCAGAGGCACTGTAGGCTGGTTCTTTGCTGTTTCCAGGGCGTCCCTGTGGATCAGATCTAAGCACCCTGTGGTCCGGATCTGGGCCCCGGGCTTTGAGTTTGACACCCGCTATAGTCTATGCTGTTTGCCTCCAGTTCATGAGTTTAGGATTTCAGCCTTCACAATGCACCCATTGCACAAAGAAACTTTGGAAATAAGGCTAAAGGAACTACACATAAATCAGTTTCCAGATATTATGAATAACCATGGTTCTAGAAAATAGAGAGTGTAGTTAAGATGTATTATGTATTATTGCCATTTGGTGTTGTCCTTATGTACTGAAAATTTTCAGTTTGATCCAGAGATCTCCAGAAAAGATTATTGGTTATTGCATTGCTGTGGATCATACTGTATCTTGCTGTGAATGAGATATAGCCTGGTTTATTTTTTTCCATTACCATCATGTTCCTTTCTACCCACAGAAACTGCAGAATCCAGGAAAAATCTTCAGTTATCACCGAGCACCAAAAGCAAACATAGAACATGGAATCGTCCAATGGAAATTGCATCCCAGGATCTACATCTGTTTTCCTTATGCAGGATTTGATAGTTTGGTATAATGGTTGAGGTGTTGGCCTAGTATCCTAAGATACACAAGGATCCTGACAGACTTGAATGATTGGGTGCTATCTAACAAAATGAAATTCAATGGTGAAAAAAGTAAGGTGCTACATTTAGGCAAGGAAAACAAAATGCACAGGTACAGTATATGTAGTACCTTGCTCAATAGTGGTTGCTGTGAGAGGGAACTTGAACTCCTAGTGGACAACCATTTAAATATGAGCCAGCAGTGTGCTCAGCTGCCAAAAAAGCCAACACAGTCCTAGGCTGCATAGACAGAAGAATGGCATCAAGATCACATGAAGTGTTAATACCACTTTATAATGCCTTGGTAATGCCACACTTGGAATACTGCATTCAGTTTTGGTCGCCATGATGTAAAAAAGAGACTCTAGAAAGAGTGCAGAGAAGAACAACAGAGATGGTCAGGGGACTGGAGGCTAAAACATATAAATAACGGTTGCAGAAACTGGGTATGTCTAGTTTGATGAAAAGGAGGACTAAGGGTAACATAATAGCAGTGTTCTGATATCGCAGGAGTTGTCACAAAGACAAGCAACTCAAGCTATTCTCCAAAGCACCTGAGGGCAGAACAAGAAGCAATGGGTAGAAACTAAACAAGGAGAGAAGCAGCCTAGAACTAAGGAGAAATTTCTTGACAGTTAGAACAATTAATCAGTGGAACAACTTGCCTCCAGAAGTTATAAATGCTCCAACACAGGAAGTTTTTAAGAAGAGATTGGATAACCATTTGCCTGAAATGGTATAGTGTTTGCTGCCTGAGCAGAGGGTTGGACTAGAAGTGTTATGTCCCTGATAGGGATGAACAGACTGAGGCAAGACAGGTTGAGGTAAAAGCTAATAGGTTTATTTCTCTAACATGCATTTTAACAGGTTTGCTAGCATTGCGGCCAACTAGGTTGCTCGGCTAACAGGAGCGGCAGCTGTAAGTACTTTGACAGCTCCTTATATGCCCGTGCCTGAATTGAAACAGCCAATCAGAGCGCGGCTTTGTCTGTAGACCGGAGTGGAGCCTGGATGCAGCAAGAAGACCTCCAAGGTCCCTTCCAACACTGTTATTCTATTCTATTCTAGTTCCACCTTAAGCAAACTGGGTGACTTTGGACCAGTCGCTCTTTCTCAACCCAACTCACTTCACAGGGGTGTTGTGTGGAAACAGGTACCGGTATATATGTAGGTTGTGTTGTTCGCTGCCTTATAAAATATTAAAGATGGAACAAAAATCATAAAATAATAAGAATGGGAAGGGAAGGGAAGGGAAGGGAAGGGAAGGGAAGGGAAGGGAAGGGAAGGGAAGAGAAGAGAAGAGAAGAGAAGAGAAGAGAAGAGAAGAGAAGAGAAGAGAAGAGAAGAGAAGAGAAGAGAAGAGAAGAGAAATAACAAAACAAAACAAAACAAAACAAAACAAAACACACACTTGCATACCTTGAGATAATTCACCAGACCATAAAAGATCTATGATACTGAGTGTAATCTAAATACTTTTGAGGCTTGCTACTAAACTAAAATACAAACTGCACTTCCTTGAGAGCTGTTTCTTTTCTTTCTTTCTTTTTTAATTCCTCATAATGGTCAATATTTTTCATGAGGAAAACATTAATATTAAAAATTACTCCTGGATTCCACTGTTTTCTATTGGAAGAAGCCCACCAGAATGCCAATTCTGATGCTAATTCCAAAGTGGAGCCAAATAATAAACAGCTAAGAAAGCTTTGCTGGTCACACAATTGCCAGTTCTTGCCTCCAGGATTAATAGGGTT
Source organism: Masticophis lateralis (assembly GCA_030761175.1). NCBI lineage: Eukaryota > Metazoa > Chordata > Lepidosauria > Squamata > Colubridae > Masticophis > Masticophis lateralis. The sequence continues at coordinate 19,822,371 of JAUDYJ010000003.1, read as the reverse complement.
GGGGTCCCCCCCTGCCCCCACCCATGGAAACGTAAGGCTGTATTCAAGAAAAGATGAGAATTCAGATTCATCTTTGACATACCAATGTTTAAAAAAATCATAGCAGCAGATGATAATATTTCTGCATGGAAAAAAATATCCATACCTGATCAAAATTGTAAATGGGATTTTCTTACTTTTCCTTACCGTTTAAAAGCACACTGTCAGAAAATGGGGAATTTTTGTTCTTCCATAATGATTGCCAAGGTAGGTCTGCCCAGCCACAATAATTCAAATACCAGAAGTCAAATCTGTGAGGATGTTTCCTTCCACTATCACCCAGTCTTTTGCCCACAAAGAACATGCTTATTTATTATCTAAGAATACTATAGGGCTGTGATGGCGAACCCCCTCTGATGGCCTGTGAGCTGTCGCCCAAGTTCAGCTTCACCACGCATGCGTGCATGCCTCCTGCCAGCCAGCTGGTCTTCGGGTCTCTGATGTGCATGTGTGGGGGGCAGGACACATGGGGGATGTGCATGCATGGGAGATGGGGCACGTGTAGGGGACTGCATATGCAAAAGCGGGGATGGGACATGCATGGAAGGCACGTGCATATGCGGAGTGGCAGGGACTACACAGGAGACTGCACGCACATGCATGGGGCAGGGGCACATGCGCAGCGCCTGTGTGTTCATTGCATTTTGGGAGTTCAAGTGTGCATGCACCTGCTTTGGCCACTCGGTCCAGAAAAGCTTGGCCATCACTGCTGTAGAGCTTTTGAGGAGTATAGGTGCCTGTTGGAAATAAAGATGACATTAGAATTTTTCAAATTTTTTTACTTAAATGTATCTATTTTATAGATAAAAAATATAGGATATCAAGGAGTATATCCATCAACATGATAATTCCTATAGGCTTCACATTCTAGATCCCAGGAACTGCTGTGATAACTAACTAACTAAATAATCTGCCCTGATATAAAGCAATTTCTTTGACTAGATGCCCAGAATTAACAATTTTTTAAAAAAGTTGGTGTCATCCATTCAATGAACGAGTATCGTTGTTTAAACCTGAAGAGTCTCAGTCATTTATTTTTACAGTTCTTCTTAAGCTTTTAAAAGAAAGGCTACTGGAACAGTTTAATAGCTTATCTAAATTCTATCTATTCCCCCGTCCTAATTTTTCCTTATATAGAATTCAGATATCACTGAAATATTTTTTAATTGTGTCTTTATATATCCAACCCATTTCCTGGAATTTACGCTGTGGGAGCTTTGCCTCCACTCCTGTCTGTATTTCAGTTCCAAATCGCTTCTTTTCCTAACCTTGAAAACAAAACAAACTCTTTAGTGGGATTCCAGATCTCCAAAAGAGAGGAGGGAAAAAGCACACTTCTCAAAGGTTCATTCTTCTGTCTCCATTATCTGTGCACAAAATCACTATTGTCAAAAGGCTGATGTTTAAATCCAGACCTGAACTGGAAAGCCAATTTTAAATACCTCAATCTGGCCAATAAAAACAAAAAGAAAATGAGGGTGAATATGTGATTTTTCTCCCCTCTACCTCCAAACAAACAAGCAAAAAATCCTTTACTTCACTCTTGTCTCCTTTGGGCAAAATCCAGTTGGGAATATATTTGGATTACTAGCTACTACACAACAGTTCCCTTCCTTTTTTTTTTCCTTTCATCAATTTTCATGCCCTATTTTTCTATCCTTGCATATTTATACAGAAGATTCCAGAAAAGAAGCAATGCATACTATATTCTGCTCAGTGGTTAAACTTAAGCTCAGCATGTTGAACACCTTGGTTCAAAATGTTAGCAGTTACAGAAAGAATCAGAAAATAATCTTGCTGAATCTCTAGAGAGCTGGAGGGAGGGCAATATAGGCCAGAAATTTACAACTTCAGTTTGTGTTTTCTAAAACGCTGATTGTGGCCCCCACAAAGTTTACTCTGCTAGTCGTTGCTGACTATAGGGGGCAGTGCTCATCTCAATTTCAAGGCTGTTGAGCCAGTGCTGCCTGAAGACATTTCCATGGTCATGTGGCCAGCATGATGTCATGGAGTGCCCACTGAAGTGGTACCTATTTATCTACTTGCATTTGCATGCTTTCTAACTGCTAGGTTGACAGGAGTTGTGGTGAGGATGGGAGTTCACTCTATTGTGTGGCACTCCGGTCTTGAATCTGGGCTGACAAACCCAGTGTCCAAACCACTGAATCATCACACTGCCCATTTATTATATTATAAAGTATAATTTTATACTATAAAATTGGTATTTTATACTATAATAGATAATGAAGGAATAGGGAAAGGTAAATAAGAGGATAAAATAGAAAGGAAAAAAAAAAGGAGTTTTTCCAAGTTATTCCAGTGCGGTAGAATACAAAATACAACTACAATCTCAACTTTTTGTACTAACCATTTTTATAACAATGAAATTAAGGTAAAATCAAAAGGTAAAATCAAAGTTTCATTTTTTCCTGTTTTGAGCATTAAGTCCAGAAGCCGTTTCCAAATGAAAACAAACTGAATTTTTTAAAATTAAAGCTGTTAGTTTTGCTTTCTCTGCCAACTCCATCACTTTTTCCATTCATTCCTCCTTTGTGATCCTAATTGAGTTTCTTCTTCAAAAAGTCAATTGAAATTGTACCCTTCTTGAGAAAATCAAGAAGGAAGGAGATTGCAAAGAGAACAAAGTAAAAGAAGAATTGGGTCTTGCCATTCACTTTTAGCTACATTCTCCATACATCCAACACTTGGTTATGCCCTGTCCATTTGGTGGACCTCAGCAGATGATGCTGGTAGGACCAGAGAGACAGAGATGATAGAGAAGACAAACATACACTTGAGGCCATATATTCTCATATATCAAGTACAGATTAACAGAGTTGGAAGGGACCTTATAGGTCATCTAGTCCAACCCCCCCACTCAAGTAGGAAACCCTACACCATTTCTGACAAATGGCAGTCCAATCTTTTCTTGAAAATCTCCAGTGATGAAGCTCCCACAACTTCTGAAGACAAGCTGTTCCACTGATTGATTGTTCTCACTGTCAGAAAGTTCCTCCTCATTTCTAGGTTGAATCTCTCCTTGGTCAGTTTCCATCCATTATTCCTTGCCTGGCCTTCAGGTGCTTTGGAAAATAGCTTGACCCGCTCCTCCCTGTGGCAGTCCCTCAAATATTGGAATACTGCTATCATGTCTCCCCTGGTCTTTCTCTTCTCTTTACTAGACTAGCCATGCCCAGTTCCTGTAACAGTTCTTCATACAGTATGTTTTAGTCTCCAGTCTCCTAATCATCCTGGTTGGTCTCCTCGCACTTTTTCTAGAGTCTCAAAATCTTTTTTATAGTGTGGTGACTAAAACTGGATGCAATATTCTAGGTGTCGTCTCACTAAGGCTTTATAGAGTGGTATTAGTACCTCACTTGATCTTGATTGTATCCAAGGGTGGGTTCTACTTACCTTTACTACCGGTTCGCAACAGGATCTTCGCTTCTGCACATGTGCAAATCGCTTCTCATAATGTCAGGGTCAGTGGGCGGAGCCTCCCACCGGTCCGAACCGGGGGCAACCCACCACTGAATGTATCCCTGTTAATGCAATTTAGGATTGCATTGGCTTTCATCATCAAGAGTATCTGTGGAGGAGCTTGTCACAAAACGTCAAGATGACAGACGCAGTCATGGAATCAAAGTTATACCTGAAAAACACATAAAAAGAGATGGAACTTTGATTACATGCTTGTGGACTCAACTTCACTTTTTTTTGACCCCCCCCCAAATGTCCCTGAACACTTTGTCCCATACTTTAAAATGTTTATTCATAGTACTTCCAGAAGTACTTCCATTTACTTGCAGAAATGCATTATAGTATGTATTATAAAAAAAGAGAACTTTCTCTGAACTACTTATGCCCAACCTCAAAGAGGTCCGATTGACAATAATCTTGTATTCTTTTAAGACCAAACTAAAAATTCATTCTCTCCCCCCCACCACTTATTACTTTTTTATGTATTTTATGGCATTTATTACAATTCTTATCTTCTTCCTCTCCACTAATCATTCATTGTGAGTAAGAAAGAATAACATACATACATACATACATACATACATACATACATACATACATACCACATTTTTTGGAGTATAAGATGCTCTGGAGTATAAGATACATATTAGTTTTTGAAGAAAAAAAACCAGAGAACGTTTTGTTCTTTTTCAGAGAACAAGAACAAAACGTCTTATTCTTTTTCAGAGAAAAAGAACAAGGAAAAAGAATTCTGCCTCTGCCTACCAGCATCCATCGGTATTCATCTGGCTAGAGTCCTTGCAGCAAACAGCCTAGTCAGCATCAACATATTATTGCAGCCTGATTCAGCACGAGCAAGGCATTGGTGGTTGGATTGGCCTCCTGTAACACTGCCAATCAGTTGTTCCAGGCTGCGGGGATTGCCACAGCCCATTGCTGCCTCCATGTCCCGTTTTTGGCCTCCGTACATTGCATTTTTGGCCTCCGTGTATTGTGTTTTCAGCCTCTGTATGCTCTTTTTTAGGCCCATTCCAGACTGTGGGGATCGCCATAGCACATCATCACCAATCACCGCCTCCATGCATCGCATTTTTGGCCAGTTCCAGGTGATTCCCCCCCCCCGGTGAGTGGGCAGGGCTTCAGCAACATTCGGTGTATAAAATGCACAGACATTTCTACCCACTTTTAGGAGGGGAAAAAGTGTGTCTTAAACTCCAAAAATTACGATATATATATATATATTGCTCCTGGAAGCACGAAGCCGAAGACACCAGCCTGAAGATGACGAATGAGACTTAGTCAAAACGTTCCCAAGACACTTCCAATTTTCCATGGGAGAAGACCCGAATAACCAAAGACCTACATACAAACACCCGCGAAAACCTCAGAAAATATATATATATATATATATATATATATATATATATATATATATATATATATATATATATATATATGTAGGCCTTTGGTTATTCAGGTCTTCTCCCGTGTAAAATTGGAAGTATCTTGGCGACGTTTCGACGAAGTCTCATTCGTCATCTTCAGGCTGGTGTTCTTGGCTTCGTGCTTCCAGGAGCAAGCCGAGAACACCAGTCTGAAGATGACGAATGAGACTTCGTCGAAACATCGCCAAGACACTTCCAATTTTACATGGGAGAAGACCCGAATAACCAAAGACCTACATACAAACACCCGCAAAAACCTCAGAACATATATATATATTAGTGGTGGGTTGCCTCTGGTTCAGATCAGTTCGAAAGAACCAGTTGTAAAACCAGTGGGAGGCCCCGCCCACCACCCCAGGTGTTGTCATCAGCAATCTGTGCATGTGATCCCATTGCGAACCAGTAGTAAAGGTAAGTAGAACCCACCCCTGATATATATACTATACATACATACACACACACACAAACACACACACATATATATAAATATATGTATACATATATGCACATACAATTAAGAATAAAATAAATTGATAACAAGTATGTTGCTCTTAAACAGACACACACACACAAATATATACTGCAGACAAGTTCTTGGTGAGCAAGTCTCCATTATCAGGAACAACTTGTGTCCTTAAGAGAAGTAGATAACATCTTCTCATTTCAGAGACTTGCTGAATAATGAAAACCTTACCCCATTACTCAGTGTACACATCTGAAGATAAAATTGTGTTATCCCATCAGCCAATTTATAATAAAGCATTCCCTTAATTAATGTAATGGTTTTTCTCCACAGCATTTACAATTTTCCATTTCTCAACTGGTTTAATACAAGAGTTATTAAATCTTCGAGTCTTTCATCTGCTCCTTATGGCACTGTATTCCAAGTCCTTATTCAGAATAAGGCCAAGTGTTATTAACAGCAAATAAGGAATAATAATCTTCATCCTCTTATTAGTGTCTACATCAAAATTGTCCAAATTGAGTATGAGCAATGCCGTAATAGACGTACAAAAATCCTGCATTGGAATTTATGTAAATTTTACTTTTATTATTAACATAAACTTCATAGTATGAAATGAGCAAAATCAGATGGGATTTTAAAACAAAGAATGATAGATACCTGAAGTACAACATACTGTACTAAGCATTACCATTATTACAGGAAAAACATGAGCCATAGAAGTACTGTGTTTTCCCCAAAATAAGATTGGGTCTTATATTAATTTTTCCTCCAAAAGATGCATTGGGGCGTATTTTCTGATGGATGTGGTACTAAATGCATCCATCTGGCTGATGATCTTAACTGTGATTTATTTTTGGGGTAGAGCTTATATTATGAAGATCCTTAAAAAAATCATGCTAGGACTTATTTTCCAGCTGGGTCCTATTTTTGGGGAAACAGGGTAGTAGTATGAAGAGATGGCCAAAATTATGAACAACAAATGAAAATTTAACAAAATATCAGAATTTACAAATGGAAATTAAAACAGCGTGGAAGAGAATATCAACTGTAATACATTAAAACAAGAAATGTTTAACCTTGACAACTTTAAGACCTGTGGACTTCATGCTGTCTGAGGAATTCTGGGAGTTGAAGTCCACAAGCATTAAAGTTGCCAAGGTTGGACACCCCTGCTTTAAATCAAAGCTCTTGGAGCTATACTAAAGCAATTCACCAAATATTTGGATCAGTGATGAAATGTAAAATTTGTTACTACCAATACTGTGGGCGTGGCTTGGTGGGGGGTAATGTAACTGGGTAGGCATGGCCAACTCTTTTTTTTTTACTTTTTAATTTTAAAAGCATTTTTTCTACAACCTCTTCAACTGAAGAGGTTGTTTAAAAATGTTTTTAAAAGGCTCTGACAATCAGGCAACTCAGCTGGGATCGTCAGAGCCTTTTAAAAGCATTTTTTCTACAACCTCTTCGGCCGAAGACGACGTAGAAAAAAATGCTTTTAGAAGGCTCTGACGATCCCAGCTGAGCCGCACGATCATCAGAGGCTTTTTTCCCCCTTTACTTTTAAAAGCATTTTTCTGCCAAAGAGGTTGTAGAAAAAATGCTTTTAAAAGTTAAAAAAAAAAGCCTCTGATGATCGAGCAGCTCAGCTGGGGCAGGGATTTTTGCTTTCCAAATCACCTGCCGCTATTGCTACCAACTCAGGTGATCCGGTCCCAACCAGAAGCATTTTACCCCTGATTTGGATGCTTGAAATATACCAGTCTTGCAAAACAAACAAACAAAAACCTTGCTGAGAACTTTCACCACCATTAAAACAATACCTCCATGATTCTTAAACGCTTGTTTAGAATCCAAAATGTTGATTTTAAAAAGCAATATATAAGGACCATGATACTCAGTCCTTATATTGTTTGAATAATAACAACAGTACCAATAATGATAAAAAAACAATGGTAATCAGATTATCTTAACTGGCATAGTATTTCCAATTCCTGGAATAAAGCTGTTCCCCTACTGTCCCATTTCATGTTCCCTCAAAAGCCAATAGCTGGGTATAAATGTATTGATGTTTTCAAGCTTTACCAATCTTGGTTTAAACATGAGTCTTGAGTGATGACTTTCAGTGCTAATTTTGATGACAGTTCACTTTATCTAAATATACAGTGGAATATATAAATTAATAATTTAAAAACTCAGAGAAATCAAGCTAGGCTAAAAACATGTATGTTTTTTCATGTGTTAATGATAGTAATATGTTATTAATACTCATAAAAATGCATATTGCATTTAATCCAAAAGGAAGACTAGGTTCTCCATCACCACCCAAATAATTTCACTTTAAAATAAGAGTATGGGGCACTGGAGGCAACTTCTTCTTTCTGTCTAACTTAATTAGTTCTGGTGTTCATCCATGTAATACTTGGTGCCCTACTGAATGCTATATTAATATCAGTTCACCTTCGCACAATATCATCATAACTTTCTGAAATACCAACACTCTTTTTTGTTAGAAAAGCTTGGCAGACTATGTATTTGAATAGATCCAAGTTTATTTCTTCCTGGCACTACATGTGTAACTCTGTAAGATTATTCCCTGGGGTCTAATTGTGTTGTTCCAGTTTAACTAAGAGGAGACCTTGGCTGAAATGTGAAACTATGCACAGAGGTATACAGTACATCAGATATGAAAAATGAAGAGTCTTGTTCTACTGGGAGTAATATTTGTGATGCATACAAATAACTTCCTTCCTTCCTTCCTTCCTTCCTTCCTTCCTTCCTTCCTTCCTTCCTTCCTTCCTTCCTTCCTTCCTTCCTTCCTCTTTCCCTCTCTCCCGCCCTCCCTCCCTCTTTCCCTTCCTTCCCCTGTCCCACTCTCTTGACTGAGAATCAGTCATAGTAGCATTAGATTCTTGTTAGGCTTGCTGGCATTCATCTACATCCTGTTGTTTTCCCCAGTGTTAACCCGTATGCACAGAAATAAGTTTAATGGCTACCAAGCTACTTCAAAATTTCCATTCCTTGGAGCTTCTGCTTCTCTTGACTAGTCTCCTGGGTTCCATTCTTTCTTCTTCTCTCAATCATTCAAATCCCCCAACCCAGTATTGAAATGCAAGTCTCATAGACATGCTTGACTGACTACCCACATGCTTCACTTCAGCTTCTGTCAGTTAAAAGAGTGAACATGATAGAATGGATGGATGTGAAATTGCACCGTTATTTTTAATTCATTTTTATTCTTTCCAATTCAGTAGAATGTTGGAAATAAATTAAATAAAGGGGACTTGGGACTCTATTCATCTGTCAGAATGACAAGTCTCTAAAACAGAATGAAATGGGACCAAATTTGGTATGGGAAGAGAAATTGGCAAAAAACCAAATCAGGTTCAAAACTGACTCGATCAAGTCAGGGGTTGCAAATTAAAAAAATGGAATGGGACAACTCGCTGTGGCCAAATCAAGACAACCATCTCGTCATGGATATCTCGCTACGGCCATTTTGCCACAGCCAACTCAACACAGGACAACTCTTTTATAATGTTATAAATAATTTAAATAAGATTTTAATGGGTTCTGATGACTATGTGATTAAAAAATTATATGGATGCTTGTTAGAGGTAAAATTGGAAGAAGAACAAGTTAAAGAGTCAATGATAGCATGGGGGGAAACTTTGATCACTGTATTGATTTAGAGAAATGGCAAAAATTGTGGTCACAGAATTATAAAATGACAATGTCTACAGCATATAAGGAGAATTTGTATAAGATGTTTTACAGGTGGCACCTACCCCTGATTAGGATAGCCATAATGTTCAAGAATAAATCGGAGAAGTGTTGGAAGTGTCATGAGACTTCAGGATCATATTATCATATGTGGTGGACATGTGTAGAAGCTAAAAGATATTGGACTATGATACACATGTGGTTGGAAAAAATGACAAAGAAACATACTGACTTTAAACCAGAGATATTTTTATTGGGGATTTTATCAGAAACATGTAACAGAGAAGTGCAATATTTAATTGGGAACATTTTAACAGTGACTAGAATCATATTTGCTAAACATTGGAAAGGAGAGAAGTTACCTACTGATGATGAGATTATTAAGAAAATTATGGAATGTGCTGAAATGAGTAAATTGACATTTGAAATTAGAGAACAGGAAGATAAACAATATTATTTGATATGGGATTTGTTTTATCAATGGATAGATAATAAATCATGGAATTGAAATATGAAATTGGGCTTGATGTGAAGATGAAATATCTGATGTTTTTTTTTCCTATAAAAGATATAAGTTTCTGTTATAAATTGGTATTTTAGAAATGGATTTATGCACAAGAGAATATGAACCGTTCAACTCACTGTCTGTAATCGTTTGTTTTTGTTTTTGTTTAAAATAAAAAAATTCTCAAAAAAAGAAAAAAACAGGACAACTCACCACAGGACAATCCACATGAGAACCACCATATCATTGTGGTAGTCTTTTGGAAAGCCCTTTAACATTTGACTGTTTTCCTGGGCACGGGGTTAGGGACATATTGATTGATTGGTTTCCTCAAGTGCCATTTTATGTTCTATTATTTTGGGTTCATTTTATCCTGTTACTGCTTTATGTTACTGTTACTGCTTTTTTTAAAAAAAATACATTTTTTCCAGATCTTAATCATATTAAAATTAATATGATTAAAATATTAAAATTATTTTTTAAAAAAAAACTAAAATTAAATTAAATTATTTTTTTAAAAAAAACTAAAATTAAACAAAATTAAAAAGATTAAAATAAAATACTTTCACTACCTATGTCATATTTATTTATTTAATTAAATGCATATGCCACGGGTGTGAAACTCATGATGAACGATCATCATGTGACATATGGCAACTGTTTCCCCTTCGCTAAACATGGCCAGCACATGACGCATTCAGTCCATGGGCCACAAGTTCAACATCCCTGGTATATGCCATCCATCCAACCAATAAGGCTAGGGTGGATGAGTGGCTATTTTATTTTGTTGCTGCATGATTTGGCTTCCCAAGGCTATATTAATAAATCAATGGAACCTTTGATTCTATCTATACTAGTCCATACTGGTCCATACTGGTCAGGATATGCAAATCTCTCAACTGTTCTTCTACTCTAGGCATGAATTTAATTTCACCTACAAGCAATTACAAGTAGTCCAAAGTCTGAATAAAGGAGGAGGGTTGAACTCTGCTGAAGGCTGCAAAAACAGGTATGAACCTAAGGCAATTAAAAAGGAACATCACATTTAGAATAATGCTGAGAATAATGAGAATATTCAATACTTTAGCTGATGAATAAGCATGTCATATAACCAAGGTCAGTCATGAACAATACATGACTGGCTAAACACAACTCTATATTGTGAAGCCAGAAAAACAGAAGACCCTGTGCTAATCTAGAAGAGAAAACACACAAAGTGTGTTGGCTTTGCTTCTGACTATACAACTTCTGAAAGTATGGTGAGTTTCCAACCATCCTCAACTCACTTAGCAGTTCTGTCACTTTCAGAAACCATGAAAAAGCACATAATTGCATCTTCTGCTCCTATAGAAGTGTGCATAGATGAGGCAACATGCCAAAATCTTTCCACAGTTAGAAACAAATATGGTGTCATTTCTGCAAAAAGAACCCTGATTGCTGGTGCCCATGTTGGTAACAATCAGTAAGACTGGGAAAACATCCTGGGTAAATTTGGTGTTGGAGAGCTGAATGACAATGGCCTGTTTCTGCTATAATTTGCAAGAGCAAATGAGCTAATGATTGAAAGCAGCTCATTTCAGCATCCACGAAAACATCAATTAACACAGTATTCACCCCACAGCTATTCACCCAGTGAAAAGGATATATCTGTCCTGGACAACATCCTAATCAACAACTGTTTTCAAACATAATTCATGGATGTCCACTCAATGAGATCTACTAACTATGGTTCTGGTCATCACCTTGTACATATAGTCCTGCAAATAGACTACTCATAAGGACTACTCATCCAAATATTATGAATGGGTGAAGGAAGGGCCTTTGTAAAGTCCTTGTAAAGGGCTTCTCTACTTGTAAAGAACAGGTCCAATTGATGCTTACCAATTGATTTGCTGTTTTCAAATATCTAGAAGATGTATGTTATAAAATGCTATAGTTAATTAGTGAATGTGCCAAAGAAAACTGTCCTGTAGCACAACAGCGAATACAACTATGGATTTCAGATGAATGCCTGCATTTGGTAGACAGATTTTAAAAAAAAGGGTAACTCAGAGAGAGAGAGATAGACAGTATAGATAGTTTAATAAACAAGTCCATACCCATCTCGAAGCAGAATTCCACCTATTGGAATAAATTTTAATGTACAATGACAACATCAGAAAGGCTGGTGATATTGTAATATGCTTCTGGAATTGAATTATTGGGTTATTGGGACTCGTACTTTCAGCTACTTTACAATTGCCATGTTCTGGAAGACACTCTGTTAGAACCACCAACTCTTGATGGCCCAGATGGAACTATTGACAAATATGAGTCCAGAATCTCTGAAATAAAAATTGCCACCCATCAGTTTAAAAAGTGAGAAAGCTGCTGGAGCAGAAGAAGACACATTGAATGCTGGTAGTGATATACTTAATTGTCAGCTCCTTTCACTACATCAAATAATCTGGCAGGTTGATGAAATACAAATTCATGAAGCAGGCAATTATAGTGCCAGTTTTAAAGAAAGGAGAGAATCAAGAATGTAACAATTATCATGGGATAGCCTGTTCTCAATTCTGGATAATATATTTATGAAAACAATGCCATGAAGAGTTCATGTATGAAGAAAAACAACTACCTCAAGAAGAACAGGTTGGTGACCCAATATTGCTCCTTTGACAATTGTTCAAGCAATACATCAGGCATGGAAAGGGGGTCATCTGCCAATGGTCCTCACAGCAAATGGTGCATCTGCTAAAATAGTAAACCAGATGTCCTGTAGCACGTATATGAGGTATCACAATGTTCTGTTTCTGCAAATGATGAAAATCAAAAACCTTCCCAGAATGTTCTGATGTGAAGTAAGGTTGCCTTGAATCTGGTTAGGATGATTGGCTCATGGCCATTAATTGCTTGGCTAGGTTGGGTTGGGGAATCATTCTTAGCCTACTTTCTTGTAACAAGTCAAAATTGGTGGAATGCACAAAATTTTCAACTGTGATAGACAACTGATTTATTTCTTTATTTCTTTATTTATCAAGAACATATTAGGATGTGTGTGGGTGTGTGTGTGTGTATAAGCATGAATTGAATACATAAAATTGATACTAATAGAGGAAACATTTGGACAGGGATGGTAGGCACGCTGGTGCTCTTATGCAAGCTCCTTACAGACCTCTTAGGAATGGGGTGAGGTGAACAGTAGACAGTCTTAGGTTAAAGTTTTGGGGGTTTTGGATGAAACCACAGATTCAGGTAGTGCATTCCAGGCATTGACCACTCTGTTGCTGAAGTCATATTTTCTGCAATCAAGTTTGAGCGGTTCACTTTAAGTTTGTATCTATTGTGTGCTTGTGGTTGAAGCTGAAGTAGTCATTGACAGGTAGCACATTGTAGCAGATAATTTTATGAGCTACACTTAGGTCATACCAAAGACGGCTTAGTCCTTAGTTTTCTAAGCCCAGAATTTCAAGTCTGGTGGAATAAGATAGTTTGTTACGAGCAGAGGAGTGGAGGACTCTTCTTGTGAAATATTTCTGGACACGTTCAATTGTATTAATGTCTGATATGCAGTGAGGGTTCCAGACAGATGAGCTGTATTTGAGAATTGGTCTAGTAAATGTTTTGTTTATTCTGGTTAGTAGTGTGACATTACCAGAGAAGAAGCTACGCAAGATTTTGTTTACAACTCTTAATGCCTTTTTGGCGATGTTGTTACAGTGGGCTCTGGCACTTAGATAATTAGATATGAGTACTCTAAGGTCCTTGACAGAGTGAGGGTCATCTACAAGATTGTGTCCACTCAACTTGTATTTTGTGTTCTGATTCTTTTTGCCAATGTCTAAGACAGAGCATTTGTTGGTTGAGATTTGAAGTTGCCAATTGTTTGACAATTATTATCCAGATGTTGCTGAACTACAACTCCTAACTTCCTAGGAAGAAGAGGCAATGGTGACGGATGCTAAGAGTCATAATTCCTCAATTTCTGGTGTGCCATAAATTAAAAATTGCTCAATTGCTAGAGTACCCTGACTGGATCACACATGTTTCTGCTGGATTCTAAACCGGAAATTCAGAGTTAGCAAACATCATTACCACTCTTTTATTAAGTATACGTTGCATGTACAGCAAATGTGCAGAATAAGTTATGCAGATGTTTCTTTGGTGTGTCAAACAGCATACAAATCTCTTTCCATGTCCAGAGAATCCCTATTCTTAAAATAAATGGGCAAACCAGGAGATACAGCTACTGAATACCACTCTGCAATTGAATGAAATGGCTATGAAGAAATAGACAGGGGAAAAATAACTATGAAATTAAATAAAGAATGTTGGTTTATATGAAGTCCAGCCAAAATACATATACACACATGTACAATCTCTATGTCACGCAGATAAGGAGTGTAAAGTTCACAAAGCCAAGTGCACCATTAATATTGATATTTACATGGAACATTTTCAAAGCATTCTGTTTCTAATTTACCAGATCTGATTGGACTTGAAGGGTTCATTTGGCTGCACAAATCAGTTAACCAAGATCTCAGGCTTCCCAAGTCTATAATAAAAATATAGTATGGGGCATATGCCAACAGCTTGTAATATGGAGTCTTTTTTTCCCCTTTCCTCTGGCACTTTCCTTTTCTTCTCTCCTCAAAATCAAAGATTCTGGCCAGGTCAGCCATATGAAGTTCTTTCTCAAAGATCAAAAGAGACTGACAATACTGTAATAAGTTGAAGATTGATTTGCTTGCTTAAGGGGTCTTTATAAAGAACAAAAAAAAAATGTACAAAACCTTTCTAATCTTAAAATCTAAATGTCTAAATTAAATAGCTAAGTTCTCTTTTTAAATGTTGATTTGTGTAAGTATGAATTTTATTTTTTTTTTAAAAAAACTTGTGGGATCCTAAGACCCAAAGGTATATATCAGTGATGGCTAACCTTTTCTGGACTGAGTGCCCAAAGCACACGCATGTGTGTGTGAATGCGCATGTCCAAACCCCCAAAATGCAATGCGCATGTGGCCCCTGTGCATGTGCCCCACCGCCATGCATACATGCATGCCCAGCACATGCCCCGTCCCTGTGCATGTGCATGCCCCCCTGCATGCACCTCCCTGTATGCGTGCATGCCCTCCGCACACAGCCACTCTCATACATGTGCGGCAGAGATCCGAAGACTAGCTGGCCAGTGGGAGGCGCATGCACAGCAGAGCTGAACTGGGACAAAGGCTCACGTGCCATCAGAGAGGGTGCTGCATGCCACCTCTGGCACATGTGCCATAGGTTCACCATCACGGGTATATACAGTAATTTTTTTCTTGTCCATGGCCATAATTAATTTTTGAGTGATATCAGTAAATAGTGAGTATACTAGGACAAAAATTAAATTTCATTTCTATAGTGATACTCAGTCATCCAGGTCATGGTTGTCCTAAAGGTTGCCCCTCTTTTCAGGAGGCAACTGGACTTTCTTGTTGCTTCTTTCAAGTTGTTTCACTTCTCATCTAAGCTCTGACTGGATGGTGGGGGGGTGGAAGGATTTATATTCTTTGCAGACAGCTGGTCATTAAATTTCATTCCATCTACATGAAAAATATGCAATTAATAGTTTACTATTAATTATATTATATAATTTATATTTAATTATTTATTTCTGTGATATTAATATCCTATTTTTCCCAAAATTGGGCTTTTGAGTGCATGGCAATAAGGCCAAGCACTTATTTCTGGGTTTAAAAAAATATAAGACAGGGTCTTATTTTCAGGGAAACACAGTAATGTTTAGACATCTTTAATTGATCTGTCAATAACCTGTGGTGGTCATTTATCTTAGCTAGAGTAAAGACCACTTTTAATCATTACGAAGAGGACCAGTGTTGAAATCCACTTACCTTTGCTACCGGTCCAGGCGTGCTCCCACGCCTCTTCTGTGCATGTGTAGGGTGTAATGACGTCCTTGTGGGTGGACGGAGCCTCCTGCCACTGGTGCTACTGGTTCAACGAGCCAGATAGAACTGGGGGGATTTCACCACTGGATAGGACTCGGGGGGGGGGATTGAAGTGGAGAAACAGGTTGTATTGGGAAACAAGAGTTAGAGCTAGATAGCAATAGCACTTAGACTTATATACTGCTTCATAGTGCTTTCCATCCCTCTCTAAGTGGTTTACAGAGTCAGCATATTGCCCTCAACAATCTCGGTCCTCATTTTACCCACCTCAGAAGGATGGAAGGCTGAGTCAACCTTCAACCTAGTGAGATTCAAACTGCCAAATTGCAGGTAGCCAGCAATGTGGTCCCTGAATGTTAACACCAACTTGATGGCACCTAATCAATCAATGCAAAGTGGCTCACATTACTGGGATCAATGAGATGTAATTATGACTAACTTAAGTCCCACAAAATTCAGTAAAAGTTAATGTGGGGCCTTTGATCATGTATAGTGAGTTATATTCTTGCAAATGAAGGTAAATATATGTGTCCCAAGATAATGTTGCAGGATCCAATCTGAATCAGTCCACCGGAACCAGAGGTTTATTCTTCCAAGCTTTCGGATAGCTAGTTATCAACAACCTAGTTAATAACTGAAAGGCCACATTGAATGAGGCACCACATAAATACGATGCATAAAATAGCCCAGTGCAGACATTTTGGAGAGAGAGAAGTTCTGAGGATAGGCTCCAGTACAGGTCCAAAAGTTTGGAAGAATAAACCGCTATTCTGGTGACTAACTCAAATTGGATCCTGTGCTTATATTCTGGTACAGTCTGATTCTCTGCATATTTGAACCCTGCTGTGTATTTATTGAATATCTGAAGAATATTATGGTTAGAACTGTCCTATAAGTCATTCCTGCTTACTTTAGGAAGCCAACTGAGACATAACTGAAGATAGATGAGTAATATCTAAACATATTCAGTGAGGAATAGGCCCACTCACTATCACCATCATCAACAACAACAACATACCATAGTGAAATCAATGTTTTCTTAAAGAAAACAAGTCAAATACTGGCTTGTTACTTTTATTATTATTAGTAGTAGTTGTATATTATTAACCAAGCCAGAAAGAAATGAATGCACTGCAATACATTCTAAATGCAAACTACAGGTAATTTTTTTAAAAAAGTATGAAATGGGGAGTTTTATTATCCTGACCTAAGTTAGAGGACATAGACCCTCTAGGATATTTCTAAATTTTCTTGCTCAAATAGTCATCAGGAAGGACTTAATCCATGAAGCACAAATAGTAGAAAAATAATGGATAAGTGGCCATTTAATAATAGAGTTTTGGATTATAACGGAAGCTCACCAAATGTACAGTTGACTCGAAAATAGAAATCAGAACAAGAAATCTTTAACTTAATATTAATGAAACTTAAAGTAACTGAACAACATTAAATAAAGAGATATAAGTATAAACAAATATAAATGTGTAGATAAGAACAATGAATATTATAATGGTGTGTGTGTGTGTGTATGTTGGAGTAATGCGATTATTCTACTATTGAGTAGTAAATAGAAATAATAGAATAGAGAACTATAAAAGGAAAATACGTAAGCCGATACGAAATGCTGTAAAATTACCATTAATGTTATGTAATGTTCAATACGTTAAGTCTTGACATGTTTTGTTTATATATGTGTGTGATTGTTTTTTGTGTTGTTTTTAAAGACAAACTGTTTAATAAAAATTATTTTTTTAAAAGAAGAAAGAAAGCTCAGCATATTTTAATGCATGTCTTGGATTTCACAAACATGGGTTTAATAAACCTAGAGCAATGATGAATAGGATTCCATAGCAGGAGAAGAGAATATCAAAATGGAATGAACTTTCTAAAAAGAAAGACACTAGAATCACATGGAAATCAGGGGAGGGTTTCACATAATTTTATCATCGGTTCGCCACGCACTGAAAACGTCTTCTGCCCATGCATGCGCTTTGCTCATGCATGTGACTTGCATGCATGCATGCACACAGCTTAGAAAACATGGCTAAATAAGACGGCATAGTGCCGGGGTCGCCATTACCGGTTCACACGAACAGGTCTGAACCAACTGAATACCACCACTGATTAAAATTAATTCATATGCAGAAAAAATACAGGTGATTTTAGTACTTACAGGTCAACTGGAATTCTGGAGATGATGTCAGAAAAACTAACACTCAGAACTGATGAGAATGAACTACTCATTATTTACATCAGGGATCCCCAACCCCCGATCTATGGACTTGCACCAGGCTGCAGCATGCTAGAAACCAGGCCATGCAAACAAGGAAGCCCCATCCATGGAATGGAGGCAGCACATGAAACCACTCCCATCTGGTCCATGAAAAAACCTCTCTCCATAGAACAAGTCCCTGGTGTTCAAAATGTTGGGGGCCTCTGGCTTACATTGTGCTAGTTTTCCATGAGAAGATGTATTTTCCACCAGGCAGTTACACAGGGCAGGAGGGGAGAATAGGGCTGAAGTATAAGATTGCTAAAAATATGAGTAAGGAACACTTATTTTCCTCAAACAAAAATTAAATCTCCTGGCTCAGATGTATCTCTTCCTAGGGTAACTTACAGATGGTTTGATCTAACATCGTGATCACCTTTGAGAAATGCTAGAGAGTGGCTAAAACACCCAATCATGTGGACATGATCAATGCCATCCCTATCTGTGAAATTTCAGTGGCATACAACATAGTGCACCTGAATTTTACGTATAACGTATATTGATACACTTAATTATATCCAGTGCTATCTTCTACTCCCAGGTTCAGCCCAGGAGATTTGTGTGCATAGACAAGCTTCTGTGTTTGCATAACAACCTTAACTGGATCAGTTACAACCAGCAGCTGCATGGGCTAATTCAGTAACTGAATTAAGTGACTTGTGCAAATGAAGTCCATGAGTAATACTTGCTGATCATAGCCTTGGGCATAAACCTAATGCACATTCTATATTGAAGTTGTCTAGCCAAACTTCACGGCATTCATTGTGTTGAACATTCTAAATGTAAATCACTTTCAAATTCTGGTGCAACTCGCTATATCAAAGATATGTATACATACATACATGCATACATGAACACAAATATACACACACACACACATACACATGCATGGTTGAGTTAATATAAAATGTTCTATAGGTAACTACTTCTTCAATCAGTTCTAGTCAGACCTTGACCTGCTCCATGTTCATGAAAACATCCTTCTTTCTAACACCAACTTTTCTCCTTCTTTAACGTATGTAAAAAGGAATTTCACCTCTTTCCAAAACTCTGAATTGATAACAAACCAATAACTCCTGAAATTAGTCAAGTGATACATGAAGATTTAGGACTACTCGCACCAACAGCTTCTTCAGCTCTTCTTGGATGGGAAGCAAAACGTCTTCAAAGAAAAACCAGAAAGTCCATTTGCCTCTTGAAGAAGCACCTTTGGGACATTATTGTACAATAATGTCGGGCATTAGCCTCCTACGCCTGAGTGGCGTAGGAGGCTAATGCCTCCTACTAAGGCAGTAGTTAACATCCAGCTGCCTGCAATTACTGCGAGTTCAATCCTAGCCAGGCTCAAGGTCGACTCAGCCTTCCATCCTTTCTAAGGTGGGTAAATTGAGGACCCAGTTTGTGGGGGCAATAAGCTGACTTTGTATAAATATACAAAAGTATGAAGGCTATTGCTTAACGCATTGTAAGCCACCCTGAGTCTCCAGAGAAGGGCGGCATATAAATCAAATTTAAAAAAAGAAAAGAAAACACGGTTTAATTGATTTTCAGCTGTTTAAGTATCAAGCCATAAAAATGCCAGCTTGGTAATACAGTTCAATCTCCAAAACATCCACATGTCCCCTTTAAGGGATAGTTATTTTTGCAAGATGACTAAAAGGCTCAGGAGGGCTTTATTTTGAGTGTATATACAGTATGTAGGATAACATTGTAAATTAGGGTTGCGATAAAGTTTGATACAATGATTTAGTAGGAAGCAGATCTGAAAAGCAGTGAAGCCTATGCTTGACTTACAATACTGCATTGGAGTGACTGTATCACTCAGCCAGATCTTAAAATCTTCAGCTCAGGCACAGATGCCATTTCTCTCAGAGCAAAGCAGTTGATTGAAATTAATTAGCCCCGGATCACCTATTCCCTAGAGAGTGTGCACTGATTTTAGTGTCTCGCTTTGAATTCCTGTTTTTCGCAGGCCTTTATTGTATATGCAGTGAATGTAGCTATATGCCTGTGAATCAGTGGTGGGTTTCAAATTTTTTTACTACTGGTTCTGTGCGCGTGGCTTGGTAGGCCTGGCATGGTATGGCTTGGTGGGCGTGGCGGGGGAAGGATACTGTAAAATAAATCTCCATTCCCTCCCCACTCCAGGGGAAGGTTACTGCAAAATCCCCATTCCTTCCTGATCAGCTGGGACTTGGGGAGGCAGTGAATAGATGGGGTCAGAGCCAGTCAGAATTTTTACTACCGGTTCTCCGAACTACTCAAAAATTCCGCTACAGTTCTCCAGAACTGGTCAGAACCTGCTGAAACCCACCTCTATTGTGAATGGCTTTGCACAAGTGGTGGGATTCAAATAATTTAACAACCAGTTTGCCCAGGGTCAGGTTGACTGTCATGGGAGGCGTGGTCCATCCCTGTCCTCTAGCTCTGCCACACATGTGGGACAAGCCTCCTGTGATGGCCAACCTGACCCTGGGTAAACCAGTGTGTGTGTGTGTTTGTTTGTTTGTTTGTTTGTTTATTTATTTATTTATTTATTTATTTATTTATTTATTTATTTATTTATTTATTTATTTATTTGATTTATATGCCGCCCTTTCTCCGGAGACTCAGGGCGGCTTACAATGCGTTAAGCAATAGCCCTCATACTTTTGTATATACCAGTAGGGCTTTCGCCCGCCCCCCCAAGCGGTGTTCTTTTTTATACAAAGTCAGCTTATTGCCCCCACAATCTGGGTCCTCATTTTACCTACCTCGGAAGGATGGAAGGCTGAGTCAACCTTGAGCCTGGTGAAATTTGAACTCGCAGTAATTGCAGGCAGCTGGTGCTACTTAACAGCACTTTAGTCTGCTGTGCCACCAAGGCATTAAATTACCCCCTCCCCTTGGTATCAAAGTGGATCCTGGGTGCTGCACTGCGCTGCAATGGAGAAATAGGCAATGAATGGCCAGCATGAGAGGAGGAGGAAGACCAGGTAGAAGAAAGAGGAATAGTGGCCTTCTCCTTCCCTCACGCCATCTGCTTCATTGCCTATTTCTCCATTCCAGTGCAGAACCCAGGAGCCAATTCGATAGTGGGTGTGGGTGTGTGGTAATTTAAGAACTGGTTCTTTGAACCGCTGCAAACCGACTGATCCCACCACTGCTTTGCATGTTATGCAAAACCACAACTTGCTTTTTGGCTGACAGAGCCATCATAACGGCTTATAAATGCCATTCAAGTTTTGGGTGAATTTTGGGTAAATAGCTATAGCTGTTGAACAAACCATGGCTTAGCATGAAATATTCAAGTTTAGCCTTCATCAACTGATACATATTCAGATTGCAATTCCCAATTTTTGATATGAGAGAGAAAGTCATAGTTTTTGAACACTCCAAGGGAGGAAGAATTTAAATTTAAAAGATATAGGCACTTTCAGCAACACTTCAAAAACATTAAGATGAGTTCCCTACAATTCTGATCTGAAAGTTCTATTGCTGACACTTAGCAAAATTCATCTCTTTCCCGCCTTTTGCTTCTGATCTGGTCTTTTATTTCCCCTCTTATTCAGGTAACAGAAGTAACAAAAAACAATCCCAAATGGCTTGATTACACATTCTGCCTTTGAAGTAGTGGTGGGTATAAACCCACTTTTTTGTAGAGTATCGAGCTCTTCTGTTTCCTACCCCCTCAACCATAGCAATCACTAACTTGCAAAGGAACTTGGAATACTACGGTACATTAGAATGAGGAATGTGACCAAGAAAATGTCACAATAATATTCTATTGTATTTTTGAGGGAGGGAAAGAAAAAAAGGAAGGAAGGAAGGAAGGAAGGAAGGAAGGCAGGAAGGAAGGAAGGAAGGAAGGAAGGAAGGAAGGAAGGAAGGAAGGAAGGAAGGAAGGGAGGGAGGGAGCTGGAGATGATGGCTGAACAGCAGCAGGGTTTTCTACGTGAAAAGAATTGCCTTCAATTTTCCCAATTTCTGAGGCAATTACAGATGGTTGGAATAGTTCAGAGCAAAATTGCTTGGAAATTTTAAATGGAAAGCTTTGCAGATGGAAAGTACAATGGAGTGTCCTATATTCCAAGACAGTTTTAAACATCACAATTGTATCTTATTTTGTTACTGGCACAAAAAATGCTTGGTACCATCTGATGGCTGATAATTAATATTTGACAGGCAGCTTATGACAATTTGTTTTCTGAAGTTTGCCAAAATCAAAAACTCAAGTTCTCAGAGAGGTGATAGCAAGCTGAAAGCATTTGACTTCTTGAGTTAAAATTTCACATTCAGAACATGAAGCTGACATTTCACACTGAAATTTGTAATGCTGGAATTTTGGGGAACAGTGTACAATTAATTTCAGCTGCAGCTCTTGAAAAACATAAACAAAGCTGTGCAATCAAAACTGTTGTGAAAATCATGACCTCTCACATTCCCCACTATCCTATTATGTATATACAGGTGGTCCTTGATTTATGACCACAATTGAGCCCAAAATTTCTATTGTTAAGTGAGACATTTGTAAAGTAAATTTTATTCTCATTTTATGACTTTTCTTACCATAGTTGTTAAGTGAATCATTGCCGTTGTGAAATTGGTTGTTAAGTGAATCTAGCTTTCCCATTAACTTGGTTTGTCAGAAAGTGACAAAAGGTGATCACATTAACCCAGGATACTGCGACGGTCATAAACATGAGACAAGATGCATCTGAACTTTGATCACGTGACCATTGGGATGCTGTAACAGTCATAAGTATGAAAAATGGTCATAAGCAGGGGTGAAATGCTCCGGTTCGGACCGGATCACCCGATCCAGTAGAGATGGAGGCAGGTGGTTCGGAGAACTGGTAGCAAAAATCCTTGCCCCCCCCCCACCCCCCATGCCCAGCTGCGCTGCACAATCATCAGAGTCTTTTTGTTTTAATTTTTAAAAGCATTTTTTCTACAACCTCTTCGGCCAAAAAAATGTTTTTAAAAGTAAAAAAAAAAAGCCTCTGATTATTGTGCAGCTCAGCTGGGATCATCAAAGGGATCGTCAGCTGATGATTCCAGCTGAATTACCTGATCACCAGAGGCTTTTTTTTCTTTTAAAAGCCTCTGACAATCCAAGCTGAGTTGCCTGATCAGCAGAGGCTTTTAAAAGAAAAAAAGCCTCTGCCGATCAGGCAACTCAGTTGGGATCGTCAGAGCCTTTTGAAAGCACTTTTTTACAACCTCTTCGCCGAAGAGGTTGTAAAAAATGGTTTTAAAAGAAAAAAAATGGCCACACCCACCCAGTCACATTACCCCCCCACCAAGCCATGCCCACAGAACCTGTAGTAACATATTTTAGATTTCACCACTGGTCATAAGTCACATGTTTCAGTGCTGTTGTAACTTTGAAGGGTCACTAGATGAACTGTTGTAAATTGAGGATTATCTGTAAATTTAAAGAGGTGATATCTCAAAATCTACTGAACTTGGCAGAAATAGTGATTAATTGATTGAGTTTCTATAACTGCACATCTCAAATGCATGACTCTGAAGAACAATAATAAAAAACAAAATAAAACAATACAACAAAATCATAAATAACATAAATAGCAGACAGGAAAACAACTAACAACACAGTGAGAAACCACTCACAAACTGTTGTGAGTGGTTTCTCACTGTGTTGTTGGTTGTTTTCCTATGTTGTTGGTTGTTTACAATCAAGCAGTGGATTTCCCCATATCATCAGAGAGCCTGGTCAATGACAAAACCAGATCAAAACAGATCTCTCCTGTTGAATTTCACACCATTGTCTCCAGTGGTAGGTTTCAAAAATTTTTACTACTGGTTCTGTGGGTGTGGCTTGGTGGGCGTGGCATGACTTGGTGGGCGTGGCAGGGGAAGGATACTGTAAAATCTCCATTTCCTCCAGCTAGGATTTGGGAGGCAGAGAATAGATGGGGACGGGGCCAGTCAGAATTTTTACTACCAGTTCTCTGAACTACTCAAAATTTCCGCTACCAGTTCTCCAGAACTGGTCAGAACCTGCTGAAACCCACCTCTGATTGTCTCTATCCAGAGGAAAAACTAAACCTCCATATTCCTTTCCATGTTTCTAAACTGAATATTGTGTCTCCTACGAACAAAAACCCAGGTCTTTCTCAGAGGTCTAATATAAGTTACTTTATCTGTTTTGTGTGAAAAAGATTTGGATAAAGTACAGGTGCTTAATGAAGGAAATAAGAAAAGCTGTCACCAGAGGCCAGTGACCTTATTACGGTTATGACCACAACAGTGTTTTCCTGCTGAATTATGCATGGCAGTATTTATGCTTCAATTTCAATATTATTTAATATTTAACCTGCTATGAAACATTCATATCAATACAGTCCCTTGATTGTTACCAGCAGTAAACCTTCTAAGGCACAGCTTAGATTTCTACATCCCGTATACATTTCACTGTAAATCTAGTGAGCGCTTCAAATCGCTGCCACTGCAAGACTGGAACGGATCTGAAACTGGTAGTAGAATTACATTTTATTCTGAAGTTGATCCATCAGTTGAGTTTAGAAGGGGAAAAAATGATTTGGTAGTGTGGACTGAATAAATAATTCTATACTAGAATCCCTTAGATTCATTCAGTCATTCAACTTTGCCTGGGCTACAGGCAGTGGTGGGATTCAAATAATTTCACAACCAGTTCTCTGCCCTAATGACCAGATGGGTGGGTGTGGCCTTGGTAGGTGTGGCCAGGGCATGTGACAGGCAGCACTCAGCCTCTTGCACTCTCTTGCAAGCAAAAATGGGCCACAGGGGAAATGCGCCACTCCCCTCCCCCCCCCCCCGCAGCCCATTTTGTAGGCCTCTCTGCAGTCTCCTAGGAATGAAAACGGGTCATGGGGAGGTCATGCCACACACCTCTATGACTCATTTTGGGCCTAGTAGGCCTCTCTGCAGCCTTCTTGGAGCAAAAATAGGCCATTTGGGGCCTTACACACACACACACACACACACACACACACACCCCGCATGCACTGTTTTGGGCCTAGTAGGCCTCCCTGCACTTACGTGGGAGCCAAAATGGGGCACATGGGGACTCCTGGAATGGGTGGGGCAGGGAGCGGTGGGGCCAGCCAGCAATTTAACTACCAGTTTGTCCAGACTGACCCGAACTGGCTGAATCCCACCACTGGTTACAGGTCTGGCCACTTCACTTCTAAAAATTAAATAAATAGGAGAGAAGACACTAGGCATTTGCTGAGATTTTTGCTTAAAGGAATCTAGGAACAGGGTAGACATATTTGAAATCATGCATCTTTCATATGCATATACATATATATGCATAAATATATAACATATATTTATTCTCTAGTAATATTAAACTTGGAGTCATCTGCCAAAAAAGGAAATACAAGGAGATTAAGACTTGCTTCAAACATTATGTTTATTTATAAAAGAAAGAAGTTAATGGTCTTTATAGAACTGATCAAGATTCAAATTCATCGAAGGTATATTGGATCCTATGAAAGACAAGCATTCTTTAAGATAAATAATATAAAGTTATAATGCACTGGAGCTCCTGAGTGAACTAATTGAATCTGAAACCCTGCACTATTTATTCTTTCATTTATTTTTAAAAGGAAGTTTGATAAAATCATGGAAAATATGGGCAATCAACCAACTTTCCCTCAAAAGGAAGATTTATGGCTGATCACAATAATACAATAGATTAGAATGTTCCAATGAAGGCAGATAAAGAAGTGGCCTCGATGTCACATCTGTCAGGTGGTTATTGTAGGATAACATGGTTTTTGGATGAAACAATGGCCTCTCCTGTTAACAACCACATACCACCAAAGGTCTAGAGGTGATAGCTTGCAGTGTCAGCGTCTTCAAGGGGAAACTACGCCATCGTCATGTCCGATTTTAGATCCTCTGCGCATGTGCAAAGTCTTCTAATGACATCCAGGTGGGTGGGTGGAGCCTCGTGCTGCCACCGCTACCAGTTTACCAAACCACGCACCGCCGCTGCTACAGATTTGTCCGAACTGGAGTAAACCGGTAGCATTTCACCCCTGGTCCAAACCATGGATACAAAATACTTTGGCCACCTAATGAGAAGGAAGGACTCACTGGAGAAGAGCCTAATCTATCCTATCTATCTAATCTGGGATAGATTGAGGGCAAAAGAAGAAGGGGATGACAGAGAACGAGGTGGCTGGATGGAGTCATGGAAGAGTGAGCTTAAATGGACTCCAGAGGATGGTAGAGGACAGGAAGGCCTAGAGGAACGTTGTCCATGGGGTCATGATGGGTCAGACACAACTTCACAACTAACAACAAAAAATCATGGATTTCTTCTAGGCCCACTGTTATTTTCTTTTTATGTGTCAGTTACACATTCCTAGCTATATAAAAATCCATACTTAGGGGATGACTTCTTACTTAGTTTGTGCAGATGTAAACATTGCTATATGTGAACACAGAACTTCAAGGGATTTCATGTATATTATAATTTGGGAATCCTTAGAACATCTTTCCCCAGCCTTGGTATTCTCTTGGGGTGTGGACTTCAACACCTCAAATTCTTAGCAATCCTCATCTTGGGTGGGGAAGTTTGGAAGATGAAGCAGAGTCTTCTGAAGGGAATCCAGGTTGTGTCCTCCTGCCTTCCTTTTAATTCATTTTCTATTATTAATTGGGATGCTCAAATATTCATCTCGCTATCTTCAAAGGGTTTACACCTTTGTGAGATTTCTGTTTGAATGCCAAAATGCCTTTCTGAATCAAAAGTGCAAAATTAGCATAACACTTAAGAGCAGGCAGCATTGTGAAAAATTGTCCTTATAAAACACCTATTCAACATAATATTTTTAGAAGATGGAGCATAGAAAATCCTGTCTTGGGCATAACATGTCTTGTAACATTGCACAAAATATGCATTTGTCTCACAAAAACAAAACAGATTAAGTCTTAGTAACTGTGCAATGAATTTATCACATAGAATAACAGAGATGGAAGGGAACTTGGAGGTCTTCTAGTCGAAACCTTTGCTCAAGCAGTAAACACTATACCATTTCAGACAAATGGTTTTCTAGTCCCTTTTTAAAAGCCTCCAGTGGTAGAGCACCCACAACATCAGAAGCTATTCAAGCTATTCTATTGGTTGATTGCTCTAACCATTAAAAATTTTCTCCTTAGTTCCAGGTTGTTTCTCTCTTTGGTTAGTTTCCAAACATTGTTTCTTGCCTTGCCTTTCAACAATGGTATTTCATTATTATCATGAATTCTACAGGGACAATAATATAGCCTGAATGTAAACTTTCACATTTAAAAATCTCAGCTCAGTTTATAAGCCCTCATCAGTTAGCCACACCCTCATCCATGTAGCCTCCCTGTAAAGGTACAGTATTTGTTTTCTTTCCTTTTCTTAGGCTTTATGTGTATTTCTTTTTAGCCTTTACAGGGAGGATACATGGATGAGGGTGTCGCTAACTGATGAGGGTTTATAAACCCAAAATAGATCTATCTTAGTCTCCCAATGGGCAGCAGAGGGTCTGCTGGCTGCCAGAAAAAAAGCCTAGAAATTAGTGGATTGTGATTTCACTGAACTAGGGCTGCATAAAAATCTTGGTTTACATAGGAAGAACCTGGCTAAAAAGAAATGCATACATACATACATACATACATACATACATACATACATATATACATACACACACATACATACATACATATATATGCAAAAAGTCTGCACAAACACCCATATATTCATGAAAATAATGTTTAAAAAATGATCTGCAATACACACACAAACCTATTTTTTATGTTTGGAGGTACCCTCCCCCCACAAATTTTAAGAGTATTTTTAAAATAATTCACATATCAGTAGAACTGACCTTTACCAATCCACTAAAACAAGAAATGGAAAGAAATTGAAATGGAGAAGTTGGTTTATTATGAATGCATAATCTAGAACAGTGGGTTTGGGGTTTTTTTTAAATTAATATGCTGGCTGGAATTCTGGAAGCTGAAGTCTGCACATTTCAAAGTTGCTCTTGTAAGTTTGAAAAACAATGTTCTGGAGGAGTCTATGACAATTCGCTGCAGCCAGTTTGCCATGACCAACCTGCCACAGCCAACTTGCCGTAGCCAACTTGCTGCAGGACAACTCGCCATGGCCATCTCACCCCAGGATGCTGTGGGACAGGAGTTATACTAATATCAAAGAAATGGTGTCGAGCTTGGCTGGGACTCGCCATTGCTGGGAGGGGCTGGAAGTTTGGAGCCCCGATTGTCCAGGTATCTAGCCTGTGGATTGGTGGGCGGATGAGAAATGGAGTTGAGAAATGGTGGAATAGAATCATTAAAGAAAGGATGCAAAAGAAAATGTGAACGGCAAAAATTAAAATCATTTTTATTTATTTTAAATGATTAAATAGAATTGTTAAATTGTCCCTCAATGAGTTGTCTTGCAGCAAGTTGGCCATGGTGAGTTTGCCCGCTTCAATTTGGCTGTGGTGAGTTGGTTGTGGTGAGTTGGCTGTGGCAAATTTGCCATGGCGAATTGGCCATGGCGAGTTGGCCACAGTGAGTTGGCCGCAACAAGTTGACTGTGGCAAGATGTTTCATTCCTGTTCTGGAGCACATGGCTTCTGCTGTATGCAGAAAAAATGGCTACCAGAATTGAGAGGACTCTAAGCAGATGCTGTTGTGTTCTGCCAGCAGCCTGCGGAGTTGGCAACAGAGTTGGACAGTGAGGAGGCTAGGGAGGAACATGGACCAGTCCTGGAGTCTGGGGAAGGCTCAGACAAGGGCTCTGTGTTGGAGGCAGAGAAAGGGCCATCTGGGCAGTATGGGCTGCCTCTGAAGCCCCCAGAGTTGGACCTCAGCGAGACAGAGGAACAGGGGGAGCCTGTTCCCAGTGTGAGTATGTGCAGAGCTGCCAGAAGGCAAGAACAGTTAAAACAAAAGGGATGACTCAGGAGTAGGGCTTGGAGATGATTGGCCCTTCCCATAAGACTTAAAAGAGGAGCAAAGGCACGTGGGCCTTTGCAGGAAGCAACATTGTTAATTCTGTACAGTTTAAAGTCTGAAGCTCTGTTTGATTCTGGACTCCATGTGGCTTTGCCAATTAGTCTTTAGCAGTATATCAAGGGAGATAAAGGTGGGTGATTATCAGCCTTATCCCAAAGGACTCTTGACAACTATTTCGGACTCATCTGTGAATGAACAGAATTCACGGCTGTTAAAATAAAACATATTTTGGGACTATTCGTGTGTTTCACTGACTCAGGAAGCCTAGGTCAGAACAGATGCTATCTAAGGAGCCCACATATATAATGAACTTTCTATTACCTTACAATAACTATCTTCTTAAATGTTATTTATCGTTTTCTTCTCCTGCATCCAGCCTTCTCAGCCTTTATTTCTTTTCTTTTCATGTCTTACATACCAAGCAATGGCCAAAGCAATCACCATTGCTCTCTCTCTCTCTCTCTCTCTCTCTCTTTCTTCTTTTAAGGGATAGGGCAGTGATGGCAAAAGTGGGGGGCACCCAGGGGGATCGTGCGTGTGTGTGCCTACACGCATAATTCAATGCACCTCACCCCCATGCATGCACCCCCCCCGTGCGATCCCCCACTTTTGGCATGTGATGGAATGGTGAGCCCGGTAGGCCCGTTTTTACCCTCCCCAGGCTCCAGAGGCTTTCTTGGAGCCTGGGGAGGGCAAAAACGTCCTTCCCCACCCCCTCAGAGGCCCTCTGGAGGTCAGAAACGGCCTGTTCTCCGACTTCCAGTGGGCTCAGAAGGCCCAAAATCATGTGGCCGGTGCACGCATGTGCTGCAGATGAGCTAGGGCAATGCTCGCATGCCCACAGATATGGCTTCATGTGCCACCTGAGGCACATTCGCCATCACGGGGATAGAGGAATGATGATACATGTCCTGGTTTTTGTTTTATCTGAGGGAAGAAAAGGGATGAATGGATTTGTACAATCATTTGTTGTACAGTGACCGTTCAAAGTTACACCACTACTGAAAAAAGCTATTTATGACCATTTTTCACACTTATGATCATTGCAGCATCTGCATGGTCACAAGATCAAAATTTGGATACTTGGAAATTGACATGCATTTATGACACTTGTGGTGTCCTGGGTTAGGGGATCACCTGTTGCAACCTTCTGACAAGCAAAGCCAATGGGGAAGCCACATTCACTTAACCACCATGTTATTAACTTAATAATTGCAGTGATACGCTTAGCAATTGTAGCAAGAAAGCTTGTAAAATGGGGCAAAACTTATTTCACAACTGTCTTGCTTAGCATAGGAAATTTGGGGCATAATTGTAGTTGTAAATCAAGGACTACCTCTGCTCAACTTGGAGCCTCTTTCTTGGAGAACTGTGAGGACTGTTTTGACCCATCAGTTCTAATAGCATCACTGAGAAGAAGTAGCAGTGTTAAATTAAATAATAATAATAATAATAATTGGAAGGGAAAAGAGTTGAAGCAGCTGTTGTCCTCTCTCATTCATGGGCTAGAAGACTCCGCAGGGTACTTTTGAGGGTGGAGAAAAATTAGTAGAAAAATAGAAAGATTACATTTCATGTCAAGTTTGGGCTCGATTAGGTATTCTACACAGGCTTTGCATCAGGAGTTATCTGGTTGTGTGTCTGCAATATTTTGGGCCCATCCTGACCTTCTGCCTTCCAACTGGAAATCTCTGGACTTTGACATGGAATTCTTTCAGCCTGAAGACCGAATTTCTATGCTACTAATCATTACTCCAAACAATTAGGAACCCATTTGACTCAACCTTCAATTCTTTAACCAAATTATGTTCTCATCATTGTAAAATCCAGCAATTCTGCTGATGTTCTAATTGCAATCACTCTAACCTAGACTATTTTCCCCAAAGTGGCCCTTTTATTTTCAAAACCAATTAGCCCAACAAGACCTTGCAAACATACCATGCAAAGCACGCAGAGTGCTTGTCTGTATTTTGTCAGAACTAGAAAAACAATTATATTTGGTAGCTTTTAATTAAATATTAAAGAAAAGCCTACCCTTTATCTTTTTTTAAATATATATTTTTAATTAGCTATTATGCAAATGCCAGAAGGTACATTCTGTCATTTTGGAAAACATTCTGCAGATAGTGGTTCTGGTTGTTCTAATGAGTTTGCAGGCCAGCATTTAAGGGTGATGGAATGATCTCAGCTTGTGCCTTTAACCTGATGAGCTGTTTGGATTAGTTTCATTCTTAGGCTTTTTCTTATTTTTGCTAATTCAAGAAGACTTTTGTTGGTGCCAAGGTACCAAAGGTCTTTTAAACCCACCAAAGTCTTTCCCAAAATGGCCAATCACATACTAGCCAACAATTCAAGACTAGACCTTGACAATGGCTTACAGTCATTGCTAAAAACAACAGATGGCATTTTGTGGCATCCTGCCTCTGAATATGAATCTGGAATACATGGAACAGGATTATGCAAAATCCCTTTGATGGAGAACTTTATAGATGGACATAATGCAATTTTCTTCAAGTTGATATGGTGACACAATTTGCCTTGATGTTCCTCACATCACTTCCGCTGATTTGTCACTTTAAAAAAAACCTAAAGAAACTTCTATGAATAAGCTTGTTTGTACATAAGTCCCTTCTGGCTTTTGCAAATACCGATAAAGGCAGGCAAACTGATAAGGCAGTACAGCTGTTTCCTTTCAGTTTTAGAAGCGAGGAAGATACTTGAAGTAACTTCAAGAAAATGCTTTAGGTTAGGTATTAACTGACGCAAAAGACCCTTTCAAAGATTGTGAACAAATCTTTGATTGATTGAACAAAGACAGTGTCCCAACTTTCCCAAACTGAGCTCTCCAGATGTGCTAGATTTCAATTCCTATAATTCTTCCAGCCAGCAAGGAAATTAGCTCATAAAACATAGAATCATAGAGCTGGAAGGGATCTCAGAGGTCTTCTAGTCTAAACCCCCGCTCAAGACCTTATATCCATGATGGTGAACCTATGGCACATATGCCACAGGTGGCAAGCAGAGCCGTATCAATATTTGCCACCAGAAGATGGCAAATGGACCATGTCCAGCCTCCGGAGGGCCTCTGGCGGGAGGGGAAGGCTGTTTTCACCTACCCAGGCTCCTAGAAAGGCTCTGGAGCCTGGGAAGAGCGAAAAATGGGCCTACCGGGCCCACCGGGCCATCACATGCCAAAAGCAGGGGGAGCCCAGGGGGGGTCATGCGTGGGGGGTGGGGCACATAGAAGTATGGGTTAGAGCACGCCTGCGTACAACCCCTCCCCATGCTCCCCTCACTTTTGGCACATGATGGCAAAAAGGTTAGCCATCACTGCCTTATATCATTCAAGTCAAATGGTTGTCTGCTTTTTAAAAACCTCACAGAGATGTGGAAGGTATCAATGTTGGAAAAGCTACCCCACAAATTTGTCTGATTCTGTCTAAATTTGCTTGATTAGAATGTTACAGAATTCTGAAACTTCCCATTCTTCAACATAATTTGATTTATTTATCATATTTATACAGATGCCCATTTCACAGAACTTGACTCTGGGGTGATATACAGTAAAACCATGAAATAACAACAATTAAAACAGAACATCATTAAAACATTGATGTCATTATTTTTAAAAAGGCTAAGGGAAATTTTATGAACAGTGGTACCACAATTCACTTGAGACACCCGCAGTCCTGTTAACACATTGAAAAGGCTAATGTTTCCTGTTCGATATTAGTCGCTAAATATCCAACAAAAACTTCTTTAGCGAGGAGAATAAATTCATACAATATTGGACATTGGCATCTCACATAATCTGAAAAGCTCCATGGAAGTTTCTTCCTTCCACTCTGCTTGGTTAGAAAGCAATCTGCAACCCAATTGACTTCCATGGGCCCCATGCTTTCTGACTTTAGCAAGTTGTGGTGATTGATATCTGAAATGGTTGCCTACCCAATAAGAAAAAGAGACAACATGCTGTGCAAATGTGCATTCTGCTCTTTGAATAGAGGAGCCACAACAGACAAGTTTTTGAGATGACAGTCAATAAGAAACACTTGTATTTGCCATTCCCCAGCTTTTGAGGTTTTGACAATACTTCAGGAAGAAATAAAATGCTTCCATTGAAAAGACTTGCTCTACAATTACCAAAAGGGTTGGATTATTCCAAGCGGAATGAAAGAGTGAGCCCGCAATGCAGCTTTGCTCAAACAGACGATTGATCAATGAGATGGTTGTAACTGATTTTTCAAGAACTTTATTGAATTGGGAAGGAGGTTATTTGGTTTACCAAATATAAAACAGAGAGCTTTCTCAGCATTTATTTTGTGGCCTCCAAAGGGCCCTCAGACTCAGAATCCAAAATCTGGTAGTAAAATCACAGTACTGTCTTGTGTCTAAAGATATTGACCCACGGAATAAGGCTATATTATTATTATCCTTCTCATCTCTTTTACCACCTTCCCCTATTGGTATCTTATGATTCTATTCCTTTGTTCTTTGTATGTACACTGAGAGCTTATGTGCCAGAGCTAAGTTCTTTCTCCATTCAATCACACTTGGCCAATAAAGTATTCTATTCTAAAGTAACTGACTTTACCATTTCCCCGCTTAAATAATACAAAACATAGATTTCTTAAATATCTGTAAGGATCCCTTAGCATCCTTTAGACCTGCCTTTCAATCTCCCCACCAAAAAGGAAAGAAACAGAATCAGGATACATTTCAGTAATTTATTCCTAACTTTTTTGGAACCCATTCAGTTAAGACTATATTTTTCTCCAAGAATAGATACACCTAGATCAGTGATGGCTAACCTTTTCTGGACCAAGTGCCCACATACACAACCCCCCAAAATGCAATGTGTGCACCAGTGGTGGGTTTCAAATTTTTTTACTACCGGTTCTGTGGGTGTGACTTGGTGGGCGTGGCAGGGGAAGGATACTGTTAAATGTCCATTCCCTCCCCAATCCAGGGGAAGGTTGCTGCAAAATCCCCATTTCCTCCTGATCAGCTGGGACCTGGGAGGCAGAAAATAGATAGGGGTGGGACCAGTCAGAACTTTTACTACCGGTTCTCTGAACTACTCAAAATTTCTGCTACCGGTTCTCCAGAACTGGTCAGAAGCTCTGAAACCTACCTCTGGTGTTCACAGGCCCAGTGCATGAGCCTCCCCCATGCATGTGCACGTGCCCCCACATCTGTCCCGCCCCTTGCGCATGCACGTGTAGCCCCCCCTGCATATGCCCCACCCCTGCACATGCACAGCAGAGACCTGAAGACCAGTTGGCTGGTGGGAGGCATGCGCGCATGCGTGGTGGTCCTGAGCTGGGGCGATGGCCTGTGTGCCTACAGAGAGGGCACTGCATGCCACCTCTGGCACACTTTCCATAGCTTCACCATCATGGACCTAGATAAATAAATTAAACTCTAGGAACACCATATATTTAATATGAATTTTCTTATTGGCCAATATGGGCTTGTTATATGTTGCCCAACAAAGTTGAGATGAAATAACTGGGAAAAGTGTGTGTGTGGGGGGGGGGGAATAATTATGCTTATTCTGCCACTTCATCAGTCATTCCTTCTCTAGCCTTTGAGGCCAAAACAAAAATTGACTCTGGTTCCTATCAATTAATAAACTTCATCTTGCAGGATCCGGAAAACTTGCCAATGGTGTTGTAATTCCTGCCTTCTGGAATAATCTTCCCTCTGAGATTCATGTGGCTTCTTACCCTTACACCATTCAAGAAATTATTGAAGATCTGGGTGTTCTCCCAGGATTTGGGCTCAGCTCCTCCTTGTTTTCCCTTGACTTTGTTTTATTTTAAATCAATTTCATTTGGGTTTTTGTTTAATTCTTTTGTTTTAAATTTTGCATTTTGCTCTTCTGGTAGGCTGTATTTCTTTTAATAGATTGGAGTGTTTTTAGTTGCAAGCCACCCAGATTCATTTATGAGTTGACAACTTATCAAATAAATAAAGAGATCCAGCTGCAAAACATTTGTTTATCCCTAATGTAAAGAACTGAAGGTTTTCTTTCAAACCAAACTGTTCAGTTTTTCAGGTTTTTGTGGGTTAGACTAAGGCACAAGTTGCATTTGCCTTCCATGCTCAGCCCTTTGCCTACTTAAATTGCCTACTTTCTAATTGAGGGTCCTAACTGTAGATCAGAGTGCTCTGAATTTGGATGAGTCTGAATTGTTATCTAGTGAATTGGATTAAAATTAATTAATTCCAATGAATCTTTAAATAGTTATGGCTATTTTGACAATCAAGAACAGGGAGTTTGTATACTGTTCTGCACATTCCGAAGCACCCCTTTTGAAGGGTTTTCGAAGTCCTACTAGATGCTGCAGTGCTGACGTATCAATTTTAAGTTAATTTAACCTATATTGATCATTTCAGCATTTGCATTTCTATATACAAATTGACACAGCTGTGTCTATGCAAATCTATATTTGCATAATGGGCATAAGTGGCCATTCTAATTCAGAAGGACCTTCTACACTACATGGTTCGAGTTTTGTACACCATTTTTGGATCACATGGTTCTGAAGACCTTTGCCAACCTTAGGCACTTTCTGTTTTATAAATGTACCCAGTTTTTATTTCTCATCTTTAATTATTTTCATTCTATATTACATTTCTCATCCATATGACTCACTTGCCCAAGCCATGGTAAACACTTTTTTGCATCATGCCCTACTTCCAAGATCTATGCGTTCTGCCAAACACATCAAGAACCTTATCTACATCATCTTGAGACTTTATTGTTTAAACCTCATTTGTGTAGCTCAATTGCCTACAATTTTTTTCCCAATCCAATCATATCCGATTCTCAGACACTGCCTGGACAAGTGCAGGCAGTTTTGTTGGCAAGGTTTTTCAGAAGGTTTGCCATTGCCTCTTTCCTAAGACTAAGAGAAAAGTAACTGGCTCAAGGTCACCCAAATGGCTTTATGCCTAGAATGGGACTAGAACTCTTGGTCTCCCAGTTTATAGCCTGATGTCTTAACCACTATACCAAACTGGCTGTCAGCTAGAGTTTAACTTCTTCAAAAAAAAAAAATACTTTAAATCAGGGGTGGTATTCAGCAGGTTCTGACAGGTTCTGGAGATCTGGTAATGGAAATTTTGAATAGTTCGGAGAACCAGCAAATACCACCTCTGGTTGGCCCCAGAGTGGGGACAAATGGAGATTTTGCAATATCCTTCCCCTGAAGTGGGGTGGGAATGGAGATTTTGCAGTATCCTTCCCCTGCCATGCCCACTAAGCCATGCCCACCAAGCCACACCACGCCCACCAAGCCATGCCCACAGAATCAGTAGTAAAAAAAAAATCGAATTCTACCACTGCTTCAAATGCTTCTGCCAAAATCATCCATCTTAAAAAACTAGTTTTTGCTTTCCAGATCAGAACCGAGTCCAGCAGAACTGGTTTTAATAAAGGCAAAACGTCTTGTGCCATTGCCTCTTCATGAAAGCAATATATGCAATTTACACAGACTTCTGTAAAGCCTTTGATTCAGTGATACATGACAAACTACTTCTAAAACTAAATTCCTATGGCATCTCCAGACCCCTACATAATTGGATAGCTGTGTTCCTGTCAAACAGACAACAAGTGGTCAAAATAGGGAGTGCCCTATCAAATCCTGCACCTGTTAAAAGCAGTGTCCCCCAAGGCAGCGTTCTAGGATCAACACTCTTCATACTATACATAAATGATCTTTGCGATCATATTATAAGCAACTGTGTTCTCTTTGCCAATGATGTAAAAATATTTAACACCACTGACAACGCTGCTACCCTTCAAAAAGACCATTGTGTCGGAATGGTCAAACAATTGGCAACTCAAAATCTCAACCAACAAATGCTCTGTCTTACACATTGGCAAAAAGAATCAGAACACAAAATACAAGCTGAGTGGGCACAACCTTGTAGATGACCCTCATTCTGTCAAGAAACTTGAAGTAGTCATATCTAATTATCTCAGTGCCAAAGCCCGCTGTAACAACATTGCCAAAAAGGCATTAAAAGTTGTAAACCTAATCTTGCGCAGCTTCTTCTCTGGTAATATCACACTATTAACCAGGGCATGCAAAACATTTGCTAGACCAATTCTCGAATACAGCTCTGTAGCTCATCTGTCTGGAACCCGCACTGCATATCGGACATTAATACAATTGAACGTGTCCAGAAATATTTCACAAGAAGAGTCCTCCACTCCTCTGCTCACAACAAAATACCTTTTGCCACCAAACTTGAAATTCTGGGCCTAGAAAACTTAGAACTACGCTGTCTTCAATATGACCTAAGAGTAGCACATAAAATTATCTGCTACAATGTCCTACCTGTCAATGACTACTTCAGCTTCAACCACAACAATACATGAACACATAATAGATACAAACTTAAAGTGAACCACTCCAAACTCGATTGCAGAAAATACGACTTCAGCAACAGAGTGGTCAATGCCTGGAATGAGCTATCTGAATCTGTGGTTTCATCCCAACCCCCACCCCCCACCAAAAAAACTTTAACCTAAGACCAGTGGTTAGAGAACAACTGGTTCTCTGCTCTAATGATTTCTTTCAACAACCAGTTTGCCAAACTGCTCAGAAAGTTAACAACCGGTTCTCCTGAAGTGGTACAAACTGGCTGAATCCCATCATTGCCTAAGACTATCTACTGTTGACCTCACCCCATTCCTAAGAGGTCTGTAAGGGGTGTGCATAAGAGCACCAGCGTGCCTACCATCCTTGTCCTAATGTTCCCTCTATTTGTATCTATTTTATGTATTCAATTCATGCTTATACTTATATATATTACCTAATA
This sequence comes from Masticophis lateralis, assembly GCA_030761175.1. Classification (NCBI taxonomy): domain Eukaryota; kingdom Metazoa; phylum Chordata; class Lepidosauria; order Squamata; family Colubridae; genus Masticophis; species Masticophis lateralis. The sequence goes on along the minus strand of JAUDYJ010000003.1, from coordinate 19,784,684 downwards.
TGTTCTTGACAAATAAATAAAATAAAATAAATAAATGAACATAGCTGCCCTGATGCAAGTTTAGTCAGAATCATATGCCACTGAATTCAATCGTGCAACAGATTTACGTTTCTAAATAAAGAACTGCCAGCCTGCAAGCGGGAAAGGGGAGAATGTATATGTATATAAGGCCACCCTCAACATCTTGAATGCTTGGCACATTTCAGACACTGAACCTAAAATGAGCTGGGCAGCAGTTTGTAAGTATAGTCAGCTTGATGTAATTTCAAACCTTCAAGGAATTTGGGTTCTCGATCTTAACCGACTTGAGTATTCAGTTATTCCTGCTTGTAACTGCAATAGAAAGGACAAGCATAAAGAACCTTCTTCAGTCTACGTAGAATAAAATCTGCAGAAATTTTTAAAAGATAAGACGCCTTGAGTCAAACTGGTGACATCATGGGCACTTCCTTGCAATTTTCTTGGCAATCGTACAACGGTGTTTTGCCTTTGTCTTTTTCTGAGATGTTTTTCAATTTCCCAGTCTAGCCTAAAGGACAGGTGTTCTCTACAGACCTCCCATTAAAATACTCACCTTGCTTACCTTCCAGATCAAAACAACTTCAAGCAGCTGCTGCCACCTGCTTGCCACTCAAGTATTAATTTTTTTGTTGTTTTATTAATTCCCCCACATTTTTTTCGGTCCATTTTTAAAAAAAAATATTCCACTAAACTTCAAATAAATAGTGGTAAGGAAGAAGGAGAGATGATTATTTAGCTGAAGAGTTGGTGGGGAAAAATCGCAACAATTTATTTATTTATTTATTTATTTATTTATTTATTTATTTATTTATTTATTTATTTATTAGATTTATATACCGCCCTTCTCCTGACGGACTCAGGGCGGTGAACAGCCGGCTAAAAAAAAACCAATACAAAAAAGTTAAAATCGTACTAAAAACAAATATAAATTAGGCTGAGAATTTAAAACAGAATAAAACTCTAAAAATTTTAAAAAGTAGAAGGGATCAGGCAAGTCCGGCAAGTTGGAAGAGATAAGTCTTCAAAGCCCGACGAAAAGTCCGGAGGTCGGCAATTGTTCTCAGTTCTGGAGGAAGATCGTTCCAGAGGGTGGGGGCTACCACAGAGAACGCTCTCCCCCTGGGGGTCGCCAGCCGACATTGTCTGGCTGACGGTACCCTGAGGAGGCCCTCTCTGTGGGAGTGAACCGGCCGGTGGGAGGCAATTGGTGGCAGAAGGCGGTCCCGTAAGTACCCTGGTCCTAAGCCATGGAGCGCTTTAAAGGTGATTACCAACACCTTGAAACGCACCCGGAAGTCAACTGGCAACCAATGCAGCTTACGCAGGAGAGGTGTCATGTGGGAGCGCCCCGTCGCTCCCATAATCCCCCGCGCGGCTGCATTCTGTACCAGCTGGAGTCTCCGGGTGCATCCCAAGGGGAGCCCCATGTAGAGAGCATTGCAGTAGTCCAAGCGAGACGTGACGAGCGCCTGAGTGACTGTGCGTAGGGAGTCCCGATCTAGAAAGGGCCACAACTGGCGTATCAGGCGAACCTGATAGAAAGCCCCCCTGGCCACAGCTGTCGTATGATCCTCTAAAGACAGCCGTGGGTCCAGGAGGACGCCCAAGTTGCGCACCCTTTCCGTGGGGGCCAATGATTCGCCCCCAATAACCAACAATGGAGTCAGTTGGCTATATCGGGACACCGGCAGCCACAGCCACTCGGTCTTGGAGGGGTTGAGTCGAAGCCTGTTTCTCTCCATCCAGACTCGCACAGCTTCAAGGCACTGGGACATCACTTCCACGGCATCGTTGGGGTGGTCTGGGGTGGAGATGTACAGCTGAGTATCATCAGCGTACTGATGGAATTAAGATCTTTCTTGAAAAATTTCCTCATGCTTAAAATGAGAAAGCAGTAATCATTCATTTATTACTTACACAGCCCCTTGTCAAACAATCTCTATTACGTACTAGCTCTCTCACAAGCCACAGTTGGATCCAGGGAAGTTAAATTAGAACAATAGAGGAAAATATTTGTAGCTCAGGGCGGTGGTGAAATCCACAGAATCTCACCGGTTCTGTGAGCGTGGCTTGGTGGGCATGGCAGGGGAAGGATACTGCAAAATCTCCATTCCCTCTCCACTCCTGGAGGAAGGATATTACAAAATCTCCAATCCCACCCCACTCTGAGGCCAGCCAGAGGTGGTATTTGCCAGTTCTCTGAACTACTCAGAATTTCCGCTACCAGTTCTCCAGAACCTGTCAGAACCTGCTGGATTTCACCCCTGGCTAAGGGTTGAAATGAGGGGTCCTTGGTGTTCTCTGAGCCTGGGTTGTTTTCTTGCAGACATTTCATTATTTAAAGTATGTAACATTATCAGGGCACTGGTGCTATTACCTAGTTTGGGTAATAAATGTCTGCCAGAAAATAACCAGGCTCAAAGAACACCAAGGACACCTCAGTTAACACAATGTTTAGACAGTATTGCTGCTAAGATTACCTCTGCTTCATTACTATGGGTTGGGGTAGGCATCCATGGAACATCCACATTAAAAATAGTTTTAAATAATGAAGCATTGATAAAATGTCAGAATAGTGAAGACTATTGCAAAAGGTCTTTAACGTTGCAAATTTATGGCAGGAGTGTTGCCATTGTGGTGTAGGGGTTAAGATGCTGTACTATGACTGTTGAGATTTGGGTTTAAGTCCCTCCTCAGCTATGGGAGCTCACTGATGGATTTGGTCCAACCAATCTCTTTTTCTAACCTCACAGGTTTGTTGTGGTGAAAAATTGGAAATGAGAATGCCTCAAGGGCAGATTGAATATGCATCTACTAAATAAGTAATATCTAGTACATCTTAATGGAGAAATGGTATAGAAGTGGAAGTGATACTAGACTAAAATAATTTTGCTCATTCTATATATTCATCAGCATCTGAAAGTCTCTTAGTGATTTGGGGTCAGTTGCTCTCTTGGTCCAATCTGTTTCAGTTTTTGTAAGGGTAAAATCAAGGGAAGATGAGTTATAAGACTAGTTCCTCTTCTTCCTCAATCTCCTTCCAGCATTCTTATGCTGGACCAGGTAACTTTTGCCATTTTCATATAAGATGAGATGATGAGATGAAATGAGATGAGATGAGAAGATGAAATGATGAGATGAGATGAGATGAGATGAGATAAGATAAGGAGATGAGATGAGACGAAACAAGATGAGATGAGATGAGATGAGATGAGATGAGATGAGATGAGATGAGATGAGATGAGATGAGATGAGATGAGATGAGATGAGATGAGATAACTTTTTTTCTGTGAACACACTGGAACACATTAAAAATGAAATTCTGATGCTCTCTTTATATGTGGGGTGTGTGTGTGTGTGTGTGTGTGTGTACACACAGGAAGACACATTATGGCTTATTTTCCAGTTAGGTCTTATTTTGGAGGAAATACTAATACTTAATGGCTTCATTTGGTTGATGATCTTAACTGGGGCTTATTTGGGGGGTATTGTTTATATTACGAGCATCCTGAAAAATCATGCTAGGGCTTATCTTCTGGTTGGGTCTTATTTTCAGGGAAACATGATACACATATACAAATACACACCACACATACATATTGCATATATATTAATCATAATCCATTTTGAATACATGGTGGAAAAAAGAGTTTTGAAAGTTAATAAGGTCATACTGTATGGTATAACGCTATTACAGAGTCTAGTTGTTCTGCTTCGGATACGGCAAAGCCTCCTCCTAGAAGGTAACAAGGAAAACAGGTTGTGAAGTGGATGTGTAGTGTCCCAGACAATCCTGAGGACCCTGCTCAAGCATCGTTTATTTATTTATTTATTCAAGTTATATGCCGCCCTTCTCCGGAGACTCAGGGCGGCTTACAATGCGTTAAGCAATAGCCTTCATACTTTTGTATATACCTGCTTAGTAGGGTTTTCGGGGGGGGGGCCTCAACTAAGCGGTGTTCTTTTTATACAAAGTCAGCTTATTGCCCCCACAATCCGGGTCCTCATTTTACCTACCTCTAAAGGATGAAAGGTTGAGTCAACCTTGAGCCTGGTGAGATTCAAACTTGCAGAAATTGCAGGCAGCTGGTGCTAGTTAACAGCACTTTAGTCTGCTGTGCCACCAAGGCTTTTGTTTATATTATATGCTATGTCCTGGATAGAAGGAAGTAAACTACCAATAATTGTTTCTGCCATCCTCACCACTCAGATATAACTTCGTATATGAGATATGGCATTGTTAAAAACAGAGCTAATGGCTCACCTTTATGGCAGATAAGCATCCAATCTAACCTAAGACTAAATGATCATCTGTCTAAGATGCTCTACAGATAATCTTCAGTTTACAAGCATTCATTTAGCCAAGCATCATTCAATGTTAACACAGCATTGAAAAAAATAACTTACAACAGGTCCTGAACTTACGACAGTTGAAGGATCAAAATTTGAGCATTTGGCAACCAGAATGTATTTACAACAGTTGCAATGTCCCAGGGTCATATGATTGTCATTTGCAACCTTCCCAGCTTCCCATTGACAACAAGCAAAGTCAATGGGGGAAATCACATTCACTTAGTGATTGTCTGATTCACCTAACAACAGCAATGATTTGTTCAACCATCATGGCAAAAAGGTCATTAAAATCAGGTGCAATGCACATTTCTTAGCAATGAAAATTCTGGTCTCGGATGTGGTCGTAAGTTGAGGACTACTTGTAACAGTGAATTCCCGGACTGAACAGAAGGTAGACTTGGTGGATGACCTCCAACTTACCTTCTTACCCTTCCAATTTATTACTCTATGAAAAATCTCAGGACATTTGGCAAATCTGGCAAGATGTTGACATTTTTATTTTATTTATTGGTACTGAGCTTCTGAAAAAGTTCCTGATTACTTCAGCTTCTGGCTTGGTTAACTGCTTGGCAGATTATGTACTTGAGAGATACCTATTTGGCATCCGTTGAATGCCAAAGAAAACGGTGAATTGATTGCATGCATCTTGCAGATGGAAAGCTTTTCCCTGATCAACAGACTGAATTTAGCAGATTTACTGCTTTCCTTGTTTCTTGATGTCCAGTGCCCACTGACACAAATGAGATCATCCATGTAACATCTGTAACTATACCATTATTGAGAAAACCTGGATCATTCAATAATCAGACAAATGTTATTTGTATATCATGCTTATATAAAAACTTCTCAAAGTCAGTATAATAATACTTGATGTAAATATTTCAGAATCTACACCACCTATTAGTATTACCTTATTACATAAAGTAAAACACAGGAAAATCATAAATGTGATTAATATACAATTAATACACTAATATACAAAACAACAATTAAGTATTAAGGATAACATCAATATTTATGGCTCAGTCAAATCGATTTAGAATAAGTAATGGAAAACAAATCCATTAATTGAGAGAATATGAATAACTTTTTCAACTTGGTGAGGGTCTGGGGGTATAAGAAATAAGCAGACTAAGCTGGAAGGTGGGGATAAATGTGTCATCAGTTTGGAATCGTTGCACAGCCAGAACAGCCAAGTCCAGCTTTCCATTATAGTATTCCATTAATCCTTATCTAGAGCAAATTTAGTTTTGACCATTAGTTGACCAGATTCTTGTGTATAGGTAACAATAATAAACTTTTTAGTGCTTTGGGATCAGCCAGTGTTCCTGGTTTGTTGTGCCTGATTGGGGCAGGAAAACCCTGGGATTGTTGAAGGGTTGAAATTTTATATTTGAAGTTCTAACACCAATAAGGACCTATTTCAAGCTGTGTTGGCGCAGTTGTTAGAGTGCAGTATTGCAGGCTAATTCTGCTGACTGCCGCCTGCCAGCAGTGCAGCAGTTCGAGTCTCACCGGCTCCAGCTTGACTCAGATTTCCAGATTGTTGATATTCTGACTCTGTAAAATTGCTTAGAGAGGACTGTAATGAACTATGAAACAGTATATAAGTCTAATGCTATTGCTATTTCATCTCAGACCATGGCCTATTCATTCCCACTGTACAGACCACAGACTTTATTAGCTAATACTGGGGGCATATACTGTTTCTTAGAGTAGATTCAGAAGTATTCACATGTTCAGTTTGGCCTATTGGCTCACAAACACACAGATACTTTAAAAAAGTATAAAGCAGTGGTTCCCAAAGTGGGCAGTACTGCCCCCTGGTGGGATGACTTATGGGGGCGCTAAGGGGAGCCCCCACCATTCCTGGTGGGATGACTTAGGGGGGCGCTAAGAGGCAAGGGGGCTGGCAGAGGAGTGCTGGAGGTGGGCCCCTTGCAGGGCACAGTTCTGCCTGGGGCTTTGTCAGCCGCCAGTCAGCTGAGCACTTCCAGTTCTGGCCCGACTCGCCCCATCACCTCCTGCGCCTGCACGTACCATATGCTGGCAGCCACGCTAAGCCTCATGCGTGCTGCTCTGTTTTGCCTGGCTGGGCAAACTTTCCCTATTTTTTTAAATTAAAAAAGCAGGTTTCTACCACCGACCCACCCTGCAACTATAACTCTTTTCAAATCAGATGTGAACACACACATATTGTAAGTATTCTGATTTTCAGAGCAGAAATGGCTGAAGCAGAAAAATCAAAGAAGAAATGTAGACAATATAGTGTGGGATATCTGAAGTATGGATTTAAACCAGCACCATCATTACTGCAGTGAACAACATTAAAGTACATGCTCTCAATGATCAACTATTCTGAAAGCTCTGTGTTGAGAATGATGGAAGATTTTGATCGTTTGCTGCTTCATACAGAAGTTCATTGGCTATCAAAAGGCAACAGTGTGAGATGCTTTTACAATCTTTTTGACACTATTGTGGAGTGGGGGTGGGGGGCCCTGAGGATGAATTTGTGGCACCAAGGGGCAGTGGACTGAAAAAGCTTGGGAACCACTGGTATAAAGTCTACTTTATAGACTGTTATTTGCTGTTTCTAACAGCTACTACATGGCTTAGGCTCGGGGTACTTACAGGACCACCTCTTGCCTTCCTCCCATCGCCAGGTGCGCTCCCACAGAGTTGGCCTCCTCCGGGTGCCATCAGCCAAACAATGTCGGCTGGCGGCCCCCCAGGGGGAGGGCTTTCTCTGTCAGAGCCCCGACCCTCTGGAATAGTCTGCCCACTGAACTCAGGACGGCCCTTGACCTCCTGTCTTTTCGCCGTGGATTAAAGACGTGGCTGTTCCAACAATACTTTGATCGTGGGGTTATATAGTGTCTTTTTAGCATGATTTTAATGGGGATTTTAATTCATTTTAATTTGTTTGTTGTGATTTGTATTTATGATAGTTTATGTAAGCCGCCATGAATCCTCAGGGAGAATGGCGGCATATAAATCACTTAAATAAATAAAATAAATAAATAAATACTAGCTTCAGTGTCACCCTGTAAAGTAGTGTCATATAGGACAAGTTTCAGTAATCTATGGTAGTCCTATTTTTTTTAGAGCCTATGGAAATCAAAGCTCTCTATTTTGGTCCAATGATAGATATACCTGGAGAAGTACATTTTGCAATAAGGAATACCATATATTTAATATGAGTAATCTGTTTGGCCACTATAGGTCTATTGTACAATGATGAAGAAAACTGAGATGAAGTGTATAAGTAATTAACAACCAAAGTGTTTTTTTCTTCTTATAAACATATAGTTTTATAAACTTCAGATGATTTCAGAAAGACATATGTATAGGCAATTGAGACATTGTAGACCCCATCCATGCTGTTTACTAGGTGGCGTTAGGAAAATAGCTTACAAATATATTTTTCTGATTTTTTTAAAAAAATCCCAGCATAGCCTGTAGAACTGGCATTTCCATATGGCTTTTTATCCAAGTACTAATCAGGTTTGCCCCTATTTTGCTTCTCAGATGTGCCAAAGTCTCTTAGTGGTTGTTATCTGTTGAGATATCTATTTTTTACATAGTGAAAAAGCAAATGTTTTTTTCAATTCACTTACTGTTGATTCTCAAGCTAGTAGAACTATACTGTACTACTATTTGAAACATTTTTAGTAGGCATTATAATTAATTTGAAAAATTTTACATATACATAAATGATTAAATACTTGAGAGGGCATAACATTTCTACACACTTTTCTCTCTGGGGCTTTCCTTCTTTCTTTCTTTCTTTCTTTCTTTCTTTCTTTCTTTCTTTCTTTCTTTCTTTCTTTCTTTCTTTCTTTCCTGTGTGTGTGTTCATTTTTATGAAGCAATTGGCAAAGTAAAAGCTGATGTTTTCCTTTTTTTTTTTTTTTCTAAAGAAAAAGTTTTCATGACTCTGAAACAGAAGTTTCAGAGTTATGGAAAAAGCCATGCTGGCAGATTTGGGGGGCTTAATTTCCTCATAACAATAGATTTAACAGAAAACACATTTTTTTACTGTAACAGAAAACATAAAAGAAGCAAGATGCATTTGGAAACCATGCCCCAAAAGGCAATGTTTGTTTACATGAACATCCAATACCTTTTGCTTGTATTATAGACCAAACTATCCATTAAAGAAATTTAACTTGCTAAAGAACTGTATAATCTCCCCTTTCGGTATATGACCCAAAACAATGCACATTTTTGAAATGTGGGAGTTGCTTTGTGAAATTTATGCCATATAATTCTATAGAGCAAATTTGGCACCAAAGGTGCCTGAGGCTGTTATGTGATGTTTAAATAAAGAGGGAAAAAATATATTAGGTAATACTGAAATGAATAGAAGCTGGTTCTTAAGAAAATAACTGAAATAAGTGCAGGTTATAAGTGTGTTAGCACAAATGCCTGTTTGAATGAACTTGGTTATATGCTTCATTTATATTCTGTGAGACCCACTTGCTATCAAACTATTTTCAAATTTCTGACATTCTACTATAGATGGTCTACAACAGGGGTATCAAATTCAAGGCCCACAGACCAAATCCGACCCACGGGATGCTTAGATCTGTCCTGCAAGGCCACCCTGGATATAGTGAAGGATTGACCCATGGTGCCTCTGCCAGTGAAAACAGAGTTCGTGAGGGCCATGCACAGTCCTCCCAGGCTCCATTTTTGCTGACAGAGGACTGCAGGAGGATCCCCCCAGCCCTTCCCAGGCCACCACAGTGCCCTCAACATGAGTGACGTTGAGCTGGCCATTCCCACCCTGGCCATGCCAATCCTGTATATGTCTAGCTGGTCCTCCAAGATCAAGCACAACTTTGATGCCGCCCTCAATGAAATCAAGTTTGACACCCCTAGTCTACAATGATGTGTCTGTATCCATAACTATTACATAACCTATCCCAAGGGAAATCTATGTCCAATTAATCTCAGCCCTTATACTTGACCAAAGAACCATATTTCCATAATCTTAGGACCTATTGTTGAGGGAGATGGACAATTTCCCTTTGTTCCAAACATCACGGAATTCCATTAAAGTATGATTGAATATTTGAAATGATCAAATGGGATCAGTAAGCTGAATTTTAATTACTGTGCAATTTATTCAACTTATAAATTGCCTCTGCTCTACCTGTGATAAAGATTTTATAGCAAAATCGTCCATGTAAGCAAATGTACATACTTACTTATATGTTTACTTTATTCACTTGGACATATAACAGCAGCTGACAATTTCTCAAGATAGTAGTATGATTAAAAATGAAATGCAATTGTAAATTTAAAAATTAGGATTAAAATGAGCACTGTTTGTTGATGATGATTTCTTTTTTAAATTTGATTTAAATTTGATTTTAATTTCTTTTTTAAAAATCAGCATTTTTTTTGCTATCATCTATCTGTCTATCATCTATCTATCTATCTATCTATCTATCTATCTATCTATCTATCTATCTAATTTTTTTATCAACATATTTAAATGTACAGTCTTTTGTCCATCATTAATCATTGTTCATTCATCTTATTCTTTAACTTCTATTTGCTAATTAATTGTTCGGGTCTGCTCTTCTACCATCTCCTCCTTTTATTTTAATACAACCTTTCCTTTTCTTCTCCCTTCTCTCTCCTCTTTTGTCCCTTTCTATGTTCCTCATTCCTCCTCTCCTTCCTTTTCTACTTCCTCTCCTCTTTCCCCTCTCCTCTCTTCTTCCTCCCTTTCTTCCTCTCCCTCCTACTCTTCTTTTCCCCTTCTTTCTTCCCCTCCTTTTCCCATTCTTCTTTTCTCCTCTTCTCACTTCCCAACTCCCCTCCTTACCCCTCTCTATTTCTCTCCCTTTCTCCACTCCCTTGTTTTATGTGAACACAGCCATACTGTCAGTAACTTCCATACTAGTAGTTTGTAGGAGTACCTACACAACCAACACAATGTCATTAGGAACCTTCTGTCCAGTGATATCTTGTCATAGTAATGATTGCTGTTGGCTTAGTGATCATTAGTATGAATTGCCTTTGGGATTTTGATCTCATATACAGCCAAGACTTGGAGGAAATTGGAAAATACCTGCAGCATGATGTGACAACAATGCAACAGCATTCTAAATTAGGAAACAGTCTGAAACTGGTTTTATTCACAGATTTGATTTTAAAACCTGTACTAGTTTAATCCAGTGACTTTCATTTCAGACCCTTTTGGGAAGGGAGATTAGCTCTAGGGTTGAACAGATATGGAAAACATCTTCTTTTTCCCCTGTGGACTCCAATTTAAAGGATGGAAAGGTCAAATGTTACCAAAAAAAAAATATCTACCTGAAAAGCTTCTTCTTGTCACAGTAGAAATCTCATGTCAGATAGATTAAAACCCAGATCTGATATAAGTAGTTTGGTACGGCACCAAAATCTCATCTGGAAATCTCATAAAAATTCTCTAAAAATAGGACACTTGTAATTCATGACTCGCTAACTAATCGAACATGAAGAAATTCCATCGTTATTTAGGATTGTTTACCATAAACAGCACTATTAATAAGGTTAATCCTACTTTAAGAATATAATAATACTTTTGTTGGGTTATTCCTTGGCCCATTTTAGTGCAGTATTTTGTTTCTTACAATGATAAACCAGATACACTGGGGAATTTAGAAGCAATATATGTTAATTCCTGCCACTGTTTCTCTGAAATCGATATTATCATAGCAATCAACAAAGAAGCAGGATTTGGAATATATTGTTGACATGAAGGTGGATGAATTAAAGTTGAATATCAGTAGAACAATTATAGGCCATGCTTTTAAGAAAGCATGGCCTATAATCACCAGGATCATAAATTGACAATCACTTAAGTATGAGCCAGCAATGTGCTGCAGCTGCCAAAAAAGCCAATGCAGTCATAGGCTGCATTACCATAGAGATGGTCTCAAACACATGTAAAGTGATAGTACCACTTTATCCTGCACTACTAGGACCACACTTGGAAAACTGTGTCCTGTTGTGATGACCATGATACAAAAAGTGTTGTGACAAAGAGTGCAGAGAAGAACAAAGGTGATTAGGACACTGAAGGCTAAAGCACACAATGAACAGTTGGATGTGGGGCGCATAGAATTATGGGTGTGGGCACACACACGTGTGACCCTCCCACCCACCCACCCCCTGCTCCTGGTATGCAATGGCAAAAAGTTTAGCCATCACTGGTGTAGTCTAACAAAGAGAAGAACTAGGGGTGACATGATAACAATCTCCCAATATTTGAGGGACTGTCACAGAAAGAAGGAGGTTGACATATTCTCCAAAGCAACTGAAGTCCAGACAAGGAATAATAGGAGTTGCAAACTTACCAAAGAGAGATCCAACATAGAGCTAAGGAGAAATTTTCTGGCAATGAGAACAATTAATCAGTGGAATGTCTTGCCTCCAGAAGTTGTGAGTGATCCATCACTGGAGGTTTTTAAGAAAAATTGGACACTCATTTGTCCATAATGGTATAGAGTCTCCTGGTTGAGCAGAGGGTTGGGCTAGATCTCCAAGGTACCTACAACTCCATTATTCTGTTATTCTGTGTGGGTTTTTTTCTTTTAGATCTTAGAACTGAACTTAGGTGCAGCCCATGTCTTCAGGCTCTCAAATTTCCATAAAACTAGGGAGTTTGATGATGTAATAAAGAAACCAGTTCACTCTATCTCTGTAGCTGTGGTTCTCCCCTTCCCACCATTGAAGCAGAAACCCTCAAGGATTTTAATACAAATTGCACAGGGGAAAGAAAAGAAAGCAGAAAATGCATATTGCCATGGTTTCCTATGAAAATATTGTTGAAAAATGTGGCAATTGTACCTGATTTGATGAAAGACTATTAATCATACCTTCTCTCCAGAAAAAAAATAATTGCAAAGGCTGTTTCTTTGTTTCCAAATGGCTTTACAAATACTCGGAAAATGCAAAAAACCTAACATCTCCACTCCCAGCTATGATGAAAATGAAGGTGATGATGATGAGGGTTTCAACTGGCACTCCACCTTTCTGTCCATTTGGTACTCAACAACAAAGAATTAAAATATAATTTTAAAAAATTGTAAAATGTCACCATAACAATGTACTTTAAATGTATATTTTTTAAGATTTTTTTTCAAAGGACAGAAGACCAATAGAAAGAAAAGAAAGCGCAAGAAACAAAAAAGAGAGAGAAAAGCCCTAAAGTTAAAAAAAATGACTGACTTCCAATCTTCTTTTCAACAGATAATTACAATCTTATACTGCCTCTTCCCTCTTAGATGTTCTTCAGGTCTAACAGCCCTTTCCCCCCCCCCCTCCAATCTTCTTAATCTTTAAATCCATAAATCATCATTGCATTTCTTTCCTTTTTAAAAAAAGCAAATGTCCAAATAAGGTTTCCAGAATTTTATAAAAGTTGTTGTTTTCTCTGACCAAACAGGTCAGTTTTGCCATTTCTGTTAATTCTGACATTTTCACAATCCATTCTTCTATTACTTCATTAATCATCATTCACCTCTAATTGTGCATACAAAAATCTTGCTCAAAATAATGTCAACTATCAATTAGTTCCAAAGAAGAAGAGGAAGAGAAAGAGGAGGAGGAGGAGTTAAGCTAGAATTAAGGAGAAATTTCCTGTCACTGAGAACAATTAATCAATAAAAGGTTTGCCATCAAAGAAGAGGGGGGTCACCAGAAGGAAAGACAAGAAACTAATAAAGGAGAGAAGCAACTTTTAGAATTAAGGAGCTATTTCCTAATAGCGAGAACAATCAACCACTGGAACAGTTTGCCTTCAGATGTTGTGGGTGCTCCATCACTGGAGACTTTTAAGAAGAGACTGGACAGCCACCTGTCTGAAATGGTATGGGGTCTCCTTGGACTAGAAGACTTCCGTGGTCCCTTCCAAATCTGTTATTCTGTATTCTGCATTTATTCCCATCATTCCTCTCACTTCATTTCATCTTTGGGTTTCTTGGATATCTATACTGCCTGAAAATAAAAGTCATGTTGTGCTTTGCTTCCATTTACCCTCTCTTCCTTGTAAGTCAGTAGGGCAGGTTTATTTTTCCAGTGAGAAATCCAGAGTACAAAAGTAAACCCAACAGAGAAAGGATGGGTTCCAATTTTTGTATGCATTCCCTGGTCTTCTGGTTTGCTAATCAAACATTGCAGCAGCACCAGAGGTGGTAATCAGCAGGTTCTGGCCAGTTTTGGAGAATGGGTAGTGGAAATTGTGAGTAGTTCAGAGAACCAGTAGTAAAAATTCTGACTGGCTCCACCCCGATCTATTCTCTGCCTCCCAAGTCCCAGCTGATTGGGAGGAAATGGGGATTTTGCAGTAACCTTCCCCTGCAGTGGGGAGGGAATGGAGATTTTACAGTATCCTTCCCCTGCCACACCCACCAAGCCACACCCATCAAGCCTTGCCCACAGAACCGGTAGTATTTTTTCTTTTAATCCCATCACTGAGCAGCACCTGTGAGAATACTGTTGGGACAAAGTGAGTGTTTGGGTTTCTAAAAATATTAATTGTATTAAAATATCTGATGCAGAAAGTGTGAGCAAAGACAACATGAATGGCTGATATGCGTTAAAACAATGTTGCACATATCTAACCCTGCCAAATTGAATGAAAACCACCAACTGTGTATGGATTCTATTTTTGGCTGCTGCCCAACATATGTGGAAAAAAAGTAAATCTAGATGGATAGTAAAACATTAGAAAAAGAAATAACTGACCAATGCAGTTTGTGTTAGTCTCCTCTAGCAGAGCAGTATCTGCTGCTGTAGAATCCTTCTATTAAGGCACAGGAGAAGAGATAACAACATGAAGAAATTCCCATGTTAAAATGTTGGTGTTTCCAAATAGATCTGGGAAAAAATCCTGCCTAAAACCCTGGAGAACTTTTAAAGGTTGGCACAGTCTAAACATTTTTCTAGACAGCAAAAATTGTGGCGAATTGGTAGATGCTATGAAGTAGGATCACTCCCTGTTTGGACAAATACTTGCATCTCATTTTTCTCCATTGATGATCCATAGATATTCCAATTATATTCCAGTAATTTGTTCTTCCACTTCACACAAGTCTTCGACTTCCCTTAATCTTACAAGAAATGTTCTCTAGTTGTTTGTTTTTCACATTACATAGACAAAGTTTGTGAGTTTTTCTTTATTAGTCATCACCAAAAAGAAATATCAGCCTTTATATGATGTAGTCAGGAACCAGGATAGAGTTCAAAAATACTACACGTTTATTTCATGCTACATATACCCAAGAATCTGAACTACTAATGGTCAAGGCAAATTGATGCTAGATAAGTTAATTGACTTAAAAGGAGGCTGTATTTAAGTTTCTTATAGTGGTTTAGAGATTCCAAACTGATGATTTATTTGATGCCGCCCTCAGCTCAGCTACAAGGACTGAGGGACGGATTATTCTTGTTGTTCATGGTACCTTCTACGAGCAAATCTAAATCCATAGTTCAAAGATGTCTATCATCTTCCACTTGCTCTTTCTCAGTATAAGCATTATTTTCTCATTTTAAACATTTGCCATTGTTAGTAACTTCTGAGCAAACTAGGAGACAGGTTTCTTGTCATTAAATACTAGTTAGAAGGGAAGAGGTTGAAAGAGGCAACTATGCTATGGATCATCACTGGGTGTAGATAAGTAAGACACACGGTAAAAGCAATGTCTAACCCCAAATCTGTCATAAGCAAGGGATGCACAGCCATCTGGATAGGATGCCCCACCTGTATGTAAAGAACTGGTTTGAATTTTCCTGGGTGTGAACTTAAACTTCAAAATAGAAGAGTTCTTTATTCAGAACTTGAAAAACAAGTTGTCTATAATCTTGCTGAATGTCAACTCTTGGGAAAGGCTGGTGGTACATGGATAGCATGAATGAGATTTATGAAAAGAAGAAGATGCATGGGTAGATTACAAATTGCTCTAACTGTCCCAAAATAACTGAAGGTGAATCCAGAAGAGAAATTATTTCTGTCTGATCTCCCAGACGAGGTCCTCCAAAGAAGAAGAAAATTCAAGACAAATTGTGACTTGTTCAGCTTGACCAGCAAGTCCAACTTGATTCGTCTTATTACTTAATCTGCAATGTAACACTTATTTTCTGGCAAGATTTAATTAATAAGGTTGGGGCCAAGGACTGGTGATGGTGCATTTCAGGGTAGGAGCTGACATGATTAAGTATTCAGAAACTACAGCTGAAATACAGTGGCATGGACAATCCTGGGGACCTTTAGTGTGGTCCATGTAACACCGCTATTGCATGAACTGCACTAGTTGCCAGTTTGCTTCTGGATCTAATACAAAATGTTGGTTATCACCTTTAAAATCCTTTATGGCATGAGCTTCAGCTATCTGAGGAACCATCTCACCTCAATGGGACCTCAATTGTTCTGACAGAAGAAGTTATACTACAGAGTCTATCAGCCATATAATTTGACTGGTGGGGTCCAGGAGAAGAGCATTTTCTGTTCTGGAACATCATGGCTCTCAAGGTGAGATTCATCCTCACTCTCTCAGCTTTTCAAAAGAGCTTGAAAATTTGGCTATGCCAACTGGCTTGGAGTGCCAAGAGGGGCCAACATAAAAAGGGACTAATATAAATCTACTCCGGAGTGGGCTAGGAGAAGATTAGGAGAAAATTCCATCTCCATCCCTTCTATATACTGGTATTTATTTATTTATTTATTTATTTATTTATTTATTTATTTATTTATTTATTTATTTATTTATTTATTTATTTATTTATTTATTTATTTATTTACTTACTTACTTACTTACTTACTTACTTACTTACTTACTTACTTACTTACTTACTTACTTATTTATTTATTTATTTATTTATTTATTATTTTTTGCTGCCCTTCTCTGGAGACTCAGGGTGGCTTACAAACATTAAGCAATAGCCTTCATACTTTTGTATATACCTGCTTAGTAGGGCTTTCGGCCCCTTCTAAGTGGTGTTCTTTTTTATACAAAGTCAGCTTATTACCCAGACAATCCGGGTCCTCATTTTACCTACCTCAGAAGGATGGAAGGCTGAGTCAACCTTGAGCCTGGTGAGATTTGAACTCACAGTAATTGCAGGCGGCTGGCATCTAAGTGCTACTAGCAGCACTTTAGTCCGCTGCACCACCAAGGCTCCAAAATGCATATAGTCAAGGCTTTTGTCTAGTTCTTTATTATTTTTTTAATGTTTTCATTCTTAATGCTGGATATTTTATTGTTTCAATGATCTTACTGTTTTATATTGTTACTTACCGTTTTTAACTTGTCGTAAGCTGCCTGGAGTCAGTTAACAATGAGATGTTGTTGTTGTTGTTAGTCACAAAGTCATGTCTGACCCATTGTGACCCCATGGACAACATTCCTCCAGGGCTTCCTGTCCTCTACCATCCCCCAGAGTCCATTTAAGCTCATACCGACTGCTTCGGTGACTCCATCCAGCCACCTCATTCTCTGTCATCCCGTTCTTCTTTTGCCCTCAACCATTCCCAGCATTAGATGGCCAAAGTACTTGAGTTTCATCTTCAGGATCTGGCCTTCTAAAGAGCAGTCAGGGTTGATCTTCTCTAGGACTGACTGATTTGATCGCCTTGCAGTCCAAGAGACTCGCAGGAGTCTTCCCCAGCACCATAGTTCAAAGGCCTCAATTCTTTGGCGCTCAGCCTTCCTTATGGTCCAACTTTCACAGCCATACATTGCAACTGGGAAAACCATTGGCTTGACTATAGGCACTTTGGTTGGCAGGGTGAAGTCTCTGCTTTTTAATAAACTGTCTAGATTTGCCATAGCTTTCCTCCCCAGGAGCAAGCGTCTTTTAATTTCTTGGCTGCAGTCCCCATCTACAGTGATCTTGGAGCCCAGGAAAATAAAATCTGTCACTACCTCCATTTCTTCCCCATAACAATGAGATGAGAGGCATATAAATTTAATACATAAATAAATAAATGTGTTTGATGGGAATTACCTTCTTTTTGTTCGTGCTCATTTTATTCAGTATAGGGACTCTGATTGATTAGGAAGTATCCAGGAAAGCAGATCCAGATTCTATGAAAATTCAGTGGGAGGTCTAATTCTCCTTATCTGGTTGGTTCAGAAAATAACAACTGAGGTACCATGAGGGATTAACATCTCTACCAGGTTGAGCGGGAAATGTGTATTCTGCCTTTTATGTGAGTCAGATGGCAGTTCTTTAGTATGATAAATAAATAAAATAAATAAAACTAAGATTCTGTTGCTACTTCAGGTGAGAGCTCACGAGCAATGAAAACACAGGTCATTCCTCTTCCTCCTCCTCCTCCTCTTCCTCCTCCTCCTCCTCCTCCTCCTCCTTCTCTTTCTAGGTCTCAGCCAGCAAAACATCTTCTAGACAATTCATGCTTTTCAGCTATACACATTTCATTCTTCCTTTGCTTTCCTTCATTTTGTAATAAAATTTGTTATGATGCAAACTCATTACTATAATATACCATTTATGAAGGAATTTCACAATTTTCAATAATAGTATTGAAACAATAAAGGCAGCCTTTATTGAGTCCTTCAGGAGAAGGGCGGTATATAAATCTAATAAACATAAACATAAACATAAACAGCAGGCCCAATGGCACCAAGACCATGCTGCCCCAAGACCGCAAAGCCATCGGTCTATCTATTGATTCATTTGCCTTCATAATGGAATGCTTGGTTCCTAATTCAAAGGGCAATCATTGGAATATATTTCCCAGTCTGAAAATGCTATTGTGTTTCTACTTTTCCGCACCCACTCCCAAGAGTTGCAAGTACACAATGGGTGATGTGCCTGTGAAACAATAAGGACAATAAAAGTTGTCCTGACAAACTCATAAAAGAACAATAGCAACAAGGCAGCACAGGCTCTCTGAAAACAGCACAGGGATTATGTGCGGACAACTGTACTCACCAGTGGGTTTCTGGCCTGTTGCTGCTTAAATCAGATGCACCAGATTTGGCACAACAATGGGTGACATGGAGGAATGCCAGTTGCCTGGCGATATAGTCTCATTCTAAAAGAACCCCTTACAGTTTCTCAGAATGGATAAGTGACCTGCAAATATTCTAGCTTTGGAACGGCCCTAGATACATTTGTGGAAGTATGACTGACTCCTGCTGGTGCAAGCTATTCTGCATTTACTGATGCCGAGGGGTAACTCTTGTCATTCATTTATTCTTTTTATAAGCTGCCTCTCACTCTGAGAATTCAGACTTACTGCTTTAGTTTTACAACTCTCTAAATCAGATAGAATGGAGAATTGCAGTCATAATAACAAAGCGCTTTGGGTAGCCTAAAAGATTAATGCATTTGTTCAGCAGACTAAATGGCTATCCTTCTAAACTTTGCACATCCAAGGGTGATACAGAATATGAGTTCCCACGAAAATACGTGAGAATCAAAATCCTACTTTTTACAATCCACTTGAAAGTTCAACACTGTTTCTCATGTTTGTGTCTGTGTGTGTAGTCCTCGACTTACAATCACATTGAAGACCAGAACATCTGTTGCTAAACAATGCAAAGAGTCACACCCAATGTTATGACCTGTTTTGCTGCAGTCAATAAGCAAATCATGGAGTCATTAAGGGAATCCAGCTTATCCCATTGACTTGGCTTGTTGGAAGTTCCCTCAAGTCACAAACAGGGATCATGTGATCCCAGTTTGCTGCAACCATTTTAAATACATGCTGGTTTCCAAGCACCCAAATTGATTGTGTGACAGCAAGAATGCTGCAATCACCATAAATGCAAGGAATGGTCATAAACAGGATTGGGATTCAGCCTATTCAGACCAGTTTGGGTGAACTGGTAGCTCCAACAATCAGCTGAGAGTGAACCAGTTTGCTCCAATGATCAGGTTGGCATGCATGCCCCTACACTATACTGACCTATATTTCCTTTGTTTGAAGCGCAGCTGATCGTTAGATTGCCATGCCTCAGTTGTTTTACTCACCAGGGCTGCAGTAGAAAGTAAGTTTTAGAGCTGGTTTCAAATGCACTGCACTTATGTGGAGCACACACTCAGTGAACTGGTTGTTACACCGGTTGAATCCCACCACTGGTCGTAAGTCACTTTTTCCAGTGCACATGTATGCATGTGTATGTGTATATCAGGGTGTGTATGTATATATCAGGGGTGAAATTCATTTAGGCATGCACAGAGGGTCAAAAATGAGACATGGTGACATCTGGGCAGGTGTTGTAGCCCATACGTGGCCTGTGCAGCTAGTAGCTGATTCAGACAGCGAGGAGGCTGTTGTGGTGCTGCGCCAGCAGCCTGTGCAGCTGGCACTCGAGTCGGACAATGAAGAGGTTAGAGAAGATGTGGTGCCAGAGGCGGGGATTCAGCCAGGGCCTTCAGAACTCCAGAAGCTCCCTTAAGTGAAGAGGATGAAGAGGAGGAGCCTCTTCTTTTTTTTTTTATTGAAAAAGTTTTACATTACAGTTTATTTTTAAAACCCCTTCCCCATCCCACCCCCCTACCACCCTCACCCTATCCCCCCTATCCCTCCCCAATCCCCCCCTTGACTTCCGCTATTAAACAAACATTAACATTCAATATTTAACAATTTTTTAAGGTGAGATCCAACTAAAAAAAAAAAAACTATAACCTTATTTTATAACCAATTTTAACCTTAAATAATAAGAAAATTTTTTTTAAACCAATATTTAACAACATAAATCAAATATAAAAAAAAACTCTTAACTCTTAACAATCTATTTAAAAAAATCTAGTAAAATAATTTTGAGCATCATAAAATTTAAATTGAAGTATCATATAAATAATGTAAACATATAACATTAACTATAATTCCCAATATTCCGTGTATCAAGGTCAAAGTCAAACAGTACCTAATACATTTCTCTTTAAAATTAAGTCTAAATATTAAAAATATAAATTCAATTACATAAAATATAATAGAAATTCAAAATTATCAAATTCAATACATTTCTCTTTCAGATTAATTCTAAATATGGAAAATATAAATTCAGTTAAATGCTAATTGAAACTTTTTACTTTGATATTTATTCTTCATGTATTCTACCCATTTCTTCCACTCCTTAGCAAAAACTTCATGGGTCCTTTCTTTTAAGTATGCAGAAATTTTAGCCATCTCTACAAAGTTAGACATCTTCAGTATCCATTCCTCTATTGTGGGTACGTTATCCTTCTTCCAATATTGACCTATCAGTAATCTAGCTGCAGTAATCATGTGTAAAATTACTCTAGTGTCAGTTGCTGAACAACCCTTAACTATACCCAACAAAAAAAACTGAGGAGAAAACTCAAGCTTCTTCTTCAAAATGTTCTGCATTACCCACCAAAGTTTAATCCAAAATGCTTTCAGTTTTCTGCATGTCCACCAAATATGAAAATATGTTGCATCCAGTCACACCTCCAACATTTAGGTTGAACATTTGGATACATACATGATAACTTCTTAGGGTCTAAATGCCATCTATAAAATATCTTATAAAAATTTTCCCTCAAATTCTGTGCCTGTGTAAATTTAACATTCTGGACCCAAATCTTTTCCCATGTTTCCAACATTACAGGTTCTTCAAAATTTTGCGCCCATTTAATCATACAATCTTTAACTAGTTCCCCCTCTGAATCTCTTTCTAACAGTAAATTATACACTCGTTTAATATGCATCGGCCCTTTACATTTTATCTGAGTCACCAAATCTTCTTCATATAACATTAGTCCAATTTTCTGATCTTCTCTCCATCTTGCTTGAAGTTGAAAATACTGCAACCAGGTTAAGTTCACTCCTTCTTCCAACAGGGTATTCAAGGATTTCAAGCTCCATCTGCCCCCATCATTAAGAAGTATCTCTTTATACAACAACCCCCCGAGTGACTTTATATTTGGCATAATCTGCCCAAAATCCAACCACAAAGGTATTTTGTAATCCAATTGAAGCTGGTGCTTCTTCCAAACTCTCATCAAAGCATGTCTTAAAATATGACTATTAAATACACTGTCTCTCTTATCTTCATAAAGTAAATATGCATGCCATCCAAATTGCAAGTCATGGCCTTCTATATTCAAAATTTCTATTTTTGTTGTTCCAATCCAATCTCCAACTTGTGTCAACACTGCTTCATAATATAGACGTAGATTTGGAACTTTAAGGCCACCTCTTTCACGAGCATCTTGCATAATTTTAAGTTTAACTCTTGGTTTTTTCCCATTCCAGATAAATTTATTTAAACCTGCTTGCCATTCCATCAAAAACTTGTCATTTTTAAGCACCGGAATCATTTGAAACAAAAACAGAAATCTAGGTAGAACGTTCATCTTAACAGCTGCTATTCTACCAAGCAAAGGTAGTTGCAGCTTCTTCCATGTTTCAAGATCCTTTTGAATCTTATGCCAGAGTTCCTCATAATTATTTTGAAAGAGTTTTATATTGGATGCTGCAACTTGGACCCCTAGATATTTCACCTTTGTAGCTATTTCAAAGCCTGCCAACCTTTCAAGCTCATTCCTTTGTGGTTCCAACATGTTTTTGACTATCATCTTGGTCTTTTTCTGGTTCAGGCTAAAACCTGAAACCAGACCATATTCCTCTATAATGTTTTTCATCTGGATGATTGATTCCAAAGGTCGTGTTAGGGTAACAACCAGATCATCTGCGAATGCCTTTGTTCTGTAATCTCTTTGCCTTACAACTATTCCCTTCAAATTGTCCGAGTCCCGTAGAGCATTCAACAGCACTTCCAAAGTCAAAATAAATAGTAATGGGGATAATGGACAACCTTGTCTTGTTCCTTTCTGTATGTTAAAATTGGTAGTTAAACTGCCGTTAATAATAATTTGTGCCATCTGTTCTTGATAAACTGCCGAAATCGCTTGTATAAACTGTTCCACAAAATCCATTTTGTGCAAAGTCTTTTTTAGAAAATCCCAACTGACTCGATCAAAGGCCTTCTCCGCATCCAAAAACACCAGCACCGCAGAGTCTGTTTATTTTTCTCAAGATATTCCAACAAATCTATGAGTTGCCTGACATTGTCCTTCATATGTCTACCTTCTATAAAACCTGCTTGGTCTTCATGAATCACATCTTGAATAACTGGCATCAATCTGTTGGCTAATACTTTAGCATAAATTTTATAATCCGTATTCAGGAGAGATATTGGTCTAAAATTTTCGGGTTTTACAGGTTCTTCTTCTTTAGGTATCAGTGAAATAAAAGCCGTCTTCCACGAGGGGGGTATTTTACCCCCCTGCTGAATATTACAAAACAAATCCTTAAGATGCTCAACCAATTCCTCTTGTAAAGTCTTATAATATACTGCCGTCAAACCATCTGTCCCAGGAGCTTTAGATAATTTCAATTGTTTTATTGCATATAAAATCTCTTCAGATGTTATAGGTCGATTCAATCTATCACTTTGGGTACTTGAGATTTTTGTAACTCTCTTCTTCTGCAGATATTCATCGATAAAGTCCTCTTTAATTTTATCAGCTTGGTACAATTTAGAATAATAAGCTAGAAAGGCTTGATGTATTAAATTCTGCTGATGCACTTGTTTCCCTTTATACTCAATAGTGTTTATTATACGAGAACTTTGTTGTTTCCTCAAAGTATAAGCCAACCATCTGCCAGGTTTATTAGCCTTACAAAAAGTATTATGTTTAGCGTATTGCAGATTAGTTGCTGTTTGATCCGGCATCAATATTTGAAATTGATCTTTCAGGAGTTTTATCGTTAATTGTACCTTTTCATCAGTCGGATTCTTAATAAGCAATTGCTCTTTCTCCTTTATCTCTGTCTCCAATTCTATTCTTGACTTCTGACGTATTAATCTGTATTTAGAATTCATGTAAATCAGTACACCCCTCATATAAGCCTTGCATGCGTCCCATACAATCTCAATAGGTGTACCTTTGTACAAATTAATATCAAAAAATTCTTTAACATGTTTCTTAAGGTCCATAATATTCTTTTCATATCTAAATAGATTTTCATTCATACGCCAAGATCTCCTTTCTCTTTTACCAAAATTTATCTCCATCCACACCGGACTATGATCCGTTAAAGTTCTGGGAAATATTTTTGTCTTAGTCACTATAGTAAGTAAATCAGTAGTAGCCAGCATAAAGTCAATTCTCGAAAAAGATTTATGTCTATCAGAAAAAAAGGTAAAATCCAATTCCTTAGGATGATGAATTCTCCAAACATCCTTCAACTCCAATTCTTCTTTCAATGAAAAGAAAGTCGGTGGTAACTTATTCCCTTTCTTGGCCGACGTCTTTTTATCAAGCGTTGCATCAATCACCCCGTTCCAATCACCCATAATCAAAAAAGACTTATAATTCCACTGCAATATTTTATTGTTCAGCACTTTGTAGAAAATTTCCTGCTGCTGGTTCAGGGCATAAATGCCAATTAGAAGTATCAAAGCATTCTGTATATTTATTTCGACTGCAATGTATCTCCCCTCATCATCCGCTTCTATCAGTTTAGCTGGTATTCTTTTAGAAATATAAAAAACAAGTCCATTCCTTTTCACCGAACTAGAAGATATAAAATGTGATCCAAGTTTTGAAGTTAAGAATTTTTGGTCCTGGGTTCTAATATGAGTTTCTTGCAAACAAACGACATCATTTTTATATTGCTTCAAGTAATGAAATATTTTTCTTCTTTTCTGTGGTGAGTTCAAACCGTTCATGTTCCATGATAAAAATCTGAGTGTCATTCTGAAAATGAATGAAGCCCTTTGAGCATTTGACGAAGACTCTCTCCAACAGCCGATGTCTTCGGTCTCGCCCCTCCCACAACTTCAGAGTATAATTTTTTCCCTTTTGTACCATTCTCTTCCTGTGGTATCCTCCCCTGATGTGTCTCTAATCTTTGCTTTCCTGCGGCTCGAGTTATACATTGATCTTTAGGTTCTTGCATCAGTAAGTCCAGATCAGGCTCCACCTCTCTTGTAGCTCTGGATTGCTTTGGTTTAACCTCAAGAAGTTCTATTAGCGAATCCTCTGAAAGACCTCCTACAGCACCTAGAGTTTCCTCCCTTGCTACTTCTTGATTTACCTGTCCTTCTTTTGGCAAAATTACTTCTTGAATCCCCTCTTCAGGAGCCTTCTCAACTGAGATATCTTCAATAGGTAAAAGTGTAGATGAGCGAGGTGATATTGAAATTTTTTTTAGAACATTGTTGTAAAACTGTTCCGCCTTTTCCACAGAATTAATACAATATCTTACATCCTCATGTCGCAAAATGATACCAACAGGAGCATCCCATCTAAATGGGATCTGACGCTTTTTCAACTCATTTACAAGAAAGCCAAAATCTTTCCGATCTCTTAACATTTTTGGTGGCAGCTCTTTGTAAACACCAATTTGGTTACCTTCATGTTGAACGGTGGTATGGAAAGAACTTTGCAAAATGTCATTTCTCAATTTTCTCTCAGTGAAATAAATCACCACGTCTCTTGGCAAATTCCTCTGTCTCGCTATACGTGAGTTAGCTCTGTACAGCTTGTCAATTCTGTTGGCAATCACATCTGGTTCAGCTTTTAAAATCTTAGCCAAAACCTCCACACAAGTTGCCCTCAAGTCCTCTCTATTATTCTCCCTTAAACCTCTCAGTCTTATGGCATACTCCATATTCCGAAATTGCAACATCGTGATCTCCTCTTCAAGCCTCTGGCTCTGCACCACCACCTTAAACATCTGTTCCTTTGCTTCCTTCTTGTTAGCTTCCACTTCAGAATTTAAGTCTTACACTTTTTTCTCAACAGCCAGTAGGGCATCAGTAAGAACTGTAGCTACTTTAGTTACGCTCTGATGTAATCCTTCAGTTTTTTCCTCCACCAGCTCCTTCACTTCCCCCACCATCTCCTTCATTTCCTTTTGATTTTTCCCCATCCTTTCATCCATTTTACTCATTTTTCCAGAAAGCTCTCCCAAGGATTTGTGTATGTTTAATATAAATGCTTTCAAATCCTCTGTCTCGCTGTCCTGTGACTGTTTTAAAGCTGACACTGACTTTTCCTTTGTCTGATGTGTGGGGGAATCCCCCCCCCCCCGTTTTCTTTGAAGCCATGCCTGAGCAGGATTTAAATCTTTGAAAAAAAGAGAGAAATCTTCCTCCTTTTCCTGTCCTCCCCAGTTTTACAGAAAAGGAGTAAAATCCGTTGTCTTTTGCAGTTAGAAAGAGCTTATAAAACTTGTAAATAGACTCAATACAATTACAGGCAGGCACACTTTCGCTTTCTTGCTGTGCTTTCTGCTTTCACTAGCTCAACTTTGATCAGCCACCATTTTCAAGCACTTTCACACAGAGACAGCTTGCTTTCCAAAGTTAAAAAAGTCCATTTAAAATAGTTATAACTCTCATAAAAGATTCCAGGTCTCACCAAATTTGTTGTAGTACGTTTAGAGATATGTTGCAACCGTTGGAGTTGCCCTCTCCGTCTCGCTCTGTCTTGCAGAGGTCCCACGCCGCTCGGAGATTCAGCAGCTTGGAGAGGGAGCCCAGACACAGAGCGCTTGCCAGGGCACAAAAGACCACCCTGGTAGCGCTTCTGGGGCTCAACCTAAAGCTGCCCACTCTAGCCCCCCCTTATTTCCAAAGGGCAGCTTTCCGAGCCGCTTTTCGATCGATAAAGCGGCTCTACAGGCGGCGGGGGCGGCGACCGAACGAACAAGCCGCCCTGCGACGGAGAGAACGCCAACCGGAAGTCTGGAGGAGCCTCTTCTTGATGCACAGGTGGTGCAGAGCTGCCAAAAGGCAGGAATGGCTCCTCAGGAGGAGCTCTCCTTGAGAGTAAGGCTTGAGGCCAATTGGCCACTTCCTTAGCCTATTTAAGGAGGAATGCCAACAGAAGCAATTTGCAGGGAACAACTTAGTTCACATACCTTCGTGTCTTGCCTTGTTTATTTTATCAGCTTCCTGCAAATTGCTTCTGGGCATTCTGCCAACCGTAGTAAGCTTTCAGTTATTATTCTTTGAATTCTTGGGCAGCTGTTAATGCAATTAATTAACAGCCATTGTTGTAAAAGACTGGTTTATTCAATAAACTAAGGTTTGAACGGACTTTGTAAGTGCTGCGTTCTTTGGAGTCCGTAGCTGGGGCAGAACAGAAGGTGGGCAGAGCCTCCCACCGCCACTGGCACTACTGGATCATGCAATCTGGATAGATCCGGCTGAATTTCACCACTGTGTATATACTGTATGTGTGTGTGTGTGTGTGTGTGTGTGTGTGTGTTTTCTGAGGTTTTCGCGGGTGTTTGTATGTAGATCTTTGGTTATTCGAGTCTTCTCCCGCATAGAATTGGAAGTATCTTGGTGACGTTTCAACGAAGTCTCATTCGTCATCTTCAGGCTGGTGTTCTCGGCTTCGTGCTTTCAGGAGCAATGTGAGATTGCAGCTGTTCCTTCCTTTTAACTGCTAGTGGGGGTGTGAGCTGATTGGGTGGGAGCTTGGCTGTGTTCTGATTGGGTGGAGGTGTGTTCTGATTGGTTAGGGGCTTGGCTGTGCTCTGATTGGATGGGGGGACAGCTGCAATCTCACATTGCTCCTGAAAGCACGAAGCCAAGAACACCAGCCTGAAGATGACGTATGAGACTTTGTCAAAACGCAGGAGAAGACCCGAACAACCAAAGACCTACATATATATATATATATATATACACACACACACACACACACACACATATATATATATATACACATACACACACACACACACACATATACATACATGTATGCATACATACATATTCATGTTTATTTCCACAGCAGCTAATAACGTAGCCTTCTTATGCATTGTCCCTCCTTTTTGATCAGGCAAAGATTGTTAAAGTTTCTAATGCTACCATTGACTCCATTGCAGAACTCATGGGAACAGAATACTAAAGTCATTTCTAAAATAATTAATGGTGGACTTCTCTATGCATTTCTAGTCATGTTTTGCAGGTATGTATTGCAAGGAAGTAAAAGATACTGGTGAAAAGCAGCTACATATAGTAGTCCAGCTCAACTATCTGGATCTTTTATTTAAATATCCATTGAGCTATGGAGTAGCAAACCAAGAAAACACACATGATCACTGGGTAAGCATGACCTGAGTTTGAACATTATAGATGTGATGCATCCATTCATAAATTCAAGATCATAATTTCTTATCTCTGTTCAGAAGCCTACAGTAAGACCTCCTCTGCAGGTGTTGCCAATGGCTTTACACCAGCTGAATTTAGGATTTAATATTATGGATTGTGTCTACAGGCAAGGAGCATTTGATACTATTTCAGCTTGCTGTTAAGAAGCTGCAGCTCCTAACTTGTCACAACTTAGACTATTTTATATTTTTATTATTTTTATTTTATTTTATTTAGTTTGTCAAACATGTACGAGATAACAGGTATAAGTATAAACATGGACATGAGCACACGAAATGAGTACAAATAAATGGGGACAGTAGGACAGGGATGGTAGGCACATTTGTGCGCTTATGCATGCCCCCTTACAGACCTCTTAGAAATGGAGTGAGGTCCACGGTAGACAGTTTAAGGTTGAAGCTATGGGGGTTTGAGGAAGTAACAACGGAGTCAGGTAGAGCATTCCAGGCATTGACCACTCTATTGCCCAAGTCGTATTTTCTGCAATCAAGTTTGGAGCAGTTTACCTTGAGTTTGTATTTATTGTTTGCCTGTATATTATTGAGGTTGAAGCTGAAGTAGTCATTGACAGGTAAGACGTTGTAGCAGACAATTTTGTGTACTATGCTTAGGTCAGACCATAGGCAGCTAATTTCAAGGTTGTCCAAAATTTCAAGCCTGGTGGCATAAGATACTTTATTGTGAGTAGTGGCCCTGAAAATTATAGGGTGTCACAGCCAGTAAATGTTTGTTTGTTTGTTTGTTTGTTTTATTTGTCAAGAATGTATTTGGTAATAAGTATAAGCATGGATTAGATACATAAAATAGGTACAAATAGAAGAAACATTAGGACAGGGATGGTAGGCACGATGGTGCTCTTATGCACGCTCCTTACAGAACTCTTAAGAAGGGGTGAGGACTTAGACAGTCTTAGGTTAAAATTTTGGGGTTTTGGGGATGAAACCACAGAGCCAGGTAGTGTATTCCAGGCATTGACCACTCTGTTGCTGAAGTCGTATTTTCTGCAATCGAGTTTGGTGCAGTTTACCTTAAGTTTGTAGCTATTGTGTGCTTGTGTATTGTTGTGGTTGAAGTCATTGACAGGTAGGACATTGTAGCAGATAATTTTATGAGTTCTGTGAGAGTCTTGGCTCTGCAAGTATATTGAAATGGGTATTGTTAGCGCCAAAGTGTTTATGAGTGATTAATTTATATTATGTCCAACAATATATCTAGGGACACTGATGGTCATGAGTGAAGAACTGAAAGGACAGGAAATTGAAGAAGGACTGGAATGGAAGATGATCTGTTTGAGCTTTGGAAAATGGCTTGGCAAAACAAGCCATTTACAAAATGGCTTATTTTGTAAAATAAGAAGGCTCACCCTATACATTAGCACATGATGCTCCTGTTTACAAATATAGTCCTGCAGAAAGATAGGGATTACATTAGTTCCTTTGTCCAGGCATTGATTTTTATCACATTGGGTTTTTATGGAAATGACAAAATCTATTCATATCGTCAATGCCCTTGTCCCTCTGTTCAAAGAATGTTGGATAGGAGGCTGAGACAGGGAAATCACACAAACTTCATCTCCTTCAAACAAGCTCTCCTTCAAATGATTCTCATTCTATTTCAGGCCAGGCTATAATGTGCTTCTATAAATCCATATTATTAGCAATCCGTACTCTATTGCATGGCTGGAGCATATGATAGTTCACAATAGAAATGGGAAGGAATTTGATTCTAAAAGTTATAGAAGCAATATGGAAATTCTCCAGGATAAAAGTTTCAATACATTTCTCTTTCAGATTAATTCTAAATATGGAAAATATAAATTCAGTTAAATGCTAATTGAAACTTTTTACTTTGATATTTATTCTTCATGTATTCTACCCATTTCTTCCACTCCTTAGCAAAAACTTCATGGGTCCTTTCTTTTAAGTATGCAGAAATTTTAGCCATCTCTACAAAGTTAGACATCTTCAGTATCCATTCCTCTATTGTGGGTACGTTATCCTTCTTCCAATATTGACCTATCAGTAATCTAGCTGCAGTAATCATGTGTAAAATTACTCTAGTGTCAGTTGCTGAACAACCCTTAACTATACCCAACAAAAAAAACTGAGGAGAAAACTCAAGCTTCTTCTTCAAAATGTTCTGCATTACCCACCAAAGTTTAATCCAAAATGCTTTCAGTTTTCTGCATGTCCACCAAATATGAAAATATGTTGCATCCAGTCACACCTCCAACATTTAGGTTGAACATTTGGATACATACATGATAACTTCTTAGGGTCTAAATGCCATCTATAAAATATCTTATAAAAATTTTCCCTCAAATTCTGTGCCTGTGTAAATTTAACATTCTGGACCCAAATCTTTTCCCATGTTTCCAACATTACAGGTTCTTCAAAATTTTGCGCCCATTTAATCATACAATCTTTAACTAGTTCCCCCTCTGAATCTCTTTCTAACAGTAAATTATACACTCGTTTAATATGCATCGGCCCTTTACATTTTATCTGAGTCACCAAATCTTCTTCATATAACATTAGTCCAATTTTCTGATCTTCTCTCCATCTTGCTTGAAGTTGAAAATACTGCAACCAGGTTAAGTTCACTCCTTCTTCCAACAGGGTATTCAAGGATTTCAAGCTCCATCTGCCCCCATCATTAAGAAGTATCTCTTTATACAACAACCCCCCGAGTGACTTTATATTTGGCATAATCTGCCCAAAATCCAACCACAAAGGTATTTTGTAATCCAATTGAAGCTGGTGCTTCTTCCAAACTCTCATCAAAGCATGTCTTAAAATATGACTATTAAATACACTGTCTCTCTTATCTTCATAAAGTAAATATGCATGCCATCCAAATTGCAAGTCATGGCCTTCTATATTCAAAATTTCTATTTTTGTTGTTCCAATCCAATCTCCAACTTGTGTCAACACTGCTTCATAATATAGACGTAGATTTGGAACTAAGGCCACCTCTTTCACGAGCATCTTGCATAATTTTAAGTTTAACTCTTGGTTTTTTCCCATTCCAGATAAATTTATTTAAACCTGCTTGCCATTCCATCAAAAACTTGTCATTTTTAAGCACCGGAATCATTTGAAACAAAAACAGAAATCTAGGTAGAACGTTCATCTTAACAGCTGCTATTCTACCAAGCAAAGGTAGTTGCAGCTTCTTCCATGTTTCAAGATCCTTTTGAATCTTATGCCAGAGTTCCTCATAATTATTTTGAAAGAGTTTTATATTGGATGCTGCAACTTGGACCCCTAGATATTTCACCTTTGTAGCTATTTCAAAGCCTGCCAACCTTTCAAGCTCATTCCTTTGTGGTTCCAACATGTTTTTGACTATCATCTTGGTCTTTTTCTGGTTCAGGCTAAAACCTGAAACCAGACCATATTCCTCTATAATGTTTTTCATCTGGATGATTGATTCCAAAGGTCGTGTTAGGGTAACAACCAGATCATCTGCGAATGCCTTTGTTCTGTAATCTCTTTGCCTTACAACTATTCCCTTCAAATTGTCCGAGTCCCGTAGAGCATTCAACAGCACTTCCAAAGTCAAAATAAATAGTAATGGGGATAATGGACAACCTTGTCTTGTTCCTTTCTGTATGTTAAAATTGGTAGTTAAACTGCCGTTAATAATAATTTGTGCCGTCTGTTCTTGATAAACTGCCGAAATCGCTTGTATAAACTGTTCCACAAAATCCATTTTGTGCAAAGTCTTTTTTAGAAAATCCCAACTGACTCGATCAAAGGCCTTCTCCGCATCCAAAAACACCAGCACCGCAGAGTCTGTTTATTTTTCTCAAGATATTCCAACAAATCTATGAGTTGCCTGACATTGTCCTTCATATGTCTACCTTCTATAAAACCTGCTTGGTCTTCATGAATCACATCTTGAATAACTGGCATCAATCTGTTGGCTAATACTTTAGCATAAATTTTATAATCCGTATTCAGGAGAGATATTGGTCTAAAATTTTCGGGTTTTACAGGTTCTTCTTCTTTAGGTATCAGTGAAATAAAAGCCGTCTTCCACGAGGGGGGTATTTTACCCCCCTGCTGAATATTACAAAACAAATCCTTAAGATGCTCAACCAATTCCTCTTGTAAAGTCTTATAATATACTGCCGTCAAACCATCTGTCCCAGGAGCTTTAGATAATTTCAATTGTTTTATTGCATATAAAATCTCTTCAGATGTTATAGGTCGATTCAATCTATCACTTTGGGTACTTGAGATTTTTGTAACTCTCTTCTTCTGCAGATATTCATCGATAAAGTCCTCTTTAATTTTATCAGCTTGGTACAATTTAGAATAATAAGCTAGAAAGGCTTGATGTATTAAATTCTGCTGATGCACTTGTTTCCCTTTATACTCAATAGTGTTTATTATACGAGAACTTTGTTGTTTCCTCAAAGTATAAGCCAACCATCTGCCAGGTTTATTAGCCTTACAAAAAGTATTATGTTTAGCGTATTGCAGATTAGTTGCTGTTTGATCCGGCATCAATATTTGAAATTGATCTTTCAGGAGTTTTATCGTTAATTGTACCTTTTCATCAGTCGGATTCTTAATAAGCAATTGCTCTTTCTCCTTTATCTCTGTCTCCAATTCTATTCTTGACTTCTGACGTATTAATCTGTATTTAGAATTCATGTAAATCAGTACACCCCTCATATAAGCCTTGCATGCGTCCCATACAATCTCAATAGGTGTACCTTTGTACAAATTAATATCAAAAAATTCTTTAACATGTTTCTTAAGGTCCATAATATTCTTTTCATATCTAAATAGATTTTCATTCATACGCCAAGATCTCCTTTCTCTTTTACCAAAATTTATCTCCATCCACACCGGACTATGATCCGTTAAAGTTCTGGGAAATATTTTTGTCTTAGTCACTATAGTAAGTAAATCAGTAGTAGCCAGCATAAAGTCAATTCTCGAAAAAGATTTATGTCTATCAGAAAAAAAGGTAAAATCCAATTCCTTAGGATGATGAATTCTCCAAACATCCTTCAACTCCAATTCTTCTTTCAATGAAAAGAAAGTCGGTGGTAACTTATTCCCTTTCTTGGCCGACGTCTTTTTATCAAGCGTTGCATCAATCACCCCGTTCCAATCACCCATAATCAAAAAAGACTTATAATTCCACTGCAATATTTTATTGTTCAGCACTTTGTAGAAAATTTCCTGCTGCTGGTTCAGGGCATAAATGCCAATTAGAAGTATCAAAGCATTCTGTATATTTATTTCGACTGCAATGTATCTCCCCTCATCATCCGCTTCTATCAGTTTAGCTGGTATTCTTTTAGAAATATAAAAAACAAGTCCATTCCTTTTCACCGAACTAGAAGATATAAAATGTGATCCAAGTTTTGAAGTTAAGAATTTTTGGTCCTGGGTTCTAATATGAGTTTCTTGCAAACAAACGACATCATTTTTATATTGCTTCAAGTAATGAAATATTTTTCTTCTTTTCTGTGGTGAGTTCAAACCGTTCATGTTCCATGATAAAAATCTGAGTGTCATTCTGAAAATGAATGAAGCCCTTTGAGCATTTGACGAAGACTCTCTCCAACAGCCGATGTCTTCGGTCTCGCCCCTCCCACAACTTCAGAGTATAATTTTTTCCCTTTTGTACCATTCTCTTCCTGTGGTATCCTCCCCTGATGTGTCTCTAATCTTTGCTTTCCTGCGGCTCGAGTTATACATTGATCTTTAGGTTCTTGCATCAGTAAGTCCAGATCAGGCTCCACCTCTCTTGTAGCTCTGGATTGCTTTGGTTTAACCTCAAGAAGTTCTATTAGCGAATCCTCTGAAAGACCTCCTACAGCACCTAGAGTTTCCTCCCTTGCTACTTCTTGATTTACCTGTCCTTCTTTTGGCAAAATTACTTCTTGAATCCCCTCTTCAGGAGCCTTCTCAACTGAGATATCTTCAATAGGTAAAAGTGTAGATGAGCGAGGTGATATTGAAATTTTTTTTAGAACATTGTTGTAAAACTGTTCCGCCTTTTCCACAGAATTAATACAATATCTTACATCCTCATGTCGCAAAATGATACCAACAGGAGCATCCCATCTAAATGGGATCTGACGCTTTTTCAACTCATTTACAAGAAAGCCAAAATCTTTCCGATCTCTTAACATTTTTGGTGGCAGCTCTTTGTAAACACCAATTTGGTTACCTTCATGTTGAACGGTGGTATGGAAAGAACTTTGCAAAATGTCATTTCTCAATTTTCTCTCAGTGAAATAAATCACCACGTCTCTTGGCAAATTCCTCTGTCTCGCTATACGTGAGTTAGCTCTGTACAGCTTGTCAATTCTGTTGGCAATCACATCTGGTTCAGCTTTTAAAATCTTAGCCAAAACCTCCACACAAGTTGCCCTCAAGTCCTCTCTATTATTCTCCCTTAAACCTCTCAGTCTTATGGCATACTCCATATTCCGAAATTGCAACATCGTGATCTCCTCTTCAAGCCTCTGGCTCTGCACCACCACCTTAAACATCTGTTCCTTTGCTTCCTTCTTGTTAGCTTCCACTTCAGAATTTAAGTCTTACACTTTTTTCTCAACAGCCAGTAGGGCATCAGTAAGAACTGTAGCTACTTTAGTTACGCTCTGATGTAATCCTTCAGTTTTTTCCTCCACCAGCTCCTTCACTTCCCCCACCATCTCCTTCATTTCCTTTTGATTTTTCCCCATCCTTTCATCCATTTTACTCATTTTTCCAGAAAGCTCTCCCAAGGATTTGTGTATGTTTAATATAAATGCTTTCAAATCCTCTGTCTCGCTGTCCTGTGACTGTTTTAAAGCTGACACTGACTTTTCCTTTGTCTGAT
The DNA here is from genome assembly GCA_030761175.1 of Masticophis lateralis. NCBI lineage: Eukaryota > Metazoa > Chordata > Lepidosauria > Squamata > Colubridae > Masticophis > Masticophis lateralis. The sequence continues at coordinate 19,750,257 of JAUDYJ010000003.1, read as the reverse complement.
GTGTGGGGGAATCCCCCCCCCCGTTTTCTTTGAAGCCATGCCTGAGCAGGATTTAAATCTTTGAAAAAAAGAGAGAAATCTTCCTCCTTTTCCTGTCCTTCCCAGTTTTACAGAAAAGGAGTAAAATCCGTTGTCTTTTGCAGTTAGAAAGAGCTTATAAAACTTGTAAATAGACTCAATACAATTACAGGCAGGCACACTTTCGCTTTCTTGCTGTGCTTTCTGCTTTCACTAGCTCAACTTTGATCAGCCACCATTTTCAAGCACTTTCACACAGAGACAGCTTGCTTTCCAAAGTTAAAAAAGTCCATTTAAAATAGTTATAACTCTCATAAAAGATTCCAGGTCTCACCAAATTTGTTGTAGTACGTTTAGAGATATGTTGCAACCGTTGGAGTTGCCCTCTCCGTCTCGCTCTGTCTTGCAGAGGTCCCACGCCGCTCGGAGATTCAGCAGCTTGGAGAGGGAGCCCAGACACAGAGCGCTTGCCAGGGCACAAAAGACCACCCTGGTAGCGCTTCTGGGGCTCAACCTAAAGCTGCCCACTCTAGCCCCCCCTTATTTCCAAAGGGCAGCTTTCCGAGCCGCTTTTCGATCGATAAAGCGGCTCTACAGGCGGCGGGGGCGGCGACCGAACGAACAAGCCGCCCTGCGATGGAGAGAACGCCAACCGGAAGTCTGGAGGAGCCTCTTCTTGATGCACAGGTGGTGCAGAGCTGCCAAAAGGCAGGAATGGCTCCTCAGGAGGAGCTCTCCTTGAGAGTAAGGCTTGAGGCCAATTGGCCACTTCCTTAGCCTATTTAAGGAGGAATGCCAACAGAAGCAATTTGCAGGGAACAACTTAGTTCACATACCTTCGTGTCTTGCCTTGTTTATTTTATCAGCTTCCTGCAAATTGCTTCTGGGCATTCTGCCAACCGTAGTAAGCTTTCAGTTATTATTCTTTGAATTCTTGGGCAGCTGTTAATGCAATTAATTAACAGCCATTGTTGTAAAAGACTGGTTTATTCAATAAACTAAGGTTTGAACGGACTTTGTAAGTGCTGCGTTCTTTGGAGTCCGTAGCTGGGGCAGAACAGAAGGTGGGCAGAGCCTCCCACCGCCACTGGCACTACTGGATCATGCAATCTGGATAGATCCGGCTGAATTTCACCACTGTGTATATACTGTATGTGTGTGTGTGTGTGTGTGTGTGTGTGTGTGTGTGTGTGTTTTCTGAGGTTTTCGCGGGTGTTTGTATGTAGATCTTTGGTTATTCGAGTCTTCTCCCGCATAGAATTGGAAGTATCTTGGTGACGTTTCAACGAAGTCTCATTCGTCATCTTCAGGCTGGTGTTCTCGGCTTCGTGCTTTCAGGAGCAATGTGAGATTGCAGCTGTTCCTTCCTTTTAACTGCTAGTGGGGGTGTGAGCTGATTGGGTGGGAGCTTGGCTGTGTTCTGATTGGGTGGAGGTGTGTTCTGATTGGTTAGGGGCTTGGCTGTGCTCTGATTGGATGGGGGGACAGCTGCAATCTCACATTGCTCCTGAAAGCACGAAGCCAAGAACACCAGCCTGAAGATGACGTATGAGACTTTGTCAAAACGCAGGAGAAGACCCGAACAACCAAAGACCAAAGATATATATATACACACACACACACACACACACACACATATATATATATATACACATACACACACACACACACACATATACATACATGTATGCATACATACATATTCATGTTTATTTCCACAGCAGCTAATAACGTAGCCTTCTTATGCATTGTCCCTCCTTTTTGATCAGGCAAAGATTGTTAAAGTTTCTAATGCTACCATTGACTCCATTGCAGAACTCATGGGAACAGAATACTAAAGTCATTTCTAAAATAATTAATGGTGGACTTCTCTATGCATTTCTAGTCATGTTTTGCAGGTATGTATTGCAAGGAAGTAAAAGATACTGGTGAAAAGCAGCTACATATAGTAGTCCAGCTCAACTATCTGGATCTTTTATTTAAATATCCATTGAGCTATGGAGTAGCAAACCAAGAAAACACACATGATCACTGGGTAAGCATGACCTGAGTTTGAACATTATAGATGTGATGCATCCATTCATAAATTCAAGATCATAATTTCTTATCTCTGTTCAGAAGCCTACAGTAAGACCTCCTCTGCAGGTGTTGCCAATGGCTTTACACCAGCTGAATTTAGGATTTAATATTATGGATTGTGTCTACAGGCAAGGAGCATTTGATACTATTTCAGCTTGCTGTTAAGAAGCTGCAGCTCCTAACTTGTCACAACTTAGACTATTTTATATTTTTATTATTTTTATTTTATTTTATTTAGTTTGTCAAACATGTACGAGATAACAGGTATAAGTATAAACATGGACATGAGCACACGAAATGAGTACAAATAAATGGGGACAGTAGGACAGGGATGGTAGGCACATTTGTGCGCTTATGCATGCCCCCTTACAGACCTCTTAGAAATGGAGTGAGGTCCACGGTAGACAGTTTAAGGTTGAAGCTATGGGGGTTTGAGGAAGTAACAACGGAGTCAGGTAGAGCATTCCAGGCATTGACCACTCTATTGCCCAAGTCGTATTTTCTGCAATCAAGTTTGGAGCAGTTTACCTTGAGTTTGTATTTATTGTTTGCCTGTATATTATTGAGGTTGAAGCTGAAGTAGTCATTGACAGGTAAGACGTTGTAGCAGACAATTTTGTGTACTATGCTTAGGTCAGACCATAGGCAGCTAATTTCAAGGTTGTCCAAGCCCAAAATTTCAAGCCTGGTGGCATAAGATACTTTATTGTGAGTAGTGGCCCTGAAAATTATAGGGTGTCACAGCCAGTAAATGTTTGTTTGTTTGTTTGTTTGTTTTATTTGTCAAGAATGTATTTGGTAATAAGTATAAGCATGGATTGGATACATAAAATAGGTACAAATAGAAGAAACATTAGGACAGGGATGGTAGGCACGATGGTGCTCTTATGCACGCTCCTTACAGAACTCTTAAGAAGGGGTGAGGACTTAGACAGTCTTAGGTTAAAATTTTGGGGTTTTGGGGATGAAACCACAGAGCCAGGTAGTGTATTCCAGGCATTGACCACTCTGTTGCTGAAGTCGTATTTTCTGCAATCGAGTTTGGTGCAGTTTACCTTAAGTTTGTAGCTATTGTGTGCTTGTGTATTGTTGTGGTTGAAGTCATTGACAGGTAGGACATTGTAGCAGATAATTTTATGAGTTCTGTGAGAGTCTTGGCTCTGCAAGTATATTGAAATGGGTATTGTTAGCGCCAAAGTGTTTATGAGTGATTAATTTATATTATGTCCAACAATATATCTAGGGACACTGATGGTCATGAGTGAAGAACTGAAAGGACAGGAAATTGAAGAAGGACTGGAATGGAAGATGATCTGTTTGAGCTTTGGAAAATGGCTTGGCAAAACAAGCCATTTACAAAATGGCTTATTTTGTAAAATAAGAAGGCTCACCCTATACATTAGCACATGATGCTCCTGTTTACAAATATAGTCCTGCAGAAAGATAGGGATTACATTAGTTCCTTTGTCCAGGCATTGATTTTTATCACATTGGGTTTTTATGGAAATGACAAAATCTATTCATATCGTCAATGCCCTTGTCCCTCTGTTCAAAGAATGTTGGATAGGAGGCTGAGACAGGGAAATCACACAAACTTCATCTCCTTCAAACAAGCTCTCCTTCAAATGATTCTCATTCTATTTCAGGCCAGGCTATAATGTGCTTCTATAAATCCATATTATTAGCAATCCGTACTCTATTGCATGGCTGGAGCATATGATAGTTCACAATAGAAATGGGAAGGAATTTGATTCTAAAAGTTATAGAAGCAATATGGAAATTCTCCAGGATAAAAGTTTTCTAAGGAATGAGAAACATTAAGAAAAGATTCTGTAAATAGCAAACATATGATTTGCTTGGCTCAGTTCTATTTTAAAGTACTGAAATATATATTGTTCATTTCATGCAAAGGGGAAAATTCTTTAAAAGCTAATCTTTGCATAGAAGTTCATGCATAACCACAAAGTATCCACAGAAAGTTATAATATATGCTCTTTTAAACATTAGCATTACAACTCAGATTTTCTTTGAGGGAAATTATTGAAAGTGACCATCCGTCTTTCTAAGTGATATTTAATAAATTTAGTATTTCTAGATTTCTAGTATCCTAAAATCCAGACTTCATCTTAAATCCAGGATAGAATGAGAGGGATAGCAGATCCATAATAATATTAATGATGACCAGCATATACAGCACAATACATACAGTAACACAGCAATAGAGCAAGCCCTAAACAATTAAAGAACAGTGTTGTTCTTAGTATTAAATTAAAGAACAGTATTGTTCTTATGAATTAAATGTTCAATATTTATTTATTTATTTATTTATTTATTTATTTATTTATTTATTTATTTATTTGATTTATATGCCGCCCTTCTCTGGAGACTCAGGGCGGCTTACAATGCTTTAAGCAATAGCCTTCATACTTTTGTATATACCTGCTTAGTAGGGCTTTCGGCCCCCTCTAAGTGGTGTTCTTTTTTATACAAAGTCAGCTTATTGCCCCCACAATCCAGGTCCTCATTTTACCTACCTCGGAAGGATGGAAGGCTGAGTCAACCTTGAGCCTGGTGAGAATTGAACTTGCAGTAATTATAGGCAGCTGGCAGCTAAGTGCTACTTTAACAGCAGTTTAGTCTGCTGCGCCACCAAGGCTCTTGACATTGGTGACAAGCAAGGTTTGCTAAATGTATTATATAGTGAACAAAGAATAAAAACAAGAAAACCAATAGCCATTTAATATTTAATTTTTTCTGTTTGTTTTTTAAGATTAAGTATGATTAAGAATTTCCATCAAATGGCTTTAAAGATTTTTTTTCTCTCAAAAAAGGTTAACATGACATCATTTTGTTATATATTGTAGGCACTGTCTTTTGTTACCTTGTGGCCAGGGTTAATATCTTTGGATCATGGAGGCTGGGACAATCATGACAAGTTCAAAGAACTATCTCAAGTACTTAGACATGAAAGCAGAAGTGTTGGTGTGTGTGTATGGGAGGGGTGTTTCCTGACTTTCAGAGGGTTTCTAGATCTACTGTAGAATCTACTGCAACATTCTTATGTGTTTACTAACATGGAAGGGCACCAATTTTGAGTAATTGTGATCAGATAAAGATCTGTAGTCCCAGCAAAGAGGTTCAGCAAGCCACAAGTCTGGGATTAACATTATCTTCATAAAAAAATCAGTTGAACATGGTTTTATATGGCGGTAACATTACCAGATACTTCAAAGTTAAAGATAATAAATATGTGAACTTTGCAAAAGTTACCAGAAAGGAGTGTTCCATACATGCTTTTTTATAGAATGCTATTTATTCTCCTATCTGCCCTAATTAAACCCCATCTCACTAATAGTGACAGGCAAAAACTTCCTTTCTTATTGGACACTGTTGAGCTTCAGGTTAAGACAGGATGACCACAGTTGTCTAAATCACAATTTATCTTTATGTGTACATACATACATACATACATACCAGTGGTGGGTTGCCTCCGGTTCGGTCCGGTTCTTGAGAACCAGTAGTAACGGCAGTGGGAGGCTCCGCCCATCTGCCCGGACGTCATCATGAATGATCTGTGCATGCACCCATTGCGAACCAGTAGCGGAGGTAAGTAGAACCCACCCCTAATACATACAGTAGTAGCCAAAATTGGGGAAATCTTTTGGGAAAAGTGTATTTTCTAAAACTAGCTAATAACACCACTTTTTTTGGGGGGGGGAGTAGTACCATAAAATTATATAGCAATGGAAAGATAATTTAACCAAGAATCTAATTCAATAACTTTCATGAAGGATTTGCTATTAGAATAGCAGTTACAGTATAAAGAAGAAAAGTGAAACACGTAGAAAAAACGAGATACACAAAAATGATCACCATGTCAGTTAATACTTTGTTGGGTAACCTTTAGCATGAATTACAGACTTACAATGTCTTCCCATGGAGTGAACCAAGTCTTTTAGTTCTGCAGCTGTTATAATGTGAAATCAAGATTGAATGATTGCTTCTATTAACTGGGTTTTATTGCTGGGTTGCTTCTGACTAACAAGTTTCTTTAGCCGGCTCCAGTGGTGGGTTGCCCCAGTTCAGACCGGTTCACAAGAACCAGTAGTAAAACTGGCAGGAGGCCCCGCCCATTGCCCCGGATGTCATCATCGGTGATCTGCACATGTGCAGAAGCTTCTGCGCATATGCTGAAACAAGGCGCGTGCATGAGCCCATTGCAAACTGGTAGTAAAGGTAAGTAGAACCCACCCCTGGTCGGCTCCATAGATTTTCAGTTGGGTTAAGGTCTGGGCTATTCCCAGGCCATTCCAGCAGTGGAATACAATTATCTTGAAACTCCAAAAAAATAGTGGTGTTATTAGCCATCAGACCTCAAAAATATACTTTTCCCAAATAGCTTCCACAATTTTGGCCACTCCTGTACATATGTACTGAAATCTACAAGAGTTGGGGGAATGAAAAAAGAAAGGTATATGACTCGACATCCTCATACAAAGAATCCAAATGACATAATTCCATCATTCCTCATGATTCATCACATTAATAGCATTGTGTGAGCCAAGACATAATGTTCCATGCAACAACATTTGGAAGTTTTTGTTGCTTGTTTTGGAATCCTCTGGCATATATAAAAATTTTCACAATTTTATCCAATTAAGGTGGTCTTTAGGTGGTTCTAGAGACTGGGAACACATTTCCAGAAGGTGCCGATGTGGTTCAAAACAACAAAATCTCCTCTGATTTCATTTAGTTACATTCCATTAAAAAATTAGAGTCAATGTTTAAGACATTTCAGTCCAGTGGTGAAATCCAAATTTTTTTTACTACTAGTTCTGTGGATGTGGCTTGGTGGGAGTGGCAGTGGAAGGATACTGTAAAATCTCCCATTTCCACCCCACTCCAGCGGAAGGATACTGCAAAATCTCCATTCCCACCCCACTCTGGGACCAGCCAGAGGTGGTGTTTGCCGGTTCTACAAACTACTCAAAATTTCCACTACCGGTTCTCCAGAACCTGTCAGAACCTGCTGGATTTCACCCCTGCTTCAGTCCCATATTTCATTTTTTTTCCCACAACTTGGACACAGCTTTGGAGACATTTCTTTATTGTTTATTCCAAGGGAACACTCAAACCAAGAAATAGTGAAGTTTGGGAAATATCTGAATTTTAACTGGTGCAAATATAAGGAAGGCAACCAGCAGTGCAGGTTGTTCTGATAAAAGTGTAAATAAGGAGAAGCCTCATTCAGAATTATTTTTTTTTAATTTGATTTATATGCCGCCCTTCTCCGGAGACTCGGGGCAGTTTACAATGTGTTAAGCAATAGCTTTCATACTTTTGTATATTTATACAGTCAGCTTATTGCCCCCACAAACCGGGTCCTCAATTTACCTACCTTAGAAAGGATGGAAGGCTGAGTCAACCTTGAAGAGTTGCCTTTTGAAAAAAAACACCTTTGGGACAACCATGACCTGGATGACTGAGAATCTCCATAGGCAAAGTTAGGAGAAGCCTAGCTTTAAGATAAAAGACTGAGAAACTCATCAAATTTTTTGAAAGAAGATCTATGGGAAATGGTACTTTGTTTCTCTGTAAAATAGCAATGCTGTAAATATTTGTGAGGAATGCACAACTGCCTCTTTTTCTTTAAAGTGAAATTATGAACAGACCTTTCTTACCACATTTGAATTAAAGCTTTGAAGAACACTGAATCCAAAACCAGAAACAATGTCTTGGTCATCCATATCCAGTGGTGGGTTGCTACGGGTTCACCCCAGATTGGGCAAACCGGTAGCATCAGTAGCGGGAGGCTCCGCCCACCCACCCAGATGCTTCTGCACATGCGCAGAAGCATTGCGAGCCTGTGCGAGCGCACGAGAAAACCGGTAGCAAATTAAATTGAAACCCACTACTGTCCATATCCTAAATAATTGTTCAACCTGGGATAACACACAGATGGCAGTTTGCTTCAGGAGATTCTGCAGTGTATCCCATAGAATAATATGGACTATTCCCGTCAAATTATTTTTTAATTAAGAGAAACTCCTTTTAATACTCTGATCCCCAAAGCACTCTGCGAGTTTCAAAGATTGAAGATAACCTAAATTCTCCCATTGTTGGCAAAGCAGCACATAATTAGTTAGCAGTAAATCACCTAATCCAGTTATCAGCCAGTTGTGGTGCTGCAAAATGAGTAAACATAAACAGGGAGAAATTATATAATATTAGCGTTAGACGTCTAACACACAACATAATGAGTTTCAGCCACACGAAAACTGCCATGGTCTGTTTGTTTACCTCTTTCCCCCACCTCACTAGATAATACTTGTTATCTGCATTATAAAGATCCAGCCTCAATTTTCTTGCATTAATTAAAAGATGGTCATATGTTAATTGCGACTGCATAAATATTTCAACTGTAGATCAGAAATAGACTGTTATATAATAATGTGTCCTCCATGGGATAATGCCTTGAAATTTAATTAGCCTCGTGTCTCCAAAGCTCAAAGGGGTATCATTACTGTAATTGCAGACTTAAATATGTTTGAAAAAGACAGTTTTATAGATTTTATATATGTACAGCAGTGCCTCCCACAGGACAGAGTAGAGGCTGATGAGCTTTATATGCAAACCTGTGCATTTCAATATAGCACCACATGAACTTGATTGGCTTCAATTCTAGGAACCCTGATATTATCCAGCAACAAGAAATCACCAATGCTACAGGACAGCTTTTCCCAACTTGTGCCTTCAGATGTGTCAGAATTATATATTTCCAGAATTTTCTGCTTTTTTGGAATGAAATAAATTGGAGAAGGTTGGTGTTAGATGATTAAAAATGTCTGCATAAATTCTTGGAAAATCATTAAGGTCAATTGAATTCACATGACAGGGCACAGATGTCAACTATGTCAATAACCAGCAATTACCAGGGTAGGGCAAAATGTTAAACAGTGAGGGAAAAAGCACTGAGAATATTTTATTTTATTTATTTATTTAGTCAAGCATGTATTTTATGACAGATACAACTGTAAACGTAATTATAAATACATGAAAAGGATACGAATAAAAGAAAACATTAGGACGAGGACGGTAGGCATGCTGGTGTGCTTATGCATGCCCCTTACAGACCTCTTTGGAATGGGGTGAGGTCAACAGTAGACAGTCTAAGGTTAAAGTTTTGGGGATTTGGGGAAGAAACCACAGAGTCAGGTAGTGCATTCCAGGCATTGACAACTCTTACTGAAGTCGTATTTTCTGCAGTCTAGTTTGGATCAGTTTACCATGACTTTGTATTTATTGTGTGCTCTTGTATTGTTTTGGTTGAAGCTGAAGTATTCATTGGCTGGTAGGGCACTGTAGCAGATGATTTTATGTATTATGCTTCAGTCAGACTGAAGATGGTGAAGTTCTAAATTGTCTAAACCCAAAATTTCGAGTCTGGGGGCATAAGGTATTTTGTTGTGAGCAAAGGAGCGGAGGATTCTCCTTGTGAAATATCTCTGGACTTGTTCGACTGTATTAATATCCAATATACAGTGTGGGTTCCAGACAGATGAGCTGTATTCAAGAATTGGTCTGGCAAAAGTTTTGTATGCCCTAGTTTGCAGTTCAATATTATGGGAGAAGAAACTACACAAGATTAGATTAACAACTCTTAATTCTTTTTTAGCAATGCTGTTATAGTGAGTTCTGTAAACTACAGTACAATGAGTATAAAGAGTGAATTTCATTTTTGGATTGGTAAGGAACCATAACCTATACATATATATATATATATATATATATATATATATATATATATATATATATATATATATATATATATATATATATTTACATAGATGTGTTCACATATATGATACTTAGGAGTGCTGTCTTTCTGCTAGACACAAACCTAGAAGACATTGCAACATTCATATTGATGGCAACAAAATTCCATGAAGTCATCTAAAGTTGGCCTCACATCGAAGAGGATTCTATTTGGCCCTGATGTGGTGTAATTTGGAGCTAAACTGAGGGGATAAGTGAAGAGGCTTGGCAGCCTTGAATCACTGGTAAAGTGGTTGAAAGGTTATCCTCTCTAGAACTTCACAGTGTATATCAGTCTGTAATGAGGAAGCTTTGGTCTGGTGAGATTCTTGTTAATAAGCAAGAAGGAATAAACATATTACTCTAATCAGCTCCTTGTGTTGTTCATAGCTCCTTGCTAGCATTGATAATATTACCTATTTTGGGTAATGAAACATCTGCAAGAAAACAGCCAAATTTAGAAAGCACCAAGCACCCCTCATTTCCACTCTACAAATAGTCTCTTTTATGGTTCCTTGCACCTAACATCTACAGACATTTGGATCAAAAAAAAAAAAGAAATGTAGTCCAGAGCATAGGACGACGTACACAAAGACATACACCATTTGCAACCAACCATACTTTGATTTTAAATCCCTGTGTTCTAGGTTTACTTCAAGAATGATAAGACAAGATTGTTTGGGTGGGACTTCAATTGCATGGACATGACTACCCCCTTGAGTTTTCTTCCATCCCTGTGAAGATACCCCTGCAAAGGAATTTCAAGATTTCACTCTAAACTGAATTGAATTAAAAATCCTTGACAATTAGAATTCACCAACTTTAGCAGCAGCCCTTCCCATGTTTTTTCTTCTTGTTCCCAAGCAAACATACCCTTGGTGGGGAAAGAGTGGGAAAATGAAAGGGAGTGGAGAGGTGAAAAGAGGCATTGCTGATACTATTATTTCCTGCTGAGGTGGATAGAGAGTGTTTTTTTTTTGTTTTTTTGTTTTTTGTTTTGTTTTTTGTGGCTTGGTGAATGAAATTGGGATGCAGAGGAAACTACTAATCTCATGTTTGGCAACAGGAAATGATAATCCTGAAAAACATCCAACCCAGTCCAACAACCAACCTCCAAAAATTAATGAGGATGATTAGTGGTTGACAGCTGTAAGGCCTCCTGTCTTCCACTAATCAATCTCATTAATTCTTCTTCATTCTCCAGTTCAGATGGGCAAGTGTGATCTGGAAAGAGAAGGTTGACAGAAAAAATAAATAAATAAAGGAAGATTTCTGAGACATATTCTCCAGAAATGTATTCAGGAAAAAGGAGAAAGATGCATACATTTTTTTAAAAACAACCCAAGAAACTTTAATAAAACAGCATTCAGAGAATGCATCATTGAATTTCCTGTTCTACAAGGTTCCTGCACGTTTAATACTGTATGACAATATCTGTTGTCATTGAAACAGCATGCTACATCAACAGCCCTAATCTATAGAATGCTTGGGGCTGATCTACCTGACCAGATTGTCTGCTGGGCAATTAAGGGTCACTAGCCATGTTTTTCCAGGACAAGAATGCATATTATTGTTTGCTGCCACCAGGCCACTGGAGGCAACCTCTACCTGTCTTCTTCTGTTGGGTATCAAAAATAATGTTTTCTGACTTGAGCTGTACAAATTGTACGGCGCAGTTTGCCTGTTGTGCTTCATTCCATTCTGGGCTACATTGGAGAATGTCTAAATTTTATAAGTTCATCAGTAGTTAAATATTAGGGGGTTTTTTCCCCTTTCTCCCTTTTTTCCTTTTTTCCTTCCTTTTTTCTTCCCCTTTTTCCTCCTTCCCTCCCTCCCTCCCCCATATTGGAAAGAATTCTGCAAGTTTCTTCTCCAAGTTACAGCAGAAATATTATAATGGTAGGACCGCTTAAAGCTGAACTGCCTTGGACGTACTGGTTGGAGAAAATAGGAACTTCTCTTCCATTAAATTCATCCTTTGGAAAATACATGAAAGAGGATAATAAAGTTCTAGGTTCAGAAGTTATCCACTTCTACAATTAAAGCGGGCGGGGGAGGGTCACCTTGATATCTGCATCATATGCAATATAAGGATACCACAAGCCTGGTTGAGTTAAGTGGCTTAGCTATGGAAATTTCAGCAGAGTATATGCAACTTGAAATAAAGAGTGGGGAGAAGACAGGGAGAAAGAAAAACAATAAGGATATTTCTTGGGCTTATTATTTTACTATTACATCATCTTAATAACAATGTTAGGGTCAAATGCCACCTTTTTTTTTAATCCAAGGGTTTAAAATTATGTAGAACACCTCCTTAATGCTTTTAATTGTTTAAAATCATCATCACTTCCCATATATAAACCTGTGAATGTTTCTGAAGAATAGTTATGGATGGCCTGAAGCATAATGGTGTAGAATCTCCCCTCAGTGTTTACCCTAAATAGTTTGATGGTGTGCAACATCCATGCATCAGTTTGTGTGTCAACACTACCACAGATTGTCATGGCTTTATCTTTATAACCAGGAGAAACTTAGTAAATCCTAAATAAGTTTCTAAGTTTTATGAAGCAGCATCATAATTATAATTCATAATGTTGTGACTTTATATATATACAATATATATATCAGGGGTTGCTACTTACAGTGAAGAATTGTGTAATAACGCACAGCCCTTTAATTGAAAGCCCTGTTCAGATTCAAATGATTAATGTAGCATCAACAATGTTCTAAGCAATTTACTAAACATAATGGTCGAGTGAAACTTCCCCAATCATAGAATTAATTTTAAAGTAAGCATATATATCTAGAAGTTTTTTTTTTAATGGCTGCTGGTAGTATACAAATCTGTGTTAAAATATGCATAAGCAGATAGATAATAAGTATCACCATATCACAATTACTTCTGTTTCCCTATTATGAGGTTTAAGTATCTATTTTGTTAATATCTGTTGTTGTTCTTCATGCTTCTGTTATTATTATACAAACAAGATTGTAATTTTTTTAAAAAATCCAAGCCCTGGTTATTCATGGTAAATTCATCTTGTCCATAAGGGGAAAAAATGCAAATAATTCATACTTCTTTCAATCTTTTTACATCTCTTTCATATAAACCAGGGGTGAAATCCAGCAGATTCTAACAGGTTCTGGAGAATCGGTAGCAGAAATTTTGAGTAGTTTGGAAAACTGGCAAATACCACCTCTGGCTGGCCCCAGAGTGGGGCGGGAATGGAGATTTTGCAACATCCTTCCCTTGCCACACCCACCAAGCCACACCCACAGAACCGGTAGAGAAAAATTTTGGATTTCACCTCTGAAATAAACTATAAAGTTGACCTGCAAAACACAAATTTGGAGAATCTCTTTGATTAGATCTTAGCTTCCAGATCAAGTAAAATTAACCTTCATTCATGATTGGTTAAAGATTTACTGATGGTACCTTCCATTTCCTAGCAATAGTTCTTGGAGATACCTCCAGAGAGGAGGGAGCATAGCAAATGGTTATTGTTTCTTTTTCAGAGAGATCCTTCTTCCTCTCTTCCAGTATCCCAGCCCTGATGAATCAGCTGAGTTTATTTTCTGAATTTAAATTAATAGCCACATGATTTAAGATAAAACCTTTTAAATTATACAGGTCCCCAATAAGATGATTGAACGTACTGTCAAGACCTTCAAATAAATTAGATGGTTATCTTCCTTTTTCTCATAACTAATTTGAAACAGAGCTCAAATTCCAAACTGAACTATGACTGAGGGGAAAAACAGCAAAGATTTATTCTGTCTTCTTATATTCTGCTGTGTAGGTGGAGATGAAACCATGTCCCTTGTTTTATTATGCCGTTTAGCCAGTGGGGCTATTTAATTCTCCCAAATTAATGGCTTAGTCAGAATTAATTTCTGTAGTTGTTAAGTTGTGACCTGCTGCAGAACTAGTACAGGTAACAAATGAACTTTTGGAAGTCTCCATTCCGATTTCTGGATAAAGAATTCTTTCTCTGAATTTCTCCAGAGGAAGGATAACAACTAGAATAGAATAGAATAGAATAGAATAGAATAGAATAGAATAGAATAGAATAGAATAGAATAGAATAGAATAGAATAGAAAAGAATAGAATAGAATAGAATAGAATAGAATAGAATAGAATAACAGAGTTGGAAGGGACCTTGGAGGTCTTCTAGTCCAGCCCCCTGTTTAGGCAAGAAACCCTACACCACTTCAGACAAATGGTTATCCAACGTCTTCTTAAAAACTTCCAGTGTTGGAGCATTCACAACTTCTGGAGGCAAGTCGTTCCACTGATTTAATAGTAATGCAAAGTCAGGAGTCCTTCAAAGCAATTATGGCTGAACTATTACTGAAAAACTCAATCCCTTGATATTTTTACAGGGAGTTTAAAAGAAACTTCGGACACCAAGATGTCACATGCAGACCATTACAAACTTGCTTGTACAATGCAAGATGGGGCAACCACATTCTGGTTTTAAAAAGTGCAAGAACGTCACATTCAAACCATGAGAATTGCATAGAAATTCTCTTTTTTAAAATCAAAGTCTTATTTATTAAATTGAATAAGGATTGGTAACGGGAGAGGAAAGATTATTTATATGCCCAAAAGAGAAAACAGGAAGGATGAGTGAATGTGTGAATGGATAGAGATAATGTACAGTTGCTACAATTCTGGGCAGTTTACAAAATGCAGCTAGAGTAGAATAGAATAGAATTCTTTATTGGCCAAGTGTGATTGAACACACAAGGAATTTGTCTTGGTGCATACACTCTATATGCAGCTTTTAAATATAGAAATCATCAAAAATGTAAGGAAAAACTATAATTTAAAAATGAGACCAATATACAAGAGGACCACAAACCATACTAATCCAAGCCCTAATTCAATCTATAATAAATTTTGGTTACCATTCACATTTGACAGAGTGATACAGTTCAATAGGTTGTGGAACCTATTGAACCTAAGAAGTACAGTAGCCAATGGCCTAGATGATTTCAGAAAGAATTAGGCATCTGTATAGAAAACAAATTTATCATTTACTTTAAATCATGAAAAGTATTTGAAAACTTGATAAACATAGAGAATATCAAAAGCCAATTCTGGGAAGGATTTTTAACTTGGAACTTCCTAAAGAAATCTGGATATTTGTTAGGTAAAGCAGTAGGTGGTTGTTCCCCAACTTAGTGCTTTTCTGGTGTATTGGGATTTATCCTCCAGAATGCTGGTTGTGAATTCCAGGAGTTATAGTCAAAGTACATCTGGAGAACATAAGGTTGTAGCAAGTTGGAACAAATTAAGCAGACAATGATTCAGAGGCAAATTTTAGATCTTTGGTCTAATACAACAATATTCTTCCTATGTATATGAAGGCATGTTTGGTTTTATTTAGCCATACTTGAGAAAAAAAATAATGAATAATAAAATGAATAATATTGAAGTGCATTCCTGAGATCAAATTGATTTATACATAAATAGAAAGTTAATGAAGTTTTGAAATGATGCATACTTGTTAAATTTCCCCTGATTTTCAAAAGCAACTAGAAGAAAATAAATTATGATGTAATTGAAGTCTTGATTCAGAAAGCTTTTGGATAAAGGAGGTTTGCATGCGCCCACCCACCCCATAATCTTTATTTGATCATCTAACTTGGATGGAATGCTAAAATCAACCATATAACATCCATGAATTTTCATGAGAATTAAGCTTGTAGTGGAATTGGGGACTCATGTGTCCTAATTAACTTTCACAAAGCTCATTCTATTTCTCAACCAGCCTAAAGAGAAACCTTTGATCTTTTCAGATACTGGATGAGGAAGGGAAATGTGAAGACAGATGTTGCCATACTAGGTTGGTAACTATGGCCATATCATGATAGTTCTGCATATATTTGTTAAAATAACTAAATGTCGATTTACTATGAAAAGGATACGTGATAGAAGCACCTGCTGATTTCAAACTTAAATCTACAAAAATCACACTTTTCAGAAATCTTATGAAAGGAAAGTTTAGGTCAGGGGTCAGCAACCCATAACTCTGGAGCCGCATGTGACTCTTTCACCCCTCTGCTGTGGCTCCCTATTGCTGGTCAGCTCCATAATTGATAGGGCTTTTGGTTAGGAAAGGTAGAGGATAAAGGATGCTGCACTAGGAGGAGACTCCATGGTGCGGGGAACGGCAGAGGAAAAAGGACACCATGCTAGTAGAAGACTATGATGGGGGAACAGGACTTCTGGTCAGCAAAGGAAAAAGTATGCTGTGCTAGGAGGAAACTATGATTGGGGAACTGGACTTCCAGTTGGCTCCTGGTTTAGGTGCATGGATTTTCTATAAAGAATTAAATTAATTTAATACTTTAATACTAATGTAATGCTCCTGTTTATACTTATTCAGAAACTGGATCAAATTCTATATAAATTCTATATCCCAGTATATAAAAGAAAACTTTCCATAATGTTTTCTTTTCTCACTCTTCTAATCTATGTTATGTAATGAAAAATCCATAACTAGATAGTTCCATCGGTTATCCCAGTAATATGAATTTAAATACAATTCCTTGAGGGTTTCATTTAGTTCCTTTCCCCTACAAAACATATTGTATAATACGTTTTAGTATAAGACAGACTGAAGACCCAGCTTGAATGAATAATCATATGTCTTATGAGAAAGAAAGAATAGTTGGACTTACACATCTCATAAATGTTTTGTTTTAGCTTGTTAAAACCAAGCCGTAACTCCTTGTTCACACATCACACTGAGTCATAGATCATAGTTTAGCAACTATCAGCATGATTAGTTTCACATCACATCAGGCTAAAGTGAATCCCTTGCTATTAAAAATACATGATGTTTTTCCATGATGTGCAAACCAGGCACTAAATGCGAGAAAGAGGCAGAAGAGAGAAAGTAGATAGTCACCACCCAATGGATTAGAGGCCAGGCAATTAAGGAGCAACTAGATCTGAGTTGTGCAGTAATAAGATCTGAAATCTTTATTTACTATCTGAAAGAGATTAGTTGGAGTCTTTCTGGCTTTTAACAACTTGTTATAAATCATTCAGATATGTACAGCAGTGCCATAGGTATTTTCCCATTCCTTCTCACTGCAGGTTACAGAAAGTTAGACACATATCTAATCAAAAGGACATTCCATTAAATGCAATGGGACAGTCACAAGTGAACCTGAATCCGCTAAATAATTTGGATGTCCAAAACTGGCTGAACAACTAATTTCTCCTTGCCAGGATAGAAAGGACGTTCCTTAAATGCCAAATGCTACTTCCCACCCATCCACCCACCCTTGAAAACACTACATGGGTAGAATAGAATAACAGAGTTGGAAGGGATCTTGGAACTCTTCTAGTCCAACCCCCTGCTCAGGCAGGAAAGCCTATACCATTTCAGACAAATGGTTGTCCAATATCTTCCAATGTTGGAGCATTCACAATTCTAAGAGCAAGTTGTTCCACTGATTAATTGTTCTAACTGTGAAGAATTTTCTCCTTAGATCTAGGTTGCTTCTCTTCTTGATTAGATTCCATCCATTGCTTCTTGACCTGCCTTCCTATGCTTTGGAGAATAGCAACCCCAGAGATATTGGAACACTGTCATCCCTTAGTCCTTCTT
Source organism: Masticophis lateralis (assembly GCA_030761175.1). Taxonomy (NCBI): domain Eukaryota; kingdom Metazoa; phylum Chordata; class Lepidosauria; order Squamata; family Colubridae; genus Masticophis; species Masticophis lateralis. The sequence goes on along the minus strand of JAUDYJ010000003.1, from coordinate 19,732,716 downwards.
TTCAGTAAACTAGACATACCCAATTCCAGCAACCGTTCTTTATGTTTTAGCCTCCAGTCTCCTACTCATCTTTGTTGCTCTTCTCTGCTCTCTTTCTAGAGTCTCAAAATCTTTTTTACTTTATGGCAACCAAAACTGGATGCAGTATTCCAAGTGTGGTTTTACCAAGACATTATAAAGTGATATTAACAGTTTACATGATCTTGAACTTATGATCTTTAAACTCAATTTTTTTAAAAAAAAATATTTTGAGTTCAAAATTCAAAAACAAAGATATCAAATTAAATTTTATTTTTGAAATGGAATCCCTAAAATGCCACCAAAAGGGCAGCTCTTATTCCAGAAAGATTAAAGAATGGAGAGCTATACAAGCCTGGACTAAATATAGAAAAGCAATCAGAGGGATGGAGCTGAAACTAAGAAATTTTGAATTAATTAAAGCGAGGTGCAATGAATTACTGTGATGTTACAGTGTCAGGTAATGAAATGTCTGTAAGAAAACCACCAAGCTCAGAGAACATCAAGAATCCCACAATTCAACCCTGAACTACAAATATTCTCTTCTCTTGGAATTACAGTGAGCTCAACATTTAAGCAAAGTGGGATAATAATAGCAATTAAGGAAGGCTATCATAAGGGTAATGATGCCAGTCAAGTAAGGACTACAATAAACATGATTATGACAAACCTTTTGTCTGGGCAAATTGTAAGATGCTATTCCTGCAAAGATAAAATTGCATTGTGTGTAATCAGTAGTAATTGCAACTACATAGCTGAGGGTTTTTCCCCCCCTAGTGTTGGAAGAAATATCCATCTGGTTCAGTCCCAAACCAGGAGGAAGACACTGGAAACATGGAGGCTCATTGGAAAGGTGGTTTAATGGTGAAGCAGAACCACCAAGCACATGACCGCATGAAGTTGAGAGTGAGGGGTATTTATGCCTTCTCTTTGACTTTGAACTTGAACTTCCTGTTCCTGTGCAAGAATATGTATTCTATTGGCTGTTGTCAGACTCCCATGGTGCCATGTACAAATCCTAAGTGTTTGTCTGAGCCAAGTTTGGTTGAAGTTTGGCTGATGTAATGTCCTTAGGAGATTGTGCAATGTACTGAGCTCTGCTGCAAGCAGGTTAATCCTATTATGTTCTGGAGGGTCATGTCTTAATCCAATCATCCTGGATTTTGTTGTGTAGATAGGCTGGCCCAATCTTTCTCAATGAGCATAAAATATCTGCTGGGAGCTCTTAAGACAGACTTGGGAGCTGCTTTCTGTACCCAAAAGCATGTTTCCCTATTTCTCCTTTAGGAAAATATAATATTCTGCCTTTTTAATATTTCCTAAAATATTTCATTCTTCTGGGAGGGGGTGCCTTCCCATACTAGACTGGCATTCTCCAAGAAAGAAGTGAAAATCCTATTTCCGGAGTTCTTTTTCCTTCTTTAGAAAACAACAATCCAACTCTAAACTGAAGAATTGACAGAGACAATCTACAGACTATTCAGAAGATTCCCCAGTTTCCCCAGGCATATTTACTACACAGAATAAGAAAGTGTTATTATTATTATACACAAAATAAGAAGTGTGATCAGTTGTTTTTAAAATGAAATGAAATATAGGACTAGTCACTATCATTTATGAAAACTTTCAATTCTTCTTTGTAGGAAGACCAGATCCAAACTCTTGCCAAGTTTTTAAAGACTAGGGCAATGTTCACAAATCAAATGCATTTCTAAGGAACAGATAACAAATTAACAGAGTTGGAAGGGACCTTATAGGTTATCTAGTCCAACCCCCCCCCGCCTAAACAGGAGACCCTACACCATTTCTGACAAATGGCAGTCCAATCTCTTCTTGAAAGTCTCAAGTGATGAAGCTCCCACAACTTCCGAAGGCAAGCTGTTCCATTGGTTGATTGTTCTCACTGTCAGAAAGTTCCTCCTTATTTCCAGGTTGAATCTCTCTGTGATCAGTTTCCATCCATTATTCCTTGTGTGGCCTTCAGGTGCTTTAGAAAATAGCTCGACCCCTTCCTCTCTGTGGCAGCCCCTCAAATATTGGAACACTGCTATCATGTCTCCCCTGGTCCTCCTCTTCACTAGACTAGCCATGCCCAGTTCCTGTAACCGTTCTTCATATGTTTTAGTCTCCAGTCCCCTAATCATCCTGGTTGCTCTTCCCTGCACTTTTTCTAGAGTCTCAACATCTTTCTTATAGTGTGGTGACCAAAACTGGATGCTGTACTCTTACTAAGGCTTTATAGAGTGGTATTAGTATCTCCCTTGATCTTGATTGTATCCCTCTGTTAATGCAATTTAGGATTGCATTGGGTTTTTTTTTAGCTGCCACTGCAGACTGCTGGCTCATATTTAGTTGGTTGTCCACTAAGACTCCTAGATCCCTCTCACAGTCACTGCTATTAAGCCTGGTTTCACCCAGTTTATATGTATACTTTTGGTTTTTCTTACCTATGTGTAGGACTTTACTTTTCTCTACTTTGAATTTCATTTTGTTAGATAGGGCCCAGTGTTCAAGTCTGTCAAGATCCATCTGGATCTTGAGCCTATCTTCTAGGGTGTTAGCTATTCCTGCCAGCTTAGTATCATCTTCAAATTTGGTAAGTTTTCCTTCTATTCCCTCATCTAAGTTGTTTATGAAGATATTGACTTTTTGGAAGATGCTAATTTCCAAAAAGGAAAAGAGAAACTGCTATATTCATCAATGATTGAAGTGGAAGATATTGTAATCATCCACTAAAATGTCAGGCTGTTCATTATTGATACTTAAAGACTATTAAGCTAGAAACGAACAAGAATGTCATAACTTGGCATTGTACCAAAACAAATTCTTTCTTTTTGGACATGATTTACCTGTAAAAAAAAAGGGGGGGGGAACACCTGGAGCATAGTTTTTAAAGATCTAAGGAACCATTCTGAAAGGACTGATCTTCCTTCAAAATGAAGGCTTTTGTTGATTGACTGGCAAAAAACAACAACAACAACCCAGGAAATTTATTACAATTTTAAAAATAATGTCTTCTTTCTTGAAAGAGACTCTGACTCAAGAATATTGAGCTATTTTGTTTGGCCTGTTCTTACAATCCTATCAAAATAGTTTGAATGTAAAAATGCTTTGCAGGGAGGGGTTTATCACCAAAATGTTGCTAGAACAGACTTAAAACAACTGAGCAAAACTGAGGGAGCTGTGCAAAGAATTTGAAAGGACAGTTCACACATTGGCACGAGTGAGAATGCTGCTGAGTGAAGCTAGGTTATCACCACATCTGCATGTGTGTGTTGCCATTTCACTTCCCTGGCAGACCCAGTGGAATATTATCCGTGGATGGACAAATGCACAGATGAAGCAAGAAAGTCCTTGGAACAGCCAAAATGAGCCTTCCAGAAGATACAGCTGTTTCAATCTTTTATGATAAGATCCTTTGCTTGTCTGCAAATGCTTGGCAAAGTGAAGCCTACCTTCAAAATCAACACAGACCAAAAATCCAACTCAACTTTTTTTCAAGATGGTTGGCCTTGTTTCTCCATGTGCAGATTAATCTAAAGGCCATCCAGAGTTCTGGAAGAACAGGTACGTGAGTCAAAACGTCCCAATCTAACAGCTATTTTTATAATGGGACACACTATACAACTAATGCTTGGATGGGCAATTTTGATGGTAATATCTGAAAGAGCTTGAGAAACTGTTGAGTTTACAAACCACTGAAAGTTGTACCAGTGTGGACATATTTCATAGAATAGTATGTGTAGAAATTTAAGATTAAATTATTTATTTGCAATGTTTATTACTGAAAGTTTATTTTGCCAAGCTTGTTTAAAGCAAATAAGGTAAATATGAGAAATTGAAATGGAACTGAGTCCATTCAGAGTTCTAATTTAGTTTGATAACTTTTTATTTTTATTTTTTTTAAAAAAATATGAAAATAGAGATAATATTGTGGAAGCAACATTCCACTTTAGAATTCCTTTCTTTCATATAAAATTTGTGTGTGTGTGTGTATGTGTGTGTGTGTGTGTGTGTGTGTGTGTGTGTGTGTATGTATATATATATATATATATATATATATATATATATATATATATATATATATATATATATATATACACACACACACTTAAGCTTAGCATAAGTTTTAAATAAATTTTTAAACTTTTTTAAACGTTCCAGAGATGGTGATGTCTATTGCTTCTTTTATATATATAATATACACATATATAATTTGATTTATATGCCTCCCTTCTCCGGAGACTCAGTGTGGTTTACAATGTGTTAAGCAATAGCCTTTATACTTTTGTATATTTTACAAAGTCAGCTTATTGCCCCCACAAACTGGGTCCTCAATTTACCTACCTTAGAAAGGATGGAAGGCTGAGTCAACCTTGAGCCTGGTGAGATTCAAACTAACAGTAATTGCAGACAGCTGGAGTTAAATTACAATGCATTAGTCTGCTGAGCTATCGAGGCTCATTTATATAATACAGGTAATTGGCCTCACCAATTGTTATAATAAGTAAAATAAAGCCAAGATGTTTTCCCCTTTAGGTTATATCTAAACTACTTATCAATCAGAAGAAAACAGGATGATTTATTGAATATTTCTACCATATCTATTGAATATTTCTACCAAATCTTTTTCTGAAGAAAAAGATTTGGAATAATTGCATCCTTTTAACCACGGGATCATTATAAAAGTTCTATTTGGATGTTGCATTTTCACACGTAATACAAATCACACTAGACACATCACTCAGGAGTTGGTCTCCATAGTTACAGCACAATTGTCAATAATGAGGAGACTTTCTTTGTATACCAACTGTTCCTCATTTGAACTGAAACCTTCTGTATTAGGAGTCTTGCTCAAAAAGAAACCTTCATGTATATGCAAAATGTATTCAAGAATAGATAGCTGCTTTCTACCTACGAATAACTAACAGGTCACTAGCATCATGGGATTGTTTAGAGGAAAGAAAAACTCTCACAATTTTATTACATAAAAATGAAAAAAAAATATATCTAAGCAAGGAATGCACCACAGAATCATGAAGCTGGAAATATTTCCTATTTATTTATTTATTACTTAGATTTATATGCCGCCCTTCTCCAGAGACTCAGGGCGGCTTACAATGCGTTAAGCAATAGCCTTCATACTTTTGTATATACCTGCTTAGCAGGGCTTTCAGCACCCTCTAAGCGGTGTTCTTTTTTTATACAAAGTCAGCTTATTGCCCCCACAATCTGGGTCCTCATTTCACCTACCTCAAAAGGATGGAAGGCTGAGTCAACCTTGAGCCTGGTGAGATTTGAACTTGCAATAATTGCAGGCAGCTGGCAACTAAGTGCTACTTTAACAGCATTTAGTCCTCTGCACCACCAGGCTCTTCAAGTCCAATCTTCTACACAGAATCGATTTTTTTTTTAAAAAAAAATCCCTGTTTGATGGCTATCTAGCCTCTGCTTTAACACATCCCACAAAAGGAGTTAATACCTCTCACAGTAATTAGTTGCTGTGCCTAACTTTCTTACTTTTAGGAATATTTTTGTAAGATTGTACCACAATTTGCCTTTCCTTGCTTAAGATCCTTATTTTGCAACCTGTCTCCTGGAATGATAAAATATAGATTTTGATGTTCTCTGAATAGCAATATGTTAAGGATATTATTGAGTTACACCCAAAGTTGTGGCTTATAAAGCAGTGTACCGTTAGAGTTTTACGCATGGAAACGATTTTGAGAGAATTGTGAATAACATACAGACAAACTGAGTTTTATATTATTTTACTTTTAGGGAAAAGCAAAATCATAGTCCTTTAACAATCCAAGTCTTAGCCATATAAAGTGCAATATAAAATCAATCCAGGGATATAAAATCTTCTTACCAGTTCGTAGAAAAATACAAGGAACAATCAGGAACAATATAAAAACAGTTCAATAAATATCAGAAAGCAGTAAATAAATAATCATGATCAAACAGTTGACCATAGAGAGATCAAAAAGAGTTACAACATAGCAGCAGGTAAAAATGGTATAGTGTCCACACTAACCATAATTTAGCTCTCCTTAAATACATTGGCTATAGTGCTCAGCCAATCAGGATGCAGAATGACTCTACAGTGCTCAGCCAATCAGGATGCAGAAGACCACACTGGGAATATTGCATCCAGTTTTGCTCACCATGATATAAAAAAAGATGTTGAGACTCTAGAAAGAGCACAGAGAAACAACAAAGATGAGTAGGGGATTACTGGCTAAAACATGTGAAGAATGATTGCAGGAAATGGGTATGGCTAGTTTAATGAAAAGAAGGGCTAGAGATGACATGATAGCAGAGTTCCAATATCTCAGGGGCTGCCACAAAGAAGAGGAGGACAATCTATTCTCCAAGGCACCTGAAGGCAGGACAAGAAGCAATGGGTGGAAACTAATCAAGGAAAGATCCAACCTAGAACTAAAAAGGAATTTCCTGACAGAACAATTAATCAGTGGAATGACTTGCCTCCAGAAGTTATGGGTGCTCCAGCACTAGAGGTTTTTAAGGAGATACTACACAGCCATTTGTCTGAAATGGTATAGTTGGACTCTCCAGAGACCTCCAGAATCCCTTCCAACTTTGTTATTCTAAGTAGTCTCAAGCATGATTGCTTGGTCTTAGCTGCTTCAAAGGATTGTTGTCATGATAAAATTGGAGTAAAGGAAAAATATATATTTTCAAAAGTCATGAAAAACCGTTACCCAAGATTTGTTATAGGAATTTCTGTGTGCCTTTCAAAAATCATAAAACATATGTTGAATATTTCCTGTACAGCTGGAGTTGGGTAATAACCCAAATTCCTATCTCTGTCTTATAGAACCAAAACTCTCCTCCATGGGGCTGTGAAAACTTGAAATTGAACCCTAAAATAATTCTTTCCGCTTTTAAAAAAGCATTATTTTCTTTCCATCTATATTCATGACAAAAGATCAAGTAATAAAGTGTAATTGGTGGAGGAGACTGCAATTGGGGGTGGAAACCTGTTGTCATTTTCTTGAAGAATTGAATTTATTTTTAAACTAAATCCAAGTATGTAGAGAGAGAATATGCGTGTACTTGGCTTCGACTGCATACTAGTAGAGGAAAACTATATTGTCTATATTTTTTCTTTCCCTCTAATGATATATATCAAACCATTTTCTAAGCTAATGAGATGTTATTTTATATCCATGTACAAGTAAATCTTCCCTTTTCACAGTAAACTTTTCATCAACCATCAAGAAATCTGTCTGAAGAACCATATTTGGAGAAATTTACCTTCTTTTTCTAGCTAAGGGGGCGAAAATCCAGTATTGCATTTACACTAATATTCTGCCAAAGTATTTCCTCAAATTTCTGGAAGTATTGTTTCTATCTCCTTCCAAGATAATGTCAATTTATTTCTAGGGTTTATTTTGATGGTAATTCTTAGTTAACTTACTTTATTGCTATAAGACAGTAACTGTTGTAGAACTGTGGTGGCACAGTGGTTAGAGTGCAGTATTGTAGGCTAATTCCGCAAACTGCCAGAAGTTCGATCTTGATCAGCTCAAGATTTGACATTTTAGGGAAGGATGGAAGCCTTCCATCCTTCCATAAAATGAGGACACAGATTATTGAAGGCAATATGCTGACTGTATAAACCGCTTAGAGCGGGCTATAAAGCACTATGAAATTGTTTATAAGTTTAAGGCCTATTGCTATTGCTAAGAGCTATATATCTCACAGTTTCTATTCTCCAGATTTACCAATCTATTTTAAAATGAAGAAATTATATTACTATTTTTGCTTTACATGTATTTGAAGTGTGAGAAATTAGAGAGACTACAGGCCAGATCTAAGCACCCCACTGGCTTGATTTTGACACCCTTGATTTAAGCAATTGCTCTGTGGTGTTTAATTATGGACCCAATATCCAAGGCTGAGAAGACAGAAAAATCAAGAGTCATAATCTTCTACATCTGAAGGGAAATGTCTTTAAAAAAACATTTCCCTTCAGATGTAAAAGATGATGACTTGAGTTGAAACCATCAAGCTAAGCCACAAGAGAAACCACTAACATAGAAAGTTTCGGGGAGATACTTGAAAGTTTAAAAGCTCTTACTTGCTATATATGTTTGTTAAAAGCTATTGAATGCTGGCACATAGAAAATGCAGTCAATGAGAGGAAACAAAATCATTTGATGAAGAAGCAGATGATTCTCTGCATCAAAAGATAAGAGTGTTTAGTTAATAATTCACATGAAAAGGGTTAAAGAGATTCTGAAAAAAAAACCCAAAGCATTAAAAAAGTTGAAGCAATTTGAAAGTACATAAAAATATTTAAGATTTTGCTTTGTAGAAATAATTTACAATGTTTAAATATCCCTTTCAAGGACATTGTATGGCTGTTTTATGGAGAAAGCCTTGCATAAATTTTCTTCCAAGCAATCGGAATACAGTTTGGAAATTTAAAATTGCATATCAATTGCATTTGGGTTTCCATTTCTTTGCAATAGAGAAATCCAGTCCTGTTGCAATTAGCAATAGCATGATATCATATTATCAAATCTTGCAGTTATCTTGAACTGAAATTCCAAAGAATTATTCTGTATTTTTCCCCTGCATGTTTTGTTTTGTTTTGTTTTGTTTTACTATTTCTGGATTCTCATGTAAGATGTCATATCCTGATCATCAAAACACCGAAGTTGAAATATTTCTAGAAAAAGATAATTGCAGATAATTCAACTCCCATTTTACACTAAAAGGGGACCATTTTTCAGCTTACTTTTGAGCGCTTCCCATGCTAAATATTGTTTATTGATTATAGAAGATTTGGATTTCAATCAACAAATCTGTCTCAGACATGGACAGTGTCAAACAGCAAAGTCCTCAAATTGCGTTATATTGTCAATAAATAAGTATGTCATTTATGCCAGTCTCTATGAAAAACAGAGACCCTTATGCAGCTTAATTAGGAGATTTAAGTCCTAGCAGGTCTCATGGCCCAGTATTTGTTAATATTAATCCCATAAGGAAGAGGTTTTAAATGTTTTGCCCTCAAATGTCCCTTTAGCATAATCCTAACGCACACATCTCCCCTAAAAATCCAAAGACTAACATGAACACAAATGAACAATGAAAACAGTGCAAGGAAACTTTAATAGATGTGGATTTATTATACCAAGGGCAGTGGTGGGATTAATTTTTTTTTTACTACATGGCTTGGTGGGTGTGGCAGGGGAAGGATACTGTAAAATCTCCATTCCCTCCCCACTCCAGGGGAAGGATACTGCAAAATCCCCATTCCCGATCAGCTGGGGCTCAGGATGCAAAGAACAGATAGGGGCATGGCCAGTCAGAGGTGGTATTTACCGGTTCTCCGAACTACTCAAAGTTTCTGCTACCGGTTCTCCAGAACTGGTCAGAACCTGCTGAATGCCATCTCTGCAAGGGGGGTACACCTCACAGTTTGGGGAACATTAGTTTTTTTCTTGTCTGCTTTTTCCTTGTCTGCTACAAACCCAGAAAGTGGGTTCAGCATGTTGGGGAACCTAGAGCCTCAGATAGCTCAACAGGCTAGATAGCCTGTTATTAACACCCAGTTGTCTGCAATTGTGCAAGTTCGAGGCTCAAGGTTGACTCAGCCTTCCATCCTTTCTAAGGTAGGTAAATTGAGGAGCCAGTTTGTGGGGGCAATAAGCTCACTTTGTATAAAAATATATAAAAGTATGAAGGCTATTGCTTAATGCATTGTAAGCTGCCCTGAGTCTCCGGAGAAGGGCAGCATATATATATATTGCATTGAATCCCCTTCCATTAAAATCAGGATCTTGCATTCTTTTACATGCATAGGTTCAAAATCAGATCTCAAGATCATAACAATTGATACTACAATGATTTGTGCTGCTGGTGAGAAGGATTGGCCTTGTCTACTTTTACAGGAGACATAAAAGAGAGAATTCTGACCAATTTTAGCCTTTCCCATGACATTTCTACAGTGATTGGAAAAGCTTGCTTCGACCTTGCACTTTTTCCAACTGCAGAAAGAAGCCAAACCTGCCACCGTTCCCTTTGATTCTGTTTACCCTATTAATTTGAGTCTAACCAGTTTCTTTCCCCCAGATATATCTGAAAACAGTTGTGCTGAATGAAGAGAAGGCTACTCTAAGCAGTAATGTAACCGGGAACACTCTGTGTAGTTACCGTTGCCCGGAAACCAGGACAAATCCTTTTCAGAGATTCCTTAGTGCCTCAGTGACAAATTTTGTTCCTGGAATTAGGGAGGAAAATACAGATTGGAAAAAAACCCAATGAAATATGTTTAAGCCTTTCTTATGCTCTGCTGGGGTGTGGCTAGCTTTGGTAAAGAATAGGCATTTGAAGGACAGATTCTCTGCCTATTGATCCTACTGTAGAAATATCAATTGCTTCAAAATGAAATCACCAACTTGAATATGTTTAATTTTAATTATTAGGCCCAAATGTTGGAAAGCTATTTATTAGGCTTTATAAAGCTTTTTCAAAACCACAGGCTACTTAAAAAAGATTGCCAAATGTCAGCTTTGGCTACTTTGTCTTGAAATACAGCTTTGCTTCCAAGAGGACAATTGCAATAATAGTCGTTTCATTGGACTTTCTTTGTCTAATGGAGGCTTTAAAAAAAACAACCCACACATCTGGGCCAACCTTCCAATGATCAGTTCCACTAGTTACATTTATAAACCTGAGTGCTGGGATTTTATTTAGGGCTACAATGGATAATTTGGCATAGAACAGCTGTGTCAGTAACGAACTCTTTGCCTTGCGTGCCCGAATAACTTTTTCTTGGGATGAAATTGCTTGGCATGGTGTGAATGTGTTTGAGAAAACAATGACTACTTATCAATGCCTGAATTGTATATAAGATGGTCACACTTAAAAAAAAAACTTTTGGATGTGTTTCCATAATCTTGTTGATGGCTAAAGCAATGTGGGTCCAGCACATGTCAACCTTTTGCTTATAATATCTGATTTCCCCCCCCATCTCTTATCTCTGTTACAACTTCATATACTTACTCAGTAGCTACAAGTAGTAGAGCTAAATATAGTTTTCAGAACATAAGTCTAGATCTTCATTGTGAGGGTTGGAGTAATATTTCCAAATGACCACTCAAAGTATTACAGCTGATTGCAATATCAGCAAATGTGTTCAATATTAACTGCCTTCACTGTGATGGTAACATTGCCTAGTATAGTGATGGCTAACCTTTTCCAGATTTAGTGCCGAAAGCACACATACGCATCTGAATGCACGCAAAGTGCAATGTGCGCGCAGCCCCCTCACATTACCCTGACCCCGTGCATGCACGCACACCCCCAGCGCATACGCACCTCCCCAAACATGCCCCACCCTCCATGCATGTGTGGCAGAGACCCAATGACCAGCTGGCTGGTGGTAGGAGCATGGCGGAGCTGAACTGGTACGATAGCTCGCATCCCCACAGAGAGGGCGCTGCGTGCCACCTGTGGCATGTGAGCCATAGGTTCGCCATCACAGGCCTAGTATATATCTTTAGCTTTCTCTTTCTCCACTTTTTCAAATAACATTTTCTAGACAAGGGACAGTTCCTTCTCTATCTTCTCTACTTCCTAAATTGCACCAACAAGAAAAGAAAGCGCAGTCATGTAGTAAGACTTAGAGAGTTTGGAAAATTAAAGGTGATTAGAGAATATTTTGACTATGTAATGCAAAACAAAGATAAAAGGGTCTCTGTGTGAAAATGGATAGTAGGTCATGAAAATGTACTAATGGAAGTGAAGGAAACAGAATAAGATTGCATTGACCTGGCTAACGGTAGAACTGTAAGAGAAAGCAGAAGACCAGACTGGCTGCAATCAAACTCTAGTCTAGAGTGTCATCCAGAGAAAAAGAAAGGATTTGTGGAATAGCACTTTGATATAATGGAGTGGATGAAACAGGGAGAGAGACAAACTTAAGTTTGGGACTAAATCAAAGATTTGGGGTGATGTTTATTGCAAGTGCAGGATGAGAGGAAAAGTCTAGAAAAGAAGGCTGTGTTGAAAGACAGAAACAGGGGTGAAATTCAGCAGGTTCTGACAGGTTCAGGAGAACTGGTAGCAGAAATTTTGAGCACTTCGGAGAACCAGCAAATACCACCTCTGGCTGGCCCCAGGGTGGGAATGGAGATTTTGCAATATCCTTCTCCTGCCATGCCCACCAAGCCACACCCACAGAACCGGTAGTAAAAAAATTTGGATTTCAGCACTGTGGAGAACGGTATTACAAAGGGGTGAAATCTAAATTTTTTGCTACCGGTTCTGTGGGCGTGGCTTGGTGTGGCATGGCTTGGTGGTTATGTGACTGGGTGGGTGTGGCCAGTTGGACGTCATTCATGTCACTCTGCTGTGCATGGGACCCTTGGAGAGAGAGTGAGCAAGACAGCTTTCCAACCTCTGGTTTGTGTGTGTGTGTGTGTGACGGAGGGAGGGAGGGAGGGAGGGAGGGAGCAATCTAAAGCCGAGGCACCCAAACTTCTGGCAGCAGCAGGACAGGTTCTGAGCAGCCAGCTCACCTGACCTACTCCCTGAGTCTTGCCGTTCTCCTGCTCCCCCACCCCACCCCACCCCATTCAAGCAGCAGCTTCCCTGCTCAGCCCCAACAAGCTACATCCAACCTATGCTGCCCACACCAGCATCCCAAGAGAAGCAGAGAAGATCATCACTTGCAAGCAGACAGGCAGAGGTAGCAAGCGTACACCGTGCTGTGGGAAAAATGAGAGGTCCTGTTGTCCCGCAGAGCCTACCGCTGCTTGAGCTTGGGGGGGGGGCAGGAGAACATCGAGACTCAGGAAGTAGGTCAGGTGGAGCTGGCTGCTCAGAAGCTGCCCCGCCGCTGCCAGAAGTTTGGGTGCTTTGGCTTCAGATCACTCCCTCCTTCACACACACACACAAACACACAGAGGTTGGAGACCTCTCTTGCTTGCTCGCTCTCCAAGCACCCCATGCACAGCCCATTTGAGGAAAGGGCATGGACGGCTGGGCGCATTTGGCTGCAGAAGGAGACGCAGTGCAATGGGGTTGTTTTATTCCCCGAGCTGGTACTTTGGGAGGGCAGGCGGACATCTGCAGCTGACAACTATAATGAATATGTCCACCTGCCCTCCTGAAGCACCACCACGGTGAACAAAACAACCCCATTGCTATGGATGCATAGCTTGTCGGGGCTGAGCAGAGAAGCCGCTGCTTGATTGGGGGGGCGAGTAAGCTGCTAGCTCCTTCCCCGCAGCCCTGCCATGCTTGCCTGCCTTCACAAGCTGGCCACCAGGGCGCCAGGAAGGCAACATGGAAGGCAGGCAAGCATAGCAGGACTACGGGCCCTGGATTGGTTCAGGGGCGTGGCCAGCCAGCCATTGCTTCCAGTTCAGCGAACTAACTTCAATCTCTGCTACCTAGTCACCTGAGCCAGTCCGAACCGGGAGCATTTCACCCCTGGTATTACATATCCTGGTCAGAATCAAGAGACAGGCGGAGAGTAAATGAACAATTGCAACTGAAAATAGAGCAGAAAAACCAGAATAGAGAACTGCTTAGAAATGTTGGAAGCATGTAGAAGTGTGTTAAGGAGTGTGAGAGAAAAGAGAGGAGATCAGGTGAAGGTTTATCTATGGTTTAGCACTTGCTTCTGTATCTAGAAGAGGGAATAGAGTAGAACAGAACAGAATAGAAGAGTTGGAAGGGAGCTTGGGGGTTATCCAAATGGCTGTCCAATCTCGTCTTAAAAACCTCCAGTGTTGGAGAATTCACAACTTCTGGAAGCAAGTCGTTCCAATGGTTAAAGGTCTGGATGGGCAGAAAAAAAGAGATTTAACCTTAGCTGTATGCTAGTGGGTTCAGAGGTCAACTGATTACAGGATAATAAATTTCTCCCTGGGTGTGTCTATACTTCTCCAGAAACAGTTGATGTACAATCTATGAGTGGTCCTGAACTCTCAATTCCTGGAAGATATAACCAAATGGCCCTTTGGTCAGCTTCAGTGATTATGGATTGCCTTTGTATATGATCTATTTTAGTAAACCACACTTTATTGCTTTCACTGTGATGGTAGTGATGGTGGTGATCATCATCATTACTTGGTAGTGAAGACTTTTTTCCTTACAGTGCTATTATGATTGCAAGTGGACAGTATAGAATTGTAGCTCATAAAGGAGTTTGACAGTCAGATTCACATGAGACATAATTATTTTAATGCTAGAACATTTAAAGTTCCATGGTCAAAAGAAGAGCCATTAACTGTGGTACAGGAACAAACAAGTAGCTACATAATTCAAATAATTAAATGCTGATGAAATTATTTCCCTTGCGTGAATATATTACTGCAATGGGAAAATATATTTTGGAAATTATAGTAATCTCAAACTGTACATGGGAAATCCCAAAGAATATAGTTAGGGCTGGGATTCAGCCGGTTTGGGCCAGTTTGGGCAAATCGGATGTTAATTTTATATCTGGTTTGCTGAACCGGTAGTTGCAAGGACTGGCTAGCTCCGTCTACCGCACCCTGCGCCTCCCAGGAGTCTCCACGCAGCCCATTTTGGGTGCCAGGTAAGTGAAGGGCCCATGCAAAGGTTCTGGGAGGGTGAAAAACTGGCCCCCTGGAAGTTCTGGAACTCTGGAAATGGGCCCTTTTCCGGCCTCTGGAGGGAGGCCTTTTTTGCCCTCCCGGAGGCTCAAAAAAAGCCGTCGGAGCCTGTGGAAGGTGAAAAACAGGGCTCCTGGAAGTTCCAGAAGTCCAGAAATGGGTCTGGCCTCTGGAGGGCCTCCAGAGCCTGGGGGAGGCCATTTTCACACTTCCGGAGGCTTGAGAAAAGCCTCTGGACCTCGGGGAGGGCAAAAAACCACCCACCACACCATGGTGCAGGAGGCCAAGGAGGCCACCCCCACCATGGCCACCCCCAGCTAGCAACCGGGTAGAGAACCGGTTGCTAAAATTTTTGAATCCCATCCCTGAATATAGTAATGTGATCTGGACATCTTATTAAGTTATAGATCACGGAAGCAAGATTTGGATTCTTCAGCAAGGTTCATTTGAAGCACGCTACAAAATTGATGGAAGTTTATATATGCTGCTCAGTAAATTGAACATTCCTCAATAAGGTGGAAATAAAAGTTGACGCAAGCTGCAAATCTGTTTTCCTAAACAGAGGATGCAGGCTTTTCCAGAACTTTCTGAGTCTAACTTTCTTTTCCCCACTGAACTGCTGATATTTTTCTTATTGGTCATCCAGTTGTATCTGGCCAACATTTGCTACTCCATGGAGGTTCAAAGAAATGAATCAGATGAGGAAGGCAACTGTCCATGATGGAAGAAATGACTAACACAGGGTTTGTTTAACCACCACAGGCCACACTTTGGGCTGTCACTCTGGTGGGCCCGGGTCCAACTGTTGGTGTGCAATAAACAATATCTACATTTGTATAAATGCCAGCTTTTTTTCATTAACAAAGGGGTAGTTTATATGGTGAAAAGTCACAAACATCCTCTCTAGGATGCAAGGCAACTTCTCTAACCTCATTAGGATTTGACGTGCTCCATAACAGCTCTGTTTCAGATGTTACATGTGTCACCAAGTAGAAGTAAATGCACTTTCTAAATATACCTATCTATATAATTGCTGGAGGGATGTTTTAGCATACAAGTATTTCCTTATATTAAGGCACTGGAAACTGGCCAGTAATATTGGGCCATATGATTATGGGAGACAGGCATCCCTCCCTGTACTTTGGCCTGTTGACCACTCCTCTGCCTCGTCTCAGATGAATCAACCCTCCTTAGGTCCTGAGTAACTTTTTTTTTCTTTAACTATAGCTGATGATTATCCTCTTTCTCCTAATAATTAGAATGTTTAAGAACCCCTCATATATTATTATCTTTTGGCTGCTATGAATACTTGCAAAGCTCAAATGTACAGTATTTATAGCTGAAGCTGTGATATAATTTTCTAATATGAAGGGTACAGATTCATAATTCCCCTCAGGAATTATGACAATCCCAGCTGAGTTGCCTAATCAGCAGAGAGGTATTTTAAAAAATACCTCTCTGCCGATCAGGCAACTCAGCTGGGATCCTCAGAGACTTTTCAAAGCATTTTTTTACCACCTCTTCGGCCAAGAGGTTGCAGAAAAAAATGCTTTGAAAAGCCTCTGACGATCCCAGCTGAGCCGTGCGATCGTCAGAGGCTTTTTTTTTTACTTTTAAAAGCATTTTTTCATTGGAAGAGGTTGTAGAAAAAAATGCTTTTAAAGGTTAAAAAAAAACCCCTCTGATGATCGTGCGGCTCAGCTGGACTTGGGGGGATGGGCGCAGGGATTTTTGCTACTGGTTTCCCAAACCACCTGCCACCATTGCTACCGGATTGGGTGATCCGCTCCGAACCGGGAGCATTTCACCCATGGTTTTGATGAGTCCCAGATTCAAATTTCCAAACTGACTACTTTGGATTAGTCTTTATTCATCAGTCAATCATGTAATATGGTTTTTGCACAGAAATTAAATTTAAATTTACCGACAAAGAAATAAAGGAAACTAGTATAGCTATTTCAAGCTGTTTAGCTACCTTCAGCTAGCCATATCCTTCTGGGATTCGAACTCAGGCCACTTGCATATTAGGCAGATGTATTAACCTCTAGGCCTGTGATTGCAAACATATTGGTGGGCACACAAGCGTTGCCCTAGCTCAGCTCTGGTGCACCTGCGTGCACCAGCCAGCTGAATTTCGGGCTTTCTGAGCTCACTGGAAGTCGGGAAACGGGCTGTTTCTGGCCTCTGGAAAGCCTCCATGGGGTTGGGGAAGGCCGTTTTCGCCTTCCCCAGGCTCCTAGAAAGGCTCTGGAGCCTGGGGAGGGTGAAAAATGGGCCTACCAGGCCCACCATGCCGTCACATGCCAAAAGCGGGGGGAGTGTGTGGGGGGGCGCATTGAATGATGGGTGGGGACACACGCATGTGTGACCCCCCCCTCTCCCCACATGCGACCCCATGATTTTGGCACACAACGGCAAAAAGGTTAGCCATCACTGCTCTAGACCATGGGCTCTCCTCGCTTTGTCAGCTGTACCGGGGGGAGATTAAGTGTTGTCCATCAGCAGCATCATAAACTTCATTGTAAAGGGAACTGAATCATATGCCAACTTAAATGTATACTAAGAATAAAATGTGACATGAAACTTACCGGGAGTTGCATGTTGAAAGTGCAAATCTAGTGTTGTTGACTCTTTGGCACCCCGTGACCTACTGATTGCAAGAAAGCAGTGGGCTGTAGATAGAAAGATAAGTATTAATTCCTTATATTCTCTTTGACTCTCATTTTGCCCACTCTTGATCTAAGAGATTACTGGTCTGAGGTTGATTCCATCTGCCTCTCTTCTCATGTTAACACAACATCTTTGATCCTTATCCTGAGAGGATCTATTAGCTAGCCTTATTCTTTGTTTATTCCTATAATACATTTCCTGCAAATAAATCTCCTTTCTTTTATAGTTATGAAAACTGCTTCACTAATCCTTCCTCAAGTTAGATTCCCACTCTCAGAAACACACATAAACAGCTACATCCAATGCTGCCAATCTAACACTGGTGAATCAATAGAGATTTAATTTAATTTAATTTAATTTATCGCATTTCCATGCTGCCCAACTCCCAAGGGACTCTGGGCGGCTTACAGCAAAAATAATGCAAACCATAGAGATCCTAACTTTTAAAAAGTACCAAAATTGCATAATTTTCACAATGCTAACTATAGCACAAAGGTCATTTGCCTCCTGGTCAACATGGAAACTGTAGTACTTTTTTGATGGCATCAGAAAGATGAGATATCAGAAAGATGAGATTGGGGATAGGCACCTTAGGATTTGCAGAAGTTGTTGAATTGTATATCACAGCATATGTTATTTTTGCCTATAATAGTTCAGTTGACTGGTGTTATTAGTCAGCAGTATGTGGACATTACATTTCTTCCATACTTATGTGATCCAGTACTACATAGCATCATTCTTTGGGAATTTCCTAAATAAATTTCCTCCATATAGAAGAATGAGCTAGATGGGATATTAATGTGGTCCAGCAAACCAATTTCTACATATTTTCAACAACAGTCAATTAGGGACTGGTTTGCCTATTCAGAGACAGTCGTTTTCATGCTAAAAACTTGAATGTCTGGATATCATATGATGTATTCCATCATATTTGTGACACTTAATTTATCTCATGCCTCCTCAATGCTTTTTGCAATTTTTAAGATAATCGGGATGGGCAAAAATTTCATATTATTCAATATTTGATACCACTTTTTTTTGGGGGGGGGTGTCATAAAATGGATGAAAAGAACCTGAGATAAATAAAAAAATTGGAAGACAGTGAAACAATAAAATTGACCCATTCTTAATTTTTCCTTTCCATGTCCAGTACTTGGACAATTGAGTCATGGTGGTTTGAGTTTACCTATTTATTTTTCCAATGGTCTATGACACATAATCACCTGAGTAAAATAAATATTGGTTCTATGAGAGAAGAATGCCATCTGCTGGATAATTTCCTTCTTCTTGGTAACAGTCCATGGTTCCATTTTCCTTATACCACTTTTCTATCTCTTGTACTAGGAAAACAAATTTGTTGCTTTGACCTGCCATTCCTTAACAGTCAAAACTTCTGCAGAAAAGCAAATATATCAAAGGAGATCAACAAGAACTTTGTCAGTTTTGGAATAAGCTATTACACTGATTATAAAAATTTTATTAATTTCATTAAAGTTTTTCTTCAGATTCCTTAAAATTGGGGAAACTAATATAGACAAAGATAATATATGCTGTAATTTACAGTTCAACAACATCTGCAAAGAATGAAAAAAAATGGATGATGCAGAATTTATTTATTTTTTAATGGTCGGGCAGATCTTTTCACTTTCCTTGCTTGATGGATTTCAATCCAGTTTTAGCAATCTCTATGAGAGGTGATCAGGCCCCATAGAAAACAATTAGCAGCTTTTTGCGAAATAATTTACTGTTTGTGCAGAATAAAAGCAAAAAACTTCAGGTTTCCTGAAGATATCATGCCATTGTCTGAAAAGACAGATATCCATTGTTGTACGGACTGGGTGAAAGTCAACATATTTGAGGCTGTTTCTAGACAACAATCTGGATCATCTGAACAGAAAACCTTCATTTCAAAGGGCCCTAATTTTCAACTGTTGTAGGCAACTTTTCTGAAATAATCTTCATGACATGAGTACTGCTCCACATGCCTCTCATTTGATAAAAGTATTGTCACAAGAATTATATGGTGGAATTAAGCATATCAAAAATACAAAATAGTATATTTCTAGACTATGTAGTAGATAGAAAAAAATATCTGTACCTCAAGTGTGGGTGTCAACTTCGAATCGAACCTGCCCGAAGCCATTTTTTCTATTCTTCATTTGCTACATGGAGTGGGGAGAGAGGAGGAGGAGGATGAAATGCATTGCTAGACAAATCACAAAACTTTCTTGTGGGAACCAAGGTCATCTCTACAGGTTGTAGATAGAGACGGGAGGAGTGCCTGAAGAGCCCGCCAATTAACCTAATTGGCGAACATGACCTGGGATTTTTGGGAAGGGAATTATTTCCATTTTAATTATACTGAAATTAGAGTTAGTTTTACATTTAATCGTGCTGATATGATTTGCCCAATAAAGAAGTTCTTTGAAAGAGATCTGAGTCAAAGAGTTCTGATTTCCTTGGGTTCGTTAGTCGGAACCATGACAGTGAGTGCTTGGTGCTCTCTCTTTTTTTATTTTTTTTTTATTTTTTTCATATAAACATTCCATCTTCCATTCAACAGTGTATCATCTGGGTACAAATATCTCTGTGCAATAACCATCAAAATTTACAACGTATTTACAATGTAAGTATTTATTACATTGATAATAATTCTCTGATCTTACAGCAGTAATATTAAGCATAATAAATTTGTTTGTTTTTCCCTTTTTACATATCTTCTGATAAGAATATAAAAATAATATTCAACATAATAATCTTAATAGTCATAATAATAACAATCATCATATTGTTTACATCTCTATCTTAACATATTTTCTACATTTCACTGATTTCCTTCTTTTGTTTCTAACTTCCATTTTTATTCTCTAACCATCGATAAAATAATTCCCATGTCATATAATATTCAGTTTGTTCTTTCTTTTTAATTGCAAGTGTTAATCTATTCATTTCTGCACATTCTAATATTTTCCTAATCACTTTCTTGTCATTTGGGATCTCTTCACTTTTCCAGTTTTGTGCCAATACAATTCTAGCTGCAGTTAATACATGAATAATTAAATATGCACTATAGGTTTCAGGTAAATTCCCCAACAAAAATATTTCTGGTTTTATATCATTGTGCTACTTTGTCATCTTTTCCAGCCATGTATGTATTTTTGTCCAATTTTTTTTTGCTTCTACACATGTCCACCACATATGATAATAAGACCCAGGTATCTGGTGACATTTCCAACATTTAGCTGACTTATCTTTAAACATGCTTGGTGCTCTCTGAGCTTGGTTATTTTCTTGCAAAAATGCCATTACCAAACTAGGTAACATTATCAGTGGTCTGGATGGGGAGAAACAGGCTTCGACTCAACCCCTCCAAGACCGAGTGGCTGTGGCTGCCGGCGTCCCGATATAGCCAACTGACTCCATCGTTGGTTATTGGGGGCGAATCATTGGCCCCCATGGAAAGGGTGCGCAACTTGGGCGTCCTCCTGGACCCACGGCTGTCTTTAGAGGATCATACGACAGCTGTGGCCAGGGGGGCTTTCTATCAGGTTCGCCTGATACGCCAGTTGCGGCCCTTTCTAGATCGGGACTCCCTACGCACAGTCACTCAGGCGCTCGTCACGTCTCGCTTGGACTACTGCAATGCTCTCTACATGGGGCTCCCCTTGGGATGCACCCGGAGGCTCCAGCTGGTACAGAATGCGGCCGCGCAGGGGATTATGGGAGCGACGGGGCGCTCCCACGTGATACCTCTCCTGCGTGAGCTGCATTGGTTGCCGGTTGACTTCCGGGTGCGTTTCAAGGTGTTGGTAATCACCTTTAAAGCGCTCCATGACTTAGGGTACTTATGGGACCGCCTTCTGCCACCAATTGCCTCCCACCGGCCGGTTTGGTCCCACAGAGAGGGCCTCCTCAGGGTGCCGTCAGCCAAACAATGCCGGCTGGCGACCCCCAGGGGGAGAGCGTTCTCTGTGATAGCCCCCACCCTCTGGAACGATCTTCCTCCAGAACTGAGAACAATTGCTGACCTCCGGACTTTTCATCGGGCTCTGAAGACTTATCTCTTCCAACTTGCCGGACTCGCCTGATCCCTTCTACTTTTTAAATTTTTTAGAGTTTTATTCTGTTTTTATATTCTCAGCCTAATTTATATTGGTTTTTAGTACGATTTTAACTTTTTTGTATTGGTTTTTTAATTGGCTGTTCACCGCCCTGAGTCCGTCAGGAGAAGGGCGGTATATAAATCTAATAAATAAATAAATAAATAAACAAATCAGTGGTATTAAGGGAGTAGTGTTTGCGCTAGTGGTTTGACCTGCAGTGTTGGTGGTAATCAACTCGGTGGTTTCTTGATTGTTTATTGTTTGTTTGTTTGTTTGTTTGAGTTGGTAGTTCCTTGATTGGGGTATTGCTTGTTTCTTGTTTGTTGGTCTAATGTTAATCTTGGTGTTAATCTCTGCTCATCTGAATGTTGACTGCTGGTGTTTCCTTTGTGGCTTTTTGATTGTCTCTTTTAAATTATATGCATATGTTGTTTATCTCTATGTGCCTATGATGACCAATTTATCTGAGTGCCAGGCTTCCAGAAATTTTCTAGTGTTTTTGGACTTGGATTTATGTAGTAGATGTTGGTAGAATATGTACTGTATATATCTCAGAACAACAGTTTAAGCAGCACTTGAAGTATGTTTTTAGTGTCAGATTATTCATGAACTGGCAGAAACGGGTTAACAAGATCAGCCAATGAATAGGCACAGCAACTAAGTCAGCCAATGGGAGCTGAGACAAACTGGAGCCAGGGTGTGTCTTAGTCTGCAGCTTCTGAGTCTGTGCAGAGAAACTGAAACTAGCCTACTCTGCTGAAATGAAACTAACTGTTCTCTTCTGCCTTGTGTTTTGCTTGTAACTGCTACATTGGAAGAATCTTCTATATTGGTATTGTACATTTACCTTCATGTATTATTATGTATATAAAGAGAAGTTAATGAATCTTGCTGGATCAGTTATCTGTGTGTGGTTCTGGATTTGATTTTTGCAAGAAACTCTGACATTTAGTACTTGGGAGAATTAAATACTCTCAACTAATGGATAGAAGGAAGAAAGACAAGACAATCAGTTGGACATGACCGTTGAAAAAAATACTTCTTGTGGAGAATATCTGCCTGCCTTGAAATTCTACTAATGGAATTAAATGGTTAAGGAGAGACAGTCCAATTCAAGAAGACTTTTTTGTCAAGTATATCTGAACATACTATTTCCTTTTTTTCCTTCCTTTTTTGAACTGGAGTGCTTATTAAATGTGTTAATTTAGCTTTGTTAATTTGCATTCCTATGGTTATTATCTTTTTCTCTCTCTCTCCAATGAAGCTCCAGTTTGCCAATTTTTAAAGTCATTCAGAAGACTGAAGAGAGATGCAGCTGTTCTGCTGTGCTTAGAACTTCTGGTATGTTTGCAAATGTTATTTTGTTTATGTTAACTAAGATCTGTTAATTACCTTAATTAACCTGCTGAACACTTTAATTTATGTATGATCTAATGACACCCAAGCCTTTCCTCTCCCCATCTTGGGTAGGAATACATTTCAACAAAATTACTATTTTTTCCATATGAATGGAACTATATTGGGACAGAATTAGAGCTTATAGTCCTCTCTATTATGCTCCCATTACAGGTACCAACTTCCTCAGCACTTTTTTTTTTAATGCTTATGAAACTTTTTCCACAACTTTCTTTATAATAGTGAAGAGAAGTAATACATGATCTTGGTTTTATGGTCCAGCTTAGACCATGTGAATGAGGGATCAGTTTTTCTGGAATTCTGCAACAGTTGCACTTATGGGCATCTGGAAGCTGCACCACAAATCTTCACAATCCTGCTGGGTCAGGTTTAGTTAACACCAGCCGGTTTGGGCCAGTTCGGGAGAACTGGTTGTTAAATTGCTGGCTGGCCCCTCCCCCCTTCCTCGCCCCTTCCAGCAGTCCCCACGCCCCCTCTTTTGGCTCCCAGGTAAGAGCATGGAGGCCTACTAGGCCCAAAATAGGGCACGGGGATGTGTGGCATGGCTTCTCCATGGCCCATTTTTGCTCTCAGGAAGCTGCAGGGAAGCCTATAGGCCCAAAATGGGGTGTGAGGGGGGACATCTCCCCCCATGGCCCATTTTTACTCCCAGAGGGTTGCAGGAGGCCAAGTGCTGCCTGTCACACACCATGGCCATGCCCACCATGGCTACTCCCGCCCAGCCGATCATTCGAGCATAGAACCAGTTGTTAAATTATTTGCTTAAGCAAAGAAAGACTTGAAATATGCTCAAACTGTCTTATTTCATCCCTTTGCAAGATCTGGTACAGCAGTATGAAGGAGCTCATACTAGCCAATCTAGCTTAGTTATTGTAAGTTTATTTTCTATACAGGCTTTAATTGAGACATGCTTATATTCTACAGAATTATGTTTTTATGATTTTTGAGAACAAAGTGATGCTTTCTGAAGAATTCCTGGATTCGCCAAAAATCCAGAAATCCAAACTTTTTGGATTTTGAAAGGCCATATTTCTAATGTTATTCTTTCAGTTGGCCATGTTGTCACCCAACTACCTTGTAGCATAAATTTTGTAGTCAGTGTGTTTTGCAATCAAGCACAAAGGTTGTATTTTACAATGTTTTGCATTTGAAACTTTATATATATATTTATATGTGAATGTTTTGATGTAGCTATGCAGAAGTGACTATGAGATTATAGATGAGTTATTTCCAAACAACAAAGGCTGGTTTGGCATAATATATTTATTTGGCAAATATAGATATTTTCCTCTAATGGCATTCCAGTGGTCATAGCTTGGAGCAAGTAGAAGTGAATAGAACAGGACAGAACAGAACAGAACAGAACAGAATACTTTGCAAGTACTTTGTTCATTACGTTTGATCTTGTTAAGACGTGTTGTTCAATAAAGAGTTATCGTTATGGCCCTCGCGTGTCACTTCAATTCTTGACTTCACCCACCACACAACAATAAGGATACAAGCAACAAAGTTACAGTCATAGTCATAAGTGGAAGGAGATGGATGATGGGAACGATGAGAAGATTAATAGTAGTGCAGACTTAGTAAATAGTTTAACAGTGTTGAGGGAATTATTTGTTTAGCAGAGTGATGGCATTTGGGAAAAAACTGTTCTTTTGTCTGGTTGTTCTGGTGTGCAGTGCTCTATAACGTCGTTTTGAGGGTAGGAGTTGAAACAGTTTATGTCTAAGTGTAAGTGGATGCTCTCATTCCTGCCTTCCTAGATGCCTCCTGCCTTCCATCAATACTTTCAGGTATGCCCAAAAATGCAATAGCAGCTTTTCTAATTGATATATTTCCACTACATATATCAATCATTTATTCTGCATTGAGATTGAAGTTTTCCAACCACCATTCAAGTCAGACCACCCATATAGCTCTATAGATTTCCATGTTCAAAGGGTTTTGTTTTTTTTTTTTTGATTTAGCTCACCAGGGAAGAATGCAACTTAGTCTGGATCATCCAACGTTTCCATCCATGATTCATTGGGCTTATGTTTCACATTGTTGATCCTCTTTCATTTCAAAACTGTTCTTAGGCTGAATTTGACAGCTTTTCTGGGATAAGCCACTGGAAATGAAAGCTGAAATGGTGTTCTTTCTCATGACTTACCCTAGTGAAGCTTTAAGAGGTATGAAAGAGAAGCCAAGCATCTTAGCTCTGTAAAGTAAGATCTCAAAGGTGCTTTTTCAAAAGGCAACTGGACATTGTTTTCCTTGAAGATGTTTTGCTTCTTATCCAAGAAGCTTCTTCAGTCAGAACTGAAGCTTCTTGGATGAAAAGCAAAACATCTTCAGGAAAGAACAAAGTCTAGTTGCCTTTTGAAAAGGCAAACTTTGGGACAACCATGATCTGAATGACTGAGAATCTCCATAGACATCTGTACGTAATCTTGCTACAGTCACCATAACATTGGACTTTCTCAAGCCAATATGGCCAAACGATCAAGAAGAATTCCCAAATGGGTTCTAGTGGACAAGCACTTAAATATGAGCTAGCAGTGTGTGGGGGCAGCCAAAAAAGCTAATACAATATGAACAGAGGCATAGAATCAAAAATCACATGATTTTATTAAGCCTTAGTAAGGCCACACCTGGAATACTGCATTCAGTTTTAGTCACCACATTACAAAAAAGATGTTGAGACTTTGGAAAAAAATGAAAAGAAGAGTAGCTAAGATAATTAAAGGTCTGGAGATTAAAACATATGAAGAATGGTTGCAGGATTTGGGTTTGACTAGTCTAGAGAAAAGAAGGACTAAGGGGACATGATATTCTGCCCCAGCTCCGGATTCCCAAGGATTGTGACACTCACCAACGGTCCTTATCAAAGTTATAACATACCAAGAATAAACAAAGTCCAGCAAAGGTTGGCAACCAGCCCAGAAAACAAGATACGATAAGACACTCACTCTTCAGAAATGCTCTGTAATAATTACACATTGTTTCCAGCAAGAAATTACTAACTGCGTGCGACTTAAATAGGCTAAAGGAGTGGCCAATTATCCTCAAACCTTACTCTCGAGGAGACCTCCTCCTCCTGAGTAGCCACTCCTGCCTTTTGGCAGCCCTGTGTGCTCGAGCATTGAGGAGAGGCCCCTCCACTTCACTCTTTCCACTTGAAGGAGCCTCTGGATGTTCTGAAGGCCCAGGCTGAGTCTCTGCCTTTGGCGCCACATCCTCTTCAGCTCCTCACTGTCTGATGCGAGCACCGGCTGCGCAGGCTGCTGGCACAACCCCACACCAGTCTCCTCGTCATCAGGATCAGCCACGATCTGCGCAGGCTGCTGGCGGGCCACAACACATGATAGCAGTATTCCAGCATTCTAGGGGCTGGCACAAAGAGGAGGGGGGTCAACTTATTTTCCAAAGCAGGTCAAGAACTAATGGGTGGAAACTAGTCAAGGAGGGAAGCAACCTAGAATTAAGGAGAAACTTCCCAACAGTGAGGACAATTAACCAGTGAAACAGTTTGCCATCAGAAGTTGTAGGTGCTTCATCACTAGAAATTTGTTGATTCCTGATGATCGTCTGCAACATCCTTACAGTTTTCTTGGCAAGGTTTCAGAAGTGGTTTGCCATTAGAAGAATTTTTTGTCATCGTTACTTTTTAGAGAAAATGATGTTATTAAAGTGTTAAATTTGCAAAAGAGTTTATGAGAGGAGATAAAGAGAAAATGATAAGGAATTAATTTGTGAGATATTATTTAAAGGGATTAAAGGTCAAGATTCTCAATATGTTGTTTTTGGTAGATCTTAGTGGAATTTTTCTTAATTCGGTTTGAATGACAAGGCTTTAAAGTTCTGTTTACAGATATGAAATATAAAATAGGGGAAGAAGGGTTTTTTGTTGCATTTTTAGAGAAAATTTTGTTGCTAAGTACAGGAAATGAATATGAAATTGATTTATTTGTTTAGGGTTAATATATATATTTCTATTAACTGTTAATGGACATTTGCTGATAAAGATAATAATGAGGCTTTATTATTTGTTAATAAAAGATGAGATATAGGAGGAAAATATTTTTTGTTTAAATGTTAGAAAAGGTGATCAGTTACTGAAATTATTCTTGTCTTAATAAAGGGGGAAATCATTTCTTCATATTTATTTATTTATTGCTTTCCCCCTTCTTTGTTTCTCTGCACTATATATCTGTATATGTATATGATTTGTATTTGCTTTTTTCTTCTGAGTTTTAAAATGTAATAAACATTTTTAAAGGGAAATAATTTGCCATTGCCTACTTCTTAGGGTTGAGAGAGAGTAATTGGTCCAAAGTCACCCAGCTGGCTTTGTGTCTAAAGTAGGACTAGAACTTACAGTCTCCTGATTTTTGCCTGATGCATTAACCACTACACCAAACTGGCTCCTGCATGGATTTTAGATTTAAATTCAAGGGGATGCGGTGGCTCAGTGGCTAAGGTGCTGAGTTTGTCAATTGAAAGGTCGACAGTTCAGTGGTTTGAATCCCTATTGCTGCGCAACGGGGTGAGCTCCCATTACTTCTGCTTCTGTCAACCTAGCAGTTTGAAAGCATGTAAAAAATGCAAGTAGAAAAATAGGGACCCCCTTTGGTGGGAAGGTAACATTGTTCCATGTGCGTTTGGCATTTAGTCATGCTGGCCACATGACTGCGGAGACATCTTCGGACAGTGCTGGCTCTTCGGCTTTGAAACGGAGATGAACACCGCTCCCTATATTTGTGAACGACTAGCACATATGTGTGAGGGGAACCTTTACCTTTACCTAATGTATAGGAGAACATGCATACCAAAATTCATACTTTTCAGAATTCTGGGCTCAGAAGACACAAATAAACTAATTGAACTTATTTAATCATGCAGATTTTATTGAAACACATGCACATTTTTTCCCATTTTATTGAAGAAGAAATTGCTTGCAAAAAATACACACATGGAATGAAAAACAAGTTGACACAATGAGATATTGACCTCTAAAAGAAAGAGATCTAATTTCCCATCAGTTGAATCTCAAAACCATTTCAGAGATCTGTGAGCACCAGTAATGCTACCAACCTGTCCCTCAACCCATTCATTTGCAATTATGTCATCCATCAAAGTAGTCAAAATTGCTTCTATCCCAGACAGTCAATATTGTCCCAAACTACAAGGGATTGAAATGTTACCAAATCCATTTCATAGAGGAAATGTAGAGGTAAAAGAAAGAAAGAATCTATTCAACATTCTCTGTATTGGTTAACATTTTATTACATCATGTATACATGTTGGGCTTTTCATAACATTTACTCTACTGCACATTTAACTTTTATTTTCAGAATCAACATATAACTTTTTAATTTGCCTTTCTGGATCAGAATTCAAATAATAACAAACAAGTAGGTAAATCGCTGAGGTATACTAAATGTATATTCAGTGAAATAAGAGGTATACTGTTACCTATTGTCCTAGTTTCCATTTTTATTACATAAGTTTTTGTAAAAGAAATTATCTGTTTGAATTGATTTGCACACTGTATAGAGATATTGAGCAACCTAAAAGTACAGTTAATCAATCAATTATGTTGTATGGTGATTCCATTCCATTTTGTTAGTGAATAATCTTTGGTAGATTCTACACAAACTTATTTTTAGGAAGCCACTTTTAGTAATACCGAGACAAATTATGAATTTTGCCACAAGGTATAATGATAGCCACCATTATAGATGGCTTTAAAAGTGGATAATACACTTTTGACAATCTGAGACTACTATATATGTTTACTATAGTTTACTATATTACACATATAAGAGAGAGAAAGAGAAATGCATATTACATGAGAAACAACATGTTTCTTAACATCAGTTCCTGGGGAACAATAGCAAGAGAAGTCTTCTACTTGCAAGCTGCTTATGGGCATCTGGCTGGCACTGGGAAAACAGAATGCTGAGTTGCAACTTTGGTTCTCATTCTTGTGCTGGGTTGCAACTTTAGTTCTCTTTCTGGAACCATAGTGGTACAGTGGTTAGAATGCAGAGATCAGGCTAACTCTGCCCATAGGCAGGAGTTCGGTCCTGATCAGCTCCAAGTTGATTCAGCCTTCCATTCTTCCAGGGTCAGTAAAGGTCAGTAAAATGAGGACCCAGGTTGTTGGGAGCAATACACTGATATTTGCAAACCACTGAGAGAATGCTACAAGTACTATTGATATTAGTTAATATCCCACAGAGTTGGATATTAAATAATATCAATAGTACTTGTAGCATTCTCTCAGTTGGTCTCCTCCGGGTCCCATCAGCTAAACAATGCCGGCTGGCGGGTCTGCGGGAGAGGGCCTTCTCTGTAGCTGCCCCAGCTCTCTGGAACCAGTTACCTCTTGAGGTCCGGACCAACCCCCACCCTATTGGCCTTCTGAAAAGCGGTGAAGACCTGGCTTTTCCAGCAGGCCTGGGGCCATTGATCTCGCTGTTGTGATCTGTGAGATCCGGCTATGAATGGTGTGGATGAGATTTAATATTTTAATTTTAAATGTTTTTATAATGGTTTTTTAAATGCATTGTAAGCCTCCCTGAGTCTCCGGAGAAAGGCAGCATATAAATTGAACTAACTAACTAAATAATAAATAAATAAATAGTTGTAACAGAAGTCTTTGTCTTGCATTAGCTTGCAATAGTTCCTACCTTCACAGAAGGACCTAGCATGTTACAGTCCATGGAGTCACAAAGAGTTGGGCACAACTTAGCAACTGGACAACAACAAAGATAGACCAATCCTCCATTCTCTCCCCCACCCCTTGTGTCTTTACATATAGGTTGGTTTCTCAATCTCCTCTCCCCTTTTTTTTCTTTGTTCTTTCACACACACTTCCTGTTCTATCTGGCTTTTAAATCTTTCTTTCCACTTAACTGCTTTCTCCAAAAGCTAAGATATATATCCCCAATTCCTGCTTATCCAAAGTTCATGGTCTTTCTCTCAAGCAAAAAGAGAGAGAGAACGTGAGAGAGGAGAGAGAGAGAGAGAGAGAGAGATTTTGTGCAAAGCATAAAAACTGCAGTGTGCATTCTATGACAACACTACCACCACCACCCCGCCCCAGGGATTATTCAATGCTGCTTCCCTCTGTATTGCTCAAATGCTATTTCCACAATTGCCATGAGCACCATCGTTTCTATTTCCCATTAACATGTTTTCATAAGACTCTGCCTCACAGCTGAGGTGAAGTCCTTGACCGAGCAGAAAACTAAACTGGTATGAAATTTGTTCCCTTTGTTAGTAATGCCTGTCCTGTAGGCAAGATGATAACAAATGATTCTGCCCTTGTTTCAAATCTACAGGCTCTATTAAATACAGGGATTGGCCCTCAAGATTTATTTCTGTGTGCTCCCACCAAATGTCACGTGCTATGAGGAAAACAACAAACAATTACCAGTAGTTTCCTGGACATGAGATGATAATGGGGGCTGGAGAAGGAGGCAAATTTTGACTCATGGTTATAATCTTTCAATTCAATCATCAGTCAAAACACTCTGATTTGGTACAGCTGTTTCGGATAAGTATCTTCAAGGAAGCCTGATCATCTATTGATATCACAAGTTAATTGGTCTCTCTTGGACAGGTATTCCTGGAATAGCATTAACACAGGTCTAAAAGTTGTCCAATGTTGTCAGCAAATCTAGGTTCTCTTTATAACAAACATAGCAGATGAAAGAAAGCTGATTACTGGGTCGTTTCAAAAATAAGCAAGGCATGTAATAGATGACTGCTAGAACCAAGGTCAAAAGTAGCCAAACCATGCACTTAAGAATCTAAGCAGTATCTGCTGTGATGGATGTGTGGCCCATCTAAATCCAGCAATGGCTCATCAACTGTACATGGAAGCCAGTAATCTCCCAGTAGATGGCCTTCAAAAGTAGTCACAGATACAGGGAGAGTTACGCCATGAAACAAGAGGAAAGTGAAAACTGATTTTATTTGAAGTTATGGCTGGTCTAGAGGAAGGGAGACTTCAAGTCAGTCTTGGTTTCTGAAACCACCTGGACAAATCCATGCAATTTTCTTGGCAGCATTCTCATAAGTGATTTGTTCTTACCTTCCTTTTCCTACGGATGATAGAGAATTACTATTCCATAGTCACTCAGCTGGTTTGATATCTAAAGTTTCCTAGTTTCTAAATTGCAGGCCTTAACCAATATATCAATCTGGCTCTCTAAAGAGGAAGGAACCAATGCAAAATAATTGGGCTTCCCTGATGCTCCGAACAATATTTATTTGTTAACTTTATTTGCCGTTAACTTTATTTGCCGTCTCTCTCATCATGAGTCTAATGACAGACGTTGCTCGAGGATCAAAGGCAAGACGTATCTATACTAGTTTAAAGTTGCCAGAAGATTCTGGGCTGATTCCATCTTGAAAGGGTTCACCAGACTAACTGTATAAATGATCAGTGAAGGCCATCCCATTGTACCTACAGCAAAATTGCAGTGGTTAATTGCAGGCTTGGAGGGAAAACACCACTTAAGGATTAGAAGAGTTCAGGTTGATTTTAAGCTGCTCCCATATATGAGGGTGAAATGAAGGCAACCTGATAAGTACACAGCCAAAAAAAGAAAAAAAGAAGGTAGCCAGGAGTATTCAGACCATGATTTAAGTGTAACTCGGGAAAACTGATCATGTTGTTCCACCATAAAATCCAACCTCTTTCCCTGAAGGTTAACACTTTTGAAGTCTATATTTGTTCTGGGATCCATAGGTTTTAAATCCCCTTTAGTTCATTTGCATGCTGGGACCTGCTGTGTAATCCCTTTCTAACTAGCTAGAAGAGTCACTGGGAGTCAGACAGTATATACATTTAGCAAATTATTATTATTCTTAAGAGAATTTTCAAGCACTTTCTAAACTTGCATAAGATCTGCTTGGTGAAGCAGAACCTTGGAGTTCTTGCTAGAGTTTTAAAAGCTTGTTTAAAAGCTCCTTCCTTTCCACAGTATAGATTATGATCTGTGTATGGGGTGGGGGGAGGGAACTGCTTAACTTCCCACCTCCCCTTGACAGGAATGAAGTAACATTGCTTTTGGCTAAAAGCATTTAACCACATTCAAGCCTGCGTGTGGTCTTGTCTTGTGATTTTCATATCAGAAAGCCCATCCAAGAGATCTGGTGTGTTTGTGTGTGTGTATATATATCCTATCCACAACAGGATCCACATAAATCTTACAAATCAACAAAATGCATTATGACGGAGCCTGCCTGATTTATCAAAAGGTGGTGAAATACATTATCTGCAGCCTGTCAAACACTTTGTTCCATATATCTCATTTTTCAGACACATTGGGAAAGACGAGCGAAATACAAAACAGGCTCTGAAATAATGGGGAGACCAGGCAGCCCTCAGCTTCTGCATCCTCCACCCTCCCCTCCACACCTCCACCATCTGTGTTAAACAGAAATCTGCCTTCGACTGCAACTGTCTCCTCTGCAGCTTTGATGACAGTTGAAAATATAAATGATTGATTTCTACCTACGCCGGGTGTGGTGGAACAAATGGGAGAGATGGCTGGCGGTTAAGTCTGGAGATGCAAAAGAACATCATTTTATGATTTGACAAATATTGCCTTCTGTTTTGCCATGATTTAGATCATCATAATTAGAATACAGGTAGTCCTCAACTTACAACCATTTGCTTAGTGACCGTTCAAAGTTACAGTGACCCTGAAAAAAGTGATTTATGAGTGGTGTTAAGGAATTCGCAGAGCAACCCTAGAGGAGCAAGGGTGCGCACATGAAAGCGACTGAGAGCAGATATGAATAAGCACAGCCAACATACAGATACACTGAATTGTGTTTACTTGTAGGAAATAGTAATAAGGCACAGTCCAATAAACAGTCCAGGTCATACACAGATAAAGCAGTAGATAGTAAAACAATAGTCCAGGGATATTCCAATAATGAAGTCTTCTTACCAGTCATTGTAGTCATACACAATAAGTAGTTGCAAACACAGCAAAAAGCAGTAACAATCAGCAAAATGCAATAATGATCAGCAGAGAGAAACAAACCATGTTTCAAGCTCCCTCTTAAGGACATTGGCTACAGAGCTAACCAATCAGGACACAGTATGATGCAATACAGCAATACAGTCTTACAGCTATATTGAGGGTTTATATATTGCCAACCCAACAAGTTAGGTAATTATCATTTCCTAACAAGTGGTTTTCACATTTATGACCGTTGCTGCATCCCATAGTTACTTGAACCAAAATTCAGACTCTTGACGACTGATTCATATTTATATCAGTTGCAGTGTCCTGGGATCAGGTGATCAACTTTTGTGACCTTCTGAGAGCAAAGTCAATAGGGAAGCCAGATTCACTTAACAACCGTGCCACTAACTTAACAGCTGCAGTGATTCACTTAATGGCTGTGTCAAGAAGGTCATAAAATGGGGCAAAATTCACTTAACAACGATCTGACTTAGAAATTTTTGGCTCAATTGTGGCTGAAGGTTCTACTACCTTTGGGAGTACCTATATTTTGTCTAAAATGACATTGCTGCCATCCCAGTAAAGCTGATTCACTATTATTTACTAGTTTGCTGAGCAAAGCATTGTCATATGGGCCTAAAAGCTCTTGTGACTGGGGAGAGGGAGGCAAAGACGAATTATTTTTGTCAGTTTCTCAGTTTCTCCTCTTTTTTTCAAATCTAGAAAAAGTAGATGATTTGAAATCTTTTTTTCAAATTATCTATGTCTCAGCTAGTTTAGGCCTGACCTGGTAGGAACAAAAGGAGCCAGGACACAAACGTGGCAAAACTCTGTTTACTTCCCACAAATAGGTCGGAGCCTCAGAACATGACAAGTTGGAATGATTAGGGTCCTTGTCAAGTCAGTGCTGGGAGTGTCCACCACCCAGTGCCTTTTTATATCTCTGGGCCTTGCCTGTGTTTGGCCAGCTGCCACGCCAACCGGTAGCTACCATCCAACTCCAGTTGGTGTTGGGGCAGGGTACTACTGCCCTACAGGGTCCAGGGTACTATTGCCCTATGTTGTGGCCCCGTCCTCTGAGCCTATCCCATTGGAGGAAGGAAGCTCTGAGCAGGAGGAAGAGGAGCCAGCCAGATCTCCCAGCCCTCTCCTCTGGCACCATCTCAGGTGCCAGCTGAAAGAGAGCCAAGTAGTGGGGAAACTTGGCAGACGGTGTGCATATCGCTGCCAAGTTTGAGATAAGAACTGTGGAGTGTGCCAAGTGATTCTTAACCCTCGACTGGCTGTGTTTTTGTGGGTCTCTGAAGGGGGGGACAGATCACCCTATAGGGTCCAGCTGCTGTAGTGTCCACCAGGGCCGCAACCCATCCAGCAGCAAATGTCCCCCTTGGCAACTGGAATGGCTCAGCAGGTGGTGTGTGGTCGCTGTGGAAGGCCGCCTGGCCTGATCAGCTGGGAGGCGCAGGTCCAGCGGCCAATGCCGTGGCTATTCAGCAGCATCAGCCCAGGAACGAGCAGCTGGGCAGTATAGAACCAGCCGGGATTGGCCTGTGCAGGATCCGCTGAGGAACATTGCGGCCATTGGGCATCATTAGAGATGGCCCTGCCGCTGCTGAGCTGCCGCTGCCGAGCCGCTCTCACTGCAATCCCTCCCCCCTCCCAGGTATGGTGAGCCCTGGGCAGGGGCTTGACACTATGACTTAAGGTTTTTTAACTGTAGGCTCCAAATTGCATTTTAGTACATACACACTTTTCTTCACAACCTTGCCTGATATATACAAGTAGTCTTATGGACAGTCTCTTACCAACCAATCCAAGTTATGACAGACCTCCCCAGGGCTGGATTTGAAGTTCTGAGAGATGTCCCACCCACCCCCACAGTCACATGATTGAATTTTGGGTACTTGGCAACCTTCCCAGAATGATGGCCATTCTTCAGTTACATGACCATGATTTACTTTCTCCCCCCCTCCCCCCTCCCCAGAAACTAACATTTACTTCCAGCTTCTGGCAAAAAAACACCCATTACAGATAATGGATTCACTAAACAACCATGGTGATTGTTTAATGACCATATGTTCATTTAATGAGTGTGGTGATTTTCTACTGCAAAAATTATTGTGAAATCGGTCGTGTGATGAGCTGCTTAACCGGTATGGCTTATATCATTCATTCATTCATTCATTCATTCATTCATTCATTCATTCATTCATTCATTCAATTTCCATACCGCCCTTCTCCCAAAGGACTCAGGGCGGTGAACAGTTAAAATGACATACATATAGAATGTGAATATAAATAATTAAGCCAGTTTGGCTCAACAGTTAAGAATCTTCAGCATAAAGATTTAAAAATTAGAAAAGATTTATGCCAGACCGGCTTGGTGAAAAAGAAAGGTCTAAGTGCATGACGGAAAGTACGAAGATCTGGGATCATTCGTATCCCTGGGGGTAACCTGTTCCAAAGGGTAGGTGCCCCGACAGAAAAGGCTCTTTCTCTGGGAACCACTAGTCGGCATTGTTTTAGTGACGGCACCCTGAGAAGGCCTACCCTGTGGGAGCTTACTGGTTGGTGGGAGGTTATCGGTTGCAGAAGGTGGTCTTGTAGGTACCCAGGTCCTAAGCCATGGAGGAGTTTGAAGGTAAGAAC
Organism: Masticophis lateralis; assembly: GCA_030761175.1. Taxonomy (NCBI): domain Eukaryota; kingdom Metazoa; phylum Chordata; class Lepidosauria; order Squamata; family Colubridae; genus Masticophis; species Masticophis lateralis. The sequence continues at coordinate 19,697,259 of JAUDYJ010000003.1, read as the reverse complement.
CAACACCTTGAAGCGCACCCGGAAGACCACTGGAAGCCAGTGCAGCTCGCGTAGGAGAGGTATTACATGTGAGCGCCATGTCACTCTCAATATCACCCGCACAGCTGCATTCTGGACCAGTTGGAGCCTCCGCGTGCACTTCAAGGGGAACCTCATGTAGAGAGCATTACAGTAGTCCAGACGGGAAGTGATGAGGGCATGATATTCATAATTTTGGGCTCAATTATAGCAGTAAGAGCCTTGGTGTTACAGCAGACTAAAGTGCTGTTAAGTAGCACCAGCTGCCTGCAATTACTGCAAGTTCAAATCTCACCAGGCTCAAGGTTGACTCAGCCTTCCATCCCTTCGAGGTAGGTAAAATGAGGACCCAGATTGTGGGGGCAATAAGCTGACTTTGTATAAAAAAGAACACCATTTAGCGGGGACCGAAAGGAAGGAAGGAAGGAAGGATTACCTGTGCTGGTTTGTTGATCATTGTATTCTGTTTTCAGAACTAAGCCTTTTCATACATTTTTCCATCATATACTTTAATTTAATTTAATTTAATTAATTCAATTTATATGTCGCCCCTCTCTGAAGACTCAGGGTGGCTCACAATACTTATGAAACTCTTGACGCGCTGCATGGCAAAATTCAATACAGTGCAAATATGGAAAATTACATTTCAGGTTATGTATTTGTTGAACAAGCTGACATTAAATAAGTTGATTCTAATGTGAATTAAACATAGTTCTTAAATCAATATTAGCAGTTGCCTTCTGAATCTCCCACAAGGATAATTCAAATGGCTGAGAAACCTTGGAACTCCATGCCCCTCGTATCTCTCTTTCATTGCCACAGGTGGTCCCCGCTTAGCAACCATAACTGGGACCTGCAACTCTACTATTAAGTGAAGCATGTGATCATGGTGGACATACATCACTTGATAGGATGCTGTATTGAAGCCCCACTGAACTCTACATGAGTGGAAATGGAGGTATGGTTGTAACACAAGCCTGTATTCATTCAGACATAGAAGATTCCTATTGAAAGACAGGTTTTAATCTTAATACCATTCACACTCTAAAGACAATCAATACCATTCAAAGTTACAATGGCACTAGGAAAAATGACTTTTTTCTTTTTCAGACTTGTGGCCATTGTAGCATCCCCATGATCACACGATCAAAATTTAGATGCCACAGTTCGGGTTGGACTAGAAGACCTCCAAAGTCCCTCTCAACTCTGTTATTGCTGTTCTGTTATTCAGTGTCACGGGGTCATGTGATAACCTTTTGTGACCTTCTGACAAGCAAAGTCAATGGGGAAATCCAGATTCACTAAACAACCATGCTACTCACTTAAGAACGCCAGTGAGTCAGTTAACTGTATCAAGAAAGGTTGTAAAATGGGGCAAAATTCACTTAACACATGACTTGGTTAGAAATTTTGGGCTCAATTGTGGTCACAAGTCGAGGACTACCTGTAACCATTTCTCAGCTGTGACTCCAGGTACCATGGGAGTTGAAATTAAACTCCCTTCCTTGTTTTTCTAGCGAAGATGGTCGCATGTTCCATCTGTTAACAGCAATGTCCCAAAGGCAATGGTGGGATACAGCCGGTTCAGGATGGTTTGGGTGAAGCAGTATTTAAATTGCTGGCTGGTCCCTCACCTCCCTGCCCCTTCCAGGAGTCCCCATGCGACCCAATTTGGCTCCCAGATAAGTGCAGGGTGGCCTTCTAGGCCCAAAATGGGGCACGGGCCCCCTGTGGCATGTTTTCGTTCCCAGGAGGCTGCAGGGAGGCCTCCTAGACCCAAAATGAGCACAGGGGGCGGCGCGTCCCCCCTGCAGCCTGTTTTTACTCCCAGGGGGGTGCAGGAGGCCGAGTGCTGCCTGCCACACCCCTTGGGCATGCCCACCATGGCCACGCCCACCCAGCCAGTCATTAGAACAGAGAACTGGTTGTTAAATTATTTCAATCCCACCACTGCCCAAAGGTGCTTTTTCAAGAGGCAACTGGACTTTCTGCACCTTTGGGACAAGCATGGCCTCAATGACTAAGAATCTCCATAGACATGTTAATAACAACCTATTTGGCATTGCTGATCTGAGCGATCACTTGTGCAATAGAACCTCCAGTGATGGAGTATTCACAGCTCCAGAAGGCAAGTTATTTTATTGATTAATGATTCCCATCATCAAATAATTCTCCTTTCTTCTAAGTAGAGTCTCTCTTCAACAAGCTTCCACCATTACTTCTTCTCCTACCCTCTGGACATAGGGAAGAATGGGTGAATATCTTAAAAACTATAGGAATCCACAGGCTGCTTTCTCGCTTGCATTTCTTCAAAGAATTTATCCATTTGTCAGAAAGTTCCAGCCCGAATTTTGTGATGCTGCTGTGGTGTTCCAGCCAGGTCTCTTCCTTCTGCTCACTTCTGCTTTTTTTATCCATTTAAAAAAAAATCTTATATAAATCACTCTTTGGCAAAGAAGGAGGATGGTTGACCTGGCGAAGGAGCAGAATTCTTTATTTTGATTTCCTCATTTCTCAGGGGCACCTTTGATGGAGATTTTTGCACACAAGGGGAAATGTGGGATTTAGTAAATAGAAGAGAGGTGAGAATGTAAGTGATTGTTGGCAGGGTCTCCTTTGCAAATGTTAGTTTTCTCCCTGCACGGGGTGTGCAATCCTAAGTGAATCAGCCCTTTTGTATTTTATTTGGTTGCCGACTTAATACTGTGCTGTACACTGTCTAAAGCCTTAAGATTAAAATGATATATATTCAGTAGAGGAACTAAAATAATCCCTACCAGCTGGAATACAGGCAAGAAAAGCTGTTCATCTCTCAAAGAAGTTTGAATTAGCTGTAAAGTCTTCTCCTGAAAATAGAAATAGTTTTGCAGAAGTGAAGACATGCTGCAGCATCGCCAAAGTAAGGGTGTAAAACCATAGCATTCGAGGAAAATGTATTATTCTCTAGAATCTACAGTAAACTAAACAACTTTGGGGTTGGATGGGAGGGAAAAAGACAACTGTGAAAAAAAAATCAAGCCAACTGCTTGTTACAATTTTGGTCGACAGCTGTTTCTGCATCCTCCACCTTTTTTTCCAAAAAATAAAAAATCCTTCTTTCGAAATTGGAAGAAGTATTCCTTTTGGAACACAGCACTTCCCAAAATATATGAGGGTTGTCCATGTCTCTCTCTCTCTCTCTCTCTCTCTCTCTGTGTGTGTGTGTGTGTGTGTGTGTGTGTGTGTGTATGTGCATGGCTTAGTTGTTTCTGTTTTCATTCAATCTTCTTTTTGCCAAAAGTGCACAGAGTTTACTTTGTATATTTCCCCCCTCCCCCCGGGATAGATTTGAAAATATACTTGAGCGGACAATTAACCCCCCCCCTCTCGTGAAGAAACATACACACACACACACACACACACACACACATGTACATGCCCTTCGCTGAAGTCCCGTCCCCCCCTTCAATGATAAGTTTTCCATTTAGGACTAAGCAAGCGGGAGGCAGTTCCATCAACGCTGCCTCAAACGCTCCTCTTTTGCACCTCTTTTGTAAAGCATAAATATGGACGGGGTCCAGTTTTCCCATTCTGTAGAGTTTTTGGCTGCAGGAACCCGGTATGGAAGTCATTTCCCTTGTAGGTGCAGTAGCTGCTTTTCACAGACTCAACAAAGACATGAAATATCATTAACATCTGATTCCGAAAGCCTGACAACCACTTCTTTGTTTTAACACAGCCATCCGAGGAAAGCTGTTACATATTACTATATCGCTAAGCAAAATTGTACTTATTGGCCTGCAAGAGAGGCCGTGGAAGGTTTTGCTCATTTGTGCTGGCACAGGGATCTCTGAATACGACTATTGTTTTTCCCAAGGCTTCAATCCTGCTCCACTGAAATCTTGGGAGTTTTGCTGTTGGCTTCAAGTGGAGCAGAACTGCAGGAACCCCAGGGTGGGATTTCATTTTATTTTTCAAGTTTTAAGGAAAACAAACCACCCCACCACAACCACTCCACCTGAAGAATCAGCAACTTGCTCCCCTTCAGCATTATTTTCTGCGAATTCTGGAACTTGAAGTCCAACATATCTGGAGTGGAATATGCAAAATATGGCCAAGCAATGCGATTCTCTATCATGGTCTTTAGACATGGACAAACTAAGAGACTCCAGATGGACCGTGTGCCACAACCAGCTCTGTTTTCCAACAAAGAAAAACTAATGAACCTCTCCAGAAGGTTTGCTGGAATGGTATCACTCCTGCTTCTGAACATTTCCTCTGTCACCTGAAATAGTTGTTTATCGCTTCCTAGTGAAAGGACAAGGGGACACGGTGGCTCAGTGGCTAAGATGTTGAGCTTGTCAGTCGAAAGGTCGTCAGTTCAGAGGTTGAAATCCCTAGTGCCATGAAATGGGCTGAACTCCCGTTACTTGTCCCAGCTTCTGCCAACCTAGCAGTTCGAAAGCACATAAAAAATGCAAGTAGAAAAATAGGGACCACCTTTGGAGGAAAGGTAACAGCGTTCCATGTGCCTTTGGTGTTTAGTCATGCCAGCCACATGACCACATGTGCTGGCCACATGAAGAGCCAGTGCTTTGGACAGCACTGGCTCTTCAGCTTTGAAACGGAGATGAGCACCGCCCCATAGAGTCAGGAATAACTAGCACATATGTGTGAGGAAAACCTTTACCTTTAATGAAAGGACCTGCTCTGTTTATCCAGTTAGCTCAGCTATTGGCTATGTGGCAAAATGGTCAATAGAGACATTCTAGCTATGTCTATTATGGCTGTCATTCTGAGAAAGTGGAAGCCTTACCATGCAAGCCCTTTGAGGAAGGGCTCATAGGATGCATTCAGAATCCAAAATGTGTTTATTGGTCCCAGAATTATTTTCTGTTTTGCTGCTAGAAATGTCCTAACTGGGAAAAAGAGTTATTGAACATGGGCGTTATCAGATCTGTCATGCAGTCATATCCCTCTCCCTGTTCCAGACATTCTACTGCTTTTTTCTTTCTTTCTTTCTTTCTTTCTTTCTTTCTTTCTTTCTTTCTTTCTTTCTTTCTTTCTTTCTTTCTTTCTTTCTTTCCTTCCTTCCTTCCTTCTTTCTTTTTCTTTCTTTCTTTCTTTCTTTCTTTCTTTCTTTCTTTTTCTTCCTTCCTTCCTTCCTTCCTCCCTCCCTCCCTCCCTCCCTCCCTCCCTCCCTCCCTCCCTCCCTCACAGTCTCTCTCTCTCTCTCCTTAGCATTTGAGAGAAGTAAAAGAAAATGAAATAATGTGAACCAAGTACTCACACCAGTTTTTTCAAGAGAAATTAACCTGGTTCAGTCTGGCACTCATGAGTCTTGTTTAATTTAGATTGTTGTTGATTGGTTAATAGGTTTCAAATGTATAAAACAACTCAAAACTTGTTTCTTGTTTTTGTTTATTGTTCTGCTGTTTTGCATTGACTCCAGGTGCCCTTTGGGTTTTTTTTACAGTGTCATCCTATCCATCAACCTGCTTCCTGTAGAGCCCCATGGAAGAGGTGAGGTGTGGAGGGGAGGAAGGCTAATTAAGGGTGTTGTTAAATTAAGCCAAGAATTCACCTCCACCTTTTCCAAACAAGCCAATGTTTCTGCAGGCTTCAGCAGTGCTTTTTTGACACGTGGTGGGAAAAAAAGCAAGAAGTCTTGCCTGGAGCACATATATTTCCAAAGCTTATTGGGAGGGAAAAAAGGGAAGCATGTAAAAGACAAAAATTATACTTTTAAAAAATGTGTTCTAATTTTTAAGGCAGTCAAGCTTTCTCTAAATGTTTTCGGAAAGATGAGGAGGAGGAGGAGGAGGAGGAGGAGGAGGAGGAGGAGGGGAGGAAGGAGAAGGAGAAGAGGAAGAGGAAGAGGAGGAGAAGAGGAGGAAGGAGAAGGAGAAGAGGAAGAGGAAGAGGAGGAGAAGAGGAGGGAGGAGAAGGAGAAGGAGGAGGTGGAGGAAAAGAGGAGGATGGAGAAGGAGAAGAGGAAGAGGAAGAGGAGGAGAAGAGGAAGGAGAAGGAGAAGGAGGAGGAGGAGGAGGAGGAGGAGGAGGAGGAGGAAAAGAGGAGGAAGGAGAAGGAGAAGGAGAAGAGGAAGAGGAAGAGGAGGAGAAGAGGAGGGAGGAGAAGGAGAAGGAGGAGGTGGAGGAAAAGAGGAGGAGGGAGAAGGAGAAGAGGAAGAGGAAGAGGAGGAGAAGAGGAGGAAGGAGAAGGAGAAGGAGAAGGAGAAGAACTAAAAAGAAATTTCCTGTCAATGAGGAATGACCATGGGGATGTTGTAACAGTCATTAATGGGAAGACTGGTGGTAAGTCACTTTTTTCAGCGCCATTGTAATTTCAAACAGTCCCTAAATGAATGATTGCAAGTCGAGGACTACCTAAACCATCTATTGCTCAGCTCAGCGTCAGGGTCTTGGAAATGCAGGTAGAAAGATCTTTAAGGATGATTCAAAATCCCTCCCTCTTTTTTTTGTTCCATCTCATTGTCAGTCAGTGATTGCAGTGGGCAATTGTGGGATGATAACGTTTTGTGAGCTGCTTTAACTAGCTGACCTTGCCTGATATATTTGGAAAAGGCCAGTGAATTAACTGATCCTCAGAAAATAAAATCCATGGCTTTCAGGCAAGGAGGTAAACACCTTTTTCCCCCCCTTTCTCCCCAAAGAACTCTCAATGTATCTGACAGAAATTTGGCATAATTGTTGCCCTCTGAAGAGGTTATTATTTTTGTAAATTTCACCAGTTATATCTCAGATCAACAGTTCTGGCACTTAAAGGAAAAAGCCGGAATGTAGCTTGAAAATGCTTGAACAAATTTAAGTGAAATTTGACAACTTATCGCCTCATAACAAGACAGCTTGCCAATAAATTACATCCAATTCCATAGAAAAATAAAAGGTTATAGCTATTTTTTGTTCATGGTGTACTTTGGAGAAAATGAGAACTCCAATTTCTGGGCAGTGTTCCAGGTCCATAGGTTGATCCAGATGAGGTGTTTTCCAGATCAACCCAAGGTTGATTAATCCATTTCTAGAGCTGTGAATCCCCATATGTCCTCTATACTTCACAAGCAATGATTTTGTATTAAATAGTTTCTCCCAAGCCCTCTTCAACAGTTTAATTCAATGGTATACCTAGGGATTCTTAGCTGTTTTCATGGTCAAAGTTCCTTGGAAAAAGGCAGAGTGCCAACCAAACCATATGTCTCTCTCCTGAGGATAAAACTACACTATATAGTGGTCACTTTTGTTTGGAAGAAAGCGCTGTTGAAGAACTTCAAACCCAGAACATTCTTCACTTCTGGTTTGGCTAAAGTGGGCTTCTATCTCTGTGTGTACACTTACAAGCTCCTGCAACCAACTGCTGGGCTGCAATATTTGTGTATGGATTTTCTTGAAGATCGCACAAAGAATGATGAGGCTTCCCAAATTAATTTAGTAGACTTACATTGGCATTGTAATCTTGTAACTTATTTTGTAAAGGTGCAGCCCAGTGGTGAAATCCAAATTTTTTTTAATACTAGTTCTGTGGGCGTGGCTTGGTGGGCGTGGTGTGGCTTGGTGGGCGTGGCAAGGGAAGGATACTGCAAAATCTCCATTCCCACTCCAGTCCAGGGGAAGGATACTGCAAAATCCCCATTCCCTCCCCACTCCTGGGGGAAGGATATTGCAAAATCTGCATTCCCACCCCACTCTGGGGCCAGCTAGAGGTGGTATTTGCCAGTTCTCCAAACTGCTCAAAATGGCCACTATCGGTTCTTCACAATCTGTTAGAACCTGCTGGATTTCACCCCTGGTACAGCCTAGTTGCAAGGCTTTAAATACAAGAATTCTTAGTTCAATGGGATTGATGTGTAGCTTTACTCCTCTAATTAATTGGTAAAACAAAACTAAGGCTCCAACAATGTTGTGAACTACAGGGGTTTCTTGTCCTCTGCTGCCTTTCCATGCTGTTTCATATTCGTCTATTTTTACTACATCAGCTCCTTCACAGTGGGATATTTTGCTCTTTTATGGTTTAACTGTTAGCTGTTTTTGACAAGCAAGGTGTAGGTGTGTGACAGAAAAGCAGAATATAAAATTTATGGAAACAGTTTTAAACTCTTAAGCCATTTGTTTTTTCAGTCAAGGAGAAGAGGGGAAGTCATATTTCTCACATTTCTTCATCAAGAAAGTTTCCATGCACCTTTTGCAATGTGGGAAAAGCAATATCCAACTCTGGAACGGATGTAAATCTTTCCCTGATTGTGGTGTCGTTGTTGTTGTTCAGTCACCAAGTTGTGTCTGACTCTTGTTGACCCATGGATCATAGCATGCCTGTTCTGACCAAGGCTTCCTGAGACAGTAACAATCACACGCTTAGTCCCAAAAACCCTCTTTTTATTTCAACGGCTATGAATTATGTTCATTCACAGCCCGTAATGAGTCCCAACCAGTTTGTGAATAGTCCGAGACAAGTCTGCCACAGTCTTTTGGGATAAGGCTGATAAGCACCCACCTTTATTTCCCTTAACACGCTGCCAAAGACCTAATTGTCAATTAGCTTTGCAAGGCCAAATGGAGCACGAAATCGAAATGGAGCTTCAGAGTTTAAACCCACCAGAACGAACACAGTTGCTTCCTGCAAAGGCTCATGTCCCTTTGCTCCACCTTTATGTCTTATGGAAGGGGCCAGTCATCTCCAAGCCTTACTCCTGAGTCTCCCCTTTTGTCTTAACTGTTCTTGCCTTTTGATAGCTCTGCGCATGTGCACACTAGGAACAGGCTCCCCCTGTTTCTCTGCCTTGCTGATGTCAGACTCTGGAGGCTCCAGAGTCAGCACTTAACTCCCAGATGGCCCTGGCCCCATCTCTGCCTCTGATGCAGAGCCCTCGTTCGAGCCTTCCCAGACTCCAGGTCTGGCCCATGTTCCTCCCCAGCCTCCTCATTGTCCGATTCTGCTGCCAGCTCTGCAGGCCACCAGCAGATCATAACAACACCAGCCCCATGTCCTCCACTGTCTCCTGTAATCCATCCAAACCCATGTCCACTGCTTTTATGACACTATCTAAACATCTAATCCTCTGCCATCTCTTTCTGCTTTTGTGTTCAATCTTTCACAATATCAAGGTGTTTTCCAATGAGTCTTCTCTTCTCACTTGGTAGCCAAAGTATTTGAGATTCAACTTCTGTATCTGCTCTTCCAAAGAACAGTCAGGGTTACATTTAGTGGTGGGATCCTGCATGTTTAACAACCAGTTCAGTGATCATGTGCTTTGCGCTTGCTGCGTGCATGTGTGCAGTTTTACAAAAACTTACCTTTCACATTATTGCTGGGTAGTAACACAGCTGAGGCGCAACAATCCACTCTGCCGCATGATTCAGCTGAGAAGATATAGGTCAGTAAATTGCAGGGGAAGAAGGTGGGCCTACCTGATAATCGGAGTGAACCTGTTTGCTCCCAGCTGATTGTTGGAGATACCGGTTCACCCAAACCAGTCCAAACTGGTAGAATCCCATCCCTGGTTACCAGGGGTGAAATACAATTTTTTCCCCTACCAGTTCTGTTGGTGTGGCTTGGTGGGCGTGGCAGGAGAAGGGAGAAGCAAAATCTTTATTCTCACTCCACTCCAAGGGAAGGATACTGCAAAATCTTCATTCCCACCCCACTCTGGGGCCACCCAGAGCTGGTATTTGCCGGTTCTCTGAACTACTCTAAATTTCCACTACCAGTTCTCCAGAACCTGTTAGAACCTGCTGGATTTTACCCCTGCTGGTTACATTCCTTTAGGATCGACTGATTTGGTCTCCTAGCAGTCCAGGGGACTCTTAAGAGTTTTTTCTAACATGACAATTCGAAATCATGAACTCTTCAGTCTGTAGTCTTGATGAAACCCTAAGAAGACTTTGAACCTGATTCATAGATTTCTGTAGTCAATGCCCACCCAGAGCATGATCACTTTGCCATTCGTAGGTCAGAACTCACTCTATGATCTTGCCTCAAGATTATCCCTGGGATTTCTAATCCTTCTTATTCCCTTCCTTCATTTTCAGGTTTCAGCGTTATTGAATAACTATAGATGTAGTAAATTAGTAGAGTGGTAAATTGACTCTTTTTTTTTAATGGAGTGGCAGAAGAATGACTAGCCTTTTAGTTTAAGTATGTGTGGTACTTGTTTTTTGAAAACAACAAGTATTGTGTGGATTTTTAAAAATGAAATAAGCACACTCTCTCGGTCCCTTTTTACCTCACTGGGGAAAATAGAAGGACGAAGGAATATTATGTATGTTCACCACCTTGAGTTACTTATAAAGTAATAAATGCACGCACACACATGCATACACAGAGAGAGAGAGAAATGGTATTTTAGCTAAAGTAAGTCTGACAGGGTTTCATATTGCTACAAGCAGCAGACAGAAGCTGTATATCAGAAAAGAAGTCATAACAGCAAAGTGTGTAGCTTCGCTAAAATCTACATAGAAAGTTTATTTTCTCAGATTGAATATCCCCATCCCTGAGGTGAAATTGTAATGAATGACATCTCACCAACTGCTCAGGCAGATCTTGTTTTGCGCTCCTAGATAATATACAGTAATTGGATCGCAGAAAACATAAAACTGTATTTTAAACAATGTTCACCGAGGCTGAAGGAAAAGAAAAAAACCACTTTGCCCAAATTAGTTTTCAAGCTTGGAAGATGAATGTTGAGTTTTCCACAATACAACTTTTTATTCTCTTTCTCCCGTGCTCGTGTTCCACCCCTCTCCTGCCTTTCTTCTTTCTTCCTTTTTATATTCATAGAGTTGGATTGGGTCATGGAATGACTGAATACATGTTTACCAGCTTTCCAAAGCTTTGTTCCCTGTGGTCCATTTTTTCTGAACCTGGGTGGAAATTCTAGGCCCCCTTTTGCTTAATCTTAAAAAGATGGGTAGCATATCCCACTGATTATCTCAGAGAAGAATGAGTAGGCATCCTCCTACTAAATAACTATTAATTTCACCTTTCACCAAGATTTTGTTTTTCCTATACTCATGCAATCATATTTTAGGCATAACTGGAGCTTGCCTTCTTGACAACAGAGATTATCCTACAAAGCTAGAATTGATGAGCTAAGTGAACCGAGTCCATATTGTCAGCATGATCTATTGATTGTGTAGAGACCATTTATTTATTTATTAACTTTTTATCCCACTTTTATTACCTTATAAATAACTCAACTTCCTTCCTTTATGGTCAATTATCAACACTAAAAGAACCAGCAGTCAAGAAATGTTTTACACCAGAGGGTCAAACTCAAGGCTCGTGGGTCAGATGTGGCACACAAGGTGCTTATATCTGGCCCATGGGACCGCCCTGTTTCTACCCTGGAAACAGCAAAGGACTGGCCGGATGAACCTCTGCCAGGCAAAATGGAGCTAGGGAGGGCCGCTCATGGCCCACCCGATCTGCGTTTTAGACTGCGATGGCCTCCTGCAGCCCTCTGCCAGCAAAAACAGAGCTTGGGAGGGCTGTGCACCACCTTCCCAAACTCTGTTTTTGCTGGCACTTGGGCCATCACAGGCGCCCCAACACAAGTGACATCAAGTTAGCCATGCCCACCCTGGCCATGCCCACCAGCCGCCCCGAGGTCAAACACAACCCTGATGTGGCCCTCAATGAAATTGAGTTTGACACCCCTGTTTTACAGTAACATTTGTTAGAGTAGTAATGAATGCCTTGGAAAAGATAGTTAGTTGCTGACATGTATTATTAGAATGGTAAGGCAATGGTTTTCTTAATTGCATCCTAAGGAAGTAAACATTGGACATTGACAAAGCAAGACAGAAAGAGTATTGATGCTTTTGATTTTTGGCATTGGAGAAGATTCCAAAGAATTCCATGGCCATCTTAAAAAACAAAGATATGGATTGTTGAATAAACCAACCAGGAGTTCTTACTCAAGTCACAGATGATCAGGCTAAAATTATCCTACTTCGGGTACATAATGTGAAGACTCGGCATTCTGGAAAAGAGTTTAGTACTGGGAAAGATGAAAGAAGAAAGAAGGGGACAACCAGCAACAAGGTGGATGGGCTCATTGACAGTGATGATGAGTCCGCTGTTGGAAGATTTGAAAGAACAAGTTAGAGATATATTATTGTGAGAAAATCTGTCTATGAAGTTGTTAAGGATCAATAACTTGATGGTACATAATCAATCTACTAACATTTATTATTTCTAAATTGATTTAAAAAATGTAATATTTTCTTTAAATTGCAGCAAATATTTTAAATCCCTTTTGGTACATAGGAAAATATTCAAGGGACCTATAATTTCCCTTGAGTTTTAGTTTTACACATGTGGACTATCATAGCACAGAATAGCATAAATCCACAATAAGGCATTATAATAAGCTTGGTTTCACTCATGTTATTTCTTCTGTGAAGCCCGAAGTATGATTATGAACTATCCAACTTAATTGCAATAGCCCCTGCCTAATGTCCATGGTCTAATCAGAATAGCAAGTTGTGTTTCAACTTGTTCCAGATGTAATTCCACATCTTCAGATCTTCCAAAACTGTAGAAACCTAGGCAGCATTTAAAGTCCTATAAGTGTTCATGAACCCTGCCCCCACTTTTTTTTTTTTTAACTTTTGAGTGAATCTTTTGGGGAAAGATAAAAGGGGGGGAAAAGGAAAATGGTGCTGGCACTATCTGTAATAGCTGCAACTTCCTAAAGAGAAAAATTATATTCTTTTTTTCTCCTTGAAAGAGATTTCTTCACCACAGGTGAGCTCATTCAACTAATTTTGCTCTTGAATTCTGGGACTACCACAACATCCATTTCTGCCAGTGGTGAAATTCTCCGTGGGTTGCCCCCAATTCGCTGCCCGCGCATGAGTGGTGCATGCCAAATGCACGCTGTGTGCACCTATATGCCCAATGAACGCCAAACTCACGCTGCACACGCATACACAATGCACACCAAACACATGCTCTGTGTGCTCGCATGTGCAGTGTGCACCAACGCACGCTTCACGTTGAAAAAGGAGTTGTTTGAAGGTAAGCAGAAAAGCTAGGGAGAAACAGCTGTGCTGCACGATTTAGAGTCACTAGAATGCAGTCTTTCCTGATTTCTAGCGAATATAAATTGCGTGGCACAACTGATTATCAGAAATACTGGTGTGAACCAGTAGCATTTCACCCCTGATTTCTGCCCATTTTTCATAGCAAATTGAAACAAAAATAGAATTCTTTATGCCTTCAATCTACCATCACTTTCTGGCTATAATTTTTTTTTCAAATCCAGTTGCAATTATTTAGGAGAAAAGTCATAATGGAAGAATCTCTTGTCAGACTGGAGGTTTACCGTAAATCATGAATTTTTTCCCCCCTTACACACTGTTATTTCTGACACCTGGCATTTTAAATTGCCCAAGAAATATCTTTTTTCACTCCTTAGTTTATAAGGTCCCAAGAGAAATAGAGAATTAAGACTAGCATGAGCCAAAGATAATTGTGGAGTGATGCTTTATTACCAGACAAACAAGAAACATTGAAGGAGCAGATTATAATAATTATAATTATCTTTGATGCTTGTATTGGGATGATACAGCTATCATGAAGAACTATTGATAGCTATTTTCTTCATTAAGATGTCTAACTTGTTACAGGTGCCCCATTTTGAGGTCTTCACTACATATATTAATAATTAGTAACTACATCTTGCATAAATTTGTTCTTTTTATAAAATCTGACCTGAATTTTCCATGACTAGCTTCCCTTGATAATTCCGATTTCAAGGAAGAAAGAACATGTCTTTTTTTGTGCATCATCCCTACACTGAAATAAGGATAAAATGTTTATAAAGAAAAATAGAGCTGCAAGAAATAAAATCAAACATGGAAAGAAAAATGTTATATACATATGTTTTCTGAGGTTTTCACGGGTGTTTGTATGTAGGTCTTTGGTTATTTGGGTCTTCTCCCACATAAAATTGGAAGTATCTTGGCGACGTTTTGACAAAGTCTCATTCATCATCTTCAGGCTGGTGTTTTCGGCTTCGTGCTTCCAGGAGCAATGTGAGATCGCAGCTGTCTCTTCCTTTTAACTGCTAGTGGGGGTGGGAACTGATTGGGTGGGAGCTTGGCTGTGTTCTGATTGGGTGGAGGTGTGTTCTGATTGGTTAGGGGCTTGGCTGTGCTCTGATTGGATGTGGGGTTGAATAAGCAAAATCCTCCACAAACATAACATCAAGACAGCATTCTGCACAAACCGAAAAATATCCACCATCCTAAGGAACCCCAAAGACAAAATTGAGTTAGAAAATCAAGGAGAATATGAAATCCCATGCACCGCCTGCCCCACCACATACATCGGACAAACCAACAGAAGAATAAGTGCACACATTGAAGAACACAAAAACTCAGTCAAAAAAGAGGAACCAACTTCTTCTCTGGTCCAAAACTTTAAAGCCACAGGACATGAAATTGACTTTAAAAAGACCAGAACTATCACCAAAACTGAACACTTTAACAACAGAATAATCAGAGAAGCCATCGAGATAGAAAAACGCCCACACAGCATGAACAAATGAGACGATACCTCCCGCCTACCAGCCATTTGGAAACCTGCCCTTATTGACAAATGAGTCCCTAACACAATGAATGACACCAGACCCACACTCACAAGAGCCACACAGGATGTCACCATCACACATCCAGGCAGAAAGCAGACTCAAACCCACACTGATAATGAGGCACGACTAAGGACCAGAAGCCAGACCGCAGCTGCATCATTAGCCACTTTAAACTCCTCCAATCCATACATGAAGCAGACTGACACCCACCATGAAGAGCTCTCATGGCCACAAACACGGAGCCAAACAACAACAACGCAGCTCACCAGCTCAAATCCCCCTGCAACTCAGACTAAGCCCACAACCAAGCCCCCACCCAAACAGAACACAGCCCCAGCCAATCAGAGCATAACCAACCCCCCATCCAATCAGAGCACAGCCAAGCCCCTAACCAATCAGAACACACCTCCACCCAATCAGAACACAGCCAAGCTCCCACCCAATCAGCTCCCACCCCCACTAGCAGTTAAAAGGAAGAGACAGCTGCGATCTTACATTGCTCCTGGAAGCACGAAGCTGAGAACACCAGCCTGAAGATGACGAATGAGACTTTGTCGAAACATCGTCAAGATACTTCCAATTTTACATGGGAGAAGACCCGAATAACCAAAGACATACATACATACATACATACATACATACATACATACATACATACATATATTTTCAGATAAAATGCAAATTTTGATGATGAGGGAATGGAAATGGCAAAGAAAGCTAAACAAGAAGCCCCCAGGAGAGCAAATGGAATTAAAACTAAAAGGAATAACATGATTTGGAATAAAAGTGAAGTGAGGAAATAGTGGAAGGAATATTTCTGGAAGGGAATGTTAGAGATATATCAAATACTGGAATTGAAATTAATGGTTTAACTTATAGTATATAAGAAAAAATGGTGCAAAGGAAGTCATAAATGATGAGCCGAGGTAGCGCAGTGGTTAGAGTACAGTACTGCAGGCTACTTCAGATGACTGCTAGCTGCACTTCGGCAGTTCAAATCTCACTGACTCAAGGTTGACTCAGCCTTCCATACTTCCGAGGTGGGTAAAATGAGGACCCAGATTGTTGGGGTCAATATGCTGACTCTGTAAACTGCTTAGAGAGGGCTGTAAAAGCACCATGAAGTGCTATATTCGTTTAAGTGCTATTGCTATTGCTATAAATGCTACAAGAAGATTGAAAATCAGTAAGATGCAAGTTTTGATTATGAAGCTGAAGAAATGTTAAAACATGCATAAAGTTTACTGAAGTGTCATGTGGTTAACATCTGTTTGAAGATTACATATATGATTGGAAGAATACTAGTAGTGTTTCCCTACATCAGAGATGGGGAACGATGGCTCCCTTATTACTTGTGGAATTCTGGGAGTTGAAGTCCATAAAAGGGCCATCCTTCTGCCCTACATGAAGAAAGTTAGTAACAGGAAATGTCAGAACTTCAGAACCGTTCATCTTTAAGTGTATCGAGGAAGGTGTTTGTCAGAATTTTTGATGAAAGAACAAAGGAAAAAAATTGGGGGTTACAGATCACGTATTTTCTCTTTAGAAGAATATGAATTTGAGAGAGAAAAAGTATTCTTTGTTGTTTTACAAAAATCTTATGGATAGTTTTGAATGGTGAAAAGTTCCTCATGAATGTAGAGCTGAAGGTTGGTTGATGAACGTGATATAAATTATACATGATGGAAGTAAAGCATGTATGAGCAGGGAGTAAGGCAAGGCTATATGATGCCCTCTTTGTTGTTTAATACATTTATGAATAAATGTATAAGAAACTTTTTTAATGGTGTTAGAGATATGTTCATTGGAGACTGAATTTGCATATGTTTTGTTTCCTGATGAAGTCAGGTTATTGGCTGAGAATCCAAATATTTTCAACAAAGGTTAGAAAGACTGAAGGAAAGAGGAGTAT
Organism: Masticophis lateralis; assembly: GCA_030761175.1. NCBI lineage: Eukaryota > Metazoa > Chordata > Lepidosauria > Squamata > Colubridae > Masticophis > Masticophis lateralis. The sequence goes on along the minus strand of JAUDYJ010000003.1, from coordinate 19,680,742 downwards.
GGATCTGAAAATTAATATGTCAAAGAGAAATGTTTGATAAGAAAATACACTGAACAATTGCACAGAATACAGAATAATAGAGTTGGAAGGGACTTCGTAAGTCATCTATTACTACTATCCTTTTATACTTCCACCTCTCACAATACTAGACAACACAGTATCAACAGTAGAGACCTTCAAATTTCTAGGTTCTACCATATCGCAAGATCTAAAATGGACAGCTAACATCAAAAATGTCATCAAAAAGCACAACAAAGAATGTTCTTTCTGTGCCAACTCAGAAAGCTCAAACTGCCCAAGGAGCTGCTGATACAGTTCTACAGAGGAATTATTGAGTCTGTCATCTGCACCTCTATAACTGTCTGGTTTGGCTCTGCAACCCAACAAGACAGACACAGACTTCAGAGGATAATTAGAACTGCAGAAAAAACAATTGCTACCAACCTGCCTTCGATTGAGGACCTGTATACTGCACGAGTCAAAAAGAGGGGTGTGAAAATATTTACAGACCCCTCACATCCTGGTCAAAATGATGCTATAGAGCACTGCACACCAGAACAACTGGACACAAGAACAGTTTTCTTCCCGAATGCCATCACTCTGCTAAACAAATAATTCCTAATTATTTAGTAAACAATAAATTACTAAATCTGCACTACTATTAATCTTCTCATCATTCCCACCACCCATCTCCTTCCACTTATGACTGTATGACTATACCTTTGTTGCTTGTATCCTTATGATTTATATTGATATTGTTTCCTGATTGCTTATTTGTACCCTATGACTATCATTAAGTGTTGTACCTTATGATTCTTGATGATCGTATCTTTTCTTTTATGTACACTGAGAGTGTATGCACCAAGACAAATTCCTTGTGTGTCCAATCACACTTGGCCAATAAAAAATTCTATTCTATTCTATTCTATTCTATTCTATTCTATTCTATTCTATTCTATTCTATTCTATTCTATTCTATTCTATTCTATTCTAGTACAACCCCCTCTCAAGCCTGAGACCTTATACGATTTCAGAGAAGTGACTGTCCAGTCTCTTCTTAGTGATGGAGTGATGGAGTCTCTTCTCTAGTGATGGAGCACCCACAACTTCTTAAGCAAGCCATTCCACTGGCTAATTGTTCTCACTGTCAGGAAATTTCTCCTTAATTTTAGCTTGTTTCTCTCCCTGATTAGTTTCCATCCATTGTTTTTTGTCTTGCCTTCTGGTGCTTTGGAAAATAGGTAGCCCCTCAAATATTGGAACACTGCTATCATGTCATCCCTAGTCCTTCTTTTCTCTAGACTAGTCATACCGAATTCCTGCCACCATACATATTCAACTTACGAAGTAGATTAATTTGTACATCTAAGTAGAATGTGTACTAAAGATAGTGAAATGACAGAAACATTTCAAAATGTGCAAAGTTTGGAAGAAAAACGTTAGATAATACAGAGTGTGTTAGGAAGAATGAACGTTTGGCAAAAGAACTGAAAATCCTCTGTTAACGACCCCATAATCCCTTGGAGGTGGAGGTGGAGTCTGGGCAACTGAATGGAGCTGAGTGTTTACTGACTAGATGCCCTTCCTATCACCAATGCGGAGGTTTTTTCAGCAGCTATTATCTCAGTGTGCCCAAAGAGAAGAATATCTGCCTCTACTTAGGATCGAACTCAAAGACCCCTGATTGTGAGGCGAGAACTCCACCTCTAGGCCACCACACCACTCTGTCAAAAGAACTGAAAATGATGGTGTATAAAATAATGCTTAGGCTTACACAAGAGAGTTGGGTATATCACAAGGAACAAAAAAAGTAAATTGAATGCAATGGGCAAAAGGCTACCTAAGAAGAGGGTAAAATATGGGACGTAATGACATCCCGGTGCGAGGGCGGAACCTCTCGTCACCGGAGCTACCGATTCATGCGAGCCGGATAGAATCGGCCAGATTTCACCACTGATTGGTGTAATCTAGATTTAGATACATTTCTTTTTACATTCTCTTTTTTCATGCTTTATTTCTTTATTTACTTTTTATTATTCCATTTCTGTCGTTTGCATAATACTGCTTCCTCAAAAGGGAATAGTGGAGGGAATATGCATGTAACTATACATGTATGTAAAAACAAGTTATCATGATTGTATTAATGTACAGTTAGATGACTGCAACAGATTGTAATTTTGCATATCTAAAGGTATCTTTCCAACTGCTTAGCTGTTTAGCTACTTACCTGTTAATTAAGTATCTTTTTATTTTCCCTTGAAAAAGCCAGAAGTTACATGCAATATTAATAGTAATAATAATAATCCATATGCATCCAATTATATATAAGGATAGTATTTTCAGCAAAGATATATGCGGATCCCGTTGCAATCTAAAGCAACATTATGCATATTTTCAGCAGAGCTACAAATACAATCCAATTTTACTGTGATGTAGCAATTCTAATGCTGAAGAAGTAGGTCACTTCTTAAGTGAATTCAGCCTGTCTTTTCCAAAAATGGTATCTAATTTGCACAATTATGTTTAAAAATATCCCTCATAATATGTATATATTTTGCTTCTTTCTATTTCAGCATATGTTTTTCCAGAGTAATCACTATTACTCATCTTTTCATACTGGGTGATACAAGAATAAAGTTCTTTTATACACAGCTTAAAACCACATTTGTACAAAAAAACCCCTCCAAAAACTTGGTATATGTCTGGCTGAAAACTATGTTCTTATGGCCTCTGTAATCTTTTGCATATAGTAGAATAATAAATTACTTTTATTTTGCAACACAGAAGGAAAATGGATTATAAATGTGTGGCTTTATTTCAATTTCCAACAAATTATTTTCCAAAAATGGTTACAACACTATTGCAATTATAGTAACTCTTACTCCATTAATCTATCGCAATTTTGCTCCACCCCTCATATCAAATAAATAACATAGCCAAATCAGGCATCAAAAGTCACAGTTAAAATTGAAGAAATCCTATCAAAAAAATTTTTTATTTATGTAATTATTTTAGTGTTTATTCATCAAACAAAAATTATGAATTCAAATAAACAGGAGGAAGAAAAAAGAAATTAAATGTGAGAGGGAAGTTAGACATGTTAATGCCCTTATGCAAACCCCCTTAGGGATTTCTTAAATATAGGGCAAGGTCCACAGAAGTTAACTTGGAATTAAAACTGCATAGGTTAATGGCTGAGATAACTGAATCAGGTAAGATATTCCAGGCTTTAACAACTAGCCTCCAGAAGTTGTGAGTGCTCCAACACTGGATGTTTTCAAAAAGAGATTGGACAACAATTTGTCTGAAATGGTATACGGTTTCCTGCCTGAGCAGTGGTTGGATTAGGAGACCTCCAAACTCCCTTCCAACTTTGTCATCCTGTTCTAAACACTGTTACAAAAATTGAATTTTTTACCATTGAATTTAGAATGGTTTACATTAAGTTTAAAGTGGCTGTTCACACATTTTATATTATGATTAAAGCTAAAAACATCATTTACAGGTAAAACATTTCTATGCACGATTTTGTATGCAATAACTAAGTCTGACCACAAGAGTTGCAGTTCTAAGCTATTCAAACCAGGGGTCTCCAGCCTTGGCAACTTTAAGACTTGTGGACTTCAACTCCCAGAGCTTTGCTGGCTGAGGAATTCTGGGAGTTGAAGTCCACAAATTTTAAAATTGCCAAGGTTGGAGACCCCTAATCCAAACCAAGAATTTCAAGCCTAGCAGCATAAGATATTCTACTGCAAGACTACTTCTGAACTCACTCAATTGTATTAATGTCTGATATGTGGTCAGGATTCTAGACAGTTAAACAATATTCTAGGATCACCTTAATTTATGTTTTGTAATTATCTATTATCTGATGCAATAAAAATGCTACATATATAGAATTGTGATGTCCGTTGGAGTTGGGCAGCTTATAAATTCAATGAATGAATGAATGAATGAATGAACGAACGAATGAATGATGAAATATATTTATAATTAGACATGTAGGCCATTACATCCAACTGCCTCAACGCAGGAATCCCTCTTAAAGCATCCCAGAGACACGACTGTTTTATCTGTTCTTGAGCACATTGAATGAAAGTGACTCCATCACCTCTCTGCATAAGTGGATCTATTGTTAATGGCATCTGCTCTCCGGACTATTTACCCCTAAAGTCTAGTGAGTATCTTCCCCCCTTGAAACGTAAACCTTTTATTCCATATCTTGTAATTCTTCTAATCTCTCAAATCACCAGCAACTACTCAAATTGCATCTGAAGAAATTTCAAGAGATAGAATGAGTACGCCTCTGTTTGATATCGATATTGTCAAGAGGCAATATCTGAAGCTTCTGTGTATTTGTAGGACTGTCCATTTTTAATTATTATTATTATTTTTTTTCAAAAAGGATAGAACATGACCCAGGTTACCCATCAATGGTTATGTTAATTTGGAAACTCAGCAAAGACATTTATATTCAATTTGTTACCATCTTCCCCATTGTGGTGAAAAGTATGTTACCTTAAAGTGCATCTATTTGTAAAAATGGATACAGCAAATTACAGCCTTTGGAGAATATTTAGTTCATCTTTTTTTTTAACAATGTGTTAAGTGATCATTCTACATGGGGTGCACAAGCTTTCTTAAATTGGAGCTTAGCAGAAGAGACATGGCATCCTGTGACTTTATTTTCCTCTTGGCTGTTTCCCCCATCCCTCTAAGCAGAAGGAAAGTAAAATTTCATTATTCACAACAAACATTTGTTTTTTTAAAAAAATGGCAGAAAGCAACCAAGCCTGGTGCTGATGATTTGGTGACATTCTTTTATAAACCGAAGAGTCAACTATAATTTATTTGGTTTACTACATTGAATCCTTGGCTGTTTTGGTTCTCTTCCATGAACCAGTAAAGGAGAATGTTTATAGCGCAGGATTGAAATGAGGGGTCCTTGTGTTCTTTGAGCTTGGTTATTTTCATGCAAACATTTCATAACCCAAACTAGATTAGTTAGAACAATTAATCAGTGGAACAACTTGCCTCCAGAAGTTGTGAATGCTCCAACACTGGAAGTTTTTAAAAAGAGATTGGACAAGCATTTGTCTGAAGTGGTGTAGGGTTTCCTGAAATGCTCCCAGTTTGGACTGGATCGCCCGATCCGGTAGTGATGGCGGCGGGTGGTTTGAAGAACCGGTAGCAAAAATCCCTGCCCCCCCCTCCATGCCCAGCTGAGCTGTGCAATCATCAGAGGCTTTTTTTATTATTATTTTTAAAAGCATTTTTTCTACAACCTCTTCGGCTGAAAAAATGCTTTTAAAAGTTAAAAAAAAAAGCCTCTGATGATCACGTAGCTCAGCTGGGATCGTCAGAGGGTTTTAAAAGCATTTTTTTTACAAGCTCTTCAGCTGAAGAGATTGTAGAAAAAATGTTTTTAAAAGAAAAAAAAGCCTCTGACGATCAGGCAACTCAGCAGGGATCGTCAGAGACTTTTAAAAGCATTTTTTAACAATCTCTTCGGCCAACGAGGTTGTAGAAAAAATGGTTTTAAAAGTATATAAAAAAAGTTGGCTACACCCACCCAGTCACATTATTCCCTACCACCAAGCCACACCCACAGAACCGGCAGTAACAAATTTTACATTTCACCACTGCTCCAAGGTCTCTTCCAAATCTGTTATTCTATTCTATTCTAGATAACATCATCAGTGCTACTAAGGTGTCCTCAACGTATGACCACAATTGACACCCAAAATTTGCTAAATGAGAAATTTGTTAAGTGAGCTTTGACCCATTTTACAACTTTTCTTCCCACGTTTGTTAAGTGAATCACTGCAGTTGTTAAATTAGTAACACCACTGTTAAATGAATCTGGCTTTCCCATTGACTTTGCGTGTCCGAAGTTCACAAAAAGCGATCACATGACCCCGGGACACTGCAACAACCATCATAAATATGAACCAGTTGTCCAGCATATGAATGTAAATCATATGACCATGGGGATGCTGCAATGGTCATAAGCGTAAAAAATGGTCATGTGGCTTTTTTTCAGCGTGGTTGGTCAAGGACGACTTGTACTCCTTACTTAGTACTGATGATGTTACCCAGTTTGGATAATGAAATGTCTGCAAGAAAACGACTAAGTTCAGAGAGCACCAATGCCACCTCATCTCCTCCATGTGCCAATTTGATTTTGCAGATTAACAGAGTTGGAAGGGACCTTGTAGGCCATCTAGTCCAACCCCCCGTCCAAGCAGAAGACCCTACACCATTTCTGACAAATGACAGTCCAATCTCTTCTTGAAAGTCTCAAGTGATGAAGCTCCCACAACTTCTGAAGGCAACTTCTGTTCCGCTGGTTGATTGTTCTCACTGTCAGAAAGTTCCTCCTTATTTCCAGGTTGAATCTCTCCTTGTTCAGTTTCCATTCATTATTCCTTGTCTGACCTACAGGTGCTTTAGAAAATAGCTTGACCCCTTCCTCTATGTGGCAGCCCCTCAAATATTGGAAGACTGCTGTCATGTCTTCCCTGGTCCTTCTTTTCACTAGACTAGCCAAGCCCAGTTCCTGTAACTGTTCTTCATATGTTTTAGTCTCCAGTCCCCTAATCATCCTGGTTGCTCTCTTCTGCACTCTTTCTAGAGTCTCAACATCTTTTTTATAGTGTGGTGACCAAAACTGGATGCAGTACTCTAGGTGTGCTCTTACTAAGGCTTTATAGAGTGGTATTAGTACTTCCTTGATCTTGATTGTATCCCTCTGTTAATGCAATTTAGGATTGCGTTGGCTCTTTTGGATGCTGTTCACAAACCTCTCATACCTCTTCCCTTCTTGCTGAATTTCTTATGCGAGATCTTTCCCCTATAAAGTGGCTCTCTGAACAAAAGGACACCATTTGTAGCTATGCTGTTTGCACGTCCTGAATTTTGGCACCAGGAGAAGATGGAATATTGGATATCATTTTTGTCCAGTCTGAGATGAGAGTTCACTACAGACTTGGCCTCCAATTGCTTGTCTTGGCAAAGAACTTGGTTGAGTGTTAAAATCATTATGGGATTGCCTAAACCTAAACAAACACCCACCTTTTCCATTTATTGCCAGGATGAAATGACTTGTTTAGTGTAGTATCTTGAGTTGTCAAGTCCTTCGGTTATGGAGACTACAGATTTCTGCCTCCTGGCAAGATCTGTACTGCAATTAAAAAGAACCCTCCTTCTGGCGTAGGTATTGTATTATTAATTCTTTCTGCACCGTTTGAGGGAATCTTTATTCATTTATTCACTGTTTATATTTATATAGTCGCACGTGAAGAACAATAAAGATAAAAAGAAAAATTGGCCCTGTGTCCAAATGTAATTTCTTTATGGAAAGTATCCTTAGATGTGATTCTTGAGCTGCAAGCAGACAGTGAACATGAAAGTAGTCCTCGACATATGACCATGGTCACTAAATGAATGGTGGTAAGACAAGGACTACCTGTGTAGTAGAATTTCCTTATCAAAATTATGGTAGACAGATAGACTTAACATTGGTTAGAGCAGTAGATTTGATTTGCAGGTTTCCTCATCTCCTCGTAAAAAAATCTGTTCAAATTCTCCTCTGACTTTGATAAAACATGATCCTTCGATTTCGTAGCACACTCCACAGTGCACAGCTCTGATTCGATTGCACTCATATAGCCCTCACACCAGTGGTGGGTTGCCCTCGGTTCACACTGGTTCTATAGAACCGGTAGTAAAACCAGTGAGAGGCTCCGCCCACTGACCCCGACATCATCAGAATGCTTCTGTGCATGTGCATGGCCCCATTGCGTGGCCCCGTTGCGAACCAGTAGTAAAGATAAGTAGAACCCATCCCTGCCTCACACTACCTTCCATTTCAGTCATAAGCAATTCTGCAGCACATTTTTACAATTCTATCTTTTTAATCTCTCTACAGTGAAGAAATGAACAAATAAAAAAGACTTGCATATATACCGTATGTGAAATGTTAAAACATGTTAACGGTGGATTCATCTGAGAAATAGTGCAGAATTAATACTTGATTGGATTTGGAGATTATCCGGAATGAAAGAAAAAAGTATTTGCATGGAATTTGCAAATGCTCATTAAGAGATATAGGAGAAAATTCAGAAATTATTAGAATCGGCTGGAGTCTATCTGGACATATCTTTCAAGTTCTATTGGAAATCATAAGAAGCGGTTTACTCTTGCTTTATTTTTCCCAGTCTATTTTACAGCCTTGGAATCCCATCAGTGGTGGGATTCAGCTGGTTCTATCCGGTTCAGGTGAGCCGGTACTGATGATTGCGGGAAGCTCTGCCCACCTGCCCAGGTGTAATGCGCGAGCAAAGACCATGCGCGGAAGGCCGTGCGCATGTTCACGCTCACATTTGCGAACCAGTAGGGAAGGTAAGTGAATCCCATCTCTGACTCCCATCCAAATTTACACCAGTTGTTTCCCAATTTAGCTTTCACAACCAGACAAAGTTGTCAAGGTGCTGTTATGCCCAGTAAGTCTGAAATGATTACCTACAACTTTATTGGAGCCAGTGTTACATAAATTGTTCCTAGCAATCTAGAGTGCCAGGTAACCAGTGTAATGGCTAAATCTGGTGATAATACCATCCTTCCAATGTTTGAGATTTATTTTAGCGCTGTAGGAAGTCCCCCCCCCCTCAAAGAATGAAATATTTAGGGGAATATTTAAAAATTTCTCCCTAAAAGAGAAATGGAGGAACATGTTTTTAGAAGCAGAAAGCAACCCTTAGTCTTTCTTAATAGCCCACAGCAGATGCCAGCACTTAAGGAGATAAAGAGCTTATTGAAAGAGGAAGCCAATTACCTAGATGGCTCTATTCATAAGCAAAGCAAATATTGCAGGCAGAAATCAACTCAAGACAGGATATTTCAAAACTCCTTGCAGCAAAGTTTGACAGCTAAGAAAAGCAGAATGATAGGATTAGTACAGCAGCCCCTCACCCAAGATCCAGCACAGGATAAAAGCCATTAGCCACAATAGGAATTGCCCAACACTCTTTCAGAACACACACACCTTCATTGCACAACCACCCCCACCCCCAGCAGCATTTCAGGACCCGTATAAAAATCTTGGCACTCACCTAGCTGATTGTTCAGCTGACCCAGAACCACCAAACCTGTTCATCAGTAAATGGACCTTCTTTCCAAGCAGCCTCCAGCCTCCATTTTATTTCCAGCATCTTTCTCCCAGCTGGATTTGAAAGGAACACCATTACTTAGTAAACTAGTCATTAGTTAATGTTTTCATAATCAAAAGGGATATACAAATAACGACGTAGAAGAGTGACTTGGATAATCTATTTATTTTGAATTTACAGTGAGATATGTTAAAAGTTTTGAAGGTACTTTTGGGAAGAGACTAAGACAAAATTAAAATAAATCAAGTTCTGCTATATAATTTGAAGAGATTAAAGATCAAGATTGTTAAAAGCAAAGGGATGGAATATAGTTGGTTTATTTGATCGAAGTTAACATGTTAATGGTCACCTCCCGTCTTGACTACTGCAACGCTGTCTACCTAGGGCTGCCCTTGAAAACCACTCGAAGTCTTCACCTGGTGCAAAATGCGGCCGCGCGGGTTGTGATGGGAGTGTCCTGACATTCCCATGTTACACCCCTCCTGCGCAACCTGCATTGGTTACCGGTTGCCCTTCGGGTGAGGTTCAAGGCGCTGGTTATCACCTACAAAGCCCTTCATGGCCTAGGTCCGGGATATTTGTCTGACCCCCTGCAACCAGCAACAATCCCCAATCGCCTGGTGCGTTCCCACAGACAGGGCCTCCTCAGGGTGCCGTCGGCCAGACAGTGTTGGCTGGCGACCCCCAGGAGGAGAGCTTTCTCTGTGGGCACACCCACCCTCTGGAACCAACTTCCTTTGGAGCTCTGGATGCCTCCTGACCTTTGATCATTCTGCTGTGATTTGAAGACCTGGTTGTTTCGCAGTTTGGACTGACGGGGATTTCTTAATTAATTTTAATTGTTTTAAATTCAAATTTTTAAATTTCACTGTTTTAATGAGAGATTATGCATTTTTATTGTTGTGAGCCACCCTGAGTCCTCGGAGATAGGGTGGCATATAAATTGCATGCATAAATAAATAAATAAATAAATAAATAAATAAATAAATAAATAAATAAATAAACAAATAAAATAATGGAAGCATCATCACAATGCAAGGTCAGCCTCTAGTGTACATGTCTGCAACATCAATGTGCACACAAAAGGGTCCATCTGCCATTTTGCTTATTTTGATGCTCCCTGTGTATGCCAATAGTTTTGTCCCTAACCGTTAGCCATCAAATGTGTTGGAAATGCAACCCCTACAATGAAAGTTCATTGTGTTGGGAATTCTAGGCACTGCAATCCCAACAGATGCAGAGAGATCCAAATTAGTAAATGCTGCTAGGTCCAGAATGATTTATGTGTCTATGGTCTGGAAACAGGTGCTGTTTGGAGTGTTTCTCAAAGAGAGAGATTTGACTTGATTAAAATGTGTTTTCTTTGGTATATGGAAAAAAACCTATAATCCTCTAGACATCATTTTGTATGGAACATGCTTAATGACAAATACAGTTTTCCCTGAAAACTGGAAAATGATTTTTTTTGAAATATTCTCGAACTGGCAGCCAAGAACACCCAAGCAGTCCTCAGAAAATAGTTATTTCTAATTTTGTTGTTAACCTGCAAGGAGCGTATTTGACACAAGCACTCCACCCCGATGTAGATCTAATTTTCTATACATTTCTAAACAAAACAGGATTATTTAGCCCTAAAGGGACTGATAAAAATCCTTTAGATTTTTACTGAGTTTGAGGAGGATTTACTATATCAGTAGGCATCTGAATTCATTTTAGCAGCTGTAATTAATCAGATGGCAATGATCTGAGGTAGTTCAGCAGAATAAATCCAATTTGTGTCCCATCAGAGAGACGGAATGTCTCCTATTTATGTCCTGTGAATTAAAGGGCCAATAATAAAACTTCCAGTTTAAATATCTCTAAGTACTTTTAGAATATGGTAATCTAATACATGGCCATTATTCAAATTTCAGACTCCTACTCCTACTCTGCGTTGAAACAGTTGTGACACAACAAGGAAAATAATATGTTGATTCTGAGCAACTGCTGATAACAGTCTTCCAATATTTGAGAGGCTGTCACAAAGGAGGTGGGGACAACCTATTCTGTGAAATCACCTGAAGGCAAGACAAGTAATAACTTATCAAGGAGAGATCCAAACTAGAACTAAAGAGACATTTCCCGACAATGAGAACAATTAATCAGTGGAACGACTTGTCTCCAGAAGTTGTGGATACTCCAACACTGGAGGTTTTTAAGAAGGGATTGGATAACCATTTTGTTATTGTTGTTATTGTTATTTTGTAGAATTTCCTGCTTGAACAAAGGTTGGACTAAAAGAGCTCCCAGGACAACAAATAACTTTGTTATTCTGTATTCTGCATTCTTCTCAAAGTAGGAATAGCATGTGGAGAAAGGGTTTTCATGTTACAGGAAAACAGCTTAGCTATAATTGTAGTTGAACGCAGTTCTAAAGCTATCCATCTGGTCATTTATGCTTACACCATAGTACGGCATTTCTAATGCAAATAATGATTCTTCCTCAGTGCAGGGGTTTTGTTTTTTTTATCACAAGCTAAAAACAAAGCTTCTTACCTGTAAGTTTCAAATTACTATTCTAGGCACTCCTAACACAAAAATTAAGCCTTTGGATAAAACATGAGCCAATTTTTCTTGCTGGCCCGTTTTCCATCCATCCATTCATTTTTTTAAAGTGTACATCTATATTCATTCACACACAACAGTAGACATTGGGGATGTTCTGAGTGAATTGCAACCATTGTATTTTTGTTATTTCAGTCTTCCTGCATGCTTTGATAACATCTTAAAATGGTTGCAATTATTGTTGTAAGCATTTGTGGTCTGTTCATCCAAATATAATTCTTTCTAGCCCTCTGCCATTTGACAAAGGACAGATTGCATCAATTACTCTCAACTGCATGTGATAATCAAAGGAAAGCTTTGATCAATACAGTCTTATAGTCTGCTAAGTTTATTAGCCTTCCAAGAGGCAAATATTCCTGCAGTGTTCAAATATGATAAGATGTGAAATCAAGAATTAGCAGGTTGTCTCAACCAAACCACTTTTAAGTAGTCTTGAGAGATTTTGTTGACGTTTGACATTGTACAGTTGGGTAGAAACTTCTAACCATCTTGTATTTTGGAGAGTCCCTTTCACTCGTGATATGTGTTCTTCTACACTTCTACACACTTATACTTCAAACTTTGGGACTTTTTGCAGAAAGCTGATGGAGTTGGCTGAAATGACAAAATTGACTATTTTGATTAAAGAACAGAATATAAATACTTCTGTTTCCATATGGACACTGCTTCTGGACTTTATGCTTGAAGTGGAAAAGAATGAAATTTTGATTTTGGGTTTTACTGATTAGACCAGGGGTGTCAAACTGGCGACCCATGGGCCGGATGTGTCATGCAGAGTGTTGTGGCCCATCAGCGGCCTGTGCAGCTAGTAGCTGATTCCAACAGTGAGGAGGCTGGTGTGGTGCTGCGCCAGCAGCCTGTGCAGCTGGCACTCGAGTCAGACAATGAGGAGGCAGGAGAAGATGTGGTGCCAGAGGCGGGGATTCAGCCAGGGCCTTCAGAACCTCCAGAAACTCCCATAAGTGAAGAGGAAGAAGAGGAGGAGCCTCTTCTCAATGCACGGGTGCGCAGAGCTGCCAAAAGGCAGGAGTGGTTCCTCAGGAGGAGGTCTCCTCGAGAGTAAGGCTTGGGGCTAATTGGCCTATTTAAGGAAGGACGATGACTGAGGCAATTTGCAGGAGACAACTTCGTTCACTCTCCTTCGCATCCTGATCTTAGTTCTCTTAGCAGTTTCCTGCAAATTGCTTCTGGGCTTGCTGCCAACCATAGTAAGATTACGATTATTTATTCTTTGGATTTTTGTAGGCTGTTAAGAAAGTTAATTAACAGCCTTTATTTGAAAAAAAACTGATTTAATTTAGTAAACTAAGGTTTGTACAGACTTTGTGTGTGCTGCATTCTTTGGGGTCCGTAGCTTGGGCAGAACACACAGGCCACCCCCCCACCCCAGTTCCGCAAAAGGGAAAAACATCACGATACGTCATGTGACGGCAAGATGATGCTACAAGTTTGACACCCGTGGATTAGACTGATAGACCTTATAGAAATGGCTAGTTTATATTATTATGAAAAAACAAGAAGTTGTGATTTGAAGTTAATGCCTTATTTTACCGCAACAGAGAGTTGGAAGTCAATGCTTCTTTTTTTTTTTCTTCTAATCCTTCCTCACTTTTCTTCCCATTGTTTTCCTATTTTCTTTTGTATTTTGTATTTTATTTTATCCTACCACTCAATAAAAATGTCAATGAGATAAAACTTTGGGACTTTGAACCAAAACTTTCATTGTGAGAGATAGCAGGAATTGCCACAAGGGAGGAATTAGTAATAAGACAACGCATGAAAAAAGGAGATTTTTTGCAGAAACAAAGTGGACTGCTTTGTAACACTGGAATGGATAAATGAGCAATACAGGTAGTCCTCAACTTACAACACTTTGTTTAGTGACCATTTAAAGTTACAATGGCACTGAAATATGTGACTTATGACCGTTTTTCATAGTTACAGCATCCCCATGATCAGCTGATCAAAATTCAGATGCTTGGCAACTGGTTCATATGAGAGATGGGATTCAACTGGTTTTCTCCGGATCAGGCGAACTGGCAGTGGCGGGAGGCTCCTCCCCACCCGCCCGGATGTCATGTACAAGCACTGTGCATGCACAGACGAGGCACTCACATTTGCAAACCAGTAGGGAAGATAGGTGAACCCCACCTCTGGTTCATATTTATGAACTTTGCTGTTTCCCAAGGTCATGTGAACACTATTTGCAATCTTCTGACAAGCAAAGTCAATGAGCAAGCCAGATTCACTTAACAACCGGGTGACTAACTTATCAACGGCAGTGATCTGCTTAACAATGGTGGCAAAAAAAGTTGTAAAATGAGGAAAAACTCACTTAACAACAGAAATTTTGGGCTCAGTTGTGGTCATAAGTCGAGGACTACCTATATTGTCCTCTTATCAATCTCCTATTTGCCTTCAAAGTAACTTCAGTGCATATTTTTCTGCTCCGCTCCAGAAGTACATTTTTCTCTGCTAAATTGTCTCCCAAGATTGTATATGTTTGACCTAGAGTAGAGTAGAGTAGAGTAGAGTAGAGTAGAATAGAATAGAATAGAATAGAATAGAATAGAATAGAATAGAATAGAATAGAATAGAATAGAATAGAATAGAATAGAATAGAATAGAATAGAATAGAATAGAATAGAATAACAGAGTTGGAAGGCACCAGTGGAAGTTGTTCCACTGATTAATTGTTCTGACTGTCAGGAAATTTCTCCTTAGTTCTAAGTTATTCTCTACTGAATGCTTCAGTAGGTTTTAGACTGATGTCGGCAATTCACTCTGCAGGGGAATGGCCACCTCCTTCAGCTGAACCAATGATGCTTACCAGGCAACATAAAAGCTCCTAGATTTTCCCTTACAGAAGACCTAAAAAAGCACAAGATTTTTAACTTACAATAGTGAAGGTTCCCAGTTTGAAACCCATCAGAAATGCTTATTTAAGTTTTGAATTTTTGCTTTCCGGGTGTCTAATTTTTCCCTTCTGTTTTTTCAATACATAAATCTAGAAGTCCACCATTTTACTATTTTACCAATCACCTGACATACCAAAAGGTTTCACACACAGAGAGAAAGAGGACTTTTGCCAACAGAGCAAAATTTGGAGAGAAGTGTAGCAATCTCGTGGAATGCCTTCTGTGAGGTCGCTCCACTGCCCAAGCCTAAAAATAAAACCAAATGTTGGTTGCTGGCAAAGTTCTACTTTCTCTGACAGCCAAACCAGAAGTGGACATGGAAGCATGGAATCCTATAGCTGGCTGAAAAGAGCCTGCTTTACAGCAGGTCAACTGAAGCTCTGCAGATTGCCAAACTCCCTGAGAGTCCCTCCCCCCCCCCCCCCCCGCAAATCAGAAAGTTCACATAGAGAAGGGATAACACAGGTTTTTTTATTATTGCTTTGATTCCTCTTAATCCAGGTACAGCCTCCCTCAACAGCAGATGGTGGTGATGGAGATGCCAAGGTGAGGAACATGTTTTCAAGAGTTGGTAAGAAGCCATCTCAGAGCTGAAGTAAGGAGGTTGAGTGTCTGAGTTCTAACACCCACAACTATGGATTGTCCTTAATTTCATACTGTTGTGGCCCGTCAGCGGCCTGTGAAGTTAGTAGCTGATTCTGACAGTGAGGAGGCTGGTGTGGTGCTGCACCAGCAGTCTGTGCAGTTGGCACTCGAGTCAGACAATGAGGATGCTGGAGAAGATGTGGTGCCAGAGGTGGGGATTCAGCCAGGGCCTTCAGAACCTCCAGAAGCTCCCATAAGCGAAGAGGAAGAAGAGGAGGAGCCTCTTCTCGATGCACGAGCAATCAGAGCTGCGAAAAGGCAGGAGTGGCTCCTCAGGAGGAGGTCTCCTCGAGAGTAAGGCTCGGGGCTAATTGGCCACTCCCTTAGCCTATTTAAGGAAGGACGATGGCTGATGCAATTTGCAGAAAACAACTTCGTTCACATCCCTTTGCATCTTGATTCCAGAAAATGTATGATTCAGCTCTTGTTTCTCTCTTACCAGTTTTTCCTGCAAATTGCTTCTGAGCATTCTGCCACCACAGTAAGATTACAGTTATCTGAAATATTGTGCCTCAGAATTAGTTATTATTCTTTGGATTTTTGTCAGCTGTTAATGAAGTTAAATTAACAGCCTTTGTTCAGAAAAGACTGATTTAAATTAGTAAACTAACGTTTGTACGGACTTTGTGTGTGCTGCGTTCTTTGGGGTCCGTAGCTGGGGCAGAACACATACATGGCTTTTGCCTTATCCAGTTTTATCAATGTTTCCATCAGTATCCATGGATAGAAAGGAGGGTCAGACTGATGAAAATGGTGTTAGGCAAAAGTGATATTCAGCGGCGACTGTGAGTGGGCCCCACTCACCCCCGCCCACCCACCCACCCCCACATACACACCCAGATGTAATCCCATCCTATTTAGCCACGTTTTTGAGGCAGGGCACATGCGCAGAATGCACACGTGCAAGCAAAGTGCATGCACGGAAGGCCAGGTGCGTGCGTCGAAGGTGTGTGCATGCACAGCGAGCTTGCGGAAAACTGAGCGCATGCGGGGAAGGGGTGCATGTGCGAGCGAAGGAAGTGTGTGTGCGCACGGCAAACTGGTAGTAAGAATATGTGAAACCCATTGCTGGTGTTAGGACACTGTGTGACAAACCCCACATTTATTTATTTAAAACACTTACACAACCGCCCATCTTTCAAACAACTCATCTTCCACATATGTCTTCATGCCAATGTGTCTGTCCCAAAGGATAATGAACTTGATGAATAATAACAATAATTTTATTTAGAATAATAACAATAGTTTTATTGTTTTATCGTCACTTCTCGCCTGGACTACTGTAATGCTCTCCACATGGGGCTCCCCTTGGGGTGCACCCGGAGGCTCCAACTGGTGCAAAATGCAGTCGCGCGGGGGATTATGGGAGCGACAGGGCGCTCCCATGTGACACCTCTTCTGCGAGAGCTGCATTGGCTGCCGGTGGACTACCGGGTGCGTTTCAAGGTGTTGGTAATCACCTTTAAAGCGCTCCATGGCTTAGGACCAGGGTACTTACAGGACCGCCTTCTGCCACCAATTGCCTCCCACCGGCCGGTTCGCTCCCACAGAGAGGGCCTCCTCAGGGTGCCGTCAGCCAGACAATGCCGGCTGGCGACCCCCAGGGGGAGAGCCTTCTCTGTGGCAGCTCCCACCCTCTGGAACAATCTTCCTCCAGAGTTGAGAACGATTTCCGACCTCTGGACTTTTCGTCGGGCCTTAAAAACATATTTTTTTCAGCTCGCCAGCTTGGCCTGATCCCTGCTAAATTTTTTAGGGTTTTTAGAGTTTGATATCTATTTTAAATTAATTTTGTTTTAATCATCAGCTAAATTTATATTTTCTCCTTTTATAATATTTTAACTTTTGTGTACTTTGTTTTTATTTGGCTGTTCACCGCCCTGAGTCCGCAAGGAGAAGGGCGGTATATAAGTCTAAATAATAAATAAATAAATAAATAAATAAATAAATAAATAAATAAATAAATAAATAAATAAATAAATAAATATTCAGAGTAATAGTTTACTCTGAATAAAGCAAGAGAGTCCTTCAGACTCCAGCGTGCTAAATTTAAAAGAACTAAAAATTACAATGAAAGGAGAACACTTAAATTTGACTTGATAATACAGAATGAAGCCAACTATTTTTAACACTAGACATATTGAAAGGTATTATTGAACAACAGACTCAGAAATTCATTTTAAGTGCATCTGTCTTTAAACATAGATTGTGTTTATCTCAATCTGACAATATTGAGATGGATCTGAGAGTAGATTTTAAAATGTCAGCCTACAAGGATGATATGGAGAAAGATGCTATAGTGGCAGAGGTGGGTTTCAGCAGATTCTGACAAGTTCTGGAGAACTGGTAGTGGAAATTTTGACTAGTTCGGAGAACTGGTAAATACCACCTATGACTGGCCCCGCCCCATCTATTCTCTGCCTCCCGAGTCCCAGCGGATCAGGAGGAAATTAGGATTTTACAGTATCCTTCCCTGGAGTGAACCTCCTGCTTTGGAGGTCCTCTACTCCAACCCTCTACTCAAGCAGGAAAACCTATACCATTTCAGACAAATGGCTGCCCTTTTTCTTAGAAATCTCCTGCCTGGGTGGGTGCTTGCTTAATGATCCACAATTTTTTGTTAATGATGGCAACTGGGACTAATGGCATCGACAGCACTAAGTGATACAGTCATGTGATATCTTGCTTTACAATTGCATCACTTACCAACAGAAAGCCTGATAACTATTGTGACTGCAAATTGAGAACTACCTATAATTCTACTATGTATAAGAAGGACTTCATGTCTCTTGTTTTAGAGCAGGGGTGTCAAACTGGATTTCTTTGAGGGCCAGATCAGAACTGTAGTTCTCCTCCATGGGCCGATGGGAGGGGGGATGGGGAGAAGGGGGGAGATGGGACAGATGCCTCCTGCAACACTTTACTGCCAAAATGGGGCATGGGGGAGCCCCCTTACACTTTGTTTTCAGCCTCTCTGGCCTCCATTAGACTCTGCTGGCCAAAAAGGGGCTGCTGGGAGGCCTCCTGAGGCTTCCGTTTGGCCCATTTTTGGCCAGAAGAGTGCTGCAGGAGGCCAGGGAGGCCAAAAACGAGCTGCAGGGCCCCTGCACATGGCCCATTTTGGCCAGCAAAGGCAAAGGTCCTTTGATAATTCCAGGCCAGCCCCACAGGCCGGATTTAAGCACCCTGCGGAGCCAGATTCGGCCCGTTGGCCTTGAGTTTGACACCTCTGTTTTAGAGCTTAAATAGTCATTTTTGACTAGTTGCCAAATTATTTCAGGACAAGCCTACACTTTAAATGCTCTACAGACTGCAGTTAAGGGCCAGAGATGGCTAAATTCTCATATGCATTCCAAGTAATTTTTCTTCTTTTTTCAGAAGAGGTTAATGATGCTAAAGAGAAGAGGCAGATTAAATGTTCAATCAAATCACAACATATGGAAAATTCTGCCTGGTGCTGCATTCCGCAAAAACACTCAGACTTCCATTCTAGTGAGACTAGTATTAATAATAATTTATCCATCTGCTGCAGCTTTCCCTGGCAGATTCTGAAACTTTTATGGATACTAATAATTAACCCTCATGCCGCTTACTGCAGGAATATATCATATTATGCAGATTTTGTAAAAAGGGATGAAACAAAGAAAAAACAGCAACCTTCAAGCCCACACAGTTAATCTTCCAAAGGAGCCTTACAAATTATGAGCATGGAATAATGGGCTTCTAGCCATTCATATCTCTGCTTTTCTACCAAGCTTTAGAACATGTCATAACTTTAATTATCTTTTAAAAAAAATTATTTAGGCAGAAGTAAATTGTTTTGCCAAGCAAGATGTTGCATTCTGCTATCATTTTTATTTACAGTAATGCCATTATGCCCGGTGTAATTACTCTAGGCATCTTTGGAAAATAAAATTGAAGAGTCACTGCTAGGAAGACTGCAGGATACAGTCAAAAAAGTCAAAATGGAGGCTGTGATGTCCATTAAAAAAAAACAGGTGGCATTATGATCTCAGGGAAATGGCACTGAGTCTAAGGCGGATGGCAGTTAAGAAATAGGATAAATAAATATAACTATAAATAATATAAATATAAATAATCACCCCATTGCAGTCAGCTACTTGATTTTTGGAGACATACTCTGTGGCCATCCCTGGCTGCTGCAGTCTAGAACTTTCTTTGAAATTACGTCTCTTTGTCCTAAAAAAATAAAGACAAAAGTATCCTAAGTTTGTAGAGAACAGCTGGACAGCTAGACATGTTGAAGAAAAGGAACTCACATTTTGCTTTCTGGCCACTTGAATTTTGGGGGGGACTGGCCCCACCCATCATAGTAGATCTGTTATGAATGTACCTACAAGATGTTCAAAAAACATCCAATTGAGTTCTCTGCCCCATTGCTGCTTCAAGCCATGTCTTATTCAGCAATGATGGTAGCTTATTGTTCTGTTGTTTTGAAGCTTTTATCTTAACTCATATCCGTAGACTTAAAGAAAGGAGAAGAGCCACATAGGGTGCAGCGTATTCTGCAGTTAAGCGTAAGGGTTGGAAGAAGAAACAGAAACAACAGCAATGATTGCCAAGGATGGTGGGCAGAACAACAAGTGGACAAATATGAAATTGAAATTAGAGGCAGTGGGGATTTCCTGTGAGGAAAGTGAGGAAGACTGACATCTTTGTGGGAACAGAGAGACACGCTGGCTGAAAGGTGGAAGCTGGTTGGCAAAATCTCTCTGGACCAAAGAGAGCTCTTAAGGTAACCCAGTTGTATTCCAGATGGTTGCTCTTTTGGGTAAACTGCAGAAATGGAAGTTTTCACAGTCAGCTGAGAACTGGGAGTCTCGGGATACTGTACAATGTATGCTCACAACTGTGGTATATAGTATATCAGGGTTGTCAAATTCGAGGCCCACGGGTCACATGCGTCATGCGCTGGCCATGCCCATGCTCAGTTTAGCAAGGGGGGGGGAGTCTTGTTATGTCATGTGACGATGCAAGTTTGACATCCCTGGTCTATACATATAAGTCCTGCCAGTTTTATTTCCTAATCGTAATGAATCTACACATATAGAGGGTATCACTATGACAAATATGAATTGTATGTTATTTCAAAATAATTGTGTTAAGACATGCAATGAACTTAAAAATATATATTAAGATGCAGTAAAGTACAACTGTCATTGTTCAGAAGAATTTCTGTCATTAAGATGAAGCTTTTTATCTAGAATATTATTTTTGTTCTACACAATACTTGTTTTGACAAGTGATGCACCATTGAAACAATGACAGAAGAATATGTCTACATTTGAAAAATCACAAGTTCAATGTAAAGTATTACAAAGTGCAAAAGAAAGAGCAAGATTGGGTCTACTTAATTTAAAATTGTACTTTGCTGTTTGTTGTGTAGTTTGGATGATAGAGTCTGTGTTGCTGAGACATAGAAGGCTACTGAAGTTAGAAGGACACAATCTGAGATTTGGGCAGCATGGATATTTGTGGAACTGAATCTGAAGCATTTAGGAACAAATAGCATACAATTTGTATGCTTTTACCTCTTGCAAAATATTGCAAATCAGGTTTGATGTAATTGAGTTTCTCCTGTCATCTTTTGAGCAGTGTCCTCGATTTGTGAACTAAAGTTCTGCCTTGACATTATGACTCGTTGAAAGAGACTTTAAGTGTAGCTTGATTTTTTGAGAGAAAGGGGAAAGCTTAAATGGGTAGTATTTAAATAAATACTACCAACCCTGTCTGAACAAAGTTGGAAGGGACCTTGAAGGTCTTCTAATCCAACCTCTTGCTGGAGCAAGAGACCCTATACCATTTTGGACAAATGGTTTTCCAATATCTTCTTAAAAATCTCCAGTATTGGAGCAGCCACAATTTCCAGAGGCAACCTCTTCTGCTGTTTAATTGTTCTCACTCAGGAAATATGTCCTTACATCTAGATTAGATCTCTTTTTGATAAGCTTCCATCTTTACCTCTTGTCCTGCCTTCATGTTCTTCGGAGAGCAGGTTGACCTCTTTTTTCTCTGTGACAATATTCCTCAAATATTGAAAGACCTCTATCATGTCACCACTAGTCTTTCTCTTCCTGTATATTTGCAAAGAGATGGTATTGCCCAAAGTATCCAATGTGCTTTCTCATCCAAATGTTGACTTCCTAAAATATTTTCCTGGAAGTTGCACTGCTTGGCAAATATAGAATGCAACACAATGTATCTCCAGTCTCAAGAACATAGCCACATTAGAAAACATGGTGCCATTGAAATCCACACTACATATCGGACATTAACACAATTGAAAGAGTCCAGAGGTATTTCATGAGAAGAGTGCTCCACTCCTCTACTCACAATAGAATCCCTTATGCCACCAGGCTTGAAATTTTGGGCTTGGACAATCTTGAACTCCGCTGCCTACAATCTGATCTAAGCATAGTACACAAAATTGTCTGCTACAACGTCTTACCTGTCAACAACTTTTTCAGCATCAACCTCAATAATTCACGGGCAAACAATTGATACAAACTCAAGGTAAATGCTCCAAACTCGATTGCAGAAAATATGACTTCAGCAACAGAGTGGTCAATGCCTGGAATGGTCTAACTGACTCCATTGTTACATCCTCAAACCCTCACAGCTTCAACCTTATACTGTCTACCATGGACCTCACCCCATTCCTAAGAGGTCCGTAAAGGGGACGTGCATAAGCGCACCAGCGTGCCTACCATTCCTGTCCTACTGTCAGCATTTATTTGTATTAATTTCCCTCATTCATGTCCATGTTCATATTCATACCTGCTATCTTGTACATGTTTGACAAACTAATAAATAAATAAAATAAAATAAATGCAATGTTATTTTTTATGTACCTCAGTGATGGAAAGGACCACTCTCTGCAAATTCAAAACATTTTTTTTTTCATATCTCAGCCCTTCCATACTAATCATGAACTGTCATTTCAGAATACTGGGGAAGGTGGGACTTCTCAAATTGCTATCTGCCACCCGCCAGTAAATCCGGCAGTAAGTTCAGCAGTAAATAAGGCATGCCTAAGCCTGCATCTACAGCAAATCCTCTTATGTTAAGCATTCTTTCCAGGCACTAAAATTAGAGGTAGAGGAGAACTCTTTGACCAGCCAATCCCTTTGTCTACTTTGCTAGTACATTTAGAAGGATTTTGGAACAACTAGGTTTAGAATGACTTCAGGGTGCTCTTAAATGACTTCAGAAAAGAGCATCAGTTCCTGAAGAAAGCTGCTCCTAATTGCTTAATGGGCATGCATGCCTAATGAGTCATTATGAGTCAAGCTTAGACAATAGGTTTCTCCTCATGTGAAAATGGAAAGTCCTGAGGTGTTTTTTGTTGTTGTTGTTGTTGTTTAGATTCAAAGGTTCTGGTAGCTAATAATGCTGCTTGAATTAAGAGAGGTGGCTGGCATTTGGAAATGTACAAGAATCATTATCTATGTAAAAGCACAGGGGTGAAATGCTTCCGGTTCGGACCGGATTGCCTGATTCGATAGCACTGGCGGCAAGTGGTTCGGAGAACCGGCAGCAAAAATCCCTGCGCCCCCCCCCTGCGCCCCCCCACCATGCCCATGATCATCAGCTGAGCTGCATGATCATCAGAGGGTTTTTTTTTACTTTTAAAAGCATTTTTTCTATCACCTTTTCCAATGAAAAAATGCTTTTAAAAGTTTTTAAAAAAAGTTGGCCACACCCATCCAGTCACATTATCCACCCTCCCACTAAACCACACCCACAGAATCGGTAGTAACAAATTTTACATTTCACCCCTGTAAAAGAGGCTGAAACATTTTTTATGTCCAGAACAATGACTTAACCTTCAGAAGTGAATCAAGCAGAGCTTCCCTACCCATCCCCCCAATTTACTGGAGCATAAGAAGGAGAAGTAGGTTCAGCACAATACGACAAGATATAGAAGACTGTCTGACTATAGCCAATTTCAATAAAAGTAATTGAAGCCTTCCAATGGGGTTGATTTCTTGGTCTGCTTATTAGTTATCAATGCTCTTATCCCAACCCACAATCTATAATTTATCCCTTTTGCTGAGTTTCTAAACTCTGTTGAAAACCGAAGTTCTTTCCTACTTAAAAAGAAAATATTAGTTACAAAGGAGTATAAATGAAGAAGGGCTGTTGTCATTATGTCTAGCTGATATATCTCCAGATGTATTTTGGCTTTCCGTGCTGTTGTAACTTCAAATGGTCACTAAATAATACAGGTAGTCCTTGACTTATGACAACAACTGAGCCCAAAATTTCTGTTGCTAAGTGACACATTTGTTTTGCCCTATTTTACAACCTTTCTGGCCACAATTGTTAAGTGAATTACTGCAGTTGTCAGGTTAGTAACTTAGTTATTAAGTGAATCTGGCTTCCCCGTTGACTGCTTGTCAGAAGGTCACAAAAGGACATCATATGACCCTCGAGACATTGCAACTGTCACTAATACATCAGTTGCCAAGTATCCACATTTTTATCACATGACCAGGGGGATGCTCCAATACTTGAAAGTGTGAAGAACAGTCATAAGTTACGTTTTTCAGTGTTGTTGTAACATTAAAGAGTCATTAAATTGTTGTAAAATGCGGACTAGCTGTAGTGAGTCAAGGCTACCTGTACAAACAAGCTGTGGTACAGTGGCAACTAGCAATCACTGTCGCTTGCCCAGCGATGAAATCCTCTGAAGTCTGCTACCGATTCTGTGAGTCTGCTACCGAGCGTGCGATTTGCGCATGCATGCACACCTGAGGCCCACCCGCACAGCGCTAAAAAAAAGAACATTTTGAAGCCTTCTGAGTCTGAAAGGTAAGTAGACAGCAAGGGGGGGAATCCGCTGTGCCACACAATTTAGATTAGCTAGAAAGCAGGAAATCCGATGATTCTAGCTAATATAAATCGTGCATCACAGCTGATCGTCACCCAGCTGATTGTCAGAAATACTGGTTTGGCTTAACTGGTAGCAATTTTTTACTACCGGTTCAGCTGGCCAAACAGGTAGCATTTCACCCCTTCCCATAACCAAAGGTAATACCATCAGGAATCATTTTAATTGTTTTTAATTGTCACTTGTTCCCCCATGAACAAAAGAAGATTCAGATTCCACAGTGTCAACTTCCGGTTTCTAGTTGGAAAAAAGAGAGAGAGAGAATTTCCACTGACTGCTCATCTTATCTCATTGACTTCGATGGTCAGTTAAAAATTCTACTACATGCATTAGGCTGAATAAAACAGAATAAATATGTTCTTCACTCTATTCCAAATATTAATTTTTACCCTTTTAGAATCACTTGAAGACCTCCCAGCTAAAAGACCTTTTGCGGGCAATGTTATGTATAATTTTTACTAGAAAAACATAAATACAGGATATCCTTTTTTTGTTTTTTTAAGAAGGCTTTGTTTTGTAATTATGCATTACAAGAACTCAATATTTTTTAAAGTATCCCATCATACACATTGTCATTTGGAATAGCACAATCCTTTTTCGTAGGAGCTGATATGCATCCTCTTTCCCACATCCAAGTTTTGCAATGCAAAACATCTAATTAATTTCTTCTATTAATCCATAATTTGTATGTTATTATGTTGTGTTTATGTACACCAGGCCATCAGCTTTCCCAAGGAAGGGATGTATTCTAAACGATCTCACATATGGTGATATTTTTGCAAAATGTATCCAATTCTCTGAATAATGTTAATGTTTCATTACAAGGTACATTAGCTAGATTCAAATTTCCAAGTAAAAATGGATGCAGGTCAACTTAATGTATGGAGTAAGTATGTTTCTATAAATAATCCTGAATGCTTAAGGCATATTAAGAAGTATTTATTAAGGAATGTGTTCCCCCTGCAATAAAAATGATTTGATTAGATCCAAACCCTTCTATTGCAACTGTTAATTTATCCAGATTACCATTAGAGAGATTACCATCAGACAGTCAGTTTGGTCTAGTGCAGTGGGTCTCAACCTTCCTAATGCCGCGACCCTTTAATACAGTTCCTCATGTTGTGGTGACCCCCAACCATAAAATTATTCTTAAAACCATTGAAAATATGTGTTTTCCGATGGTCTTAGGCAACCCCTGCGAAAGGGTTGTTCGACCCCCAAAAGGGTCCTGACCCACAGGTTGAGAACCACTGGTCTAGTGGTTAAAGCATCAGGCTAGAAAACAGGAGACCATGAGTTCAAGTTCCACCTTGAAAGCCATGAAAGCCAGCTGGGTGACCTTCTGCCAATAGATACTGTAGATGATGATGATAGATAGACAGACAGACAGACAGATAGATAGGTGGTAGGTAGATAGGTAAGTAGGTAGGTAGGTAAGTAATTATTAAAGGATAAGGGAAAATGTGCAGACATTTCCCACTGCATGCAACATTTCCACACATAGGAAATAAGCATTTCTGGATGCAGAACATCCTGAAATCACCATTCCAGCACTAAAAGACCTGATGCCATTTTTATTTTATTTATTTATTTTGTCAAGCGTATACACTGTAGGTAACAGGTAAAAGTATAAACATAATTTGAATACATGAAAAGAGTAAGTAAAAAGGAATATTAGGACAGGGACGATAGGCATGCTAGTGCACTTATGTATGCCCCTTATAGACTTCTTAGGAATGGGGTGAGGTCAACAGTAGACCGTTTAAGGTTAAAGCTTTGGGGGTTTGGGGAAGAAACTACAGAGTCAGGTAGAGCATTCCAGGCATTGACCACTCTGAAGTCATATTTTCTGCAATAGAATTTGGAGCGGTTTACCTTGAGTTTGTATCTATTATTTGCTCATGTATTCTTGTGGTTGAAGCTGAAGTAGTCATTGACAGGTAGGACATTGTGGCAGATAATTTTATGTACCATGCTTAGGTCAGACTGAAGTCGGCATAGTTCTAAGTTATCTAAGCCCAAAATTTGGAGTCTGGTGACATAAGGTATTTTATTGCAGGTAGAGGAATGGAGGCATGTATCATAGAGCCATATATCATTGAGGGTGGGGGGAAATCCTCTATACATGCAGCAACAAAATACAAGTGTAGAAATAAGCTAACTACAGAAATTGTTATCTGCTCACAAGTACAGTACAATAATATCAGTTATTCCAAATCTGAACATTTATCCAAGCAAAAGCAGCCACATCCCAGTTGCAGAATTTTGATGTGTTTGGTTAAAATATTTAACCTCCCAAATAATTAGGAAATTCCGTTTTTCCTTTTTGCACCAGAAAAACATGAATGTTACAATTCTCAATAAAAAAGTTACTACTTATACTCACCTAAATGGAAGAACTTTCTGAAACAGTAATTTTGGACATACGTTTTGGCGCAATTCAAATACATTTAACAATATATAATTATACATAAATAAATTACAACAAGTGAACTTTTTGATTTTACTGCCTTCTGCAGAATCCTGCAGCTTTGCCCCTTAAACCAGACATTTACCTTTAACAGGTTCTATGACTTGAAAATGTTTGAAAACTCCTGCAATAGAGTATAATCTCAGTCCCTGGTGCTAATATTCAGAAGGTGGGTTATGAGCAGGGGTGGGCTCTTGTGGGTTCGGTAAGATTTGGCCGATCCTCTAGCCAAGGATCACCGGGGTTCAGCGAACCCCCAAATGCCACCCCTGGCTGGCCACGTCCGCCCTGCCCCACCCCTCCCAGGAGTCTCCATGGGACCTGTTCATCATCTAGGTAAGTGCAGGGTCCACACAGAGAGTCTGGGAGGGCAAAAAATGGGCCTACCAGAGGTTCTGGAAGTGTGGGAATGGGCCAGTTTCCAGCCTCTGGAGGGCCCGGGAAAAACTGTTTTCACCTCCCCAGAGGCTCAAGGAACCGTGAGGCAGGTGGCTGACTAGGCCACGCCCACCATGGCAACACCTACCCAGCAACAGGGCAGCAAACCTGTTGCTAAAGGATCTGAAGCCCACCCCTGGTTATGAGGTTCATGTAATGGTTTGCTGCCTGTAAATTGTCTAGCATTGAATTTAGAGGTTCAATCCAGTATTTCTTTGCAACAGTAAGTATTAATCCTATTCTGGAAATAAGCAAAAGAAATGAAGCAAGGAGCTATAGCTTAAAGAATTATTCTTGGGGGGAAAAAAGAAGTAGCATAGTTCATCTCATGTATAATTAGAATCCTATGCTTTTTGATGTCGAACACTGACTCAAAAACAAGCCTTCTTAATATGTAAGGGCTCCCAATGTAATTTCCAGCACTAAAACAATGTATTGATACATCTACGAAAGTAAGTGGAGCAACAACAAAGAACAGTGCTTGTTGTGAGGTATTTTCTTTTCCTCCTTCACATCCCATAATAACAACAGCAAGAAGATCAATAGTCAGTTGAAACAAGTGGAATAAGAGTGACACTCCATGGCAGTTTCAAATATAAAACCTCTTTCTTCAAAAAAAAAAAAAAGCTGGTTCCCCAGAGAATTGTGGTCTGTTTGTTGAACAGCCTGAACGATATCGTTGTAATTTTGGAAATGGAAATGTAAGGCTTTCTTTAATTATTATTTCTTTAAAAAGCTGCAGCAACATATGCACGATGCTTAGTAGCATTGCTATATTTGTGTGTCTCACTCACTCCACCATTCTGCTGATTTGGATGTTTTATTTTGTTCTCTTTTTCTAAGAATTTTATTGTAGACTAAGTGGTGCTTTAGCCAACCACTTCAGTCATTTTTTAAAAAAGAAAATTCAGATTGATTCAGTTAAAAAAGGTAAAAGGTAAAGGTTCCCCTCGCAGGTATGTGCTAGTTGTTCCCGACTCTAGGAGGCGGTGCTCATCTCCGTTTCAAAGCTGAAGAGCCAGCGCTGTCTGAAGATGTCTCCGTGGTCATGTGGCCGGCATGACTAAATGCCAAAGGCACACAGAACGCTGTTACCTTCTCACCCAAAGGTGGTCCCTATTTTTCTACTTGCATTTTCTATGTGCTTTCAAACTGCTAGGTTGGCAGAAGCTGGGACAGGTAACGGGAGCTCACCCCATTACTGGCCCTAGGGATTTGAACTGCTGAACTACCGACCTTTCGATCAACAAGTTCAACATCTTAGCTACTGAACCACCGCATCCCTTTGATTCAGTTATCATGCCAATAAAAATGATCAATAAGCAATATTGCCTACATGCTCAATAGCAGCATTTATAGCCACTATAGATAATACACAACTGTCCAGTTGTGTCTGACAGTGCTCATCTCCGTTTCTTAGCTGAGGAAGGCAGCGTTGTCCAAGTACACTTCCATCAAGCATGACTCTATGCCAAGGTGCATGGAACACTTCACTTTCCCACCAAAGTGGTATCTATTTATCTATTCACATTTGCATGCTTTCAAACTGCTAGGTGGGCGGGAGTTGGGCAAAGTAATGGGAGCTCACCCCATTGTGCATCTTTCAGCATCTTTTAACCGCTGAGCTATCGCAGCTCCTGTACTTACTCATACAGAAATATTTCTTTGTTCAGCACTTCATGAAGATAAGAGAAGAGGATACAGGATGATGGGGAGGATGTATTTGATATGGGCAAGCAAGAAGTGATCCAACCGAGATTGTATCAAAAGAACCTTAATAATTTCCTTTCTCCTTGAAAAGCAGCTAATTCATTGAACATTTTTCAGTGCTGTCAAATCTGCTGATAGCCATTACAGTCTTTCCAAAAGAAGAAGGAATGGAAAGGTTGCAGAATAAGAGACAAACAACTTATTTGGGGATCTGCTGAAAGCTCAGCACTTTTGCTGCTTACAGGGACATATTGGGAAGAGGGGGGTGGAATCAAGATGGCAGCCACAACTGTTTGAGCAAAGCCTCACCTCTTTTGAACTTGTGTCTTGCTTTGATCATATGTGGGTAGTCCTCAATATATCCCACAACTGGGACCAGAATTTCCATTGCTAAGCAAGGCGTTGTCAAGTCACTAATGAATGGTGGTAAATTGAAGGCTATCTGTATCATAACCTCCATTTTGACTTTTTGGGTGCCTTTATTGAAGATGGTGCTGATACTAAAGGAACAAGTTTGCTTCCATTATATTCTACATTTGTACATTCATTGTACATTGTAAAGAGAACTGATCCTAGAAAAAAATCTTCAGTTGTGCTCTCCTCTCAGTCAAATAAAAGAAATGCTGTTCCATCAACTTCTCTCTCAGGCAAGTTGGGGGACTTTAATAACATATTCTTTAAAAATCTGTCTGGCGTTCAAGATGAAAAACAAAAATCACGACCAATATCGTTTCAGGCCATATCTTCTGCTGCCTCTGTTTTCAGAGTAATAAAGCTTCATCTATCTGTAGTTCATAATTCAAAAACAAAAATGACAGCCAGCAAGAGGCATTATTGAGACTTCATGTTGCAGTGGGTTTTATTTCTTTTCCGTACAAAATATATGGCTCTGCTAAGATTTGCGCCAATAGCATTCTCATTACCATCGTAAATAATTCAGTGATATTAACTATCCAAATTTGTACTGCTTCATGAAACATTTTTGCTATCTTCTTTGTAAAGAGGAGAGGTGACATTGAAATCGAAAGACGTGAGCCTTGATTATGGAGGAATCCTCAAATAAATAATATTTAATATTGCTGAAGTCAAACACGCTCTATCACTTCCTGGAAACAGCAATCTACCAAATATAAAATAGTAGTACACGCAGCCTCAAAAGCTTTAGATACCACCACTCTAAGCCTCCAAAAAATATTACCCGAGGCAGTTGTGTTGTTATTGCTGTTGTTATTCTAGTATTAATAATAATAATAATACTAGAATAACTTAACAACTAATATATTGTTTAATAAAGCTTCAGAAAAATCATTAAACAAATGACAGAAGGGTAGATATATTCATTATATTTAATTTAAATTGCCTTCAAAAATCAATGAAATAAAATCAAATTTAGTTTTCATTCCAGGTCAGTTGGTTGTATTTGTTGAAGCATCTCTTAACATGACCTTAGCAAGCAAAAAACAATCTTAAATTTAGTACAAACCTCTACTTTAGACAGAAGATTCAGAGGGCAGGTTCAGAGGGCAGCTGAAGATAGAAGCAAGTCCTCTACGCAAAGCTTCAAAGAACTGGGCATGTTTGATGTGGACAATAAAGAACTCAAAGAACAAGAAAATATTCTTCTAGTAACTCGGAGATTGTCATCTTAGGCAAAAGAAATAATTTCTGCTGCCCATGTCAAGGATTATATCTTATTGGTTTATGTTGATCTTGCCTCCCATTTTGCTTCAGAATCAATACTGTGCAGTAAAATTTCTATCCAGTTGGGTAAAAGACAATTTCAATGTTTTGTTTCATTTTCAGTGGTGAAATTCTTACAGGCAGAGTATGGTATTCTTGCACTTCTTTAGTTATATGATAGACAAAGTATGTATGTAAGTGTCCGGTTTTCATCCCTCCAGGAGCCTCCAGCTCCTAGGTATTCCAACATCTAGTACAGTGATAGCTAACCTTTTTCATTTCATGTGCCAAAAGTGGGGGGAGTGCAAAGAGGTCGTGAGCGTGCCCACACCCATAATTCATTCCCCCTCCACCTCATCCTCTGTGCACGTGTGCATGACCTCCCTCCGCTCCCCTGCTTTTGGCACGTGGTAGCAAAAAGGTTACCAATGGGCCCAGTAGGTTCGTTTTTCACCCTCCCCAGGCTCCAGAGGCTTTCTTGGAGCCTGGGAGGAGTGAAAACAGCTTTCCCATGCCCCCAGAGGCCCTCCGGAGGCTGGAAATGGCCCATTTCCCGACTTCTGGTGGGCCCAGAAGGCCCGAAAATCAGCTGGCCGGCCTGCACATGTGTGCTGGAACTGAGCTAGGGCAAAGCTTGTGTGCCCACAGATATGACCCAACATGCCACCTGTGACACACGTGCCATAGGTTCGTCATCACGTATCTAGTATCTCAATTTATCAGGAGGCCATTTCTCTTGTGGGTTTTCTTCTCCATATTCAGAAATCTGGATAGCCAAGAAGTTTTCCAAGTGTTTGGAAGGTGTGACACAATATTAGCAGTAGTCCCCTTCATTCCTACCAACAATGAAATACATTAAAAAATGCCATGAGGAGGATTGAAAAAGAAATTCTCAAGTAGCTTAAAACTAGAGTAGAAAACAGATATTTTTTTCACAAAAACATGATCTATTAACTATGGAATCCACTTTCTTGTAGACCCTACACAACAAGAGAATGGACAAATTCATGAAAGAAAATCTTAGGGGCAATCATCATGAGTTCTGATGAAAGTATAAATTCTTTAAAATGTTGTGAGTGGGAGAGAATGATGATCTTCATTTTGCATGTACTGGTAAGTTCCCAGGGACATCTGGTTGGCTATTGAAGGAAACAGGATGTGGGAATTTTAATCCTGTTTTAGACACCAACTTTCCCATAGGCGGTCCTTTGCCTTTGCCCTTAATTGCCTTTACCCTTTGTCAAACTACGGGGTGGTCTGGTTCGATGGACAGATAATATCTTTTCTTCTAATCAAGCAGGTCAATTTGGTCATTTTAGCAAGTTCCATCATCTTTGCCAACCATTCCTCAATCGTAGGCATTGCCAAATATTTCTCTCCTTCTGCATAAAATAATCTCACAGTGGTTGTCATATATAAAAACAAAGTTCCATGACATTTTTCCAATTGTTTATCCCTCAGTCTCAAGAAGTAAAGATCTGGTTTCAGTTGCATGTTAATCTTTAAAAGTTTCTGAATCAATATATTCATCAGAACTCAACATCTTCTAGCTTTTTTGCATCATGATAAAATGACCCTTCTTATTGTTCGCATTTTCAACATAATTTTGAAATACTTTGATACATTCCTGAAAATTTTCCTGGTGTCATATAACAATAGTACATCACTTTATAAAAGTTCTCTTTAAGATTATAATATAGTGTACATGTTAGTCCTGTCAATCACATATTTTCCCATTGTTTCATCTGTGTATTATAACCAACATTTTAACTCACTTTATCATACATTTTTTATTTGTTCTTCTGTTTCAAATTTCAGTAAAAGTTTATACATTTTAGCAATCACATGTTTATCATTTGTGTACAATTCCATTTCAAAGTCAGTCTTAGAATATTCAGTACCATAAATTCCTTTGTCTCCTTTGTATCTTTTGATTACTGTAAATAGAACAATTATTGGCAATTACATCCTGCTGCAGTCAATTGGTGTCTTGATTTTATTTTGTATTCCCCTTGATAGAATTCTATTATCTCACTGTATGTTAACCATTTATATTTGCCTTCTTTATTTCTAATCTATAAAATGCTTCTTGTACTGAGAGCCCCCTGTATTTTCAAGGGGTGTTTGCAGGCACTATCTATATTTTATCTATTCCATATTTTCAATATGGCACATCTAATAAACTGTAATTTTTTAAATGTATATTGACCTTAACTTTAGTGTACCACAAATATCTATGCCATCCAAATCTCAGGTCGTGTTCTTCAAACTCTAAAAGCCTTCTATTTCTCAGCAACACCGTCTCTTTCATTCAAATCAATAACAAGCTACAAAATACAATTTCAAATCAGCTAAATCCTCTTTCTTTTGCATCTTGTAATACCTTATATTTAACTTGAGGTTTTTTCCCTTGTCATACAAACTTACATTTTGCCACTATTTAATAATATTTATTTTATTTTGCCTTTTGCCACTATTTAAATAATGCATCAGTATTCAAAACTGGTATTGTCTCAAACAAAGACATCATTCTAGGCAAAAGTAGTTATTTTTATCACAGATACTCTCCCCCACAATGTCAATTGTAATTTCTTTTATCTTAACATATCTTTTTAAACTTCATGTATAGTTTAACATAATTATTTTGGAAAAGATACAATTCACATTTGTCATGGGGATATTCAAAAATTTTACTTTTTTCTCATTTTTAAAACCTGTTTTTTTCATCAATTTTGTTTTTTTCTCTATTTTTGTACTTTTTTATTAACATCTTCATCTTCTGTTTATTAATCTTAAAAACCTGCGAGTGTACCAAATTCTTTTAATTTTCTCATTCATTATTCTATCCCCTTTATCCTCTATTGGATCATACAAAATTAATATAAAGTCAGCTGCCATTGGCCTTAAATTGCAAGTTTCACTTTTAATCTTTACTTCCACAATGATCTTACCTTGTCTTATATCTATTTCAAGAACTATTTCAAGAACTAAAAAACACAGAAGAGGAGACTATCTTGACCCTTTTTGTATCTCACAGGGTTTTCTTGGATCACCATTGACAATTATTTCTGCTTTCTCCGAAGTGCAGAACAATCTTAGCTATTTAATAAATCTATCTCCAAATTTCATATTTTCCCAAATTTTGACCATGTGGTAGATGACTACTGGGCATTATGACACTAAGGCCACACAATGACAGTGGTCAATATCCTCCATGACATGTATGTGTGTATGTTTTCAAATTTACAATGGAACAGCTAAAGCTAAATGTCTCCTTTCCTTTCCTTTCCTTTCCCCTTTCCCCTTTCCCAGGGGTGAAATTTACTTAACTTCGCTACCAAGTTCACAAATTGTGCAGAGGGTAAAAAACGGGACGTGATGACCTCCAGGTGGGTGCTGCTGGTGCTATAGGTTCGCCCAAGCTGGATAGAACCAGCTCAATCTCACCACTGTCCTTTCCCCTTTCCTCTTTCCTCTTTTCTTCTCATCCCCAAGTCAAATTATCTATAGTTTAGTCAATTTCCTCTAGTACAATGCTAAAATTGTGATGGTATTCTCATTTTTTCCCCCTTTTCTTCTCCTTCAAACTAAGAGACTGATTTTCCTGCTTTTTGTTTACATCAGAAATTACAGAGGTCTGTGCTCTTAACACAAACTGCTAATGGGGCTTTAAGTACAGGTAGTCCTTACGACTTACGACCACAATTGAGCCCAAAGTTTCTGTTGCTAAGTGAGATATTTGTTAAGTGAGTTTTGCTCCATTTTACAACCTTTCCTGGCACAGTTGTTAAGTGAATCACAACAGTTGATAAGTTAGTAACACGGTTGTTAAGTGAGTCTGGCTTCCCCAATGATTTTGCTTGTCAAAAGTTTGCAAAAGGGGATCATGTGATCTTGGGACCCAGCAACGGGTCATAAGTATGAATCACTTGTCAAGAATCTGAGTTTTGATCACATGATCATGGGGGGGCTACAAAGGTCGTAAGTGTGAAAAATGTTCATAAGTCACTTTTTCAGTGCTGTTGTAACTTTGGACAGTCACTAAATGAACCGTTGTAAATCGAGGATTACCTGTACAGGTAGTACAGGTAGTCCTCGATGACTATCTAATGACAATAATATGCATGTGTTTTCCTCACATAAGAGAATCACATTTGAATACTTGGAGATACAAGTTTCATTGAACTATTAATTTTCTGAATTATTCAAACTAAGCCTGCTCTGAATTATTGGAAAACATGCTTTGCGTTAGCTGATTTTAGATCATCTCTAAAATATCTCCAAATTACTGATATTCTGAGGCTTTTATTCTGATTCATTTGAGGGTTCAGGGTGAATTAACATGAGGGAAATATTTGGAAGTTTATGGGCTGGCAATATATTAAATATTCAAAAGGGGTGACTTGATAGCAAAAAGTGAAGGGGAAATATCTGTTTCTTTTAAAATGTTGGGTTTTTTATAGTAGGGGGAAAAGGTGCTGTCTCTTTTTCACAAATATAAACAAAAATAACATTTTGGTAAAATATGATGCTCCAAAGATGCCCAAACTGCAGCTTTAGGTAGGTGGATTTTTTAAAAAAAAACACTATATTTTTAATATTTAATATTAAAATATTAATATTTTTAATGATTAACAAACTATTTAAAAAATAGTTGCCCAAGAATGAAAGATGACCAAGGGCTGCAAAAGTTGTAGAGGTAGAATTATTTGCTGAAGTATGGTCTGAATCATGTCAAATTCAAGACCCACAGACTGGATCTGACCCGCGGGGTGCTTAGACCTGGCCCACAGGGCCGCCCTGGAAACAGTAAAGAACCAGCCTCCAATGCCTCTGCCAGCGAAAATGGAGCTCATGAGGGGTGCGCACAGCCTCCTGCAGCCCTTTCCCAGTGAAAATGGAGCCTGGGAGGGCCGCGTACCTCCATTTTCACTGGCAGAGGGCTGCAGGACGTCAAGCTGGCCATACCCACGTTGGCCATGTCCACCCAGCCATGCCCATTCACCACCACCACCACCACCCTTCAAGATCAAACGCAACCCTGAGGCGGCCCTCAATGAAATTGAGTTTGACAGCCCTGGTCTAAATGAACAAAAAATTGATTTTCATTATCATGAAAGGGTCCAAAAAATGCCATTCTTGTCATGGCAGTATAATTCAAGCCCCACCCCTTTGAATTGTGACATCACAAAAAGAATGCAGCTTTGCCTCTTGATTTTTTTGGCCGTACTTAAAGATGCTGTTGTTCCTTTAAGAGGCATAAAAATAAGATTTTTCTCTCTTTTTAATCAAGATAGTACGTAGGGTTTCCCTCAGTTTCTCTTCATATAAATTGGAAACAGCCAAGAACTGGAATAAAGCTTTTTTCCCAGCTCCAACATGCCTTTTTAGCTCTCTAGAAACTAGTTTAGCTGTAATTCAAACATTTCTCCTCAGATTGCTTTTTTAAAAAAAAAAAAATTCAATCAAATTTCATTTCCTTTATTCCATCACAGAGACCAAAATAACTGCAATAAAAGTGAATGTGAATATTTTTCTAAGTCTTTTATCCTCAGAAGCCTCCAAACTAAAAATGAGTATTCCACAAATAAAGGGGGAAAAAATCCCTGTTTTAAAATGATTTTTAGAGTTCTTAACATGTTTACTAGCATGTTTTATGTGAATTACTAAACAATTAAAATATTTTTTAAAAAAATAATCTGTACACTATTATGGCCAGCTTGTCCTCACTCATTCTTCTCCAGATGCCGTACTACTGCCATAATCCTTATCCACTGGAAATTATGGGATTTGTAAAACACATATGAAGAAGTAGTTATGTTTTATCAAATAATTACAAATAAAAAAGATAAAGACTGTTGCATGGTCTACAAAAATCTTTAGTAACAAGGAAAAAGAAATGTTTAATTGGAAAATAACTACAGACCCCTCATATCCTGGACATAAATTGTTTCAACTTCTACCCTCAAAACGACGCTATAGGGCACTGCACACCAGAACAACTAGACACAAGGACAGTTTTTTCCTGGATGCCATCACTCAGCTAAACAACTACCGTATTTTTTGGACTATAAGGCGCACCTGAGTATAAAATACACATAGATTTTGAAGAGGAAAATAAGAAAAAAAATTAGTTTTTGGCCTTCCTGACCCCCAGGAGCATTTTGCAGGCCTCCCAAACCCTCTTTGTGAAAAACGGGATGTTTTTGGCCACCTGAACCCCCCTCGCATCCTGGTTTTGCCCTCCCCAGCCCCCAGGAGCACTTTGCAGGCCTCCCAAATCCTCTGCACATTCCATTGTTGTGAAAAATGGGCCCGTTTTTGGCAAAACATGATGCACGGTGGGATTTTAGGAAGCCAAAAACAGGGCTGTATTTGGTCTATCAGACGCACCAACATTTCCACCCACTTTTTTTGAGGGGGGAGTGTGTCTTATAGTCCAAAAAATACAGTAATTCCCACAACACTGTCAAACTATTTACTAAGACTCTATTACTATTACTCTTCTCACCCTTCCTATTACCTAACTCCTCCCACTCATGTTTATAACCATTTTGCTTGTATTTTTATGATTTATATTCTGTTTGTTTCGTAGTATGATTTGATTGCTTATTAGTAACCTATGACTATCAGAAAGTGTTGTATCTTATGTTTCTTGATCATGGGTCCTCAAACTTTTTAAACAGGGGGCCGATTCACAGTCCTTCAGACCGTTGTGGGGGCAGACTAGTAGGGGAGGTGTGGCTAGGTGGTCATGTGACTGGGTGGGCGTGTCCAATTTAACAGTCCATTTTTTTGCCTTTCTCCTTCCTAAGATCCTGTTTAAATTGTTTTCAAAGACTTTTAATTTAAAGCAGTACTTTACAAGCAAAGAGCTGCTTTTCAAGGCTGTAGCAGTGAGATCACCCCTCAGCTGGCCTTCCAGTTGGCTCACTGGAAGATAAGGCCCACAGCAAGGGGCAGGGCTTAATCACACCACTCTGCAGGCCGGATACTTTGCATTGGCGGGCTGTATACGTGGGCCGTAGTCTGAGGATGCCTGTCCTTGATGTATGTTTTTTTTTCTTTTTCTTTTTTTCCTTTTATGTACTCTGAGTGCATATGCACAAAATACAAATTTCTTGTGTGTCTAATCATATTTGGCTAATAAATAATTCTGTTCTGTTCTGTTCTGTTCTAAATATGATAACTAGTTCATGAAACAGTATGGTGACTTTTCTGTAATGTCCTCAAATTATATGTGGATAAAAAACAGGAGGGAAAGTTCACCATTTATATCCACACAACCAAGATCCCACAAAACACTCTATTTAATTCCAAATGTATACAATAAGGTTTGTCCTGACACATTTCAAATGCTCAATCAACCTTACCATTTTTTGCTTCAGCGTTAACCATGAGGCAGCCAGAGTGCAATATTGCTTTTTTAAAAACAAAACAAAACTCACAGTAAAAAAGATAAGAATCTCTATTTTGCCTTCTCCATTTCTGTAACATTAGCTAGTAAGCATTTTAATTTTCCTTGATTATGTCCAGACTACAAGGGTTGCAAGTAGACGCTTCCCTTAAGCAGAATATGTTCCTTAGACGTTCCAGATAATAGGAAGAAGTACTGACACGCCAGGGAAAGGTGGAGGAGTCAGCCAGACATTTAAAATATCATAAACGGTTCTGGTTCAAGAAAATTCCAGCTGGCTAATAGTTAATTCAAACCTGTTTCCCATCCTTCGTTGGAGGTGCAACGGGAGAAAACAGCAGTCTAGAAATGGGATTGCAAAATATCTATTGGAGCCAGGACAGAGAACTATCTCAGCCTTCCCCTGCCAGATTATTAGAAAGAGAGATCTGGGACACGCATTGTGGAAGTCTGGATGTAAAGACTCCGAAAACGAGGTCATCCCTATGTACAGGAAACAAACGGAGGTTGTCATTGTTCATTAGGAACAAGAGGATATTGTTAGAAGCAGTGGCAGTAGAAGGGAGGCCTAAGTATGGTACTGGCTAAACTTCACTGCTTAGCTAATGCCCAATTCTACTGTATCATCACCATTCAGATAGAAAGTCACACGAGGACATCCAAGTAATAGAATAGAATAGAATAGAATAGAATAGAATAGAATAGAATAGAATAGAATAGAATAGAATAACAGAGTTGGAAGGGACCTTGGAGGTCTTCTAGTCCAACCCCCTGGTTAGGCAGGAAACCCTATACCATTTCAGACAAATGGTTGTCCAATCTCTTCTCTAAAACCTCCAGTGTTGCAGAATTCACAACATCTGAAGGCAAGTTGTTCCACTGATTAATTGTTCTCACTGTCAGGAAATTTCTCCTTAGTTCTAAGTTGCTTCTCTCCTTGATTAGTTTCCACCCATTGCTTCTTGTCCTGCCCTCAGGTGCTTTGGAGAATAGCTTGACTACCTCTTCTTTGAGGCAGCCCCTGAGATATTGGAACACTGCTATCATGTCTCCCCTAGTCCTTCTCTTCATTAAACTAGACTTACCCAGTTCCTGCAACCGTTCTTCATATGTTTTAGCCTCCAGTCCCCTAATCATCTTTATTGTTCTTCTCTGCACTCTTTCCAGAGTCTCAACATCTTTTTTACATCGTGGCGACCAAAACTGAATGTAGTATTCCAAGTGTGGCCTTACCAAGGCATTATAAAGTGGTATTAACATCTCCAAGCAAAGTTGCTCCCTTGCCCAAAGTCCTCCAAAATCTAGGAGCTTCATACTTTAGTGGGTGATCTTCTGGGAAACTGCAACAAGAGCTTTGTTTCAATCAACCAACCAATCAATCAATCAATCAGAACAGAGCTGGAAGGGACTTTGGAGGTATTCTGGTCCAAACCCTGCTCAAACAGGAGAGCCTATACCATTTTAGTCAAGTGGCTGTCCAGTCTCTTCTTAAAAACCTCCAGTGATGAGGCACCTACAACTTCCGAAGGCAAGCTGTCCCACTGGTTAATTGTTCTCTTAGAACGTTTCTCTTTAATTCCAGGTTGCATCTCTCCTGGATTAGTTTCTATCCATTGTTTCTTGTCCTGCCTGATGGTGCTTTGGAAAATAAATTGACCCCCTCCTCTTTGTGCCAGCCCCTCAAATACTGAAATACTGCTATCATGTCCCCCCTTGGTCCTCCTTTTCTCTAGACTGGCCAAACCCAAATCCTGCAACCATTCTTCATATGTTTTAATCTCCAGGCCTTTAATCATCTTAGTTGCTCTTCTCTGACTTTCTTTTACAGTCTCAACATTGTTTTTGTAATGTGATGACCAAAGCTGGATGCAGTATTCCACGTGTGATCTTACTAAGGTTTTATAAAGTGGTACTAATACTTCATGTGATTTTGATTCTATGCTTCTGTTTATACAACCAAGGATTGTATTAGCTTTTTTGGATGCTGCTGCGCACTGCTGGCTCATATTTAAGTGATTGTCCACTAGGACTACAAGAGCCAAGCTATTCAAAAAGCCTTTGAACATGTGTGCTTGGCAAAGCATGTTGGCATCAGGAAAGCACTCCTGAGAGCATTAATGTTGCTGCGTCCACCAGAAAGGCTGATGCAACCTCTTCAAAGGCCGTACACACATCTGTGTTTACGCACAGCTGCTTTACTGGCCAATACACACAGAGAGAGCCAGCTAAGGGAAAGACTTCAAAGGAGTTATACTAACCCTTCCAGAGGACACACAATTACTTTAAGGATGCTTCATAAGTGCCAATGATCTTTTTTCGTGTTTTGTTCAGCAGAGCCTGCAATACAATAACAATGGGCCTTCCTTATCCTAAGTATGACCTTCCCTGGACTTCACCCTGCACCTTCTACCTTGCCAATTGCTATTATTCTGTTGCTTGGAAATAAGTTATCTCCATCCTGAAGAACTTAAAGCGCCTTTAGCTTGGCTGTTTGTAAAGTTGAAAGCAAGATTTGCATATTCTTCTTTGGACAAAAAGGTCTGGTTTTAATTGTTGGGATTAATTTAGACCATATGTGCTCAACCTTAAAAGGGCTAAAGTTTTCTAATTCAGGAAAATGTAAAAACAAAAATCTTTGCAAGTTTCATACGAATTCATAAGTACATTTATTGAAATAGAAGTTACAGTATTTGGATCTTCATTGAAGTTTATTTATCGGATAGGAGAGACATAGATTCAAGGCCATGCTCAGCATTGAAACTTATTAGATGACTTTGAGCCAGTCATTCATTCTTCATCCAGCCTACCTCAGAAGGTTGTTGTTATTGGAAAAATTGGAGGAGGGAGCACTACACAGAAGCGTAAGCTCTTAGAGGAATGGCAGGATATATATATCTATGAAAGAAATTTATAAAAATTTATAAAAAGGGATAGGTAAGCTTTTGAGTTGGATGGGCAAATTTGAAATATTCAAAAATGTTGTGGACACTCTGACTATTGTTACCATATTGGCTATGACCAATAACACAACTATTTCCTATTTGTTTATCATTTTTATTTTTTTTGCAATCTGAATCCCCCCAACTCATAAAAAGTCAACTGGTGAGGCCTCTCCTTAGAATCCTTACTGTCACCCCCCTCTTAGCTTTATCTTTGTCATCTGAACATGGCCCACTTCCAAACCAAGCAATGGGATATTGTCTTCTAGTTATATTTTTCTAAGAATGACAATAAAACCTATAAGGCTCTCCCCTCCCCCAAATCCTTTCCCCCCCTCAAAATAAGTAATACAGGGGTTTGGTAATAATAGAAAACATGGAAATCCTTTTTCACAACTACTACAGCATCTTCTTGGAACCAAAGTTACTATCTAGTGGAGGGACCGTCTAGGGCAGGGGTCTCCAAACTTGGCAACTTTAAGGCTTGTGGACTTCAACTCCCAGACTTCCTCAGTTGGCCTTTGCTGGATGAGGAATTCTGGGAGTTGAAGTCCACAAGTCTTAAAGTTGCCAAGGTTGGAGACTCCTGCTCAGTGATGAAATCCAATTTTTTTACAACCGGTTTTGTGGGCGTGGCTTGGTGGATGTGACAGGGGAAAGATACTGCAAAATCTCCATTCCCACCCCACTTCAGGGAAAAGATATTGCAAAATCTTCATTCCCACCCCACTCTGGAGCTAGCCAGAGGTGGAATTTGTCAGTTCTCTGAACTACTCAAAATTTCCACTACCAGTTCTCCAGAACCTGTCAGAACCTGCTGGATTTCACCCCTGCCCCTGCTCTAAGGGCACATTGAAACTAGTGCTGCACCAATTCTGTACAAGCTCCTCCTCTTTTGTGAAGTGTGTTGTGATCTCTCGCAAATGTTCAAAAGGGAGAAAGGGTAGGAGCATGTTTTCGTTACTTTGATTAAAGTGTCGGAGCCTGTGGTTGACTCTGTTCAGCTATTACCATCGTAATAGGATTCTTTTGATGGGGCACAGCATGTCCAGTGCACCAGGAACTGTGTTTTCCTAAAGTGAACTTAAAAGTAGACTATTGTTTGAAGCCAATCAATGAACTTTTCATTGCCACTACTTTCTAATTGCTTTTGAGAGAGGCTGAATTTGCATGTATTCTTTGAAATGAGCACTTTGCTTCATCCTCAAAGGCATTATTTTCATCCTCAGAATAGAGAAAGAAATAGAATAACAGAATAGCAAAGTTGGAAAAGATCTTGGAGTCTTCTAGACCAACCCCCTGCTTGGGCAAGAAACCCCATACCATTTCAGGCAAATGGTGGTCCAATCTTTTCTTAAAAACCTCCAGGGTTGGAGCACCCACAACTTCTAGAGGCAAGTGGTTTCACAGATTAATTGTTCTAACTGTCAGGAAATTTCTCCTTAATTTTAGGTTGCTTCTCCCCTTGATTAGTTTCCACCCATTGCTTCTTGTCCTGCCTTCAGGAGTTTTGGTTGATCTCCTCTTAGGTTGATCCCCTCTTCTTTATGGCAATCCCTTAAATATTGGAACACTGCTATCATATCACCCCCAGTCCTTCTGTTCTTAATTCTTTTGTTACATTTACTTTCCAAGTATATGAAGGGTATCCTCCTACAACTTTACCCACTACAACCCTGTGAAATCTTCCATATTTTAGGCTGGACTCCAACCCAGGTCTCTTCAGTCTTCCTTCATCCCCTTAATCACAATGGTACCCAACATCCCTATTTTTTTATTAAACTATCTCAGTTAGCTTATTTAAAGTTGTGGACAGCCACAACTTGGGAGTCAATACCGATTTAGAGGAATCAGTGCAAAAAAAAAAATCTTTCTGTGTTAGCAGTCTTCCAAGAGCTGTCAGAAAGAAGAGGGATTCAATCTATTCTCTAAAACATTGAAGGCAAGACAAGAAGCAACAGATGGAAACTTAAAAAAAAAAAAAAAGATCCATCCTAAGGAGAAATTTCCTGACAATGAGAAGAATTAACCGGTGGAATGGTTTGTCTCCAGTAGCTGTGGAGACTCCATCACTAGAGAAAAGATTAGGCAGCCATTTGTCTTAAAGGGAGCCTGAGTGGCGTAGGAGGCTAATGCCTCCTACTAAGGCAGCATTTAACATCCAGCTGCCTGCAATTACTGTGAGTTCAATTCTCACCAGGCTCAAGGTCGACTCAGCCTTCCATCTTTTTCTAAGGTAGATAAATTGAGGATCCAGTTTGTGGGGGCAATAAGCTGACTTTGTATAAATATACAAAAAGTATGAAGGCTATTGCTTAACGCATTGTAAGCCGCACTGAGTCTCCGGAGAAGGGCGGCATATAAATCAATTTTTTTAAAAAATGGTATTAGGGTCTCCTGCTGGAGCAGGAAGTTGGACTAGAAGACTTCCAAGGTCCTTTCCAGCTCTGTTATTCTATTCTGTCAATGCACGCTTTCAAAAGTTGTTTTGGAAGTATTGTGAAATGAGAAAGACTTAGTCCCTGTTAGAAATAGACACAACTGCGTACCCTCTGATGTTGGTGCTGCACCATAAGTAATAGCATCTTGGCCAATTCGTGTGTAAAAGATCAGGGCCTATTGTCAGAGTTTGTTGCAGAAATCACATCCAGAAAGCACACACAGATAACTGATTTAGCAGGATTCATTAACTTCTCTTTATGCATAATATAACAGCAGGTTCTTCCAACGTGGCAGAGAGTTACAAGCAAAAGACACAGGCAGAGGAGAGAAGCAGTTTCAGTTCAGCAGTCTAGTTTCAGTTTCAATTTTCAGCACAGCACTCAGAGCTAAGCCACACCCAGCCTCCAAAACTGTTTCAGTTTCCAAAACAGTCCCCAT
The DNA here is from genome assembly GCA_030761175.1 of Masticophis lateralis. NCBI lineage: Eukaryota > Metazoa > Chordata > Lepidosauria > Squamata > Colubridae > Masticophis > Masticophis lateralis. The sequence goes on along the minus strand of JAUDYJ010000003.1, from coordinate 19,636,957 downwards.
TGGCTGACCCAGTTGCTATGCCTATTCATTGGCTGACCTTGTTTTTTTTTTTTTAATTAGATTTATATGCTGCCCTTCTCCGGAGACTCAGGGCGGCTTACAATGCGCTAAGCAATAGCCTTCAGACTTTTGTATATTTTATACAAGGTCAGTTTATTGCCCCCACAAACTGGGTCCTCAATTTCCCTGACTTAGAAAGGATGGAAGGCTGAGTCAACCTTGAGCCTGGTGAGATTCAAACTTGCAATAATTGCAGACAGCTGAATGTTAATAACAGGCTTTTAGTCTGTTGAGCTATCCAGGCTCTTGTTAATATGTCTCCATTCCAGTTCATGAATATTCTGAGACCTAAATACTGACAAAGTGTTTCACATTATACATACCTCCCACTATCCCATGCACTATGTCCGTGATGGCGAACCTATGGCATGCCGTTCGCCCCAGTTCAATTTTGCCACGCATGTGTACGTGCCTCCTGCCAGCCAGCTGGTCTTCAGGGTTCTGCCGTGCATGCACGGGAGGACAGGCGGGGACACGTATGTATGTATGGGGATGGACCGCATGTGTATGCGTGGGTGGCATAGCGCATGTGCAGGGGCCATATGGCATTGCATTTTTGCGGGTTCAGGCATGCGTGCATGCACGCTTTGAGCACGTGGTCCAAAAAAGATTAGCCATCACTACACTATGTTATCATGTACATTCAATACACAATGTTAATAAATTCTAGTTATCCATAAATTGCACTGATAGACCTGCTTTTCCTATCTTTTCTTAATGGCTAATAGAAGCCATTAACAAAGACTTTGCCTACAAGGACCACCACTTCGGGTTATTTGCATTCCTCTCATTCAAAATCCACATGTGAGTTGCTATACCCCACCATGAACAATTTAAATCACAAATAATGTCATCACTCAGCACTAATGGAGTTGTGGCTCATGGATCTGGAAAGAGTTAGTGAGCAAGGGGGTGGAGGGGGGAAGGAGATGTTTCATTGTAATATATTTCCTTTGATTTTCATATTATATTTTTGACCTGCAACAGACCAGATATGGTTCAGATATAAATTCCTTTTCTCAAATCATGGGAAAAAAACCTCCAGGAGATTTATGAAGGTCTTATGCATTAATTTTCTTTTTAAAAAAGATTTGTATTATATAAATTATAAATTATCTGAGGTAAATTCTTGCCATTTCCAATATAATTGCATTATACACATTCCTGCCATTTCCAATAATTACTGATGACTATAAATTAAATTAAATATAAATTACAGGACTGGAGTTGTTCTGCTTCAAGATTTTGATTGAGAACTGAGTTCGTACCATAGAAGGAAACGTGTAGATATGATGCATTGTGGATAAAATTACAAAGCTAATAGTAAGAAGCTACACAGTATCCCAGACATTCATTCAGGCCGAACAGGGACAGCCAAAGGGCCAGATGTGGTCCAAGGGCTGTAAAATGCCCACATCTGATCTAAGATGTAGAGAGACAAAAACTGACTCCACCAACCATTCCAAACTTATAAACCAGATATTAATGTTAGCCAAACACTAACATTATTAGCCAAACACTAGCTGTATTTGGGGGCACCACATCTGAAAAAGGATTTGGAGAAACTGGAACTATAGCAATTGGGAAAATTCAAGGTCCTTCAAACATTAGCCTTGATAAATTGTTTAAAATGTACTTATTTGTGTATTTATTTATTGAACTTATAAAGGCAAAAAGGTAAAGATTTCTCCTGTCCAGTCATGTCCAATTTTAGAGGGTGGGTGCTCCTTTCCATTTCCTAGCTGAGGGAGCCAGCATTGCTGGAAGATGCTTCCATCATCATGTGGCCAGCATGACTGTACACCGAGGCCCACGGAATGCTGTTGACTTCCCACTGAAGTGGAAGCTGTTTATCTGCTCACATTTGCATTCTTTGAAACTGCTAGATTGACAGGAGCTGGGTCAGGAACGGGAGCTCACCTCCTTTATGCGATGTTTGGGTCTCGAATTGCCAAACGTCTGATCAACAAGCCCAGTATTTTAACCATTAGACTACCATGCCCCCTTAATTAGTTATTTGATTTAAAGTGCGATTCTATTGTACATGTTTCTTAACTTGTGTTCGCCGCCCTGAGTCCTTCGGGAGAAGGGCAGCATATAAATACATGTAATAAATAAAATAAATAAATAATTGCTAGGCCACCTGTCTAAATTTATAGTTCTCCTCAATTCAACAGCTCTCACTGAATTACATGGGTAACATAACAAAAGGAAACCATCCACAGTCCAATTAAAATGTCATGAACCCCACCCTCCCTGAAAGAAATCATACCCAAATCCTGAAAACCAGTGAAAAGTGGACAGAGAATGATATGATAGCTCTCTTCAAGTATCTAAAGAAATATCACACTAGGTGAACCAGTGAATTGACAGATAACTGGAAACAGATCAGAGCGTCAAACTCATCTGGCCCATGGGGTTCTTAGATCTGGCCTGCGGGGCTGCCCTGGAAACAGTGAAGGACTGGGCTGCGGTGCCTCTGCCAATGAAAACAGACCTCCATTTTCACTGGCAGAGGATCACAGGAGGCCGTCGCAGCCGAAAACAGAACTCAGGAGCCCGTTTTCTCTGGCAGACCACCCAGGCCACCACAGCAGAGGTGGTATTCAGCAGGTTCTGACCAGTTCTGGAGAACTAGTAGTGGAAATTTTGAGTAGTTCAGAGAACCAGTAAATATCACCTCTGACTGGCCCCGCTCCCATCTATCCTCTGCCTCCTGAGTCCCAGCTGATTGGGAGGAAATGTGGATTTTGCAGTAACCTTTCCCTGGAGTGGGGAGGGAATGGAGATTTTACACTATCGTTCCCTTGCCACACCCACCAAGCCATGCCCACCAAGCCAGGCCACATCCACCAAGCCACGCCCACAGAACCGATATTAAAAAACAATTTGAATCCCATCACTGCACCACAGGTACACCTGACATGAATGATGTCAAGCTCACCATGCCCACTCTGGCCCCCCGAAGGTCAAACACAACCCAGATGAAATTGCATTTGACACTCCTGAAATAGAAAAACATCCCTATCTTAAGAAATGGGTAGGAGTTGTAAGTATAACACTTTGAGTTCCTGAAGGAAAGGTAGGATATTGATTGGATAAATGAATAAGCATCAGTATGTACCCGAATTTGCTTTTACATTAAAGGGGTTAGCATTGGAACAATAGCTCCAGCCAAACATGGTTACATCAAGGATCCTCAATTTGTAAATCCTTTGAATATGCAAAACAACAATATGCGCTTATCTCTATTAAATGTGATTGGCATTTCATTTTCAGGCTGAAATGGAAATGACTATATAATTCAGGCTCTCTCTTATTCTTCCCAACTTTTTATTTTAATATTACTGATTCATAAAGTTTTAATTGATTACGGAATGAAACATTCAGAAACTTATATTTAAAATTACTGTTTTAATTACTGGATTATGTGAAGGAAAGTAACCCATCATTAAATCCCATTTTTATTCACTCTGTCCTTTTATTTTCCTAGAAATCCTTTCATGCAATTTGATCTGCTAGCCATATTTTATTCTCTCGCTCCCCTTCTCTTCCTTTTTCCCTGCCCTACCCCTGTGTAAAATTCAATTTGCAATCTGTTCCGGTCTTCCTCTGCCTTTTGTATGAGTTACATCTTGAAATCACATTAATCAAACTCCCATTACTTTGTTCTAATTTCACCTACCATCATCTAGGGTAACTAAATTCATTTGTTTAGAAATGGTCTCCTGGGGATTGCTTAATGAAGCATAGTGGAGTCTTGCCAACAAAATAGGGCAGGAAAGGGGGGAAGCAGGACAAACCAAGTGTTAGTTCTCATGGAGGGAGGAATCTTGTGGAAAGGTGGGCATCTTCTCGGACTGCTCACACCATTGCACTACACCAGTGGTTCGCACCGGTTCTATAGAACCAGTAGTAAAACCCGTGGGAGGCTCCACCCACCGACCCTGACATCATCAGAATGCTTCTGCGCATGCACAAAAGAGTGCATGTGTGCATGAATGAAACAAGCGTGTGCGCCAGCAGCCCTGTTGCAAACTGGTAGTAAAGGTAAGTAGAACCCACCCCTGCACTACACACAACATGGTGGTGAGGAATAGATCTTTACAGGCATGTAGAGGAGACAACTATGTTTTCTATTAGGGGATTTCTATTCATTCCATGTTTTCCTCCTCAATTGCTTAATGATCAAGGAAAGAAACTTAGGAAGGACTTGCCCTAAGGAATTAAACTGTTAAAAGTTTGTACTTTCAGACTTGCACGATCGATGTTAGTCCTCCCAGATAAACAAAACTGGAGACAAAGTGAACTAACTCCACTTTATTGTAAGGCTACATAACAAGAGAATCTAGACTTTAAGTCTAGACTGCAAGACCATCCATTGGGAAGAGAAAATGATATTGCACAATAATCAAGGAGGCTTTGGCATATGAATCTGTCTTGGTAGTTGAGCAACAAGACGTCTTTTTCTGGGATCTGTTCCCCTTTTTTCTGTTCCTTTTGGGAACAAATGAGGATCTTGTTTATTTATGTATTTGTTGGATGCACCGTATGCATAGTCAGAAGCTCAAGGTGCTGCCTACAATATTCTCTTCTCCCATTTTCCCTACAATCCCACTCTGAAGAAGGTTGAACTGATGGAGAAAGGCTGGACTCCAAAGTCATCTCCATAGCTGAGAGCAGACTGGAATCTGACTTTCCAAGTGCCCATAAGAGCCATGGTGGCAAAGTGGTTAAAATGCAGCATTATTACAGGCTAACTCACTGCTCACTGCCAGCGGTTCAATTCTGACTGGCTCAAGGTTTGACTCAGCCTTCCATCCTTCCATGGTCAGTAAAATGAGGATCCAGGTTGTTGGGGACAATATGCTGACTCTGCAAACTACTAGACAGGGCTGTAAAGTGTTATCTAAGTCTAAGTACTATTGCTATTGCTATCTAATAACCCAACCACTGCCTCCAGCTCCCTGCTTATGTGTTGAAGTGAAGTGGGAAGAGTCCTAGAGTAGGCAAATGAGAAAACAAAACGGTGGGAGAACCAGCCTAGATCCTATTGTCTTCCAAAAACCTTTTATGCATTATTTTTCTGGGTAGAATTTCCACTAATATCAATATGGGAATTTGTGGAGGGCTCCTGGGAGGGTGGATAAATATGAAAGAGCTGCAGTCTAAATTGACATCTGCACTGAGGATAGAAAGAAGGAAAATTTAAGCCGAAATTAAAATGTGCAGCATTCCAGGCATTATTGCGATCCTTCACATGGCCCAAACATACAAAGGAAAGAAAGCGCCTTTGATGTCTGATAATGAGAAATGTGGCTTAGCAGTAAATTGTTTTAATTTGGTATAAAAAAAAATTAATAACTCAAAAGAATTTGGAATGAAATTAGGGGAGGAGGGACTTGCCTAGGATAGCTTGAAATAAATAGGGGCTCGCATCTATAACATGTCAGCTCGCAAGAAACATCATCATTAGTTTTTTATTAACTACATTTAAAAATCAAGGCAGAGGGGAAGAATTTTGGGTCTCAAGGCTCATTGACACTGTTTACAATTAAGCATTCCTTTGGGATTTTTTTTATATATAAAAAATAAATAAATAAATATGAAGTAGTTCGGCTTTTCCATGAAAAACCACATCTGAGTCCCCCCAGACATAAATCTTTTTATTATATCTTCAAGAAAGCAACTGGAAATGGTGCAAGAAGGCGCCACTGATAAAATGTAAGAATTCCCTTGGTATCATCTGGATGAGCTCACTGTTGGTGGGAGATAACGGAGTATGTCATGGATACAAAACACTAATTCTGCTCTTTGCAGTTTGTGGCAAAGAAACTCAATACCACAAGAACACATTCCACAGCTCTATAGATAACACATGGACAATTCTGTCAACCCGTAGACCCATTCCAGAAGTTAACTTTATTTTTTTGGCTTGTAGCGCTGGTACCGCAGCGTATGAGGCTTGGCCACAAGAAAGCCTGAATTGTTCTTTTTTTCATCTGGTTGTAGGTCAGAGAACCAAACGGAACAAAGGACACTCTGGAAAGCTGGTTCGTGTATTTTGATTGCTTTTCTCCACATGATTGCTTATGACAGGCTCTGGCCTTTAGAGGGAACATGGAAAATCATTTGCGCAACGGGGGCTCAGTGCAAGGATAGACTATATACCTTTTGTGGAAATGCAAGAAAAGAAAGTTCAACGCAGAAGAAAAGCTGCAGACTCCATTTATCTCTGTTATTCCGCAGATAATAGCACTATCTATAACCATGTTTCTCCACGCTTCCAAGTTTTATGCCTAAACCGCTAGGCATTCACAGCCAGTGCAGAAGTTTAAAGTGTTTATTGACAAGATCAAATCATTATCCTCTTTTAACAACCCCATAATCCCTTGCGGGTTGGAGTCTGGGCAACTGAATGGAGCTGAGTGTTTACTGGACAGATGCCCTTCCTGTCGCCAATGTGAAGTTTTATTCAGCAGATATATTCTCAGTGTGCCCAGAGAGAGAAATCTCTGCCACTACCTAGGACTGAACTCTCAGCCTCCTGATTGTGAGGCGAGAGCTCCACCCCTAGGCCACCGCACCACTCAAGATCAAGTGATGAATGGTCCATAAAAAATTGGAGTGGGTAAAAGAGATTAGCAGGAGATAAAGGAGACCCTTTTTTCTCATAACGCTATTTTCTTACTAATTTTCCTTCTTTTAATCTTTGCACTTCTCTACACCCACATGCATGTATATACACACATACAAATATAGACATTTACAGAGTGTGGGGTTTGCATAGAGCACACTGCAGTAGCTTTCGCAAACTTTTATGAGGCAGAACATCGTGCAAATCCAAGTGGACTAAATATGGTTTCCTATTTTATGTAAAGAGGCCTCTGTTTTGTGTTGCACTCTCTCTCTCACATATGGATGCACACCCAAACACATACGTAACCATAATGGTTGAATTAATTAGGTTAAAATGTAGTTGGTAGCTTTTGGCTCAACATGTCACGTGAAGCTTCTAACCAGATTGATCAATATATTCTGTATTGGTATTGTCCCAAAGGTGCTTTGGGACAATATATTCTGTATTCTGTATTGTCCCAAAGGTGCTTTTTCCAGAGGCAACTGGACTTTTAGTGACTCGCTAAAAGAATGCAAATGATCAGCTGTCTGCAAGGAGTATAAATCCTTCCATTGCCCACCATCCAGTCAGAGCTGAAAAAGCTTCTTGGATGAGGAGCTAAATGTCTTCAAAGAAAAAACAGAAAGTCCAGTTTCTTGAAAAAGCACCTCTGGGACCACCATGACCTGGATGACTGAGAATCTCAATAGACATGTATTGGTAATGTTTTAATTTTACCTTAACACATTTTAGTTGTTTCTGTCTAGTTCCTCCTACTTTCTCTCTACTATGTGGCAGAGTTTTAAAGCAGGGGTGGCTTTAAACTGGCGGCCCACGGGCCAGATGCATCACATGCGGGCCACACCCACCCTAGTTCCGCGAAGGGGAAAAACGTCACGATACAACGTGATGCCGTGAGTTTGACACCCTTGTTTTAAAGTACATGCTGTTTCAGCAAATATCATCTGAATATCATACAATGGGTTATCTGTACATGCTGATTATGTTATGTACTTTGGTAATGAAATGTTTGTAAGAAAACAACCAAGCTCTGAGAACACTTACATTTCAACCCTGAGCTACAATTATACGCCTCTATCAGCATCTAAATATCTTTAGGATAGCAATGTCAGTTGGGATAACAGAAATGCTAGATTCCACAAATTTCACAAATTTAATACATAGTGTTTATAAAGTTTTATCTTGCACAGTCACATATTCTTGTAAAGGGACTTTCAAACTAAGAAATCAATTTTTGGGGTGGAGGTAAATGGTCACGCAGAATTAATTTTTAAAAACAAAATTCAGGCAAAAAATAGAACCACCATTCTGCTGAGTAAAGAAATAAACAAGAAGCAATTGACTAAAATTTGAAAATTGATGGATTAAAATATACAAAGAAAAGACAACTTTTCCTATGAAAAAGAAATGGGACAAAAAAATTAGGGAAGTTTGATTTAAAGTTACATTCAACAAAACTGGCCAAACCAGTTATACTATATACTAACTTCCATTCAGGTTAACACTTTATCTGCTAAATAGCATTAAAATGGTTAATGGTCCCTTCCACCCTTCCTTACCATCATTAAACAAATAAACAAACCTAGAATCTGCAATCACCACAAAAATATGTAATTACCAGAGTAAAATTACAGGCTTTTAAAAATGAATATGTATTCATTGTCAGAGGTAAGGTTATGGAATTATATCCAACTTAAATTCATATTCTAATTTATGTTAGAAATAATGATAGTGCCTGCCAGCCTCTCTCAGACTAATATGAGGCAGAAAAAGCAGATTTAAAGTACTGGAATGTGATGAAAACGTAGGTTCATTTTGGTGGAAGTATAATTCTCCAGGTTATAAACAGATTCAGAAACAAGTGATAGGAGGAAGAAATCCTGAAAATGGCTTTCGTTATAAAGATGGCTTTCCGATTTGGGGTATAAGCATCTGGACATCCATTAGGTGGCTCAAGGAATTAAAATCTGCTGAACTGTATTGTCATCCCAGACAGAGATGGTATTCAGCAGGTTCTGAGCAGTTCTGGAGAACCGGTAGTGGAAATTTTGAGTAGTTTGGAGAACTGGTAAATACCACCTCTGATTGTTCCCGCCCCCATCTATTCTCTGCCTCCTGAGTTCTAGCTAAATGGGAAGAAATGGGGATTTTGCAGTAACCTTCCCCTGGAGTGGGGACGGAATGGAGATTTTACAGTATCCTTCCCCTGCCACGCCCACCAAGCCATGCCATGCCCACCAAGCCACGCCCACAGAACCGTTAGTAAAAAATTTTGAATCCCACCACTGATCCCAGATTAACAGACTAATAGAGTTAGAAGGAATCTTGGAGGTCATCTAGTCCAACCCCTTGCTCAGGCAGCAAACACTATACCATTTCAGACAAATGGTTGTCCAATGTCTTCTTAAAAGCTTTCAGTATTGGTGCATCCACAATTTCTGGAGACAAGTAGTTCCACTGATTAATTGTTCTAACTGTTAGGACATTTCTCCTTAGTTCTAGGTTGCTTCTCTCCTTGATTAGTTTTCATCCATTGCTTCTTGTCCTGTTTGTTGCAGATTCAAATTGTTGCAGCCCAGAACTAATACCCTGTTTCCCTGAAAATAAAACCTCCACACATAATAAGCCCAATCGGGTTTTTGAGTGCATGTGCTAAAATAAGCCCCCCCCCCCCCACCTCCTGAAAATAAGCACTCCTCAAAAATATTTAAATGCATGTGCAGCTGGTCCTCGCCATTTCCTCTGGTTAGGGTTAGGGAGACAGAGCTGGAAATCAGGTAAGATGGCAAGAGTCTTGCTCCACGCACCCCTAAATAATAAGACCTCCTCGAAAATAAGCCAAGCACTTATTTCGGGGTTCAAAAAAATATAAGACAGGGTCTTTGGGAAAACACAGTAGCCTTAATGATAAAGGACAATGCTGGAATAGATAATTTTTTACCAATCACTCCTCAAAGAAATAGCCAGTGATTTATTTCAAAAAGCCCACTGCGAATTCAAGTTAACAATTGCCTATTGATAAAACTATATTTTCAATTGGTCTTTTACTGGAAAAAAAAAGAAGAGTGTGATGAGAAATTTTGAAAACTTGCAGCGACAACCTTTTATTGGTTCAGTTAATGGTTATTCAACATATTTAGATGATTAATTAACGAAGAACTTATATTTAATCTAAAGAATTTATTTTGGGTCTACCTGAATTCCATTAAAAGGAACAATAGAGCAGTGTCACTCACAGGTGTGTTTCTTAATTTAACAAACACTGTGATCCCAGTAGAATGTTTGACTATGTCAGCATAAAATGTTACTACACTTCAAGATAAATTATATTATCAGAAAAAAATATCCCAGAGTTTTCATGTACAGGTAGCCCCTGATTTACAACCATTTGTTTAGCAACTGTTTAAAGTTACAACAGCAATTAAGCCAGAGATATTTTTATTGGGGCTCTTACCAGAGACATTTAATAAAGAATTGCAATACTTGATTGTGAATATTTTAACAGCGGCTAGAATTGTATTTGCCAAAAACTGGAAAGGAGAGAAGATAATTACTGATGAAGAAATTATTAAGAAAACGTTGGACTGTGCTGAAATGAGTAGATTGACACTTGAAATAAGAGAACAGGAAGATAAACAATATTATTTGATATGGGAGATATTTTATCAATGTTTTGACAAAAAACTATGGAGATGAGATAGCAGATATAAAATGAAACTTCGATGAAATGTTTAAACATCTATCTTCTGTTCAATTGAAGAATAATTGATGAGATTTGGAAAATTGTAAGCACAAAATGATTTCGTGCTGTCTATAATTGTTTGTAAGGATGAAATTTTTTACGCTGTTTTTTATTTTAATTTAAAATAAAACTTTTTTTAAAAAAATAAAGTTACAACAGCACTAAAAAAAAGGCTTACAACCAGTCCTTGTGTTTACAGCTGTAAGAGCATCCCATGGTTGCATGATCAAAACAATGGATGGAAAATAATCAAAGAGAGAAACAACCTGGAATTAAGAAGAAACTTCCTAACAATGAGGACAATTAACCAGTGAAACAGCTTTGCCTTCAGAAATCATGGACACTCCATCACTGGAGGTTTTTAAGAAGAGATTAGATAGTCACTTATCTGAAATGGTATAGGTTCTCCTGCTCAAGCAGGGTGCTGGATTAGATGACCTCTAAGATCCCTTCCAGTTCTATTCTATTAACAACTGCAGTGATTCACTTAACAGCTGTGGAAAGAAAGATTGTAAAATGGGGTAAAACTCACTCAACAAATGTTTCACTTAACAACATAAATTTTGGGCCCATTTGTGGTGATAAGTCGGGGACTACCTGTAAGTACTAATTTAGAGGTTTAGAAATACTTGCTGTAATTTAAACTTTGAAAAGCATTTCCCCTTAACAAGGAATAAGATGAACAGTGCAGCTGTCTGTTTTAATGCTAATAGACAAGAATTTTCACATCTCCCTTTTTTCATGGTTCATCAGCTTCGTGACATCTTAAATAGAAGTCTACCCCATATAAATTGGAGCACCATGCCACCTAATGGAGCAATGCAATTCCTCAATTACTTGTGAACAGAAGCCATTACAGGTTTTATCTGATAGTCTGTTTGATGGGCTCCAGATGCTCACAGTGTCAAACTCCACTTACGAAGCAAGCAGTTCTGCTCAGAGCTAACCCTGAACTGTCTTCCGAAGCAGGTTCACAGAAGCTGCCAAGAGACTGCCATGCCGAACAACGTATGGAGCAATAGCCAAGGGCTTCTTATTTGTTATGTCTTTAAATGGGAGGGGGAAAGTGCAAACAAGGTATGGTGAATGTGGAATTAACTGGAGCATTAAAAGTAAAGGTAAAGGTTCCCCTCGCATACAGTATATGTGCTAGTCGTTCCCGACTCTAGGGGGTGGTGCTCATCTCCGTTTCAAAGCCGAAAAGCCAGTGCTGTCCGAAGACGTCTCCATGGTCATATGGCTGGCATGACAAAATGCCAAAGGCGCACGGAACACTGTTATATTCCTACCAAAGGTGGTCCCTATTTTTCTACTTGCATTTTTTACGTGCTTTCGAACTGCTAGGTTGGCAGAAGCTGGGAGCTCATCCCGTTACGCGGCACTAGGATTGGAACCACTGAACTGCCAGCCTTTTGATCAACAAGCTCAGCATCTCAGCTACTGAGCCACCTTGACCCTGTTACTGGAGCATTAAAGAATTGGCTTAATATATCTGCAGGAGCGCAGGAGTAAAGGACACAACATCTTTGCCAAAAACAAAACAAGTAACCTAAATAGTCCACTGGATTTAGGCAGCCAATCCATCAATCAAATAATTGAGTTGAGTTGCAGTTCTGGTCCCTCCCCCCCCCCCCCAATAAAGTATCCTGGGCTTATAAGTCTTAAGCAAAGTATAACAAGGAAACTATCAAATAAATCTTCTAGTTCTAAATGTGAAGGAGGCATGGTGCAGAAAAGGGCAAGTCAACCATTAGGTAACCTTGAATATTGTTCATTAAATTGTGGTAGGGCAGCTTTAAGATGTGTGGACTTTTAATTCTCCAACATACTGACTGAGGAACTCTGGGACTTGAAATCAATGTATTTTTCAATTTCTAAAATTGACAAGCATGGTTTAGAGAGGAAAGAACAGGTAAGAAAATGTTGTTGGGCAAATGGATAGAACTTGACAATAGTTTCAGACAGAAGAAAATACTTCTTGATGATAAAAATCTAGACCAGCGGTTCTCAACCTTTTCTTCACCACAGACTTCCTTTAAATACCTTTTGTGGCCATGGACCAGCAAGACTTAACTCCAGATTTAAATCATAACATTTCTTCAAGCCTTAATGGGGGAGGGCGCTGTGATGACATCACGGCCCCTCAGGATCTGCAGAGCACTGATCTAGACCATGGGTGTCCAACCTTTTGGCTTGCTTGGGCCACATTGAGTGAGAAAGGAATTTTCTTGGGCCACATTTAAAACACATAATGTAATTAATGTGTATAAAGAGCCAAAGTGGCACAGTGGTTATAGTGAGCCTTATGAGGAGAAACTGGTGGAGTTGGGTATGTGTAACCTTAAGAAAAGATTACTGAGGGAGTAGAATAAATTAGTTTTCAAGTATCTGAGGAAATGTTCATAGAATATTGAAGAGCAGTGGTGATGCAATGGTTAGAATGAAGTACTGCAGGCTACGTCACCTGACTGCTAGCTGCAGTTCAGCAGTTCAAATCTCACCAGTCTCAAGGTTGACTCAGCCTTCCATCCTTCCAAGGTGGGTAAAATGAGGACCCAGATTGTTGGGGGCAATAGGCTAACTCTGTAAACTGCTTAGAGAGGACTGTAAAAACACAATGAAGCAGTATATAAGTCTAAGTGCTATTGCTATAAATCACATTATAACATTAAAAGTTTACAATCTTACATTACTAATCTGTCCAGGGCTGCATGGGGCCTGAGAACCATGGGTTGGACACACCTGATCTAGGCTGAATTCCATGCAGCCTCTCCTAAGCTTCTCAGTGCACACAGCATCAATGTACACAGAAAAAGGGCCAACATGAAGGGGAGAAACAATGATGCATGCAATTACCTAAATGCAAAAACTAAAAAAGTACAGGGATGATCCTACCAGCCAGTGGTTGCTTCAAGAATAGTAGCAGATGATGACAATATTCAAAATGAATTTCAATGTGGAGAAAAGCCAAGTTTTACATTTAGGCAGGACAAATCAAAGGTATAAGTACAGGTTAGGCGAGACTTGGCTCAAAAACAGTAACTGTGAGAGGAACCTTGGAGTCCTAGTGGATGATCATTTGAATATGAGCCAGCAGTGTGCAGCAGTGGTCAAAAAAGCTAATACAATCCTGGGTTGTATAAACAGATGCATATAATCAAGATCATGTGAAGTACTAATACCACTTTATAAAACCCTAGTAAGACCACACATTGCTGATCAATGTAATTGAAAACATTATATGATCAATTTTATCCTATTTAGGATTCATCAGATGTAGGTAGCCGGATGTTATTCTATGGAGGAAGAAGAGGAAGACCACAAAATAGAGAGACCTGCAAATGGAAGTAGAATGACTGTGGCAAAAGAAAGCAAAGATGGTACCAATAGTAATACTTGCCTTGGTGCAATCCCAAAACATCTGGAATACCACTTGAACACCATCAGCATTGACAAAGTTACCATCGGTCAACTGTAAAAGGCAGCTTTACTTGAAAGAGCTTTACATCCTGTGACAATACCTTTAATATTATTAAATAGTACATGGATTAGAGAACAAATTAATGTATACAATATCATCAAGAGAGCAAAAGAATTGAAATGGAAATGGGCTGGTCACACAGCAAGTAGAACTAACAGCAAGTGGACCAAGGCAGTCATAAAATGGATCCCACTTGATAAAAAGCACCCATGAAAGAGACCTAAAACAAGATGGATTGACGACATCAGCAGGTATTGTGAGCCCAATTGGCAAAAGAAAGCTCAGGAGCATATTGGTTGGAAATATGCAGAAGAGGCCTTCATCTTGCAGAGGATAGATAGAGGAGGAGGAGGAGGAGGAGGAGGAGGAGGAGGAGGAGAAGGAGAAAATCTGTGTTGAATAGAATACCAGAGTTGCAAGGAACCTTGGAGCAGTGGTGGGATTAAAAGTTTTTTACTACCAGTTCCGTGGGCATGGCTTGATGGGTGTGGCATGGTTTGGTGGGAGTGGCTTGGTGGGCATGGTAGGGGAATGGATATTGTAAAATCTCCATTCCCTCCCCACTCCAGGGGAAGGTTACTGCAAAATCCCCATTTCCTCCTGATCAGCTGGGACTCAGGAGGCAGAGAATAGATGGGGGCGGGGCTAGTCAGAGATGGTATTTACCGGTTCTCCAAACTGCTCCAATTTTCCTCTACCGGTTCTCCAGAACTGCTCAAAATTTCTGCTACTGATTCTCCAGAACCTGTCAGAACCTGCTGGATTTCACCCCTGGTTGATAACCTGACATAAGGGTACATAATAGGGAGGCAGCAAATCAACTTTTGAAGATGGAGTACGGGAGCTTTCCTACTTTAGCAAGCGGTTGGACTAGAAAATCTCCAAAATCCCTTCCAGTCCTATTATTCTATGTTCTAGATAGCATTTTCTTTCTTTATAACAGGAAACAAAAACTTATTGGATCTTCCTTTAAGAAAAGAAATAACTATGGCTCTACTGGGTAATTAAAAACTGTCTCCGGTATGAAGCAGCCTACACTTTTGAATATAGTTTAAAGACACAAGAGAGAAAGAAGCCTCTAACCTAATCAACTGTTTTCTGTTGTTTCTTAAGGATGCATTTCCTGTTAATTTCCTTTCCTCGTACAGGGTAATAGCACAGCACTAAGGACTCTTAGCAGTGATAAAACAAGGTTGCAGTTATAAAATATGTCATGCTTCCCTTTGGCATTTAAGCCTCTATGAAAGCCATTTATTTCCTTATATACTCTTCTCTGTCTACTTTCTGTCTCCTAATTATCTGGTAAGAGAAAAGTAATAAATGGCTAATGATGCTCCAAGTGACAAAGTTATAAAAATTTATTTGAACACCTTGAGCATTATAGCCTGTTTTACATTGTTTACGTTGACTGCTTGCCCATATTTTTTTTAAAAAAATAATATATCTAGCTTTTAGCAAATAAAATATTTTGAGGAGGAAGCATTGCGGCAAAATAAATATTAGAATGAAATGCATTTAACTGTTTATGTTTAAGATTAAGTATAATCTTGGGAGGGACTCAGACCAAGCATTTTAGCTGGAAGAATAGCTGTTGGGAAAGAAGGGCTGGTGTATTCCCCGATCTACATTACCATTTAAAAGATTTGGTAGATAAGTTGAGAAAGAGCATCTTGGAATTGCCAGAACAAATATGTAACTTCTGGAGCTGCTTCAAAAGGCCTTGGAGAAACACAAAATGAAACAACAGCTATTTCAGTTGATTTTAGAAATAGGAGGTGGCGTGTTATGTTTCTGTGCAAAGTAGCTTCAAAGGGATGTACCATGTGAAAGTGTATGGAAGCCAAGCACCTTGTCAAAACTTTATACACCGTAATATAAAACACAACATGTGGCAATGCCTGGCAGATTTTGTTCAGCCCAAACCAAACCAGATTATGTCTAGTTTAATGAATAGAAGAACTAGGGGTAACATGATAGCAGTGTTCCAATATCTCAGGGGCTTCCATAAAGAAGAGGGAGTCAAGCTATTCTCCAAAGCACCTGAAGACAGAACAAGAAGCAATGGATGGAAACTAATGAGAGAGAACCAATCTAGGAATAAGGAAAAATTTCCTGACAGTTAATCAGTGGAACGACTTGGCTCTATAAATTGTTGATGCTCAATTACTGGAGGTAATTGAGATTGGACAACCATTTATCTGAAATGGTATAAGGTATCCTGCTTGAGCAAGGGGTTGGACTAGAAGACCTCCAAGGTCCCATCCAAGTCTGTTCTTCTGATCTGATTTGTACAAGACTGTAGACATGACCTAGAAGTGAAAAAATATACAGAAGACAATGATAAACCATTTTGCATTCCCATGGAGAAAACTACATGGATTTTTCCATGAAGTCACCAAGATCCAAGTTCAACTTAAAGGAAGCTCTACTTCTTTTTATAAATGCAATACTTCAGGAAAAAGGACTCAACTTTCAAGGATGAATTCAGAATTGAATGAGTACATTTAAGATCTCATCCTTCCAAACAAACAGACCCTTGGGGGAAAAGAACAGTGGAAAAATGAAAGGTAAAGAAGCAACCTTCGTGATATTTAGGATCATTATTTAGTGCTATGATGCATGGAGGGTTAAGCTTTTTATGGTTCTAGTGAATGAAACTGAGAAGTAAAGGAAACTATGAATCTCACATTTGACAGCAGGAAATGACAATCTTTAGAAGCAGTGAGGCGTTGTACAGCTCAACTCAAAGGAGATGTTCTCTTTTAAGATACGTAATATTGTCAACAACTTCAATACTTCATAGAAAACAGATCTGTCTTTTACAAAATTTCAATCAATAGAAGAGAACATTTGTAGCTCAGGGTTGAACTTTAGGGTCCTTGATGTTCTCTGAGCTTGGCTGTTTTCTTGCAGATAGGTCATCATCAGCGCTTAGAAGGAATGGGATTTGCTCTCTGTTTAAATATAGTGGCTTGACCTGTCAGTGTTCGTGGGAATGTTCCCAACACTGTTAGAGCAAGCCACCTGTATATAAACAAAGACTTCCCACTTCCTTCTAGCACTGATGATGTGACCTAGTTGGGTAATGAAAGGTCTACAAGAAAACAACCAAGTTTAGAGCATATCAAGTTTTTCCCAAAATTTTAATCATAAATTCTATAGTGATGTTAATATTACTTAACAGTTCACATTGTTTACAACCATCACTTGCAATCCCAAGTCCTAGTTGGGCAACATTCAGCTTCCATCAGTTCATCAACATCACGTAGATATTTTTTTAAAATTGGAATATGGATAAATTGGAATTTTGAGAATAACAATGGAATGCTTTGCTTCTAAAAACGACCCTATCCCTGTTATGTACAATGTTGTGGCCATTCTTGTTATAGGCAGTGGTAGTGATGCCACTGCTAAAATCTAATTCTCCGTCCCCAAGGAGGCACTTGGTTGTAATGATTGACTACCTAGACAGTTTAATGGACACCAGGGTGCCTAGAAGCAGGACAGTGGTGAAATAGTAAAGGTTCATATGTGATATATGGTATACATCCAGTTATGAATACTGTAGCTAACTATACTTAAAAGCAGGTGCACTGAAATGTCTGGATATTTTCTGGACAAAGAGTAAAGTTTATCAGAATACAGGATTATACAGAACTGAGTATGTAGTTGTAAGCAGGGGTGGGATTTTACCGGTTTGGATTGGTTCAGGTGAACCGGTAGCTCCGACAATCAGCTGGGAGCGAACCAGTACACTCCAATGATCAGCTGGGTCCACCTGCCTGCCCCTGTGCTTTACTTACCTTTATCTTTGCAGCTGATTAGCGTAGCAGAGCAGATTGCTGCACCTCACCTGTTTTAATTCCCTAGCACTAACACAGAAGGTGATTTTTCGTTGAACTGTGCACGCATGCGCAACGCGCAATCACCGAATCGGTTGTTAAACTGGAAGTATCCCACCAATCGTTGTAAGTGCTCATACCCCAATTCTCTAATCCATTTCTCAGGCCTGTAGAAATCATACTGCCCTCAATAGTCAACTTATTTGTTGGCTTATTTTGATTAGCAGGAGAAAAAGAAGGTTTCTCCTTTTTCTCTTGAGTCTTGAGGCACAACAGATGGGCTGTATTTGGCTCAATGATCCCTGAGATCCCCAGGTGTTCAGAAAAAGGAATCTAGCAGTCATTGTGTTATACAGCAGCTGTTGTACACCTGCATTTGAATAGATTGACCATTTTCTTTATTATGCTGTTGGACAAAAGTGGCACAGTACACAAAACAAAGCTCTTTAGGTATAAAGGAGGGGTGCTTTTTTTTCCTTTTCCGTCTAGAATAGGGGTCTCCAAACTTGACAACTTTATGACTAGTGGACTCCGGCTCCCAGAATTCTCCAGCAAGCATGCCTTAAAGCAGTGGTGAAATTCATTTTTTTTTTACTACTGGTTCTGTGGGCATGGCTTGGGCATGGTGTGACTTGTGGGCATGGCTTGGTGGGCATGGCAGCAGAAGGATACTGCAAAATCTCCATTCCCACCCCACTCCAGCGGAAGAATACTGCAAAAACTCCATTCCCACCCCACTCCTGGGAGAAGGATATTGTAAAATCTCATTTCCACCCCACTCTGGGACCAGCCAGAGGTGGTATTTGCTGGTTCTCTGAACTACTCAAAAGTTTTGCTACCGGTTCTCCAGAACCTGTCAGAACCTGCTGGATTTCACCCCTGCCTTAAAGTTGCCATGTTTGGAGACACACACACCCCGCCCCGATCTAGAATAAGCAGCAGAAATGCAGAAAAGTTGCTATTTAGACAACAGATGCTCTTTTACCTAAAACCAGTACCCATCTTTCATTCCACTATAGAATACTAAGCTATTTCCATAGTCTTCATAAATCAAACTTAGGTTTGATTTTTTTTAAAAAAAAAAAAGTGGTTCAGCTACACTGCTTTTGCTGCATGGGGAAATATGGAATTTATTAAGCTGGAATTTGACATGATCAACAAATGAACAAGAACGTGTGCTCATTAAGGCTGAAACAGTCTCTTTTTTGTGTGATTTAAAGATTGAAATAAAAAAGATTCAGTGTGGAACTGTTGAGGGGAGAGAAATTCTTTCTTCCACTTGTAACACAGAGTCAAGAAACAAGGCATGCCCTAAAGAGGCTTTCTATAGAGAATCACTTCTGATTTTTTTGCTAATTTTGTCTGAAAATGACAAAACGTTTTATCAAAAGGAATCTGCCATACTCCCATTAGCCTTTGTGTTTACTTAAGAACACAAAAAACCATCCAGCTTGGCAAATAGTTTTCCCAATGACTAGCCTGAAGCTCAACCCCAAAGAAATAAATGCCACAGATTACCAAAAATCACATTTTTTCCCCTCAGCAAATGCCATTCAGTTCCCCACTGGCAGTTCAATCCAGATAACATACAGTACAGCCACCCACAACCCTATTTATAAACCAGAGTGCTGAAAGTAGAACAAGGTAATGAATCGGCTGTGCTCTTGATGCTACGTACTACTATCTATAAAGCAGGTGTGTGCCAAGTTGCAGCTGAGAGACTATAAAATGGCCCACCATCTTCCCTTTTATGGCCCCTAACATTTTCCCAGAGTTGATGGGCTCACAAATTCAAACTGCAGCTCATTGTAAGAGCTCTGGAGGAGGTAATGGATGGAAGTCAGCATCCTGTTGCTGCCTCAATAATGAATATTCTTCTGGGTCCATATATTTGCTGCTGCAGCACTTATATAGGGGAACTGGAGATAATAGAGGTTATTGTATGGAAGCTATCTCCATCACAGAAGATTGTTTTTCCCCCTGCAGAAAAAAACAATTGTACCAACCTGCCTTCCATCGAGGACCTGTATACTGCAGGAGTCAAAAAGAGGGCTGTGAAAATATTTACAGAACCCTCACATCCTGGACATAAATTGTTTCAACTCCTACCTTCAAAACGATGCTATAGAGCACTGCACACCAAGGCAACTAGACACAAGAACAGGTTTTTTCCCCAAACGCCATCACTCTGCTGAACAAATAATTCCTTTAGCACTGTCAAACTATTCACTAAGGCTACATTACTATTACTATTAGTCTTATTGTTATGTCCTTATAAGGACATCCGCCGGGGATTGGCTGAGAAATCCTCCGGCGGGAGTTTTGAATCCCTGTCAGGGGGCGGTGCGGCTGCCGGAGCGAATATAAGGAGAGCTCCGGCAGCGCCGCTCCAGTTCTGTTCCTGTTAATAAACGTGTTACATGAACTCCGCTGGTCTCATCTTCATTCCTGCGCCGATCTAACACTGGCGACGAAGGACTAGGAGGAAATCGACCGCGTGGCACGATCGCCATCACCACTGAAGAGACTCGCCGCCATTCAGCACAATGGCAACACAGCAAGCGCTCTTCACATCCATCGCTCCATTCAATCCCGGACGGGAGAAATGGAGCTCATACATGATTTGGTTCCGCCAATTTCTCCGCGGAAACGGCCACAGCAACCTCGACGACGAAAGGAAGAGGGCTCTCTTCCTCGCCCACTGTGGATCCGAGGTCCTGGAGATGGCAGTGAACCTCGTCGCACCTCAGGACATCGAGGAAATGTCCTGGGTAGACCTGCAAGTGGCTCTGCAAGAGCATTACGCGCCCACGGGCACCCCCATAGCAAATCGGTTCACGTTCCATCAGAGGAACCAACGCGAGGGGGAATCCATAAAAGACTTTGTTGCCGCACTCCGTCAAATCGCAGCCAACTGCGAGTTTGACCACGTAGATAATGCGTTGAGAGACCGCATCGTCTTCAGCATGAGGGATGCCGGCCTCCAGAAGAAATTTCTGAGTAGGAAGCGCATCCTACTCAAAGATGTACTGGAAGAGGCCACCGCCGCCGAGTCCTCGGAGCACGCGGCCGCGGAAATGCAAAAGGCGAAGGGGATCCACAAGATCCACCAGTCGATCCCCGAATCGTCTGAAGATTCCGCATCACCATCGGACTCGGATGGCGAGATGGCCGTCCACAAGGTCTCTCAACCATATCGGCGGGAAAATCTGCAAAATGGCCGCCGTGGCGAACGGTGCGGCAGCTGCAAGGGCAACCACCCCAGAGCATCCTGCAAATGGCGGGACGCAACCTGCCGCCGATGCCTGAAGAGGGGGCACATTGCAGAGGCCTGCCGTGCCACCGACCCAGCCCCTGAACCACTTAGACCACGGAACCGCGAAAATCGGCGCGACAACCAGAGGACATCCAAACGGTCCTCTCACCAACCCAGAGGCGACGGCTATGAAGATTCCCGGCATGGCGCGGTGAACCAGACCACCATAGCACACACCAGCAACAACAGCGCCACCAAGTTCAACATGACGCTGTTGGCCGAGGGCTCGCCCTGCACCATGGAGGTAGACACCGGGTCCGTCTACACCATCATCGACTGGCAGCAGCTGAGGAAATTCAAGCCGCATATCTCCAAAAGCCAGCTCAAACCCCTGCAGTCCAAACTGGTGGATTTCGGCGGAAATCCAATCGACGTCCTGGGCAGAACCACCCTCCACATCTCATTCAAGGGCTTCGAGGGTCAGCTGCCAGTCACAGTCGTGAGGAACAGCTGCCCGAACCTGCTGGGCATTGAGTGGTTTCAGCCGCTGGGGCTTTCCATCGGAGGCATCCACCAGATTAGGGTAGATGAACTCAACGCTCTCATCGAAGAATTCAGCGAAGTCTTCGATGGTAAGCTGGGGAAGTACATAGGGAAGCCCATTTCCTTCAATCTGGATCAGGGGGTAACCCCCATTCGGCTCAAGCCCCGCCGGGTTCCGTTCGCCTTGAGGCCTAAAGTAGACGAGCAGCTGGATAAGCTGATCGCCCAAGGCATGTTGGAACCCATCGATCATGCTTCATGGGAGACCCCCATTGTGACCCCAATGAAGCAGGATGGATCTGTGCGCATCTGCGCTGATTATAAGGTGACCATAAATAAGGCGTTGCAGCAGAGCGCATACCCTGTGCCAGTGGTGCAGCACTTCCTGCACTCACTAGGCAAGGGCACAATTTTTGCAAAACTGGTCCTGGTCCAGGCTTACCAGCAACTGCCAGTGGATTCTAAAACGGCGGAGGCTCAAACCATTGTCACACACAGGGGGGCCTTTAAGTGCAACCGTCTCTAATTTGGAGTCAGTGCTGCCCCGGGGATTTTTCAATCAATGATGGAACGCCTTCTCCAAGGCGTTCCAGGGGTAGTGCCTTACTTTGATGACGTGCTCATCTCCGGAGACTCAAAAGCACAACTTCTTGAACAGCTGAGGCTCGTCCTGCAGCGGTTCAGGGAGAAGGGCTTGAGAGTAAGACGAGATAAGTGCATCATCGGAGTCCAGGAAGTCGAATTCCTGGGCTATCTCATCGATAGCAAAGGCATACACCCCACCAAATCGAAAGTTAAAGCCATCCATGAAGCTCCCAGCCCCAAAAACAAAGTGGAGCTTCAGGCATTCCTTGGATTGCTTAACTTTTACGCAATATTCCTCCAACAGAAAGCCACAGTTGCTGAGCCGCTCCATCGCTTGCTGGGGAAAGCAGTTTCCTGGAAGTGGGGCGACAAGGAGGAAACGGCTTTCCGGGCCATCAAGGGACTATTGACGTCCAACAGCGTCCTCATACAATACAACGAGACGCTACCCATCCGACTGACCTGCGACGCATCGCCATACGGAGTGGGGGCGGTCCTGAGCCACGACCTGCCCAACGGCACAGAGGCCCCCATCGCCTTCTTCTCAAAGACAATGTCCAGCGCTGAACGCAACTACAGCCAGCTGGACAAAGAGGCGTTGGCAATCGTCGCAGGGATGAAGCGCTTCCACGAATACCTATACGGAAGAAGCTTCACCATAGTCACGGACCACAAGCCGCTCCTGGGCCTCCTCGCCGGCGACAAGCAAACACCCACGTTCATGTCGCCGCGAATGACACGCTGGGCCATCTTCCTCGCCGGCTATGCCTACACCCTCACCCACCAACCCGGAAAGGCCATCGCGAACGCAGACGCGCTCATCAGATGCCCGTCCGCAGACACCGTGGAAGACCCCGCCCCCACCCTCGAACTCCTGCACATTGACCACGACAGCAGCTGCCCAGTCACATCTGCAGACGTGGCCACGCATACCAAGAGAGACCCCACACTCCGACAAGTGCAGTCTTGGATCCTGCGGGGGTGGCCAGCGTAGCCTAGCAGAGAAGAATACAGCCCCTTCAGCCGCAAGCAGAAGGAGCTGTCCACGATGAAAGGCTGCCTGCTATGGGGAGATAGGGTGCTGATCCCCGCCGCGCTCCAATGGAAGACGCTCGAGACGCTGCACAACGGGCACCCGGGCATCATCCGCATGAAGGCCCTGGCACGAAGCTACGTCTGGTGGCCATCACTGGACAAGGACATTGAGCAATGGGTCGCCGGATGTAGCCAGTGCCAAGAAGTCCGACCAGCACCCCCCCAGGTGGAGCCCACCCCATGGGAGATGCCCAGCAGCCCCTGGTCTCGGATCCACATCGACTTCGCGGGTCCGATGCAGGGGCGCCACCTCCTCATCGTGGTTGATGCCTTCTCCAAATGGCTCGAGGTGGTTCCCATGGCATCAACCACATCGGAGGCCACCATTCGCGCTCTCCGCCGCCTCTTCGCAACGCATGGGCTCCCGGACGTGTTGGTTTCCGACAACGGTCCCCAACTTACGTCCGTGCCCATGGAGGCGTTCCTGACAGGACTGGGCATCCGCCATGCCCTCTCGGCGCCATACAGACTGGCCGGAAACGGCCAAGTGGAGAGGATGGTGAGGCTAACTAAGGAGGCGCTCACCAAGATGGCACCGGGTGACTGGCAGGAGCGCATAGACACATTCCTCCTCACCCAACACATAATGCCACACTCAACAACCAAGAAGTACCCATCAGAGCTGCTGATGGGCAGAAGACTCCGCTCACCCCTCGACAGACTGCACCCCCAGTACCACTCGGAGGTGCCCGCAACCGCCAGCCGCCAGCTCCGCTGTTTTGCCGCGGAAGACCCCGTCTTCGCACTGAACTTCCACGGCTCACCAAAATGGCTGAAAGGAAAGATTCACAGCACAACCGGCCCAAAATCCTATCGAGTAGAGCTGGAAGATGGACAGGTCGTGAGACGTCACATCGACCAGCTCTGCAAAAGGTGGAAGGGAATGGGGGAACAACAGCCCGATGAGGTAGGCCTACCACACCCCGAAGAGGTAGGCCTGCCCACCCCTGACGAGGTAGGCCTGCCACAACCCTACGAGGGAGGCCTACAACACCCCGGGAGAGTGGACCTTCCGGCTCCCGCAGCAGCCAGAGACATAGCTCAGCCAGTAGACCGGGGACAATGTCAGAGGGGAAACCCGAAGCACCCAGGGGTGGACCGGAATCAACACCCCGACACCCGAGACCCAGCCGCTGATGAGGGCAGCCGTGGGGACCGTAGCCCAGAGGCCCACGACACCCAACAACACCCCGGCGAGGTTGGACCGCACCAGCCCGACAAAGACGGAATTCACAGAAAGGGCAAGTAGACCGGGGCCAACCGAGCGGGGGACACCAACAGCACCCCCGCAAGGGCGGCCACCGACTCACCTGCGAGGGAGACCTCCATGCATCATTACAGGAGTCTCCCCAGCAACACCCCAACCACAACGAAAACCAACCCTGCAAGGAGGGCCTCCGCCACCCCAGCAGAGGAGGCCAGCACCAACCGAGCCGAGGCGACCGACACCCGGACGGCGAGAGGCAGCGACCGGTGCGACTACACCCACCCCGCAGAGAAGGCCTACGCCACCCCTGCAGAGAAGGCCGCGAGACTCCTCAGCCAACCCAACAACACCACCCCGGCAGAGAGGGCCTGCGCCACCCCTGCGAGGCAGGACAGCACCACCCCGGCGAGGGCGAGGCCCCGCGACCAACCCAGCAGCGCCAGCCCAGCAGAGAGGGACTAAACCACCCCTGCGGAGGAGGCCTGCGACCCACCGGCGAGGTCGAACCAACGCTGAACCAGCCCACCAGCAGCCCCGGGAGTGATCCGAACTCAGCCGGGGAAACCGAGGGACCGACCCAGTTGCCACCGCCGAACCTGCACCCACAACCGGACCCGACCAACCCCGACCCGGTGAGAAGGCTCAGGAGTTCCGGACCGGTCGAACAACGGAGACCCAGCGATCGGAGCAGCAATGGAGAAGACCAGCGTCGCCCGCAGGCGGAGGTCAGCGACCTGGCCGGAGGTACGGGAGCACCGCCCGCGTCCTCAGCGGCCAGATCCAGCCCGGCTCCAGGGATGGCGGCTGGAGCCGCAGAGGCACCCTCCGACCAGGAGGGTGGCCAGCCAACGAATGGACTGCGCAGGTCTAGTAGAGCACACAATCGGCCTGCCTACTTACGTGACTTTATTGTTGATGGACAGCTTAGGATCTAGGGGGGAGGAGTGTTATGTCCTTATAAGGACATCCGCCGGGGATTGGCTGAGAAATCCTCCGGCGGGAGTTTTGAATCCCTGTCAGGGGGCGGTGCGGCTGCCGGAGCGAATATAAGGAGAACTCCGGCAGTGCCGCTCCAGTTCTGTTCCTGTTAATAAACGTGTTACATGAACTCCGCTGGTCTCATCTTCATTCCTGCGCCGATCTAACACTTATCATTCCTATCACCCATTTCCTCCCATGTATGACTGCATGACTGTAACTTTGTTGCTTGTATCCTTATGATTTATTTCCTAGTATGATTTGATTGCTTATTTGTACCCTATGATTATCACTAAGTGTTGTACCTTATGATTCTTGACAAATGTATATTGTCTTTTTATGTACACTGAGAGCATATGAACCAAAGACAAATCCTTGTATGTCTAATCACAATTGGCCAATAAAGTCTAGTCTAGTCTAGTCTAGTCTAGCAGGGTTTGTGTATTTGACTGAGTCCCTTTTGTTCTAGGTGCTCTTGAAATGTGCACATATAGACAAGAACTTAAGGAAATCTAGGAATTGTGACTTTGCTCCAAGCATAAAAATAAAAATCAGCTACAACTTATTCAAGGCTAAGGCAGAGAAGTATGTTTGTGTGTAAACCAGAATGAAAAGCTTTTTCATAACAGGACATTTTTGTCCATATTAACCATCACAATTCAGGCCTACAGATCTTTGCCAGCTCTTGCAAAGACTGAACCCACCTAGGAGGGCTTCCCAGAATTTGGAATTGAGGGGGCTGGTTCAGGGCAGGGATTGTTGTTCTTCCCTTTACATTTGTACACCAAGCTCATTTTAAAGCATTTGAATTCAGGCTGTATTTTGTAACTCTTTGCAGGCTGTGCTAGTTCATCACTTATCATTATTTTTGGCCTGCATTGGAGTCAAAATCTCTGGATAAATAAAGCATGGAATGTACATCCACATGTTGCTATAGTGATGCCATTGAGATGTTTCTGGTTGGCACAGGTTTGCTTCTAAGACAGTTCTCACTGCATTACGGGATGCTCCATTCAAAAGAATAGGGGCAGTAGTCACATTCATTCCTGTTCATCCATGGCCATATCTTCCTTCGTCATGTCACTTTCACTGTGGACAAATTCATATTAGCTTTTTTTGTGTGTGCAAGGGTTTCCTCATTTACCTTAAAGTCCTGTCAAAGTCTGGCTGAAAAACTGAACACACTGAAAGTGTAAAAGCCAATTCAGTCCCAAAACCTTTTCCTAGAACAGAGGTCTTCAAACTTGGCAGCTTTAAGATTTGTGGACTTCAACTCCCAGAATTCTCCAGCCAGTATAGTCCACAAGTCTTAAAGCTGCCAAGTTTGAAGACCTCTGTCCTAGAATGATGCTTGTTAACCCCAAGACTTGTACGAAAAGTTTGGTGTTCATGATTAGAACATAGTTTTCCATTAAAAGTTTGAGTGAACACTATGTAGGAAGAAATATATAAGATGCACCATGATGAGGTATCTGAAACAAAACTTTTTAAATGCTGTACTAAATTAATGAATTGTTTCAGTCCTGGTACATGTTATTGCAAACAGATTATTAATTTGCTTAATCCTTTCAGCAGCATGTAGAATAAAATAAAAAGAACTGTGCATTGTTTGTAAAGAATAAGATAAGTCATGTATTTATTTGTATCCTGCCTTCATTATTTTTACAATTAATTCAAGATGGCCAACATATCCAATAAACCTTTGCTTCCTATTTTCCTCCATAACAATCATCCTGTGGGCTGGGAAAGAGTGACTGGCCCAAGGTGACCAAGCTGACTTTCCTGGCTAAGGCAGGACAAGAACTCATGAGTTCCCACTTTCTACTCTAATTCATCACTAGACCAAACTGACTCTTTAAATTATGATATGCTGAGATAAAGCAAATATATTGTAGATGGATGGATGGTCTATCTATCTATCTACCATCATCCATCATCTATCTGATGATATAAAACTATTCAATACCACTGACAATAAAAAAAAGAAAAGTATCTTTTCTTTTATGTACACTGAGAGTATGTGCACCAAGATAAATTCCTTGTGTGTCCAATCACACTTGGCCAATAAAAAATTCTATTCTATTCTGTTCTGTTCTGTTCAATGCTGCTATCCTACAAAAAGATCTTGACTAACTGTCAGAATGGTCAAATAATTGGCAACTCCAAATCTCAACCAACAAATGCTCTGTCTTACACATTTTTTAAAAACATTAGATTTATATGCCGCCCTTCTCTGGAGACTCAGGGCGGCTTACAATGCGTTAAGCAACAACGCAACATTGCAACATTGGCAAAAAAAATCAAAACACAAAATACAAGCTGAACGGATATCTCGTAGATGACCCTCATTCTGTCAAGGATCTTGGAGTATTCATCTCAAACAATCTAAGTGCCAGAGCTCACTGTAACAGCATTACCAAAAAGGCATTAAAAGTTGTTAACCTAATCTTGCATAGCTTCTTCTCTGGTAATATTGTACTACTAACTAGAGCACACAAAACATTTGCTAGACCAATTCTCAAATACAGCTCATCTGTCTGGAACCCACACTGCATATAGGACATTAATACAATTGAGAGAATCCAGAGATATTTCACGAGAAGTGTCCTCCATTCCTCTACCCACAATAGAATATCTTATGCCACCAGACTTGAAATTTTGGGTTTAGACAATTCAACACTTTGCCGCCTTCCATCTGACCTAAGTATAGTACATAAATTATCTGCTACAATGTCCTATCTGTCAATGACTACTTCAGCTTCAACCACAACAATACATGAGCACACAATAGATACAAATTTAAGGTAAACCACTCCAATCTCAACTACAGAAAATACAACTTGAGCAACAGAATGGTCAATGCCTGGAATGCACTCTGTGGTTTCATGTCCAAACCCCCCAGACTTTAACCTAAGACTGTCTACTGTCGACCTCACCCCATTCCTAAGAGGTCTGTAAGGGTGCCTACCATCCCTGTTGTAATGTTCCCATTTATTCCTATCCATTTCATGTATTCATAATTATGTTTATACTTATATCTGTTACCTAATACATGCTTGACGAAATAAATAAAATTAAAAATAAAAATAAAAATAAAATCTCTCTCTCTCTCTCTCTCTCTCTCTCTCCCTACCTATCTACCTATCTATCTGAATCTGTTATGTAGCATTATAGCATTTCACATTCTGGTTATTGGGTAAAGGTGCAAGTTTTCCTTCATCCAATTGATTAGTATAGCAGCCATTAAGGATACAGCATCTTCCTTTATGTATGGATGCCATCTGTGATCTTTGTGGATTCAATGAGTAACATTAATTTCTTCAGCTTTTTCCCTGCAACAAATTCTTGCTTCTTTTCATTTTATCATCAGTTCACCCAAAATCACCTAAAAGCATTTCTACATTTCAAACTTAACTATTGTATTGTTCTCTGTGTGAATGACATCAGCCATCATATCACTGGGAGGTAGGTACCTTTAAATGTTTCTACTGCTGACTTCCATGAATGGCTATAAATGTTGAAATGTATTATTTCATTAGCTGTAATATAAATGGCTTGCCTCCTTGACAATGTGGAAACTCTATTTTATCATTTTCCTAAGCTGCTTTAACGGTGTCCACAATAATTTAGAAGAACAACAAGGATTACCGATGGTCTTCTAATCTCAAATTAACAATTGCTACTTTCTAAAAAAAAAAAAAAAACCCTAACAATCTTTCAATGACAACACAAAGACTATTAGCTCTTGGAAAGATCAGCAATATATAGTTTTAGGTAAAGGATCCCATAATGCTCAGGAAAGTTCAAAATTGCCATAAATGAAAGAGCCAGTGACATTATTAATGGAGATTTAAAGCAAGCTAACTATGGAAGATGTCTAGCAGATGTTAATAGATTTATTGGTTGACGCTAGCAAAGACCTATTACTTTTTTTTTGATATGCCCTATTTTATTGTTTCAGATTAAGAAAGCATTATTTCAAATGAGAATTAAATAAAAGTAGAGTAGCAGGCAACCTTGACATCAAACTATTTAAAGTAATTGCTTTGTCCATAAAAAAAATTAAATTGTTGATTAATGCTACCTATCTTTTTTGGTTGGTGAATTATAATAATCACTTCATCATAAAATGGACAGGAACAAAGGCAGCAAACAAAACATAGCTCTCTATTCCAATTATCCCCAGAAGAGTGATTATTTCACAAGTCGCATCATTTCTATTCTCCTATGTTTAGAAGCACAAGGATGCTTTTAAGGTTATAGGACTTCCCACTGTGTTAATGTTACACAGATCCTTACCACAGACAGTTTTCACCCTAAAAGCAGGAGTGAATTAATGCTTTAAGTCCTGATACACAGCATAAAGTGAAAAACCTCTGAATCCTCTCTTCAGGCAGATCATTTCCACATGGGCTTTGTTATCCATGTTGTTTTTAATTTTCCAACCTATTTTTATGCCAGTTCTAATTCAACTTGCTGAAACAGAATTGAATGCCAAAATTTGTTGAACAAGATGAAAATATTTCAACAAAAGTCTCGTGAGTGATTAGAGAATCATGAGAATTTTATTCTTAAATGGGGGTGAGTGGAAGAGAAGCAGATATGAACGTCCACTCTCAAATTGTTAAATCATCTCTTCGGAACTTATTATCCTTCATTTAAATGCAAAGATAAATTTCTCCCATAGTGGTAGTAGCATTCTCAGTTTGACTAATGTGGAAAGCCAAGAAGGCTTCAGAAAGTGGTATAACAAAACTAATAGTAATACTGGTCATCTTCTCCAAAAAATAAATATGCTCAAACCTATTACTCAGAGAAATGTAAAATAAAATTTCAGGTAAGTATTCTGGCATAGGTTTACGTAGTGCTTAACTCCAGGGAACAAAGTTGTTCTATTATCAAAATGTTCCTAAAGAGTTGAAAGTAAAATTAAGATTGTATCCTCTTTTCTTCTAGATTACTTTTCTTATTTTCTGAAGCTTCGTTCTATTTTTGTCCTCCTTAGCATTTTTCACCTAATGCAGTCATGTGCTGTCCTATTTTCTATTTTAAAGCTCTGTATTATCACCACTTCTAAATCCCACTCCTTAACCTATACCTTAAATTACTCCTAACTTTTATTTTAACTTATGTTTCTTTTCCTATCTTCTCCCTGCCTCCCTAGAAGGAGCAGGATGTATACACTCAGACTTACAAGAACTTATTACAAGTAGTCCTCAACTTACTATCTGAGGTTTAGCAAGTTATGATGGACGCCCCTCCCAAAAAAGGGGGGGTATTACAATCCACTTCAAAAGTTCCTTACCACCATAAAATATCTCCACTGGGTATAAAAATTATATCAAAGCCACTCACGGTTTATAGTGTTACATCAGGATCTTACTTTTTAATTAAAAATAGATAGAGCTGCCTGTGTTTTGAAAAACATTTATTGGCTTGATTGGCTATATTCAGTTATTATGTTGTGCTCTAAAAATGCATTAAATATTGGTCTGTTGTCTATAAAGCATAAATTATTATCTGTATGCATATAATTGCCATGGTTTATTAGAATAGATTATTAACAAATAAAAAGAAAATGCTTTTTTAAAAAAGCAATGGTAGCATCATTTACAGGTAAATTTAATCTAATAAACACTTAGAATTTTCATATAACTTGAATTCCAAAATGGTGGTAGTGCTATATTCCAATTACCATCAGTAAGATATTTCTCCAAAGAAAAGCAAAGAGCATAAATGCATCTACTCTAAAGCACTGAACATCCTTAATAAAGCCACAAATTCTGCTGCTGGGGAAGTTTCTTTTCCAGAAGATACAATTTCTTTCATAACACAATTTTGTGGCTGGGATATATTTCTTAGAAATAACTGATCCTGGTGCAACGTGGCTTAATATGGGGGGGGGGGGGTTATGTGTTTGCCTTTGAAATAATTAAAAACCTTTTGCATAAATAAAAATTATTGAAGTTCCTATGAACTTTGAACAGTGTTTTTCAGTCACCAGAACAGAAAACCAGGAGTGAAGTTGGAGGAACTGTCAACATTTTCATCTATGAGTGAGAACCACAGCAATAAACAACAAGAAAAAAAGGCTGACAGTTTGCAAGAACAAATAGAAGAAAAAGTGCCTACCAGATCTTTGTGGTAACATTTTCAGATGTTATTGTGGGACTCATTCACCAGGACCATTTTTGCATTATATGGCTCACAGATTTAACATCACAGCTTACTGTTCATTTGTTGGCTTTTAAGAATCTGATGGATAACAGAATGGCTCCTAAGAGCAATTCCACATTCACTGTGCAATAATATGCAAAGCAGCTTCTCTCAATAATGCATTTTCATAACTATCCAGTGTCCCTTGGGCAGAAGGGCTGGAGAATATCCATTCCATTTAATAGAACTCTAAGTACTAAAAAATTACAGTCCAAGAATACTCCAAGACTTTGAGTACTTAACATTTAAAAAACATGTATTTCCCTTCTTTTGCAAAAGAAACAAATCCTACATAGACAAGACTGCATCTGTGAAGTCATCTCTAGCAAAGTAGAAGTTATGAATTCATCTCCCAGTTCATCTTCCCTGATGACTGAATGCCTTTGGTAGATTTTTTATTTCGGGAAGATGGTGGAAGATTATCAGTCCTCTATTCCCTTAACATTTCTATTCGGACCCTCTCTAACTCTTTTAGGATTTACATTGAACAGTGTCTGATACTATGCAGTGCTTCCACTGAGGAGGATTGTTATGGGATCAGTTGCCCTTAACTTACTCCTTCAGAAATTCAGTGAAAAAATAGAGGTTTACCAAAAAGATGCCGAAAGTTTGCAGAGAAGAAAAATAAAGAGCTGAGGACTAAATCATACAATGAACAGTTCAAGCAACTAGGTATGCCTAGCCCAGGAGTCAGCAACCTGCAGCTCTGGAGCCGCATGTGGCTCTTTCATCCCTCTGCTGTGGCTCCCTTTCATTCAAAATATGCATCACAACTGCTAATGTGCTACACCCACCGTTACATGATTTATTGAGCTTTTCAATCCCCAGGAGGCCAACCATAGATAAAGCCAAGAAAAGAAAAGTTTCAGAAGAAAGCAGAACGTTTAATTCAACTACATACAGTACAGGGGTGGGTTCTAATATTTTTTACTACCGGTTCTGTGGGCGTGGCTTGAAGGTCATGTGACAATTCTTTAGGATTTAGCAGAGGTCTACCAGGCTTTTAACTGTTGCAGAGCTGTACCAGTCTACCCATTTATTTTTGCAGGCACTGGTCTACTCATTTATTTTTGCAGGCACTGGTCTACCCATTTATTTTTGCAGGCACTGGTCTACTCATGTATTTTTGCAGGCACTGGTCTACCCATTTATTTTTGCTTTTGGAGGCACCAATCTACCACCAAACTGCCTTTTACCACTGATCAGCTGTAGGGCAGTCCTTTGAAGCCCACGGCAAGAGTTTAAATAGTTTTTTTCCTTATAGCCCATCAGCTGGGACTTAGGAGGCAGCAATAGATTGGGGGTGGGGACAAATAAAAGGTAAGAATAACGTGGGGCTGGAGAGAGCAGGGGGGCAGAACCAGTTCGGTGATGTCATATCATCACCACTACCAGCTCTGCGGAACTGGGCCGAACCGGGAGGAACCCACCACTGATACAGTATGCTAGTCTTGTGGCTGTTCAAGAAATAGTCAGGCACGGGAAGGGTTTTGTGGCTCCCAGTATTTTCTTTTCTGTGGGAAATGGGTCCAAATGGCTCTTTGAGTGTTTAAGGTTGCAGACCCCGGGCCTAGCTTATCAAAGAGAAGGATTGAGGAAACAGGATAACTGTCTTCCAATACTTGAGGAGTTGGCAGAAAGAAGAGGGGATTGACTTTTCTAAAGCCTCAGAGCATAGGACAAGAAATAATGGGTGGAAGCTTGTTAAAGAGGGATCCAACCTTGAGGTAAGGAGAAATTTTCTAACAGTGAGTACAATTAATCAATAGAATAGCTTGCCTCCCAGAGATGTGGGCGCTCCATCACTGGGTTGGACAACTATTTGACTAGAATGGTATAAGTTCTCCTGTCATGAGCAGAGAAGACCTCCTAAGTCCCTTCCAGCCAGTGGTGGAATTCAATTTTTTTTTAGTACCAGTTCTGTGGGTGTGGCTTGGTAGGTGTGGCAGGGGAAGGATCCTGCAAAATCTCCATTCCCTTTCCACTCATGGGGGAAGGATACTGCAAAATCTCCATTCCCACCCAACTCTGGGGCCAGCCAGAGGTGGTATTTGCCAGTTCTCTGAACTACTCAAAATTTCTGCTACTGATTCTCCAGAACCTGTCAGAACCTTCTGAATAGCACTCCTGCTTCCAGTCCTAAGATTCTGTGTTGTTACTGTATTGTTCCTTAAGGTTTCAAAACAGGTTTCCGTGCCCCTTGCCTAGGAAACAGTTCCTGCAAAATTCCATCAAAGACCTTTTCCTTACTTTCTACACCAGTTCTCCTCTACTGTTGTGACCTAGGCAACGTCTACAGGTTGGGCAATCTTAAAGGCCCAACATCCTTAAAAGCAGAGCAGAAATTAAACCAGCTTTCTTGCCCAAATACCTCCAAACCATTCCTGAACTAGATCCTCCATGTTTTTCCTCGGAATATCAACAATCCAACATTTCCGGTGAAATCTTTTTACAAGTTTGCAATAAAAGCATGGGACGTCTTCCTTTTTAACCAAACAAAATTGACAGTTCTGCCATTTCTGTAATCCAAAAAACAAAAAAAGAGTTAAACAAAACAGCTTTTTTTTTTTTTTTTACTTTTTAAAAGTTATTCTGGAGGGATAAGGCATCAAGGAAATCAACGAATCAGGAACCATGATAAACACGTTCTGGATAGCGATCAAAGGAGAAGGATGGGTTTTGAATCTGGAAAGTTATTTCTTAAGCCAGTTTTAGTTCCAGCTGGTTTATGCATGGGAGACAGGTTTATGGCTGCAACTTAGAAGAAAATCTCCGAGACTGGTAAACCAATCTAAACCTTAGATTTTGAACCCAATCTCTTTCCAGGGCAGCTCTTCCTGTAACTTTTTACATTAATCCAACCTTGAGGTTAAAATGCTGCTATATATACCCTTACCCCATTTTTATTTTGGTTATACATTACCTCAATAGGCTGAGATTTTAAATGATTTTTACATTTCCCAATGGAAAGCACATGCATCTTACAAGTTGCACTGTCTGCCATCTCGTTTCACTTAACTCATTAAAACTTGGAAGGGAACCTGCTTTAGACTAATTTCTGAGCCACCTCCTCCTCTTAGTTGTTGTTATCTCTTCTATTTAAGATGTTCTGCTGTTCCTTTAGTAATCCTCTCTCTCTCTCTCTCTCTCTCTCTCTCTCTCTCTCTCTCTCTCTCTCTCTCTCTCTCTCTCTCTCCACAGCTGATAGGCTCCTGGTCAAACAGGAATCATCTGCAGAGAGACAACTTTGAGAAATGATACCAGTTCAGTGGTGAAGTGTAAAATTTGTTACTACCAGTTCTGTGGGCGTGGCTTGGGGGGGGTAATATGACTGGGTGGGCGTGGCCAACTATTTTTCCTTCTTTTAAAACCATTTTTTCTACAACCTCTTCGACCAAAGAGGTTGTAGAAAAAATGCTTTTAAAAGCCTCTGATGATCCCAGCTGAGCTGAGTGATCATCAGAGGCTTTTTTTTTTTACTTTTAAAAGCATTTTTTCGGCCGAAGAGGTTGTAGAAAAAATGCTTTTAAATATTAAAAAAAACCTCTGATCATTGTGTGGTTTTATTTATTTATTTATTTATTTATTAAATTTATATACCGCCCTTCTCCTAGTGGACTCAGGACGGTGTACAGCCAAGAATAAAATCACTCCAATACAAAATTTAAAATATTAGTAAAAGAATTAAATAATTTTGGCCCAACAAATTTAAAAAACCAATAGACAATTAAAATTTAAAACCCCTAAAAACTTTAAACTTAAAAAGAGGGGGGGTTACACCAGCCCAGCTTGACAAAATAAAAAAGTTTTTAGGGCACGGCGAAAAGCCCGGAGATCAGGTATCGTACGGATCTCCGGGGGCAAATCGTTCCAGAGGGCTGGTGCTGCCACAGAGAAAGCTCTCCCCCTGGGTGTCACCAGCCGACATTGTCTGGCTGACGGCACCCTGAGGAGTCCCTCTCTGTGGGAGCGTACTGGCCGGTGGGAGGCTATCGGTGGCAGAAGGCGGTCCCGCAAGTACCCAGGCCCTATGCCATGGAGCGCTTTAAAGGTGGTCACCAACACTTTGAAGCGCACCCGGAAGACCACCGGAAGCCAATGCAGC
The DNA here is from genome assembly GCA_030761175.1 of Masticophis lateralis. NCBI lineage: Eukaryota > Metazoa > Chordata > Lepidosauria > Squamata > Colubridae > Masticophis > Masticophis lateralis. Next base: position 19,601,207 of record JAUDYJ010000003.1, on the reverse strand, counting down.
CGGGCATGTGGGAGGGGGGGCAGGGATTTTTGCCACTGGTTCTCCATACCACATGCCACCATCGCTACCAGATCAGGCAATCCGATCTGAACCAGGAGCATTTCACCCCTGTACAAGTTATATTTTATTCCTTATTTTTCTCTACAGCATTTCAAAGCTAATCAAGGGCAAGAAGAAGAAGAAAGCAAAGCTGTAGGTTCCTTTTATCCCAAAGGAGAAGGAATTCAGAAGAGATGTTTCCCTATAAATTAATTCCAATGAGCAAAGAAATAGGCTCACGATTATATATTGCAATATGCAACGATCTAGCTTGGATTTCTAAGTTTGTTCTTCTAATGAGTGTTAATAGTAAATAATCTGAAAAAGCAATGGACCAGGTCCCTAAAGAGACAATATCATTCCTGAGAGTTTATATCACTATTAGCACATCCGTCCCAATAATTGATCACATTGATTTGGGACACTAGGCATAAATGCTGAAATAATAAACACATTTGTTTAAAAAGAATGGAAAAGAGAAAACAATAACTGTGATAACTCTCACAAGTGCTTTGCACCTGTGTTTCATTTCTGATGTACCTATAACCAGGCCTTCAGAATTTACCCTCTTTTCTCCTGCCCATCCATGAAAGTTTAAATTTAAATTTATTATTGTTGTTGATGATGATCTTTGAAGCAAAATGTGTTTGTGTGTCAGTTTTACAGTGAGCTGGAAAAAATATGATTTCTGCATTAAATAAAACAGGGCTTTTTGAGATTTTAATGCTATGTATCTGAAAAGTTATCATGTTGAAGTAAACCAGCTTTGGTACATGGCAAATAGCTATGTAATCCAGATGTCACTTTTGCTACATCTTAAGCTTAATGCCAATGTTCCTCTGAGAAATTCTTATGAAATGTAACTATTGAATTGCTCATCACTGAACAATTCCATTATGTACTCTTTTAGGCAGTCTGGGTATTTCACTGTACGTTGTAAGGCAAGATATCTAGCAAAGGTTCACTCTAACTCTAGGATTATGTGAAGTTCATAAGGCAAGAGTTCTTAGTTTTTGTTTCTTCACTTCTAATACATATTCAGTTTTAGAGACATTTGTCTGTAGAGTGGAGATATCCCCCAGAATTCCCCTCAAAACCAAGCTAAACATAATTTGTCATTTACATATGTTTTCACTTGATAGAATAGTTTTAAAGTCCCCACTTTTCATTTCATTTCATTTTATTCCAGCAATAAACAATAAACAGAGTCACATATATCTCCTGGGTTTGGCTGAAAAATGCCTCTACTACAGATCTTGGGGCCTTTTTTAAAAAAAACTGATATGTTTTCAATGTTGAAGGGTTAAAAGAGGACACTCTGGGATCATCTGGAAATCATTAACGTTACAAAGCTCAGAGAAGATAAAAGTTTCCATTTTCTAAAATGTAAATCAAAAACATATTCATTAGTATTGCAAAATAAACATGCAAATCTTTGCCACTTCAAGAGCCTGGCTAAATATGTACAAGGGCAAAACCCAGAAATACATCTGGTCCTCGGTTAAGAAACTTGCCTTTTCGGTTTTATCTAAAGAGCTTGTCTGTCTTCCACGGTTGATTTCTTGGAATATAGCAGTTCATAATAAGCATTTGAGCGACACGATGGAATAAACAATGATAAAGTCTGTGTCCTGGTATATGTATATGCTTGCTTTTTTTCCCTCTTTTCTTTTTAACTTTCCCAGTGAGATTATTCTTCCATAGGCCTTCCTACACTCCAAATGTTTATGAAACATCTCATTTGGCATTTCTGATGGTCTCCAGAGGATAAGATAAATGGTTTGTATATAATTGCTACACACCTTTTTAATCTTGCATTAGCCCAAGGTTCGACTTGTGAGCAGACTATTGGGCAAAGACGTTTGTGCCCAAATTTGGATACGATATTGGGCATGTGGAATGTCTTACATCATAACAATGACAATAAGAGGAAAGGTTGGCAGCACTTGACTTGTTCCCTTTACAGTGATTTACTTACTGCCTGGCAATCAGCTCCTAGTATGAGGTTTGCTCTCATAAACAGTTTCAACACAGAGGACTTTGGTGTCAAGATAACAGAAATCTCATCCATCAGGGCAGAATAACAACCCCACCCAGCAAGAAAGCAAGACTGTCTTGTCTATTCCAGCAGTGTCATAAAATCATGGATCTGGAAGGAACCTTGGAGATCTTCTGATCAAGGCACAAGACCTTATACCATTCAAGTCAAATAGTTGTCTAATCTACTTTTGAAAACCTCCAGTGCAAGAGCATCTACAACTCCAGAAGGCAAGCTATTCCACTGAATAATTGTTCTCACTGTCAGAAAATTTCTCCTTATTTCTGGATTGGATCTCTCTTTAACAAGCCTCCACCCATGACTCCTTGGCTGCCCTCTGGGGCCTTAGAAAATAAGTCAATTCCCTCTTCTTTGTGAATGCCCCTCAAGTACTGGAAATCAGTTATCATGTCCTCCCTGATCCTTCTCTTTGAAAGGCTAGAAATACCTAGCTCCCTCAACATATGAGTTAACCTCCAGATCCTTTATCATCTTTGTTGTTCAAATGTTTCTCTTCATCTGAATGCCAGATCAAATTTAGATCATAGGACACTACTTGTTAAGGCCAAAGACCATGCTGAACTTTGAACCATCTAGTTCAGGAAAGCATGCCAAGAAATGGGCAAACCTAAGATAATGTTGTTAATAGGGACAGGGCAGGAGCTATGGATGATTTTGATATAAGCTTTATTATAATTAAATGGCATTAATGCAGTTAATTATGATTTCTTCTTTTTGCAATTAATCATTTCATCTTTGACCTCAGTTTGAGCAGATGTTCAGAGCTTTGCCTGCAACCTAGAATCCACTCCGGTCTGGCCTTTTCACAAATACAAGAGAACCTGGCTTGCTTCTAATTTTTGGAAGAAGAAGAAGAAGAAGAAGAAGAAGAAGAAGAAGAAGAAGAAGAAGAAGAAGAAGAAGAAGAAGAAGAAGAAGAAGAAGAGGAGGAGGAGGAGGAGGAGGAGGAGGAGGAGGAGGAGGAGGAGGAGGAGGAGGAGGAGGAGGAGGAGGAGGAGGAGGAGGAGGAGGAGGAGGAGGAGGAAGAAGAAGAAGAAGAAGAAGAAGAAGAAGAAGAAGAAGAAGAAGAAGAAGAAGAAGAAGAAGAAGAAATCAATGTGAACAAAATGCAAAAGGTTAAATTTGAGGGATGCTTTGGGTGAATTACCCAAGCCAAATGAACCTCCAGGCTCACTTTCTATTTGGCTTCCTGTTTCTGTAAAAAACTAGTGCTAAAATGAGTAGTGACAAAAAAAATGTAGAAAAAAATCCTTAAAAATGATGAGATGGTTGGTGTTAGAATTAACAGGGAAGAAGCATCCTCTGGTACGTGTAAGGTTCCATTACTTTTACAAAGTAATGGAGCCTTACATATTTTTGCAAAGTTGATATTGTGTTATATTCACACTTTTGACTTCAACCGGAACAATCTGCAACCTACCATGTTTTACATATAGTTGTTGAATTAAAAAAAAGGTGAGTCTAATGATTTATTAATATTGGATTGCGTGCAATATACAGTACCATTAATGCTAATTACATTATTGTATTATTATAGTATTGTATGTCTGATTTCCAAAGAAAAAGGACTTCAGGAGCTGGAAACATCAACATAAAGATGGTCTTCCTATTCATTGTTGATAGATGAAAATGGTTAGTGGCAATTAATCTTGGCCAACTATATCAGGAGCTGAGGACAATTCAAATCTTGACTTTAAAGTGCATTCTTCCACCAAAGTTCTTTCTGCTCAAAGGGACAAAACTAAAACAGATTTCTGACCAGTACAAAGGATTTAGATGATCTTTCAAACACAGAGGTTGATATTTTCTTTTATATCTAAGGATTTCAAAACCTGCGCTCCTGCACTCCATAATACGCTAGCAACCTTAGTTAGACCAAATCTCATATCTGACACCTTCTGGAAAATGTGGTATTCCAGATCATCTATTTATCTGCCCCCATCCGTCATTATCAATAGCAGAGCAGGACAGTGGAGACAAACAGCAGATGCCAGGAACCAAGAAATAATAATATTGATGGTTATTGCATTTGGATTGATGATGAGAGACAAGTGTTTGTCAGATTTGTTTCTTCAGATACCAGAATAATTTATCTGGCCTCAGAAACAATGGTGGGTTGCTCCCGGTTTGGTCCGGTTCTACAGAACTGGCAGGAGGCTCTACCCACTCATCTACCCATGATGCCCATAACATCATCATGGGTGATCTGCACATGCACAGAAGTGTGCGCAAAGCGAGCAAGCGCTCCCATTGCAAACTGATAGTAAAGGTAAGTGGAACCCATCCCTGCTCAGAAAGGATACACCTCAACCATGGTGTCATTTTTTTTTTTTTGCTCCACTGCAAGTATCAATATATCTCAAATCTATTTGACTGGCAATGATTCTCTAAATCTGGGATCTTTTGTATATGGGGGGAAGAAGTGCTCTGCTTTTGAATTGCAAATCCTGCTCCTCTAGGAATATGCATATTGCTACATAGACAAAGGGACGTGGTGGCTCAGTGGCTAAGATGCTGAGCTTGTCAATCAAAAGGTCGGCAGTTCAGCAGTTCAAATCCCTTGTGCCACATAAAGTCCTGTTACTTGTCCCAGCTTCTGCCAACCTAGCAGTTTGAAAGCACGCAAAAAATGCAAGTAGAAAAGTAGGGACCACCTTTGGTGGGAAGGTAACAGCGTTCCATGCGCCTTTGGTGTTTATTCATGCTGGCCACATGATCACGGACATGTCTTCCGACAGCACTGGCTCTTCAGCTTTGAAATGGAGATGAGCACCATCCCCTAGAGTAGGGAACCACTAGCACATATGTGCGACAGGGACCTTTACCTTTACCTTTACATAGGCAGAAGGTTCTTAGTAAGTATCCCCCTTTAGTTTCCCTTGGTCATGCCTCACGTGGAGTAATGTGTTCATTTTTACACATCCCAGTTTACACATCCCAGTTTTAAAAAGACATTGATAAACTGGAGCAAGTTAAAAAAAGATCTACGAAGATCATGAAAGAATTGGAAATGAAGTCCTAGGGATGCTTAGCTTGCAGAAGAGAAGGTTATGAGGGAAATGATAGCTATCTTTAGAAATCTAAAGGGTAATCAAATTGTGAAGAGTTCAGACTTATTCTTATTTGCTCCAGAGAGTAAGACTAGATAGACCAATGAGATGAAATTTCAAGGATGTAGGTACAGATAACATGAGGAAGAACTTCATGGCCAAAAGATCTGTTAGTCAGAGGAATAGTAGAAACCACAGTTTCTTTCTTTCTTTCCTTTCATGGAGGTTTTTAAACAAATACTGGATGATCATCTACCAGGACTGGTGTAGTGAATCTTGCACTGTGCTGGGTATTGGATTTAAAGACCTCTTAGGTTCCTTCAAATTCTACATTCCCATGATTTATAACAGAAATAACAAAGAGATTTAGGCAGAAAGTAAGATCCAGGTTTCCTCAACCTGATAGATGCCAATATAATCTTAGTATGAGAGAACATCGTGTTAATTAGGAATTTTGAGAGTGAATCAGGTTGGGAAAAGCTATTTTCTGTAAACTTATGAGGAATTCAGAGTTACAAATGTCTGTGTAAACCCGGGTGGTCTTACAACTTTTCTGAAAACAGCTCCTGGTATTGATGTTCCCCACTAGAAAGAGAAAACTATGGAATAGAATCATTCAATGTCTAAGTATGTGTATTTGCACAGACGTGTATATGTGTGTACCCACACACAGAGAGACAGAGAGAGAGAGAGAGAGAGAGAGAGAAAGAGAGAGAGAGAGAGAGAGAGAGAGAGAGAGAGAGAGAGACGCACACACACACACAAACAGCATCTGAGCCATGGCTTATGACAAAAAGCCCACAGAAGACCATATGTGCACACAGTTTTAATTTAATGTAATTTAATCAAGTTAATTTTTTTTTTTTTAGAAACAGACTGCCCAATCATTTGGGGACTTTTGACATTTCTTCTTCAAGTTCCTTGGCAACACCATACCATCACAATTTTACTTCATAAATCCTCATAATCTTTCCCAGGGACTAAATAGCTAAGCCTCGTTGGAGTACAGAATATGATAGCTTCAAATATGCAGCCAATAACCCTTTTTGCAGCAGAAAAGGAGGCGAGTCGGCTGACATCTTTGAAAAAAAAATTAAAAGGTGAGGAAAATTAAATAGCAATGTGAATTATTTCTCTTTTGTTCTTCTTCCTGAAGGTAATATCAACATTTTGAATTGGACCTAGAAATCTACTAACACCCTATGAAATAATCTCAGCAGAAATAGTTAGATGGTACGGCACGTTACAGTGATCTAAGGACAAGATGATAAAGGCATGAGTCACTGTCATAAGAGCTTTCTGTCAAAAGCATGCCACAGCTGGTGAAACCACCAAAGCTGGGCAAAGGCTTCCCCAGCCACAGTTTCCATCTGCTTCTCAAGCAGGAGCAGCAGCTTCAAAATAACTTCTAGGGCTTCAGCCCGCTCCTTCAGGGAAATTGCAGTATTTTTCAGTACCTATTGTTGGGCTGCCCTGAAATATGCTACCTGTCTAGCCAAAAAAACACAGTGGGTGTTATATGGAGCTGAGACGTGTGTGTGTGTGTGTGTATGTGTGTGAAATGAGAAAGTCATTATTCAAACTGAAAGTACTCCAGAACGGTTTTTAAGGAAGATTATGGCCTCCCATATGGCACTCTTGCTGACCAGGATAGAAGTGTGATTACCTCAAGCTCTGTTAGAATTCAGCTTGCATTGCTTGGGAAATTTAAGAAAATAAGAAATCCCTCAAGATCTCCACTGTTTTTTCTATTATATGAGTGGACATAATTGGAGCAAATTCTTTTCTCCTATCCTACTATTATATTCCTTCCTCCGTTGGAGAACTTAGTTCTTGGAACAGTGAAAACCCAGCTGAGTTTTTGTATTGGATGCGAATAGAGATACTCATGTGGTATACTCTTCTAAGTTGTTGTCATGGTATGTCCAATATAAGAAACATTGAAGCATCTCCCAATATCTAGACAAGATTGCTAATTCTTTGTCAAGGAAGCTTTTGCATCTTTCTACTTCAGCCCACATCTGCTGAATTTATTTTGCAAATGCCCAGGGCAACAATGCCTGTATCCTTGTGGTATTGGCCAAGTGGAGAATATTATTTTTTATATCCTCTACTGTCTTTTCCATAAAGGGAATTATTGTCAATAAATTTAAGGGGGGTCCGATGCTAAACAACTGATTTACCTCCTTCATCCATAAACATATTAAGTAATAGTAAAGATACCACATACCTCTGTCTTACTCCTCACTCAATGCTGAACCATTGGCCAACATAGAATAGAATAGAATAGAATAGAATAGAATAGAATAGAATAGAATAGAATAGAATAGAATAGAATAGAATAGAATAGAATAGAATAGGTCTTGGTGCATGTGCCCTCAGTGTACATAAAAGAAAAGATATATTCATCAAGAATCATAAGGTACAACACTTAATGATAGTCATAGGGTACAAATAACCAATCAAATCATATTAGGAAACAGTCAATATAAATCGTAAGGATACAGCAACAAAGTTACAGTCATACAGTCATAAGTGAGAGCAGATGAGTGATGGGAACAATGAGAAGATGAGAAGAAGAAGCAGAAATTTTGAGTAATTCGGAGAACCAGCAAATATCACCTCTGGCTGGCCCCAGAGTGGGGTGATAATGGAAATTTTGCAATATCCTTCCCTCAGGAGTGGGGAGGCAATGGAGATTTTGCAGTATCCTTCCCCTTGATTGGGGTGGGAATGGAGATTTTGTAGTATCCTCCTCCTGGAGTGTGATGGGAATGGAGATTTTGCAGTATCTTTCCCCTATCATGCCCAACAAGCCATACCTACCAAGCCACACCACACCCACCAAGCCACGCCCACAGAATCGATAGTAAAAAAAAATGAATTCCACCACTGGCTGTATCCCAATTCATATCACTGCTTTTATTTTTAATTACATTCACTTTGCAAAGCTTGTTGTTTAGGCCTTAATATTGATGTTCAACATACACACACACACACAAAAAAAAAATCACTCTGCATTTTCTCTTCTTAACTGTTCTTTGCTTACTTTGATTGCATTCTTTGCAACTGTTTTTCTCTCTGGACACATCTGAGGTGGAATCTCCAGCTAGAGTAGAGGAAGGAATGAAAAGACTGGCAACATCAGAGGAGTCCTTTCACGGAAGGATGGGACAGGAGTCAGACCCCCTCTATAATTCCTGGAGCCTTTATGTGGCTGTTACCAAGAGAACGTAGTTGTGATTCTTGTAAATAGGCAGGCAACAATAAAGAAGAAATTCTCACAGTATCTCTCTGGTTTCTTGTGTCTGACAGCATAGTACAATGCCTTTCTCTTATGAGCCAACACTCTTATAAATGGATTTATTCATTGTCATTCCTGTATATGGATTTTTCTCAACCACACCCTCTTTCATATCATTATTCCATATAATACCTTTTCATATTTTCCTTTAAAATAATATCACAGACTGCTGTGGCATTCTGTAATTTTCTTTTTACTCGGTTCAAGCATACTTCACATCTTTTGTTTTCCTTTTATTCATATTTATTCTCATTTGTTCTGTTGAGAGATTAATTTGTCTTGTAACCTATTTGTATTATGTGTGTGTGTGTGTGTGTGTGTGTGTGTGTGTGTGTGTGTATATGTAGGTCTTTGGTTATTCGGGTGTTCTCCCGCGTAGAATTGGATGTGTCTTTGCGATGTTTCAACGAAGTCTCATTCGTCATCTTCAGGCTGGTGTTCTCAGCTTCATGCTTCCAGGAGCAATGAAGCCGAGAACACCAGCCTGAAAATGACGAATGAGACTTCGTCGAAACATCGCAAAGACACATCCAATTCTACGCGGGAGAACACCCTAATAATCAAAGACCGACATATAAACACCCGCGAAAACCTCAGAAAACACACACACACACACACACACAGGTGCTTCGACACTTTTCTGTCGAAGCACCTGGTCTACCCCAATATGGGAGGGAGCGTACTGCTTCCCTTTCGCCTTTCAGCTCCAATCCAGGAGCCCTCAAGCAGTCACATACATGACAAACCATTTTATACTAAATTTATATTTGCTGATAAAGTTCGAATCCGAGTAGGAGTATGGCTAGCTTATGAGAGCTAAATAGCTTGAAATAGATCTATACTAGTTTCCCTTTATTTCTTTATCAGCAAATGTAAATTATATATATATATACATATATAAATTATATGTGTGTGTATGTGTGTGTATTTTCGTAGATTTTCACCTGTAGAGGTATGCAAGTTCTGGTGTATTCAGGTCTTTTCCCATGTAAGATTGAAAGTATCTTGGTGACATTTCAATGAGATCTCACTCGTCATCTTCAGGCTGGTATCTTCGGCTTCGTGCTTTCCTCGCACTTTCCTCGCACAAGTACGAAGCCGAAGACACCAGTCTGAAGATGATGAGTGAGATCTCATCGAAACTTCACCAAGATACTCTCAATCTTACATGGGAAAAGACCTGAATACACCAGAATTTACACACACACACACATTATATATATGCATGTGTATATGTATATAAAAATTCTCCTCCTGGAGTCTTTTATATACATTCTGATTTCTTTCTAAGCATATATTTTACCACATAGTCACTGTGATTCTGGGAATGAATCACTTTTCAGTTCCAATGCATTCATTCATGTCATCTAGAAGAATGATTTTTCTCTAGATTAAATAAATTCGGAATGTAGCATACTTTTTCACAAATCTTGCTTATTTCTGTAGAATGAAAAGTAACATGTAGCTATCACCAAACAATAGATTTCTACTTTCATACGTGTTTACAACAACCTAGATAACATCAATTTACTCTTTCTGACATACATTTTGGGCCTTTCATTCAAAATTAAGCCTACATCTTCACTTCTATGCATTTACTCATGAATTCTGCTCTGTAAACTAATCAGATTACCTTCATTCAGACCTATTGCATCCTTCCCCTTTCTCTTATTTTAACAGTCACACAGCCTTCCTATTTGCATTCCTTCATTAATATCTTTATGCATTATTGCAGTTACATTTCAGGTCAGAATCTTCATATGCCAGATGGTCATCAATTCCATAATAGATATTCATATCTTATGGAGTATAATTTTCCATGTAGAGCAGAACTTTTGAATCTCATTGTTCCCAGCCCAAATCATACAAATCCACATTCTTATATGCAACCTGTAATCTACACATCTTAAATTTCATGCTAACCCTCTGATGCTTGGCCAAAGAATTGTTCCCTTTAGGCAACCAGGCCTTTATCTTCCACTTGAATGAATCTCACTCTCTTCATTTCTTCCTGCAAATAATATCTCCAATTTAAAGCGTATCTGATTGCTATCAGGAACAATTGACAGTCTGTGTGCAATCTGCACTGTTGGTGAGGCTGCTGGCGTACAGAATAATCCCTGTGGCATCTTTAGATTAATAGTAAGAAGAAGATGGTAATCTTTCTCAGATAAGATCAGTAAAGTCTACCCTTGCCCAATAATGCTTCTATGACAGTCATATGCCTACCTTCCTACTCTTTCCCAGAAATAGATTCCACCGTGCTCTGAAGACATATTTATATTATGATCCCATCCTAACCCAACTTGGTGCCCTCCATGTTTTCTGGATATGAACTCTCATAATCACTAATTAATATAAATGCTGGCCATGTTAGAAATTCTAAGAATTGAAAAGTAGTATATCTTGCCAAGTTGGGGAACTCTGCAGTAACTTCGTGTAAAGCATCTCACTGAACTTTGCACTAAGTCACAAATACATATACCTTATCATCCATTCTCTATCTATCTATCATCTATCTCTACTATCATCTGTCTGTCTGTCTGTCTATCATCTATCTATCTATCTATCTATCTATCTATCTATCTATCTATCTATCTATTTATTATCTATCTGTCTCTCTCTCTCTCTGTGAGAGACATGTACCGGTATGTATATCTACATATGTTATTTAGTTTGGTAATGAAACATCTGTAAGAAAAACCATCAAGTTCAAGAGGACCAAGGACCTAAAGAGTTAGGACTGAAAGGGAATAAGCTATATGTGTCTTCCGAGGAATTTTCCCCTTTGTTTTTTTTTTTAAATATATGTATATTTTAAGGCTAACAGAATAGTTTTCAGGTGCTTCCCTCACTGAAATGGCTTTAGCAAGACTTAGGACGATTTCAAAGTTCGTAAAAAGATTCCTGGGTCCAAGGGGTGTCTACCCTTGTTGTAAATAATATGCCTCAGGAAAAGAGATGAATGCTGTTCGGCTACAGAACATCAGCCATACATTTGAGTGGTTCTATACTAACATTCCTTTGCCTTCCATATTTATGGTCTTCATCCATAAACTCCCAACAAGCATGGCTGTGGTTGAGAATTTGAAGAGTAATGTACTCACATCTGGAGGGCAGTCAGGTTTAGGAGTCTCTTTTTCTATGTCACTCACACTTTTCTATGTGGAAAAGCTGGTCTATTTTTTTTCCTTTTAACATGACACCTAAATCAAGTATGGTTCCCCTTCTTTCAACTCCAGGTATAGAAGCAAAGTATGTTGGCCCTTGAATCTGTAGGATGTTAGCACCCACCCCTCCCCTAGAAGAGTGAAATATTCTAGGAAATATTAAAAAGGTAGAATATTATATTTTCCTGGATGAGAAATGGTGAAACATGTTTTATTTAGCAGGAAGCAAAAACTCTTAATAGCCCCCACCCTCTTCAATAGGCCACAGCAGATGTCTTCACTTAAGAGGTAAAGAGATAACTAGGTCTATTCATAAGCAAATGCCTTCACCCAAGATCCAATAAAGATAGGATTAGCCCTCTACCAGTGGTGGGTTTCCCCTGGTTCGGACCGGTTCTATAGAAACAGTAGTAAAACCAGAGGGAGGCTCTGCCCACCAAACCCGATGTCATCAGAACGCTTCTGTGCATGCGCAGAAGAGCGTGCACAGTCCCATTGCGAACCGATAGCAAAGGTAAGTAGAACCCCCCCCCCCCTGCCCTCTACCCATCTAACAACAGAACTCACCACATGGCACCTGGGGAGATTACATCAACAAGCAAGATTCAACCAAGCTTGGGACTCAAAAGACAACCTACAAAGTTACCCCTCCAAGGCCCCATGGGAGTCTGACAACCAATCAGAATACAAGCTCAAATTCAAAGCCCAACAAAGGGTATAAATCTCTCTCTCTTTCTCTCTCTCTCCCATGTGCTTTTTTGCCCAGGACCTCAAAACCATGTGGTCCTGTCCACCATTAAACTATCTTTCCAAGCAGTGGAAAGATAGTATTTCCAGTGTCTTTTTCCCCACTTGGAACTGAACCCAGAAGGATATTTCTTCCAACAAATCTTACCTGAAAGTAGGCAATTTCTTCATGACGGTTTTCCTGGCATTTTAACAGAAACACAGAAAAACATAGAGACCTTTGGGGGAAAAAATATTCACATTTTTGCCACTTCCTAGCTAAACAGTTGCTACAGTACAACGTGCTGCCCATGAGAATTTCAGCAATGGTCTCTGTTCCAGTGAAAGATTTCTCTTTCATCAAGTCAGTAGAAAAAATAACAGCAGAACGTTTATGCCAAAAAAAACCTAGTTAATGTTGGACTAGGACTAGAGAGATTCAGATTCCAATCCTGGCTAATTCACAAAGCTCAGTGGGCCAAAATTGCCTTTCCAAATCTACCTCAGAGAAGTATCTGGGTAAATGGAATGAGGGGAAAGATCACAGATGTTGACCTGACTTCCTTTGCAGAAGGCTAGGATAGAAGCAAAAAAAAAAAAAAAAGTTAATTGAGAGACGGAGCAAAGTATCCAGTTTTCAGATGTTTTTATTCTTGGTCACCTAAAAGAAATCCTGATTTGTCTAAATTACAAAGCAAAAGTTCTTTTCAGGTTGAGCTTGGCTTTTTGGCAACTACGCAGGCTCCATCCATGTTGCTTACTTGGGAACAATGCAAAGTGCTACTGCCTTCTTTTGGGATGTTTTTCAATTTACCAGTCTAGCCAGCAGCCTTGGGATTTCCTGGTCTTCTTTTGTTCCAAGTGTTTAGCAAATCCAATCCTGCTGAATCTCAAAGCTTCTTAAAGGGCTGTATACAAATTCATTCTGGGTCTATGTTTTCAATCTAATTTCACGCAACCTTCCACGGTCAAGGACACCATTGGAAGCAATTCTCAACTAAAACATAAAATAAACATAATTAAGAACATAAAACAATTATCCATTGTAAATAAAGCAGTCACAGGATATAGAACACTATCAATCCTTTACTCTGGTAAAAGCAGCTTTAAAAGGGGGCATAGCGCATAGGTATCCTCAGAAAGTTGTCTCTTGTTTCAGCCAACCTATAGATCTTATTAAAAGGGACATGGTGGCTCAGTGGCTAAGAAGCTGAGCTTGTCGATTGAATGGTTGGTAGTTCAGTGGTTCGAATCCCTAGTGCCGCGTAACGGGGTGAGCTCCTGTTACTTGTCCCAGTTTCTGCCAACCTAGCAGTTTGAAAGCATGTAAAAAAATGTAAGTAGAAAAATAGGGAGCATAGTGTTCCATGCGCCTTTGGCATTTAGTCATGCCTGCCACATGACTACGGAGACGTCTTCGGACAGCATAGTGTCTTCAGCTTTGAAACGGAGATGAGCACCGCCCCCTAGAGTCGGAAACTATTAGCACAATGTGCAAAGGGAACCTTTACCTTTATAGATCTTAAGATAGCTCTTGAGAGGAGTTTCTTAATCTGTTCTTGAGTCTAGGCATCAGCATAGAAGGAACAATGTTTAAGGCTGAATGTGTACGAACAGGGAATAAGCAAATAAAGCAACCAAAATAAGTTTGGAGGTGCTTCATTAAACAAAAGAAAAATACTTTAGATGACAACTTTCAAAGCATCGGGGAAAAGAGCAAATGGATTAGAATACAGGCTGTTTGAGAAAATTTCTTGAATATGAAGTCTTTATATTTTCTGGTGAATTCCAGTTGAAATCTGGCCAAAGGTGGTAGCAGGAGGTACTCATTGGGAAAGCAAAAATCACAATAAAGCAATTAAAATTGTTTCACTTTAATTGAATTAAGTTACTGCCTTTTGCAATTCTATCCTGTTAAGTTCCCTGCCAGTTTTCCGATCATAAAACAAGCTATTTTTAATTTTCACCCAGTGTTAGAATAGTCTTTGAATTTATTTTGATGCCATCCTGAACCTACATGACCTCTGTAAGAAAGAAGAGGCCTTCATGCCCTTAGCTGTCAATGGAAAGCTTGGCTTCCTTGTAAGGTCCAAACCATGTGCAAGAATTCAAAAAGAAAAAAAACATAATGATTAAACTTAAAGAAGAAGTGGCGGTGGACAATGCATAAAAAATATCTGGCAATGCAAGAGTATAAAATAATTTTAATTGATTTTAGCTTACCCAGGACCAAAGAAATCCACAAGAATGTCAAAAAAGTCAAGATGGCAGTCACAACTACCATATTTTTTAAAGTATAAGACACACTTTTTTCCCTCCTAAAAGAGGCTGAAAAGTTGGGTGTGTCTTATACTCCAAATGTAGCCTTTTCAAAGTCTTTTATCAGTCCTAACAAGGCGCTAGCGAGTGAAGCAATCTTCCGTGCTTTGCCTGCTCCCTCCAACTCTCAGCTGTGATGTTTTTTTTCAGCCCTAACAAGGCTTTAGATCTCTGTGGTTTGCTTGCTTTTCTCATTGCTTCTCTCTCCAAAGATAAATTGTGCTTTAGAAGCTGTATTATATCCCCAAGCAGGGGATAAAAACCAACAAATTAATGTGCTGAGGATGCTAGCCAGATGAATACCTGGTAGGGAGATTCCTGCCCCCCCCCCCCATTTTCCTCTTCAAAAACTAAGCTTATACTCCAGTGCGTTTTATACTTTGAAAAATACAGTATGTATGTTGCGTTAAAGGTAAAGGTTCACCTCGCACATATGTGCTAGTTGTTCCCAGCAGGATTCGAACCGCCAACCTTTCAATCAACAAGCTCAGCATCTTAGCCACTGAGCCACCATGTCCCACCATGTTGCATTAAAAGGAAGCTTTAATCAAATGAATTTGGACACTATCCTGATTTTTTTTTATTCCCTCCTATTGTCTAGGAGCAAAGTTTACATCAGAACTGTAATGTTGCTTATTTGGAGCTCATAGTGATGTATAAACCCCAGCCACAATGTCTTGAACAAAATCAAACCAAATCCTATCTTAGGATACTTGAAGTGTACTCACTAAGCCATGATTTATTTAACTTGAGTGTATTAGTGACAACTGGTCATTTGAAAACTTTCCAAGTCAAAAGTAAATCACATATGGGCTTAATATGATACATGAAACCCTGCTAAATTTCTAAATGTAAAACATATCCAGAAATTTAAAGGAAGAATATTGGAAAAGATTTGCCTATGAACATCTTCCAGCCCCAATTCTTGGAGCAAAAAAAAAATTCTACTACATCTTTTTTTCTACAGAACCATAACCTTCTTGTCAGATGACATAGCAAATGAATTATGCCATAGATGTCACTTGCATGATGATACCTTTGAAGTCGCTGTGGCTTCCCAATAGCTATGCTTATGACAGGCATCAAAGACAAGGACCACATGTGAAGATCTAATTAAACTGTTTTATTATTCCTCATGCCTATGCAAGGAATCTACTCAACTAAACGTTAGCACTATGTTGACTTTACATGAGAGCAGAATTCATTTAATCCATTTGTAGCTACACAGGGATTCTAGACTTATCCCTCTTTTGACTCTGCCCCAAGGTTCTGACACCCCTTTTCCTGCAGTTTAGTTTCATATCAACATAGAAAAGGAATTGTAAGTAAAGGACAAGAGAAGCTTTGCAAATGAAGAAGGCTAACAAAGAGGAGAACCAAAACCTATTCCTGGGAAATGAGACAGTAGAGCATTCCTCCTAGGAAGAAGCTACTCACAAACGCTCTGTCATATAGATTTCAGTGTAAATTATACACAGGTCATATTGAACTCTTAATTTCAACAGATTTACTGCTAAACAAGGTCATCAATCTGCCTGCATACTGTGTGGATAGTTAATTTAGCCCATCACAGCACAGACAAGCCAATATTGCTGGCCTCACTACCAATCCTGAAGTTGTGATAAGCATGCAGTTGCCAAATCTATTCAGGTCATGAGTGGTCCATTTCTTCAGTGGTGACCACAAAAAGTCATTGAATCCCCGTAATAGTATTTTCCAATGAGTCAAACATTCAGCTGACTTGCAGCCATAGATACTACATTACAGTAGCGGCCAAAATTGTGGAAACCTTTTGGGGAAAGTGTCTTTTCTAAAAAGACACTTTCTAGCTAATAACACCACTTTTTTTTTTTTTTTTGGAGTAGTACCATGAAATTATATATCAATGGAAAGATAATTTAATCAAGAATGTAATGCAATAACTTTTATGAAGGATTTGCTATTTGAATAGCAGTTACAGTATAAAGAAGAAAAATGAAACACCTAGAAAAAATGAGATATACAAAAATTATCACCATAGAAAAAACAAAATATACAAAAATGATCACGTCAGTTAATAGTTGGGTAACCTTTAGCATGAATTACGGCCTTACAACGCCTTCCCATGGAGTGAACCAAGTCTTTTAATTCTGCAGCTGTTATCATGTGAAACCAAGATTGAATGATTGCTTCTATTAACTGGGTTTTATTGCTGGGTGGCTTCTGACTAACAAGTTTCTTTAGTCAGCTCCATAGATTTGCAATTGGGTTAAGGTCTGGGCTATTCCCAGGCCATTCCAGCAGTGGAATAGGATTATCATGAAACTCAAAAAAAAAAAAAAAAAAGTGGTGTTATTAGCCATCAAACCTCAAAAATACACTTTTCCCAAAAGGTTGCCACAATTTTGGCAACTATTATATAATAGATGTGTTCAGCTCTGCAGTACTGCTTATAGGTTACTGTCGTGCTCGGAGATGCGTAAGTGTAAATCCTGCCCCTCCCAGTTGGCAGATCATAACTGCATGGAATATGAAATAACCATGAAGAATCGTCAATGTCCTAATGGCATTGGTGTGGCGGGGAGTGTAGAACAGAGAATAACGTCAACCATGATGCAGACCATATGATCTGCCTGTGGAAAAAGGGGTTTCCTTCAAGGAGGTACAGCAGTAATGCGAAACATGTTCTTCCCCATCCTGATGGCTAATGAACTAACCACAAAAATACTGAGATTTTTGTTTCCCCTTCATTAATATTCTATTAGTTAAATGTACGCCAGAGACAGTCCGCTTTGGAAGATTCCTCTCAAGATCCCTGCCGCCTCTTGAAATGAATGCAGCTCTAGAGATATCATAGCCAGTGGTTAGTATACATCTTACAAATACAAGGTTCTGGCTTTGTGTTGGATGCAAAAAGTTGCCATCGCTCCAGTGACAACTGAGTTAGATGGTCCAGAAGTGTTAATCCAACATCCTAAATGGACTTAAATGAGGTAGGCCAGGTCCTGAGAATTCAGCCATTGTCTGAATTGACATATGCTATGTGAACTAATTTTTTATATTTTGCCCTAAGTTTATTAATAGAATAGAATAGAATAGAATAGAATAGAATAGAATAGAATAGAATAGAATAGAATAGAATAGAATAGAATAGAATAGAATAGAATAGAATTTTTTATTGGTCAAGTGTGATTGGACACACAAGGAATTTGTCTTTGTGCATACGCTCTCAATGTACATTAAAAAAAGATATGTTTGTCAAGAATCATAAGGTACAACACTTAATGATAGTCATAGGGTACAATAAGAAATCAAATCATATTAGGAAATATGGGGGAGATTTGGTACCTTGGAGATCTTCTAGTCCAACCCCCTGCTTAGTCACGAAACCCTACACCACTTCAGACAAATGGTTATCCAACATCTTCTTCCAGTGTTGGAGCATTCACAACTTCTGGAGGCAGGTTGTTCCATTGATTAATTGTTCTGTCAGGAAATTTCTCCTTAGTTCTAAGTTGCTTCTCTCCTTGATTAGTTTCTACCCATTGCTTCTTGTCCTGCCTTAAGTCCTTTGGAGAATAGCTTGACTCCCTCTTCTTTGTGGCAGCCTATGAGATATTGGAACACTGCTATTATGTCTCCCCTAGTCCTTCTTTTCATCAAACTAGACATACCCAGTTCCTGCAACCGTTCTTCATATGTTTTAGCCTCCAGTCTCCTAATCATCTTAGTTGCTCTTCTCTGCACTCTTTCTAGAGACTCAATATCTTTTTGACATTGTGGTGACCAAAACTGAATGCAGTATTCCAAGTGTGGGCTTACCAAGGCATTATAAAGTGGTATTAACATTTTATGCAGCCTAGAACTGTGTTGGCTTTTTTGACAGCTGCTGCACACTGCTGACTCATATTTAAATGGTTGTCCACTAGGACTCCAAGATCCCTCTCACAGTCATCACTATTGTTGACTGTGACTATTGAACAAGTTACCACTTTTGTTTGACAATTGTGTAAAGCCATGACCTGTGTTTTGATAACAAGGATTTAGGATATGTTAATGAACCAATTAGTATGAGACAGCCCTGCAGATTCAGACTTGAATAAGTTGGTGTTGACTTCATAGCCTTGAAGGTATTAGATAGAATTTGCACATCCCACATCACCAGAATGGATCACATTTTATTTCATATTGTCAATAATCATACAATCAACACAAAAAGTCTGTAAAGAGTAACCAGTCAGCAATGAATATAGAAGCTGTCCTTTCTCTAAGTGACATTAAAGCAGTCTAAAGATAAAAGTCTATTGTAACAGGCAGGCATGCTCAGTAAGTAATTTGCCAGCATCAAAGGTATTTTATTTATATACTGCTAAAATACATGAAGAGCTATGTTGAGTGTGACATTGTATCTGTCACAAGGCCTACATCTGCTTTTTTGCAGATGCATTACACTAGTGACTCATGTTAAGCTTGTGATCTATCAAGGCATTTTAACATATACTGTGATCTATCAAGGCATTTTAACATATACTGCTTTTAACATATACTACTGTCCAGTAAGTTTCACCCTTTCCTTCATCCTATGTTCATATTTTGATCTTTCCCAACCATATGTAAATATTTACATTTGTTCCTATGGAAATCAATCATGCTCATTTTTCTCAGTAATTCAGCTTTCAAGATGCACTTGAATCTTGATAACGTCCTCTAAGCAATAGAATAGAATAGAATAGAATAGAATAGAATAGAATAGAATAGAATAGAATAGAATAGAATAGAATAGAATAGAATAGAATAGAATTTTTTATTGGTCAAGGAATTTGTCTTGGTGCATACGCTCTCAATGTACATTAAAAAAAAGATATGTTTGTCAAGAATCATAAGGTACAACACTTAATGATAGTCATAGGGTACAAATAAGCAATCAAATCATATTAGGAAATATGGGGGAGATTTTGTATCTCCCCCCATTAATGTGTCATCTGCACATTTATAATTCTATCCTCTAACTTCTCATTCAAGTTCTACCATGAACTTGCAGTAAGCCATTCAGTACTTCCGTCCAGTTTGGCCTGGAGCCACTGAAATTTACTTACTCAAAACAGTCATTCAAAAACAGCTCCAAATCCATCAAATAATAGCATTGTCCAATTCACATTTTGCCATCTTGTCAGCTAAAATCTCATGGGAAGTTTCTCTGAAGGCTTTGCTGACATCAAGGAACACTATACTACATTCCCATAGTAAACTAAACTGGCCATTCTATCAAAAAGACAAAAATAAAAGCAACCAAGTTGGTTTAGCACAATTCATTCCTGATAAATCCATACAAGCTGTTCCTGCCAAGCTGTGCATTCTTTTTTTTTATAATGCTTACAAACTGACTGCTTAATAATCTGTTCCAGAGTTTTGCGCCCTGTGCTAAATGTTAAACTGGCTAGATTTTAGTTACTGCGGTCCTTTTTTTTCTCCTGTTTGAAAATAGAAACAATATTTGCTCTTCTCCAGGCCTTTGGCACTGCCTATCCTCCATGATTTCTCAATGATCAAGAAAGTTTCTCTGAAATCATGTTAGCAAGCTCCTTCAAAGCTCTAGATGCAATTCCTCTTGTCTTGGAAGCTTCGACTTGTTCATGACAGCTAGGTGCTCCCTTTCCATTTTTGTATTAAACCATGGGTTAGAAGCAGTGGTGAAATTCAAATTTTTACTACCGGTTCTGTGGGTGTGGCTTGGTAGGCATGGCTTGGTGGGCATGGCAGGGGAAGGATACTGCAAAATCCCCATTCCCACCCAACTCTGAGATCAATGGCATTTGCTGGTTCTCCGAACTACTCAAAATTTCCACTACTGGTTCTCCAGAACCTGTCAGAACCTGCTGGATTTCATCCCTGGTTAGAAAACTCTCCTTCTGTCATTCTTTGAAGATGTTTCACTTTTCATCCAAGAAGTTTCTTCAGGTCTGACTGGATGGTGGGGAATAGGAGGTTTTATATTGCAGAATATAATCATTTGCATTCTTTTAGAGTAAGGGTGTCAAACTGACGGCCCACAGGCCAAATTCCTTATGCACAGTCCACACCAACCACAGCTCCGCAAAGGCAAAAAAAATTCCACTTAGTATTTATCCAAACTTCTTGAAACTGGATTTTCTGAAGTCTAGTGTTTGTGCATGACTACTTTCCAGTTTCTCTTTTTGTACTGTAGTATCTTGAACAAGTTGTTATAGTTACTTTCTCCCATCTTCTATCTCTTCAACCAGCAGTTCTCTGTTGGTTACAATTCGATCTTGGAAAATTACTTCCACTGTCTCTCCTTCAAATTTCTGGAAAATGAAATAGTCAGCAAGACCATTGGGGAATATTGGGGAAACTGCATCATGGCTAAACCGATTTTCATCATATATCTGAGTAATTAAAGCCTCCTGTTATTACTATGTTGTCCTGAAAATTCTGTAATCTGGTACAGGGAAGTACTATATAGATCTTGGTTATCTTTAGCACAACCCCACTGTTGTGGCCCACCAGCGGCCAGCAGAGCTGGCAGCAGATTCGAACAGTGAGGAGGTTGGGGAGGAACATGGGCCTGTCCTGGAGTCAGGGAAAAGCTCAGACGATGGCTCCGAGTCAGAGACAGAGAGGGGGCCAAGGCCATCTGGTAGTTCTTTGTTGCCTCCGGAGTCTCTGGAGTCTGACATCAACGAGGCAGAAGAACAGTGTGAGCATGCACAGAGCTGCCAGGAGACAGGAACAATTAAGGAAACAGGGTCAATTTGGGAGTAATGCTTGGAGATGATTGGCCCCTCCCATAAGACATAAAAGAGAAGCGAACAGGACATGAGCTTTTGCAGGAAGCAATTTAGTTCATCTGGCCAATTCAAGATTTGAAAATTCTGTTTGTGACTCTGTGCCCAGTTTGGCCTTGCCCTGCGTCTGGAAATTAGCTCTTTGGCAGCATTCCACATGAGATAGGTGGGTCTTGATAATCTTCCTCTGAAAGACTGTTTATCAAGCCTTGTGGTCTGTAAATGAAAGTAATTTACAGCCGTATGAATTAAAGAGGTTTGCCGGGACTAAGTTTGTGCTGTTTAATTTCTAAGGAAGCCTAGGTCAGAACACCTACAACAATATATTTGTTGTTTCAGCTTGTGTTAGAACATAGAATAATAGGGTCGAAAGGTATTTTGGAGGTCTACTAATCTAACCGCTGTTTAAGCTGGAGACCCTATACTATTCTGGGCAAAATTCAAATTCAAAACCTTTATTGTCAGAGTACAACATGTGAACAATGAGTTGCTCACTGATTGGCACTGATCCATTAGCGATGGAGGCGGTTAGTTCAGAGAACCAGTAGCAAAAATTCCTGCGCCCACCCGGCCGCCCATGCCCACCCATTTGCCCACTTGCCTGCTTGGCCGCTTGCTGCTTCTTTCGGGCTCACTCGCTTTTCCTGCCTTGCTTCGACTGCTGCAATCCATTGCTTCAGCTAGCAGCTGAATAAACCTGCCTGCAATCAATCCAATCTGTGAGCAACTCAATCTGCCTGCCTTGTGCCTTCAATTGAGTAATAACTGGGTTTTTTTGGGGGGGGGCCTTTAAGAAAATAATTAATTGGGGGGGCTTAGGAGTTTTATTTTTTTTAAAAAACAGCAATTTAAAGTTAAGGAGGTTTTAAATTCAGCTGCTTTTATCTAAAAATATTAATAAAATAATAAAATAAAATATTTGTGCAGCTTTCTGAGATTTGGTGTAGTTTTCACTCTAACTACACAAACACACAAAATCTCACAAAGCTGTTTGTGGCATTTTGTATGGAAAAAGTGTGAAACGTGGTTTTTGAGCTTTTTGTGGCTGTGTGAGGTTCCTGCTTGTTGCAGGGGCCATTTTGGGTCAAGTGCAAGTTGCTTTTTACATTGTGTGTGAGTCAGTTGTGTTGTGTTGTGTGTGTGTAAAGTGTAAAAGTTGGTTTTTGAGCTTTTTGTGGCTGGGTGAGGTGCCTGCTTGTTGCAGGGGCTATTTTGGGTCAAGTGCAAGCTGCTTTTTACATTGTCTGTGAGCCAGTTGTATTGTGTTGTGTTGTGTTGTGTTGTGTGTGTGTAAAGTGTGAAAGTTGGTTTTTAGTACCTCTTATTGTTTTGTGTACTTTGTTTATTATTTTTATTATTTATTGTTATTGACCACACCCACCTGGTCCGCTGACCACCAAGCCACGCCCACCAATTAAGCCATGCCCACAGAACCGGTAGGGAATATTTTTAGATTTCACCCCTGCCCCAACCCAATACAACTCACAGTGAAAGACAGTAAAAGAAAAATCCCTAACCCAGTGACTCCTACTAACAAACACACAATCCTACTGCACCGTGTGAATTTATTATTATTATTATTATTATTATTATTATTATTTCAATTTATAAACCGCCCTTCTCCTTGCGGACTCAGGGCGGTGAACAGCCAGAATAAAACATAGTATACAAAAGTTAAAAACAATTAAAAATTATTAAATATTATTCGGCCGAGAATTAAAACAACCCAATTTAAAATCAATGTCAAATTTAAAATTTATTGCACATTAAAATTTATTGCACATTGCGTCGGCCCAGCAAGTCAGTCGTACTATGTTATTGCAAAGTTATTTTCCATTCAGAAGCCTGACAGCCCACGGATAAAAACTGTTCTTCAGCCTATTTGTGCGGCTGCCTATGCTTCTATATCTCCTTCCTGATGGCAGAAGAATAAAGAAGTGCTAACCAGGGTTTGAGTCATCCCAAATAGGTGTTCAACTCTTCTTAAAAACCTCCAGAAATGGAGCACCCATAACTTCTTGAGGTAGGCCTTTCCATTGATCAATTGTTCTCACTGTCAGAAAATTTCTCCTTAGTTCTAGGTTGGATCTCTCTAGGTTCCATCTGTTATTGCTTCTTCTCCCCATGTTCTTAACTGGCTCCTTGAACTCATAAGGGTCTATTCAATGGTTGGACTATTATCACAGCCTCACTCCTGTCAGATTTAATTGTAGATAGCATGCCTAAATAGTCAGTGTAAATGGCTGAACTGTGACTACTAAAATAAACAAGGGGAGATCAATAGCTAACTGCAGAAGAAAGGTTATCACTTAAGTTGCCTCTGTTAGTTTGAAAAATTTCCAATATTTACACACCCTTTTCTTGAATCACATTCACTTCTCGAGTCAAACAGGTGCTGCAGATTTTTCTTGACATGAAGTTTAAAAAAAAGAATGAGGTTAACAGTTATTTTTTAAAGAAATTGTGTGTGTGTGTGTGTGTTTGTGTATATTTAGAGAGAGATGCACGCACACACACACACCCATAGACTCTCACACATAGTGAGCAATTTCATGGTGGGGATGGAGAAAAAATGTTTTCTCCTCCAGAGAATCAGGAGGGTGGATATTTCCATTCAAAACAAATGCATTTTAATGGGAAAAAAACCCCCCTTATTTCCAACAAACTCTTCAGCAATTTCATATTGGCGCCAGGCCATGTTTTAATAAATCATTGTGAAATATTTTTTTAAAATGAAACCTGCTTGCAGCTTTTTTTCCTCCGAGAAAGCCCATTATTCTAGACAAATAGATTAGTTTGGAAGGAAAATGAAATGCGGAAACATAGCTTTGGCCAAGACAACAGTGGGAAATAACGAAGAACACAGAGGAAGGGAAACGGGGAAATGGGAGCACAGTTAGTCCTCAGCTTACGACCACAATTAAGCCCAAAATTATGTTGCTAAGTGAGAAATTTGTTGAGTGAATTTTGCCCCACTTTACGACTTTTCTTGCTACATTTGTTAAGTGAATCAGTGCAATTTCTTAAATTAGTAACACGGTGGTTAAATGAATCTGATTTCCCTGCTGACTTTGCTCAGAAGGTTGCAAAGAGGGATCACATGACCCCAGGCAGTGGTGGGTTCCAACCGGTGTTACCACCGGTTCTCTTCACGCACGCGCTTTGCGCACAATTGCAAGCTCCGCGCAAGTGTGTTAGGTTTCTGCCCAGCTGAGGTGCGGCAATCCACTCTGCCGCACTTATCAGTTGGGCTAAAAAACAAGAAATAAAAGTACGAATAAAGCAGGGGCGGGCAGGAGGGTCCAGCTCCCAGTCAAAGAGAACTGGTTCAGTGACGTCACATCGTCACCACTACCGGCTCGGCCGAACCGGGCCGAACCGAGAGCAACCCACCATTGACCCCAGGACATGGCAACCCTTGTCAAGCATCTGAATCATGTGACCATGGGGATGCTGCAATGATCATAAGTGTGAAAATGGTCGTAAGTCACTTTTTTTAATGGTGTTGTAACTTTGAACAATCCCTAAATGAACTGTTGTATGTCGAGGACTACCTGTAATTCTTGAGACAGTGTTATTCAAACTCTTGTTGCTTCAGCTTTTGTGGGAAGAAATATCCATCTGGTTCAGTTCCAAGCTGGGAGCAAGATACTGGAAACATGGAGGCTGATTGGAAAGAAGGTTTAATGATGAACAGAACCACAACCACATGGTTCTGGTGTAGCTGACCAAATGGAGTTGAGAGTGAGTGGTTTTTATACTTTCTCTTGGGCTCTGCACTTGAGCTTCCTGTTCCTGTGCAAGAATATGTATTCTATTGGCTGTTGACAGACTCCCATGGGGCCATGTAGAGGTCATAGCTGGCTCTATAGGCAAAGTAAAAATCCTAGGTATTTATCTGAGCTAAATTTGGTTGAAGTTTGGATTGCTTTGAGGGTGATGCAATAATTCCTATTGAGGCTTAATGGATTTTCCCTGTGTTGGATCTTGAGCGATGGATGCTTCTAATCCTACCATTCTGCCTTTGTTTCAAAATATCCCATCTTGAACAGATTACCAAATCTGCATTTCTAAAATCTGGCCTCAGTATTTGCTGAGGATATTAAGGAGTATGGGGCAGGGGTGGGTTCCACTTACCTTTACTACCGGTTCATAACGGGGCTGCATGCGCAGAAGTGTTTTGATGACGTCAGGGTCAGTGGGCGGAGCCTCCCCCCAGTTTTACTATTGGTTCTATAGAACCGGTCTGAACTGAGGGAAACCCACCACTGGTGTGGGGGTTGCTTTCTGCCTCTAAAAACACCCATGTTTCTCTATTTCTCCCTTTGGGGAAATATAATAATCTGCCCTTTTTAATACTCCTCAAAATATTTCATTTTTCTAGGAGGGGAGGGGATTCCCAGACTTTCAAAGGGTGCCCTCTCAGGATTGCATAGGATGCACTTATTATTATATAGCAAGGTTTAACCAGTAAATAAACACATACACACGTACATGTCTCCTTTTGGCACAAAACCTTGTCATCCAACTCATGATCTTTACATATGGTACTACAGTGCTTTACAAGTGGAGTGGAGTGAAGGAAATGTTGAGGCCTCTTTGACTCTGGTAATCATCTACTGGCATAAGAAGAAAGGGAACATCCGGGATTAATCCTTGGCATGAAGGGATCACATCTGGAATGCAACAATCTAAATGTTAGCAGACCACGGAGTACTGTGGACAAGCTATCTCTATCTGGGAAAAGAAGCAGCATCTGGGAAGAGACACAGGCACTCGGAAGGCTTTTCATGGCCCTCTAGTGACAATCTTTGTCCCCAACTTGAAAGCCAATTCTTTCTGGATGAGACATCTATTATGAGTTGTCTTTTATTTAGAATGGCCACTCAGAAGGTTCTTAAACAATAGTCAGCTCATCCTATCTTTGAAGTAGGAGTAGAAAACATTTAAGGGATTGAGAGACTGCAACTCGACATACCAATCTTGCAAAAAAAAAAAAAAAAAAAAGCTGCAAGGGAGTCTGGTGATGTTGTGTGATGACCCCAGAAGGGTCACAAACAGACGTAGTCCTTCCTTTGTCCTTCTTGAGAGTCTCATTAAGAGATTGGGGTAGAAGCAGTTTGGGAGACTCACAATCATCGTCTTGAAAATCCAAATTTGATCAGTTTCAGCAGCAGGCTCTCAGTTGCTGAAATCACAAATGGGAGTATTGGTAATATATGTGATACAGGACCATGGGTGATAAACAATTTAGTCCCTGTCAATTTTTTGGGATTTCAATTTTCATCAGTTTATATCAAAATGGACAAGGGCAAGGAATTATGTGACCAGAAGCCCAAATATATATAGGAGATCAGACAACCTGGTAAGGCCACACTTGGAATACTGCATCCTGTTTTGGTACATCTTTTATGTAAAAAAGATGTGGAGACTCTAGAAAGAGTGCAGAGAAGAGCAACAAAGATGATTAAGGGACTGGAGGCGAAAACGTACGAAGAACGGTTGCAGGAATTGGGTATGTCTAGTTTGATAAAAAGAAGGACTAGGGGAGACAGGATAGCAGTGTTCCAATATCTCAGGGGCTGCCACAAAGAAGAGGGAGTCAAGCTATTCTCCAAAGTACCTGAGGGCAGGACAAGAAGCAATAGGTAGAAACTAACCAAGGAGAGAAGCAACCTAGAACGAAGGAGACATTTCCTGACAGTTAGAACAATTAATCAGTGGAACAACTTGCCTCTAGAAGTTGTGAATGCTCCAACACTGGACGTTTTTAAGAAGTTGTTGGATAACCATTTGTCTGAAGTGGTATAGGGTTTCGTGACTAAGCAGGGGGTTGGACTAGAAGACCTCTAAGGTCCCTTCTAACTCTGTTATTCTATTCTAACCTATTTTTAATTTCCCTCCTCTGTTTTAATGCATTACATGACACGTACCCAGACTACATATCATTTAATGATGAAGAGCCATAAAAAAGAAGAATTGGGCCATGGATTTTTGGAAACAGGGATCAAGGGACCTGGGATCACTATAAGTATTCCATTCAGAAGCTCTCTATGAGGAGACCATAAACCAGGTGTCTAAGAACTAGGTCATTGCCAACTAATGCTTTAACAGCTGATAGAGCAGACAAACCAGTTACTTATCAGTCTTTTGGGTTATATAGTTTATGTCTATTCATTTTCTTTTGTTTCCATGTATCTGTATAAATTAGCATATTCATTTTTCATGTACAGTCTCTCAAGAGACCCAACGGAATTCTGGTGAACTAACCGAAGGGCAATGCAGATTTGATTAGAATTATTTTCAGTAGGCGCTTTTTCCCTTTTGGCACGTTCAAATGCATTAAGGGGAGGGAGGACTTTACCAAATAGGAAATTAAATGAGGTGATATTTGGGGTCAGCTATTGCCAAGGACCCAGGGGCAATTTATAACAAACAAATTCTAAATTTAATTTCTAAATTTAAATTCTAAATTTAATAAACAAAACATAAAATCATATCTGTATATCTTACCTTGCAAAAGAAGAGAAAAGAAGAGAAAAGAAAAGAAAAGAAGAAAAGAAAAGAAAGAAAAGAAAAGAAAAGAAAAGAAAAGAAAAGAAAAGAAAAGAAAAGAAAAGAAAAGAAAAAGAAAAAGTCCTTGACCTGTGCCAGGGCACTGTTCCTTCTATCTGTAAAAAGAAAGACTTGGATATGCTGTTTAGAGTTATGGAAGATACAGCCCAACAGTATATCCAGTTACCTAGGAGGTTCTTTACTTCTGAAAAGAGATAAATAGGAATGTTCTGTTAAAAGCTCATGTTTATAGCCTTGTGTCCACCACCGTTTCAGCAAGGAACGCTTCAACATGGAGCAGAAATGGATGCTTGTTTTTGTTTCAATATATCTCGGAGGATCAGCTGAACTGCTGCTTAAGTGTGTTAGGAATGGTAGTGCAAAAGGACCCGGCTCAACCAGCCGTGACTAATAGCTTAAATTTCCTACTGTAACAGTGTTAACCTTCTCAAGCTCTTTTTCCTTCAGCTCTCCACATCAAGTCTTTTCCTAGAAGAGAAATGAAAAGGGAACAGCAGCCATTTTCCATTGCCTCCCTCCCTCCCTCCCTTCCCCCTCGCATGTCAGAGAATGCTATGACTATCAAGCTCGATTGAAGCTTTGATGGATGGAAAGAAACGATCATTTGGTACAACATTTTGGCCACCAAAACATAAGCTTCAGGGAACATAAGGTTATTTTATCAGGAAATAAATCAAAGTTCTCTTTCATTGCCGGAGTGATGGATTCTCCTCCTCCCCCCACTCTTAGCTCATCTTTGCAATGATTAGGGTGTGTGTTTAGACCACAGGAATCTAAGAAATCACCCAACCGTTCCATCCATGCTTACCAGGCTCAGGATATGATTGAAATAGTACCGTATCCTCCAGAATACTTTTTTTTTCTTCTTCTTATTTGGTCTCTTGGCGGTGTGCTTGTTTGGATGTTCTCTCATTTTTATAACCTGGGTGATTACAGCTTTCTTTAAAAACTTAGAGCCAAGATATCCATGGTTTTCTTCCCAACGGTCGGTGTT
Organism: Masticophis lateralis; assembly: GCA_030761175.1. NCBI lineage: Eukaryota > Metazoa > Chordata > Lepidosauria > Squamata > Colubridae > Masticophis > Masticophis lateralis. Next base: position 19,572,188 of record JAUDYJ010000003.1, on the reverse strand, counting down.
GCTAAAATGGGCACAACTAGCATTCTGAGTTTATTTTGTCCTGTCCCCAGGGACCAATATATCATAGAAAGTTGGCCAAGATTAGCCTTGTTTCTGCTTTCTAACTTGTCTTGATCTTACTATCTGTATTTGCTAGGTCTGCTCATTATTATTGATCCCTTTGATTAATTTAATGCAGAGCATCCTACAGCAGTGGCCAAAATTGTGGAAACCCTTTGGGAAAGGTGTATTTTTGAGGTTTGATGGCTAATAATACCGCTCCCCCCACCCCGAGTTTCAAGATAATCATATTCCATTGCTGGAATGGCCTGGGAATAGCCAGACCTTAACCCAATTGAAAATCTATGGAGTCGACTAAAGAAACTTGTTAATCAGAAGTGACTCAGCAATAAAACCCAGTTAATAGAAGCAATCATTCAATCTTGGTTTCACATTATAACAGCTGCAGAACTAAAAGACTTGGTTCACTCCATGGGAAGGCGTTGTAAGGCCGTAATTCATACTAAAGGTTACCCAACTAAGTATTAACTGACATGGTGATAATTTTTGTAGATCTCGTTTTTTCTATGTGTTTCACTTTTCTTCTTTATACTGTAACTGCTATTCTAATAACAAATCCTTCATAAAAGTTATTGCATTACATTCTTGATTAAATTATCTTTCCATTGATATATAATTTTATGGTACTACTCCAAACAAAAAGTGGTGTTATTAGCTAGTTTTAGAAAATACACTTTTCCCAAAAGGTTTCCACAATTTTGGCCACTACTGTATATAATGCCAGGGTGGGGATGGGACACACATGATGGCCCAGCGGTTAAAGACACTGAGCTTGTCAGCTGGAAAGGCAGAAACTTTTTAACCACTCATCTTCAAGGCCCTGAAGTCCAGGGAAATCGATGCAGTGAAATTTAGGGAAAAAAACAGCTGACAGCCCAGATTCAAGATCCAGGCACATGTAACAGGGTGAGTTCCTGTACTTGTGCCAGCAGCTCCCCGCCTAGCAGTTTGATAGCGAGTAGATAAATAGGCACCACTTTGATGGGAAAATAACAGCATTCTGTGTGCTTTAATATATAGTCATACTAGCCACATGATGATGGAAATGTTTTCAAACAAAGCTGGCTCCCTCAGCTAAGAAACAAAGATGAGCATTGCTCCCTAACGTCAGACATAACTGGATAGAGGAAACCCTTTATCTTTATTTTTATACTGCTACAAAGCAACAGAAAAACAAATTAGTATGAATTATTTCTCTCTGAGAAAAGGAACTGTACTCAGAAAGAGACTAGTAAACAATGCAGCTATCACAGAAAAGATAAAGTATTTTAGAAAGTAAACTAGGATCCTTGGTGCTCTCTGAACTTCATTCTTTGCTGGCAGATGTTTCATGACCCAACTAGATAAGTTCATGAGTAGATGAGGTTTGCTACTTGTTTATATGCTTTGCCCTGTCAGTTTTGGTGAGTGTGTACAGATAGTCTTCAAACTTACAACCAGTTGCTTAGTGACCATTTGAAGTTACAATTGATTCAAAAAATGGGACTTCAGACTGGATTTGAAGTTCCAACATCTTCCCCCCGCCCCAACTTCAGTCTCATAACTGCATTTTGGGTACCTACCCATCAGCCCCCATTAACAGCCATTTGCAGCATGCAGCAGTGACATCAGAGGTGAAATCCAGCAGGTTCTGACAGGTCCTGGAGAACCAATAGTAGAAATTTTGAGCAGTTTGGAGAACCGGTAGCGGAAATTTTGAGTAGTTCGGAGAACCAGCAAATACCACCTCTGGCTGGCCCCAGAGTGGGGAAGGAATACGGATTTTGCAGTATTCTTCCCCTGGAGTGGGGTAGGAATGGAAATTTTGCAGTATGCCCACCAAGCCACACCACGCCCACCAAGCCACCCCCACAGAACTGGTAGTAAAAAAAAATGGATTTCGCCACTGAGTCACATGATTGTGATTTGCAACATTTTTGCCAAAAAGGTTACTTCCAGTTTCCTACAAAGCCATCTGATAGCAAACAATGGATTTGCTTAACAACAGTTGTATTTGTTTAATGACAACTATGTTTGCTTAATGACAACCAGAAAAAAATGTCCTAAAATTGGTTCAGGTCATGAGATGACCTGCTGTATAACCTGCATGATTTACAACATAATTGTGTGCTCATTTATGGTGGTAAGTGAATTACCCATAGTTTACTCCTTGTTGGCAGTAATGAAGCTGCCTGAGAACTGACAGTACTAATGACCAGATGACTGCAAAGAAATATCCTTCCAACCCTTTCCCCCGTCCTGTCAGAATTAATCATTCCATCACCCTTACCATCTAGTCACAACTGATGAAGATTCTTGGATAAGAAGCAAAAAGTCATACTAATGCCACTCTATAAAGCCTTTGCAAGACCACAGCTAGAATACTGCATTCAGTTTTGGTCACCATACTATAAAAAAGATGTTAAGACTCTAGAAAGAGTGCAAGAAGAGCAACAAAGATTATTAGGGAACTGGAGGCTAAAACATAATGAAGAACAGTTACAGTAACTGGGCATGGCTAATCTAGTGAAGAGAAGGAGCAGGGGACACATGATAGCAGTTTCCAATATTTGAGGGGCTACCACAGAAAGGAGGGGGTCAACTTGTTTTCCAAAGTACCTTCCAAAGGCCAATAGATGGAAACTGACCAAGGAGAGATTCAACCTAGAAATAAGGAAAAATTTTCTGACAGTGAGAACAATCAACCAATTGAATAGCTTGCCTTCAGAAGTTGTGGGAGCTTCATCATTGGAAGCTTTCAAGAAGAGACTGGACTGCCATCTGTCAGAAATGGTATAAGGCCATGATGGCGAACCTATGGCATGCAGAGCCAGAGGTGGCATGCAGAGCCCTCTCGACTGGCACGCCCACCATCACCCCAGGTCAGATCTCCGTGACATTTCTTTCTTGAGCTTCTGTTTCCCTGCAAACAATGAAACAGAAGCTCATGAAATAAAAAGATCTTACCTCTTGCCGCACTGCCGGTGTTGGGATGCCCTGCCTCCCACTGGTCAGCTGGTCTTTGGGTCTCTGCTGAACCTGCCTGCATATGTTTGTGCAGACATGTCTCTTTGGGGGCACCCGCCCTTTGGAATGAACTGCCCCCGGGGATACGTATGATCCCCGACCTGTGTACCTTCTGCCGTGCCCTTAAGATCTTACTTTTCCAACAAACTGGACTGGCTTGACAATAATCTGGACTAGGGTTTTTAAATTCTTGGGTTTTTAATTTGTGGAGCCAAATTATTTAATTTGTTTTAAATTGTTTTTAAATTTTGTATGTTATGTTTTTTATTGTGGCTATGCACAGCCTGAGTCCTTCAGGAGAAGGGCGGTATAGAAATCTAATAAAATCAAAATTAAAATCAAATATCGTCGCATGCACGTGTTCATGCACACGTGCTCACCTGTCAGTTTGGGCATGCACGCGCATGCAGTTTGGGACCTCGGTGTCACCATCAGTGTATAGGGTCTCCTGCTTGGGTAGGGGCTTGGACTAGATGAGGTCCAGGGTCCCTTCCAACTCTTTTTTTCTATTATTCTGTCTTCTTTAGGGAAAAAAACGTCCAGTTGTCTTTTGAAAAAGCACCTTTTGTCAGGGTTCCAAGCAGCACCCCTAATGACAGAAAACTCAGAGGCTTGGATTTCCTCAAAGTCACACTTTATCAGAGATATCATATTGGCACATCTGGTGAAACATGAATCTGAAAGCTTCCAGGGTTTCCCCCACCCAAAGAAAAGTTCAAGTTCCTGCCCAACACCCACAAGTCCATCACATGCTCCAATCAAAGCACCGCCCCAATTGGAGATGCCTCCCAACTCCATCCTCCCAGGCGCAGGGCAAAACAACCTTGACTTTCTGAAAAAGGAATGTTATTATGACTACATATCATCCATACTCTGTACAATCTCCCCTCCCAGTTTCCCACAGTAGAAAATGTGGCAGGCCTGAAGGTAAAGATGGCTTCCAGGTCTGACACCTTGAAACAACAATGATCTGGATGACTGACAATCTCCACAGACAACTGTCTGAGAAGTACACTTGAAACCAGAACTCTTCTTGTTGGGACTAATGAATAGACCATTAGAAAAGAATTTTGGAACATTGTTTTTAGATATGATAACAGCTGTGACATTATTATATGCACAGAAATAGCTATCCGAGATTCCAGTGGAGGGACTGCATTATGGCAGAATTAGCAGAGATAACAAAATTGGCTTTCCTGATATAGGAAAAAGACAATAACCTCTTTTATTAGTGACTGGAAAGTCCTTAAGGACTTTCTGCTGAAGAAAGAAAAAAAATGAACTTGTGATTTATGTGTTTGCTGATTACAAATGGTAAAGTATGGAAAGAAGAAAATTAAGTTGTAATCTTAGAGAAAGGGTAAAACATAAATGCTGTTAAGAAGACAGAAACCGTTTAATTTCTTTACTTTTCAATTATTTTACTCATTTATTATTTCTCTTTACTTTCTTTACGTTTCTTTTTCAAAAATTGTGCCGCTTTCATTCTTTGAAAAATTCTTTTAATAAAAATTATATTTTAAAAAAGGAAGTACACAGGGCACTGATTTTGCACCAGCTGAAATTTCCTGACCGTGAGAACAATTCTGCCTCCAGAAGTTGTAGGTGCTCCATCCCTGCAGGCATATAAGAAAAGATTCATAAGCCATCTTTTTTGTTTTTTTGAATGGTATAGGGCTGTGATGCTGAACTTATGGCACGCGTGCCACAGGTGGCACATGGAGCCATTTCTGTGGGCATGTGTGTCAGAGCTGCAATCAGCCCCGTTACCTTGCATGGGGTAATTGCCCTCAATTTGAGTTGGATCGTGACTTTCTCCTTGTGTATGCTCTTGAAAATTAAAACCGGAATACATCTTCTAATTAAACTCATATTTATTGTAAAGAAAATAAAAATCTTACTAATCTAAAATAATTACATGTTGGCAAATATCCCAGCCTGACCTTAGCTGGCCGGAGAACAAAGGAAAGTTTTCAGAAGAAGAGAAAAGAATGCGGACATGTGCAGTAGATACTGATAAGAAACTTGGCAAGAGACGGTAAGTCTGACAGTTCAGAAATAATAGTTCTGCTGGTAAATACAAAAACGCAGTGACAATGCGAGCCATAACCATAGGTCAACTCCACCATGCATGCACACGCGCCTCCCACTGGCCAGCTGATTTTTGGGTCTCTGCCTTGTATGCGGGAGATGCACTTGCATGCCTCCCAGAAGTCTCCACATAGCCCATTTCGGATGCCAGATAATTGCAGGGCTTCTGTGGAGGCTCTGGCAGGGTGAAAAACGGGCCTACTAGAAGTCCGGAAACAGCCCATTTCCAGCCTTCAGAGGGCCTCCAGATGGCCAAGGGAGGCTGTTTTCGCCCTCCTGGAGGCTCCAGGAAAGCCTCTGGAGTCTACGGAGGGCGAAAAATGGGCCTACCGGAAGTCCAGAAATGGGCTGTTTCTCGCTGCCGGAGGCTTCAGGGAGGCCTGCTAGGCCCAAAACCGGTTGCGGGGGGTGGGGATTGCGTGCACATGCACAGGGGTGGGGGATCATGCATATGCAGGGGGGCAGGCATGGAGGATCATTGCATTATGGGTGTGGGCACGTGCGCTTGTACTTTTGGCACCCAAGGAAAAAAGATTAGCCATCACTAGTATAGGGTCTCCTGCTTGAGCAGAGGGTTGGACTAGAAGATGTCCAAGGTTTCTTCCAATTTTGTTATTCTTTTATGCCCAGAGTACTTCAACAGCAGCCATGGGTAAAGCAAATTACAGAGACACCTTTGGCTTTTCTGCAATTTGCATCATTTATTTACTCCAAAATAGAACAGTATAATAGCGCTTAGACATATACTGTTTCATAGTGCTTTACAGCCTTCTCTAAGTGGTTTACAGAGTCAGTATATCACTCATAACAATTTGGGTCCTCAATTTACCAACCTCGGAAGGATGGAAACCTGAGTCAACCTTGAGCCAGTCAGGATCGAACTGCTGGCAGTGGGCAGAGTTAGCCTGCAATACTGTACTCTAACCACTGCGCCACCACAATATTTACATGGGTACTTTCTTTCCTAATCTTGGGGTCTTGGTTAAATCCAGTACTCATGTTCAGTTAATACTAAAATGATTAATCAAAATGTCTGGTATTCATGTTAGGAAGACTGGGGGGGAATCAATTGCTAATCAGCCATAAGGTGAATTGCTTCGGTTGGTAGAACCAAGAAGAGGAACCTTCCATCACTGGAGCTACAGATGGTGTAGCAACAACAAGGAGATACTCCTTATTGCTTGCACTGACAGAAGCCAATCTATTAACGGAAATGTAAATAGCAATTCTGTTTTGTTTTCCTACTTACGAGAACATACATAAATTTACCACTGCATAGACATCCTCCTTTCATCTTGAGGTAACAAACCATGGAAAGAAAACATACGAAGACTGTTCATTTTGTTTTTCAAAACAGAGTTTCAATTAGCAGCAGCAGGAAGCAGCGAAGGGGCATAATGCAGCCATTCTGTGGATAATGCTCTGGAAAGAGTGCGTAACTGTCTCCGTTTTAGAATTTTCTCTTCGACACAGAGTTGTTTTTAATCTTAATGCTTGGGAATGCTGGGGGATTAGAGAAATTAACAGATTTCTCTTTGTGTCCACGTTGTATCTATGCACACGCAGCCTTAGTTGAAACCCTGGGATAAATGTGGATGCTACACCTTCAAGAAAAGATACAGCTATTTATGGACTTCCCAGTATTCACTTTGAAGCCATTTCAAACCCATAAGATATAATTTACTTTAGGAATGAAAAAAATGAAAGTCAATGACAGAACGAGTGGGAGAGGGGGGGGGAAAAACCATACTCACAAACAAGGCTAAAGTAATATGATTATATTTGATCACTGAAGCAAATGCCGAAAGCCTGTTCTTTCTTAGACACCTCGGTAAATAATTCTTCTGCATTTTAAGCTACAATGCTCTAATGTCTCAGGAAAAACCTAAAATAGATTTTGGTGAGCAGATGTCTTTTAGAGGGCTTTCTTTAAAACAAAATAAAACATGGGCTTCATTGAGCATTAAGATTTGGAACAGTAGCTCTCTATCTCTGGGCTTTAAGTTATGCTTTAAGTGCTCTGATTTCTTATGAAAAAATGAAAAGATTTTCCAAGTCGATATATTCTAAAGATCTTTCTTCACAGCCAACCCAAACATTGAATTTATTCAACATTAAGGTTTGGAACAATAACTCTATATCAGCCACCACAGCCCTAGCTTTTGTCCAATGTGTTTGGTCACAACTCATCCACAGCAAGGTTTATGCAGTTCGGGAATTATGGGACTTGCAGTTCAAACTAATTGGACAACTAAAGCTGAGGAAGATGGTTTTATGCAGCTAATGGAGATATCTTTTATCACTAAGTGTTCAGGGTTTGATAGCCCAAACATAGCTATTTTGGAAGATGAATAGTATGAAGAAATAGTATGTTTCCAAAAATATATGAGATTTACTAGCCTGTTCAGGTCACTAAAACTGCATAGATCTTTCATGCAAACATTTTCCTCAGGCTAAATGGTGTATACTTTAAGTCTACTTCCCAATACAGAGTAAAATGTCTCAACTTTCCAAATCTATTCCAGGAAAAGCACCATCTATTTTAGCAAATGGCACACCAAGAATATTTTTCTTGTCAATTCTCATTCAATGTGATGAATGAAAATGTGTTTTGGAATTTCAGTGAAATTCCCATTAGTGGAACATAATGTTCTTACATGTTTGTAGTTCCAAAATGGCCAAAGGAGATGTGAGAATATTCTATCTTTCCTTGCCCAAACACCTCTACGGAAATGTACAACCTCCCTGATTTCCACACTTCAACTAAACCCCAGAGGAATCCACTATGAGAAAGATCTTTGCATCATTAGAAGGATGGTCACTGACATACTGGCAGTGATCTAAGAAAAGAGGATACAATGAAAGAAAGAGAAATAATGGTCTCTATTTGTCTTTTTTTTTTTCTTCTCCCACACAACTCAGTGTATCTCCCACTAAAAAAGCATGGTTACCTGTGTATTCCCCAAACCTGTTCAAACCCAATGTTGATATTTGTGCCATTTCCTGGCTATAATCTAGCAAAGCTTTGAAGAGACAACTTATTCTTGTTGATAACATCTGGATCACCATGCCATGGGATGCCTCCTGCTCATACACACCTTTCTCTGTAAAATATATAACAGTGATGGTGAACCTATGGCACATGTGCCACAGGTGGCACATGGAGCCGTATCTGTGGGCACGTGAGTGTTGCCCTATCTCAGCTTCAGTGTGCATGTGTGTGCTGGGCAGCTGATTTTCGGGCCTTCCGGGCCCACCAGAAGTTGGGAAGCGGACCATTTCCGGCCTCCAGAGGGCCTCTGAGATGGGGGAGGCCGTTTTTGCCCTCCCCAGGCTCCAAGAAAGCCTCTGGAGCCTGGGTAGGTGAAAAACAGGCCTACTGGGCCATCACGTGCCAAAACCGGAGGGGGAGCATGGGGGGAGGTCGTGCATGCATGCATGGGGGGGCAGGGCACGGGGGACATTGAATTATGGGTGTGGGCATGTGCACATGTGACCCCACCACACAACCCCCACTTTTGGCACACCACGACAAAAAGGTTAGCTATCACCAATATATTATGTTGTTTTCTGCTTAGTTTTCCATCTTTTTCTTGATCTCCCCCCTTCTTTCTCTTTGTCTCTCTCCTCCAGGGTTGCCAAATATACAATTGGTTTGCTTCTGTGCAAAAAGCATATCGACCTCTACACACATACACACACACACACACACACACACACACAAACACATTCTCACACATATATAGAATTCAGGCCTTTTCTTACTAAGGCTATCATATATGAGTTGCAAGAATCCATACCATCACTAGATGACAGCAAAACATTGTCAGTATCATTTTACTGATATCCAGTGGTTGCTTGCACTTTTGGAGCCCAAATATACCGCAGGAACTGTAGACTTCAGGTTCTGACCCAAATCTCATAGGAGATGTAGATATGTCTGAAAGCTCTGACATTTCTGGCTATGTAACATCAGAAGATCCTGGAAATGCCGAAGGTTTTCTACTACAGGTAGGACTCAGTGAGTGGTAGCAGTTCAGCTAATGGGTGGGAAGAAGCACAGTTTACTAGGACCACCATTTCCATTAGCCAATGCTGGTTAAACTTGAGTGAAGTTGTAATCGACATATTTGGACATGGAATTGGATAAAGGTGGCCTCTAGAAAGAGATATTATTGCTTTCAGAGTTACAGACATAGGCAGTGTTGAACAAATATATTAAATAAATGAAATACTAGCTATTTTTTTTTCCCTGAAAAGATTTCAACCCAATCAGAGTCTATGGTAAAAATGCCAAATCAGAGGAAGCTGCTGTAGAAAATCTGGAAGTTAAACTTCTTTTCCCCATCTGCAGACAGTATAAAAAATAATTCAACATCATACAAAACTTCCATATTTTCCTTAAATTCCTTAAGACTTAAGAAAAGTCCAGAAATAAGGGGGCGCTGCGGTTAGGAGGCTGGGTTGACAATCAGCAAGCCTGTGTTTGAGAGCCAAGTACTGCTGCATGATGGGGCGAGCTCCCATCCTTCACTCCAATTCTTGCTAACCCAGCCATTCAAAAGCAGGGAACTGTGAATAGATAGATGGTATAACTTCAGTGGGCAACTTAATGGGGACATGTAAAGAGCCCTTAACCAGGTGTCCCCTGGGCAGCAGTGATGTCACCAACTAATCCTTGCTGCTTCCGATGTGAAAGCGAGCAAGAGAGTCCAAAAAGCAATCAAAACTGGGCTTTTCCACCAAGCCCTGGTGCAGGATGAGATTGTTTTGGCGGCTGCCTCAGAAAGTTTAGCTGTGATGCCAGGCCTTTTTTAAAAAAATTGTTTTACTGTTTTTCTGATGGCATACAGTATATTGCTTTATCCCTGAGCCATGAATTGCCCAGAGTTGCTTGAAGATAGATGGCTATATAAACAATAAATAACCAACAAACATACACCATGTTTCCCTGAAAATAAGACCCGGTCTTATAGTTGTTTTGGGCTCCAAAATCAGCACTAGGGTTTATTTTTGAGGAAACATGATTTAAGGGTGATCAGCTTGACTGAGTGCCCCCCCCCCAATGTGTGTAAACAAGGTGGCGAGGCACAGGGGCAGAGCATTGGATTGCATGCCTTCCCCCCTACCCATGCCTCTGTCTCCATCTGCTGCCACTGCCACCTCATGAAGACAAGCCTCATGCAGTCAGCTGCCTGTTCCAGCCCATCAACTAGTCAGTTTTCCCATAGCCCATGCAGCACATCCGGATTGTCTGCCTCTCCCCGCTTCTGCCTCCTGCTTGGACAGGTAATCAACTCACCTGTGCTGTACACGCTGAGGCTACTGCCAGACACCATTGGCCCCTGTGCTCTCGCTGCCTCCAGTACTGGCCTCGCCCACACACCCCGGGCTGATGATGATCTTCACTAGGGCTTATTTTTGGGGGTAGGACTCACCATTAGGCACACACTTAAAAATCAGGCTAGGGTTTATTTTGGGGTTAGGTCTTATTTTTGAGAAAACATGGTACATACATAAATGCCCTGTGCCTTCAACTCTACCAGTGATTGTTTCTATCCCCTATAGTATGCAGAACTCTTAAACTGCAGTCTTGACCTGGATTCTAGATGAAGAGCTTCATTTATGTCAGCATGTTCCAAGTTAAGCCAACTCTGACCTCACTTAATTTATGTCTCAGTTCTGACCCTGTTTTCCCCCTCTCCCCCCCCCCAAGGTGTATCATCAGTCACATTCTCCAATGAAGCAATTTCGTGGGTTGTAGAGCTCACTCACCTCCGGCCACTGTGGGTAACTGCGGAGATGGCCTTGACAGAGAGATAGGTGGAATGTGCTTTTGTTTTGTTTTGACTGAAGTGTGATTCCCTCGCTGCAGCTGCAAATTTTGTTTTCCCATGCCCCTTGCCTATGGCAGCTCAAGAGCAGGCCAGGGATGCTTTGCAAGTTGACTGCATCGTCACATCATCATCATAGGATGTATCAAACTTTTCCCCCTTCGCTAAAATGGGGATGGGCATGGCCAACATGTGACACATCTGGTGTGTGGGCCGCAAATTTGACACCCCTGTTCTATTGAGACTGATTGCATTACTTTCACAGTTTGTCCAAGCTGATTGAAAGGATACTGCTGCACTGCAAAAACTGGATAACAGTGGAGAAGATTGTTTCATTGCTGGACATGTTACTAGTACAGAGTTATTGCCATTGTGCTAATGTGTTTTGCTTTCCTCCTCTACATGAATACCTAAACCACTATTACCTAAATAGGACAATTGCCAGTTATTTCCTAGCCATGCTAATTAAGCTAGTGGGGAAACAAATATATTCTGTTGCAAAAGCCTTGTTCTACTATTAGTGAATGAATAATGGATCTAATCATTTTTTCTCTTCGTGTTGGCTCTGTTCGTATAATACATAACCTGATTATGGAATCATCTCTTTTTCTGACTTTGCCCTGTACTCTGAACCAAAACTAAGCAGCTGGTCTGGGTTCAATTCACAGAGCATACAAATCCCCGAACAAACCAAAGGAACACACCAAGCTTAACGCATTGCGTAAATGCCTCTTTTGAATCTTTCTGTGATTTGGTTAATATTGCAACATTCATCTAACCTGGACTATTTTACCATACAAACTCTCCAAGGTGTATAAAGGTACCATAAGGAGTGGTACTTTTGCACAATTCCTTTTTTTAAAAAAAATCAAACAACATAAATATTTCCCCTCCGTATCAACTTGTGATATTTAATCATGCTAAATACTGTGTTTTATTCCCATTAGCTAGAAGCAAGGAAGTGTGAAGCATCCTGTGCCACTACTTTATGGCTCTGTATACATTGACTGGTAAGTAGGAGGATTAAAACCTGATGTGCTGGGAGGAATTAAGAAGTGCTAGTTTTCATAACTGCCATAATTTGTAAAGACCAAAAATGGAGGGGAGAAATCCTAGTGGAATCAATCTATTTCTTATACTCTTTCCAGCTGTACCTAATTTACCCTTGGTTATTTCTCTTTCCTGATCAAGGGCTATTCTGCTTACATTGATTTTCCCCCCTTGCTCTGATCTCCCTGTTGAGCTGAGCTTTTAATAATTGCTTTAATATGCAACATTCCAAAGCAAGGGATCCCATAAGTAAGATGGCTCTTTTTATTCTCCCTCTCTTTGGTCTTAGAGTCCAGCTAGTATATTCTGTGGTATATTTTATTGTAATGATGAACTGCTTAAAAAAAAAACAGAAACAAAAAACAAATGTTTTAATCTGCATGCCTTCTTGCTTAAAAAAAAAGAAGAAGAAGCAAAATGGTTCATTATTTTTTCACTTGCTTTTTTTTCTGGGTTGCTAAAAGAATAAAATAGCTTTTCTGTTGTTTAATTTGTTTGTTAGCTAGCCAAAGAGGAGAGGCGCTCTTTAGTTAGCTAACAAATTAATCTAATGAAATTAGTTCGCATTTGCCTGAGCCTTTCCTGCTGCCAGCATGATTGTGTTGCTTTTCACGTGTAAAAGAGCAAATAGCTTACTCTCTTGAAATGTCTTCCTCTCCAATTTTTCTGCTCACTGTCTGCAGAACACTTCGTTTTCCCCCTCCCCTCTCATAGTGGAGAGATTGGAGAGAAAGAGATTCGAAGAGAGTTCTCTAAGCTGTTTACACAGCATGCCCAAAGTTCTGGGCTCACAGCTTAGTCACATTACCTTTTAATGTGTAGAAGAGCAAACATCTTTGTCTTGCTGCAGAAATTTTGGGCTCAGTTGTGGTCGTAAGCCGATGCCTACCTGTAAATGAAATTAAAATTAAAACATTCACAGGAGGAAAACAAACCAACACTGCAAAACTTTGCTGCCTGTCATAGATAGCCAACCACAGCAAAATTGTTCCACCATCTGGCTTTAAGCAGAAAAAAACACACCCCGCTTTCACCTGAATTAGCATTATAAGATCACATGTTTTTTTTCAATGCAATGTCTTTTTTAAAAAAATAATCATCTGTAAGAAAGGACAAAACACAACGTGTTTCTACTTCCCAGCTTGGACAGGGGTGTCCCCTTCAGCTTGAACTAACAAACAGAAAGCAATGTTGCTTCTGTCAGATGCTGCTCCACCCAAATGCCCATCAATGCCACAATGCCACCATCGGCCCAACGCCGACTTCCCGTCTCCTTTGGCCACAGGTATGTTTCACCACCGTCTGGCTGGCTGCTGCTATTTATTCCGAGCTGTTCTAAAATTGTCCCATTGAGATTGTAAGCCAAATCCACTGCCAGACCCCTGGCTTTATTAAAAGTAACAGTTCGGAGTGATTGAAAAATTACCAGCCCGTTTCGGGAAACCCACTGAAATCTTTACAGGAGGTGGAAATAATCACATAGGCGAGCCGTTGTTCCTTTGAAAAGCCTTAATTTTTAGACACCCTGCGTGACTCGAGAGCACTTCCTCCTTCCAGAATTCCAGCAGGAATACAGGTGGTCTCTCTGTTTGCTATCTCTGTCTGCTGTAAATTTAAAAATGCATTTCTGACCAGGCTTAAACGTTACTGAGATTGCCAGTTTATGTCTAGACTACTTTAATCAGCTAAATGTCATCATAAGGCATATGTTGCTCTTGATGGCTTACATACCCCAGCTCTGCTCACGAAGTATAAGAAGCAGGATTTTTGTACTGTGGTGTTCCCCCCCACCCCCCAAAGAGCTAGTGTTTGCCTACCCGTGAAAATGGTGCTTTTACCCTGTAATATCAAATATGTAAGCTGGACTGGAAAGCTTCTTTGTAACAGCTGGCAATCAGCCCAAATTGGAAATGATTCAGCCTGTCCCGGTTTTGACTCTGGGGCTCACTCAGGCCATACAAGTGCATAGACATAAGGAGCTCTCGGCTAGAGCAGATGGAAGAATTATGTTCCATTAGACAACTTGTTTCCCAAAAGGGCTAACTAGAAGTTCCACAAGTCCTGTCTGCCACTGCTATTATTCCCCTGCACCTGGAAAGTACAGGCATGGCTCCCTTGATACACCAAAGTAGCATACAGCAATTAGAGCTAACTCTTGATAGCTTCTTGTTCTATGGATTTATCTCATCTTTTAAAGCTGTTGCAAACTTTGTTTAGGCCAACATCTGCCTTATCACAAAGGTGCTTTTTCAAGAGGCAACTAGACTTTCTGGTTTTTCTTTGAAAATGTTTCACTTCTCATCCAAGAAGCAAAATGTCTTCAAAGGAAAACCAGAAAGTCCAGTTGCCTCTTGAAAAAGCACCTTTGAGACAACCATGAGCTGGATGACTGAGAATCTCCATAGACATCTGCCTTATCATTTCTCAAGAATCTTCTTCTGTTAGACTAGTTTATTGTTAGGGTATCTGAGAGTTTATTTAACCTTATTTTATGGTTGTGCAGTGGTTAAGAACGCAGTACTGCAGGCTACTTCTTCTGACTGCCGGCTGCCTGCAATTTGGCAGTTCGAATCTCACCAGGCTCAAGGTTGAGTCAACCTTCCATCCTTCCGAGGTCAGTAAAATGAGGACCAAGATCATGCTGACTCTGTAAACCATTAGAAGGGCTGTAAAGCACTGGGAACGGTATATAAGTCTAAGTGGTATTAGTATTATGGTTTGTTATACTATCTGCCAGGTCTTCAGTCTGGATTTGGCATATTTGTGCACCTATCAAGTTCTTCCCAAGACCTGGGATAGGCAGGTGGTGTTATTTCATGTCTTAAATGTAATATCACAGAATGTAAGCTGTCCCCAGAAAAGCTGGCTTTTTCAATGGGCTGATTTGGGAACGCACCCAAAGTGTATATTACTATTGGCACTATCTTTGCTTTCTTTTGCTACAGTCCTTCTATTTCTCTTTGCAGGTCTTCATATTTTGTTATCTTCTCCAGTTCTTTCTCTTATATTCTGCTCTCTTCAGGTACTGCCATGTCCACTATCCAGACTTTTTTTGTCTTTTTTTTAATTGACAGTTATGAAGTCTGGGGTGTTATGTGCCAGATGCCTGTTTGGTTGAATTTCAAAGCCCCAGAACAATTTAGCTTCTTCACTTTCTCTAGTTTATGGTTCCACTGTTCTTGCTTGCAGGCAAATGGCATTTCTTGCAGATCTTCCAATACACAATTGTTGTCACAGTGGTATCTCAGTACTCATTGCTAATTGGTTCCAGAAGGCATGATGAGTACCAAATAATTTTACCCCATAAAGAATAGTATAGTGAATCACAAGGCAGCCAACACTGACATCTTCTAGCTTGTGCACTGAACATCAAACAAACAATGAGTACCAGGAGATAAGTTCCACATCAAAATGCATTGGGTACCAAATTTGATGAGTTTCAAAGCAGTTGTGTACCAAGGTTCCACTGTACTTTCTCATGTCGTTGTTTGTGGTCAGTCTGTGTCATATTCTTGCAGCAGCTAACCAGATGGTCCACTCCCAAAGGTGCTTTTTCAAGAGGCAACTGGACTTTTTGGTTTCTTTTTTTTTGAAGACGTTTTGCTTCTCATCCAGGAAGCTTCTTCAGCTAGACCGTGATGGCGAACCTATAGCATGCGTGCCACAGGTGGCATGCGGAGCCATATTGATGGGCACGTGAGTGTTGCCCTAGCTCAGTTCCAGCACACATGTGAACACTAGCCAGCTGATTTTCGGGCCTTCTGGGCCCACTGGAAGTCAGCAAATGGGCTGTTTCCGGCCTCTGGAAGGTCTTCGGGGGATGGGGAAGGCTGTTTTTGCCCGCCCCAGGCTCCTAGAAAGCCTCTGGAGCCTGGGGAGGGCGAAAAAACGGGCCTACCAGGCCCATTGTGCCATCACATGCCAAAAGCAGGGAGGCCATGGGGGGATCACATGTGCTTGCGCGGGGGGGGGCAGGGTGCATAGAATTATGGGTGTGGGCACGCACGTGCACAACCATCCCACACTCCCCCCGCTTTTGGCAGGTGATGGTAAAAAGGTTAGCCATCACTGAGCTAGAAGCTTCTTGGATGAGAAGTGAAATGTCTTCAAAGAAAAACCAGAAAGTCCACTTGCCTCTTGAAAAAGCACCTTTGGGACAACCATGAGCTGGATGACTGAGAATCTCCATAGACAGATGACCCACTGTTTCTATAGCTTTTTTTCAGAGGTGGCTATTATGATTATGATTATGATTATTATTACTTATGTATTTATGTATGTATGTATGTATGTATTTATTTACCACACATCTCATGATTTGATTGTTGGAAAACTTAAATATTTCTAACAATAGTGGTGGGTTTTGTTGCATATCTTTCCATTTGAAGCCTCTCTAATTGCTGCTCCCCTCCTCCTCCTCCTCCTCCTCCTCCTCCTCCTCCTCCTCCTCCTCCTCCTCCTCCTCCTCCTCCTCCTCCTCTTCTTCTTCTTCTTCTTCTTCTTCTTCTTCTTCTCAATGACATTACAATAATTACAGTATTTTTTGAGGATGGGATGATTGAAGAAGTTTGGCTGCCCATCTTCCTAATTTCAAGATTTAAGAAGACTCTCCTGCGACTTTTTCCCAGGGTTTTTTCTTCTTAAGTATGGGATGCTTAACTATAATCTTTTTCTTGTATGACAAACATAAAGATAACAAACCCAAATCCTGATGCTGCTTTTGTGCCCATGTGCCTTTGGAGTGATAGAAGCTAGAATTCAACACACGTGAAGGTTACAGATAAGGGAAAGCTACATCAAATCATAATTTATTTGACATACAGTAATAAGAACAACCAGCCTCAACCAGTCTCAAGGTGATGCATTCTGCTTCCCTCTCTTTATCTAATGGCACGAATAGAATAGAATAGAATAGAATAGAATAGAATAGAATAGAATAGAATAGAATAGAATAGAATAGAATAGAATAGAATAGAATAGAATTCTTTATTGGCCAAGTGTGACTGGACACACAAGGAATTTGTCTTTGGTGCATATGCTCTCAGTGTACCTAAAAAGACAAGATACATTCAAGAATCATAAGGTACAACAGTTAATGATAGTCACAGGGTGCAAATAAACAATCACGAAACAATCATTATCAATATAAATTGTAAGGATACAAGCAACAAAGTTACGGTCATGCAGTCATAAGTGGGAGGAGATGGGTGATAGGAATGATGAGAAGACTAATGGTAATAGTAATGGAGAGTTAGTGAATACTTGGATAGTGTTGAGGAAATTATTTGTTTAGCAGAGTGATGGCATTTGGGGAAAAACTGTTCTTGTGTCTAGTTGGCTTGGTGTGCAGTGCTCTAATGCATCATTTTGAGGGTAGGAGTCGAAACAGTTTATGTCCAGGATGCGAGGGGTCTGTAAATATTTTCACAGCCCTCTTTTTGTCTCGTGCGGTATACAGGTCCTCAATGGAAGGCAGGTTGGCAGTAATTGTTTTTTCTGCAGTTTTAATTATCCTCTGAAATCTGTGTCTGTCTTGCTGAGTTGCAGAACCAAACCAGACAGTAATGGAAGTGCAGATGACAGACTCAATAATTCCTCTGTAGAACTGTATCAGCAGCTCCTTGGGCAGTTTGAGTTTAGTGGTTGTGGCTTCCATTTTACATCTACAGCCCTGTATGATATCTTCCAAAACCATACTATGGTTTTTCTAGAAACAAGCCAACATCAAATCATGGGATCAGAAGCTGGCATTGTAAAAATAACATAGATAGCTTTAAGCACTGTTCAACAATTGAACGATTTGCAGAAAAGTAAGGGTTTTAAAAAAGGGGGTCATCTAAAATTTTACTTGCCAGTGAAAAGAGGGAGAGAAGAAAGAAAGTTTCACAGGGATCTCAGTTTGATCTCCATTTGTGAACTCTGGATCACAATGTTCATCAATAAGACAAAAGTCCAAAGTACTGAGAACAGAATCATTATAGTCCTTTCATTCCTTTTGCAAAGAAGTTGAATTTTTGCTGACATCATTTAGCTAAAAATATATATCCATGAACCTTGATAAGATTTTACATAATTTGTTCCCCTTCTTAAACAAATATAATGCCATACGGTATTCTCATTCAAATGGAAGAATGTAAAGGCTGGAATTTTGGTCTTGACTCTGAAATTAGATGCCCTTATTAATTTAAAACACCGCTAATATAATCTGCCAGAAATGTTAAATATATATTTAAGAATTTATAAATCCCTCTGGTTTCCTGTTTTGTAAGAATGAAATTTCTCATATTGCTAAAAGGAACCAATTTTATGCATTTGTATATCAGAAGTTACTGTTCTTCAGAGATTGCAATGCAATATCCAAAGTTATATAACATTTAATATTTTAGTATTCTGTTTCCTTTGCAGCTGGTACATTTTTGGCAGGATAGTTACAGTGGAAGGATAAACTAGTTGGCTTTACTAAGTATTGATGGAAAAATTAAATACAAAATACTTATGAACAGAGTATTATACTCATTGCACATTCTATATTTAATTTAAACACAAAGATGGGATTAAAATATCTAATAATAATAAATATAGTTTTATATTCCTAGGCTCTTCCTAGTACCTGCAGATACTTTGCTTGGTAGAACCAAAATTCTTCACCCCACAGGACCTTTTACACTTCTTTATGTGTGTGTAAAACATATATATTTACATATTATCAACACATATATGTATATACATAATATGTATATGTATATATTTATATATTATCAACACAAATACCCAAAAGTATTTGTTGAGTTCAACTCACATTATTGCTACCTATACACCAGTGGTGGGTTCCTCCTGGTTTGGCCCAGTTCGGCTGAACCGGTAGCGGTGACGATATGACATCACGAAACCGGTTCTCTTTGTTCGGGAGCTGCCCCCCCTCCCCCTCCACTGCCCCCCTCTGTGTTATTCTTACCTTTTATTTGGCCCCACACTCAATCTATTGCTGCCTCCCGAGTCCCAACTGATCGGCTAGAAGGAAAAAAAACTGTTTACACTCTTGCCACGGGGCTTCAAAGGGCTGCCCTACAGCTGATCAGTGTTAAAAGGCAGTGTGGTGGTAGACCGGTGCCTCCAAAAATGAATGAGTAGACCAGTGCCTCCCAAAACGAATGGGTAGCCCGGTGCCTCCAAAAATGAATGAGTAGACCGATGCCTTCAAAAACAAATGAGTAGACCGGTGTCTCCAAAAACAAATGGGTAGACCGGTATAGCTCTACAAGCAGTTAAAAGCCTGGTAGACCAGTACCTCTGCTAAATCCTAAAGAATTGTCACATGACTATCAAGCCACACCCACAAAATAAGCCACACCCACAGAACCATTAGTAAAAAAATTTAGAACCCACCCCTGCTATACACAATCATCTAGTCAACTAACAGTCAAAGCTAAATTGGCACTAGATAAGGGTCAACAGAATTCAGGAGGACTGGACATGGGTCTCTTATGGCAACATAATGATCCCAAACAGATGACACATTTAATCCCACCTTACACCTCACCCTGCTCTTCTCTTACACATTTGCTTTTGTAAATAATAAAATTGATGCATTGATCTCCTCAGAACTTGCTCATTCAAAGTGTGTGTTCTGGTAAATCAGTATGTTATAACATGTTATGTCTCTCTGACATTTCTTGGATGGACAAACCCTCCTCCAACTATCATTTGGTTACAGTCCTCCTCCAAAAATGGTACCCGCTTTTCCTAATATATACATTTTTGCAAGAACTTTTTCCTAACATGAGTTTTTTTTCTTCTTCTCTACTTTCTCAAAGATACATAATTTGTAGATCTACTCTACAAAGAGTACTCTAACAATATTTCTGTAATCTATTTTCTTTCTATAGAGAGTTTTGCTGCACATAATTTTTAGTATTTTTGAGTCCATTTTTTATTGTACCTAACATGTATTTGTTATTTTATTTTATTTTATTACAAACAAATTTATTTGTTTAATTACAAACTACTTTGCAGAATCAGGAAAATTTTATTTTCAGCTATTCCATATTTCTATATATTTGCATTCTGTTTAAGACGTAACAGGATATTTTTGCATGTTCACAGTAATATATAAATCATATAACAGCCAGTTTTATCCCAAACAGATTGCTTTTAAATGACAAAAAATCCAAGCAGTCATATGCATTTTGGTGTACATTTCTCCTAAAGAGTCCATTTGAGGCACAAACTTTGTCCAATATGTGAATTTTCTTAGGCATTTTTTATTTTACATTCTTTTACATAATTCGTAAAATGAGGGACTTCATGGCATCAATGGCTTCTGATTTATATAAGAAACACAAGACTTACAAGCTAGGAGAATCTCCCTTCATTACCTCCTCATTTTGTTAGCATCACAACAAAAGCTGATAACACTTCACAACTTCATATCTGGCATGTGTGCTCATGATGTTCAGCTGAGCTGGCCATTAGAGTTGTTTGAGGTTCAACTGTTTCTTGTCCCAAGGGATAAATTCTCATCTCTTGCACTGCATGTAGGACTTTAATTGTGCACATCCTATTAGAGATAATGGAACTTATGCACCTAAAAGTCCTCTGTGTGAAATGAGTCTAATAAATCTAGGGTTACAACCTCATTAAAGACTGATGACTTGTTTCATGGGGAGAGGGCCTTCAGCCTCCATGATCTGGTAATTCATGATTCCATTTGTGCCTAAGCTAAAATTCTTCACTAATAAATGTTTTTTTCCCCCCTCTCCTTCTCAATTCTCTCCAAATGTGGCCAATCTTATCTCATTGTAGCTTGACCAGCTAATATAAATGGCTTCCATTAGGTCAACCCCCAATTTGCAGTACCAGGGCTGAAAGATAGCTGAGCATCAAGCATCAAGCATCAAGCATCAAGCATCACCAACTTCTAATTTCCCCTTTGAAATGACTGGGAAGCCACCAAATTGTTCAATGCAACTGATGGAGGAGTATTATTCTCCTGCTTTCCCCTCCCCACCCCTTAATCTAAGTATTATTAATTACCACCCTTGAAAATGTTCAGCATTTCACTACATTGCAGAGAAGTTGAAATACGACATCATCTTCTTATGGAAAGAATGGATTAAAGTCATCACTTGGACTATTGCATCCAGTTTTGGTTGCCACAATGTAAAAAAGATGTTGAGCCTCTAGAAAGAGTGCAGAGAAGAACAACAAAGATGATTAGGGGACTGGAGGCTAAAACATATAAAGAACGGTTGCTGGAACTGGGTATGTCCAGTTTGATGAAGAGAAGAACTAGGGGTGACATGATAGCAGTGTTCCAATATCTCAGGGCAGGGGTGAAATCTACTTTCCTTCCTTACCGGTTCGGAAGTGTACACGCTGCACGCATGCTCGCTTTACTCACACATGCGCGCATCACATGCAAGCGCAGACCTGCACATGTGCAGAAGGTAAAAAACACATTACCTCCTGGTTAAAACCAGGAAGTAATGACACCTGGGAAGGTGGGCCGAACTTTGCTCCGCCATCGCTACCAGATCGCCAAACCAATAGCCAAGATCGCTACCGGACTGAGCCATCTGGTCAGATCCGGGAACATTTCACCCCTGTCTCAGGGACTGCCACAAAGAAGAGGGAGTCAACCTATTTACCAAAGCAACGGAAGGTAGGACAAAAAACAATAGGCGGTATCTTGCTCAATAGTAGGAACTGTGAGAGGGATCTTGGAGTTCTAGTGGACAGACATTTAAATATAAGCCAGCAGTGTGCTGAAGCTGCCAAAGAAGCCAACACAGTTCTAGGCTGCATAAACCGAGGGATGGAATCAAGATCATGGGAAGTATTAATACCACTTTATAATGCCTTGGTAAGGCCACACTTGTAGTACTGCATCCAGTTTTGGTCGCCATGATGTAAAAAAGATATGCAGACTCTAAAAAGAGTGCAGAGAAGAGCAACAAAGATGATTAGGGGACTGGAAGCTAAAACATATAAAGAATGGTTGCTGAAACTGGGTATGTCTACTTTAATGAAAAGAAAGACGAGGGGAGACATGATAGCAGTGTTCCGATATCTCAGGGGTTGCCACAAAGAAGAGGGAATCAAGTTATTCTCCAATATACATTTTAGGAAAAAAAGATGAAGATCAAGATTTATGGCTACCTGGCATAGTACTAGTCAAAATAGAAGGAAACCTTAGCAGAAGACATTGAGTGAATTCTTTAGGGCTGGCCAAGCAATGACAGAAGTAAAATGTGGAAAAAAAAATAATCCAATGGGTTCTTTGTGATGGTATTAAAGGCACGTCATTGTTTCAAGTAAAAGAAAGATTAAAACATAGTGGTTGGCTAAAACAAAGTGAAAGGATATTAGCTTGCAATTTGCCATCTAAAGGCAAATGTTTGAATTTAAGATGTGTATTTTGACATTTCAACGGGCTCCACTTTCAAGTTCCTTATTAATACACAACCACTCAAACTCCATCTGATGCATTAGACCTTCGAATTAATTAATTAATTTTATTTATTTTATTGCAATTTATATGCCACCATTCTCCCGGAGGATTCAGGGCGGCTTACAACAACAATCAACAATACAAATCACAAATAAGAATTAAAATACCCAATTAAAACCAATTTAAAATTATAACATTATACAACCCCCAACGGATCAGTGTATTGGGCGGAAAAGCCATGTCTTCAGTTCGCAGCGAAATTAGAGGTCGAGGGCTATCCTGAGCTTGGTGGGCAGACCATTCCAGAAAGTCAGCGCTCCAACAGAGAACACTCTCCCTCTGGGGGCCACCAGCAGACATTGTTTGGCTGACGGCACTCTGAGGAGGCCTGCTTTGTGGGAACGCACAGGACGATGGGAGGATGGCAGGAGATGGTCCTGCAAGTATCCCGGGCCCAAACCATGTTTCCCTCACGAAGAGAAGTGTGGTTCTGTTAACGTTAGGCTGAGGTACTTAAGGTTTCCAGAAATCAATGGATGAGATTTCTTTTCCTAAACATCTATAAAGCCAACAAGAATGAATTTATTTTTGCCCTAAGGACGAAAACCGAGTTAGTGCTTTGAACTTTGGAAAGATTAGGCATGCATACCAGTGGTGGGATTCAAATTTTTTTACTACCGGTTCTGTGGGCGTGGTTTGGTGGGCATGGCATGGCTTGGTGGGCGTGGCAGGGGAAGGATATTGTAAAATTCCATTCCCACCACACTCCAGGGGAAGGATAGTGTAAAATCTCTATTCCCTCCCCATTCCAAGGGAAGGTTACTGCAAAATCCCCATTTCCCCCAGATTATCTGGACTTGGGAGGCACAGAATAGATGGGGGCAGGGCCAGGCGGAGGTGGTATTTACCGATTCTCCGAACTACTCAAAATTTCCACTACCGGTTCTCCAGATCTGGTCAGAACCTGCTGAATACCTCTGATGCATACTTCCATTCTCACCTGTATGCAGCCACATGTGTCTAGACAACTCAGTGTTCTTGGTATTTGGTAACTTGTATATAAATATTGACATACCAGGAGTGGTGTGGTGGCCTAGAGGTGGAGCTCTTGCCTCACAATCAGGAGGCTGGGAGTTCAATTCTAGGTAGAGGCAGATATTTCTCTCTCTGGGCACATTGAGAATATATCTGCTGAACAAAACTCTGCATTGGCAACAGGAAGGGCATCCAGCTATTAAAACACTTCTGCTAGTTCCATTCAGTTGCCCACTTCACCTAGCAAGGGATTATGGGGTCGTTAGATGAAGATGATGATAATAAATATTGGCATAATACATTTCAGGTGTTATGCACTTGTAGAAGGCAGGCTGTTCGCTACACAGTCCCTAAAAATAGCCTGTGACTACCTATGGGGACTTCATTAACACTTACCAGTCATTGCGTAGTATGCCAAGTATACACCCAAGGACCACATGCAATCTTCCTGCTATGCTAAATAAATTATAATGAGGTGGATGGGAACATATTATTAGTATGTTATTGTGTAGCTGTAATGACATTGAGAGCCTCATGTGTAGCATGCATACTACCAAAATTCAGCCCAGGTGACACTATCTTTGCTCATATGTGGACTGCAAGACTTCTGAAGTTGGAGCAGGATGCATGCTAATTTCATATTAATATCTGTGTGATATATTGATAGTCCTCAATTTACAACTGATCGCTTAGTGATTGTGCAGTTACAACAATCTGTTTCCAAAGTTCTGATAGCCGGCCAACCATTCCCAGTCACATTACTGCATTTTGGGCACTTGGTAACCCAATTTACGGATGTTTGCAGCATCCCATGGTGACATAACCATGATTTATTTTTTTATTTTATTTTATTTTATTTTTGCAGAAAACCAGTGTTTATTTCTAGCTTTTGGCAAAAGCGCCTTATAGCAAACAATGCAGTAGTGGGTTTCAAATTTTTTTACTACCGGTTCTGTGGGTGTGGCTTGATGGACGTGGCATGGCTTGGTGGGCATTGCAAGGGAAGGATACTATAAAATCTCCATTCCCTCCCCAATCCAGGGGAAGGTTACTGCAAAATCCTCATTTCCTCCTGATCAGTTTGGACTTGGGAGGCAGAGAATAGATGGGGGTGGGGCCAGTCAGAATTTTTACTACCGGTTCTACTCAAAATTTCCGCTACCGGTTCTCCAGAACTGGTCAGAACCTGCTGAAACCCACTTCTGAAACAAAGGGTTTGTTCAACAGCTATGTTCACTTAATGACTGCAATGAAAAGGGTAGTAAAATCGTGTCAGTCACATGGGTGACTCGTTTTATGACTGTCATAACTTACAACTGTAATGGGCAAAGTCCATCAGAGCTATTGAGTTCTACCCATATAATGGTTTCTTGCAACTGAGTTTCAAAAGCAAAGGTTCTTTTAAAGTCAAAACAAAATCTCTCCATTCAGACCCTAGATCAGTTCTGCTACCCTTTTATAAAAATAAAAGGGTAGCAGAACTACCCTTAATAAAAACAATACATGTTTTTATTCTTTGCCAGATAAAAAGCAAGTGAGTACAAGATTTCTAGACATGCTTTTCTGTATAATGTGGTACTTGAACTGGTGCTACAGGATACACCATGTTCAAGAGTTTTAAGTGTAGAGATTATAGGAGTAATTCACAAAAGAGCATCGTGTGCTTGCAAGTATCATGGCTGGGTATACTTGCCAAATGCCTGGGGTTTGCAAACCATCTGCATATTCATTTATGTAGTGTGACCAATGTCTAAAGTAGAGGCCGAGGAGAAAGAGGGAGGCAAATGTTTCCATCCTGATAACTGTGTTCCACACACTTGTAATTTCATCTTAAACTTGCCCCCCTCCTCAACAATCTTTCCTTTCAGCCAAACTGTGGTCACCCCTTGGATAATTTTCACATTTTCAGCTAAACGTAATGCTCTTAATTTCCCAGTTTAAAGGCATCTGTCCTCCTAGGTTGTAACATCCTTACAACTATTGGTTTAGTCACTGGTCAAAATTACAACGGCCCTGAAAAGGGAAGTATGACCGTTTTTCACGCAACCATTGCAGCATCCCCATGGTCACATGATCAAACATTGGACAATTGGCCGCTGACATGCCTTTATGGCGGTTGCAGTGTCTCAGGATTTGGTGATGACCTTTTGCGACCTTCTGACAAGCCGAATGGGGAAGCCAGACTCGCCTAACAACCCTCTGTGACCAATTTAACAAGGGCAGTGATCCACTTAACAACTGTGGCAAGAAAGATTGCAAAACGGGGCAAAACTCACTTAAGAACAGTATCGCTTAGCAATGGGCTCAATTGTGGTCATAAGTCGAGGACTACCTGCGATGCAGTTGGAAACAATTCTTTCCCCTGATAGAACTGCAACTTTTGCTGAAGTGTATGAGCAAGTTAGATACCCCAAAACTCTAGTTCAGTGTTTCTCAACCTTGGTAGCTTGAAGATGGGTGGACTTCAACTCCCAGAATCTCCCAGCCAGCGCTGCTGGCTGGGGGATTCTGGGAGATGAAGTCCACCCATCTTCAAGCTACCAAGGTTGAGAAACACTGGTCTAGTCCATTCGTTTTTGCTAATTTGTCATTTGTAATCATTTGGGAAGATTTTTGCCCAACGGAAGATTCTTAGATGTTCAATACCCTTTTGCCATTTATCTCATCCATTTTTTTTAAAAAAAATAGTTTTAGGGAAGAGCTGGCAAAAGTGCTAAGCGTGAATCTCCATATTTATTCAAAACCTCCCATCTCAGAAGAAACTCAAACATGATCAGAATGATAATGTAACTGCAGAATCTAGAGCTGGAGCTATTCGGTATCAAAGCAACCAGTCATCTTTAAAACATTGCCATTGTTTGAAAATAATTTTAAATTATACAAGAGACAGAAGACTCAATTCTGCAACCTTCCTTGGTAGGACAATGGTTCTGTCCCTGCCCATTGCTACGGGAAAATATCATTTCACCCAGCCATTTAAGGCAGTGTTTCCCAAACTTGAGCCTTTGAAGATGTATGGACTTCAACTCCCAGCATTCCTCAACCAGCCATACTGTCTGGGGAATTCTGGGAGTTGAAGTCCATGCACCTTAAAATAGCCAAGTTTGGGAAAAACTGATTTAAAGACACACTTTCTATGGGTTTTTAAAAGGCAACTTGAGAAATGTGATTTCGCCTCAACAGAGTAATTCTTTGAAAAGGCTCCGAATTATGTGTATTTAAAAACAAAATCTATGTGGAGAAGCCTTTTTCTCCCCTCATTTGAAATGACAATTTAAAGTCTTACGAAGGAAGGAGTGATCTGTTCTATCAAACACTCATGTGCAAGTTGGCATCTGAAAATAACCATCTAGAGATAGCTGTCTGGCAGTCAATAAGCACATGCTAAAAAGTTTTACAGCTTTTATTATGCTTTTTTTTCCCCCTTAGAAGAAGAATAATTCTACTCAAAACAACACAAGAGTTTAATTCACGGTTCATTTTACAATGTGGAATGAAAGTAAAAATGTGCTGCGATTCCAAGCGTCTCCACTCTTGGTAGGCAAGAAAAAAAAAGCACTTCATTTTCCTCCCTAATTGTTATGTTCTTGAAGTGACTGAGCCAAGAAAAGCTTGCCCAGATTCTGAGCTGTGAATTCCTTGATGTTCCGGCTGTAAGTATTAATTTGACCTACGAAGAAAAGAGATGGGGAGAGAGAGAAAAAAAAATACTTTAATGAAAAATCAGATAAATATTTTAATATAAAACTTCCAATCTAAAATGTAGTTTCTGACTCCATTTTCTTCAGGTTGATCACAGCTCATGCAACACACCATGCCCAAATAAGTAAACTGTATATAACTTGTCAGAGTGCGCACAGCTTTACTACCTGTGACAACCCAGGAGTAATAACAGCAAACAGATGTTTGTAAGAAATAGTTGTTTTATCTACAAAAGAATATATACTATACATACACGTACTACAGGTAGGAGTTAAATAATCAGTAAATTATAGAAGGGAAGAACACACAGTGAGAGAGAGATGCCCTAACAGGGCCTCCTCTTATTATACAGGCTCTTAAAGGAATAACAGCCAAAAACCTTGCCGACTCATTCCCATTATTACATCATTGCATCAGCTGGTCAGCTCTTAAATCACTACCCTGACATAACTGAACTAATTTGTATTGGTTCAATTTGATATGACTGATTCACACACAATTCATACTGCTAACAAAACAGCCAGGTTACCACAATGCACTGAATTTCCAGCTACCCAATCCCTAATTAACAGAGTCTAGTGAATTGTGTGAATCTAGCCATTTTGTTACCCTTTGGCACTAAAGTATATAATCTGAAGCATTTTTACTCCAAAAAGGGCTTAATTTTTCAGTGCCCCTCCAAATGTTGCTAGAGAATTGTAAAGCTTAATGGGATAGAATGAGGAAATTATTAAAGAAAGAGTAATCATGCAAACAAGATGAGTTTGAGCCATGCTTAGGTCGTCTTTGACTTACAACCACAATTGGGATGGAATTTTCACAACTAAGCAAGTGAATTGCACCCAATTTTATGATCTTTTTATCATGGTTGTTAAGCGGATCACGTGGTCATTAAGTGAATCCACCCTCCCTCATTAATTTTGCTTGTGAGAAGCTGGCTGGGAAGGCTGCAAATAGCGATCACATGACAGGATGCTGTCACCATCGTAAATATATGCCGGTTGCCAAGCTCCCAAATTTTGATCTGTGGGGATGTTGTGAATGTCAAAAGTTTGAGACTGGTCATACAGTAAATCACTTTTTTCAATGCCATTCTAACTTCAAATAGTTGCTAAACAAATGATTGTAAGCTGAGGAAGAACTGTAAATCCATTTTACTTAGGTACTGGCCCCCACCAAGAACAGCTTCTCGGGCTCCCTAAAGTTACAAAATCCTACTTCAGTGTGACATTAGTTTGCAGATTGTCAGGACAAAGATGTTGAAATATCTTTCAAGGTAGGGGAAAGTGTTTCTTTCCCCTACCCAATAGTTTATATAGTATTTCCTTCTTTCCACCTCTAAGTAGCTAATAAGCATTTGTGAATCAGGAAAAATCTGACTTAAATTCTTGATCAGATTTGAAAAATGGACCCAATTATCAACAAAATAGTTTGAAAAGGGCCTTATCTGAACAAATATGGAGTGATCTTTTCATTCTTGTGATTAAGTTGGGAAAGTTGATTTGATTTTGCATTTTGAACGATACAAAAATAAAATTAGCTTTAGTCATGTAGGCCACGGATTATATCAGCACAAAATTTAGTGAATTCCTTTTTAGCTTTAGGAACTTGCACATTCATTGCACATGGCTTATTTGACTCAAACTAAGTTTTAGAACTTTTTTCAGAAACCTACTTCTGAAAATTTATGACAGATAAATCCTATAACGTGGAATAACTTAATAAATAAGTGAAATAATTGGAAAAATAGGACTAAAACTAGGAATAGAAACAGTACTACGGTACTTAGTGTGTACACACACATACACACTTCTGCTCTATCTCTAACAATGCCGCTTTCCTCAGCCAGCTGACATTTTATAGGTCATGTTTTTGTTAGCTACCTCATGTTATTAGCAATTTTTCAAGTCAGCAGTCTGTGAAGGGTTTGTCTGAAGTGCTACACAAATCAAAAAAGTGTCACCTTGCCCCCACCCGCTCTTTTTGTACATAGTTTACTCTTATAATTTATTTCCTCTACTAATCAGGAAGAGCAAAAAGACAAAGCCCAGATTATCAAAATTAAAACTGTTTAGCAGACCAGTACATTTTCATTTCCACGTTCCACTTCAAAAAGTTTGTAAAACACCTCTGAGACAAAACCAGCCACATTTCAGCTTTGATCCACAACTTAATTCTGCATGAATTAAAAAAGTGAAGGCTTTTTGTTTTTTCCCTCAGACTTCAAAAAAAGGAAAAAAAAATTGGCAGAGGGCTGCTGAAATATAAATCAGTTATCCTTTCTCCTAAGTGAAGTATAATACTGTACATTAAAGCAGAAGTGAATGGAAACATAATTGAAAAAAAAAAGTGAAAAAGGTTTAACTGGGGGTTTCCCTTTCAAAAAGACTTTGTTGCTGGAGATTTCAAGCCATACCTATTTTCAGCTAGCCAAGGAGGCTAATATTTATACAGTTCCACATATTTTATAGTATCCAATCCATCTAAAATGTTAATGTTAAATTGTATTTGAAATTTTGTAATCCAGACATGAACTTTGACGCCTGAATTACCATGGCACGAGGAACCAAAAACATGAACACCAGGATTTTTTAAACCATGGTTTATAACAAAAGCATTTCTCTAGTCCAGCCTTCTCCCAACATGGTGCCTTCCCAATACATTAAACTATAATTTCCAGAATTCCCAGCCAGCAGGTTAATTGGGAATTTGGTGGGTGTTAAATTGGACAAAATCATTGTCAACACTTCCTTTTCATCGTGTTTTAACTTCATAGTGTACTGTATATTCTTTTTGTGCCTTGACCTCTGTCCTTTTTTCCGTAATTCCAGAAAAAAGGCAGGAAATCTGAATTTGCCAACATATTGAAGATTTTATCTTTAGTCTGGGACATAGACTGAAGATACAGGATGTAACCAATTCATAGAAATAAAGACCTAGATCTCACATGTGCCTTAATCCAGATTCTCCAAGAAGCTGTTTGCATGTTGCTTGTGTTGGGGTATACATGAAATAACATCAATACGCAACAAATCCACCTTTAGGACCAACACTTAATACCAACCTGAATCCAAACAACAAGATTTGCTGTTTAACATTATGCCTGATTTACAGTACTTCCTTAAAATACCTGAAGGTAAAGCTCAAAGCAGCAGCAAAACCTTAAAATACCTGAAAGTAAATTTTAAAAGTGGCAGCAAAACCAGAACAGGGCCATCGAGGAGGCTTTTTATTTTACTTGCTTCCACATCACTCTGAAAACAAGCAGCAGGGATATAAAAAGTGATGGATTTTCCCTCTGGACCATTACCTGCAATCAAAAGGGAGTCCATCCTGGGAGGAGGCTGTGGTGGCTTGAAGAGTTTGTTCAAGTCTTCCTCAGGAAGGGGAGGTTCTCCTCTACTCTGACGCTGTAGGTTTTCTTGCTGACGTCTCTGCTGGTACTAAAGACACACAAGAGTTCAATGGATGCTTTGATCCAAAGGCCATTCCTTGGAAAACATCTGAAGGAAAGGTAGGAATGCTCTTTGGGTAGCTTAAAGTAAGTTACTCGGCTGCTCTACACCAAATACTGAATGATTTGTGATCTAGCTAAAGGTAAAGGTTCCCCTCACACATGTGCTAGTCATTCCCAAGTCTAGGGGTTGGTGCTCATCTCCGTTTCAAAGCCAAAGAGCCAGCACTGTCCGAAGACATCACCGTGGTCATGTGGCTGGCATGACTAAATGCCAAAGACACATGGAACACTGTTACCTTCCCACCAAAGGTGGTCCCTATTTTTCTACTTGTATTTTTTATGTGCTTTCGAAGTGCTAGGTTGGCAGAAGCTGGGACAAGTAATGGGAGCTTACCCCGTTACTCAGCACAAGGGATTCGAACCGCTGAACTGCCAAACTTTCGATAAACAAGCTCAGCGTCTTAGCTACTGAGCCATCATGATGTAGCTAAGCCTTTGGAAATCTCCAAGAGGTCCATGAATTGTGTTGGAGCTGTCCTTTCCCGCTCCTTTCTTCTCAATGAATTTTATGATCAGGATAATTTCCACCTTTCCATTATGATTTGTCCATTGTGGTCCAATGGCCCAATAATGGAAACGTGTGAGAGAACGTTCAGTACAATAATAAATTGGGGGATTTTATTTTAAGGGATTAATATTGCCTTGAATGATAAGACAAATTGATTCATATAAATGCCTGTCTAGAAGCTTGCTACCTGACCTAAGGGTGGCCCCGATCAGGATAGCTTTCTTGATTCATGTTAGAACTTGGCTTTTCCAAAGGTCTTTTGAAGCTGAAGTGAAGTTACTGGGACCAGATGGGTATATAAGGTAGGTTCATGGTTTTTCCTCATTTTTTACATTGTTAACTCGATCTGAACACTGTTTGGAGTTTTTTAGAAGCTGTATACAAATTCTATCAATTTCCCCACCTTCCAATGCTGAGTCATGCTTTAAATAAGTGATCTTCGATATAAGGATCCTGGGACAATCAATATAGAGGTAGTCCTCATGCAATTTACTCTATCTGGGGCTGGCTATTCTGCTGCTAATATAGCAGGCACTAAATGGGAGATCAAGTGACCAGGACTGGGCTTTCCATCTGGAAAGAGACAAAACCAATGTACTCAGTTTCACAACTACAGTTTTTGTTTGCCTCTTAAGCAAATTCCTATCCTTTGGAATGCTTGAAGGTCTGCTTACTTTCTTGTACATACTGAGAGCAATGCAATTACCCCAGCAGCCTGGGTTGGAGTGGAAGATATGCCCTGCAAACAACTTACTCTCTTGAAAGAGCCTGGTGGCGCAGGGGACTAAGTGCTGTTAAAGTAGCACTTAGTTGCCAGCTGCCTACAATTACTGCAAGTTCAAATCTCACCAGGATCAAGGTTGATTCAGCCTTCCATCCTTTCAAGGTAGGTAAAATGAGGACCCAGATTGTGGGGGCAATAAGCTGACTGTGTATAAAAAGAACACTGCTTTGTGGGGGGGGGGGGAGGGCGAAAGACCTACTAAGCAGGTATATACAAAAGTATGAAGGCTATTGCTTAATGCATGGTAAGCTGCCCTGAGTCTCCGGAGAAGGGCGGCATATAAATCGAACTAATAAATAAATAAATGCCTTTGCCACCAATCTTTCTACTCTGTGGGAGGGGCAAGAGGGGGGAGAGGAGAGCAAGGAATTTCTGTAAGCAATCTCTCCTTTGCCTGACCACTTCTCACTCCCCCACTTGCAAACAGATATTGGAGAGGGATTTCAGGAGAGTAAGCTGTTTGCTTTTCTACATATCGAAAGCAAGTGATTGTGTGAACCGGAAAGAGGTTAGACAAAGGAGAAATTCCTACAGAAATCACTTGCTTCGCCCCCAGCCATGCCCTCACATAGCAGAGAGACTGAAGAGAAAGACATTTCAAGAAAGTATTTGTAAGCTGTTTGCATAGGGCGCCTATGGTTCCCAGCTACAGGCTTCCACTGCCGTCATACTGCTTTTGATCTTCAGAAGAACAAACAGCTTGGTTTCTTGCTATCCCTTTCTCTCCAGTCTGTACTTTGCAAGGGAGGGAGGGAGATTCACAGATCAGGCACAATAAAATGCATACTGATTGTAATGGCGATTACATGACTGAAGGCACTGCATAGATTGTAAATAGACTGCAAAGTCCCTACCCACCCCCAGCACTCTCATAACTTTAGACTGTCATTTAGACGGTCAATAAAAGAAGACTACATATAACATCTTTATTTCTGAGTTCAACAAAGACAGTATTATATTTTATGTAGCACATCTGGATTTCAAAATGCAGAGTTATATTCCTTAGGAAGGCAAAATATACTTTAATCCACCCATCTCCTTTTAATACTGTGCAACCTAAAGCCACTATTACAAGCCATGCTGTGACCCACAGATCTTTAATTGCTCATAGAAAAATGGATGGTCTCAGACTTAAAAGGGGAGAATGTGGGAAGATTCCAAACCTTAAACTGAATTGTCTGGCAAATAATTTCTTCTTCAAGAGAAACTGACATCGTTTGAAAGTCCACTTCGAAGCAGAAAATGTGAAAATTATAGCCTGTGTTTTAGAGTGGGTTTAGCATAGTATGTGATGCAATCCCAATCACTTGGCATCACATCCTGCCTACAGTAGCTCTCTCCTCCATCAAAATGTTGTCACTTTGAGTGTTTAATAGAAAACTGTCCACTCTTGCTCTTCATTAAGCTCCCCAATATGTTCATATCTCAAAAGCCATAGGACTAAACATCTGATTTGTACAACATGTGTAAGTAAATCAGTCAAAGGCCTCACACTAGAGTCACACATTAATGCATGGAGAGTAGATAGGTTGGCTTAGCTTACTTGTGCAAACCTCACCTATTATCTTACGTTTATGGCATGATGGAGCTATGACATTAGCAGAAGCTATGTTAAGACGCTGACCAATTTGAACTATTGATTTACTATTTCAGCTTTTTGTGTACAAAATCAGAAAGGGTACAAAGAGAAAAAGAAGAGCAGATCATAACATTAATTTAAAATGAATGCAGCTTCACTTTCAATACAGTTTGAGATTAATAAAAGAAAGAAGGCAGTCTGCAAATATTCCCAATATTCTCATTTTTAAGAAAGAGTTACGTATTGTTATGAGGTATGTAGACAGGCAAAATAGCAGATTTTATTCTCTGTCTTGCCCATCCCCCTTAAATGGCAAACATTTAAAGCTTCAGCAGTACAGATTTTGTTACACTTCTGGACGGTGAATCAAGAAATGTCTGGTGACATTTTTCTGCTTGATAGCGGAACACAAAATGAATCCAGATTTTAAAAAGATGAGTGAATAAGAGCATAAACCTTTGTATGTCAGAGAGAATGAAAAGTGGAAAAATGGGAAGGTAGCAGGGAGAAGTGGAGAAGGAAAGAGAACAAGAAGGGGGAAAAGTCATCCATAAAATGTATTTTTATACTTCATATCAAACAGGTAATTTTTCCCCAAAATTGCTTGTGCTTGCATTCAACTGTAGAGCTAAATAAAATGAGCAGGGCCAGTAATGGTGCATGAAACCCAACTATAGCCATTAGAAGTTGAGCAAGAACTACTAGGTAACCTTCCCTGATTTCCCTTCATCTCCTTCAAATCAGTTTTTCCATGAATAGAATAGAATAGAATAGAATAGAATAGAATAGAATAGAATAGAATAGAATAGAATAGAATAGAATAGAATAGAATTTTTTATTGGCCAAATGTGATTGGACACACAAGGAATTTGTCTTGGTGCATACGCTCTCAGTGTACATAAAAGAAGATTGTTTAAAATTGTTTCAAAAATTTGCCTCTGCAGATTTATACCGATAAGTCAAGACGCACTCAGCAGCAAAGCCCATGTTCTCCATGCCAAGGACAGATAGAGCGTCTTTCTAAACTGGCTTGTATATTTAGGTGACGTAATTAAAAAAAAAGTTCCTGCCAATTTGAATCTTGCTATCAAAATCCCATTGTGAACTGATTCATTCTCAAACATTTTGACAGGCGGCCTGTCCCCAAAAAATCTTACTTGGTGTTTTTGCTGTTGCTGCTTGCTGGTATTCCTTAGGTAGGTGTTGTATTTTACAATATCTTGACTCATTTCATCCACTCGGTCCATCAACAGTTGTAGGGTTTTGCTAAGATGATTACTGAAACAGACAAAGAGATACTCTGATGAAGACAGGCAACTATTCTGTAGAAAGACAACGGTGTATGCTGATCAAACTGAGCTGAGTCTGCCTTATGAACTCACAATATGTCTCTATTTTCTTAAAGGTCACTGAGCTGGTACCTATCATCTATATATCTCTTGTTGTAGTGAGTAGGAGTTGAGAATGAAAGAAAGTTTCATGTTACTAAAATGGTCAGTCTCCATTCTAGCTAATACAGTACACCAATTATTGGTTTCAGAAACCAGTACAAATATTAAATCACCACTACCTTATTAATGTTATGAAGATATGTCTCTAATATGACATATCCAAGACTGTTGTCCATGTATGTTCAAAGACACTGTTCATACTAGACAATCTGTGTCCCGCTGGATCATTGTTTCAGAGATACTGCCTTATGTCTAGTGGTTAAGGCACAAGGCTACAAACTGGGAGACTGGGAGTTCTAGTTCCACCTTAGGCATGAAAAATGGATGGGTGACCTTGACCAGTCACTCTTAGCCCAACCCATCTCACAGGATTGTTGTTGTGGGGAAAATAAGAGAAGGAAAGAATATTAAGTATATTCACAGTTTTGAATTATTATATAAAAATGACAAAGGTGGGATATAAATAAAAAGAACAATAACAGGTGAGGAAAAAGCAGTGGGAGCAGAAGAAACTTTCTGCCAGTTTCCCCACTGAATTCCCTTTCCTCCCTCCTATTTGAAAATAATTATTTAGCAGGGGAATGAAGAAACTAAATGAACAAAATGTTTCAAAACCAAAAAAACTTAATCCAAGATTCTATTTTGTATCAGCATAACTATTTTATATTATTTCAGTTTGTGCTTCCACTAGGACTCGGAAGACTGGAAAAAAAAAAAAAACAAGCAGAAAATGATACATTAGATGTTGAAAATTTAAGAACCAGCCTGAAAAAAAAAAGTTGATAAACTGAAGAACATGATTATCATCTGTCCTGCTGAAATCATTATGGAAATTCTTAACTTAGTGTTGACTTTATTCTAGGTTAAGGGTGCTGAACTGGGAGCTGAAGGTTTTTGGGCAGTGAAAACGAGAAAGATACACAAAATAACCCTTGTCAAATTCTCATTGTTTTTACATAGAAGTAATTTGAAGATAAAAGTCTATTTCCTGTTCAATCACTTGAGAATTGGTGATATTTTAATCTCATGAGGATGCAAACCTTCACTAAAAGGAAAATTCCCATGTACTCAAAATATCAAATTTCTTTGGTAATGTTTCCCATTTTTAATGGCTGTTTATTTGCTTAACAAAACAGATAAGATTCTGGATGGATTATAGTCAGCTGGAACAGTAGTGTATGAAATGGAACTGTGCATGAAGTTGGACTCACAATCCGATCAGTCCCAACCACAATGGACAAGCAGCAAAGATGCAACTCATGGACCTCCTTCATTATCCAAGGCAAAAATGCTCAACAACTAGTGCTGTTATTCAATAAAGTGTCAAAGAGAACACTGTGCAGTACTACAGGCCTTAATACTGAGGGGGTGCTAATATTTGTAACTCAGGGTTGATATGAGGAGTCCATGGTGCTTCTTCTCCGATCTTGGTTGTTTTCTTGCACACGTCTCATCACCCAAAGTACATAACATCATCATTACTGATGATGTTACCTAGTTTGGGTAATGAGACGTCTGCAAGAAAACAACCAAGATCAGAGAGCAACAAGGACCCCACAATGGGTACCACAAGACAGAAAGTTTTTCCAGTTAAGGAGTCTATGATTTGGGGAAAAAAACCTTCTGAGACAGACTTTTCCGGTACCAACTCATTTACATTTGCAATTCAGAATATTAGATTTCACAGACAAATTGGAACTTCATTTTGTGGCGGGTTTTTAATATTTCTGTTTCTTCTGTTACTTATAGTTTCAAATGATTGTGCTATTTTTAAAATGTAAGCTAATATATGTGCAACTGAAGAGAACACGTGTTACTGGACAAATTTAAAATACCGATAAACAGAAGATGTACACTGAAGTGGTGTCCCAAATCATCAGGATGTTAAATTAGATTAAGAGCTGATTTGGAATTGCAATTTATACATAATTAAATCTAGAAATAATCTATGATTATAATTATTGACTGATAATTTGAAGAGGTATTATCTAAGAATTTACAGGTACAGCCATTACTGTTCTAGAATGGAACTAAGGCAACCAACATGTTTATAATATGGGGTCTCTTGTGAGTGTCAATTATATAATATTTAACTTTTTCTATAAAACAGTTTTCCTCACACTAGTGACCTCTGTATCTATTGGAGTTTCTCATAATCCACAGTTAGCACAGCCAATGGCAGGCTGTTTGAGTGATTAAATAATTGGAAATCCATCATATATGGACACATAAAGTTGTAGAAAGTTGCCAAAGGATATTCTTCAAATCTTGTTTTTAGGAATATAAAAAAGGCAAGAAAAATATTCTCAGTGCAAAGGTCTCTTACAAAGAAACTGATTTGAAAGCCTGAGATCTAAACAAAAAAAAAAGAGAGAGCATTTTATCTGAAGGAAAATAAATGTGTTGAAAAGGAGAGAGAGGCACAATTAATATAAATGGAAAATTTATTTTATTTATTTATTTATTTTATTTATTCAATTTCTATACCGCCCTTCTCCCGAAGGACTCAGGGCGGTGAACAGTTAAAATGACATACATATAGAATGTGAATATAAATAATTAAGCCAGTTTGGCTCGACAGTTAAGAATCTTCAACATAAAGATTTACAAAATTAGAAAAGATTTATGCCAGACCGGCTTGGTGAAAAAGAAAGGTCTTAAGTGCACGACGGAAAGTACGAAGATCTGGGATCATTCGTATCCCTGGGGGTAACCTGTTCCAAAGGGTAGGTGCCTTTGGAATAGAGAAACTATTCTAGAAACTAAACTAATAGAGAAACTGCAGTCTAAGATGTAAGTTGAATCATTTTGTGCATAATTCTTTCACATACAAAAGCCATCTTGAACTTGAAAATCCTAATTGATGTCTTATCCATATCTGTTAAATCACTCTGAAATCAAATTGGCTTCTGCCAATATGCTATCCTCTGGAACAGTTGGATGACAATTCTCTCTCTGAGTTAGTATGAAACTGATGGAAAACATAATCCAAATGCCTATCTTTTTGCAATAACCAGCAATTCTCCAAGCATCTACCCTATATTTTCTGTCGATTTCATACTAACAAAATGAAATTCAATGGTGAAAAAAGTAAGGTTCTACGTTTAAGGAAGAAAAACAAAATGCACAGGTACAGTATATGTTGCACCTTGCTCAATAGTAATAACTATGAGAGGGACCTTGGAATCCTAGTGGACAACCATTTGGATATGAGCCAGCAGTGTACAGCGGCTGACAAAAAAGCCAACACAGTCCTAGGCTGCATAAACAGAGGGATAGACTCAAGATCATGTGAAGTATTAATATCACTTTATAATGCCTTGGTATGGCCACACATGGAATACTGCCTTTAGTTTTGGTCATCACGATGTAACAAAGATGTGGAGACTCTAAAAAGAGTGCAGAGAAGAGCAACAAAAATGATTAGGGGACTGGAGGCTAAAACATATGAAGAAGGGTTGCAGGAACTGGGTGTGTCTAGTTTAATGAAAAGAAGAACTACGGGAGATATGATAGCAGTGTTCCAATATCTCAAGAGCTGCCACAAAGAAGAGGGAATCAAGCTATTCTCCAAAGCACCTCAGGGTAGAACAAGAAGCAATGGATGGAAACTAAGAGAGAAGCAACTTAGAACTAAGGAGAAATTTCCTGACAGTTAGAACAATTAATCAGTGGAACAACTTGCCTCCAGAAGCTGTGAATGCTCCAACAGTGGAAGTTTTGAAGATGTTGGATAACCATTTGTCTAAAGTGGTATAGGGTTTCCTGCCTAAGCAGGGGGTTGGACTAAAAGACCTCCAAGGTCCCTTCCAACTCTGTTATTCTATTCTATTCTATTCTATTCTATTCTATTCTATTCTATTCTATTCTATTCTATTCTATTCTATTCTATTCTATTCTATTCTATTCTATTCTATTCGAATTCAAAATGATGACATTTCTGAAATGATTGTCTTTTCATTTCTACAATGATTTAAACTAAAGTCTAGAAACATATACTGCATTTTGATTTCAAATCAGCACTTACTTGCTTGCGAGGCTGAGCAATTCATGTCTGTTTACAACTGCTGACTTCTTTTCCAGCTCCCAAAGAAGAACATTGATCAGGTAGGAGTTCCTAATGTTAATGGGGACTTCCTCAAACATGTTTTCAAAGGCAATTCCTGCTTTTTTCAACCTGAAATGAAAAAGCACATATATATTTCTTACAGTCACACCAGAAACAAGCAATATTCTCAGCTTCTCACTGCAGAGACTACCATGCTCCGTTTTTCCAATCGTGGAGGATAAATTTTTGGAAGGAATGGAAGAAAAAGAGCCTGGAGAGAAAACTGATTTATTCCACGCACTTTTAACATTTTTTATGGGAAAAACAGACCAAAATAAACAGACTTGGATTACAAGTGTGAAGAGTCAAGAAGCAGTTATAATGTCAAGATCTAGAGAACTTTGGGGTTCCTTTTAAGCTTAACTAGGTTCTCTTACAAAAAATAAAATAAAATTGGAGGACAAGCAACATATCCATCACTAAGTCATCCTAACAATACACTGAAACACTGGTGTCTTTGGCATGCTGAAGGTGACAGTCACCGTCAATATGGTCAAAAGTAAATTATAGCCAGTTTGGGATAGTGGTTAAGACCTTAGGCTAGAAACTGGGAGATTGTGAATTTTAGTTCTGCCTTAGGTCACTCTCTCTCAGCCCCAAGGAGGAGCCAATGGGAAACCACTAAAAACCAATAAAACTGCAGGGATCAGTCCAGGCAGAAATCAAAAATTGAATAGAAGACATTTTACACACACACACACACACACACACGTATATACATACATGTGTGTGTATGTGTGTGTGTACTGTGTTTCCCCCAAAATAAGACCTTGTCTTATATTGGTTTGCCACCAAAAAAAAAAGGCACCAGGTCTTATTTTGGGGGGCGGAGGGGGGGAATGTCATCCATTGACTCACCTCATTTGTGCGCGCCGCCCCCAGCCTCTTTTTCGCTATCAGAAGCCTTCAGGAACTTCTTCATCCAGCAAGGCTTTCCTGAAGGCCTCTGCAGCCAATAACAGAGCTCCAGATCGATCTGGACCTCTGTAATTGGCTACAGAGGCCTTCAGGAAAGCCTTGCCGGCTGCAGCAAAAGAAATGGGCCGAGGTGCTTGAGACCTGGCTGCAACTGTCCGAAGGTAAGTAGTAGGGCAACTCCATTCCCCCATTCCCACCCTAGCTTAATTTTTACCTTGGAGTGGGTGGGGCCTTAATTAGGGCTTATTTTGGGGATAGGGCTTATATTGGGCTCACGTATAAAAATCAAGCTAGGATTTACTTTCTAGTAGGTTGCATTTTTGGGGAAACACGATACACACACACACAAATTATACCCCCATGCCTTAAAAATTCCACAACAGTGGTGCTGCCTTCATTTCTGAACTCCTTCTATAAAGACCTCCAGTGTTGCCAAATATACAATTGGTTTGCTTCTGTGCAAAAAGCATATCGACCTCTACACACACACACACACAGACAGCTTTTCAGAGCACAAATTCAAACTTGGCCTTTCTCCAGGCAAGTTTGCTACGCCAGTTACTTTTAAATAATTATTTATGCATTAGAGACTGCATGGGGAAAATACTACAACAATATTATTTTGGAAGTCCTACATGTTTCAAATCAGCATATAAAAAAATAGAGGCATAATCCTGGCAGTTGTCCTTTGACAAATGAATATTGTCTAGATCCATGCAACATTCTAGCCATTAAAGTAACCCATACTGGCTGCGTTCAATGACATGGTAAACTATAAATTACTGTTTACAAACCATAATCACTGGACATGCTAAATCAAAGCCAGGCAACCATATTATGATGTCATCTGTTCTGGGAATTAGATCAATACAGAATGGGATTCTTGGATTTTCAATGTCGGTACACTGCAGAGTACCATTATGGTCCTTCATTGGCTTTTTGTTTTTTTTACCATGTTTTCATTTATAATTTAAAACTATAGATGAGTTTTAAAGGCTTCCACATGTCTGTTCTTTGTAACCACAATCCAATTAAAAAATACGTGGCACCAGAGGTGGGTTTCAGCAGGTTCTGACCAGTTATGGAGAACCGGTAGCAGAAATTTTGAGTAGTTTGGAGAACCGGTAATAAAAATTCTGACTGGTCCCGCCCCCATCAAGTCCTGGTTGATCGGGAGGAAATGGGGATTTTGCAGTAACCTTTCCCTGGAGTGGGGAGGGAATGGAGATTTTACAGCATCCTTTCGCTGGAGTGGAGAGGGAATGGAGATTTTACAGTATCTTTTCCCTGGAGTGGGGAGGGAATGGAGATTTTACAGTATCCTTCTCCTGCCATGCCCACCAAGCCATGCCATACCCACCAAGCCACACCCACAGAACCAGTAGGAAAAAATTTTGAAACCCACCACTGCCTGGCACTCAAGTTCTATGGATGGGTGGGAGCAGCAGAGTATTTAAGTTGTTCTCAGCCCCCTTGAAGAAAAGAACTATTTGCACCACACACACACACACAGAGAGAGAGAGAGAGAGAGAGAGAGAGAGAGAGAGAGAGAGAGAGAGAGAGAGAGAGAGAGAGAGAGAGAGAGAAAGCAGGTACTGAAAAGTCCTGTTGGGCATCCAGTTGCATAATTCTAACTTTAAGTTCTTCCACTAGAGAAGAGTAAGGAAACCTTTCTCTGAAACCAGTCTTCTCCAGACTGAAATCCTTCAGAAGTGTTAGGACTTCAACTTGGGAAACAGGCTGTTAATAGAATCAGCAGCCGTATTGACTAGAATTTCTAGAAACTGAATCAACCATATCCGGAGAAGTTGAGCCTGAGAAGATGTAGACAGTGATAACGCAGGAGGACAGGTTGTCCCCTTACACCATCATAGAGAAGAATTTCCAGTAGGTGCCTACCATATTAATTATTCAAGAGCCTTGGTGGCACAGTAGACTAAAGTGCTATTAAGTAGCACCAGCTGCCTGCAATTACTGCAAGTTCAAATCCCACCAGGCTCAAGGTTGATTCAGCCTTCCATCCTTTCGAGGTAGGTAAAATGAGGACCTGGATATATATAACACCGCTTAGAGGGGGCCGAAAGCTCTACTAAGCAGATGTATACAAAAGTATGAAGGCTATTGCTTAACACATTATATAATACCGCTTAGGGGGAGTGGAAAGCTCTACTAAGCAGGTATATACAAAAGTATGAAGGCTATTGCTTAATGCATTGTAAGCCGCCCTGAGTCTCTGGAGAAGGGCGGCATATAAATCAAACCAATAGATAGATAGATCAATAGATAGATAGACAGACAGACAAACAGACAGACAGACAGACAGACAGTCTGAAAGGGATAGGAATAGTTTTTAAATGGGTGGATGAGCTACACTTTTGAGCATTTCTCCCCACAGGAAAATACAGGTAGTCCTCGATTTACAACAGTTCATTTAGCGTCCATTCAAAGTTACAATGGCATTGGGGAAAAATGATTTATGACCATTGCAGCATTCCCCCATGGTGACGTGGTTTATATTCGGAGGCTTGGCAACTGACTCACATTGATGACGGTTGCAGTGTCCTGGGGTCAAGGGGGTCATGATCCCACTTTGTGACCTTCTGACAGGCAAAATCAATGGGCAAACCAGATTCACTTAACAACTGTGTTACTAATTTAAGAACTGCAGCGATTCACTTAAGAAATGTGGTGAGAGAAGTGGTAAAATGGGACAAAACTCACTTAACAAATTTCTCACTTAGCAACATAAATTTGGGGCTCAATTGTGGTTGTAAGTTGAGGGCTACCCATATAGCATTCTTCAGCACCTTTGTGTTAAATTGTAGAAGGACATTCTTCAAAGTTCTTCTCTGTTCAATCAGTCTCCTGACTTAGGGTACACAGAACAAGCTACCCTTCTCATCTTAATAAAAATATTGAAAAATAAATCCCATGCACACTGAGTTTGCAAGTATCGGATCCAATACATTTCCCTCGTTCCACAAAAATCAGGGCAAATCCTAAGGATCTTAACAGTTTTTCTTCTTCCTGTTTCTTACCCTTTGCTGTTAGATGCTGCTTTTGATTTTAAAAGTGACATTTTTCCTTCTTGTTTTTATTTGCTCAAACTTTCAAAGGGATCTTTTAGTTTTATAAGGAAACCCAATTATTATTCTTGCTGCTTACTATCTAAATATATTTCCCCTTCTCAAATACTAGCTGATGGTTTTTGCAGTTTTGCAAAAGATGGAACCAACACTTCATTCTCCAAATGGTGAAATAAATATTTACATAGCACCCTGTCCACCTCCAAAC
Organism: Masticophis lateralis; assembly: GCA_030761175.1. Taxonomy (NCBI): domain Eukaryota; kingdom Metazoa; phylum Chordata; class Lepidosauria; order Squamata; family Colubridae; genus Masticophis; species Masticophis lateralis. The sequence continues at coordinate 19,528,801 of JAUDYJ010000003.1, read as the reverse complement.
CCAACAGACTGTCCCCTTCTTTCCTAGTCTGAGCATTACCCAGGGATTTCTTTTTATTTTTTAACAAAATTGAAAAGCTGAAGACTTAAAAAAAGAAAGAAAGCAAATGGCAAAAGAGGAAAGAAAAGATCATTTGGAGAAAGCTTTTCTTTTTTTTTTTTTAAGTCTGCAATTTTAGAAAGAAATCATGCCATTTACAATTTCTTTTCCCCCAAACTTTCTCAATCTGGCTACAAAAAATGTTATAGGAAAAACCACTGTTGAAAACCCTAGAAAATAGCTTGTGACATCCAGAATTTATTTGATAGCAGTTCGAAAGCATGCAAATGCAACTAATAAATAGTTACTGCTTCGGCAGGAAAGATTACTGCGTTCCATATTTTCATGCTGTCCTCATGATGTTGGAAATGTGTTTCAGAGAACTGGACATGAGCACTGCCCCCTTAAGTCAGTAACAATTGGATAGGAGAAACCTTTAAACCTTTATATCTATGTCATTAATCAAATGTATTCGATCCTGATCTTTTCCTCTAGCTATCACCTGGAATGTGGAGTGTACCACCTTCTACAGATGGAGATGTCATAATTTTGATCTCTTACTTCACCTTTATCCTTCAACTGGATCTTCAGAGAACAAGCTGCTAACCAAGTTATGTGAACCATACATTCTGGCATTCTAAAGTTCTCTTTAATTATTTGATACTTGTGGATATAAAACAAAGCAAGAAATGGAGAATGTGTCCAGCTAATCTTGTCCCTTAGACACAGGTGTGTGTACTATGATTTAACATCAGCCTAAATGCAAAGAAGGCTGGCTTATTTAAATGCATACTTAGAAGCTCTTCACATCCTCATTGCCCATAGTATCATACATTATTTTTTTCAGAAGGAAACTCCAGAGTCCATTGTGGTTCCAAATGAATACACAGCCATTGAGTTATGTTCTTACAAGAAGGTGACTCTTAACCATGAGTACTGGCCCTCAAGCCTTGATTTTATGCAGACCGCCAAGTGTCACTGTAGATTTTGTAGGCTACAATGTGGGCAAACGGTTGGCAACATCTGGGCACCATGCTGCAAATTAATTCGTCTAAGGTGGTATTTTGAGATACCAAAATTAAATAAAAATAGTTCTTTTCCTAATGTTAAAATAAATGCAATCTTGCATCTGCAAATCTAATGAAATGTCAGTATTCACCTTTTTTTTGGAAGGAGATACATCAAGACCTCATGAAATGTTGAGTCAGAATGCCACTGTCTCAGTAACACAATCTCCCTCCAGTATTCCCACAGACCACGCCAATGATTGATGGTTCAAAGATTGGGCTAAAGCATCTATACATAATTCCTATGAATTTCTGGCTTAGATGCTACATACATGTCCTCATTTGAGACTTATTCTTTACAATTGCTTAGATTACCCCTCAGCTGCTTACTTGTTAGTAATTTCATCCTAATCTAGAGAGCTTTACAAGCTCAATTAGGACTTTTACATACATTCATCTAAAGGGACATGGTGGCTAGTGGCTAAGATGCTGAGCTTGTAAAGTCAGCAGTTCAGTGGTTTGAATCCCTAGTGCTGTGTAACAGGGTGAGCTCCGTTATGTTAAAAGAACCTTTACTTTCATCTGCCATGACCTTATATGGTACACAGCAAGTTATTTTTTAATGCAACAAGACTTCAAAATGGTGTGTCACATACCACAGGAGATCCTGGATTAAAGATATGCTTAAAACAATGAGCAGGCTTTGGGGTGATTATCTAGAACAGCTTTGTCCAGCTGGTACACAATAGATATACTGCATCTGAATTTTCAGAATTGCCAACTGCTGTAGTGAATCACAATGCAAAATTGATCATACATCTTGAGGACAGGACAATTTAGGGGGAGGTTGGTTGGTCCAAGATCCTTTTAAACAATGACGATCTGTCAGATTATACAATTTTAAAACATTTATTCTTATACTAAATATATTCAATGTTTTCTAGGTCCCCTGGATCTCCTCTGTTCTTCTTGAGTCATGAAAGTGATCAATCTATATAATAAGGTGCCCTTGGTTGACTAAAGATGGTCGGAGGAGAAACAGTGCTTTGGGCTCAAGCAATTTAGGGGGGAAATTCTATCATTGCTCTGGACTAGAGTTCAACTCAATTTTGTTAATGTTCATGTCAACAGCTATGTCATGGCAAATCAAGATGAAACACACTTTAAAAGACATTCAGAGAAAATCCCACTAGTTCTGATACAACCGATGTACATTTTAAAGCACATTTTAAAAGGTCAATCAATATTTGCCCCAAATGTAGCCTTAAGACAGTTTTGTTCTGCAACTAGAACAAGTGTGACAATTCTTGTCATTTAAAAGATACTTGTTTTTTGCTCTGGTACCCACAGAAACAATTTGCGGAAAATGGAAGGCAATTCCTTCATATTGAAGACTACATAAGAGATAAGGCTATAGAATAGTAGTTTCAGTATTTTCAAAATAAGAGACTGGATTTACATATGCAGCTAAGCATACTATTGTTTGTTTGGGGTATTATGCTAACTTGGTCATGGTGGTTTTCAAAATAGGGTTTACAATTTAATTCAGGGGTGCATTACCTCAGGTAAAAGCATATAGCCTTTATAGATCTCTAAAACATGTTCTAAAATTGTAACCAATAACATGATATAAACAGGAAAGACTAAGTTAGGGAGTAATTGTATTATAAATTCAAGTCTCAATTCCCAATGACTTCAAGACATCATTTCATACATTTCAATACAACATTACAATAGTAACTTGTGAGCAGCATAGTGGCCTAGAATTGGAGCTCTTGCCTTACAGTCAGGAGACTGTGAGTTCGGTCCTAGATAGTGGCAGATATTTCTCTCTCCAGGTGCAACAAGAAAATATCTGCTGTGAGCTATGAGTAGGCATCAGGAAGGGCATCCGGTCAGTAAATGCTCAGCTCCATTCAGCTGCCCCAACTCCACCCCGAAGCAAGGGATTACAGGGTCATTAATAGAAAAAAAAATGAAGTAGTAATTTGTCTTCACTTTCTTATTTCACACTCCTAAAAACTTCTTGAAACTCTTCCATCCCACTATTAACTAGGTGTGACTTGCCTACCTTCTGAAAAAGCCCAAACAAAATCACCCTGATGCTGCTATCATACAATACTACTACACACATTTAATTTTAATAAAAGGTAAACAAAATCAAACAGCCAGTTTGGTGTGGTGGGGAAGGCACTGGGCTACAAACCAAGAGACTGCAAATTCCTTTCCTATCTTAGGCATGAAGCCATCTGGGTGAGCTTGGGCCAATCATTCTATCTCAACCCTAGGCAAATCATTTCTAAAATTTTGAAGAAATCAAGAAAACTGTAGGGACTAGTTCAGGAAGTTGCCAAGAGTCCTGATTCAAAAGGCACAAAAATCTAAAACTCACAAAATAAATGAGATGCTGTTGTGACCCATACGCGGTCTGTGCAGCTAGTAGCTGATTCAGACAGCAAGGAGGCTGGTGTGGTGCTGCGCCAGCAGTCTGTGCAGCTGGCATTCGAGTCGGACAATGAGAAGGCTGGAGAAGATCTGGTGCCAGAGGTGGGGATTCAGCCAGGGTCTTCAGAACCTCCAGAAGCTCGCTTAAGTGAAGAGGACGAAGAGGAGGAGCCTCTTCTCGATGCACGGGTGCCCAGAGCTGCCAAAAGGCAAGAGTGGCTCCTCAGGAGGTGGTTTCCTCGAGAGTAAGGCTTGGGGCTAATTGGCCACTTTCTTAGCCTATTTAAGGAGGAACACCGACTGAAGCAATTTGCAGGGAACAACTTAGTTCACATACCTTCGTGTCTTGTCTTGCTTATCTTATCAGCTTCCTTCAAACTGCTTCTGGACATTCTGTCAACCATAGTAAGCTTTCAGTTATTATTCTTTGAATTCTTGGTGGCTGTTAATGCAATTAATTAACAGCCGTTGTTGTAAAAGACTGGTTTATTCAGTAAACTAAGGTTTGAATGGACTGTGTGTGTGCTGTGTTCTTTGGGGTCCGTAGCTGGGGCAGAACAGATGCGTTGATTTAGTGCTTTCTGGAGTTAATCCATAGAAAATCTTTTTAAAAAAAACAATTGTCACCTTCAGACCAGATCAGGTTATAAACCTCTTCTTTAGTGTGATGTATGACCCCAAGAGATTGTGTTGTATTCAATAATTTTAAGCACATTGTATAAATTAAGCCACAGATATTCAAGGTTACAATCTAGATTGTGGACTTCAAGCTCCTACGTATGTAGACCTTGTTAGTTTTCTTAAAAAATTAGAACAGGGACCATTATCTGTAAGGGTATACTCAGAAGTAAAAGCTCCTTTTAGGATCAATGGGAAAGCCAGGGAATATAAAATTACTGTGGCAAGATGTAAAGATGTCATGTAAAGATGTAATGTAATGTAAAAATGGAAAGATGGAAAGATTTGACGCTACCCAGAATGGAGGAATGGTTGGTGAACTTTACAGCTTTTCCTGAAAAGGGTAAGTTAACTTCACTGATTACAGAAAAGACATTACCTACATTTATTGATGACCAGAAGCCTCTTGTATGCTTTTTGTATTAAAAAAAAAGAAAAAAAAAGAACATTTGAATTGTGGTTTTGATAATTTTTGGGATAGATTATAAAAAGAAAAGTAATATGATAAAACTTTAGGGAGTGACAGAGAGAGAGATTAAAATATATTTGTACTTATAATTGCTGTGAAGAATATCAGAAGCCCCTTTATATCTAAAAGTTTTAATTACACACAAACAGACACACAAAAAGTAAAACGGTTAAAACCAGGATTCTTGATCTTCACATTTTTATGTGAAGAATTGAAGCCCTGTATTTTCCGTCTGTTCTGCTCAATTTCATTTGCCTTAAGCGCTTGTCCTCTATCTGGAATGATAGGCATAGCAAATCTTTCCTTGGTGAAGCAAATTTTGCTTCTTTACTGTATCAGTCATGAAGGCTCTCACTACTTGCAGCTACTGGGAAAGTACATATATCATACCTGTGTAGGTTTTACAGAGTTTCATCGCAAATGATTTGACTATTTTATGCCTCCAGTCCATCTGCCACCCACACCCAGAATTTCCTTTTGCACTTACGCTTCTGGAGAAAAATCCTTTTCTTTGCAAACATCCATCAATTTAGGTGTCAGACGATATGCTTTTAGGGAGAGATAGCCCTGACCAGTTTTTATAGGATCTGAGAGAAAACAAAAGGGAAACAATGAAATTTCATCTCAGCAATTCATATTGGGCCGTTTTTTTTGTATGTCTTTTAATTATCAGGAAAAAATGTGGTATTATTTTGATCCGTCTATGAAACCACAATTTGTGGAGTAAAGAAACATCAATTGCATGTTAGCAGTAGTAGTATTGGCATTATTAAAATTTTTATTTTTTTATGGTTGAATATCAAAATATTATGCAATGATCTATAAAAGAACATCTTAATGATTTCATTTCAAAATAGAATACAATAGTGGAAACAGATCCTCTCTTAAAAATATATTATTAATTTAATTCCATTTCTATATAGAGGTCAGTAACAAATTTATTAGTTATTTAGAATGGTACGACTGTAACAGTTTAGCCAACTTGGGGATTCTGGGAGTTGAAATCCACATATCTTAAATGTTATCAAGACTGGGAAACCCTGGTCCAGAATCCTATCCCCATAGACCACAAAAAAGGATGAGGAGCACCATGGCTTGCACTGTTAAAGATGTGGGATTGGCAGCCCAGTTTCAAGACTCAAGTGCTGTCATCGGATGGAGTAAGCTCCCATCGTTTGCTCCAGCTGGGGACATGAAAGGAGCCCCCGACTGGCCATCCTCCAGGCAATGAGATGTCACCTGCTAATCCTTTCAACCCGGAAGCACCTCGATGCTTCCAACCTGAGGGCAATGCAACACAAAGGACAGGAAATAACTGAGCAACAAGCATGTATTTGGGAAGACAATTGCACAGAATGGGCTGCATTAGAGCTTAGCTTCTTTAATTCCTGTCCCTCTTTTTTAGCCTGGGGTTGAATGGAACTGTATTTTTCCGTGTATAAGACGCTACTTTTTCTTTTAAATATTTACTTGAAAATGGAGGGGCGTCTTATACACAGGAGGCAGAGGAGAAGGCCACACATGCTGGATGACCCTAATTCTTATATGCTGCTCTATCATTCCTCTCTATTGTAGTCGTTTCCTGTATCACATTACCACTCTAGTTTTCATCTTTATTGTTCCTGTGTTGCATTTCCTGTTCTTGTTATATTACTCTAATAACATGGTTTCTGCACATTGAGGGCTAGTAGTGTGCTTACTACAAGCTACATGAAACATGGGGGCATCTTATACATGGGAGTGTCTTATACATGGAAAAATACAGTAAATATTGGAGTGAGAGTTCTCTTAAAATAACCAGTTCCATGATTTCAGAACCTCAGAAGTTACAGTGGGGTAACTGTAAAGGCAGAAGAAGCAAAACTGATTTGCTTCCGAAAGGCTTCCTGTTCCAATTCTCATTTTTGAAACGAGAAAAAGAAGCAAAGAAAACTCTATGGTCAAAAATTTCCCATTTTGCTGCTCTATTTCATAGGTGCAATCTTAAAACTGCTGGAAAACCACATGCAGTCCCATAGTTACCCCTTTCTGGACTAGAGTTTCAAAACGTGACAGCCAATATTTTAAATAGTTCCAGAAACAAATTGAGAATCGACATAGAAAGGGAAAAGAGAAAGCGGGAATCAAATTTCTAAAATAATACTAGAAAAATGAGCTTTACGAATTGTTAGGTTATTTTTTTATCTTCCCCAATGCAAATAAGCCAGACTCGAGGTCCACACACTCATCAACAGCATTTGCCTCTTACCACATTTAAGACTCAAGAGAGTTACATGATGCAGCACAGTATGCAGACTCAGTATTTTTTTTTAAAAAAACACATTTATGTAGGTAAATGTTTCCAGTTACCTAGTTTTTTTTTAAAATGTGTAAATACTTTACACGCTGATGAGCTCTCATTAAAGATGGAAAAAATTATGAATATTTAAAAGAAAAAAACTATGTAGTCTCTAGGACAAAGGTGCTTAATGTCTGTGGCAAGATAACAGTTGAGGTAGACTTGCCAAAGAGAAATTTAAAAAAAAAAATCAAACAAAAATATATTTATTTTTGGTTGTCTAAAACTAAACCCAGCCGCCCCCCCCCCCCAAAAAAAACCCTTTAGCGATCAGTGTGATAAAATGAAAACCCAAGTAGAGTGAAACAAGTGGAAAATTCATCAGGACCTGATGATGCAATATTTCCAGCCAGAATAAGTATATACTTTAACAACTTGTTCTTTACTGTAATCCAATTGTTAACATACTGAAACAATTTAGGGGCAGCTTGTAAGATTGATCGCATTCATTAGTATTTTTTCTGACAGACACTCAGGACGTTACATTTACTTCTCAGCTGGAAACTATATGTGAGCTTGCCAGATATGGCAAAGCTGTGAGTGTTCAGGGAGGGGACAGCTATAAAGCTGTTAAATTGCCTACGGTTCTGATACAGCGCAGAACATCTGGCTTGGAGAGCTTAGGAAACACCATTTTTTAAAAAAAGAAATCAGCAGAAAGGGGGGGGGGAGATCTTTGTGCAACGAAACAGTCCAGGTTTTGTATGCTTCTATCAGATGCATAAAAATTGGGAAGGGGAGCGGGGGGAGGGGGGGAGAGAAGAGAAATACTTGGCAATCTGCTTTATGATTGGTCAGTCTTATGCCGAGCCAGACGTTCCAGCAAGCTGGACTTGTTAAGACATCTGGTGTAGTTCCACTAGCCCCTTCCATGAGGGATGGGAATTGGGAGGAATAAAAATGAAGCAGCTCCTCTGGCATTCCAAAACATACACATCAGGGCTCTGATAGCAAGAAAAATAAACAAAAAGAAGGAAACTCTGTCTAGACTTTGCTGCTGCTGAGGCTGCTGCAGACACAGAGTTGGTATTTACTTGCCAAAGGTCTGCCAAGGCAGCTCTTGAGGCAGGGAGTTCATAGGCGATGTATGTAATAATAATATTGAGGAATTGGGGTTGTTGGTGGCGGTGGTGGTGATGGAAGGAATAATACAGAAAAAGCCACACATGCTAACCGTAAATGAGAACGACAGATTCCTCGATGGCGTGCTGGTAACTGAACTGGGAATCCAGGAGAGCACGGGTAACAAAGGAGCCGTAGTACGTGGACTGATACCAGCCGACATGGAGATGGTCAATATTGACATGGCGAAGACTACGCATCATTTCCATTTGATATTGAACTGCAGAGGAGAGAGAGAGAGAGAGAGAGAGAAGGAAAAAAAAAGAGAGGGACAATAAACATTTTGTAGGATAAGTTTACATCTGAATCTCAGCCATTTCTGAAGGATGCCCTAGTGAAATAAGGGTGGGAGAATCTGCTGTCCTATTTGGCTCTGAAGAATCGCTTGAGGTTGCAAAGCTCACAGACACGAAAGCAGAGACTTTCTAGTCATTCTTGAATTATTTGAAGGCAAACCTTTCCAGATTTTCAAATGATTCTCCAAATGGCTTAATTTGGAGAGACAACCTTTACTTTACTTTACTTTAATTAAATTTATATACTGCCCTACTCCCGAAGGACTCAGGGCGGTGAACAACCAAAAGATAAGATACACATAATACAAATGTTAAAAACCATTTAAAATACATTAAATCCTCTGGCCCCAAACAAATTTAAAACACCCCAATTTATAAAACAAATTTAAAAGCAATTTAAAAGGGAAAAGTTAGGCCAGACTGGCCTGCTGAAATAAGCATGTTTTGAGGGCACAGCGGAAAGTGCGCAGATCCGGGATCCTCCGTATCTCTGGAGGGAGCTCGTTCCAGATGGCAGGTGTCCCCACAGAGAAGGCTCTCCCCCTGGGAGCCGCCAGTCGACATTGTTTGGCCGACGGCACCCTGAGAAGCCCCTCTCTATGGGAGCGTATTGGTCGGTGAGAGGCTACTGGTGGCAGAAGGTGGTCTCGTATGTACCCCGGTCCTAAGCCATGGAGCGCTCTAAAGGTTGTAACCAAAACCTTGAAGCCACCTCTAGTTTTAAAACTTATGACTCTAAAAAGGAGGGATTAGTGAAGCAGGCAAAGCTTTGCCTACAGGAGTTCTGAGGTTCTCTGGTATGCTCAGGTAAAGGCAGAAGATAAATAGAAACCATGTCAACATGTTTCAAGAAAGTCCACTGCCAGAGCTGATGGGAAGATTATCTGATTTTTGAATAAGGCAGTTATTCCCATTGCCTGAAGAACTGGAAGGTTGGGCTGCTCAATTCAGGTATTGTTTTTTCACAAATACTATTACCGAGCTAAATATTTCCCATTCTGCATCTGTACATCTGTTATTTCTCAGTGAACTTAGTAACTATTTCTCTTAAATACCACACCAATTCTCTAAATATCAAGGCTGGTTAGGATTGCCTTGAGTGTAATATCAATCTTCTAAGGCATTTGCCTCATCCAATTATGTGTCAGCTGCAAATCTATTAAGTATCTCCTTCATCTTTTCATTCAAATCTCTTGTAAAAGGTTGAACAGTACAAGAACTGCTCCTCAATAATTTGTTTTAGTTTGAACTATTTGTGCTGACTCTTTGAATATAAGTATGATTTTAAATCCCGCTAAATAAGTTCTCATGCTATCCAACCGTGTAACTAGCTTGCTAATCTGAATGCCACAAAGAACTTTTGTCAAATATTTTGCTTTGTTTTCAAAATGGTTACAGATCAATTGCTTTTTAGTCTCTCTCGCTCTCTAATTTCTTAAATATTGATGCCAAAATGACTGATCAATAGTTCTCTGGATCCTTTCTCCTCCCCACTATTCATTTTTAACAAACATAACATCCTTTCCTCCAGTAATATGGGACTTGACTTGTTCTCCGGGATTTCACAAAGTTAATATGTAAGAATTTGGCCAGACTTTTGATTATACACAACTTCACTTTGACTTAAAATCACAAAGTCTAATATCATGACATGCTCCTAGTGTTTCTACAATATTGACTAAATACTTTTTCTGTGTATTTGTATGTGTAAAATCTTTTTTTTAGAATATTTAAATTTGACTAAGACCTTTCTTTTGGTTTGTGTCAAGTATAACTGATCTTCTCTGCACTCTGAAACAGAAAATTCTGAGCAAGACATATCAACAATTTTGTGAAAGTACTATGCTTAGCACAATTTGACTCTCAAAGATGTGGGGAGTCCCTCATCACTACAAATTCATGTCTCTCTTAACCATTTACAATATAAAATTGTAAAATCTATAGTGAGGTTCTGTAAAATATAATCCACATTTTCACAGTTTTCATCCTGCCTCATTATTTTGCAGCTGTTTTTAGCCTAGCCCAATCTGCACTAGTTCCTCCAGGGGAAAAAAAAAAGATTTCAATTTTTCCCCAAGACATGGTTTATCTCTTGGTCTTTGCAATAGTAGGGCCCCAGATTTGCTAATATGGCTTTAAATCAGTCTTTCCTGACAACTGTTAATAAAACAACTGATTATTTAGGAAATCATATTTGGATACAGCTACTGAATGCAGTTATAATCTCTTCCAAAGTCAAATTGTGCTTAAATGACCTTTATTATTATTGTCCATGCTTGCTGCCCATTTCTAGTCAATCAAACTACTATAATGCAGATAATATGTAATTATTTATAGCATGCTTTTTGAAGTGAACAAAAGAAGCTTTCTGTATCACAGAAAAGGCCTACCATATTTTTCAGAGTATAAGATGCTCCGGACTATCAGACGCACCTACCTTTTTCGGCCTCCATTTTCCGACTATTCTGGATAGCGGGGATTGGAATGGGTGGAAAATGGGCTAAGCGGAGGCCGAAAATGGGGCGGACAGAGGCGGCAATAGGCTATGGCAATCCCTGTAGCCTGAAACAGTTGAACCTTGGGAGGCCACTCCAACCATCAGCTGCGTGTGCTAATCAGGTTGTGCTGAAGCTGAAACTGAAACAGGCTGTTTGCTGTAAGGAGGCAAATTGCTGGATGTAGAGGCCAAAGAGTGGAGGCCGATGGGTGGGTGGGCTACATTCAGTGTATAAGACACACCCAAATTTTCACCCTTTTGGGGGGGGGAAGTGTGTCTTATACTCCAAAAAATATGGTATTTATGGTAGTTTGGTCTCCTGTGTCCTAGATTGGCCAGCAAGATGCATTTGGTAGCTTGCTACTTATTACAAGAGTTGTTCATACATACATATTACCTAAATACATCTTACAATAAATCTATATGATAGCACTGTATTAAACTTTTATGTTCTTTGGGGGGGAGGGTAGCAATTTCAGAATAGTTTCTTTACATTACCTAGGACAGTGATGGCTAACCTTTTTGCCATCACGTGCCAAAAGTGGGGGGAGTGCAGGGGTGTCGTGCGTACATGCGCCCACACCCATAATTCAGTGCATCCCGCTGTGCGTGTGACCCCCTGCGCTCTCCCTGTTATTGGCACGTGATGGCACAGTGGGACCAGAAGGCCCGTTTTTCACTTTTCCCAGGCTCCAGAGCCTTTCTAGGAGCCTGGGGAGGGCAAAAACAGCTTTCTCCAACCTCCCTGGAGGCCCGAAACAACCCATTTCCCGACTTCTGGTGGGCCCAGAAGGCTCGAAAATCAGCTGGCCTGCATGTGCATGTGGGCTGGAGCTGAGCTAGGGCAACACTCGCGTGCCCACAGATATGGCTCGGCGTGCCACCTATGGCACACGTGCCATAGGTTCGCCATCACGGACCTAGGAATTTCATTTCAAAACAATATGCAGACTATCATTCCAATTTATCTTTAAGACTGAAATAATGTAAAGAAGTAACAACAAATGGACCAACGCTACTGCATATGGAAAAGGATTTAAGGGATCCTTACTGCTCTTTTGAGCTTGATTGTTTTCTTGCAGACGTTTCATTATCTAGCAACACTGATGATGTTACCTAGTGTGGTTAATGAAACGTCTGCAAGAAAACAACCAAGCTCAGAGAACACCAAGGACCCTCGTTTCAACCCCGAGCGACAAATATTCTCCTTTACTGGAAAAGGATTTCAACCTGTAACCATTTTCCCAATGCTGTATTTCTATTTTTTCCCCAACCTGGATGCTGACTTAAAACTCAGGATAGTTGATAAATATCTTGATCCATGTTCAATGGCATCCTTATAAAAAGCAGCAGGGTGGGAAGAAGATGGGGGATTGTGTGATCTTCTCTTTCCAGCATATTTGTTGGCTTCACATTCGGCAACATGCCTTGAATGGGATGGAGCAAATTTCATTATTCTGACTCAGTTCTTTCTCCAATGGTTTTTGAGTCTTCTTTCAAAGTGGAATGTCCTTTTATCATTTAAATAAATAAGTTTACAGCAGAAACAAGAACGTGTGGCACAGGCCATCAGCTTCTTGCTGACATAAACAGGATCCAGACACAGAATGGAGACAATTAATACATTTTTATATAATCTTTGCATACACATATACACACGTAAGCTTCCAAAAAGCTAATTGAATTATTGTTAACTATTTCCAGAGTACAAATCAAGACAAGATTGTTCTGTGTTGTAAAATATGCAGAACGTTAACTACGTTAAATATAGACTCATGATGGGAGGAAAAAAAAAGTTTACAAAGCAGCCTGTTGTACTAGAAAGTTCTTTTAAACTTTTGATTTAATTGATATTTTACGTACAGATATTTCACAAGAGAGCCAGTTTGTTCTAATGGTTAAGGCACCAAGCTAGAAACCAGGAGACTGTGAATTCTAGTCCCACCTTGGGCATGAAAGCTATCTGGGTGACTTTGGGCCAACCAATGAGTAAATACTCGGTTGATCTGGAAAAAAAAAGGGGGGGGGGAACCCTGCACATACAGTGGTACCTAGGTACACATTCTTACTAGGTTCCAGGTGGCACGATGAGAACCAAAAATGATAAGTACCAAACAATTTTTTCCCATAAGGAATAATGTAGAGAGTCACAAGGCAGCCGACATCAACAAGTTCTAGCTTATGCATGGAGTACCAAACAAACGATGAGTACGGGGGCAAAATTTTCACACCAAAATGTACTGAGTATCAAATTCGATAAGTTTCAAAGCAGTTGAGTACTAAGGTACCACTGAATGGCAAAACATTAGGAAGAAAAAAGAAGGCATTTAACAAAATAACAAAACTGGAAAGGGAAATCAAGGATGGTTTATTGTTAGCTGTTTAATTCATTTTGAGAGAGACCTACAGACTCAAATTTTCTCCAGATTTGATCCCTCAATTTTAGAGTTTACAAGCTAAGAGCAGAGAAGGATGCCTAATTCTGCCACTACAATAAATATGGGAATTGGATCAAGCCACGGGATCATACAGCACTCCCTCACTGGTATACAGATTAAAAATTTCTGGGAACATGGAAGTAGGGGGGTTCCTACCTCTTGGGATTTTTCAAAGGAAAAGTTGATATTCTGTGTATAAGTGAAATATACATAACAGATATTTGAATCCTAATTTGATTTGGGACTCTGGTTGAACAGAAAGTTTGATATAAATCAAGTAAATAAATAAATAAGCAAATATATTACTGTTTTGCTTCACCAGTTGAAAAAACACAATTTATAATATCATTTGGCATACTTAAGAGTACAATTCCTCAAAAGCAAAACTTGGGTTAGTGGAATTTACTTATATGTGAAGTCCCACAGCTGCAGCCTTAAAAGTTTAGTACACCACTATACATACATGCCTACTTACAAAATAGGCTTCACTGAGTTCAGAAGAATGCATTCCACTGAAGTATATAAGGCATGAAAACTGATTCATTCCCTATACTTTTAGATTACTGTTCCAATAACCCTGGCTACAAACCATACCAAATACAATTAACTATCTTTTATACTCTCTGACAGGTCGCAGTCAGTGTTGACAGGTGGACAGAGATCGACCTCGAGGCCCCTTACTTGCAGGGTGCCACAGGGGTCGGTCCTCTCGCCTCTCCTGTTCAACATTTATGTGAAGCCGTTGGGGGAGATCATCCATGGTTTTGGGGTGCGATGTCATCTGTACGCTGATGACACTCAGCTGTACATCTCCACTACAAACCACCCCAATGATGCCCTTGAAGTGATGTCCTGGTGCCTTGAGGCCGTACGGGTCTGGATGGGGAGAAACAGGCTTCGACTCAACCCTTCCAAGACTATGTGGCTGTGGCTACTGGCGTCCCGGTACAGCCAGTTAGTCCCATCACTAACTATTGTGGATGAGTCATTGACCCTCACAGAGAAAGCTCACAATTTAGGCATCCTCCTGGATGCACGACTGTCTTTAGAAGATCATATAACAGCCGTGGCCAGAGGAGCTTTCTATCAGGTTCGCCTGATTCGCCAATTGCCTCCCTTTCTAGACCGGGACTCATTACGCACAGTCACTCAAGCCCTTGTCATTTTCTGACTTGACTACTGCAATGCTCTCTACATGGGGCTCCCCTTGAAGTGCACCCGGAAGCTCCAACTGGTCCAGAATGCGGCTGCGCGAGTAATTATGGGAGCAACATGGTGCTCGCATGTAACACCTCTTCTACGCGAGCTGCACTGGCTTCCGGTGGCCTTCCGAGTGCGCTTCAAGGTGTTGGTTCTTACCTTTAAAGTGCTCCATGGCTTAGGACTTGAGTACCTACGAGACCACCTGCTGCAACCGATAACCTCCCGCCAACCAATACGCTCTCATAGAGTAGGCCTACTCATAGTTCCATCATTAAAACAATGTCATCTAGTAGTTCCAAGGGAGAGAGCCTTCTCTGTGGGGGCACCTACGCTTTGGAACAAAATACCACCTGGAATACGAATAATCCCAGAACTTCGCACTTTCCGACGTGCCCTGAAGACCTTTCTATTTCAACAAGCAGGGCTAGCATAAACATCAAAATTCTATGCCAAGGTCTTAGTAGATACACCAAGTTGACTCAATTTATTATTTACTGTCTATAAAATATATTTATATGTATATGAAATCTTAATCTGTTCACCGCCCTGAGTCCTTTGGGAGAAGGGCGGTATAGAAATTCAATAAATAAATAAAAATAAAATAAATACTGTTCTTAGACTATATGTTTTGAGTGTGTAGTCTTTTCTTGTAAGGTATTCCATTCATTCCAAAGGAGAATATCTCCCTCTCTCTCTCCTTCTCTCTCATATATATAGAGAGAGGGGGGGGGAGGGAGGGAGGGAGGGAGGGAGAGAGAGAATATATATATATATATATATATATATATATATATATATATATATATATATATATAGAGAGAGAGAGAGAGAGAGAGAGAGAGAGAGAGAGAGAGAGAGAAAATACTGCTTCCCTTTCACCTCCAATCCAGGAGCCCTCAGACACATTCATGACAAATCATTTTATACCAAATATATATCGAATCCGAGTATGGGTATGGCTAGCTGATAAGAGCTAAATAGCTTGAAATAGAGCTATACTAGTCTCCCTTTATTTCTTTATCAGCAAATATAAATTTGATATAATTTATTTATTTATTCCTTCCTTCCCTCCCTCCCTACGCCAGGTGTCCCAGATATTTCTAATTTTTTGAATTTGTTCTTATAAAAATGAGAAGGGGGGAGGAGAATATGTTTTGAATTTTTTCAAACGGCCATAGTTTGCTTGCCTATTTATTTTAGTCAAAGGATGTGGTAATGGTAAGAAATATTTTTTTTACACATAGCTTAGCCTCTCAGCACATGACAGATGATTAATATGCCTCTGAGACACCACAGGCTAACAGATATTTTAGAAGGCTAGTGTTCTGAATGCGTCAGATTTCAAATTCTTAGTTAGTGCTATAGTATTCTGGGCAATTTGTCAAACTGAGGTCCACACATTTTTATTGAGGTTACCCAGAAATTATCACCAGAGTTGCAAATTTAGAAGACAGACAGTCTTTCTTTTTGTGTCAAGCTTCTAGACACCTTTAAAATCCCATACAACTGTACTACACATTGCTCCCTCCTTTGTTATTATATTTGTGTTACAATTTTAACAGAGGTGGGGCCCAATGGCTCAGCAGTTAACAGTGCTGAGCTTGTCAGCTGGAATGCTGATAGCCTGGTTTCGAGAACAGAGTGCGATGGGGTGAGCTCCCTTTATTTGCCCCCGTTTCTGCCCACCTAGCAGCTCAAAAGCATGCAAATGCAAGTACATAAATAGGTACCACTATGGTGGGAAAGGAACAGCATCCCGTGTGCCTCAGTGTATAAACACACTGGCCACATGACTATGCAAATATCTTCGGACAACTCTGACCCTGTCAGCTAAGAAACAGAGATGAGCACTGCTCCATGGAGTTGGATATGACTGGAAAGGGGAAATTTTTACCTTTTAATGGAGGAGGAAGAGGAGGAGAAGGAGGAGGAGGTTCTTCCTGCGCCAACTCAGGAAGCGCAAACTTCCTGGTTTAGCTTTGCAGACTAAAGCACCGTAATTAACATCCAGCTGTCTGCAATTATACCAGTTCGAATCTCCCCAGGCTCAAAGTTGACTCAGCCTTCAATCCTTTCTAAGGTAGGTAAATTGAGGACCCAGTTTGTGGGGGCAATAAGCTGAGTTTGTATAAAATATACAAAAGTATGAAGCTATTGCTTAATGCATTGTAAGCTGCCCTGAGTCTTCGGAGAAGGGCGGCATATAAATCAAATTTTTTAAAAAAACAACTGCCCAAGGAGCTGCTGATACAGTTCTACAGAGGAACTATTGAGTCTGCACCTCTATAACTGTCTGGTTTGGTTCTGCAACCCAACTAGACAGACGCAGACTTCAGAGGATAATTAGAACTGCAGAAAAAACAATGGCTACCAACCTGCCTTCCATTGAGGACCTGTATACTGCACGAGTCAAAAAGAGGACTGTGAAAATATTTACAGACTCCTCGCTTCCTGAAAATGACACTATAGAGCACTGCACCCTCAAAATGACGCTATAGAGCACTGCACACCAGAACAACTAGTTCAGAAGAACAGTTTGGTGATGGGAACGATGAGAAGATTAATAGTAGTGCAGAATTAGTGAATAGTTTGATAGTGTTGAGGGAATTATTTGTTTAGCAGAGTGATGGTGTTCTTGTGTCTAGTTGTACTGGTGTGCAATGCTCTATAGCATCGTTATGATTTTATTGCTTATTTGTACCCTATGATTATCATTAAGTGTTGTACCTTATGATTCTTAACAAACATATCTTTTCTTTTTATGTACACTGAGCATATGCACCAAAACCAAATTCCTTGTGTGTCCAATCACACTTGGCCAATAAAGAATTGTATTGTATTTTATTATTGGAGGAGGAGGAGGAGGAGGAGGAGGAGGAGGAGGAGGAGGAGGCGGAGGTCCATAGAAAAACAACCAGAAGCCTTTTTGCATGCTATCTATGTATAGATGACAAACTTTGGTTGTAGTCTAACTGTGAATGTATCTTAGAATATCCTTCTTCTTGGTGGTCCTGATGCAAAACACCAGCCATTCTTTGAATTTGCTATGTTAGCCAAATAGGTGAGAAATAATATTCTGGCTAGAACAAGAGAAGAAACCCATAGTGTTTATGGCTTTTGTTTGGCACCATATTCAAGGCTAACCATATTAAGGTTGCCCTGTCATCCAAACAATTAAGAGAGGCCTTATTATTTTTTATTTATTATGGAACAATAACAATCATTTGTATAACAATCATCTTTGTAACATTTGGCTGCTCAGTTCCTAGGAAAGATGGACTGTTCAGACTGTTTCCATTTTTCTCAGTTTCTACACATGGTCCCATTTTTCTGTGTTCATCTCTCATTTTCTTCCAATCCTCATAAAAAAAAGGCATTTAGCATTCATAACCACAAATTATGCATTCCTAAATATATTTTATCTCAAAGTACACATTTCTAAGCATATTTTACTCTAAATGTGTATTTTGTACACTCTTTAGTAGATTTTCCATGCCAAAAATTGCATCACAAAATTTGGAGACGCATAAAATCCAAGCAATTATTGAGTTCCCATCCATAGATTTGTCTCAGAGTTCAGATGAGCTTGGCTTGATTTGAACTGAACTGTGGATTGGATTAAATCCTCAAGCATCCCTATTTATCAGAGAACTATGACTGGCTATGGTTTAATAACACTACATCTCTTGATAAAGATGAAACTACCACTATTAGTTTCAAAATAATAGGCAAATGAAGCATATTATGTATTTCACAGTATATTTTTTTCTATGGGGGAAATTTTTGCTCTATGTATGTTTTAAAATGTGCCAGAGCACCGTCCTGCAGGAATTAATCATTCTCCATCCTATAGATATCAAGGACGACGAAATTAAGCAAACGAGCAACTCTCCTACAATCTGTCAATATAATAGGACAGCTTCTAATCATTATACCTTTTCAAGGAACTTTTTTTTTTAATGACCACAAGTTGTAAGCTTGCAACATTACCCCAGCTTCAGACAGAAAAATATTTTTGTATATAAATGACTCTTTAAAAACCGGCTTACAACTTTTTTTTTTTTTCAAAATAAAGCTAAAACCTGGTTTGCCAACTCTATTATCGCGCCTCCACTAAGTTAGTTCAGGAATACAGACTAGTATCTTCAACAACAACCACAACAGCTTGCAAATATCCCACATCAAATTACAAAATATGTTATAACCAAAATGGGAATAAGGGGACTCATTTCATTTAGAACACTTGATAACATTTTAATACATCGCTGGAACTATGCATTGCATAAACTCCTGGGAACACGTAAAATCTGACTTCTGAACAGGGGTTATGAGATGGCAGCTAACCAGATCTACTTAAAATGGTAGCTATACATATTCCACAGGATAAAATCCAAAAGCCACGAAGACTTCTATCCAGCAAAAACATAATATTTTGGAGGAGCGCAAGATTTATCTGCCTTAATTTAATTTGCCAAATATTGATAAAAGCACTTGTTTTGCTACCTTTGATCATTAATACTGTAAAACAAGCTTTCACTTTAGCCTCTTCAAGCAATATCCTTTAGTTAAACTGAGAATGATTCTTCCTGTTATGGAAGACCGTCTACAGTTTAATACTCCCAGAATAAGTAAAAAATGAAACTGATCCAGTAGACAGCAAGGATGTTGCTTCTGTCTTTGAAGCATAGACATTTGCAACAGGCTTAAGAGGAGAACTATGTCCACACAGACTTGGCAGTCACCTGAAGATTAGAAAACAAGAAAAACACCAAGCTGCAGTACAATACATTTGTTATGTCAAGAAACACACTTGATGTTGCTGTCCAAATGCCTTAGGACACCTGTTCAAAAAAAATCAGAACATGACCCTAATTTCAACATGCCAGACGCTTATCGATCACTCCTGGATAGGAATTTATGATGATGATTATGATGATGATGTGACATTCAGTTTGTATCAATCCTTAATGACTGCACAGGTTCTTTTTTCTCTCAGGAAAATCTATGCACAACTTGGACTTTAAGATGTTCCAACAATACGTCTCAAGAATTCTGAGAGTTGAAGTCTACAAGTCTTAAACCTGCCAAGGTTGGACACCCCTTCATTGGCAAGTCTAAGGCTTGTTGCTGAACTTTCTTCTTTCATCTTTACACTGAACCACAATGGTTGTGAATTGAGGGGTACCTATACTTGTTGTTGTTGTTAGTTGCGAAGTCGTGTCCGACCTATCACGACCCCATGAACGACATTCTTCCAGGCCTTCCTGTCCTCTACCATGCTCTGGAGTCCATTTAAGTTCACGCCTATTGCTTCAGTTACTCCATCCAGCCACCTCATCCTCTGTCGTCCCTTCTTCTTTTGCCCTCAATCTTTCCCAGCATTAGGCTCTGCTCCAGTGTGTCCTTCCTTCTCATTAAGTGGCCAAAGTATTTGAGTTTCATCTTCAGGATCTGGCCTTCTAAAGAGCAGTCAGGGTTGATCTCCTCTAGGACTGACCGGTTTGATCGCTTTGCAGTCCAAGAGACTCGCAGGAGTCTTCTCCAGCACCATAGTTCAAAGGCCTCAATTCTTTGGCACTCAGCGTTCCTTATGGTCCAACACTCACTGCCATACATTGCAACTGGGAAAACCATAGCTTTAACTATACACACTTTTGTTGGCAGGGTGATATCTCTGCTTTTTAGCATGCTATTTAACTTTGTCAATGCTTTCCTTCCCAGGAGTAAGCGTCTTTTAATTTCTTGGCTGTAGTCCCCATGTGTGGGGACTAGGAAAATAAAATCTGTCACTACTTCCATTTCTTCCCCAACTATTTGCCAGGAATTGAGAGGGCCACATGCTATCTTAGTTTTCTTAATGTTGAGTTTCAAGCCAACTGTTGCACTCTCCTTCTTTACTTGCATCAAGAGGCTCTTTAGTTCCTGTTCGTTTTCTGCCATTAGAGTGGTATCATCTGTATATCTGAGGTTGTTGATATTTCTCCCGACAATCTTAATTCCAACTTTTGATTCATCTAGCCCCATCTTTCTCATGATGTGCTCTGCCTATAAGTTAAATAGGCATAATTCACCTTTTAGGTTTGTTGCAAATTCCTATGCTTCAATGACAAAAGCAACATCATTGCAGTCTCATAGCTGTGCACCATTTTTGAGCTGTCGTTTGGATCAATTTCATGACTGCTCTAGCTAGGCCTTTTGCAGTTAAAAGTCCCATAAGAGCACCATGCCCACTCTCAAGCTGTAAATCTGGCCAGTATTATTTCACGGCACCATCTATTTCCCAAGTAGCGATGAGTCTTAATTTGAGTATTGTGTAAGAGCTGGGAAAACTCTGAGTTCAATTTCCCTGCTGAGTTTTGAATTTTTCTCTCCTTGCCCTCATGTGCCAGCTGTATGTTAAAAGAGTGGTTGTGTGAACAGCAGGGAATAGTCCAATGAAAGATACTCTGAACTCTTTTGAAAAAGGAGTGGAATACGATGCGAAGCCAATTTGGGCATGCCTACCTCGGCTTAATGAATAGATTTAGGTGCAAACTCTTTGCCCGATCTTAGTCTTCCCCTTTTTCCTTCTCGGATATTGTACATGACAAGCAGTACAGAGAAATTTTAAATCAGCAAAGAACATGTAAGACATTTTCAGTTTTCTTTAGAAGAGGTGAGTTATTAAGCTGAAATAGGTACATCCAGATGGAGCCAGTGATACTGTTCCCACAGCAGGTTCAATTGCTGATGGGTTTCTATGTACTATGGAAACATCAAGAAAGTAAATCTATGTCCTGGGGATTAAATAAGTCCTAAATTGCCCAAGTACGAAGAGGGATAACTTACCATGTTGGTCATATTGTAGAAACATCTAAACCTGAATTTACTGCCAAATCCAGATAGCAGAGGACAGGTGTCCCAAACATCAATTGACTGCTGATACCTCTTACTGTTTGCTTAGCTGATGGGACGATGACTAGTAATGTCAGGAAGCCTTATCGGGTCAGCTTTCTCCTGGTTCAAGAATTCATGGGATAATAAACACTTCCTAGAAGTGCGTGAGGATTTCATATTCCCTCAAATCGCAGATCTTATCCTTGGTAATCTGAGGGTGACTTGCTGGACCACCAATAAGGGAGCCCTGATGGCACAGAGGTTAGATTGCAGTATTGAAGGTAAACTCTGCCCACAGCCTGGAGTTCGATCCTCAAAGTTGTGTCAGCCTTCCATCCTTTTGAGGTCAGTAAAATCAGGACCAAGATTGTTGGGAGCAATATGCAAATAATGCTTCTACATAAATCCACCAGGGACAAAATTGAATCGAGTGTAAGGCAGGGCACTTATGTTTGTGTAACATTCAACGTATTTTTTGTAATTTTTCAAAACCAATTTATACCACTACTCACCAGACATGCTTATAAAACGATAAATAGGGTCAATCTTTTATGTGCGTTGGGCACACAAAGGGAAGCTTTTTACTTCTCTGAAAATATCAGTGTGCCTTGTATTCTCTTTTCCTCCCACACCACCTAACATGAGCAGCGAAGTAGGATGCTACCCTAAATAAAAATTAAACATCTGGCAAAACATAATATAGAACATTAAAACTTATGCTGCATTTAATTTTTCTGCTTTGTGGCTGCAAAGGTTGTTCGCAACTCAAAACGTATTTCTCAATTTCAAAAGGTTACAGTCAAGCGAGATTAAGGCAGAGACAAAATAGGAGGTGCAGACGGGGATTCCTAACTATGAAGATTTGAACAGGCAATGTCTTCTCAAATAAAAAGGAAATAATCTTTACCATTGCTCTGATGAATCAGAATAAAACATATCTCACAGTCTAAAGGGTACCCATAATCAAATCAAGTCACCATAAAATAAAATATGTACTAAAAAGGGCTTTCAAATCTATGTACACATTACTATGTCAAAAGGAGGCATGCTCCTTTGTATCACAGGGACAGACAAGACTGCTGCATTAATGCAATTAAATGTACTTTGATGTATCAAAATACTGTATGTATCAAATGTATACAGACATTGATTTGATACATATAAAAATGTATCAAATCAACATGTCTTATTATGCATCTCACTTGAACCTAGCATATTTTTAGCAATAACATTGCTGTACACATGCTGTACACATGGGACGTGATGGCTCAGGGGCTACAACGCTGAGCTTGTCGTGGTGGCTCAGCGGCTAGGACCCTGAGCTTGTCGATTGAAAGGTCAGCAGTTCAGTGGTTCGAATCCCTAGTGCCGCGTAACGGGGTGAGCTCCCGTTACTTTTCCTAGCTTCTGCCAACCTAGCAATTCGAAAGCACATTAAAAAATGCAAGTAGAAAAATAGGCACTACCTTTGGTGGGAAGGTAACAGCGTTCCGTGCGCCTTTGGCATTTAGTCATGCTGGCCACATGACCACGGAGACGTCTTTGGACAGTGCTGGCTCTTTGGCTTTGAAACCTAGAGTTGGGAACTATTAGCACATATGTGCGAGGGAAACCTTTACCTTTACACATTTCTACACTAAGTAGACTAATTACATGATACAGATCTAGATCTGTATTATAGGCAAGATGGGTTCCTCCAGGTATGCTTGGGAGTGTAGTTCTCACCGGCCATTCTGGCTATAGCAGGCGGCAACTGCAATTCATCTGTAGGAACACACTTTATCTACTCCTGTTGAACACCGGGAAAATCTCTAAAGAGATTTTCTTAATTTGTTCATCCTTGCCTGGAAAACAACTTAATGTACACGGATGGCATGCAACCAACCGAGAATGGAATTTTAAACAATTATTCTAAAATTAAAAATCCAACCTGTTAAATCAGTAACATGTTCACAAAATAAATCTTTGAAAGCTATGTTCATCTTGATAATCTAATGAACCTTACTTGACTTGATATGTGTCTGTGGAAAAGTAATATAAATGTTATGTCTCCTGCATTTGCAACCAGCACCCTAAAGTGGTGTTAGGACTTTAACTCCAACAATTACCAGCTACCACGGTCGAAGAATTTGAAGACCTGACACATCTGGAGGTTGCAAAATATTGACATCACGGAGCTACCTCCAATCCAGTTATGCACCTGGCCATTGAAGCTTCCCTGTCTTAAAAATGCAAATGGAAAAGCAATTAATTGAACAAAATTGAGGATATCTGCATGGTCTACAAGATGTACTTAGTTAGGAAGATACAGTACAGTTCTCTTGTACATTGTATTAAGGGAAATATGAGTAGGCTTCAATTCTACAATTCAGTCAATGATACAAAGTCAATGCATTTAGCCAGCAGACAAAATCCCTGCCAACACAGCGAAACTGAATTATTCATATTACAATTCACATTCAATTGATGTTCATTTTAACTGCAAATAATATGATGATGATGATGATGATGATGATGATGATGGAAATGGTTTGGGCAAGATGTTGACAAATATGTTAGCAACTATACTGGATAACTGATCCTGCAAAGTACAGGTAGTCCTTGACTTACGACCACAATGGAGACCAAAATATATGTTGCTAAGCGAGACGTTTGTTAAATGAGCTTTGCCCCCTTTTATGACCTTTCTTGCCACAGTTGTTATGTGAATCCCTCCACTTGTTAAGTTAGTAACATGATTGTTAAAGGGATCTGGCTTTCCCATCGACTTTGCTTGTCAAAAGGTCACAAAAGGTGATCGCATGACCCCAGGACACTGCAACCGTCATAAATATAAGTTACTTGCCAAGCATCTGAATTTTGATCACATGACTATGAGGATGCCGTAAGTGTGAAAAAACGATTGTAAGTGCCATTGTAACTTGAATGGTCACTAAATGAACTGTTTAAGTGAAGGAGAAGCTGGACGTTCCACAACTATCTCCAGGTTTCTGCTTCTGCCTTCTATTTTTATCCTGTTGCCACTATCTCTCCTCCAGAGATTCTTCGCTTGGTAGCCATTCATCCACCTTGGTATGCAAGAGTGATAGGGCTCTGATAACCAGTGATAACTTTCCTGGCAAGTAAAAGGTCAAAATGTAGAAGGAAGAAATCTAACTACCCACCTACCTACCTCTTGGCCTTGTAGCATGGATACATAGCATCTAGAGCAGGGCTGTCAAACCTGCGGCCTGTGGCCAGATGTGTCATGCGCTGGCCACATCCACACCCAGTTTAGCGAAGGGGGAAAAATCATGATATGTCCCGTCACGCCGCCATGATGCTGTGAGTCTGACACCCCCGATCTAAAAGATTCAGCTCTTCTTTCCATTTGAGTACAAAGTTTCATGGGGTTTTTCCTCCAGGTTTTTTTTTAATCTCCCGTCAGATAGAATAATGAAGTTAATCTCATTCTGTACAAGAAGCTGCACATTTCTCCCTCTGGGGAGGGTGCATTAGGATTGATTTGCAGTCTAGCAAGGAGGTTACATTCATAAGGATAATCTACAGACTCACACAACTTGAATTTTCAGAATTGTTTATGTTGAGGAAAGAACTGTAATCCTTGCTTTCAGATTAATTTTAAGAAGGGACTGAAATAATTTTAAAAAGCCAACTCACATATCCATTTGCCTATGATATAATTTCATCCTTGATATTAGAGACTAAGAAGATTTTTTTTTTAAAATAGAAACTAAATCTTTAGAGTCAGACAGGTAGAAAAGTGTTCAAGGTCGTTTTACATGCACATGGGATTTACAAGACATCAATATAATATATTTCTTTTCATGTTCGGTCTAAAATACAAACACACTGCACCAGAAACATATCAAATTCTCAGTTCCCAAAGCAAGATAATATCTAAAGTGATTCCTTGATCCACTTCCTACTAATATAACCAAACTATCCAATTTTAAGATTTTTTTTCCTTGTTGTGTACCATGTCCAAGTTCCTCTTAAAACCTGAAATGAAATCATACACACATACACTCTGGTATGCCTTTTAGACATAAACATGTTTAAGTTTTGTAAAATTATCTGCTATTTCCCCTTGAGTCAAATCAAGGGCTACCAGCCTATTTTTCCTAGCACATTTCTTCTCAAGAGACTACAAGACAAGCCGCCATTTTTCAGAACTCTGGCATATTGGCTTTCTCAGTAATAAATTAGACATCGTTAGCAATTCAGCTACTTTTACTTCTTTTGTTCTTTATTAAGTTGGATCAATGCCATCTGGTTCTACTGATTTATTACTAGTTACCTTCTTTTTCACCTGTAAGGCCTCCTATATCAACCAGTCTGGACACCTGAACTTCTGCTTATATTCCTACAAAAACAACCCAGGAAACCACCCAGGGATGGAATCCAATTATGGCTGATTACCTCAAGAGCCATTTCTTCCCAGTTTCAATTTCACCAGGTGCAATGAGAAGACCAAAAGACTCTTTAAAGCCTGCCTCCCAAACAAAGAACATTTTTACTTGATGCTGAAATAAATTGCCCCAAAATAAATTTGGCATAAATAGAACCCTGTAATAGAGGAATGAAAAATCAGTGCATGTTTAATCTGGGCCTAAGGAAAATGTAATGTAATTTGCAATACTGTGAGCAGTAAAACATATATCTCTTTCTTACCACTACTTCTTTTTCAACCCCTGTATCTGGGTGTATTTATTTTCTGGAAACAGAAGTATTCAGAGACCTACTCTCCCCCCCTCCCGCCCCAAAATAGCTCTGGCACCAAATAAGGCCTGAGCAGTTCCCCATCAGATCAAGCTTGTTTCTCAAAGTCTTCCCCTCCTACAGCTCAAAAAGGATAAGAAAGAAAAAAAATATGTTTTCTTAGCCCCTTCTTGCTACTCAGTGATAGCATGAAGGAAGACCGTCCCTTTCTTCATATGCCAAAGGAAATCTGGAAGCAATTGCTCCTTTCTTATCTCAGGGCTGTCTTTCTTGATTTGGAAGACATTGTCTTTCCAGGCTCTGCATGACAATTGACTGGGATATGATAGAGAAGAGGGCCATGGAGAAAAGGCAAGGACTTTTCTTTATAGCAATGTTGTGACATCAGTGACAGGGAGGTACAAAGGACATCTAGCTGTTGGCATGGTGATCTCCCTCAAGTCCTATTGTTTTTGAACCAGACTGTAGGAGATGATCTGGCTGAGCCTGAAGGAGGGATCAAATGTGTCACTGGTCTCAAGTCCCTTCATGCCCACAAGAGATCTAAGTCCAGCCCACCTTGAGTTTTATTGGCTCTTATCCAGTGGTGGGCTGCTGCCAGTTGTAACAACCGGTTCGGCCAGAACCAAAAATGTGAGCGTGCGGAAATGTGAGTTCATGCGCGTGGCATCAAAAAAAATGGCGATTATATAGGACGGGATAGCGCCAGGGCGGGTGGGCGGGATCAGCCGCTGGCCAGAACTACTGGCTCACCTGAACCGGTCTGAACCGGCAGCAGCAAATTGGTGGAGGCTCTTATCTACCACCAATTTGCTTTGACTGTTAGCAGTTCAGATTCTTGTAGAGAGTTTAAGCCAGGAATGTCAAACTTGATTTCATTAAGGGCTGCATCAGGGTTGTGCTTCACCTCAGGGGGCTAGGGGAGCGTGGCCACGGTGCACATGGTCAGCTCGACATCACTTGTGTCAGGGGTGCCTGTGGTGGCTCAAGCGGTCTGCCAGCAAAAATTGGCTCCAGAGCTCTGTTTTCGGCTGAGATGGCCTACAACCCTCTACCAGTGGCCCTCCCAAGCTCTGTTTTTGCTGGCAGAAGCACTGTGGGCCAGTCCTTCGCTGTTTCCAGGGTGGACCTGCACCAGATCTAAGTATCCCGTGGGCTGAATCTGGCCCCAGGGCCTTGAGTTTGATACCCCTGGTTTAGAACTGCCTGGACTCCTGATTTCCTACGTTTAACACAGATGTCTCACAGCTCCACAGATCAGTATCTCTTCTCTGTCACTTTTTACCAAGAAACCTTTAGGGCTGTCAGTTACCATCAAATACGTATAATTGCCAAAGAAAAGCACCTGCTGCCATTATTTCTTACATTTTAAAAATATTTTTGAGTAAATTAAGGCCTACCATAGGACCCATTTAAAAGGTTATTAGCTTCTGACACAAGTCTCTTTTCGATGCAGTTTTATTTAACAATCCAAGGGAATAAAATTTAACAACCCAGGAAGTAGAATCCAATAGGCCTGGGGAATATCAAAGTTGCATTTTATTATGGCATACTGCTTTTCAAAACTGAGGGGGTGGCCTTATCATTGTCTTCTTCTATTAACATTTAAATGTGCCCACAGAAATCAGAAGCAGCTAATTCTTTACTCAATGTGGTATCCAAGGCATTACATTTAATAAAATGACCTCAATAAAAGTTAATCAGAAGTTTTTAAATGTATCGGCAATAAAACAAATTTTATGGCTAGCAGAGTCAGTTATCTTCTGTGACAAATTAACTGAGCACTCAAAATGAGATGCATCGGTACCATTTTAGTAATGAAAAATGAATGTGAGTCAAACATAACAGAAGGGACCAACTCATTACTTCCCAAATAGAAACCTCATTTGGACAGGGAAGATATTTGTCTATTTTGATGGTCTTTCATGGCTTAGAAGTCTGCTTAATTCTCCCTGGGAATGGCACTTTGCCCCTTGCACTGAATCAGGAATCATAATAATCTGATTTCTCTTCCCAAATCCAAGTTTCAAACATATGCTGTTGCAGCACATTTCACAGATTTGGAAGGCCAGCCCGTCTTTGGGAGCTCATCATCCTCAGCTCCAAGTAGAACAAAATTAGAAAAACAGTAGTTAAAAAAAGTCCATGTCTCTCCAGCTCCAAAGAAAAGACCGGACTCTGCCAATTTTGGCCCTGCACTTCCTAAGCTCTTTGAATGTTTCAAAAATCCAGAAGCTAACCTATGTATGCAATTCTTCCATTCTAGAATTGATTCCAACTCAATTCTAGTACTCAAAGCACATCTGGTCTCTTTCTCTCTCTCTCTCTTTTTTTTTCATTCTAACATGTCATTTGTGCCAGTCTCTGACTGGAGAAGCTTAAGGTTTTTTTCTGTAAAAAGAGAAGCCAAACTTCACCATAACTTATTTAATATAAAAACAGGCCTCCTCGTGAACATCTCTCATTTATGATTATATAAAATCTCTTGTATGGGTGTAACAGTTGGACACTAAGAACAACTGATCAAAGAAGAATCGATGCCTTTGAACGGTGGTGTTGGTGTAAATTATTGTATACTATGGAGAGCCAGATCAACCAAGAGAAAGGTTCTGAATTGTATAAAACCAGAACTGTCATTAAAAGCCAAGATCACAAGGCTACATCTGATTTACTTTGTCCATGTCATACATGCAAAATTCATTGGAGAAGTCACTGATATATAAAATTACAACCGTTTACTGTTAAAATGATGCATCATACTGTTTTTTTTACTTTATTGTATTTTTTTTATTTATTAAAGCACTTTCTTTTGACAATGTATTGATTTTTTAATTATTTTTATTTTATTATTTTAAAAGCAATAAAAATTTTAAAAAATATTGCTAATTTTGACATTCATTGCAAGTAAGGTAAAGGTTCCCCTCATACATATGTGGTAGTCGTTCCCGACTCTAGGGAGTGGTGTTCATCTTCGTTTTAAAGCCAAAGAGCCAGCGCTGTCCGAAGACGTCTCCGTAGTCATGTGTCCGGCATGACTAAATGCCGAAGCACATAGAAAGCTGTTACTTTCCCACCAAAGGTGGTCCCTATTTTTCTACTTGCATTTTTTACATGCCTTTGAACTGCTAGGTTGGCAGAAGCTGGGACAAGTAACAGGACCTCACCCCATTATGCGGCACTAGGGATTCGAACCGCTGAACTGCCAATCTTTCGATCAACAAGCTCAGCATCTTAGCCACTAAGCCACCATGTCCCTTCATTGCAAGTACCCGAAGTTAATTCAGTCATCATTTCCAAATTTACCTGCATTTATGTAGAGATAATATGGTCAGGTCAGGTGATTATATATTATAACTCCTTGGAATAAGGGCATCATTGGTATCTGATCAATATGGTTGACTTTGGAAATGATAACTGAATTATCTTCATTGCAAGTACCTGAAGTTAATTCAATCATCATTTACAAAGTCAACCATATTGATCAGATACCAATGATGCCCTTATTCCAAGGAATTATAATATTTATCACCTGCCCATGTTATCTCTTCATAATTGCAGGTAAATACTAGGAGAACAGACTCTTCAATGGCAGGCTGGAATTTCATGGGTCTTCAGATATCACCAAAGGCCAATATCTATGAATTCCAGCTATGAGGGCTAGGAGATGGTGTGAGAATGGTAGTCCTACAACAAACTGAGGTAGATTGTGGTAGGAATATTGTGGAGGAATATAGATTCCTACCACACTCTACATTAAGCCTAGGAAAACACCCTAGTAACTTGAAGAATAACTGATGTAAATAAGCCACAGCAACTGGGTAGTTCCAGTGATTCAGCTACCGTGTTTTCCCGAAAATAAGACCCTGTCTTATATTTTTTTGAACCTTGAAATAAGCACTTGGCCTTATTGCCATGCGCTCAAAAGCCCGATTGGGCTTATTATCAGGGAATGTCTTATTTTTGGGAAAACAGGGTAGAATGTTCTGAAGCTTGTTCTCAGGATGCAATAAGTTACAGTGGGGATTGTTTAGGTTTTAACTTATCACAATGCATGGAACAATCATGGTTAAGTCAGATCACAATTTCTTTATAAGTTTTTCCTTCTTTGAAAATCCTGGACCAGATATAATCTACCCAGCCACATGCAATAACAAATTCCATTAACAAAGGGACAGCTTTGTATCTTTTAGAATCCTTTATTTAGAAAAGGATTTCCATTGGCAAGTTAACTACATATCACATCGTGCTAAGAACAGATCATAAGAGAAAAACCACACAGCCCCAAATGAAAAACTAGTCACTTGAATACACAACCTGATGATTATCCTTGGCAACCTGATCTGCAACACTGCATGACAAGAAACAAAGACAACTCATTTCAGGAAAGATGGTCAAATTAAATGGTTTAACCCAAATATTAACCCATTTTCTCAAGTTTTCAAGATGTTTAAGAAACTTTCCATTAATTTCTCCTTACCCTAGTCCTCAATTTTTATAGCAATTCTAAATTAAAAGTTAAAACTGGTGAATTGGCTACACACTCCAACTGGGATGTGCCAATGTTCCCCTTTGCTCATCTTAGATTAGAAACTCAAGCAAAAGAGTTGGTATACCATTTATTTTTAAAATACTGAGAAAAATGAGGATTAGTTAATACTCAGATTGAATTGTTCCAGTAAAATTGCAATGAATATATTTTCTTTGTGTTAGGAATGCTCATGAGTCTTCCATTAGCACCTCCCAAATGAGAACACATCCAATATCACAGACATATAAGAAGAGCAAAGGTCTGTTTCACAAAATTATTACTTTTCCATGGTTAAAAAAAAAAATCAACCAAGTGCTCAGATGCATTCCTTATTAGGAGACTATTTACAGTTTACATCATCAAAGATACTCACTACAGTGCAATTTTATGGCAAGGTTTCTGTTATAAGCTGTGCTTATGTCGTCTATTGCTAAAGCTCAGTTTTGGATGTTCTTTATCGGCATTCTCACATAAGACATGTTGAAGTAGTCCAACTTCATAATAACAAAGCATGCATTACTTCCTTGATACTCTAGAAACACCTGGGCAAACATACCTCGATCATAGTGTGCACCTGTCTATTCAGTAGCAAAGTTAGTCCTAGGACAGAATCAAGAAAAAGGGTTCTCTCCATACTTATTCTTAAAACATAAAGTGTGTTAATTAGTCTGTACATGCTGGCTTCACCGAGAAGATCCATATACTTTTAAAAGTGGATCAGCTAAATAAATGAAGAACAGGCCTATCAAGAGCTATTTCTCTTGAGGACTTGCATCAGGTTGGAATCAGCATACTTCGAAATGCCAGGTGTAGGGGATGAATAATATGAGAGGGGTATGTCTGTTTCCTGCTTGCAAGCACCCAGAGATAATCCGGTTGGCCAGATTGTTAAGAAACAAAATGCTGGAAAAGATGGAGCATGGACTGATCCATCAAAGCTGTTGTTAACCTCCCACTCCCCATCTTCCAGAAATAAATGGGAGTGTGCCTTTGAAGTTGCATGTATCACTTACAACAGTGTTGGCGAACCTATGGAACGTGTGCCAGAAGCAGCACGCAAAACCATCCCGCGAGGAATGCACGGCCTCGCTGGCTCCTCTTCCGTGTTCCTGTGTACACCCATATGCCGGTCACTGGCCGTCACACACATGAGAGCGGCAAAACCAGGAAGAGCAGCCATTCCATTGCGCATGCCAACACCCAAACTTCTGATTTCCAGCACGGACGCGCGCCTGACTAATAGCTGGCCCAGTTTGGGTGCCGGCTTGCACATGTGCAATGGACCACCACTCTTCCGGGTATCGGTGTTCCTGTATGCACGAAGGCCAGCAGGACACAGCATTCCTCATGGGATGGTTTTGCATGCCATTTCCGGCATGCAGGCCAGCACACAGTGACGCAAAAAGTTAGCCATCACTGATCTACCACATGGGTGTCAAATTTGTGGCATTATGTTGCTCTCACATGACGCATTGTGATGTTTTTCCCCTTCGCGGAGCTGGGGTGGGTGTGGCTTGCACGTGACACATCCAGCCCATGGGCCGCCAGTTTGACACCCCTGACCAACAACCACCAAACTTTTTTTTACAAGAAAATCAATACCAAAACCAATCTGCAACCTGTATTAAAGTCTATCATATTCTTGATGTTGATTAATTACAATTCCCAGCAACCTCATCCAGTCACTTGAGGAATACTGGAAGACTGTCTGAAGACAGAATCTCTCTTAAATCAATGTCATCAAGGGCTTTAAAGGGAACACCTAAAATCTTGAATTACATCTGGAAGCCAAATGGTAACCAGTCCCATTCATGAAACAGCTGGATATATGCACATACTGAACCAAGCCCATCACCGCCCACGCTACTAAATTCCGGACCAGTTGTTACTTCCAAGGATTGTCTTCAAAGGAAGTCCATGCAGAGCACGAAGCGTAACACAATAGTCCAACCACAAGATGATAAAGGCTTAAGTAACTATCCAAAAAACCCTCCAGTCAAGGAACTGGTGCAACTCATGCATCAGATGTACACATGCTCAGACTGTCTTGGCCACTACTGTCACTTGCTCTTCCAGCAGGAGCTGTGAGGTCCATGAGGATCCTCAGATTGCACACCAGACTTGCATACAGAAGTGCAATCCCACTAAGGACTAAATATAGAATATCCCCCAAACCAGTGCAGCAAACAAACAAGCAAAGCCATTAGGTCTTCTCGGGATTAGGCCTAAATCTGTACTTCCCCCTCCAGGCCTACAAAAGCCTCCAGATCAAGCCTTAGAGTGTCACATGGTGTAACACTCTAAGTGTTACACTCTAGGTGTAAGTGTGCACCATCATCATACTAGTGGTATCAGACCCAAACTGACAAATGTTCTCACCCGGCAGTTTCATGTGGATGCGAGGGCAGATAGTTGAGCTCTGTGGCACCCCACAAGTAAAGAGCTAATTTTGCAATATAAAAAGAGCTTTGAATTCAAATGGGCAAGCCACTAACCTACTAAGGTACACATGTCACCCATGAGCAGGAAATAACAAGAATGTCTAGTAAAGGTGGAAATGTGCAAGAAAAGTCGTATCTTCTCAACCTTGATGCCAGAGATGTGCAAAACTTTCCAGGATGAAAGCTGAAGTTGCCTTTTGAACAGTAGCATGTTTGGAACTGCATTCCAAAATAAATGCAGCTAAAAGAAGAAAGAAATACTTGATTTCACTTATGATGAAATTACATTAATTAGGTGTGTAGCAAGTTAGCACCCTCCCCTCCCCTAGGAAAATATTATAGGAAATATTAAAAGGGCAGAATATTTCCCCAAAAAGGGAGGCAGAAACTCACACACACACACACACACCCTTTGTTAATGAGCCATTAGGGCTTGAGCCAGTCTATTCTACATAACAAAGATAGGATTAGTCTTCTACCCATCTAGCAACAGAACTCACCACATCACACCTGGGGAAATTGCATCACTCAGCAAGGCTCAACCAAGCCTGGGACAACCTACAGAATTGCCCCTGCATAGCCTCATGGGAATCTGACAACCAATCAGAATACAAGCTCAAATTCAAAAGCCCAGAGAGGGCATAAAACTGAGGCACTCTCAGCATCTTGGCCCTTTTTCTTCTTCACCCAACATCATCAAGGGATGTGATCCTGTTCACCATTAAAACAGGGGTGAAATGCTCCCGGTTCGGACCGGATTGCCCGATCCAGTAGCGATGGCAGCGGGTAGTTTGAAGAACCGGTAGCAAAAATCTCTGCCCCCCCCCCCACATGCCCAGCTGAGCCGCAGGATCATCAGAGACTTTTTTTTTTACTTTTAAAAGCATTTTTTCTTCAACCTTTTCCGATGAAAAAAATGCTTTTAAAAGTTAAAAAAAAAAGCCTCTGATGATTGCGCGGCTCACCTGGGATAGGCAGAGGCTTTTCAAAGCATTTTTTCCTGCAACCTCTTGGCCGAGGAGGTGGTAAAAAAAATTCTTTGAAAAGTCTCTGACATGCTTTGAAAAGTTTTAAAAAAAAAAGTTGGCCACACCCACCCTGGCACATTACCCCCCACACCAAGCCATGCCCACAGAACCAGTAGTAACCAATTTTACATTTCACTCCTGCATTAAAACCATCTTTCCAAACAGCCACCATGTTTCCAGTGTCTTTCTCCCCACTTGGAACAGAACCCAGAAGGATATTTCTTCCAACAGGCGAAAGGATTATTTGCCGGTTTTGCCTTAATAATTTCTGTGCATTCGAAATTAGAAATCAATACCCAGGGGCTCCTCTGGGGGCGGTTCTCAGAATTGCTTTGTGGCCCTGTGTCTGCAAGCTCTTGAGTCAATGCCCCATACCATGTACATTTCTATAAAATCTGCCTGTCTTAACCACGGGTTTATTTTGGGTTAGCTCTACTGCTGATCTTGCCCTTCAACAGAACATATGCTGGCTTTAAAATATTACTTTTTCCTCTCGCGGGCCTCTGTTGAATTATATTAAGCTAAGGTCTAAATCACAAAAATGACAAGGAATTGTAGTAGTTTAACACAAACAAGTCTTGAAATAATATTGTGATCAAAGCAGAAGGCAGCTTAATAAAACCCAGGTGGTTCTGGCTTATCATATATGGTCCTCATTACTTCAATTGCTCCGTTTAATAGATTGCCTGGTGTCAGCAGGAGGAGGTCTCTGCTATTAATTCCTCCAGTTATAACCCTACATGTGTTTTCTGAAGCTCTTTGATAAATCAGCTTTGTCCAGGAAAAATGTAAAGGGGGAAAAAATCTATTTTAGAAGTCAAACCTTTTGCCACTGCTGGCAAAACCACAGAAACCACTGAGAGTTTGCTTTATTCACTATTAACATAGGACTAAACTTGTTTCTTAGCCGCTTCCAGATGATTCAAACTTACCAGAGTTTTGTGTGGGTTGATGTATTTCTCTCCCCACATATCCACCCCCCCCCAAAGCCACACAAAAATAGGAACTTTGTTGCGAGACTTGTTCCATAAATTCCAGATAAAGGTGGTGTGCTGTATTCATTTTTTTTTTCCTTTCGTTAACTTTTCAGTTTTAGATAACCACCAAATTAATTTGGGGCTATAAAAATTCAAATCCACGGAAGCAAACTTTGATTTGTTTGCAGAAACTCTTTAAAAATCACACTTCCCTATGCTTCTCTTCAAAACGATCAACAGACATTTTTAAAGCTAGCTGCATAAATAATTCACTTTAAAATATTACAGCAGTCACAGGTTTCAGTGAAAAACAAGCGTGTCTATCTCTATCAAATGGATAACAAATCATGAGAGGCACAAATGACCAAGCTCAAATTAAAGACCTAGCTCTCTGGAGAAAGCCCTAAACTGGGAACAATGGAAGAAAAAAAAGAAGAGGAACATCTCAGCAAGGTGAATGGACTCGGTTGAAGAGGTGATGAGAATAGACCAGAAGAGCCAGAAAAATCACTAAGAGTCAACATCAGCTTGATGACCCATAATCAACTAATCAAATAAATTTCTCCATAATATAGATGTAAATCAGTATGATTATCTAATTATAAATGTATATATATCGTACTTTTCGGAGTATAAAGCGCACTCCCCCCCCCCCCGAGAAGGTAAAAATTTGGGTACGTCTTATACACTGAATGTAGCCCTACCCACCCACCAGCCCCCACCCTTTGGCCGTTTTCGGCCTCCCTGCGTCGCTGTTTTAGATCTGTTCAAGGCTGCAGGGATTGCCACAGACTATCGCCGCCTCCGTGCCTTGCATTTTTGGCCTCTGAATGCCGTTTTAGACCTGTTCCAGGTTGCAGGCATCACCACAGCACATCACCTCCGATCGCTGCCTCTGCGTGTCACATTTTTGGCCTCCCTGCGTCATGTTTTCAGGCGGTTCCAGGTAGCGGGGATTGGCGGCAGCAAGGACGCTAGCCAGATGAATACCGATGAATGCTGATAGGCAGAGGCGTAATTATTTTTTCTTGTTTTCCTCCCCAAAAATTAATGTGTGTCTTATACTCTGGAGCATCTTATGCTCTGAAAAATATAGTATTTATAAACACTACGTGCCATACATCACTAGCAGCACCACAACTGTGCCAATGGGATGGGGGCATTTTTCTTTACTCCCTTCTTAGGATAGTACAATAGATGCAAGTTCCAATCTGGGTCGGTCACCAGAACCAGAGTTTTTGTCTTCTGAGCTTTTGGACTCGTGCTGGAGCCCATCCTCAGGCAACTTCTCTCTGGCAGTGTGTGGAATGTTGGATCCCATAACATTATCCAGGGACACATATATTCGCCTTCATTCTTAGTATAGTAGAACTTCAGTATGGAGCTGCATAACCAACATCAGGTTTCAGCCACGTTGTTTGACAATGACTCCAAACAAAAAAAAAATCACTTTCTCCAATTTTGTATTTTGCAGTGACAGTACTTTGAACCTTTGGCGAAAACATGCAATTAGTTTATCTTCGCTCTTCTTGCAATGCTTCTAATAGATAGAAAATTCAAATCAAATGTTTTCATCGCTTATTTCTGTTCTACAAAAACCTGTGGTGATTTAAGGATACAAGATTTGATGGAGAAGACACTGGGAACTGCAGCCTTTGGGGACACTGCTTAGCTGCCAACATTCCTTGTAAACTATAACTTTTTAAATGCTCACCTCCCCCCTCCCTCCCCCCAGCTAAGTGTAATCACCATTTTCAGGTCCCATAACCAGTGGATACTTTATGGGGACTCCTCACTCCCCAAACAATATGGTGTTGTTGTTTTTTTAAAAAAAGTTCCAATGCACCTTGAACAATTCCACATGGACTATTTTGCAGCATATAAGAAAGAAGTAGTGAGATAAAATTTGATGGGGCTATCAAAAATCTGGAAGCTGAAAAACAAAATAAAAGAGACTGCCAAGATATGTAAGTCAACTGATCCAATTACTCCCTTCTGGGATTTTGTGGTTTATTATTATTTTTTCCAATCATGCATGGCACTGCACCCACGGATGAACCATTTCCAAAGTCATCCAAATAACAAGGCTGCCATTTTCAAGGTTTTTTTTTTTTTTTGCACTAACGGTTGTAAAAGAGCAGCTTTCAATCTGGCTCGGAGTGTCAGGAGTGGCACCCAGCGTCCAAACAGATTCCTTACATTACATCTACTTCCTCTAAACAATTCTCTCATTTTGTTGCAACTTCTCTCACTGCATCGCTGCTAGAAACAAATCTATACGTCCCAGAAAGCAATATGATTGTTCAAGGTTTTGCAAACTGGACACCCTTTAATCTACGTTTTCAGAACAAAATCCTCTTAGGAATTCTGCACATTTTTGAAAGCTACATGCAAACATTTCAGAAGTAAAGTATGCCCTTCTCCTGTATGAATCCAGTTTCCTTTATAAAACGTGTACCGCACTTGCAATAGCATTTTTGAAAACAAGAATTTTACAGCATTAATAATTCATCCAAAACTCTTCTGATAGCCAACATCCCAAGCATATTTATACAATTATGTTTCACACTTTAGCACATCCTCCTGCAAAATCACAGTTGGTAACAGCTGGCAGCAGAGTCAGGAGGCCAAAACCCGCGTGGAGATTTTAAAAAATTTCACCTGAATGGGCATTCTTGCTAATGACTATATAAAATGCATCCTACCAGTATCCCCAGGGTACATTAAATGACAGTTGAAAGTGATACCAATTTTTTTTTAGAAAAAAGAAAGAAAAAACTTATAGTTGTGATGTTCAATATTTACACCTAAATATTAAATATCACAACTTTAGCATAATCTATCTTAACATCAGCCTTTCCTAAATTTCAAATATGATCACAGCCTGATTGGGCCATGCACCAAAGATTCTACACCGATATTGAAGGATTTAACTGAAATATGTTTTTAAGGGAAGAAAAACATTAATAAAGTAGATTTTCATTTTTAAAGCCTTTCTTTGGCCTGACCTCCTCTACAAATTTCTGGGGTATGGCATAGTCATGTTAAAGTAGCAATCACACACAGATCAGCAGAGCCATGAGATTCAAAAATAGCAAAATCTAAATAATAATAATAAGAG
Organism: Masticophis lateralis; assembly: GCA_030761175.1. Taxonomy (NCBI): domain Eukaryota; kingdom Metazoa; phylum Chordata; class Lepidosauria; order Squamata; family Colubridae; genus Masticophis; species Masticophis lateralis. The sequence continues at coordinate 19,490,576 of JAUDYJ010000003.1, read as the reverse complement.
GGAACTACCTTTTCATTCCTTTGGACACCAAAGTCACCAAAGTCAAGAAGGCAGATCTCAGCAAAGAAATTACAACGGCTGATTTCAACCCACAATTATCAGAGATAAAATTAATTAGAATTAATATTATTTCTCACTCATTAAATGGGCAGCAATTAACGGACTATCGTGACAAATGTTTAATGTATACTAGAAGTGTTGGGTTAATAGCCGCTAAGTTCCCTTTCAGCTTGACAATTGGAAGGTTTGAATACGAGTAGAGAAGAGAAAGAAAACATACTGCCTCTATTAATCAGAATAGAGCTGGAAGGGACCTTGGAGGTCTTCTAGTCCAACCCGCCATTTCAGACAAGTGGCAGTCCAGTCTCTTCTTAAAGGCCACCAGTGATGGAACACCCACAACTTCTGAAGGCAAGCTGTCCCACTGGTTAATTGTTCTCACTGTTAGGAAGTTTCTCCTTAATTCCAGGTTGTCTAAATGCAACATGTGGGGGTAGGAGGAATAAAGGAAAGCGCCATTCAGAGTTATGTACTCTTAGTATAACTCTGTACATAGCCTGTGACCCTGTTTCAGACTATACAAGCAAGGGTGGGCTACTGGGGGCTCGCAGGGGTTCGGGAGAACAACTAGCTAACTGAACCTCTGTGCAGTTCAGAGAACCCCCAAATCCCACTCCTGGCTGGCCCCATTCACCCACCCCTTCCACCCCACCCTGCCCCTCCCAGGAGTCCCCAAGTGGCCCGTTTTGGATGCAGTTAAGGGTAGGGTGTGTGCGGAGACTCGGGGAGGGCGAAAAACGGGCCTACTGGAACTCCAAAAAGGCTAGAAATGGGCCTGTTTCTGGGCTCCAGAGGGCCTCCGGAGCCTGAGGAGGCAGTTTTCGCCCTCCCGGAGGCTTGAGGAAAGCCTCCAGAGTCCAGGGAGGGCAAAGATATCCCCTTGCACCGCCGTGGTGCAGGAGGCTGACTAGGCCACGCCTACCATGGCCACGCTCACCTAGCAACCGGTCAGAGAACCCCTTGCTAAAATTTTTGAAGCCCACCCCTGTATACAAGCTATACTCATATTCAAGCAAATTAAGTACACTTACCTTTAGAATCTCCGGTTAAACCCCCTTGCTTCTACCATGGTGTATGTGTGTGTGTGTGTGTGTAAAAACATATACTCCTTTCTCCAGTCTACATTTCACGCATCTGATGAATCAGACTGTGAGTCAGAAATGCTTGTGCAATAAATAAATATGCTGGTCTTCCAGGTGCAATAAAACTCTCACTTCTGCAGCCACGGACTAACAAGGCTGTACCCTTGGGTGTGCATGATTTACAGCACAACCTTAAGCATGTTTGTCTAGAGTTAAGCCCCGCTGTGCCATATGAGGTAACAATGCACACAACCGAAACCACACTTGCTGTGCAAACTAGGATGTGTTGGAACCGTATTAACATAAGCCTTCAATGACTTGAAGGACAAGTGAAGGAAAGCTATATTAAGGCAACTGAGAAAGAGATGCTCATGACAATGCAATTAAAATTGCCCCACATACCCAGAGAGACGTAACAAAAACAAGAAACAAACATGGTTATTGGCAAGTAGGAATTTAAGAACCAAACTTGAGATTCCCCTGCCTCAGAAGTCACAGATAAATATTCCTTTTTTACCAGCGTATTTTCATATTAGCCTATGTTAATAAAATCAAACCCAGACTTGGACAAAGAGAAAAAGCTAGTTAGAATAAACCTGATAACATCAAAAAATTGCATGCTTAAACCATTAGGGGATACTCAAAGCCTTATCGGCAAGCTGCCAGGTCAAGAATCGCCCTGCCAATTTTACACTCTCTATGTTAAGGCTGTATTTGCCAGTATTTGATTTACCTCCAACGTTCTATTAACCAGAATCAATACTGGCATTTACCTGCATTATCTGATTCTGTGTCTTATCCAAATACATTCAACTACTCCTCATTTATGTATAATGCATTTCTACTTGTTGGCCTTGCTTTAAACAAGATTGTTGACAACCCTAAATGAATAACTAAACAGAGTTATGCAAGAATATTGTTGCCATCTTTTGCAACAATAATAACACAACATTTCTGCCTTGGACACAATGAAATGTTGACAGTGAAAAGAGCAGCAGAGAAGGTAGGTGGGTTTATGTTTTTGAATAAATTGCTAAAAGGCAGTTACTGCGGTATTTTGTAATGTAGGTACTCAATGGCAGGCTAAAAAGAATTTACAGATATTATGTGATAGTTCATTTTAAGGAAGGAAGGAAGGAAGGAAGGAAGGAAGGAAGGAAGGAAGGAAGGAAGGAAGGAAGGAAGGAAGAAAGAAAGAAAGAAAGAAAGGAGCCACATACACAATTCCCTCCTGTCCCAAAGAGCTTGTTCCAGAAAGTTTAAAAAAAAAACACCACAGAAAAACATAAAAGTCTTTGGAGATCATGTCAAAGCTATTTCCTTGATTGCTACGCTTGGCTAATTAAGGTTTTCTTCTTTTCAACTAAATTTCCCCTTCCCTAAATCCTAGAGATGTGCACAGTTAGCTTTAACTGGTCTGTGCCTGGTCCAAAATATACATTTCAGATGTTTAGTTCTGGACACAGACCAAGATGGGGCCATTATTTCTCCGATATGGACTGAAACATAACATGTTGTTGGTGGAAGGGTTGAGATGTCCTAATTTGTATTCAGAAGCACTGAGAATTAGCCATCTTGCTTCTAGCAACTAGGTATTATCTTTGGAATTCTTCTGCCTGGGTCACGGTCAGTTCGATAAGATGGACCAGACTAAGAGACTAATGCCAGATGGTCTAGAACCGTGATGGCGAACCTATGGCATGCGTCCCAAGGTGGCATGCAGAGCCATCTTTCCTGGCACGTGAGATGTCGCCCACCTCACCTGCAGCTGCGCATGTGTGTGCGCGCCCCAGCTGGTGTTCGGGCTTCTGGTGTGCTTGCGTGCAATTTCCAGAGACCCAGCTGGTCTTCGGAGCTCTCCTGTGCATGCATGCACAGATGGCGTTCATGTGCGTGCACTGCATGCACAAAAGCTGTGTGCATGTGCAGATTTATTTAGTTAGTTATTTATTGGTTCGATTTATATGCCGCCCTTCTCCGGAGACTCAGGGCAGCTTACAATGCGTTAAACAATAGCCTTCATACTTTTGTATATACCTGCTTAGTAGGGCTTTTGCCCCCCCAAGCGGTGTTCTTTTTTATACAAAGTTAGCTTATTGCCCCGCACAATCTGGGTCTTCATTTTTCCTACCTCGGAAGGATGGAAGGCTGAGTCAACCTTGAGCCTGGTGAGATTTGAACTCGCAGTAATTACAGGCAGCTGGCAGCTAAGTGTTATTTAACAGCGCTTCAGTCCGCTGCTCCACCAAGGCTCCTTAGATGGTGCAATTGCGCACACAACACATGGGGGAGCCACACAAAAGCCGCATGCATGCTCAGATGGTGCAATTGCATGTGCAGCGCACAGGGGAACGGCGCGAAAGCCGTGCACATGCGCAGATGGAGCGGTTGCGCGTGCAGAGCACGGGGGTAGCGATGTGTAAGCGAAGCATATACCTGTTTGGCACTCGATGAATAAAAGGTTCACCACCACCGGTCTAGAACTTCTTTTATTGTTAACAGTCATAATAGCACAATCTTCTGAGTCTGAATGTGTCCCCCCATCTCCTCACTTTATCTTTGTGTGAATTATGGAGGGGATGTTTACTCAAATTAGTTTCTTGGAATTAGTTCAAGTCACGCTTGCCCAATCAATGGCAGTAACTTTTCCTCCTGTCCTTCAAGACCATCTCCTATACCGCCATCCAGTCTCATAAGAGGGATTAATAATCATATCTTTATTACACATAGCATCGTAAGATTCATTCTGGATGTAACCACCATTGGAGAAAGATTGAGTGCTAAGATAGGCAATGAGAGATTTACTGTATTTTTCACTCCATAAGACACACTTTCCCCACACAAAAAAATGGGTGGAAACAGTGTCGCTCCTTTGGTGAACAGCAGTCAAGCCGCCATGGCGGGGTCCTTTTACAGTGCTGAACCCCACACCTCTTCTGTCTTTGTCATTGCCTGCCTTTTCTTTCTCTTTTCTGCAGTGCAGGAGTCAATAGGCAGAGCTGGCACATGAGACGACATCTATCTGTGGTCCTCTTTGGCTCCGCCTGATATGTTTTTTCTTGTTTTCCTCCTCTAAACCTAGGTGCATCTAATGGTCAGGTACGTCTTATAGTGCAAAAAATATGGTAATTAAATAGAAAAGCAAACAAGTATTTATTTCTTTACGTCTGCCAATTCATATGGCTCCAAGTGATGCCATATGAATTGGCAGACATATGCCTATCTACCAATAATGTAGGATTAGGAAGCATCATGGTGTACAATACAACAAATACTTACGGAGTGTTCTCCCCACCCCCATTAATTATAAGTGATGCTGAGCTTCAGGCAGACGGTCCATTCTCCTGTGTTAACAACCCATGGACTGAAGGCAGAAGGAGGATGAGAAGGTATGCTCTCCTGAACCTGAATTCATGCTCCATAGTAGTAATGTTGACCCATATGTGCCAATAAAGTGCATCCAACCCCCAGAGTAGGTATGCTGAGGGCCCAAGAGGAGAATGATATGGGAGCTACTTCAAGCTTGCAGCTTGCACCTGAAGACCTATCAAGGCTATCTGCAACTATGGCAAGTGGTGGGAGAAAAAGCTCAGTGGGAGAACAACACCAAACATATTTCAATCTGAAGATCTACTTTGGACATTAACTGTGTTCCTTCCAAGATAGCCGTGTATTATTGTGGATATATAGCAAGGTATCTGCTCTCGAGGACAGCAAAATGAACGGTGGTGGCTGAAGCAGCTGTTAAACAACAGGGTGATCCAAAGGCATGATCTAAAGGCGATGCACCTATTACGTAGATCACAATTCAGCATTATACAGGATGCTGCATTCTAAGGCATTTTCCATCTGGTGCCTGTGACTAACATGAATCCCTCATGAATCACTTTCTCTGGTGCCCTTCCTATAATATGGGAAAGCAATGTCCAATAAAAACAGCAGGCGTTGACTTTTATATACACTTCCCCTCAGTTAAGGGACTGTATAAGCTTTTAATTTCTCCCTCACCACGTACTGATAAAGCTGAGGTAAAAATGAGGGGATACCTGCCACAGCAAGCCCAGTACTTTTCACAATGGAGCCAGTTTGGTAGTGATTAAGGCACCAAACTAGAGACCGGAAGACAGTGAGTTCAAATCCCACTTTAGCTAAGTCTTGGGTGGCCTAGAGCAGAATCTCTCTCTCTCTCTCTCTCTCATTCTCTCTCAGCCCAACTCATATCGTCAGGCAAATAAGTAGGGTAGTGTGTGACAAAACTGCAGGTTAACCTTTAAATTCTGGGTAAAGGGAAAGGTGGATTATGTCCCTGATTGTCTGCAAGGCTAAGTATAGCCATAGCAAACAGATTTAGAAGAGATTTATTTTTAAAACACATTAACCCTGTTAACAGACTGACTGGGAACAATTTAATATTTTCTGCCAGGACATGTCATGCCTTGGGGGGGAAGATAATCAATCAGAAGTGCAGTATCTTATGTGACCGCTCACAGCCAACCTTTCTATCATCACTGTTCCTTTCCATCAGAAGATCTATGACCTCTGGCCATATGCTTGCCCTAAGTTCAAGGAAGGCAGGGGTTAGGTCTACCTGATGAGCAAAAATCTGGCTAGTCGATAAATGTCTGGAAGTAATACTTTCTGTATCCCTTTGCTGCTATCTAGAGATTCTCCCTCAAAGCTGCCTCTGGATCCTACTGTTTCCCCTGACCAATATATTCAAATATGTGTGGGGTTTTTTGTTTTTTTTTCCATTTCAACCAAACTGCAGGCAGACCGAAGTGGACCTTCTAGAAGACAAAGTTTTATTTTCAGTTTGAATCAGAGCACATTTTTTTGTTTTATGCACACCAATAAAAAATCCTAAGAAAATTATATTACCCATTAGAGCCTAATTTCAAACGCACCATCTTGTCTCACCTTTAAATAAAATAACCATGCCAGAGACAATTACCTGAACATTTTCTCCATCTATTTTTTTTTTTTTTTTTTGTAGAATAAATGCTTTTCATTTGTGGGCTTTTGGTATACTCTATTTCACTTTCCATAAACTTTACAATATTTAAAGGTTGCTTCCATCATAGGCAGCATGAGATCCAGCTTATCAGTAGTTAACTAATTTTGTTGCAGAGACCTAAGTAGCAATTGAACTCTTGGACAATTCCTTATGGTCACCATATAATTTTTATTCCTAAATCCAAATGTGATTTTATTGTGACTATTCTTTGAGAGTCTCTTTATGATGTCTTTGGAGATATTTAAATGCACTAAATAAATCAGTCTTCAGGCTAACTGTTCAACCTGAATGTCTGATTATAACTCCCAGAGTGAGGACACTACCAGCCTTTGGCCATGCTGACTGTACTTGTAGATGTTAAGTAAACTAATTATGAAAAAGTTGGCTTCAGCACTCGCATTATTGCATATAATAAAGTTCTTGTTTATCAAAATCTATTATCCTGATAGTTTCAGAAGCACACATGAAGATACAACTGCAATAAACTTGGAAGGTTTCACATACACAAAAAAGGAGAATGTGTGTAGATTAATAGGAAGTTTACAGAGCTAAGAATTTTACCTTGAATCCAAGTAAAATTATTTTACTTTTTTTAAAAAAAAATATGTCAAACAATCAACAAGCAGAAAATACTTCGATGGAGAGTCAAACTTTCTACCTAGTCACAGATGCAACTTCTCCCTTGCTAGTCTTACATTTATTACATTTTAAAATTTTGGACTTCCTCCAAGAAGGTAAATAAAAAAGGTAAATAAAGATCTGGATCAATTCATTGCAATAGCAAAATTTGAGGTGACAGTCAAACTATAGGAGTGAAAGAAAAGGTACAGAGGTGTGGGGAGAAAGAATATAAGGAAAACAACAGCAAGAGATTAGTTTTTTATCAGATAGCTTGAGAGCATCTGTAACAATAAAGGAAAATTCACTTACCAAGTGAAGCAGTACAGAACATTAAGTCTAATAAAACTGCTTGGCACTCCAAGAAAGCATTCCAAGCAAGTACAAAAGCAATACCAAATCAAACCAAAAACAATGAGCTGTTTGAAATAAATAGAGAAAAGATGGAACAATTTCAGCAACGAAAACAATTACTTAAAGTTAGACTTGGTCCAACTGATTTCGAAGTAAATTTATGCTAAACTGGTATAAAATTAGTTTCAACTTTCTTTAAACTTATTTTATATTACAATTACTTTTTGTCAGTCATGAAATTAAGATTTGTTCTATGTACAAATAATGGCCATTTAGAATTCATTGTTAGCTTTGTTATATACCTTATTTTTTTCTAGGGAGTTTACTGTTGAAGTAAGTAACCCATCCATAACAGCAGCACCAAAAATCTTTAGGACTTCAACTTTTGAAAATTATATTCTAATGATGCTACTTTTTTTTTATATTAACTTAAAAAGAATTTTACTTAAAACCTGCATATTTCATACAAATTAATTTTAAACATTTGGTATACATGTTAATTTTGAAAAAACAAGTACTTTATGAAAGAAAACATTTAAACTTTATCTTATTGCATTATTTAAAAAAATCAAGGCACTTAAACTGTGCTTTTTAGAATGAAAGTAATATTTTAATGTTCCTAATTTTTAAATAAATATCAACTATATAAAAATTCACAACATAGCCACAGCTCAAATACGAATGAAGTTAAAAGTAAAGCTCTTAATTCTACTTTTCAAATATCAGATTTTAGTTTTATTCAACATACTTCAATTTAAAAGTTTTCTCAGCTGTCCAGGCTAAAAGGATTTTAATGTATATAATCTTTGGTTAAAGCTTTTTCCATAACTTATCAGAATAACTTACAAATGGAACATTCAGCACATTTATTACCACAAATATTTAAACTTTAGTTCAACGCACTCTAACAAATTAGTATTTTTAAAAAATCATCATACTTATAGAGAATACCTACATCTGATTCCTGCCTACATCATTCTTGAAAAAGAAAAGTTAAATTTTCCACTCTTGTACTTTTTTTTCCTCTTTGGGGAGACATCTTTTTTCAATTTAGTATTTAAAAAATAAAATAAAATAAAAATTAATAGCACGTTATTTTCCCCACACAAACAACAGTCATTAGGAGTTGGTGATGGTTTGAATTAACATTTTACGCCAAAGGAAATAAAAAGATTGTTAAATACCTGCTTGTCTCGTAAGTTATAAAATATGTGCATTTTCTGTTTTGTGCTTTCTGTACAGTATGGAGTATACCACTGTCTTTCATGTAATCATGAGTAACGAAAAGGTAGTAGTTACTTAGTTGGGACACATGGGCTACTATGGGAAGACTTACAGACTATTACTAGAGGAAAAATAAGCATATATTACAATGAAGATGTAGAGATAAAAAATAAGGATGGCACAAGCAAATAACCATTTGCAGGGCAACAATAATTTTTAGTCTTTCTTCTCAAATCAATCAAGAGGGACACTCGTTTACTTGCCTAAAACAAATGTCACAATATTTTAGCAGCCTCATTAAAGAGACAGCATAACATTCCATGATTCTTCTCAGTTACCTAAAGAAAGAGAATGGCAAAGTGATACCCACAATTCACAATTGTTTTAGGTATATCCAGTAGCCTAAATTCATAACAGAGAAATCCTTTTCCCCCTTTTTGAAGACTCAAGGTGTTCCTTATAACATAGTAATCAAATTAACAGAAATCAGTTGTAATACTAATAACAGAAGTATATTATATAAATAATATCCTTTCCCTTACTTTAAACGAAGTATTACAGAATAGATTTGTACAATGAAATGTGACCTGGAAATTAAATACTTGTAAAGAAATAAGACAGATTGAGGGGGGGGGGGGGGGACCAGAGAAAATAAAAATTAAATCATGAAAATTAAACTGAGCACAGCAAGAAACACTTGACTAAAAAAAAATTCTGCGGGTCATATATAAAACTTTAAATCAAGAAAAATTAGATGTTTCTTCTCATGCAAAGTTTTAAAGACAATGTTCATAAATAGGCTAACAATGTAAAAAGATTAATTAGGATAATTTTATGCATTACAGCTGTTAAAGATGAGCCCTAAAAGGGTTTAATTATATACATAATGTATCCACATCCCATGATGTTTGCATTAAAGCATTAAAAGAAAAAAAACTGGAATTTTTATGCCATGTCAAATTGCTTTTATACCCTTCTCAAGAGCAAACTGTTATTGAATTTAGAAACAATGGTGAAGGGAAAAAAAGAGGACAAAATCCTGAAGCTTGTTTCCCTGACTGCAATATTTTCAATCCATAGGATATGAACAAACTGCATTTAAAAGTGTTCCTTTCTAAATATACACAATTTATTACTTTAAGATTTCGGTTTGTGACGATATTTTTGCTACAGTTTTAACACCCTTTACATATTTTGGCAATATCCAGAAACAAACTTCAGAAAACATATGCATTCTAAGAAAGAGAAAATTGAAAACCCAACGATGTTTCCAACAATCTAAAAATAAAAATAAAAAATTAGCTAGCACGTTGTAGAGAACACTGGGAATTAAATGTTAAAAGGTAACTTTGAAGTTATTTCAGAGATACCATTTCATAATAAAATGTAATGTTACTGTTGGTCTCCTCATAACATGAATTTGGTTTGGTTTTTCCATAGTGAGTAACTTGATAGAATTACCACTATTCATCCCCAAATGTTATTTTATAGGTAGCAGAGCTGACATCAGGAAGGCAAAGGGAGAAGAAGTCAAACCTAATGAATTATTTGAAATATTTATAACTTTTTTTAAAGGTAATACATGGGCAACAATAAGATCCAAACAAGGTTTTCTGAATGATTCAGAAGCTCTGCAACTTCTCCACTATAAAAACTGATAGGTAATAAGATAGGAATCAGCAATCAAGAAATGGGAGTAATGGCAGAAATGTCTCTGTGATGTCCTACTAGGGCTAAAATTGCAAGATTAGAACTTGAAGATGAGTTAAATCCAATTTTCCAAGTCAACTTGACATAGTAAATAAAAAAAGACAACTTGAACTTATGCATGGAAACAGCTTTTTCCAAGGAGAACTGGAAATCAAAGTCAATTGACTGAAATGTCAACTTCCAAACAATTCTCTCTTGCATCATCAAAACAGTTTTCCAGACAAATTAACACTGGACTTTGTCTACATATGCACAGGCTCATATACCATTTGTCTTTTGTCTAAATATTAGTGGGGGGGGTGTGATGACTGTTTTGAAGCACAGCTTCCATCTCACTGAAAAGACAAAATCTCCTTGAATTTGATACTGAAATCAGCAGAAATACAATCAATATGGCTCATTTCATTTAAAATGAGAGGAATCTGCTTGAAGGGACTCATGATAAATTGTTGATCTGAAGTTACTACAATGGCCTTATTATACTATTTACCGAAGGTGATAACATAAAACATGTCTGAACTTTAACAAATGAAAATAGCTTCCTCTTCCTTCCCAATTCCTTATATCATGGTAACAGCACAAATGAAAAGTAATTGCTTTTAAGCTGGCTAACAATGCCCCCTAATGGATATTCCAATAACTATCTCACTTTAAAAAAAATACTACAGTACCCAATCTCGGTGTTTATTATAATTCTGCTACGGTCTTGCTTAATTACCTGAAACAGATTTTATTTTGTACCTCATCAAGTAAAAGGTGTGCAGCAGATGAGCCCAATTCATAGAAGTAAATCTAATGGAAGTGCATGAGAAAATAATTCCACCTGAAACCTTTTCCAGCCTGAAGGAACCACTAAACTAGCAAATTAAATGAAAATTTATTCCAGATTTATTGTCTATTCTTTTTGAAGTAACCCAGAGTAGTAAACGTATGCATTTTTAAAAAGTTCACAGTGATAAATGAATCTTTGTTCCTTAAGGACTGCAACTTAATTCTTTACTTGTAGAGACTGAAGAAGAAGAAAGAACCAAGTAGGGGATATCTTGTATTCTTCTTATATTCAGGTTTATCATTACTAGATCAAAGGAAAGGAACATTACATGCTACCTAATACCATGCTAGTTATGTAACTAGTCACTATTGCCTATTGATGCACAAGCTGTTTTCATTTTTGATGAGTCATTTCATACCATTTCCAGAATATTTCATCCCCATTAACTGGCTTCAGGTGTGCTGAAATGGTCTCAAATTTACAACATCACTGTTCTTCTTGCCTATTATTATTTGCCTTTCCCATTGTTTGCAATACCGTCTACTTGACCTTTTTTTAAAATAGATGGCATCTTTATCGTGTTAGGCGTTTGCCTCATCAAATAAGTTACCGTCACTTCTCCAACAAGTCCTTCTCGTCCCAATTCATGCGGAGCCAAGAAGATGACAGAGTATCGCCATCTGTCTAAGCAATACTGTACAACAACAGATGTGAAAATGAATATGACCCATCAATCACTCCCAAGAAGAGGCACAAAGAACCAGCAATAAGGCATCAAAATTACTGTGGCATAGCATGTACGCTTGTTCAGAAGAGCCTGTCTGCAGAATCTATTAAGTGCCATTTTTGTTTGAGAGCTAAGGGGCAGGTTTTTAAAAGGCTGATGTCAACCCTGGAGCCATCTTGGAACATCTTCGGGGTTGCCACAGCGAGGCTGGATAGAGCTGTGGGAAAGGGAGGGAGGGAAGTAGAGATAGCTGTGGAAATATGTGGCCAAAATAACATTCTTCTGGGAGCCAAGGACCCTTTCACTAGCACCTGGCGGAGCATGCATGGGAGCCATCCGGGCTTGAGGCTGTGACCTGATTGGGGCATATGATGGTTCTGTGTAATGGGGGGAAGAACTTTGGGTTTTGAGTTGGGTGGGGAAAACCCGGGGAGCTTCAGAGTCAGGTTTTTACCAGTCGTGCCAATATGACATGCCTAGTAAATTTATACTTTGAGGAAGCCCCTGGCCTTGGAGTTTTGATTTCATCTGGACTGTGACTTGGAACTCTGACAGCTGGAAGATCTCATACAGTGCTCAAATTTTTTTCTAGAACAATGTGAGAGAATGGATGGGCACACATCAAAATGCCTCTTCGAACTTACAAACAGAAACAAAGATTAGGGCAGATAACATGCTCCAAAATAGATCCTGAGAGCTACATTCTATTATCATGGCTAAGTAACTCTTGAGAGGCCTGTCCTCCATCAATAAAGTATCTCTTGTACGGAACATGAATATGCACAGCATTTACTATCTTGTAAATGCTGTGCATATTCATGTTCAATGCCAGGAGTAGCTAAATGCATCACTGATCTTTAAAATCAACATTTCACCACTTATCAATTCCATGTATATCTACTTAAAAGGAAGCACTATCTACAGTGGGGCTGATTCTCAAATGGATTGTGTTAAGACATTGCCTGACATTACAAATGAAGTGGCATTTTGGGTGTGGAGGGACTGAAATGATGATACTTCGTTCTATGTTCTCTTTTTTTTGGAACTGTAATTCCAAGAACTGTAGCTTGGCTGGGAATTGAAGATTGTATTGCAATCTGGTGGGAAATTCATCAACACTGAATCAATAACAGTACAACACAAAGCATTTACTGAGTTAATTTTGCAAATTGAAATTTATATCCCGTGATCTTTGCTGCTGCTTATTGCATTCCCCTTTCCGGGACAGTGGTATGGCAGAAACTTCATTTTGAGAGCTAATTTTTCACACTGTCACATAGCTTGTTTGGGGATTATTATTTTTTAAATTGTGATTTTGGCAGAGATTTCAGCTTCCTACCTAAAGGGGATTCAGAACAAACATATATATCCTCATGAATCATCCGCCACCTGTTAATACTTTAATGTAACCAAGAAGCACAGTTGTCGTAGCTTCTGTTCATGTATATATTATCTAAGTCTATTGATATTAACTGATCTATTGTTGCTTAAAAAAACAGGTAAACATGAGATGCATACCACTGATTAAAATATACCTCACTGATCATTGTTTGATTTACTTAATTTATTCAAAGGTCTTGTTTTAAGGTACTGCACAAGGATAACGAATGGTGGATAAATTCAAATGCAATTCTAACAATTAAATCACGATGCCAGCCAGAAAATTCACAAATCATTCTTGGTAGAAAGCTAAGTCGAATCCTGAAGTACCCCCCATTCTAAAATGGACAATGGATCACATCAACATAGAGGCATCCCTCAGATTCTTTCAGCCTTTTCATCACTGATTTCATCAGTGATTTTTAGAAATACCACATCGTTATTACGCTCATTTTAATTCAATCCACTTGTCTGGAACTTCTCTCAGTTTCCTCTCATTTCCAATAGTCCAGCTATGAAATGTATAAAAGGAGTAACATAAATCTAGTATTTTTTTTTATAAAAAAACCCTTTCATCTAGAGTTATTATCCATTTGTTTGGAGCTTATAACTGTCTCTGGGTTCCAAAATATTTAAAAATAGGGGTTTTTGGAAAAAAAATCACAGAATTCCAAGAATTGCCTGGGATTGGTTTGGCTTTTTAGCCTGCACTTTTAATTCTATCCAGCATGTTCCCTCTTCCATTTTGGTTTGTAGCCTTCACTTCCATAGTTGGTTTCCTTCTCTCCCTTTTGCTGGATGACACATTACTTTGTGGGACGAAAGCTCTGGTGGTGAACCAATGACACATGTGTCACATAGTGACACATCATGTCCTTTTTGCTGACATGTGGGGCTTCTAGTATAGAACAGAATAACAGAGTTGGAAGGGACCCTGAAGGTCTTCTAGTCCAACCCCCTGCTTAGGCAAGAAACCCGATACCATTTCAGACAAATGGTTGTCCAATTTCTTCTTAAAAACTTCCAGTGTTGGAGCATTTAGAACTTCTGGAGGCAAGTTGCTCCACTGATTAATTGTTCTAACTGTCAGGAAATTTCTCCTTAGTTCTAAGTTGCTTCTCTCCTTGATTAGTTTCCACCCATTGTTTCTTGTCCTGTCTTTGGGTGCTCTGGAGAATAGCTTGACTCCCTCTTCTTTGTGGCAGCCCCTGAGATATTGGAAGACTGCTATCATGTCTTCCCTAGTCCTTCTTTTCATTAAACTAGACATACCCAGTTCCTGCAACCGTTCTTCATATGTTTTAGCCTCCAGTCCCCTAATCATCTTTGTTGCTCTTCTCTGCACTCTTTTTAGAGTCTGCATATCTTTTTTACATCGTGGCAACCAAAACTGGATGCAGTATTTCAAGTGTGGCCTTACCAAGGCATTATAAAGTGGTATTAACACTTCACGTGATCTTGATTCTATCCCTCTGTTTATGCAGCCTAGAACTATGTTGGCTTCTTTGGCAGCTTCAGCACACTGTTGGCTTATATTTAAATGGCTATCCACTAGGATTCTGAAAATTGTGTGAGCGTTTTTCTGTGATTTTCAGAGGCTCCAGGAACCCTGCAAGAGAGGGCCCTTTTGTGCAATTTCCAGAGAAGGCCGCTGAAGCCTCTGAAAATCACACAGGAATGTAGGGCTTTCTTGCATGGCTTTCAGAGGGTCCAGAAAGAGGTGTCCACAGAAGAGTCTGGAGAGGCCTCTTTTTGTCTCTGTATGTAAGTATGGACATGATATTTTCTGAATTTTTGACACACCAAGTCCAAATGTTTTGCCATCACTGAATTAAAGAGGCTCATTCCCTTCAATGCCACAAGGGAACATAATTTGGCAGGGAAGCATTCACTATACTTTCTAGTCAGGTGTCCCTCAAGTTGTACTCAAGTCATTCTTTGAGGCCTTGTTCTCAGCTATATTTTCCCCATTTCAAGGCAAAATCTGAGGTAAAAACGTCCACAGATGCAGGCTGCTTGGAAATATACATATTCATAAAAGCCCATATATGTAAGCAAGTGTATGCGGCAAAACCAGAAGGAAGACGAAATAAGTATTGCATGGTCAGAAAGATAGATAAATAAATATATGATCTCATCCTAGATCATCCATAGATTGCTTTCAGGCAAAGCAATTTCTCCCTTTTTGGACAAAAGAAAAATATTGGATTCAGAAAGTAACAAAAAAATATGGCTGTGATGTCTTTAAAAGGACTATTTTTTCAACTGTTTTTGATAATAGTTGAAGGATTCATTTTACTAAAATAGACGTGCTATCACAATTTTTAACATACTCATGTTGTTGCTGGAAATCTTATTTATGCTGCAAAATTGCAGTGTGAATACTGCCATTAAGTGGATGCTATTCTGAGTTACAGCTGAGCAAGGAGATTGAGTTTAAGCGGCATACAAATGTTAATTTACAGGGATTATTATTTAAATATAATCTGAAAATAAAAGTGTCAACTACAACTTTTTTTCCACTGATTTCCAACTGCTCACAAGACAGTCACAGGACATTTTTTTTCTAAGAAGAGAAAAGCTGGAAATGTAATTTCTTTTAGGATTCTTCTAAAGTATTGAATTCAGAAGCATTCCCTTAATAATCATGTCAAGTTGGCTTTGTTGACCTGGACGGCATTGCCAGACTATGATTAGATGTTTCGTGTCAATAATCATTTCTAAAAGATATTTAGTTTTGACACTACAGTGCCCAGAATAAATTACCAAATGGCAAAGGTTTTCCCTTGTAAAGATTGATCTCCATTTCGATACGAACTTCACAATTCTTTCTTTAAAAGGTAGCCTGAATAGCACACACATGGAATTTCAATTATCAAATTAGCACCATAAAGAATTTGTACCCACAAGCGATCAGGTCCACCACTGCTGATGTTTTGAAGAGCTATGGGAGAGAGAGGAAGGAGAGATTCTGCAAATCTCAGCAGAACTTGGCAGGATTCTGAGAGGTTTATTAAGCTTCCCTGCTACTGAGCTCTTCTAGCAATTGCTGGCCTTTCAATCTTCTTCAGCAGAGCTCATGTTAGGCTGAATCCTAGAATCTTCCTACTTTGTACTGCCAAAGCAAAGTTAACATAACCGCACATCTCTTACTTGGTCATTATCCCCTTTTCTTTGCTTGTCCTCCACTCAGCCAGGTTTTTCAGAGATGGAGAAAAATCATCCCTGCCAGAGATCCAAGTGGATCACTTCCAGAAAGCTGGTGAAATTAGACTAAAAGCTGCTAGCAACCCTAGGAGTTAATTACACCAGCATCATGACTCATCCTTCTATGTGTTATTTAGAATAGAATAGAATAGAATAGAATAGAATAGAATAGAATAGAATAGAATAGAATAGAATAGAATAGAATAGAATAGAATAGAATAGAATAGAATAGAATAGAATAGAATAGAATAACACAGTTGGAAGGGACGTTGGAGGTCTTCTAATCCAACCCCCTGCTTAGGCAGGAAACCCTACACCACTTCAGACAAATGGTTATCCAACATCTTCTTAAAAACTTCCACTGTTGGAGCATTCACAGCTTCTGGAGGCAAGTTGTTTCACTGATTAATTGTTCTAACTGTCAGGAAATGTCTCCTTAGTTCTAGGTTGCTTCTCTCCTTGATTAGTTTCCACCCATTGCTTCTTGTCCTGCCTTCGGGTGCTCTGGAGAATAGCTTGACTCCCTCTTCTTTGTGGCAGCCCCTGAGATATTGGAACACTGCTATCATGTCTCCTCTAGTCCTTCTTTTCATTAAACTAGACATACCCAGTTCCTGCAACTGTTCTTCATATGTTTTAGCCTCTAGTCCCCTAATCATTTTTGTTGCTCTTCTCTGCACTCTTTCTAGAGTCTCAACATCTTTTTTACATCGTGGCGACCAAAACTAAATGCAGTATTCCAAGTGTGGCCTTACTAAGGCATTATAAAATGGTATTAACATTTCACATGATCTTATTCTATCCCTCTGTTTATGCAGCCTAGAACTGTGTTGGCTTTTTTGGCAGCTGCAGCACACTGCTGGCTCATATTTAAATGGTGTCCATTAGGACTCCAAGATCCCTCTCACAGTTACTAGTACTGAGCAAGGTAACACATATCTGTACCTGTGCATTTTGTTTTTCTTGCCTAAATGTAGAACCTTACTTTTTTCACCATTGAATTTCATTTTGTTAGATAGCGCCCAATGTTCAAGTCTGGCAAGATCCTTCTGTACCTTTGATGCCAAGACTTATTTTCTGTTATATCCTAAAGGAAAATAGGTGCTAAGCAAGCAGATGGTTTCTCACCTAAAACAATGAATAAGATCACTGCTGAGAGAAGTTGAATGGGGAGATCTCAAAGGGGAAAAAACTGTTTAGAAAGAACCAAACCAAAAGAACAATGACCCAAGAAAATTACCAGATTCTTCTCTGTGTTTTATTTTCAGACCTGCCAAGAAACTCAGTCTAAATATAGGTAATCCTCGAGTTACGGCAGTTCATTTAGTGACCATTCAAAGTTACGACATACCCCTCTGCATGATCTCGCACTATTTTAGGCCTCTGTTCTCTGCGAATTGAGGCCTGGACAAGATCTGCGACAAAAGGCTTTGCAAATGGAGGGAAGGCGTCAGTTTTTCAGGCCCTCCCTCCATTTGCCATTTCCTTGACGAGGCTTGCAGGGATGAGTTCCTCCGGGGCTCCATTCTTGCCGTTCTTTGAAAAGACGATTGGAGCCTACAGAGGTGCAATCTCCTTCTAAGCTCCAATCGTCTTTGCAAAAAGACGATTGGAGCCACCAAAAATGGAGCCATGCTGAAAACAGAGCCACTGCCACGTCCCTCCCATGCTCCGTTTTCAGCATGGTTCATTTTTGACGGCAAGGACTTTTTGCAAAGACGATTGGAGTCTAGAGGTATGCAACTTCCCTCTAGGGTTTGGCACGTCTTTGTTCAAGATGAAACCGTGGCAGAGAGGGGACAGCTCATCAAGATCTTCAAAAGATAAGTGGACCCAGTTGAGCAGGACGGAGGTGGTGGTGGGGAAGCATGAGATAAGTCAGTGAGTTGGGGGAAGCCTTGGATCGTTGGGTCCCCATGCCTTTCCCCATTCTGAGTCACCTCGTGCACATAACGACCTGCGCAGTCGACTAGCGAATGCATCGGTGAAGGCAAGGAGTTCTCATGTTCATTTAAGGTGATTCACTCCAAGGAATCCTCGGGTTACGAATGTAATAGGCAGGCTCCAGTACATTCATAACTCGATAATTACCTGTAGAGAATGAATTAGCTAAAAATGGGCTCCAAGAATTCAGTCTGAACACTACATTCTTGGAATAAGGAATCTCAATAATTATCTGTATATAACCGAACCTATCAGATCAAACTCTGGTATAGGTACAGTTCAGCAACATTATTACAAGGAGAAAGATAAAGGTAAATGTGTCATCGGCTATGAGACCTGGGATTGATAAGGTGAGAAACTGTTTATTATTTTTGTACGTAGGTTATCTGAAATGATTACCTTCATCAAAGTCAGCATCGTCTTCTGTGTGCTGAGGGAATGGGAAGCAGTTGGTGATTTCAAGTCTATCATCCACCACCAAGCCTAGCAGCACGCCTTGAACTACTTCATTGCCTTGGCCTTCTTCGTGATAATGCTTGATGATCTTCAGCACCACCTGAAATATAAATGTTAAATTAGGACAATTTCATTTAAGATGGGAGACCCAGTTCATCTATGGTAACAGTCTGTTTTCCAATAACTGTTTTTAAAATAACCACTTGCTTTGTTACGAATTGAATGTTATATTCCAGTGATGGTGAACCTTTTTGCCGCTGTGTGCCAAAAGTGGGGGGAACACGGGGTGTGTGTGTCGTGAGCGTGCATGCCCACACCCATAATTCAATGTGCCCCACCCCCCTGCGCATGCATGCATGACCCACCCCCCACACTCCCCACGCTTTTGTCACGGGATGGCCTGGTGGGCCTGGTAGGCCCATTTTTCGCACTCCCCAGGCTCTAGAGCCTTTCTAGGAGCCTGGGGAGGGCAAAAACTGCTTTCACCAACCCCTTGGAGGCCCTCTTGGGACCAGAAGCCAGGAAATGGGCCATTTCTGGTCTCTGGAGGGCCTCCGGGGAGGTGGGGAAGGCTATTTTCGCCCTCTCCAGGTTCCTAGAAAGGCTCTCGAGTCTGGGGAGAGGGAAAATGGGCCTTTCCCACTGCACTGGAGGCTCTGTGGAGGCCAGAAACAGCCTGTTTCCTGACTTCCAGTGGGCCCCGAAGGCCCGAAAATCAGCTGGCCAGCACATGCATGCACGCTGGAGCTGAACTAGGGCAACGCTCGCATGCCCACCGATATGGTTCCGCCACATGTGCCATAGGTTCGCCATCACATTTATATTCTGTTCTGAAGCAGCCTTTACAAGTAGCGATAAGACGTTTACTCATGAATAAAACAGACTGTTGTAATTATAATATTTAATAACATTATTATTAAAAAGAAAAAAATCTAAAAATGCGGGAAGTGGAAACAAACCTTCTGTTGCTAAATATTCCAACTAAAGATCTAAGTGATGCCCAGGTTGTTCTGGTTTCCCATTTTTCATCCATTCAAAACAATCAAAAAGCATTCTGTATTCAAACTGCATCCATTCACCTAATGACTTTTAACAGGTTTCCCTTAGATTTTTCTTTCTGCAGTTTTTTTTTTAAGTATTGATTTCCATTTCTGCAAATCTTCCCGCACCCCTCCCCTTAGTCTGCTGAAGTGGTATTTGGCTACATAAGACTTCACAAGCAACAATTTGAACCTGGTACAATACAATCAACATCATCCAGTGGAATTAGTAGGTAAGAGTGATAGCAAATACTCCAACACTTCCAAAATTGATATTAAGGGCAACTCAGTTCACCTACTAACATCTATGGGGAGAGATTTAATTTTTTTTACATACAAACATTATTTGGGGGCATGGTCATGTTAAACATATTAACCTGTTATTTAAATGGAATTTACGCTCAGAAAGACCCAAACTCAACAAGGATGAGAAAAGCATTCCAAAATAACCCAATCACAAAGTTTTTGCTCCAGCAATTCAGAGACAAAGTTTCTGCTTAACTAATCACAAAATAGAAGCTGTTTCATTAAGCAATCTCTTCTAGATTTGAATAGGCAAAGATGACATTTTTTTAAACTTTAAGATGAGAAAATGAGAAATGTCACCATCACGGTGCAAGAGTAATCCTTACGCAGAAACTGTGAAGACCCCTTACAGAAATGTTTCTGGAACATGTGCCCTGGGAAATTAGTTCTTTGAGCTGCTACGAAAATGAGTATTCGGTATCATTAGCTACAAAGTCGTCAAAATGAACAAGCTAATAGCAGCTTTGTCTGACCTGATGCCACCACATGGAAGCCACCAGAGATTTCTGCAATCACACAATCACTGAACTGGAAAGAGCTATCAAGTCTTCAAGCTCAACGCTCTCTACCACCAAGCAGCTATTCGGATTAACAACATAAACCTTCGAGATGACTTTCGGGCTCTGTCTGAATGCATCCAGTGATGGAGGTTTGTTCACCTTTCTAGGTAACTGATTCCACCAATTATAACTGTCATTTACAACCCCAATCATTCCCAGCAACATGTTTCGTGGAAGGCTGAGTCAAAACAATGGAATTAAGAACTTCCAGTTGAACTTTTGTTGTTGTTGTTAGTTATGAAGTTGTGTCCGACCCATCGCAACCCCATGGACAACATTCCTCCAGGCCTTCCTGTCCTCTACCATCCTCTGGAGTCCATTTAATATCATGCCGACTGCTCCAGTTGACTCCATCCAGCCATCTCATTCTCTGTCATCCCCTTTTTCTTTTGCCCTCAATCGTTCCCAGCATTAGGCTCTTCTCCAGTGAGTCCTTCCTTCTCATTAGGTGGCCAAAGTCTTTGAGTTTCATCTTCAGGATCTGGCCTTCTAAAGAGCAGTCAAGGTTGATCTCCTCTAGACTGGTTTGATCATCTTGCAGTCCAAGGGACTTGCAGGAGTCTTCTCCAGCAGTATAGTTCAAAGGTCTCAACTCTGAACTAGGAAACCTTTTTTGACTGCTTTCTTTCTTTGTTACTTTGAACCCAGCAGAGTATAGAATTCAGAATGTGTACTTCTTTTGCATTACTGTTTAAAATATCTAACAAATATTTACTGTATTGGGATATTTCTAACTACCAAGCTGAATATGCAATCATCCCACTCTACCATTTTAACCTTAAGCATGTGTCTTAAATTAAGCTGACAAAATAGGCCCTTATCAGAGACAACTCTACCATATTTTCCACATGGTAGTTCAGATAACTTAACAAATTGTCAACACGTAACAACTTACCAGTAGCATTGAACTATCAAGTCTAATAGTTTCACCACCAGATCAGAACTCTTTAAGGGCAAAACATGACAATAAGTACCTTTCTTGGAACAGGACTCTCCATCATAAAGTAAATTTGCATAAATCTGGAAGAAAAATAATACGCAGCAAAAACTCTTTTTATCACAAAGCTGAGGAATGCATACAACCCACTTTGGAAACCTTTTCAAAGTTTTCAAAAAGTCTGTACAGGTAGCCTTTGATTTACGACCACAATTGAACTCCAAACCTCTCTTGCTAAGTGAGACAGTTATTAAATAAATTTTGCCCCATTGTACGATCTTTCTTGCCACCGTTGTTAATTGAATCACTGCAGTCGTTAAGTTAGTAACATGGTTAATTGAATCTGACTTCCATATTGACTTTGCTTGTCAGAATGTCGCAAAAGGTGATCACATGACCACAGGACATTGCAACTGTCATTAATACATGCCAGTTGCCAAGCATCTGAATTTTGATCACATGACTGATGGGCTCTTTTTTTTAAAAAAAAATTACATTTTTTTAAAGAAACTGGGTTTCTTCAATTAGAAGAAACTGGGCCAAAAAATTCAGCAATAAGTTAAAAGCAATGTTTTTCAACCGAGAGAACTTTAAAATGTATGGATCCCCATTGTACGATCTTTCTTGCCACCGTTGTTAATTGAATCACTGCAGTCGTTAAGTTAGTAACATGGTTAATTGAATCTGACTTCCATATTGACTTTGCTTGTCAGAATGTCGCAAAAGGTGATCACATGACCACAGGACATTGCAACTGTCATTAATACATGCCAGTTGCCAAGCATCTGAATTTTGATCACATGACTGATGGGCTCTTTTTTTTAAAAAAAAATTACATTTTTTTAAAGAAACTGGGTTTCTTCAATTAGAAGAAACTGGGCCAAAAAATTCAGCAATAAGTTAAAAGCAATGTTTTTCAACCGAGAGAACTTTAAGATGTATGGACTACAAATCCCAGAATTCCTCAGAAAGGCTTTAGGAATTCTGGGAGTTGAAGTTCATATATCTTAAACTTCCCAGGGTTGAAAAAGTCAGAGTTAAAGTATACTTGATATCCAAAACTGCCAAGATAGAGCAGTTATATTAACCAAGAGACGTAAGCATCAGTATTGGTATCCCTTCAAGCCACCAAGCTTCTGCCTTACCAGCTAATGAAGACATGCACAATGTTTCAGGAATAACAAAGAATTAGAATTTTAGTCATTTATAGCTGCAATCTCTTATATTCCTGGAATGCCAGATTCAGTATTTATGAGTGATTACTACTTGCTCATTAAAACATGACTCTCCAGGTTCCCAGCAGCTCCATGTGTAACAATTTTGAAAAGACAGCTAAGTGTGGTAGCAGTTAACCTTACCATCCTTCAACAAGCCATTTTTCAAATGGACTCTAGCTGAATTTCTAGTGTCATTTTAAATTTAGAGAAGAGAGCCTGAACAGGGGAATCATAAATCTGATACACATATTTGATCTTTAGAAATTATTGGTCTGAAGGGAGGAAAAAGCAAGTGACTATATCTGAAGCATTCACTTTATGAATCTTAAATGTGAGTATCCAGTCTTCATCACCGGCATTTTTCAAAACTTGGGAAATACATTTAAGACATTAGGTATGCAGTTTTTCTTTAAACCTAACAGCAGCTTCAATTCTGATATAGTTGCCAAAATATTATGTTACAATGAAGCAGCATGCCTTTTTAATTTCTGTGTTCAACTCTCTTCCCTATATAGTCCTAAACCAGGATTCCCAGGAGTCTAGATGTCCTCTAAATCAGTGGTACCTGATCTTTCTAGCTCCACGGACTGGCAGTGTTGGCGGCATCAGAGGAGAGGAGATGGTTTTATGCACAAACCTAGATCCCAGGCAAGTGCAAATGAAGATTCACGTAGCCACTGCTTGCACAGCCCAGTTCACAATGGGCCATCGACCAGTACTGGTCCGGGGCACAGGGGTTGGAGATTCATGCTCTAAATATGTAAATTCCCCACCACAAAGGATTTCTTTTCTTTTATTAACTCAAGCAAAAGATAAATTTGTAAGAGCCTTGGTGGCGCAGCGGACTAAAGTGCTGTTAAAGTAGCACTTAGCTGCCAGCTGCCTGCAATTACTGCGAGTTCAAATCTCACTAGGCTCAAGGTTGACTCAGCCTTCCATCCTTCCAAGGTAGGTAAAATGAAGACCCGGATCATGGGGGCAATAAGCTGACTTCGTATAAAAAAAGAATACCACTTAGGAGGGGCCAAAAGCCCTCCTAAGCAGGTATATACAAATGTATGAAGGCTATTGCTTAACGCATTGTAAGCCGCCCTGAGTCTCCGGAGAAGGGCGGCCTATAAATCAAACCAATAAATAAATAAATAAATAAATAAATAAATAAATAAATAAATAAATAAATAAATGCAGAAAGAACACACATCTTAAGATCATGTGCAACACAAAATCAGTGTTTCAGTGATACATGAATATGCTGCAGTAATTTATCTAAAATATTTATAGGCTGCTTTTTAGAGTCTATTGGCAGCTTCCAATATATGCAATGTTTTAAAGTAATGCATCACAAAAGTACAGTTAAATAGACAAGTATGATGAGCTATAATAAAAGGGTGACTAAGTTTACAATCATTATAACCTATAATCATACCCCATACAATAATCCAAGAAGATTCTTGTCCAATGTAAGACAAATATAGACAAATGTGTCTTTACAGCCTGCTGAATTGCCTTCAGTGTTACAGCAATGTGCATGCCAACTATGGCTGTTTGAACACTAATGACCACAGCATCTTCATATCACAATCCAGCTATCACTGATGTGATTTAAAATCTGTTCTCAGTATTTCTGGGTTTTTTTAGCACAATGATAGCTTGATGACTCTAGAAAGTGCTCAAGTCAGTAGGAGGGAAATGATGTAGAAAAATATCTAGAGATCTCATTCTGAAAGATTCTGTCTGTTATGCCCAGGCCACTAAAAACTGTTCATCATTGACAAGGGAGCATTACTGTGTCAGTCTAATCAGTACAGGCAGTCCTTGGCTGGTTGTTTAGTGACCATTCAAAGGTACGATGAACCCTTAAAAAGTAACATGACACAGATTCAACAGTCTGATAACTAGAGCCCACTCTGCAATCACATGGGCCTGGAAGCTAAATTGTGTGAAGAACAAGTCAAGGACAGGGTATATTTAGCTTAATGAAGAGAAGACTTTCCAAGGGCTGCCGCAGGGAAAAGGACAAAGATTTATACTCCATGGACCTGAAGTTAGGGCAAGAAGCAATGGGTGAAAACCTGTCAGAGGGAGGTTTTGCAAATGAAGAGGAATTTCCTGATAGTGAAAACTATCAAGCAACAGCTTAATGGAACGGCATTTTAGAGATTGTCGCCTGGCGTTGATGGGTGCTTCGTCACTGGAGATTTTCAAGAAAATATCGGACATCCATTTAAGCCATGGTGGAGCAGTGGTTAGAATGCAGTATTGCAGGCTAATTCTGCTGACTGCCAACAGTTTGGCAGTTCCAGCCTCACCGGCTCAAGGTTGACTCAGCCTTCCAAAGTCAATAAAATGAGGACCCAGATTTTTTTGGCGGGGGGGAGGGGGCAATATGCTGACTTTGTAAACCCACTTTGAGAGGGCTGTCAAGTACTGTTAAGTGGTATGTAAGTCTAAGTGTTGTTGTTATTTGGAGAGATGGAATGAGGACACCTTTCTTGGGCAGGGGATTAGACTAGAAGACCTCCAAGGTCTCTTCCAACCTAATGATTCTATAATTCTATAGAATCTAATTCTTTTGCCTGACTTCCTGAGAAAATAGGTTTTTATTCTAGTTTGCTGAATAAACTATAACTGAGTTCACAGGACACTTGCCACTGGCTGGGGAATTCTGGAAGTTGAAGTCCGCCAACCTTAAAGTCGCCAAGGGCTGAGAAACACTGCTCTATGTTAAATGTCTATGGAGATTCTCACTCAGCCAGGACATGGTTCTCCCAAAGGTGCTTTTTCAAGAGGTAACTGAATTTTCTGGTTTTTCTTTGAAAACATTTCGCTTCTCATCCAAGAAGCTTCTAAAGATAAACCTCCAGGTGGCCTCAGCAACTCACTAAAAGAATGTGTTGTAGACTGGAGGTAGATGATGTCGTATCCCTCCCCCTCTGTGGAGAGGGCTGTTCAATTTTGACATAGATGGCCTCTTTTGACTCCTCTTTCAAACCGGTGGTCATCTCTGTCCAAAATGTGGACTTTGCTGTCTGCATGGAGTCTAAATCCTTCCATTCCTCACCATCCAGTCAGAGCTGAAGAAGCTTCTTGGATGAGAAGCAAAACGCCTTCCAAGAAAAATCAGAAAGTCCAGTTGCTTCTTGAAAAAGCACCTTTGATACAACCATGACTTGGATGACTGAGAATCTCCATAGACATCCTTATATAACCTTTCCTGAATTTCTAAGTAAGTGAAAGGATATAGTCAAACAAATACAATTATTTACATTTCCTGATTGTTTTGGAAGAAATGGGCTTTTATAAAATCTGAAAGTTATGGGATCCCAGCAATAATTTTCCGAGACATGTTTGGAACCGCTCTATGTTGTGTAGACCAAGTTTAATAAGCTACAGATCTTTACCGCATGCTACAACATAAAACAAGCACACTGCATTTATCGGCTTAGTGCCATGGCTGAATCCTGCAGTTTAGTCAAGTGCCGGATTGTCACATGGATAGAATAGAATTCTTTATTGGCCAAGTGTGATTGGATACATAAGGAATTTGTCTTTGATGCGTATGCTCTCAGTGTACATTAAAAAAAATATATTCATCAAGAATCATAAGATACAACACATAGTGATAGTCATAGGATACTAAATAAACAATCAAATCATATTAAGAAACTGCACAAGTCAAAAAGAGGGCTGTGAAAATATTTACAGACCCTCGCATCCTGGACATAAATTGTTTCAACTCCTACCCTCAAAACGACGCTATAGAGCACTGCACACCAGAACAACTAGACACAAGAACAGTTTTTTCCCCCAACACCATCACTTTGCTAAACAAATAATTACCTCAACGCTGTCAAACTATTCACTAAATCTGCATTACTATTATTATTAATCTTCTCATCTTTCCTATCACCCATCTCCTCCCACTTATGACAGTATGACTGTAACCTTGTGCTGGTATCCTTACGATTTATATTGATTATTTCCTAGTATGATTTGATTGCTTGTTGTACCTTATGACTATCATTAGGTGTTGTACCTTATGATTCTTAACGAATGTACCTTTTCTTTTTATGTACACTGAGAGTATATGCACCAAAGACAATTTCCTTGTGTGTCCAATCACACTTGGCCAGTAAAGAATTCTAATCTAATCTAATCTAATCTAAATAAAGCAATATAAATCGTAAAGATACAAGCAACAAGGTTATCATCATAAGTGGGAGGAGATAGGTAATAGGAAGGATGAGAAGAATAATAGTAATACAGTCTTAATAAATAGAGCCTGGGTGGCGCAGCAGCTTAAAATGGTGTTAAAGTGACACCAGCTGCCTGCAATTACTGCAAGTTGGAATCTCACCAGGCTCAAGGTTGACTCAGCCTTCCATCCTTTCAAGGTAGGTAAAATGAAGACCCAGATTGTTGGACCAATAAGCTGACTTTGTATAAAATAAAATAAAAAAAAGAACACCGCTTGGGAGGGGTGGGCCAAAAGCCCTACTAAACAGGTATATACAATAGTATGAAGGCTATTGCTTAACACATTGTAAGCCGCCCTGAGTCTCCGGAGAAGGGCGGCATATAAATTATTTTTTTAAAAAAAATAGTTTGACAGTTGTGGGACTTATTTGTTTATCAGTGATGGCATTCGGGGAAAAACTGTCTTTCTGTCTAGTTGTTCTGCTGTGCAGTGATCTATAGCAGAGGTCCAACCATGACAACTTTAAGCCTGGAGGACTTCAACTCCCAGAATTCCCCAGCCAGCTGGGGAATTCTGGGAGTTGAAGTCCTCCAGGCTTAAAGTTGCCATGGTTGGAGACCCCTGCCCTATAGTGACGTTTTGAGGGTAGAAGTTGAAACAATTTAATGTCCAGGATGTGAGGGATCTGTCGATATTTTCACAGCCCTCTTTTTTTTATTTCTTTATTTCATCTCTCTCTCACACACACAAGGAACCTCGTGTAAAGAAGGGCTCTGCCTGCTGCCTTTTCACCCGAGTTAAACGGGGCTACCAAGCAGGATGCTGAAGCGGATGGCTGAAACAAAACCAAAAAAAAAAAAAACCCAAATAGCCCATCGTCATCCCTGCCGGGTTTCCCCCTTTCGCTTACCAGCCCGTCGATCTGCACTTGCTTCACCGCCGAGTCCCCCGGGCTCGATTTGGTTTTGGCTTTCCCGCTAACGACCGCGGAAGGGACGGCTCCGCTTCCTTCCTTACGAGACGCCATGGCGAAAAGAAAGAGCGAGCACACCGTTCCGGGAAGGAAAAGGTGGGGGGAGGGGGCGGCGGCGGCGGACCGTTGGGCCGGATAGAAACTTCCGGGTATCACTATTGGAAACACGATCCCGGAAAAGAAGGTTCCGCTTTTGCAGAAGCCCCAAAGTTCGTTTAAACCGGCCTTTTGGATAGGAGAGACCGTGCTGATTTCTCAGTAAAGGATGTGATAGAGCAGGAATCTCCAACCTTGGCAATTTTAAACCCGGTGGCTGGGGAATTCTAGGAGTTGAAGTCCTCCAGGCTTAAAGTTACCAAGGTTGGAGACCCCTGCGATAGAGGATCGGGTTGCACCTCACAAATGGGTAACGTTATTAAAATGCAGGGTGCGAGAAAATGGTTATAGCATGGTTATAATGATTTCATTCGTTTTGGGAAGTGCACAGTATTTTCTTTTTGCTGCAAGAGGGGATACCGCTACTCTTCAGAAATGAATTTACCTGATATCGCTGTTACCCTTACGAAAGTCGGAGCCAAATTTAATGGCCCAGTTTTAGATAATGTATCTGCTCCCAACTGCCTGGGGCAATAACGTTACAACAGAATGAATAATAATGACACCCACTAAAAATACCAAAATAATAATTGCTCTGCTTTTAATTACCGACAGAAAATTATACTTTTAAAACTTTATTTTATTGAATACAGAATGCAGAATTTTTTTTATGAGCACTTTACAACTTTCTGCGCCCACCAGCTTTCCATCCGAATTCTTGCAGGTTCTTAATTGTTGTCAGAATCGTTCCCCATGTGTTTCAGGCAGGAACACTCTGCGCATGCGTCAGCGTGGTCTCTCCTTCCGTTAAAGGTACCAGCCAAACTTCCGGTTAGAGAGAGAGAGAGAGGGCCGCCTGCTTTTTGTGAAGTCTTCTCGTATGTTTACGCTCCTTAGGCTTCTGTCATGAAGATCACCCGGCAGAAGCATGCCAAGAAGAACATGGGCTTCTACAAATACAATTTTGGTTTCCGGGAGCCTTTCCAGGTGCTTGTGGACGGCACTTTCTGCCAGGCTGCGCTGCGCAACAAGATCCAGATACGCGAGCAGTTGCCGGGTTATCTAGCCGGAGCCACGCAACTCTGCACGACGCGGTGAGGGAAGGTGGGGGCGGGGGAGTTGGGGGGGAGCGCGCCTCGATTGGCTGCGAGGGACGAGGGACAGGAGCGCGAGACGTGCTGCAAAGCTACGCACGCGCGCTCTGTTCCCTGCGTGATGATGGATGGATGGGTGGGTAGGCGGGCCGGACCGCGTGAGCTCTTCCAAGCAGCGTGGCCTGGGATTGGCGGATGGGAGAGATCCGCGCGACAGGGGCGGGACGATGTTGCCGGCCAACGGTTAATGACGCGGTGGGAGGGGGGGGACACTCGCAGAAGTCCTTGCGAGGCGGCGAAAGGAGGGAGGCGGGCAAGGATCATGCGCTGATTCAGCAGCAGTGCCGCTTGTCGGCAGTTCGAATCCCTAGTATAGGTCTCCTGCGTGAGCAAGGGGTTGGACTAAATCACCTCCAAGGTCCCTTCCAACTCCGTTACTGTTGTTATTATTATAGCAAGAGCCTTCTCTAGATTTAAAACCCTTGAGATCAGGTATGGCTGTTATTCTAACTCTATTAATTGAAGCCACGTGGGTATATACAGGTAGTCCTCAACTTACAGGTCCGTATAGTGACCGTTCAGAATTACAACGGCACTGAAAAAGGGAACTTATGACCGTTTTTCACACTTAAAGACCGTTGTTGCATCCCCATACTCACGTGATTTACATTTGGATGCTTCACAACGGACTCCTATTTTATGACTGTTGCAGTGTCCCAAGATCACGGGATCCCCCTTTGCCACCTTTGGACAAGCAAAGTCAATGGGGAATCCGGATTCACTTAACAACCCAGTTACTAACTTAACAACTGCAGTGATTTACTTAAAAACTTTGGCAAGCATAGTCGTAAAATGGAGGCAAGATTCACTTAACAGCAGAAATGCTGGGGTCAATTGTGGTCATAAATCGAGGACTACCTGTACAGGCAAAGGAGAAGAATAATTGGAGAGGAGGAGAAATCAGGTGGAAAAGGAGATTATATTAATTTTCTTGGCATCCATGTTCGAAATTAGAGGGAAAAAAGTTCTTAGGTGAGCATGTACATGAAATTACTTTTTCCAGCACCCGAAAAAATGATTTTCACTTGCAATATTTTTCCAACAAATCTTTACTTTCAAAATCTGTGCTAGGAATAATATATAACGTGTTCTTCATATTTCCCATAGAAATGTATGATGATTTGTCATGTACTGACTACAGTGATCATAGATTTGAAGGGAATGCTTTGAAGCCAGTTGCGAAAAATCAGGAAATAAAAATAACCTAATTCTAGGCTATCAAATATGTTGGTAGATGAGGGAAAGAAAAGCAGCCAATATACAAGGTCACAATACTGAAAGTTTGAATGAATGACTATTAGGAAAAATTCCCAAGACGCTCAAAAAACCAGACAATATTTCATTTTAAAGCTTTGTCTGCCTGTTCTTTTAACCCAGGTGGTTGGTAACCCTAATGTTAAAGGACAGAGTATAGATGTTAATAACAAAGATGCCTATGTTGGGAACAAGTGTCAAGCAAGCATTTGGAAGCAGTAACAGGATGCAAGTTGTACAAAACAATGGGACTTGCCTTTTGATGCTCCTTCCATCTTCTTGTCTGTTTTGACACCTAGTCACCCGCACCATCACATGGAAGTCACTGGTCAATTTTTTTCTTAATGTCCCATCCTACTTTCTGAGGCATACTGGGAGTGGGTGATATTTAAACATTTTTATTGCTTATGCAGTATCCCACCATTTAGGGGCTCAAGGTGATGTACAAACACTCCCTGCTCCCATTTTCCCCAGAGCAAAATGCTTTGTTCTTATAACAACAATCCTGTGAGATACTTTGGGCTGAGAGAGGGTGATTGTCCCAAAGTCACACACTGATCAGTAGATAGCATCATGCTGTGTTACTATGTTACATATATACTATGTAACACATTGATTTCATATCAGTTATTTGATGTGATTGTCCCAAAATAACACACTGATCAGTAGATAGCATTATGCTGTGTTACTATGTTACATATATACTATGTAACACATTGATTTCATATCAGTTATTTGATGTCCATTGAACCGGAGCTACTTGTAAATTCAAATAAAGTTTTCCTTGATATATGTTCTTTCTTTCTTTAAATATTTACACACTACTCATCTTAAACTCTAGGTAGTTCACAACCTAGGAG
Source organism: Masticophis lateralis (assembly GCA_030761175.1). Taxonomy (NCBI): domain Eukaryota; kingdom Metazoa; phylum Chordata; class Lepidosauria; order Squamata; family Colubridae; genus Masticophis; species Masticophis lateralis. The sequence continues at coordinate 19,459,433 of JAUDYJ010000003.1, read as the reverse complement.
CCTGGATAGCTCAGCAGACTAATGCATTGTAATTAACTCCAGTTGTCTGCAATTACTGTAAATTCAAATCTCACCAGGCTCAAGGTTGACTCAGCCGTCCATCCTTTCTAAGGTAAGTAAATTGAGGACCCAGTTTGTGGGGGAAATAAGCTGACTTTGTATAAAATATACAAAAGTATGAAGGCTATTGCTTAATGCATTGTAAGCCGCCCTGAGTCTCCGGAGAAGGGCAGCATATAAATCAAATTTTTAAAAAACCTTAAGAATAAAAAACATCTACTGTATAAACAATAAAAGATAAGCAGTAAAACCAAAAACAGATGAAATCATATGTGATTGGGGGGGGGGGTTCATTTCTTGATGAATTTCTGCCTTTCAGTGCAGACACATGTATTTAATTTCCTGGGAATATATTTAATTTCCTCCTTGTATATTTTAAGAAATTGCATTGCATCTTAAAAGTATAAGAAATAGAGGTAGTCATTGCTTAGCAATCACTTGTTCAGCAACCATTCAAAGTTACGATAATGTTGAACAAGATTTACGGCCATGCTTTGCAGTTGTGGCATCCCCACAATCATGTGATGATGATTTGGATGTTTATCTGGAGCTGGTTGGATTCTACCTTAATTCCAAAAAGACATTGGTACCTGCCATTTATGAGCAGATTTGTTTATAGATGTAGACTTTTGATATAATTAAGCTTATTAAAAATACAAAATAAAGTTTTGTGCTTCTTTGTCTTACCATATTTCCCTTTCAGATGTGTGTTAAAAGAATTGGAATGCTTGGGGAAAGAGTTGTATGGTGCAAAACTAATTGCACAAAGATTTCAACTTCGCAACTGCTCTCATTTCAAAAATCCAGTGAGTGGTTCAGTCTGCCTATTGTCCATGGTTGAGGATGGTAATCCACACCATTATTTCATAGCTACACAGGTAAATTTATTTCACTTGAACATATTTGAATAAAATGTCCTACTTGTGACCTGCACTAAAAATATTCATTCATTTTCTTCTAAATAACCTTGAATAACTCCATCATTAGACTTTGTTCTGATTTTAAGAAAAAACTCCTCTTGCTGCAATGAATTCACTACTTACCAACTACTTATCTTTAATCATTAAGATAATTTGCTGTCCTACCTGTTACATTTATATATAGTAATAGTTGTTACACTTGCAATAGTTGTTACAATATTAGGTTAATTATATTTCAAAAAGTTTAATTAAATTTTAGCAAATCATAGGCTGGGGGAATGTAATTAGTGCTTTTTATTGTTCTGTGAAGTGTATTGTGTAGTCTGCACTCACCTGCTTCTTATAACAGACTCTTTTTGTTTTGTGTTTTACTTTTTAAAAAACAGGACCAGCACCTGTCCACAAAAATAAAGAAAAGGCCTGGAATTCCTCTGCTATTTATAATTCAGAATACAATGGTTCTGGACAAGCCATCCGCCAAATCTTTGGCTTCAATACAAGCAATCCACACAAACCAGCTTATTCCAGAACACCATAAACAGACCATTACATTTCTGAAAGAGAAAAAAGGTCTTGTGAAAACTTCAGAACCCAAAAAAAGGAAGCGGAAAAGAGCTGCTGGGCCAAATCCTCTTAGCTGTCTGAAGAAAAAGAGAAAAACTGAAGAATCCCAACAGTCTTCCACATCTAAGAAAAAGGGAAAACGGAAGCGCAGTAAAAGGAAATCAGACACTATGACTGCAGCTATCCAAGATACGAAAGCCTAACATTATTCTGAATATTTGATGTGCATTTCTATTTTGCGGACTTTGGATCAGTAGTTAATGCTGTTTTAAAAATAAATCATACTTTGTTTTCTAAAAAAAATATATAGTTTACCATGTATGTCATGTTAATGCTATAAGTGAAAAGAACTCTACACATTTTTTTAAGCATCTCATTTCAAAGAAATTGTGCACACTTTTTGAAGTGGCAGTTGATATATATATCAATATATCTATATCTATATTTATCTATATCTATCTATCTATATCTATCTCTATCTATCTATCTCTATCTATCTATATGAGTTTTCCATTGAAGCAACCTGATCTACCCAAATATGGGAAGGGGCATACTGCTTCCTTTCGCTTTTCAGCCCCAATCCAGGAGCCCTCAGGCAGTCACTTTCATGACAAATTATTTTATGTTAAATTTATGTTTGCTGACCAAGAAATAAAGGGAGACTAGTAGTATAGATCTATTTCAAGCTATTTAGCTCCCATCAGTTAGCCATACCCTTTTCGAATCCCAGAAGGGTATAGCTAACTGATGAGAGCATTGTGAGGATGGCAAAATAAGCCTTATATGAAGATAACACCCAGGTTAAATTCAGGATAGGCACATGCTACTAAGATTGCAATCAGAATAAGGCAGGATTGAAAGAGATCACGGATAAGAAAAAGCATTCTAACCCAGCGGTCACCAACTGGTAGTCCATGGACCACTGGTGGTCCATGAGAAAATTTTGGTGATCTGCAGAAAAATTTGGATTTTTTTAGGCCCCTGGGACAGATGCATGCAATGAATGTTTGTGTTGCTGCAGAGAGTTTCCCCCTTCGGGGTCTTCTTGTGTGGGTCGGAGGGGGGCAGAAATTCCAACTTGGGGTCTGCTTCATCCTCCTGGTGCAAGGCTTTGGGCAAAGGCTGAGGGAAGCACCACTGATGGCGAAGAGTCAGAGCACCTTTTTCCAGTCGGACTGCATCATGGCCTAGAACTGGCTGAACATCTCAGCCCGCTGAGCCTCTAGGTGCTGGTACCTGGTCCTGCATCCCCGCAGATCTTCCCTCTGCTTGGAAAGTCTATGCTCGTAGTCCTCAGTGAGGTGCTTCTACTGAGCCTGCTTCTTGGTCAGATCCAATTTGAACTGAGCTGTTTTGCCATCTCTCTCGTGGTGGCTGCTTAGCTCCAACAATTGCTTCTTGTTGGGGCCCTAAGGAGCCCAGGCAGGGAGGGGAGGGGTGGCTGGGAGGGGAGGGTGAGTAGAGGCCAGCGAGGCACCCGTTGACATGAGTGATATCGAGTTGGCCACAATCACCCAGTCACATGACCACCTAGCCATGCCCACCCAGTCAGTCATCAGGCAGATCATATTAGTGGTCAGCGGGATTTAAAATTATGAATTTAGTAGTCCCTGAGGTCCAAAAGGTTGGTGACCCCTGTTCTAGTCAGCTTTTTCTTCCCCATCTCCACCCCCAGAATCTCAGGAGAAGCAGTGCTTTGAATTGGTTCTTTCTTCAAATGAGAGCAGGAAAAACTACATTATTCCACCTTTGGTTTACTTCGCGTTAGTCAGGAAATCTAGCCATATTTTTTCTGCTTCTTATGCAATGAAATAAGTGTTCCATATGTCTTTGGCGTTTAGTCATGCCGGTCATATGACCATGGAGACATGTTCGGACAACGCTGGCTCTTTGGCTTTGAAACAGAGATCAGTACTGCTCCCTAGAGTCGGGAACGACTAGCACATGTGCGAGGGGACCTTTACCTTATGCAATGAAATGCAGTTACTTTTAAGATCTAGGAAAGACATACTTGTTTTAAGCATTCAAGAGACTAGACAGATGTCCCCTTATGCTTTGAATCACATTTCTCCTTTTAAATTTCCCTGGGTTAAAAGCAGGTTATAAATGTGCTGTCTTCAGTTGGAGTAGATTTTCATATGTCTGCTAGAATATTGTTTTAACTTGTATTGATTCTTGGGTGTGGAGAATACCTCTTATATGTCCTGAAAGTTTTTTTGAAGGACGGTGCAGAGCTCATTACAATGTAACCATTCAGTGGATCTTATTTTCCATGTTTCAATGCTAAAAATTAATGAGGTCAGTCTAAGCAAATTCAATTTGAAAAAGATCCTAACTAGAACCATAATGCCTATCTACAAATGTAGCATTTGTACAGTAGGAATACCATGTAGAATACTATTACAAGAGCTGGGGAAAAACTGAACAGTTCATTCTTGACAATTTAGAATCAAGTCAGCTTTAATTAAATTAGGCTACAGTAATTTAACAATAGGTCACTGTTCTCCAGATGCTTTAGAATTAGCTTCCATTAGTTCCAGCCAGCATGGTCAATGACAAGGGAATATGGAAAGTTTGGTCTACTGTATTTGACCAAATACCAAATTCTTGACATTTGAAACAGCTGGAAATTGCCAGGTTCCTGCTCTAGGTTATACAGTTGTATATAGAAAATCTACATGTCTTCATTAAAATGCCAGATTTTTGAGATGTAAAAAAAAAATCAGGCTAAGAAAAATCACTTCAGAATTGTTTCTACCTTTAATTGAATTGTACAGCTGATACGTAGGGACTACGTATCAGCTGTACAATTCAATTGAAAAACTGAAAATGTTTACTAGGTAAAAAATAAAAAATAGAGTACTCTGGCTACATAAATGTTCACATCCTCTTATGAGTGACTGATCAAGCCCGTTCAGACGTTCTAGTAGGATTTTTCTGACATTTACTCAATTGCCTTATAGCAAAAGCCATGGTCAACAAAGAGCTTACAAAGCATCAAAGGGATCTCACTGTTGAAAGATATTAGTTAGGCTAAGGGTACAAAAAATAAAATAAAATAAAATCCCAAGGCATTGGATATACTATGGAATACAGTGAAGACAGTAATCAACAAATGGAAAAAATATGGCAATAGTGACATTACTAACAGCTGGATGTCCCTCCAAAATTGATGTAAAAACCAGAAAACTGGTCCAAGAAGCTGCCGAAGTGTCTGACAGAAACATTAAAGGAGCTACAAGAAGTTATGGTAAGTACTGGTTGTGTACATGTGACAATCTCTCATATTTTTCATGTCTAAGCTATGGTGTAGGACAGCTAGATGGACTTTATAAAGATGAACATCCAAGTCTAGCTACATTTTGCAAAAACCTACATCAAGTCTGACAAAAGCATGTGGGAAAATATGTTGTCTAATGAAACCGAGTTTAAACTCTTTACCTGAAATTCAAGAAAGTATGTTTAACACAAAAACTCTTCACATCACCAATTCACCCACAGTGAAACTTGGTGGTAGCAGCATTATCTGTAGAAGCTTTCTTTAGCTGGAAATGGAGTTTCAGTCAAGGTGGGAATTATGAACAGTTCCAAATATTCGTCAATTTTGGCACAAAGCCTTCAGGCCAGTGCTAAAATACTGAAGAATTTCAGCTTTGAACACAGCAACTCAAAGCATGCCTCCAAATCAACAAAAGATTGGCTTCTTTTGAAGATGACCAAAGTTTTGGAATGAGTCTGGACCTGAATCCAATTTAAAATCTTGGGGAGACTTGGAAAGGACTGTGCACAGGAAATGCCCTCCCAATCTGACAGATTTGTATCGCTTTTGCAAGAGTGAGCAAAAATTCCCAAGACAAGATGGGCCATGCTGATAGGCTCCTACCCCCAAAGGCTGAAATAAACTTGCTATCCTGTTGTATGTGCAAATTAACACATTATGCTTTTAGTATCAGAGGGGAGCTGCTGCCGATTCAGGTGAACTGGTAGTTCTGAGCAGCGGCTCAGCCCGCCCACTGGCCACGGCGTTATCCCATCTTATATAATCACCGTGTTTTTGTTGTGCACATGTGCAGAAGGCGTGCGAGCAGGCAAAGCACTCATATTTTCGGTTTTGGGCAAACCAGTTATTACACTATGTGACGCCCACCTCTATTTAATATACCTTCAAATTTCTGATTTCTTACAGCGGTTGTAGTTTAGTAAATATTAATTTAATTTATAGGTTATTATCCTCGTATAGTGATAGCTAATTCTTTGTTCTAGTTCCATTAGAATCTGAAGTGAAGTATTTGTGGACTTCTAGATATTGGGCAACATTGCATAGGATTCCCAATCAACATGATTTGGGGAACTGTAGTTTAGGAACACCAAGAAACATGTAGGCTCCCTATTTGGTAACTTTTGCTTGAATTTTCCATCTGCTAAGGTTCATTTGTCTGGTTAATGTGTTAATGTATTGTGTTGTTTCCAGCATATACGCCTTGATAACTTAGCTTTTCAGAACACTTTAAACTAGTTATTAGCTAATATGTAGATTACTTCTCATAATATAGCCAGACAAATACTAGAGATACTGGCACTATATAATGGCTTAACACAATTTTTATTAGAAAAGTTATACATAACAGCAACTATTTTCAAGAATATTAACCTTGAAAAGCAACAAAAATGGACTAACAATCTTTAACAAGAAACTAATGACCTTCTCTATAATCAAACATTCAAGTTATCTACAATGTTTCTTTGTACAAGGGAGAAAATAATGGTTGTACAGGCACATCATGTCAAAAATAAAGTTGCAGTAACTATTTTATACAATTATCTTTCTCAAGGGTTATTAAAACATCGCAAATTTTAAAACATTCACATAATTTTACACTTGGGTATATACTGAATCTCAGTCCCAAACGTTTAATCATTTCACAAAAGTGCCAACATTTAAAATCAGAACCTTTAATATTTTTTTTCAATTTTGCTAAGAAATGTTAACATCTATCCATCCACATTCACATGATTTCTGGTTTGGCCTGATTCTAGTAATAATAATAATATAGTCTTTATTTAAAAAAAAATAGTAAAAAACCAAACGGGGTTGTTTGAAAAGCTATTCAGTATCCATTATTGGAAAACACCCCATTACAAAAGTTGTAAAGGTAGCCAGGTCTATTAATACTTATTACACAACAAGATTACTTTTAATAAATGCAAGTTTACCTGCTTCTAAAATATACATCTGAAGCCTGCTGTCTTTTTAGGGCCAATGCTGTCCCACATAATTATTAGTTAATTTATACAAATTTATCTTGCTCAAATTCTTGAGACCTACCTAGTTATCAGCTTTCAAAAACCAAATTACTTATAATCTAAATGTATGACATTTCATGTACATACAATCCCCTAAGAAAGGTAAAAGCTTGAAGAGGTTTAATCTCAAATGAGGAAAAGCTTAATCAAACTAGCCTGCCCTCATAGCTACCTGATGCCAGAGGTGGACCACTCTGAAAAGGAATGTAACATCTACTACCAGAAATCTTTTGCACATGGAGCAAGCCCCAAAACACTTTTTTTCCTTATGGGTTCCCATTTGCACTCAAGTCCTAAAGCTGCTTCAATTATTCTATAGAAAACATGGCCCAGCAAGGACTCTTGCCTACCAGGCACTGACATTCACCATGGCAAATCCAAAGAGCACCATTTGGTAGTAGGAAGATGACCAACACTGATGCAAACAGCGGGCAGGCAAAAATAACTCATATTTTGAGGGAAGAAAGCTCAGAATGTTAAGTCTATTTGGCAAATCAGTCATAAAATAAAAAGTTGGCCGTTATTGGGTCTTCTGGAGTTGATTAAAATAACATCCTGGTTTATTAAGATATTGGAAAAAATCATTAGTCATAGTTAGATGCACCATTATTGCACAAATCTGCTTTGAATTGGTTTTTTTTTAAAAAAAAACTCTTCATGAAGATCCTTGAGTACTTTCTCATCTCTGCGACTGGAATTCAAGTCATCCAGTGCAGAAAGGTTACTAGAAATGCAAAAGTGGTAAAAGATAATAGAAACCCCTCCCCAGACACAAAAAATTGATTACTGTACATTGACAATGAAACCTAAATTTCTTCCCTTATAGGCCCTGCACATGGGACAATGTGTGAGCACTAATGATACTAACTATACAGTAACCCAACCATTCAAATAATATGGAATCTGGGACCAGGAGTTGCAATGATATCACTATATGGTTCTTCCTGTGTCAGCTCGATAGCTTGTTGCTTTTTCAGTACCAAAAAACTGTAGAATTTTGCTGCTGCTTGTTTGCGGTTTGTATTCCGACACAACTCAAGCAAACTGATAGATTTTGCTCCAGTCTTGGCAAGGGCTCTCTGAAAATACAAAAAATATTTAACCATTATAATTTCCAACTCTCATTCTAAATGTTTGTTAATGCCAAGCAACCACAAGAGAACTTATACAATGCTCATTACTGGAAGAGCTCCTGCACCCAGTTACAGCCTGAAAAGCTTAGATCAGGGGTGTCCAACCTTGGCTATTTTAAGCTCCTCCATCAACATATCTGAGAGTTGAAAGCCACCGGTCTTAAAGTTGCCAAGTTTGGACTCCCGTGGCTTAGATCTTCAGGATGAAGATAATCTAACATTTAGAGAAAAAAAGAGATTGTGAAAGCCTTTACTGAATTAAGAAAATACACTAGAACCAAACACACAACTCTCAAATTAGGATAAACAATACTACTTCCACGTAAGAGGGATTCACAAGCTTCAATACAGAAAAATATAAGAAAGTCCTCACTGGAGCCTTAATGAGTAAGGATGTGCAGTCATGGCTTTTTTAAGGAGATACCAACACAATGCTAAATCTCCTCATAAGCCCCTGAAACATCTTTCCACTCTAGATCCAAGTAGCTGCCAATCACTGTTGGGAAGTATTTGGGCAGTCTGAATGGATTGATTTAAAAATGTCTACAATCAGAGGGATTTGTGTTCCTGACTCAATTTAGGGATTACTTCTCCATATTAAATTTCCTACAATAGTTGCTTCAGGGGACACACAAGGAAATGATTTTTTTGTAAAAAATCTAATTATTGGATTATCTACCTCAGCAGTGGCCCTTCAGGGTTTCAGATTAGTTTTTCTAACTATATCCAGAGTTCCATGTGTGCAAAACAGAGCCCCAATAAGGGTTAATGTCTTTGTATTTTGTTTGTGGGCTGCCTTAAAGTATTTAGTTAGCCACAGAAGAAAAATATAAGTTAATTAGTGGGCAAATTATATTCAAAAATATCTCTTGCACATTATCAAAAATGAACTAATACCTGAAGACCATGAAGCATCTGTTGTGTTCTCTTGTTCCATCGTCGTTCCTCCTGATCCTGATCTCCTCCAGTACCATCTTCCTCCTGAAATGAATTGCAGTGAAGGACAAACTCAGATAATGTAATTAAACTTCTATCCTAAAAACTGCTCAAGATCTTTTTTTTTAAAAAAAAACCCATATGCCCCAGGAAGCTACGTAAGTATACTACAAAAGTAGGAGCTTTGTGATTCTTATGTCCACCTAACTTGCTCATTTTATACAATTGGCTGGCCACTTTGGGAAGCTTTGTTTGTTTGTTTGTTTTTAACTCTCCCAAATTGAGTGAGAGCAGCATTTTAGTAAATGCAACTACAAGGTCTTCATGTATTCATTCAAAAATTGTAAATTTTATATAAATCAATTTTCTCCATCTTACATACCATCTGGACAACTAAAAATCAATTCCCAGAATTCCCGAACAAGTGTGCCTTGATCAGATTGCCGGGTGTTGGAAGTCCATAAACCCAGGCTCAGGAAAATTGATACAGGTTGTGAATACCAAATTGTTTAGACAGAACCAATGGAGAAAGTTGTGAAATCCTGGATATAGGTTAGGTTAATGAGTAGCAGATAAGACACTCCTAAACTTAACTGCAAACTCAAAGATGTAAATCAGTCTTTCATGGTGGACAAAACAAATCCCTACATACTAAATCTGAATACAGAAACAGAGAAAGGGCTATTAGAAAAATATTAGCTAACAAGGTATTTACATAACTATAACATTTTAAACACTTCTTATAAATGCAGTTGAACAAATTTTGAAATGTTATCTTTTATATTCATAAAAGCAATATGGAAAAATAACATTAATGTACAAGATCATTTTCATGAATTTTTAAAGTTTACTGACTGCTATAGATCCAAATTTACCTCCTCCTCCTCTTCCTCCTCCTTTTCCTTCTCTTTTTCTTTTTCTTTTTCAGGCAAAAGCTCTAGTTCCGGAATTAGTTGACATATATTCTGAGGTTCTTCAGGAGGCAATTCCACTGGGGGCATTTCTATCTGTTGTAATGGTTGGGGCTGATGAGAGAAACATTTGAGTTTAATGATTAAAACCAGACTTAGTAACATCTTATTTAAAAACATGGTTTTTCAAAATCCTCACATATAACCTATTTCCTTTATATGAATGTCTAGATATACGCATTTATTAAAATCTGTTCAAGTATTTTGCTTGCATCCTCCTGAATGTTCAATTTCATTGGGGAAGAAAATATGATATTGCCAAGGAGACCATGTACAAAGACAGCATTTACTTAAAATCAATTAAACAGAATAGATGAACTCCACTGATATACCCTGATATTTTGTTAATACCACCGAGCAAGGCACTACAAAGTGATCATATGTTTTTGTTGTTTTTTTCCGTTTATAGAGAATATTAATCAATGAAAGGATAAGCAAAAACCAGTGACATTGCTGAAAGGTCATCTACTTGTACCAATTTACACTACTGGAAATTGGATAAATGACTCCCAAATGGACCTGTTATTTCCTTATGACATTTGATATATTGCTTTGAAGTCATTACAGAGATAAGCATTATCCTTTATTGTTTGGCAATGTATCTATATTTCAAATACATTCTTTTACTCACAGGGAGCACAGGTTCTGGTTCCACTTGTACAGCCTTTCGCTTTACACCTGTCTGAGGTGGAGGCGGTGGCATCACTGATTCATCTAAATTGGTCCTACTGCCTTCCATCATGGATTCCTGCAGGCGACTCGGCTCTTCTAAAATGGGTTCATCTATTGCAAAATAAACACAGACAAGTTACTATTTTTCTCAATGCTGGCAGTCCTTTCTATCTTTACAAAAGAACAAATTCTTCTTTTAACCCAGAAGGTAGCAATGCACATGAAGTAAGTACACATTTTGAACATTAAACTGCACAGCTTTTTAAGCGCATTTACTGAACAGTCAAAAACCAAGCTATTAAAGGCACAAACCAATAACATTGCGTTGCTGGTCTTCTCGAGGTACTTCTGGATTCTCAAAATCTTTAAGGAACTCATCCAGATTATCAGCTTCCCCACCTTTCCTCCTCTTTCTAAGATCTTCTGGTACAAGAGGTGTAAGACAGCGAGTAAAAAGCTTCAAATTAAAAAAAAAGTAAATTATATTTTCAGTTGACACTGCTTCGTTATCTAGTTCAGGCAGTTCAAGGTTAGCCTAGCATCAGACTGTGTTCATCTACATACGAAAATAGATAATAGGTTCATATGCACCAACTATGAAGTTAATTACTATTAATTGATTAGAGCACTTTAGGAAGCTGAGGGGCACTGAGGTTTGGTATAGCTTTTTATTAGCTGTACTAGTCTTTTGGTATGGCCTTCCAGGGAGCATCCAACTGGCATTTAGGAGGGCATTTCAGCCTTCAACCTAGTTTGAGTATAGTTCAGCCTAATTAATTTTATTCTGTGTTTTCATTAATTTATGGATTTTTCATTTCTATCCCTGTTTATATTTTGTTGTATATATTGTTTACCTCTCTCTTTCATATAAACTGGTAAGAGTCCTAAGAGATTTCACATTCTATCAATGTGAAGAAGGACAATGCCTGATTTGCACAATTTATTATTAGAAAATGTAACAGTTTCTGGCAGACTGTCCCAAACTGATGCAGTCCAAACCTTCTTATACTTTTGGGGGAGTTCTAAGAGTTGCTGTTTTGACATATCTTAGGTGACCAAACTGATAAAGGGTGGTTTAAGATTATTTGCAATAACTACTCATTATAAATTTTCCAAAATTTAGTTCAACTCACCTTCAGCAGCCTGTTATTCCAAAGAGGTTGAGCAGGAAGAGAGAATAGTTTTTCAACACCTCCAGTCTCTTTCCACATCATTAATTTCTTAGTAGGAGGTGCCAAATCCAGTGTGGTGACAATGTCAGAATAATCACTTAGTTGGGCTCTGATGGTCTTGCTGTCCAATTCTTTCACACTGTCTACAATCAGCTTTCTCTTCCTCTTTGCTTTGGTTTCTTTAACTATTTAGGGGAAAATGTATTAGACACTGGACATTACAACAATGTGCATATTGATAATTAAATTACAGTATTATTTTAGTTTATTTTACAAGGAACACTTTCAAAATCTGCTTAAAATGTTAATGAAAGTAGATGCTTATGGACTATCCCTACAAGTCACCCAAGAGTAGAATCAAGCTTGAAGTGGAAAATTATATACAGAAAGGCACATTGTATTCTTGAGAATCAAGAAGATCACAAGTCCTTTATAACAATGTAAAGAACATTATAAAATGTACATCTAACTGGAACAATATGGACCAGAGAACACTGTAATCAAAAGGTTTTACTACTTCACAAGCAATCATTTTATTTTAAACAATTTCCAGATGCAGTTTTAAAATAGCAATTGGTCTAGTGGTTAAGGCATTGGGCTAGAAAGCAAGACACCATGATCTCATGGTCTTGACAAAGCCAACTGGGTGACCTTGGGCCAGTCACTCTCTTTCAGCCCAACTTACCTCACAGGGTTTTTGTTATGGGGGGAAAAAGGGAGGAAGGTGTCTTAGATACGTTCACCACCTTGAGTTATTTGTACAAGTAATAAAGGTGGGACACAGACACACAAAATAAAACAAGAGCTTCTTTTGACTAGGTAACTTTGTGTACACATCTATATATATTTTGTGTGAAGGAAAATTGAATGGTAAGCCATTCCTTTCTTCCAAGATGTTTTGTTTAATTTCCTGGTCTAGGATGTAATGCTGTGATTTCTTTATGGTCTTCCATCCAAGTACTACCAGATCTGACTATGCATAACTGTCTGAGATCAGCCAATGCTGATTAGCTCTATTATTCCCAAATTTATCAATGGTTAGAAAAGATATGCTGACAATTTATGTAAGAGTGTGTGTGAACAAATACAACATGAACTGGGATGTATCAAGCGATAATGTATGTTTTTATTCAATGCTGATCTTATATGGAAGGTAAAAGCTGGCCAGTATGTGTGAGACAATATCCTGGAATCTTGCCTAATACCTTCCTCATTAATTGTAGTTATCCTGTCATCAGATAGAAGAGGCATTTGCATGCAGATATCATCTTTACTACTTCATTGCAATTACTAATTAAAAATATAAAACTTTAAAACTCTATCACTACCAAGTGATAAAATAATTTCATCTATAAAGCAACAAGAACGTTCTGTGTGTACACATATACATAGTGATTTACTTTTGCAGGGGGACCTACTTAAAACACAAAGGCTGATCTTTTATGAAAATTACGCCATCGGAAAAGCTTAAAGATTTTCCTATGATGAAAAAAAAAAGACAATAGCAGTGACAATAGTAGGCATACTACATACAAAAACAATTGAAATTTACCAGTGATATCAATGGGTTCTAAAGCAAATGCTTCTTCTTCATTTGGAACCAGTGTCGTCTGATCAGTCATGGTTGGCAAGGGTTCCACTGGATCTGCAGAATCTGGGCTATCTGGTCCTCCCACTGTGAATTAGAGAATGAAGTAAGTTTTTGGAAGTATTTTGGAGCCACAATATAAAATACAAGTCAGAACCTCCAAAAAATTATCTTCCATGCGTTAGTCCCTCTCTGGGTCCTTCTTGGCTAACATGAGCTATGGTGGCACAGTGGTTAGAATGCAGTACTACAGGCTACTACTGCTGACTACTGGCTGCCTGCAATTTGACAGTTCGACTCTCTCTAGGCTCAAGGTTGACTCAGCCTCCCATCCTTCCGAAATCAATAAAATGAGGACTGATACTTGCGGGGCAATATGCTGACGCTGTAAACTGCTTAGAGAGGGCGGTAAAGCACTGTGAAGCTGTATATAAATCTAAGTGCTATTGCCTCATTCTGTGCCAGCTGAGTATGCTCATTTGTCATTGTCTTGCTTCAACGGTTCTTTTCCCCTTTTGGTAAAGGTTAGGAGTTTATTTATTTTATTAGATTTCTATACCGCCCTACTCCCGAAAGACTCAGGAGTTGATAAATACACACCTAGAGTCAATTACATTTATTTTCTCCAAGGCTCTCTATAGGCATTTTTAATCTAACATGTTAATACGAATCAGAACCTAACCAATCCAGACATTAAAGGGTTAACTTTTCTATACAACCACTCTTGTATCCTCATTTTTTGTTATTCTTTACAATCTGGATGATTTTTTTTCTCACTCATTTATTATTCCATAATACATAATTGAAACTGAATTTGTACATTTTTCTTTGGGACTTTTAAAAATGGCTCTTTTTTAAATCTATGCAAGTATTCATGATTGCTTCAAGATTTTCTTCCTTTGATTCATAATGGCTACTGGTCCTATCTCTACAGGGAAGATTTAAATTAAAAGGAAAAATGGATGAAATTTCCCAACCATTTCTAGATTGCTTCACAAACACACTAACCATCTTATTCTGATACTACCTTCTTCACCATATTTAAATGCTCTCTCAATGTGCAAGGGATGGGCGATAATAAGAACTATAACTGAGGCTAGGATGGTGACCAAGAAAAGGTGAGCAACTGGCAAAAACCATTTTCCACTGATGAAATATTGGTCATGAAAACCAGTTAGGATGAGAGAAAAAGAGGGAAGTACCAACTTTTAATCGCTCAACCTTGATTATGTCTTGCCCGTAAGATAGTCCTTTAACAATTACTGGCACAATAATTAATTAATTAATTATTAATTAATTAATTACCTATATTTTCTATATAATTAATTATATAGAAAATATAGGTCTGTCAAGTATGCCATTCCATCCATGAAATGCTATAGTTGACAGAGCATTTTCAAAAATGAAATACAACTGTTTAAATATTCACTTGAGGCATTATCATCATCATCCATATCATCATGGGGGGGTTGCTCCGGCAACATTACTCCCACTTCTGAAAGCGCAGGTGGGTCATCAAATATTCCTTCTTCAGTGTTGCTGAGAAGTTTGTCAACTAAAATAACAAATCAAGAAGTTAAGGTTAGAAGCATAAATCTTATAGCAAAATGTAAGACTATCCTTGCTACAACAGCATTAAAAGATAGAACTAGAACCATGAAGTTCTTGGTGCTCTCTGAGCTTATTTGTAGACATTACACAACTATATAATAACAGAGCAAGGGGGTGTGGAGTTTGCCGCACTCTACCTCTTTCATTATTTCCATTATTGTACAGGTAGTCAATGACTAACATTGACCTACATCTGTTTTGCTTAACAATGGTTCAAATTAACCATGACCTTGGAAGAGGTGCTTTATAGCAAGATACAAATTAATTACATACCTAGGATTCCACCATCATTTCCCTCTCCAAAATCATCCTTGTATTGGTCTTCATATTCCAAGTGATTAGATTTCTCATTAAGATGACTGGTGCTCTGCTC
This sequence comes from Masticophis lateralis, assembly GCA_030761175.1. Classification (NCBI taxonomy): domain Eukaryota; kingdom Metazoa; phylum Chordata; class Lepidosauria; order Squamata; family Colubridae; genus Masticophis; species Masticophis lateralis. The sequence goes on along the minus strand of JAUDYJ010000003.1, from coordinate 19,444,129 downwards.
TGGCTCCAGCAGAAGGTTTGAAGTACTAGAGCTTACCAGCATGTCATCTGGAAAAGCACTACCTTCTCTCATCATTTCACGATCATCCATGCCAAAGTCTCCTTTAAGATTAAGGGGAAAAAAGAGACAGGTATCTTCAATTGCCTGTTCTATATTATTTTTAACTGCAACGTTATGTTGCTCTAATTTTTAATTAGTACACAGAATTTTTTTAGTGAATTGCAACATTCAATACTTAAGATATCTTCTTCAGTTCATTTTGTTATGTTTCATAAATATTCTTTATTCCAGTTATTTCACTAATGTAGTAGTGTTATAAAATATATTCCCAAGGTTAATAAATTATTCATATTCCTTGACACTGAAATTTTTCTCCCGTCCGTGCTTCTGAAATAATAGCTAACTACTTCTAATGCAAAATTATGAGAACACTGGTATTGCCATTAGAATGTATATGCATATTTGGAAGATGTGCAAGCTTTTGTTTACATACAAAGATTGTAACATTGTGAATTTATCACTTTAGATTCTGATTAAACTTTATTGCAGAGTTTCTGCAATAAGCTCATTGACTATTAACTCCTTAAAACAGATGCAGAATAATGAAAATTGTCCATGCTTGGTGAGGCACTATATTTATGGATTGTTTTAAAAACAAGAGATGGATCATTAAACACATTAACAAGACCCTGGCCACTGCTTTTTATTGTATGTTCTTTCTTTGGGAAATTTTAGATTAAAAATAGAGAATGAATGCTTTAAATATATTACTTTCATACAATTACACTGACTGTAAAGAAAAACAAATATTAATTCTGAATAGAAAAAAAAAGATCAAATGAATACTGTATGCAGTTTCCGCTGGAATAAACATTTAAACTCAACTTAATAGATCACTATGTAGCAGATTTCAAATCTGATGGGGAGTAAATTTTTATTTGGGCATTCCCAGCACGTCTGTCTGTCTGATTGTCATAAAGTTTGCAAGGCAATTTTATCTTAACTTTATGACAAATATGTTTAACACTATTTACATAAAGCATAAATATGCAAATCCCAACATTCATATTGATTTACACATTTGTGTAACACCACCATTACACAACTGAAGTATATTGATGCTAATGGCATGTTTTGCCTCATATGCATAATGATGTCATTACTCAAAGGTCATAAATTGTTGTAATGTCATTTTTTTTTGTATTTAATGGACATTCAGGAATAACCAATGCCGCTCCCAGAAATGGGCCATTAAATGAACTTTCACTGTGAAGTTTAATTGTTCAAGATCATCAACACTTTGTAAGCATTCCTCAAACCAAGAAGAAAAAAAGCTATGCTTATTGATGATTTATTAAAATACCAAGGTAGTCCTTGCATTACAAGTATAATGGAGCCTGGTCATAAAGCTTTTACAACTTTTCTGCGAAGGTTGTAAAGCAACCACTGCAATCTTGTAGAAAACTGGAAGTAAATGTGATCACATGAAGTGTGGCACTGCAAATGGCTGTAAATGTGGCCCACCTGTCAAGCACCCAAAGTATGGTCATATGACTGTGCAACCCACCCACCCACCTCCAATCACTGGAACTCCAAATTCAGGTTGTAGATACCTGTCAGGTAAGTCTGTGTATCTCTGACCAATCACTAAATAACTGATCGTAAGTCAAGGTCTTACCTATACATCGTAACATCTATATTAACTAATTTTGTGAAAATACAAGAAACTAAGCATAAATCCTATTTAAAACATGCATGCTTTACCAAAGTCATTTTCCTGAAGTATGCTGATGTTTCCCACTTCTTCTCGCATTGTAATTTCTTCCACTCTGCTTTGATTCAAACTGAATTGTTGAGCCACATCGATATCACTTTTAAAAGACATAGTTTTTTAATTAGAAACCATTTCCAGAAGACAACCAGATATTAATCTTCAGTTAAATAAAGTCACTTTAGTAAATTAATGAAAAAAGTAATACTGCTTAATATTTTAAAATCCATAGAGATTACAAAACTCCTCCAATACAACAATAGGAATATGGGTAATCTACAAATATTTCAATAATTATCTTACAATCAGAAAACAAGTGCTTACTCTAAATCTGGCAATGGTTGATCAAAATCATGAAATTCTTCAGGCAAAGTGATAGCGTTGTAAGCAGCTTCTCTATTTTCCTCAGGCAAATCAACTACACCTAAAAAAAAATTATACATTTTTAAGGTGACATTTTTAAAGAAAATATCTTGGCACTCTTAAGATCACATTAACTGCAGCATATATTTTCGCAGACAATAAACTATTCAATAAAGCAGAATAGGATTCAGTCATTATATGTAGACTGTAGTTGGCAATAAAACTGATTTTAAAGATTACAAATGGAACACCCTGATTTTACATGGCAATGTCAAACTGGATTCAAAGAAACAACATAAGCACTACTATCCCAAAATAATTGTTAAGGCCCAGTTAGGTCCAGTCATATTATAACAGTCAGAATAATCTAGGGCAGTGATGGCTAACCTTTTTGCCATCATGTGCCAAAATGGGGGTCGCGCAGGGGGTCACACACACATGTGCCCACACCCATAATGCAATGCGCCCCGTGCATGCACTTATGACCCCTCTCTCTGCTTTTGGCGCATGGTGTGCCCACTAGGCCCCGTTTTCACCCTCCCCAGGCTCCAGAGGCTTTCTTGGAGCTGGGGGAGGGCGAAAACTGCCTCCCCGCCCCCCCCCCCGGAGGCCCTCTGAAGGCTGGAAATGGCCCATTTGCTGACTTCTGGTGGGCCCAGAAGGCCCGAAAATCAGCTGGCCGGGATGCGCATGCACACTGGAGCTGAGCTAGGGCAATGCTCACGTGCCCACCGATGGCTCTGTGTGCCAACTGTTGCACGCGTGCCATAGGTTTGCCATCACGGATCTAGGGGGAAAACACACGGTACATATTCTATTATATTTAAAAGATTGTACACTAAAGTAAACGAAATGATACTGTTCATGAACTAGTAACAGCAATATAAAAATAAATATGCATCAAATACCTGGACGGAAAGCCATCTTAATCTTAATGAATGCCTCATTACAATCTGCAAGAAGGTATTTAGCTTTCCTGTGATAGATTCTAACAACTCCCAATAAAAGGTGTCCTGAAGTTCGAAGTGCCATCTTCACCTGAAAAATTATTTATAATTAATTGTAATTAAGAAACAAATAGAAAGGCCATTTCTTAAACACTCACATCCTATTTAAAGTTTTAAATGAAAACACATAATTTATTTTATTGCCATTCAGTTTATCAAATAAGGAGCACTTTGCAATGTCAAACATATTGTACTATCGAAACTATGCAATGACTTAAAAATAAATTGATTTATGGTCATTTGAATTGTTATCTTAGTTGTCTATCAATATTATTTTATCTTTCTTTTTCATACACAATTCAAAGAGACCAGTATTGCTAATATTCCTGCCTATTCTGCCCACAACACACCTGGGAGAGACAGTGACCAGCCCACAGTCACCCATCAGGCTTTCAGGTCCAAGGGAGGCCTTGAACTCTCTTGGTTGGTAGGCCAGCACCTTAACCACTATGGCAAACCAGCTTTCTAAACATAAATTTATTTGAATATTTAAAGAGCTGCCCATCTCTTTAAATCATTTAAATATACCATTAACTCTGGGCAGCAGCATAAAATTAAAACCACCATAGCAGTATATACCCCAGATATATATCCAGTCTGGTTAGAACAATAATTCTCACATTACTAGCAGACCTCACTTAACCCACTGCCCCAAATGTCTGAGGAAACAGCCAGGTTTTCAGAGCTTTTCAAAACAGTAACAAAGACCCACAAAAATGGCATTGTTTGATAGAAATATCGAAAGCACACCCTTCCTGATAGAGCAGAGATATGTTATTGAGAAGGTAGTTGTTTTACTGCTCTGAGCGAACATGGAAACAAGTGGACCTCTTTCAGTAAAGATTCAAGCTTGGCCATAGCATAGAGACTGCATTGACCACGTTGTTGATGATCTTTGGCAAGCATTTTTATATAATAATTGTGCAAATTTACTGGCTTTTTCAGAAACTTTTAACCCATAAATCAATACTGGTAATCTGCTTCACAGAAAAATAAAATTAACAAAACTGCATCAAAGAAAGTTAAGAAAACTTTATGGGGGTGGGGGTGGTCTCTTTTTCTTGCTTTCTTGCTTATTGATTTTAGCACAGTCTATAAAAGTACAAATGTTATATATTCAGCCCAATCATTTACTGAAGACTTCAGAAAATAATGAGATGATTTATAATAAGTACTATTAAAGAAGTCAGTTTCTACTATACTAGATAAAGCTTTATTTAGTGCAAATTGTTAACACCATATGTGATAACACTATGGAGCTTTATTCTCAGAGTCCTAAATATAAAACACTTTAAAAAAAAGCAATGATAAAAAAATTAAAATTGTAAGTGCAATGTAATTTCTCAATGTAAGAAGGAGATGAACAGGAATAAGTTCTCTCATTCAAATCTTAGTCGAAACACTCAGATATAGCCATTTGATTATAATTCCAAACTAAACCCTAGATTTATATACTGATAATACTAATAAAATAATTCAACTATGTCCCATTTGGATGAATGTCTGCTTTTCTACCAATTTCTCATATATCACAAAATATAATCATAAAAATAATACCTTAGGTGAGATGATGCTCTCTACGCTACTTTCCAAATTGCATTCAAACACATGGGCTTTGGTTAGCTTTTTGTCCCAATGGGCCGCCAGCCATATTTTAGCTAGCGGCCCTCTTTTGCTCAGGACAAAGTGAGCGTAAAACATTGTGCCAACACTCTATGCAGAACCTGTAAAAAAAAAAGGTACGTTAAACATAATGTCACAGAGATGCACAGTAATTCCAGTAAAATATTTCATACATAATATAGGTAAGTATTAAATGCATGCTCAGGTTTGGCTTATGGTCACTCATTCACAGCACTGGCAAACAGCCACACTCAAATCATTTTCAACTGAACACTGAGGTACAACCTGTTCTTTTGAACACATGGAGACCCAATGAATCTAAAATAACAGCAAACCTTTACTGGTTACAACGTATTTATTTGCTTTCTCTCCCATTCACACACACATACTGTATACTCATCCACACTTAGCCATATCCTTCTCAACTAGGCTGCCAGCCACTGACCAGAGGGGTAGAAGCCACCAAGTCTGGATCCAAAGACAACACAAAAGCTTCAGGACCCCTTTTATCCCTCAAAGTCCTTAGAATATATTAAGAGAGCCACTGTGATCATACAAAGGAAACCACTAAAAATAATGTGCCCATTCCACATGAGCATACTAATCTGGATACTTTTAGAAGACATTCTATTTTGAATTTAGAAAGAGATGCATAATGTCACTAACAGGTCCAACTCATAGGCAGAACAGCAGGTTCATTAAGCTCAAACTGAAGATTCAAGGTCAGCTATATGTAACATAAATTATAATTATCCAATTGGTAGATAACATGAGTGTGACTATCATCAGTGTGTCCCTTCCTATGAATGTTTTCCACCTGCTCTTCTAGAAAAAAGCCATAAGTCCAGGGATATCCTAGATTGCAGATCTGTTCTTTGCAAAGAAACATAATCCTATTGAGAAACAAGATTGGTTTTGTTTCTCAAAGAACAGTCACTTCACCTTGTTTCTATGCTTGTTTCTCCCCATCTATCGCCTATGTTCCTCCCCTCTGTCTTCAAATACCATATCTAAGTTTATAGCCATGTCCTATCATCTTCTAACTCTGCCAGCATTGCTATCTCTTCTTCCTCCTTCATCTTTCAATACATCAAGAATCCCCTTGGGATTGAAATCAATCCTATCTGGTATAGTTGTTCCTCTATATTTCAAAGGTAAACTAAGGAATCTGATGGAACTGTCTTCCAAATCTCTGAGAAACTCTCTGAGCACCAGAGGACCCATCAGTTAATTGGTGCATCTTCCCTGAGAAGATTGTTGGCACAGATCAATTTCATACTCACAAGGAAAAGAGGAGACTAATTAAAATGTCTCTGCCAAACCTAGGGACAAACTGTCTCTCATCTGCTTCAAGGCAAAAACCAGATCTAAAGTATACTTCCAACATATGCCCCACCTGTGTTAGGGTTACCTGCTATATTCATTTCACATCATTGCACTTTCTACTTTGCTGCACCTCTCCATAAATTCTCCCTCTCCCATTCTGCTTCTAAGACATGAAACTGGCAGACAATCTCTTTACTGCCACTTCCGTTCAACTTCACGCTATATTACTTAACAAATATGAGAGTGAATTGGAATCACGTTGGGCCTTCAGTGACTGATTCCATTCATTCAACATGGCCAATGCTACAACCACTCTTTTTCCATTCCCTCTGAAGTATTTTACCACCAAATTGTTTTAGAGTTTCTTTCCTCTTTGACCTTATCCAATTATCTTTTTTAATCCCACTTTCTTCCTCATCAATCTTCCATAAATAATCACCTTCTCATTGGATTCTCTATATTATTTCTACCTTGTTAATATTAACAAATCAAAACAGTATTAACTATTTAATACAGGATTAACATTTATTATGATAATTATTCTGTTTCCATGGGAGCTAAAGGCAGCTCTTATGGGCATTGTTCTTGTCTCTTACAGCACTAAGTTGGCTCAGATGTGTCCAGTAATGGTATATAAACCACCTCAGAATCGTTGTTTTGTGATCATGACAGGTCTTTGATCAGTTTGAAACTGTTTTAAACATAACTGTTTTAAGCTCAAAATATTTCCAAAATGGTTAAAATAGTTTGAGCACAGAACTTACTCAAATTTGTTAGATTCTGTATAGCCCTATTGACAATATTTGTATTTTTTAAAATACTAAATTAGCATTACTTCATTGGGACAATAGAACAGACAATTGCCTTGTCTACCCTCAGAATAAGATTTGAATACAATTGTTCTGGGTGATTTTAATAATTTATGCTTAGGCTTTGGGTCATGAGGCTATTTCAATTAGAAACTGTCTGACTAACAGCAGAAATATGCTTGTCTGCTCAGAGGATGAAACAGGTATTCTGGATATGAGACAATTTACTGATGAAAGTTATTTCACAGAAATAAAGTAGCATAGTGTTGGAAACTCAACAGAATTTGATGAGTTCTGTACAGAGAATTTTCAAACTAGGTGATTTTAGAATTGTGAAGCATGAAAAGATCAACAAAACATTCATTTCTAAGTGGTCTCTCTCCTGGCTTTCCAAAGATCTTTAATCAGATCAGATGCCTATAAGACTATCAGCAAAGCAGGCTATGAGCATGTTACAGTAGATAATCACACTCTCGGCACAAGCAGTGAAGGTAGCAGAGAACTTACCTCCACTGCATCTGCAAATATCTATACTTAACAGAGGTTCTTCAAATCATATAAGGATTATTAGCTATTAAGGAACATTAGCTATTCTAGAAAGATTTTCAGACCTCAGAGACTGTTTTGAAAAATTTGCAAAGCACTAAGAAATTCTAATCCATTTTCTTCCTAATAGTTCAAATGTAACAGTCCAGTGAAAACCTTTAAACCATTTTTTCTTGTAGTAAATATTCCTAAATATTTGGGACAGCACTGTGGTCTTCTCCTATTTGCAGACATCTTCCAGAGAATATTGGAAAATTACAAATTGATCTCCTGGTCATTCTATCTGAAACCAACAGATGGAATCATTAAGAGAGAGAGAGATGTCACTCACATCTGCTTATTTGTTATGGAATAAGGAGAGGCAGTACAGTTAGTCAATTTCAAAAGTGAAACATTTGTTAGGTGAGTTTTCCCCATTTTACAACTTTTCTTGCCACAGTTGCTAAGGGAACCACTGCAGATAGCAAATTAGTAACATGGTTGGTAAGTGAAAATGGCTTCCCCATTGACTTTGCTTGTCAGGAGGTTGCCAAGGGTGATCACCTGGACATTGCAACCATCATAAATATGTCAGTTGCCAAGTATCTGAATTTTGATCATGTGACCATGGGGATACTGCAATGGTCGTAAGTATGAAAAATGGGCATGCCACATTTTTCAGTGATGTAACTTTGAACAGTCACTAAATGAACTGTTGTAAGTTGAGGACTACCTATATAAAGTTTAAATTAGTGATGATTCCTAGTAAGATGGCAGGCAACATGTTGGGCAAATGCCTTACAGGTTTGGCAATTAATAGTACACATGAAAACCTCTAGTTTTTAATAAGACACCATTGTGGTCTCTACAGCATCTCATATACAGATTCCGCAGAAGCATGAACAGATAGAATTTAGCCTTTGTTACCTGAAATAGTTTCTCACTTATACATGGGCAGTAGTCATGAACATTGGATGTACCTGTAATTCCAACATGTTATTAAAATGGAGTTAATCCCCGGAGAATTTCTGAATTTGTTGGTAGAACTAAAGCAAATAGAGCACTGTATTTCACTGGGCAAAGAAATTGTTTCTTAAAAGAATGGCTTCTAATTATTTATTCTGCTTGTATTCTTCTACATAAGGTAGAATACATACACAGAAAAGAAAGGTGAGCCTGCCTACATATATTAAAACAGATGCCTGAATTTCTTTCTAATTATTCTCTCCACAATACATGCTGAAACTCAAGTGGTGGTTTAAAGGAGTTCATGAAAGCTGACCAAATTAATTTTCTTTGGAATACTATATGCCAAACTGGGTTTAGAAGTCCCCAGATAATGTACAATCTATCGTAAGATTCAACCTAACTGGTGTTTATAATTATATTTCATTATTTTCTACCTTTAGAGGAAGATGTTTGTCAATGAAGTTATCAAGTACTTTTCCTCCTAGATTGTAAAAGTGGGGTTCACCTCTCTAGTTTGGGGGTGTTCCTGAACCATTCTTCTTCCTTGAAGACATAATCAAAATTGGTACTAGTACCAACTTTGAACAGTGTAGAAGTCAAAGCAGGTTCCTAGCCAGCTTATCTGCTGCAATTTATGCATTTGATCGAGGTACCCTTGGAAATAGTCTGGAAGCTATAATGGATATAGGCTACTGCATATAGCAGTGATGGTTAACCTTTTTGCCGTTGCGTGCCAAAAGTTGGGGGAGCGTGGTGAGGTCACCCTGTGTGTGCCCACACCCATAATTCAATGCGCCCTACTCCTGCACATGTGCCCCACCCCTTTTAGCACATGATGGCACAGTGAGCCAGTTTTTCACCCTCCCCAGGCTTCAGAGGCTTTCTAGGAGCCTGGGGAGGGTGAAAACAGCCTTCCCCACCCCCCAAGAGGCCCTCCGGAGGCCGGAAACAGCCCATTTCCCAACTTCTGGTAGGACCAAAAGGCCCAAAAATCAGCTGGTCGGCGCACACATGTGCGCTGGAGGTGTGCTACGGCACCGCTCACGTGCCAACTGATATGGCTCCATGTGCCACCCGTGCCACAGGTTCGCCAACACAGGCATATAGCATCTCCTCCCACTTATGACTGTATGACTGTAACCTTGTTGTGGGTATCCTTAAGATTTATATTGACTGTTTCCCTATGACTATCATTAAGTGTTGTACCTTATGATTCTTAATGAATGTATCTTTTCTTTTATGTACACAGAGAGAGTATGCACCAAGACAAATTCCTTGTGTGTCCAATCACACTTGGCCAATAAAGAATTCTATTCTTTTCTATTGTGCTAAAGATCTACCTCTGTAACCGTGTTCCTACAAAGCCAGATGACTGCAAAGGCTTAAGCAGACAGGTTATATGTAAGAGTATCTCACTTCACTTATTTGTAACTTGCCTTCCCTCCAGAAACTCAAGCCAGTAAACAGGACTCCCTCCTCTTTTTTCACCTCTAAAAGCAGTCACCTTGCCTGGGGATGTGACCAAACAGAAACTACTAGAGGCTATGGATGGAGCTGAACCTTGGTTTCCTCAGTGCACACCCACCACTTTAATCACTGCATCATATTCGTTTATTAAATGTCTCTTAATAATTGGGGGAAATCATCCTGTTCTCTAAACCAAAGCATGCACACTTTTATTTGGCAATGACAATAAAGAGGGCTTTCTCTAGGGCCATAACTGTCTTGTTAAATGCCTGTCTCCACTGCAGCGGTTGGTATCTTTCATGTTATACTTCCTCAGCCATTAAACGCCCTCTAAAATTTTGTCCTTTTCAAGTCACGGAGTGGGGCAAGATACCAACCTGACATGACTCCACGACACCCTAAGGCTTTCTATGACAGTCTCTCTGCACACAAATCCAATCCTTAAAAAACTGGGCTTCAAGGCTCAGTTTTATAGGTTACTAAGCCAAGCCCGAATATTTCACATTTCCCGAGCAGCAGCAGCCCCAAACCAAAGCGAAGTCAAAGGAGTCTTAGCCCTCCTTTCAATTGCTCTACCTCCGTCAAAGCACGAGTCAATCTTTTAAAAAAAAAAAAAAACTGAAGGGGAAGAAAGTCTCCTAACTGAAACACGAGAAAAATAACCTCCCCACCCCCACCGCGGACAGGTCAATTTCGCCTCGCAACCTCAACCCTTTTCCGCAAGGATCCCGAGGTTAATTCACACATGGAAATAACTGACACAGCGTTGAGCCGGGAAAGGCTCCTGAATCGCGCACGGGATTCCCCAGCCTCTCGCTTTTTTTTTTTTTTTTGAAGCTTGCAACCGCGGGGAAACAATGGATTTCCTGAGGAAAAATAATAACTGAGAGAAACATTTCAAGAGAAGCTCTCTTCAAACTCCAGTCCTATTTCATAAGTTCTCTTTTTTGGGGGAGTGGGGGGTGTCATTCCAGTTCGCTTTTGAGGAAGAGTTACAGCTTAAGGATAGGGCAGCCCCCTTCTCAGCCATCAAGGAACAACGGCCAGGCGAAGTCCCGGAACCGAGAGACTTTAAAAAAAAATCCTCAGAAGGCAAAGAAAAGCCCAGCCCTCGAAGCCGGGGACCTCCCTCCCAGCTCCGGTCAAAAGCCGTTAACGAGCCGTTCTTCCTTCAGCCTTTTCGCAGTGAGCGGGAGCCCGGGGGGGGGGGGTGTTAGACCCAGGTCGAGGCCTAGCCTCGCTCAGGCTGCTACAGGAGCCGTCCCCGCTCTCTTCCCAGCCACCCACCCACCCCACTCCCCGACCCTTCCAGGTCTCACCTCGAGTCCTGCGCAGCTGCCTGAGGGACCGGGCTCCAAGCGCCTCGGAGAACCGCCGAGGCCGCTACCGCCCGCCCGCGGATTCCCCCACCCCCCTTTGCCTCTGAGCCACTCAAACAAACAAGATGGCGGCCGCTCCTCTTCCTGCCGCCCAAACCAGCCGTTCAAAATTCAGCAGGATGTTTACCGTTAAAAAAAAAAAAAAAAGGAAAAGGAGGCAGACGGGCCGTGATGCGCCTGCGCCGACGTCAGGGCGTGCACGTTCTCCTGCTCGAAGAAGGGAAGTGGGAGGGGGAAGAAGCCACGCACAAGGCGAAGTACCGGTCGCAGGATCGACGCTGACCAATGAGAAGGAAGAAAAGAATGCTTTCGGCGTCGGATTGGCTGAGGATGAAGCAAGGGCTATCAGTCATGGGAGGGGACTATCTTTATCATAAAGCGGCACGCGAGCGGGTGAGAGTAGAGAGGTTGGGTCCTGCGGTGTTTCTAACTGCTTACCGGTGGCAGGGGGAAGGATTTGTGGACATTCGCAAATATAGGATATTTTTTGGCTGTTACTTTGCTCAGTGTTCCCTGGAAACAAGAAAAAGAGCACGGGGTTTTGCATTAGCAAAATACCTTTCATTAAAGAAATATTTCTTTTTGGGGCGTGCAGATTGGCACGAGGCTAACAAAGCAACCCCAGCCAAGTGCAATAAGTGGGAATAAAACTATTTTCAGACATATTTGCGCAGGATCGCAATTTGCTTGTGGATGAAAAAGTTGAGGCTTTTGTCATTTAATAAACTTCAACTGCGAAATCTGCAGCTGAAGTAAATAATTAAGTGCTTATGATGAATGATACTAATTTATTTATTTATTTATTACATGTATTTATATGCCGCCCGTCTCCCGAAGGACTTAGGGCAGCGAACACAAGTTAAGAAACATGTAGAATAAAATCGTGCACTTTAAATCAAATAACTAATTAATGATAAATAATAAATCCAGAATCAGAGTCAGCCTATTTGCTTGAACAGCCAAGTCTTCAGCTCCCGACAGAAGGAGCAGAGATCAGGAGCCGTCCGGAGCTCGGTAGGTAATTCATTCCAGAGGGTGGGAGCATCCACAGAGAATGCCCTACTCCTGGGCACCGCTAGATGACATTGGCTTGCTGTTGGAACCCTGAGGAGAGCAGCCCTATGTGAGCGAACAGGACAGTGGGAAGCAGGCAGGAGAAGGTCCTGTAAATCTCCTGGACCTAAATCATGTAGGGCCTTATAGGTGAGAACCAGAACCCTGAAGCGGACCCAGAGAACCACTGGTAACCAGTGCAGCTGACGCAGGAGGGGTGTTATATGGGAGTAATGAGGGGCTCCCGCAACAACCCGTGCGGCTGCATTCTGGATCAGCTGGAGTCTCCAGGTGCATCTCAGGGGCAGGCCCATGTAGAGGGAATTGCAGTAATCCAAGCGGGAAGTAACTAAGGCATGAGTGACTGTGCGAAGGTCATCTTGGTCCAGGAAAGGGTGCAACTGACGCACCAGGCGAACCTGTGCGAAGGCCTCCCTGGTCACAGCCGTTAGATGGTCTCCATTATTATTAATCTCCATTATTAGACGCCTGGCTGTTTTTCCCAATTGGCTGCTTCATTCTCTGGTTTTTCTGCTTCTGGAATGACTTTCATAAAGCTGCTTCAATGGAGATTCCTTGGGACTGGAGTACATCTGCTGGCAAACAATGGGAAAAAAAGATATTAATGTTGAATGGAGAGAATGTAGATGTCTAATTATTTAAATAGGTAATCTGAAAAGTATATGGACTTTCATTTTAAAAATGACCATTTTGACTCCAGTAAGAAGTTGCCAGTATTTGGACTGGCTCACCTAATTCTTTTAATTCAGGCTGATTGATATTGGGTGTAATGTGTTACACAAATCCAGCCACTAATTTGCTAAACCTGAGTATGAAGTTTACTTACCTAGTTGCTCCCGAGACTTACTGTTCTAAAGCACAATGGATCTTAATGACAGGTATTTAGATGCATCCAGCACAATAAAACTGGTATCCATTACAAAAAAAATATTTTCATTTAGGGCTCTTTAAATATATTTGAGACCTGTAAGATGAAGCATTCCTAGTTTACCCATTTATTATTACTGAGCTTTAGAGTAGAGTAGAGCAGAATTCTTTATTGGCCAAACATGATTGGACACACAAGGAATTTGTCTTGGTGCATCCTCTCTCAGTGTACATAAAAGAAAAGATACATTCATCAAGAATCATAAGGTACAACACTTAATGATAGTCATAGGGAACAAATAAGCAATCAAATCGTATTAGGAAACAGTCAATATAAATTGTAAGGATACCAGCAACAAGGTTACAGTCATAAGTGGGAGGAGATGGGTGATAGGAACAATGAGAAGATTAATAGTAATGCAGACTTAATAACTAGAGGGAAATATTTGTTTAGCAGAGTGATGGCATTCGGGAAAAAACTGTTTTTGTGTTTGTTCTGGTGTGCAGTGCTCTATAGTGTTGTTTTGAGGGTAGGAGTTGAAACAGTTTATGTCCAGGATGCGACATATTTTTTTTATTTTACTTTATTATAGTAAAATTTCTTAGCCAAGTGAAATTTATAAAATGATCATCCTAGTATTAATACATAGTAGTATCGTGTATAATCCAGGAAATATAAAATGAAAAAAAGTATAATAGCCAGTTATACAATTATGCTGTACCAATTAAACAATGTAGACTGCAGTTGCGAAATTTCCTTAATACAATTCCACTCTACAATCAAAAGGGGCTATTGAGAATTTTAAAGAAATTTCTCAACTGCAGCCCACATGGTTTAACTTTGGAGAGATTTCTCCTGGGTCTCATAGTCCTTTGCTTAACTAATGAGATGAAAATATATGCATAGTGTAACGTTGATATCTATTGTAGAAAATAAAACTCAGATTTTGCTTGTTAATCTCTCTTCATTAGTAGCTCCCAATTAATTTCGGTACCAAACTTAATTTCATAAGCATTTTGAATGCCAACAGATGAATCTTCTGATTCATTGCAAATCTTTAATGAACTAATATCCACAAGCACTCAACATCCTAATGAGAATACATCTAACAATAGATTACAATTAATTTTAATATTTTTGTTTTGCTAGCCTTTGTCTAAGGACATCAGTTCCAAAACAAATAAATCTGACCTTATGAAAATTTAAACATTACAAAGAGAAACAAAAATAGTATTATAATAATCATGAGTTCCATAAGAACATTTGGAACAAAAATGGCCAGCTTTCGGCCTCCGGAGGATCTCCAGGGGGATGAGGAAGGCCGTTTTTGCCCTCCCCAGACTCCTAGAGAGGCCCAGGAGGATGGTGAGAAAGAAAAACGGGTCTACCAGGCCATTGTGTGCCAAGGGAGTGGGTCGCATGTGTGGGGGCAGGGCACATAGAATTATGGGTGTGGGCACATGCGCGCACAACACCCCCCACCGCCCAGCCCTCTTTTTCCTGGCATGTGATGGCAAAAAGGTTAGCCATCACTGGTATAGGGTCTTCTGCTTGAGGAGGAGACTGGACTAGAAGTTCTATTCTGATTCTAAAATAAACTACAATAACAAAACGTACAAAATAATGCAATCAAAATGTATACACAGTGCAATCATATAACAAGCTCCACATGTCCATGGGAATTCCCACTTAGCCAGCACTTTTCCAAGATACAATGGCACCATTGAATGCAATCAAGTTCTGAGTTCTTGACAACCTGTTTCTACTTTTGTCTGGACGGTGTCGGAATAAGGCTGAGCATATTCTTTTGATACTGGTACAACTGAAGATGACTTAAACAGGTCTCAACCATAGGCTGGATATAAAGTGATGTGAATATCATGGCATAAAGAAATATTTGCCAGGGCATCTTCGGGCCATGGTTTGGTGCGAGCAGGTACAGCCAAAGCAAAATTATAACTTCGTTATCCATGTTCTTCTCTAACTTCTTACTTACACTTCCATGTTTTGAAATTATAGCAACTGTTTTTAAATTTATCTCTTAAGTTAGCGCAACCAAAAAGATTTATATTCTGTAGTTTCTTGGTTTTCTTGCAATATGTAACTGACTGGATGGAGCTAACGAATCTTCTGTAAATGGTCATGCAGAACCCTTTACACAGATGTCTTTTGACATGCCACAGGAGATACAAAAATGAAGCCCAGACATCTTCTCAGAGGCCTAGAAAAACTGAATATATGAAGAGCTTCACATATAGGGCCACCTCAACATTTAACATTAAAGATTAACATTAAAGATGAAGGATAAAGAAGATACAGAATATTTTTTAACATGGGATTTGTTTTACAAATGGTTAGACCAGGTGTCATCAACCTGTGGCTCCTCGCCTGGCCTGAGAAGGTAAGGGCAATAGCAGATGATAGAGAAGTGGCTGAGACAGAGAGATACAGAGAGAGGGAGAGAGATGTCAAAAGGGTTTAGTGGTTCCCAGTGTTTTTTAACAACTGGTTCTCTATCCTAACGACTGGCTGGGTAGGCATGGCTAGGGAGGGGTCATGTGACTGGTGGATGTCGAGTTGGCCATGCCCACCCAGGTTTTGTGGCTCCTGGTGTTTTCTGTGGGAAACAGGTCAAATGGATCTTTCAGTGTTTAAGGTTCCCTGGGTTAGACAATAAAGGTTAGAAATTAGAAGTTGGAAGAATAGTACTATATACAAGTAAATATTGTTACTATTATTCATATTATGTATAAGTAAATTGACCCAGACAATATACTGTTTATTAAGCACTCATTTATGTTAAAGAAAAATGTACAAATAAAATTTATTTTAAAAAATATTTCAAAATAAAGACAAATCCAGTCTTTTTCAACCTGGTACCCTTAAAATGTTGGATTACAATGCCCACCATGGCAGATGGACGTTATAATCCAATATAGCTCGAAGATTCTGGGTGGAGAGGCAGGTGTGATCCAATCTTTGCTTTGTCTTTCTTTGTCTTTCTTTCAGTTTCAGTAGAAACTGTTTACACAAGTTTCTGGCTTCCTTTTCCCTCTCACACAGTAAAAGCAAGATAAACCCACCACCAGCTGCAAGAAAAAAAAAAACCTATCCCACCTTAATAGAGATTTTCTGAAGAGCTCCTACAATTTGTTTCCTTCTTTTTTCGAGTTTATAGTCTGGTACATTATCTTCAGTTCATTTCCACAACAAAAAATCTTGCATCCTTGTCTTGTAAGGTTTGACCATTCCCAGCCTTGGTTGTTTGCATAATAATTGATCTTGTGTGCTCATCAACTTTTACATTAATTCCAGATTATTATGGGTGCCCTTAAAAATGGGCAAAAGTATGTCCAGTTCCTACAATTTTCTTTTATGGCCTTGTAACTTGTAAACCACAGGGCATAGTGGGGCAATTACAATTTGGTCTATCTTAAAACATGGAAAGGAGACAGGGCATGCATGTAATCTTGTTTACCTGTTTTTGCAACTAGGAGCCAACCAAAAAAGTACATTTTTCTCTAATTGCCTTTCTTAACAACCATTATGCTTAGTCACTCCATCGCATTGGCTTGGTATAGATACATATGTGCATGAATCTGGATTAAGGGAAGTGATGACAGATTAGGTCCAGACTTCAAAGCACCATTGTCTTTGTGGCATAAAATACTCTGCACTCACATTTGTGATATCTGAGCATGCTTCTGAACTGATGTGATTTCTAACATGCCAAAGACAAGGTCGCTAGCGAAAATATCAAGTTGTAATACTGAATGCCGTTGATTTTGAAATTAAGTTTACGTGGTTTACAAATGAACTTTGATGGAAATGTTTCACTATAAGGAAACTCGAATTTCTAGAACTCAGAACTCAGAATCTGAGTCTCAGAACTCAGAATTTTCTGGTTTTTCTAGGTGTTCAAAGACGAAGCTGTTGAAAATTAGTTCTGGGCAACCAATTTTGTATTTACTGGTATGTGGATTTTCCTTGGATTTGAGCAGGTTTGATCTGAAAACTATCTTGCTGTGTTATGACTGCAGTTATGGTAAAGTATTCAGATGAGCTGGCTGAAATGCAAGATGGAAATGAGTCTAATCCATCCAAGAAGAATAAATTGTATCCTTGCACTGCAGGAATGAAAAGGCCTAGATTGTGCCTTTCCTTCCAATGCAGCATGAGTGAAAGAGGTGGGGAGGGAGAGAGAGAGAGAGAAAGAGAGAAAGAAAAAGAAGGAAGGAAGGAAGGAAGAAAGAGAGAGAGAGAGAGAGAGAAAGAAAGAAAGAAAGAAAGAAAGAAAGAAAGAAAGAAAGAAAGAAAGAAAGATTCCCAGAGGGAGAAATTTTGCTCTTTACCCCAGTCTACCTCCCACTTCTCTCCCACTTTCTTTGGAATGATATACAGGGAGGGGAGCGGAGGGGAGGATGGGCTCTCTGCACACAAGAGCCAGAACGGCTCAGCTCAAGGCTAGGAAACAATAAGCACAAGGGAGAGTGTGGGAGAGAGGCTGGCAGAGAACTCTCCTTGAAGCTTGGTTGCGTCTCGCCACTTGTCTCCATCCAATCCTTGCTCAATGAAACCAGAAGAGAATGAAGATACGTTCTCCAGTTTTTTGCTGGAAGACATAAAGCAAAGGCTGCTCCAAGCTTTCCAAGGGCAGACGACAGGGGTAGCAATTACTCCTGAGTTGTCTAGACCTGTTGAAGATACGGCCCGTGGCTGGGGCCACATGGAGAAGGGCATAGCCTGGCTTCGCATAGAATTGGTGAGTAATATGAGCAAGAGAGATGATTAGGCACCCTCCCCTGGGAATATGAAGGGGTGGCCTGTAGCCCCAGAATTGTCTATTATACTTGTTTTGTTGTTACAAACTTCTGAACCCTTTTTTTGTACAAATCATATAGTTCCCTCCTTCTGTTGGAACTAAAGAATGGGGAAAGAAAATTCATACTGGTGATGGAGAGCAATTATCATTTTTGGCCAAAGGATGAAGTTACTTGCTTTTCTCCTTGCTACCTTATCCAAAGGGATGATGATGATGTTGATGATATGAAGCCTTTATATCATGACCAGCATCCCTGCTTGTCCATTTACTTCCCCCACCCCCAAAAAAACCTAACAAGAAAACTATAATGAGGGAAGAGGAACACAACAAATCTTGGGTGGTTACCGAATAGGATCTCTTACAACAGTCTGATCCATTGAAACAGGAATAGTTCAGAGAGAGGTGGAGTCAAATCAGGAAAGAATTATACTTATGTGATGCAGAGAAGAGGCTACTGTGGTTAAAAAGTACATGAGCTGTGTGGGGAAGACACTTAAGTTTCACCCAGGTTTGGCTTTGCAGCAGTGTAGTTTCCTGGCCGGGTTCTAAGTTGGTATATTCAACTGACATCATTTTGAGATTATATTTTTATGATCCTATTCAGGTGTGTGAAACAAGATTGATAACAATGGTATCTCTTCCTGCTGTGTTATCAAGTCAAAATATAAATGGCAATTTTAACTCCTCAGAATGATCTCTGTTTCGGGGAATATCTATACATTCTTCTGATGCCATTCTCTAAGGTACAACAAAGACAGTGTTAGAGAGAAGCAATGATGTGTGTTTACCAACTAATTGGCATCCTTGTTAAAACACACCGAGATATTGCCAAGATTTTTTAAAAAAAAATCTTATCTAGCTCCGTGACAGACCATGTTTTTACTTCTGCTTGAAATATCACCCAGTTTCCAAACAAAAAGTTTAATTTTTTATTCAGACTTGAATCAAAGCACTTTCAAACGTCTATTTTTAAATGCCAGAATAAAAGCAGATAATGGCTTACTTTGCTTGTGTTTCATTCTAGATTCTCAGACACTGGTTTGGTTCCAGAATATTCCAGCTAGTATGCTAGAATTCCATGAATGAAGCAAAGACAGTTCCATAGTTATTCATAATTTTTCTAGTTGCTCACCAATGGTTCTCAGCCACCTTTGAAGTCAAAGGTGCTCAAAATCTGGATCAGAACTACTTGAGATGCATAAGTATTATTATTTACTTAACATACAGCAATGTTACATTAGCCAGGAGACTACAATATTAATACGAAGTAGTTGTTTGGCTGATGATGATTGCCAATCCATTCTGTTCACGCTTGCACACTATCTAGAGTGCACCATAGAGGGAGGACTAGCTCCACACAAGATTTGATGGCATTCTGCAATGTTATCCAGGGCGCAGTAGTTAGAATGTTAGAACTCTACAGGCTACTTCTGCTGACTGCCAGCTGACTGCAGTTCGGCAGTTCGATTCTCACCGGCTTAAGGTTGACTCCAGAGGTGGTATTCAGCAGGTTCTGACCAGTTCTGGAAAACCAGCAGCTGAAATTTTGAGTAGTTCGGAGAACCGGTAAATACCACCTCTGACTGGCACCGCCCCCATCTGTGCCTCACAAGTCCCAGCTAATCGGGAGGAAATGGGGATTTTGCAGTAACCTTTCCCTGGAGTGGGGAGGGAATGGAGATTTTACAGCATCCTTCCCCTGCCATGCCCACCAAGCCATACCACGACCACAGAACTAGTAGTAAAAAAATTTGAATCCCACCATTGGTTGACTCAGCCTTCCATCCTTCCAAGGTTGGTAAAATGAGGACCCAGATTGCTGGGGGCAATATGCTGACTCTGTAAACCACTTAGAGAAGGCTGTAAAACATTGTCAAGCCTCCCCTTACATGGGGAGGCTGAAACAATTTATTCTGATTCATTGTGCTGTGTGAAAAAATACATTCTGTGCTTGCCTGAATGTTCTTTGATATATGTTTGCTTACAAACATTTCAGGACTAAATTTTGAGCAGAAACAGCAGCAAAATTGATTTCTGCTTCTAATTAAGCCGTTCTGGATGGTGATCATCTGTTGAAAGCAGTTACTGTCTTTTGTTTTTTTGTAGCTTGAGATGAAGTTCCAGAACCAGAAACTTGCCAGAACTCTGCTGGATTTAAGTATGGAAATTCAGAGGCTGAGGAATGAAATTGATATGTCAGCAGCTCTAGAATCAAAAGATCTAAGCTCCTTTGGAAATTCAGACTAATAAACTGTACTATGAGACCAAATCTAGACTCCAAAATGCATCCTTTTACTGATTCAGAAAAAAAAAAATTGAAGACTGGATTGCATGTTTAAGTTCAGTTTCATAACAAAATGTTCCTTAAAGATTAATAAGATTTCTGCTTAATTCAGTTGAGGGAGTGATATGTCCAAAAGAATTTGATGTCTCCCCAGGAGTTTCAGCTGAAAGAAAGATGAAGTGTTTGCCAAATGTGGTCATTGCTTTTAGAATGACCCAAAGAGCAATTTGATCCTAGGAAAGATGGGAGGATAACTTAGAAAGCTGTTAAAAATAATAGCAACAATATTATTGGACTTATTTGCAGTAAATAAATTATACCCATTTCAGAAAATGGCTTGTATCGGTGATCAGTTGACAAGCATGTCACCCGTGCATATATTCATGAAAGCAAATGTATCAGAGGTGGGTTTCAGCAGGTTCTGACCACTTCTGCAGAACTGGTAGCGGAAATTTTGAGTAGTTCGGAGAACCGGTAAATACCACTTCTGACTGGCCCCGCCCCCATCTATTCTCTGCCGTCCAAGTTTCAACTAATCGGGAGGAAATGGGGATTTTGCGATATCCTTCCCCTGGAGTGGGAAGGGAATGAAGATTTTACAGTATCCTTCCCCTGCCACGCCCACCAAGCATGCCACACCCACCAAGCCACGCCCACAGAACCGGTAGTAAAAAAAAAATGGAATCCCACCGCTGAAATGTATCCTCAGTATAACATATCGGTAGCTGTTCACTTGCCCTGCAACTTCAGGAAAGGGCAGTTATAATTAGAAATATGGCAAAGAAAGCAGAAAGGGAGCCTGAGTGGCGTAGGAGGCTAATGCCTCCTACTAAGGCAGCATTTAACATCCAGCTGCCTGCAATTATTGCGAGTTCAATTCTCACCAGGCCCAAGGTCAACTCAGCCTTCCATCCTTTCTAAGGTGGGTAAATTGAGGACCCAGTTTGTGGGGGCAATAAGCTGACTTTGTATAAAAAAATATATAAAAGTATGAAGGCTATTGCTTAACGCATTGTAAGCCACCCTGAGTTTTCCGGAGAAGGGCAGCATATAAATCAAATTAAAAAAAAAAAAGTACTGTAACTGTAATTCAAATTGGTGAGAGATGAGTTGCCACAGCTGGCTTTTTCCTTGTAAAAACCTGCAAGCAAATTAATCACAGATTGGCTACTATCTGATTGTAACATCTATCTCAATATTCCCTCTAAACTCCATGCATGCCTACACACAAGACACTCTTCCACCCTCTGTTAAAGACAAAAGTATTGCCAAAGTTCATTTCTGCACAGAAATGGGGATGGCGGGGAGGGAGAGAGTGCAGGAAGAGGAGTTTTAAAGTGAGGAGTGGAAACTAATCCAGCCTGAAAGCTAGGCCGAAGATTGGGGATGTTCTGCTATGCTCCAGGCCAAAGGAGAATCCAGCAGCAGTGGGCAAGAAGAGGTGAAGCAAAATGGAAAGCAAAAGGGGGAGAGATGTAATTACTCATTTAAAAAATAATAATTTGACAACTTGTCAATCTAAAATACAGGGAGTCTTCCACATACAACCACATCTGAGACCAAAGGTCTTGCTAAGCAAGACAGTTTAGCTTGGTAGTTTTCTTTTCATTAAAAGCTAAGGAACATCATCAATACTCACAACCTAATCTCCATTTAAACACATTCCATGAAGGGGAAGGAGGTCTTGGAACCAAGTGCTTTTTCTTTTTTTTTTAAATCACGTATTGCTTACCAAAAAAAGGTCATTTGCCAAGTCTTCTCTGCATCCTTTTATACTAATGGACTGAATGATTTTGGTATCCAGCCTTTGATTCATGCTGTCCCTGTGGATATTTTTTTTAGTCAGAAAATTCAACAAAAGGAAGCCAGAAGGCAAATGGTTCCATTCATCACATGTAAAAACAGTGAAATATCATCTGCAGATAAACTTTTTAAATTAAAATAGCTCGCCCTCTCGCCCTCTGGCAGGTAGCAGAAATAAGGGGTGAGAAACGACAGCTTTTCATCAGCAAGCTGCTGGCATCCTAAAAGCTACAGATCTCAGATATTGTTAAATCTGAGGGAAAACTAACGCACGGTGCTGTCAGTAACCCTTGGATAATGTGTAAACAGTATTTTCTTTACCATCCAAAATCAAAAATGATTACAAGGCCAGCGAGGCTTGTGGTTATCAGCACACTGACATACCCTGGAAGCGTAAAATCTTACCGCTTTTAATAACGTTGGACATATTTCAGAAACCAGGCAGTGCTAATGCATCCAGATGTGATACAGCTTGCAAAGTTCACTCGAGTGGCTGCTTTGCATTCTAATATAGTCTAAGTATTTTGTGTCTGCTGACTTCTCCAGCAAGTGAATGGGCTGGATTCCAGAGGCCCAGTATGGCTCTTGTGCAGCTCATCTGATGCTGATTAAAATGTATGGCCGCATCTAACGCAATTGGAAAGCTCAGGAAAACTCTCTTGCCAGAGGTTCACTTGTTCTTTTGAAAATAATTGGATTTAAACTCTACTTTTACCTTTAAATGGTTTTAGAAGAACATCTGGGTCAGACAGCAAGCTACAGGACCATTCTTCTGTTCAGCATCTGAATATACAAGAATTATGGCTGAAAGCCTCACTCCTACTAAATATACCATGTATTTCTTTTTCTGCTATGGGTATACCTAAGAGGTAATCTCGTGGAAGGCGTAGAAGGTATAGAGCAGGGGTCTGCAACCTTAAACACTCAGAGAGCCATTTGGACCTGTTTCCCACCGGGAGCCACAAAACCTGGGTGGGCGTGGCCAATTCAATGTCACTCACTTCCACCAGTCACATGAAATCCCCCCTAGCCACGCCTACCCAGCCAGTCACTAGGGCAGAGAACCAGTTGTTAAAAAACACCGGTAACCACAAAACCCTTTTGAGATCTCTCTCTCCTTCCCTCCCCCCTCTCTGTATCTCTCTGTGTCCTCTCTCTCTTCCCCTCTCTCTGTACCTCTGTGTCTCTGCCTCAGACTGGCCCCAGACTGGGGTGGGAATGGAAATTTTGCAATATCCTTCCACCAGGAGGGGAGGGAATGGAGATTTTGCAGTATCCTTCCCCTGGCATAGGGTAGGAATGTAGATTTTGCAATATCCTTCCCCTGCCACGCCCACCAAGCCACGCCCACAGAACCAGTAGGGAAAAATTTTGGATTTCACCCCTGGACTACCTGTGTGCATAGGTGCACCGTGCATTTATTCAATTTAATCAAAACATTTATCTGTACCCCAGTATGCATACAGGAGCACAAAAGTGGAGTTTGTTTATTCCTCCCTTTAAAAAAACCCATCCAAAGTTTTGCACACAATCTGTATATCTCTCTGAAATTTTGCAAAATGTTGTCAGGACACCTCAAGGATAAATGTCATTTTCATATAAATTGCCCATTAAACAGCAGGGGGAAGCAAATCTCTTTTTAATACCTTCAAATTGGAAATGTTGGAAAAGTTTGTTGGAACACAAACTTTTGACTTAATTTGTTTGAATTTGCCAGCTTTGCCTGTTATAGCCTGTTTTTCTACCATAGATTTTCTAACATCAAATTATTTGCATTCAGAGTCACAGACTCATTTACCCACAGAAGATTCCTGATTCTTATTGGTCTGCATTAATCAGGCTCCATCAAAAGAAGCTATAAATGCCATCCAGGTATGAAACGAAAAAGTTACAATTGTTTGTTCATTCTTCGGTGATTGTCAATGGGGAGGCAGTAAGGTTTGGATGTTCAAGTTGATAATCTACTTTTGGGTGAAACAAATTTGGTAGGATTACATTTGCTGGATTTGAAATGGGTGGATGTATACCAGAGGTGAAATGTAAAATTTGTTACTACCGGTTCTGTGGGTGTGGCTTGGTGTGTGGGGGAGGGGTAATGTGACGATGGGCGTGGCCAACATTTTTTTTTAACTTTTCAAAGCATTTTTTCTAATGCTTTGAAAAGCCTCTGCCGATCAGGCAATTCAGCTGGGATCGTCAGAGAGGCTTTTTAAAAAATGCTTTTTTTTTTTTTACCACCTCTTCGGCCAAGAGGTTGCAGAAAAAAATGGTTTGAAAAGCCTCTAACGATCCCAGCTGAGCCGCGCTATCATCAGAAGCTTTTTTTTTTTTTTAACTTTTAAAAGCATTTTTTCGGCCAAAGAGGTTGTAGAAAAAATGCCTTTAAAAGTAAAAAAAAGAAAAAAGCCTCTGATGATCGTGTGGGTCAGCTGGGCATGGAGGGGGCGCAGGGATTTTTGCTACCGGTTCTCCAAACCACCTGCCATCATTGCTACCGGATCGGATGATCCGGTCCGAACCGGGAGCATTTCACCCCCGACGTATACATACATTTCAATAAATAAAGCCAAAATAAAAATTAAATTAAAAATGGGTTTCAAAGCCCTGGCACATCACTAGATCTGGTCCTTATGGTTGCAAAGGTTTGCTACAAACTCTTTTGGTAATTTTCAATGGTCTCTGGGAACAGCAACGTTGTGAAATAAAGTTTACAATAGCCAGAAAAGGAGCTATTTTTTCGGTGCCTTTGTTAACCCTTTCCCAAAGATTAGGATGCAAAGCAAAATAGTAATAATTGAATGAATAGATCTATTTAAAATCAAATTATTTTGAATTCGTATTTTGAAGAGTAAGCATAATTTTTTTTTCATCCCAGCATTCGCAAGAATGAGGTAGAAATAGAACAATAGAATAATAGAGTTGGAAGGGACCTTGGAGGTCTTCTAGTCCAACCCCCTGCTTAGGCAGGAACCCTTACACCACTTCAGATAAATGGTTATCTAATATCTTCTTAAAAACTTCCAGTCTTGGAGCATTCACAACTTCGGGAGGCAAGTTGTTCCACTTATCAATTGTTCTAACTCTTAGAAAATTTCTTCTTATTTCTAAGTTGCTTCTCTCTTTGATTAGTTTCCATCCATTGCTTCTTGTTCTGTCTTCAGGTGCTTTGGAGAATAGCTTGATTCCCTCTTCTTTGTGGCAGCCCCTGAGATATTGGAACACTGCTTTCATGTCTCCCCTAGTCCTTCTTTTCATTAAACTAGAAATGTATAATTCTCTTTCTGTAGAGTTATGAAAATGAAGCCAAAATATATGCAGCTATGTCTGTTGTTTTGCAGGCTATTAAAACAAAAAAAGAAAAGAAAAGAAAAGAAACACTCCTGGCTGAAGATTTATTTGGATAAAAACTTGCTGAAATGACTTGCACCAATGGTTTGCAATGCTGGGCACGTTCAACATAAATAATTCAAGGAATTCACTAATAAGACAGACAAAATAAAAGCCTTCTTTCATTCTCTCTTTCTGTGTTAATATTATGCAGTTGTTTTTCTAAAGGAATGGAATCTGAATCTTAAATAAGCAAACACAAACAATCCCCAAATTCATACAAGTCTTAAATATTGAGGCACAACAATGAATAGTTTTAACACAGTTCTACAATACAGGTAGTCCTTGACGTACAACAGTTTGTTTAGCGACCATTCAAAGTCCTAATGATCCTGAAAACAGTCATTTACAACCATGCATAGGAACCTGTGGATGCTTCTGGTTACTGATCACAAGGAGCTGCTCAAGCACAAATAATGGAGGAACAGTGATGACACCTGCATGAAGATCTGAACAGAACAGAACAGAACAGAACAGAACAGAACAACAGAATGCTCAAGCAGGAGACTCTATACCAGTGATGGCCAACCTTTCCTGGACCGAATGCCCGAAACGTGCCCATGTCCGAACCCCCAAAATGCAATGCGCACCCAGCCCCTGCACATCTGCCCTCCCATGCATGCACGTGTGCCCCACTACATGCACCCACCCCCACGCATGCACACATTCCCCCCCCAGGCACATGCTCCCACGCATGCATACACGGCCCCCGCACATGCATGGCAGAGACCTGAAAACCAGCTGGCCGGTGGGAGGGGCACACGCATGCACAGCAGAGCTGAACTGGGGGGGGGGACAGCTCATGTGCCATCAGAGAGGGCGCTGCGTGCCACCTCTGGCACACATGCCATAGGTTCACCATCACAGCCCTATACTATTTCAGACAAGTGGCTGCCCAGTCTCTTTTTAAAAGCTTCCGGTGATGGCGCAGCCACTTCTGAAGGCAAGCTGTTCCATTGATTAATTGTTCTAACTGTCAGGAAATTTCTCCTTAGTTCTAGGTTGCTTGATTAGTTTCCATTCATTGTTTCTTGTCTTGCCTTCTGGTGCTTTGGAAAATAGATTGTTCTCCTCTTCTTTGTGGCAGCCCTTCAAATATTGGAATAGTCACTATTATCACTAGTTCTCTCCCCCCCCCCCCCCATAACTAGACCTACCCAATTCGTACAACTGTTCATCATATGTTTTAGCCTCCAGGCCCCTAATCATCTTTGTTGCTCTTTTCTGTTCATGTTATCCACTAACATCATTATAATACAGGATCCAGAAGAAGAGAATTTTGAATGGGAATATCTGCTGGTTTATGACCCTAATAAGGATCATAAAAAAGGTTTAGTTTGATTTGGATTGAATTGATGACCTGTAGCCTCTGTTGGAGGAGTGCTCTACAAAGGGGAAACAGCATTCAGTGTATCAGTCTCTTCCACCGCATGACAATTCCAGCATTTGATAAGAATCTTCTAAATATCTTGTTGTTGTTGTTAGTTGCGAAGTAGTGTCTGACCCATCACAACCCCATGGACAACATTCCTCCAGGCCTTCCTGTCCTCTACCATCCTCTGGAGTCCATTTAAGCTCATGCCGACTGCTTCAATGACTCCATCCAGCCACCCCGTTCTCTGTCCTTCTTCTTTTGCCCTCAATCGTTCCCAGCATTAGGCTCTTCTCTAGGGAGTCCTTCCTTCTCATTAGGTGGCCAAAATATTTCAGTTTCATCTTCAGGATCTGGCCTTCTAAAGAGCAGACAGGATTGATCTCCCGTAGGACTGACCAGTTTGAGCGCCTTGCAGTCCAAGGACTTGCAGGAGTCATTTCCAGCACCATAGTTCAAAGGCCTCAATTCTTTGGTGCTCAGCCTTCCTTATAGTCCAACTTTCACAGCCATACATTGCAACTGGGTCTAAACACCTACCCAGAAGTTATTTCCAGCATATTTCAATCCACTGTTTGTTGTTGTGCCCTGGTGGTTAGTGAAGAAGAAGTGTACTCCCTCTTCAGGTCAACAATCCATAAAATGTTTGACTATAGCAACATGACAACCATTTAACCAGCCACAACTTCTTCCTTCCATGGGAGGATGGCACCATCCAACAGTGACTCAAAGGTGCTTTTTTTCAAAAGGTAACTGGACTGTTTTTTTTTAAGAAAGAAAAAGATCTTTTGCTTCTTATCCAAGAAACCTCATCAGCTGTGACTGGATGGTGGGGGGATAGAAGGATTAGTTCTAACAGGATGGTGGGGACAGGATGAAAGGATTGTATTTCTTTGCAGTCACCTGGTTGTTAGCACTCTCTCTGAGTGCCATTGAGGCCACTTGGGGGTTTATCTGTGCCTTCAGAGTCACCTGAAGCAAAATGCAAAGGGTGTGGAATCTTCTTGGAACTGCTGAAATGACTGCCTTGGATGTCTACAATGGTCTTCTTCCTTCCTTCCTTCCTTCCTTCCTTCCTTCCTTCCTTCCTTCCTTCCTTCCTTCCTTCCTTCCTTCCTTCCTCTCTTCCTCCTCGTCCTCTTCTCCTTCTTCCTCTTCTTCTTCCCTCTTCTTCCTCCTCCTCCTCTTCTTCTTCTTCCTTCTTCCTCTTCTTCCTCCTCCTCTTCCTCCTCCTCCAATAACAGCCCAGATGCTGATTACACAGTCTTGGATAGGAAAGAATTCCCGTCTTGGTAACCTATGAATCATAGATCAGTCTTCCAATTTCTCCTAAGGTTTACCTATATAACTCACCTCCATGGCTAGGTTTCTAATGCCGGAAGGGACTACTACAATTTGAATTCTGTCTAATGAAGGTCAACAAATTGAATTCTACTTTGAATCCTGAAAGTTGAGACAAAGATATTATTTATTTATTCATGAATGCATGCTGTTCTTTTTTTGATTAGGTTTTGTTCTAAAAGAATTTTTTTTTAAAAAAAAAAACCTATTCTGTATTTCTACAGAGAAATGTGGTGGTGGTGGGGGGAGTTACAGCCATTTCATTAGCTACTTTCTTAGCAGAGTTGACTGAAAAAAGATTTCTCTCCCTCAAAACATAATGAAACTAACTCACAAGCAGTGCTTCTTCGATTTGATGAGATTTACTTCCAGGAAAGGATGTGTTGCATTCCAGCTTTAACTGAATTTCTTTGGGAAGATCAATAAACCAGGATGCTTATTATCCAGCAACATAAAACATTCAAGCAAGAACCTGCTTTCTTTCATATGACAGAATTGCCACAAAGCAAATACGTGCCCAGAGGGAAATGGATGCCTGCCAAAAGGTTTAAAACACTTAAAAGCTGATTTTTCTAACTTAGGATCCCCAAATATTTGCCTAAACACTCATCCTCCCCACCTGGGAACAACTCCATACTCAGAAAAGAATAGAATAGAATAGAATAGAATAGAATAGAATAGAATAGAATAGAATAGAATAGAATAGAATAGAATAGAATAGAATAGAATAGTGGCTAAGTGTGATTGGACACACAAGGAGCACAAGGAGGACACACAAGAGTAAATTGACCGTATAGTTCATGGACAGAGAAAGCTAAAGAAGAGTGATCAGATCTTGTTCTACCTTTCTTTTATGTCTTCTCTCTGACCCATTCCTGCCATTTGTCAATCTAAAACCCAGGACAGACTGGGTTTGATCTGATAAATAAATATTTGTGTTGATGATTTTGTTAGATTATTTGTCCAGGCACATGGAGTTTCCTTCTTTTTTTAAAAAAAAAACTATTAAACTTATTTCAACATTAAAAGCCACATTTCCACTCATTACAGCATTTCAGTATTGATATCACTAATATTAATTATATAAATTACTATTCCATTAAATAAGCCTTTAGTTGTCTATTTTTAAATTATGACAATATTTACAGATATATACAGTATTTTCTCATTTTGCTATACATATATTACATATTCCTTATGTAACAAATTTACGTCTACCTTCTAACCAATTGTACCATATTTTCCATATTTTATTGTGTTCTGTTTCTTCTTTATCCTTTAATTCCATAGAATGAGTTTCCTTCTTTTTGATGCTTATTCTTTTATTGTTCTTCTGTAGAAGTAAGCCAATCAGGATCATTTTGGAGTCAGGTGATCTCTAGATCTAAAACACATAAATAAGGGTTGTTGTGTTTTTTTTTTCCTGGTTGGGGGTTGCAATTAGTAAAGGGCAGGGATGTCTGCATGGAATAGTTGAAAACGTTAAGTTGGGGTCCAAGCAGGGGTGAAATGCTTCCGGTTCGGCCTGGTTTGGCTGAACTGGTAGCAATGATGGCCAGTGGTTCAGAGAACTGGTAACGATGGCAGCTCGAGGCTCCGTCCACCCGCCCGGTTGTCATTACTTCCTGGTTTTAACCAGGAAGTAACCTGTTTTTTACCCTCTGCGCATGCGCAGAAGGGTTTGCGCATGCACAGAAGGTCAGTGCGCGCACATGATGCGTGTGGCGTGTGCACTCCCAAACCGGTAGGGAAGGTAAGTAGATTTCACCGCTGGGTCCAAGATGAAGAAATCAGGCTGAATTTTGGCATTTTTGTTAAGAAAAAAAATCTGGAAAGAGGTGTCTGACCTACAGACCATCTTGGAATATTCTGTTGAAGTTTTGTAGTAATATCCAAGACTGGAAATTCATTCACACCTTGAAATATTTTATTTGGCAGTCAAGGTTCATGTCAGATTTTGATTAAATCTGTTTTTAAATAATAAGTAAAACTCAACTGAGACAGCACCTCTAAATTTCAATTCAGAGAATCACATAGGCAGAAACAAGATTTAGAAACAAATAACTAGAATTTTACTGCCTTGGTTTTTTTTAAATAGTTGCCATATTTACAATTCTTCATAAGCCTCACAGCAATAACCTAGTAAATATATTCTAGCTGTCGCACATATAATCACATTCGTTGCACAGATGAAGCACTACATTTTTGAAATAATGAACCTGCTTGTTTTAAAAATTAATAGCCTCAGGATCATTTAGCTTTGACATTCCCAAGAATGAAATCTTCATAAGGAATCCTTTTGCTTGTATCGCTTTTCTCCAACTGTAGGCATTCAAATCTATTGGTTTATCACCCTCAGAATTAGCTAGGAACTCTGAAAGTTATATGGCAGCACCACAGAAAACATTGGCATGGCTCCAGGATGAGCAGCACATTCTATAATCCTACAACCTCAGCTCTGTTCACTAGCCTAGCCAATTTATTTCCAGCTTAGCTATCATGCAACACAAATTTTGCAAATCTAGTTTTTCTGCTGAAAAGCTAGAAAAACACAGAGTTTGAGATGCTAGCTTCCTACATGCAGCTTTTTCTCCTCTTCGTTGCGATCCATAGATAGATCACAGATAAAAGGGAAATTCTGCATGGCTTTTTAAGTCGGTTCTCTCCTTTGCTGCTCCTGAATGTAGAGATGGCTTTTAAAATTCTAGATTGTGATGACTTGGCAAAGCTGCCAGGATGGATGTCAGTCTAGACTAATGTTTCTCAACTTTGGGAACTTTAAGATGGGTGGACTTCAACTTCCAGAATTCCCCAGCCAACATGCACTACACTGATCTAGACCAGGGATCTCCAAACTTGGCAACTTTAAGATTTGTGGACTTCAACTCCCAGAACTCCTCAGTCGGGATTTCTGGGAGTTAAAGTACACAAGTCTTAAAGTTGCCAAGTTGAGAGAACCCTGGTCTAGACCAGGGTTCTCCAACCTTGGCAACTTTAAGCTTAAAGGACTTCAATTCTGGCAGTTGAAGTCCTCCAGGCTTAAAGTTGCTAAAGTTGGAGAGCCCTGGTCTAGACTATGGCCATCATAGGGCCTTATTGGAGCTTCTCCTGCTTCTTGTCTTCCCATTCATGCAGAGAAGGTAAGCTGCTCTAGCTGGTCTTTTGTAGGCAGGTTTCCTAGTGCCTGCATTTTCTATTTAGTTATTTACTTTACCTTTACTATTTTTATAATAATAATAACCACAGGCAAGGAATATAAACATTATTCCTTCCTCTTCTTCCTTTCTCCACAGCAACAACCCTGTGTTGTGGAGTGGGCTGAGAGACAGTGACTTCCCTAAAGTCATTGAGCTGGTTTTCATGCCTGAGGCATTGCTAGAACACATCTCCTGGTGAATGGCCCAAAAACACCCAGTTGGCTTTCATGCCCAAGGTGGGCCTTGAATTCACAGTCTCCTCGTTTCTACCCAAGTGCCTTACCCATTAGATCATTTTCCTTTTAGAGAATGTTCTGCCCTCAGTCGTCCACGTTCTTAATCAAGTTAATTTATAAAGACAAATGATGTAACTTTCAGATTACACAAAGCAAATAACATGGTCACACAAACCCAGTTTGTGGGGGCAATAAGCTGACTTTGTATAAATATTCAAAAGTATGAAAGCTATAGCTTAATGCATTGTAAGCCACCCTGAGTCTCCGGAGAAGGACAGCATATAAATCAAATTTTTAAAAAAAATATTGCAATTTTTACCAGCAGTGTTCCTTCTCTTGTAGTGGGGCAGCTCATGGGGAGGAGTCAGGGGGATGCAATTTCTCTCTTTGATGGAGCTACAGCACCTTCTGGAATAGCCACTGTCCAACCTAACATTTATTCTGTGAACAGCCAGTAGTTCATAGTAAGTAAGTAAATAAGTAAGTCACAACAAAAGTAAGTCAAGAAAGCAATTTTATTGCCTGCAATTTCATTATTTAGTTTAGGTGAATAGAAATTAGCTTTTCAAGGAGCCATGGTGGCACAATAGTTAGAAAGTAGTATTGCAGGCTAAGTCTGCCCACAGCCAGGAATTTGATCCTGACAGAGTTCAAGATTGACTCAGTCTTCCATCCTTCTTAGGTTGGTAAAATGAGGATCCAGATTGTTGGGGACAATATATTGACATTGTAAACTATCCAGAGAGCGTGCGTAAATGATTATGAAGTGATATATAAGTCCAAGTGCTATTGCTATTGCTAAACCAGACAAGAAGCACACCCAGCTTTATCTATATTGTAAGGTTACAGTGAGAGAATGTTGCAAGTCTAAAAGTAAATATCTTCCCCCCCTCCCCCACCTTTTCAGTGCAAGAAACTAGAGAGGATGCCTTCTGAGTGTCTCGCCACACCCTCATTTCTTCTAAGGACTCAGCTGCCATTTGTCAAGCCCATTGTCTGATCTATGGCTCTTCTACATGTCTCCCAAGTTTGTTCCTACATACTGTTACAGTATGATACAAACACTGTGAGCTCCATGAGCAAAACGATTGAACTGAGACATAAAAAGGTTTAGAAATGAAATGATCAATGCAGTTTCAAGTTGATACAGACTTGAAACAACAGTGAACACAACCAATATTGTTTCATCAGCATTATTGGGCACCAGAGTAGTGAAGGCAATACCTTTTCAATTGTTCTTTCTGAGAGCAGTGTAAAATAGAAGTTTTGCCCAAGGGTCCATTTAAATGTGGCAGACTAAGATACCTTCCAGCCATGGTGACAGCAGTGCCATTTGTCTAACTTTTGAGTCAATAGTGAACTGCAAAGCTACGTCAAGGTTAAGTGAGCTTTACCAAATGATTCTGGATCCTTGAAGGGAAATGAAGGCAGTAAAAGAAAATCTGAGAGGACAGGGCATCTTTCTTCAAACCTGTGTTGCTTGTTGCCACCTTTATGATTTCCAAAGAACTCTAAAGAAAGGGGGAACATCACCATATCTTTTCTATTTCCAAACAACACAGTATTGGAAAGAAGTACTATTACACTGCTGTTTGTTCCTGGGAAAAAAGGGAAATCTAAAGTTCATTTATTATCTTCATCAGCATTATTGATGGTGAGAATAGTGGGGGGGGGGGGGGGGAGAGAAGAGGACCAACAAGAAGGTGGATGAACTCAGTTTCAGGGACCATGAGCTGCAACCTTGGGAGTCATAAAAGAACAGGTTAGGGATAGATCTTCTTGGAGAACATTTACCTAGGGGGTCCCTAGGAGTCAAAACTCCTGTATCCTCCCTGTAAAGGTACAGTATTTGGGACGATACATGGGATGAGGGTGTGGCTAACTGATGAGGGCTTATAAACCCAAAATAGATCTATTTTAGTCTCCCAATGGGCAGCAGAGGGTTTGCTGGCTGCCAGAAAAAAAAAGCCTAGAAACTAGTGGATTGTGATTTCACTGAACTAGGGCTGCATAAAAATCTTGGCTTACGTAGGAAGAATCTGGCTAAAGAGAAATACATACATACATACATACATACATACATACATACACACACACATACATACATACATACATACACACACACACACACACACATACACACACACATATGAAATCAGAAATACTGATTTTTCACTTGCAATATTTTTACAACACATATTTATTTTAAGGAGATATGTTAGCCATGGTATAGAATCATCATTTTAAAAATTCCACCATAAAAATGTATAACGAGTCATGTGACCACAAGAATACAGTGGTCATGGATTTGAAGAGGATGGAATAAAGCCAATTGCTGGAATCAGGAAATAAATTAGGTAACATAAATCTAGGCTGTCCAACAGTTGATGGACAAGGAGGAAAAAGAAGCAGAACTTGTAGAAGATTATTGTCAGGCAAGAAATATCAGGTTCACACAGAAGGTCTAATTAAACTGATTTATTGCTTACAAGCTTATGCACAGGAATCTTCTTAACTAACAGTTAGCAGTTGGAATTAGATACGGGTCAACAGAATTCAAGGGAGGTTGGATTTAGTCCATTTGTGGCTATGTAGGAATTCTAGGCTGATCCCTCTTTTAACTTCGTCCCCAGATTCTGCCATTCCTTCTCTTACACTTACAAGACACAGACCAAATGACTGCCATGTCTCCCCAAAAATGAGACCGGGTCTTATATTAATTTTTGCTTCAAAAGATGCATTAGGGTTTATTTTCTGGTTAGGTCTTATTTTGGGGAAAATACGGTACTAAATGCATCCATCTGGCTGACAATCTTAACTGGGGCTTATTTTGGGGGGCAGGGCTTCTATTACGAGCATCCTGAAAAATCATGCTAGGACCTATTTTCCGGTTGGGTCTTATTTTTGGGGAAACAGGGTACTATTAGGAAAGCCTCCCATTTAAAAGAAAAAAAAGAGACATTCAAAAAGCTAGACAATATTCAATTTTAAGGTTATGCCCGTCAGACAGAGGACAAAAGGGGGACATGTCCTCCTCCTGCTGGACATCTGGTAATATTAAAGGGCCCCCTTCTAGGTTCATGATTCTGTGATGGAGTCAGAAACCCCAAAGCAAGTGTATGGCTTTCACAATGTCTAAGAGACTCCGCAAATTTTATTTTGGTCTTTTTACAGGTATATTAAGAACCACCACCATCCCTTACAACACGATTACAAAAGTTACGCTGCACAAAATCCTTTATCCGCCATCCATGAAGATCTGGGGGAAAAGACTTATTGAATAATTACTTTTTGTATGCCCCAGTATTGGCCATGCTTGTTGTGCTTGATGGTAGTTTGAATCAAAGAACTGCTCCCCACTCCCCAGTGGCTTGCTTCTGTTCAATCTGGGAGCTAAGTAGTTTAGAGAAGGCTATATCACTTTCAAGAATGAGCCCTATGGCTCTTTAAAAGTCTCTGTAGTTGGAAGCAAAGTTTATAAATGTTGTGCTTTCTGACTTTTGCTGGGTTGCATCTTTGGGAAGATACAATATATATTTCATTTAGTGCCTTCATTGTCCTTTTATTGCTTTCATTCTGAGCGTAGATATCTGGAACATCGCCAGGATAAGTGGGGAATCACATTTCAGGATAAATAATCCCTCTGACATGAAAAATGAGATCAGGAGGCTACCTAAACTAATTAGAGGTTATTACAGTCTTCATTGCCAACTAATTCTCAGTTGCTTTGCTGCAGCTTTGTAGGCAGAAATTTAAAGCCCTTGCTTTATATCATCTGTATCAGTCATCCTTCTTGTCCCCTTCCCTTCCTTTTTTAAAGGGGGTTTCACAACATTCTCCTTAATTTCCAGGAGAATGAATTCCACCATTTATAACACTCAAAGATAATTATGCTGTCTTCATGATGAATGATAACATCCTGGACCTGGCAGTAAAAGTGAATGTACTAATGCCAATAAATTTTTGAACCATATTATTCATTCAGCCTTCCATTTCTTTTAAAGATTGTCATTCTATACCGGCGACAAGGAGTTGCTGGTTCATTAGCTCTGGTGGCGCAATGGTTAGAATGCAGCATTGCAGGCACTCTCTGCCCATAGCCCGGAGTTTGATCCTGACCAGGCTCAAGGTTGACCATCCATCTAATGTCTGTAAAATGAGGACTTAGATTGTTGGGAGGAGCAATATGGTGACATTGTAAACCACTCAGGGAGTGCTGTAAAGCTATTGCTATTCCTGTAATATCTTTTGCTTTTCTGTTCTGTTTTTGAGGGGTGGCCAGGGTTGACACTACCTGAGCATGTCCCTGCAATTCTCTGAACAAGATTTCAGATGTGGTTTGCCTTTACTGGCTTCCTAGGGCTGAGAGAGAATGACTGGCCCAAGGTAACCCAGCTGGCTTTGTGCCAAAGGCAGGACTAGAATTCGAGGTCTCCAGGTTTCTAGCCTGGTGCCTTAACCTCTACACTAAACTGATGCTGTTTAGAGGTAGGCTAAAAATGTGTACATGCCATCATACAGTCCAGGGGTGGGTTCTACTTACCTTTACTACCAGTTCGCAACGGGATCGCGCTCGCTCGCTTCACTCATCCACACATCTTGCTTCTGCACATGCGCAGATCGCCAATGACAGCATCCGGGGGGGGGGGGAGCTTCTGCTGGTTTTACAACTGGTTCTTGTGAACCAGTCCAAACCAGGGCCAACCCACCACTGATACAGTCTAAGATGATGCCAGGATTAGATTCTGAGTCCTTTCTGTGTGCATTGTGTAGTGAAGCACTTAGGCAGAACTTTAAGGAGAAGTCCCGGTCCCCATCCTGAAAAATTGTCATAGCCATGGTCGCTTCCCATTTGAAGTAAGTAAAGGAATGCCTCCTGCCTTCAATGTGGAATTCCTTCTCTTAAGTTATTTGGAAATCAGGGGTGGTATTCACTTACCTTCGCTACTGGTTCACAAATGTGAGTGCGCACGCAGAGCTTTCTGTGCATTGCAGAGCATCAAAAAAGGGATGTGATGATGTCTGGGTGGGTGGGCGGAGCCTCCCACAGCTGCTGCTACCAATTTGCCAGAACCGGATAGAACCAGCTGA
This sequence comes from Masticophis lateralis, assembly GCA_030761175.1. Taxonomy (NCBI): domain Eukaryota; kingdom Metazoa; phylum Chordata; class Lepidosauria; order Squamata; family Colubridae; genus Masticophis; species Masticophis lateralis. Next base: position 19,407,415 of record JAUDYJ010000003.1, on the reverse strand, counting down.
ATACCATCACCGTTGCAAATTCTAATACGCTGATACTATGCTGCTGCTTTGTTCTGTAGAAGTTTAGAATGTCCTGTAATTTCCTGCATGCTTGCCTAAAAGCAGGTATTGGATTAAGCAAGAAAAGGTTGGACAACGATTTGTCCGGAATGTATAAAGCCTCCTGCCTTGGACTAGATGACCTCCAAGCTCCCTTCCAGCCCTATGATTCTATGATTCTATATGGACATTACATTTGAATAAATTATATTTGGAAGGACATTCTCAGAAATAGGGCGAGATGAAGTCAACAGCCAATCTGGTGTGGTGCTGAACCCGGAAAAACCAGGTGTGAATATACCTTCAGCTTTAGAAAATCCTTGAAAAGTTAAGTTAATCATTATCTCTGAGTCCAACTTAAAGGAGGGTTTTTCTTACAAGGAACACGTGGAAGAGCAAACCTTGTGTATATTATCTTGAACTTCTGGTTTGGGGTGAAAATGAAGTGCATATTTTGTTGTCGTTGTTATTGTTGTTATGATGTGATCGCTAGGTGGAACAAAGAGGGAGAAGACGACTTTGCGAATATATTTTGATTTTTTAAAAAACCCTATTTTTTCCAAAGTCATCTACAAAAGAGTTCAATGCCAGTATTCCATTCCAAATGGCATCACTTTACATTTTTATTTAATAAAAACAAAGAAAAAAAGATACAGAGAAGTAAGCAGAAACCAAAACAATGATATGTATAATATAGATCAAGTACAGCTCAGTTTTTAAATGCTGCCCTAAATCTGGACTACGTGGAATAATATTGATCAGTCTTTTCACAATAAAGACCCAGAAAAGAAAGCAAATATATCACCAATCTATCATTGTAAATCTGAAGTAATCTTTTTTTGCTGTACCGTATGCTCCATAAATCCATAGTTCCTCATACAGGGATAAATTCCTGCTTTGTCGTATATAATTCAACTGCATTCCTGCCTTGAAACCAAGTTACTCTTCTCAAAACCATGTTCCACTCACAATGGAATTTGAGCTGCAGCTGATTTGTTCCCACTGTGAGGCTTCAACTTTACCACTTGTTAAATAAATATAAAGGCCTTAATTGCAAGCTGTCCATGAATTATCACAGCAATTGGGACCAGTAGTGGGTTTCACTTACCTTCGCTACCGGTTCGGAACTGTGAGCGTGCGTGAGAGAGAGCGAAGCGAGCGCGCAGTGTTTCTGCTCATGTATAGAACCTTCTGAGCATGAGCAGAGCATCGTGATGACATCCAGGTGGGTGGGCGGAGCCTCTTGCTGCCGCCGCTACCAGTTCAGTGATGGGTTTCTACCAGTTCATTCTGGTTCCGGCAAACCAGTAGTGGCAGTGGCAGGAGGCTCTAGCCACCCACCTGTATGTCATCACGGATGCTCTGTGCATGCCAAATTATTCTTGCTAAGGGACACAGTTATGTTGTACAACTATGTCACTCAGTGTACTCATAACTGTGTCCCTTTGCAAGAGTAATTTGGCAGTCCCAGTTGCTGTCGTTAAACAAGGACTGCCTAAGTTGTTAAGGGAGGATCTCACATAATATCTATGGAGATTCTCAGTCATCTAGGTTCTTTAGCTCTGACTGGATGGAAGGGAATGGAAGGATTATGAATTATGAAGAAGCTTCTTGGAGGAGGAGCAAAATGTCTTCAAAGAAAAGTCAGCAAGTCCAGTTGCCTCTTGAAAACACACCTTTGGGATGACCATGACTTATTTATTTATTGGTTTGTTTGCTTATTAAATTTGTTTGCTACCAATCTTGCTCCAAGGCAACTTTTCCAACTTTCTGCCAGCTTTTCCATAGATTTTGGAGGAAGCCTGCAAGAAATGATGAAAATTGTCCTCACGGGCCACAAGGATACTGCAATGGCCAGAATTCTGAGGACCCATTACGAACCCCCCTCATTCTGTACTGTCATAACATTGAACAGTCGCTGAATCAATAGTCACGATGTGAGGCTGTCTGTCTGACATAATACAGGTAGGCTTCGACCTATGACCCCCACTGAGCTCAAAATTCCCATTGCTAAGCAAGGCAGTTGTTGAGTGAATTTTGCCCCATTTCCCAACCTTTCTTGCCATAGTTGTTAAGTGAGTCACTGCAATGGTTAAGTTAGTAACTCAGTTGTTAAATGAATCTGCTTCCTCATTGACTTTGCTGGCAGAAGGCCATAAGACACTGTAAGTGTTATAAATACATGCCAATTGTCAAGCGCCTGAATTTTAATCACGTGGCCATGGGGATACTGCAATGGTCGTAAGTGTGAAAAACTTAAGTCATAAGTCATTTTTTTCAGTGCTGTTGTAACTTCAAATGGTCACTAAACGAATAGTTGTAAGTCAAGGACTCCCTGTATATCTGAGCATCTCTGGCTTCCTATCCAGTAAACTCAAGCTTCATTTCCAGGGAATAACCTATTCCTAATTCAGATGTATCCAATTTTGGACATTCCAAGCAAATGTTAAATATTAGAGGAGAAGGAAAAGGACTTCTGTATTTTGTTTCTGTCTATTGACAGAAGCGAATCTCTCGAAATGCACATGGCCCCAAACATGTTTCTGCTATGGCCCTTTTTGTAAGCAAGTACTGCCATCTTGTGTTGAAATAAAAAGAGATGGCTGCAGAAAAGGCAGGACAGTCAGAAAACCAATCCTCAAATATCCTCATTCATTTGATCATTTGGAACTTTGGGCCATGTCTTTTATTTATTTTTTATTTTTTTATTTTATTTTGTCAAGTACATGTTAGATAATATATATAAGTATAAGCATGAACTGAATACATAAAGTGACTACAATTAAAGGGAACATTAGGACAGGGACGGTAGGCCTTCTGGTGCACTTATGCACGCCCCTTACAGACTTCTTAGGAATGGGGTGAGGTCAACAGTAGACAGTTTTAGGTTGAAGTTTTGGGGGTTTTGGGATGAGTCCACAGAGTGCGTTCCAGGGATTTACAACTCTGTTGCTAAAGTCCTATTTTCTGCAATCGAGTCTGGAACGGATCACTTTAAGTTTGTATCTATTGTGTGCTGGTGTATTGTTGTGGGTGAAGCTGAAGTAGTCATTGACAGGTAGGACATTGTAGCAGATGATTTTATGAATTATGCTTAGGTCATACCAAAGGCGGCATAGTTCTAAATTTTCTAAACCCAGAATTTCAAGTCTGGTGGCATAGGGTATTTTCTTACGAGCAGAAGAGTGGAGGACTCTTGTTGCGAAATATTTCTGGATGCGCTCAATTGTATTAATGTCCAATATGCAGTGTGAGTTCCAGACAAATGAGCTGTATTTGAGAATCGGTCTAGCAAATGTTTTGTATGCTTTGGTTAGTAGTGTAATATTACCGGAGGAGAAGCTACGCAAGATTAGATTTACAACACTTAATGCCTTTTTGGCGATGTTGTTATAGTGGGCTTTGGCACTTAGTTCATCTGATATGAGTACTTTGTCTTCCTCTTTGCTGACTTTCCAATTCACTACACTCAGGTGAGACCTGAGTTTCACTTAGTTTGCAACTAAGATATTGCCTCCTCATATATTTTTAAAAAAAAAATAGACCTCTCTATCTCTCCTGTGTTTTATTTTGTATTAGATACTTTTATACTCCTCACAAAACTTGGGAGTAGTTTACCCATTTTTTTGCCCATAACTTCCCATGGTCCCCAGCATTTGATGAAATGAGAAAATAATACAACCTGTAACTGTAGGGACAGCCTGTTTTAATATCCTTTTATTTTCCCCGAAGAAAGATAATTTTGTAGTTTGCCACAGTAGGGAACTCTCTTGCTGAACTACAAGTCCCAGCATCAGAGGTGGGTTTCAGCACCTAGAGGGCTACAGTATGTTATATCTACCAGTATGGAAAGAAGATAGAATGTAATATAATTGTAGACAACCTATATGGAAAGAGCAATCACAGAAGCATGTTATAGCCCAGAGTTGAGGCTCATTTTAAGGTAATAATCTTAAGGAGCCTTATTAGAGAGTATGCATATACTCTCATGTCCATACTTGAATCAACAAGTTGGTCATAATTCTGTTTAATGTGCTTGGTGCCAAATATAAAATTATACAGTGATGTATTGCGATAACGCATCTAAGGCAATGTGCAAAATGCACAGTTAAAGACAAATTTGGAATCAGTTTTCATTTATTTATCATCAGTCTTAGATGCTCATTTATTTCCTCTGAGAGGAAATAAGAGATTTATTGTTTGCATGCTATTCTGGCTCATATCTGCCCTTTGTCAAATTTCAGTTGTATTTTCATTAATCAGAGCCAAAACCCAAGATGATAAATAATTGTGGTGGTTGATATTTGGACTGTGAAAACAAAACACAGAGGCAAATAATAATCATGGATTGCATTTAATAGATGTTAAGTAAAAGAGCTGAACTTTGGGGTAATTAGTGCTGTAACAGCTACTCACTGCTGTCTGAGTTTGGTTGTATTCTTGCGAATGTTTCATTACCTGACTTGGTAACATCATCAGTTATTCAGCACTGGTCCAAACACCTAATTATATTTGACACTGATGATATTACTTAGTTTGGTAATGAAATCTCTGCAAGAAAACAATCAAACTCAGAGCACCAAGGACTCCACTGTTCAACCTTGAGCTACATATATTCCCTTCTAGTAATAGCAATAGCGCTTAGACTTATATATCACTTTGTAATGCTTTATGCACACTTTCTGGACAGTTTACAATGACAGCATATTGCCCCCAACAATCTGGCTCCTCATTTTACCGACCTCAGAAGGATGGAAGGACTTGAACCCATCAGGATTGAACTCCAGGCTGTGGGATATAGTATATATAGTATATAATACATATATTCATTACTTTATTGCTCTGACACCCTAGGCCAGTGATGGCTAATCTTTTTGCCGTTGCGTGCCAAAAGCAGGGGAGTGTGTGGGAACATGTGTGTGTGCCCACACCCATAATTCAATCCCCTGCCCCCCCCCCACATGCATGTGTGACCCCCCACCCTGTGTTCTCCTCACTTTTGGCACACAATGGCAAAATGGTTACCGATGGGCCGGAAAGGCCCATTTTTCATCCTCCCCAGTGTCCAGAGGCTTTCTTGGAACCTGAGGAGGGTGAAAATGGCCTTCCCCAGCCCCCTGGAGGTCCTCCAGAGGCTGGAAACAGCCAACTTCCAGTGGGCCCGGAAGGCCCCAAAATCAGCTGGCTGGCGCGCACATGCATACTGGAGCTGAACTAGGGCAATGCTTACGTGCCCACAGATATGGTTCCGCGTGCCATAGATTCTCCATCATGGCCTTAGGTCAGTGGTGGTGAACCTTTTAGGCACAGAGTGCCCAAACCGAAAGGCGTGCATGCATACGGGCATGCGCCGGAGCGCCAGAAACCTGATGACTAGCTGGACGGTGCATATGCATGCCTTGGAGACCCAACAACCAGCTGGCTGAGCTGGGGTGACAGCACACGTGCCCACAGAGAGGGCTCTGTATACCACCTCTGGTACATGTGGCATAGGTTCGCCATCACGGCCCTAGGCTATCAGGAGTGCATGGTGTTCAGCATTTGTAGATTTCCCTGGCATTTTATGCCATATTCCAAATAAATAATTTACTGCTCTGCCTAGGAAACAATGCATAATTTTCATGTGCACTAAAAACATAGGAAGATGCCTTAAACTCAATCACACATTAATCTGATTACTCCTTTATCATTTGCTCAGCTTTCCAAAAATTATTTCCTAACTGTCATGAAGACCACAGGATCTACCACTGAGCTACAACTGGCTGGTGTCCAAGGAGGGCACCTCCAGATTTCAAAATGCTGATTTCAAACCCTTTCCAAAGAACCTAAGTGAATAATACTCACTGACAACATCCATATGCAACTGTAACTGAACACATGGTTTGAATCTTTTTTCCCATTCAAAATCATAAGACTGAAATGGAGATGGAGAAGATGGATTTTTTTTTCTTTTTGCTATAGCAGAGTTGTTGTTATGCTTTTTCATAGTTGAAAGAGTCCTAAAACATGTCAAATAAAATAATCTGAAATACAGAAATATATAGGGAAAACTCTGTGGGTTTTATTTTTATTGTTTGGGTTTACAAAGATGCTCAGTAAATTAATGTCAGAACAATGTTCTCTGACTCTTTTATCTCTGCTACATATGGCACAGTTTTCCTTCTCTTTTTGGCTTCATTTTATTTGTTCCTCTGAACTTTAAATTTTCCTTTTTTTCCAAATGGGGTGGGAGTTTACTACCAGGCTCCCTTCTGCACCCTCTGCCTCTGCAGGATCAATCTTGGGTGACAGACATCTCTTGCAATTTTCAATATTACTCCTTGCTTTCATGTATCTGGATGGTATCTTAATTATGCTTCTTTTTCAAGTTCATGAAAGACAACAAATGCCATGTACCTTTTGTATTGGCTCTACCACTCAGTATCAAAACTGATTCTGCTATCTGCAAGTATGGTTCCACTTGTTTCTCAATTAGCATGCCCATTGTGTTCAACAGATCTTAATAGATCTGTTCCAACAGAGTTGGAAGGGACCTTGGAGGTCTTCTAGTCCAACCCCCTGCTCAGGCAGGAAACCCTACACCACTTCAGAAAATGGTTATCCAACATCTTCTTAAAAACTTCCAATTTTGGAGCATTCACAACTTCTGGAGGCAAGTTGTTCCACTGATTAATTGTTCTAACTGTCAGGAAATTTCTCCTTAGTTCTAAGTTGCTTCTCTCCTTGATTAGTTTCCACTCATTGCTTCTTGTCTGACCCTTGGGTGCGTTGGAGAATAGTTTGACTCCCTCTTCTTTGTCGGAAACATTGCTATCATGTCTCCCCTAGTCCTTCTTTTCATTCCAGTTCCAGCAACTGTTCTTTATATGTTTTATCCTTGAGTCCCCAATCATCTTTGTTGCTCTTCTCTGCACTCTTTCTAGAGTCACAACATCTTTTTTACATTGTGGCGACCAAAATTGGATGCAGTATTCCAAGTGTGGCCTTACCAAGGCATTATAAAATGATATTAACTCTTCATGTGATCTTGATTCTATCCCTCTGTTTATGCAGCCTAGAACTGTGTTGGCCTTTTTTGGCAGCTGCAGGACACTGCTGGCTCATATTTAAATGGTTGTCCACTAGGACTCCAAGATCCCTTTCACAGTCACCACTATTGAGCAAGGTACCACATATACTGTACCTGTGTATTTTGTTTTTCTTGCCTAAATGTAGAACCTTACTTTTTTCACCATTGAATTTCATTTTGTTAGATAGTGTCCAATATTAAAGTCTGGCAAGATCCTTTGTATCCTAAGCCTATAATAAGGGAGAAAAAAAAATCACCAACCTTAATCTAGCCAGTAGCAACTTTCCCCATGAAGAGCGGCGAAGGTGTCTTCTCTCTGATCTGCCTCCTCTGCCTAAGAGGCATTTCAGCTAGAACACACTGGATATCTCATCCCACTCTGGATTCCAGCACATTAAAATAAAAAACAAGCAGCCTTAATTTTTGTCAACCAGTTACATAAGGACAACTTTAGGACATAATTAATCAGTAAGTGATGATTAAATTGTCATCACATCTGTGGCTAGGCTAGGAATCCCTCCAGACCAATATTCATTCTATTTAGGAAAGAATGTGTTTAAAAATACTGCATTATTTTGATGAATCTGAATGACAAATTCAGTAAGGTAAATTAAATCCATCCAACATCTTCTATATTCAGGGGAATGAAATAGCACAATATTGAATTTTCACCTGTATATTTGTTAGCATAGTTGAGCAGCACGGTGACCTAGTGGTGAAGATGTTCGCTTCCCATTCAGAAGGTTGAGAGTTCAATCCTAGGTAGACAGGGGGCAAAGAAAAATATCTGCTGTGGACTCCGTGTGGTGTCAGGAAGGGCATCCAGCCAGTAAATATTCAGCTGCATCCAGTTGCCCTGAATCTATCCCAAATTAAGGGATTGCAAGGAAAATTCCTGTAAAAAGGGAGGATTTTTTGTTTGTTAGCTTAGCTACAGAGAAATGAGTGGAATCGTTCAATATTTATAACTGACTGTTTTTGTTGTTGTAAGAAGAGGATCTTTTCCTGTAACTTCTTCTATCAAGATATGGTGCTGCTAAAGTTGACTCAGCCTTTCTTGTCCATCCACCTTGAGAAAGTTGTTGTAAGTGTCTCTGTGTGAGCTTCATGGAATCTGGAAAAGGTGGTCTGTTCTGTAGCAGCCCCCAATTTATAGAATGTACTTCCTCAGTGGGTCAAATGGCAGAGTTGCTTTATGAACAAATTTATCCACCAGATTTTCAACTGTACCACTGAGTTTTCATTTTAATATGTATATTTTTATGGGATTAGGATATTTTTGAATATTGCTCTCTCTGGGTTTCTTTAGAGAGCAAATGTGTAAATATTGGCAAGTTTTAAAGCCCAAATATATGAAGTAGGGAATTTTGTTAGGGAACAGCTTCCAGACATATTTGGTTAATCACAAGTGAAAAGTTAAGTTTTGAACTATGGGAAATTGATGTTGTGGAATAACCCAGATTTCACGATAGTAAGGAAGATTTTCTATTGGAATTACATGATTTATCAGTCTTAAATTGGTTGATTTACAAAACTTGTTTCAAAAATGACAAAAGAAAAATGACAAAAGAATATGATTTACTAGAAAATCCATTGGGCAATATATATATTATTGACACAACTAATTATACCACCTATTTTTGCAGCCTCAGAGGTGCCTGCAGTTTTAAGATCCTTAAAAGATGGAACATTTCATATAAAAATCAACAATTCAAATTAATAATCAATTAAAAAACATGGTAGCATTAGTTACATATCTGAACTGTGAAATGAAGAATTTGGAATACACTATATGGGAAAATCAGTGGATTCGGGATTGTTGTTTTTTTTTAACATCCTTTTTAAGATTTGAAAATGAAATGCATTCCTTATAAAATGTAATTTTTTTACCTAACTGACCCTTCAAAGAATGCTTAGAAAGGGTTAGCCATCAAGGGTTTTTGTGCTAGTTGCAAGAAGTATGAGGGTGCTTCAACTCTTCCATAACTTTGTTTTTCTTTCAGATCATAGCATATCTTAGTTGCAGATGTAAATGTGATGTTAAACTATATTCCTAAAATGTGGAATTTGTCATTTTTTGAAAAGCTTTGGCTCTACTGGGCCTGAGCCTCAGCAGAGGATAATCTTACGTAAATGGAAAGAAACATATTTTCCTGATACCGTGGAATGGATTCAAAATATGAGTCTGTTATCTATTTTTGAAAAGTCTTCATATTCTAAAAATAAGCAGATGAAGCAGTATGTTTCCATGTGGCCTACATTTAATGATGGGCTTAAGAATTGAATTAATTCTATATTGATATAAATGGATATTATGCAGGGTTGTTTTTTTTCTTTTTCTTTTTATTTATTTATTTATTTATTTATTTTTCGATTTATATATGCCGCCCTTCAGTGGTGAGATTCAAGTAATTTAACAATTGGTTCTCTGCCCTAATGATTTCTTCCAAAAACCAGTTTGCCAAACTGCTCAGAAAGTTAATAACTGGTTCTCCCGAAGTGGTGCGAACTGGTTGAATCCCACCACTGCCGCCCTTCTCCAGAGACTCAGGGCAACTTACAATGCATTAAGCAGTAGCCTTCATACTTTTGTATATACCTGCTTAGTAGGGCTTTTTGCCCCCCCCCCCCAAGAGGTGTTTTATTTTATACCAAGTCAGCTTATTGCTCCCACAAACCGGGTTCTCATTTTACCTACCTTGGAAGGATGGATGGCTGAGTCAACCTTGAGCCTGGTGAGAATTGAACTCTCAGTAATTGCAGGCAGCTGGCAGCTAAGTACTACTAAGCAGCAGTTTAGTCCACTCAGCCACCAAGGCTCTTTCTTTTTTTTTTCTTTTTTGCTATGTATCTTTACAATTGAGTGTAGATTTGTACAAATATCTCTGGGGTTTTATTTTTCTGCTGATGTTATAAGCTGTTTAGATTTTACATAGATGGAAGGATGGATATGTGGATGATAGAGAGATAGAGATAGATAGATAGATAGATAGATAGATAGATAGATAGATAGATAGATAGATAGATAGATGACTCTTCTTATAGGCTTTTGTCATGTTCTTATCTTTGAATATCACTGAACTGACATGCATACTAAACCACATATTTGAACTTCATACTTTTTAAAAATCATAATTCATACTTCATGTTTCCTCATAGAGCGGTTCTGTGGAATCTGGACTCTTAAATTCTATCTTAAACTTAGTCGGACTTTGATTATGTCTACCGATGGTTCAATGTGAATTGATATATATCCTGCTGTCCTCACCACCTATTCAGGAAATGAAATTCTGGCCATCTAAAAGGCACTAGATTGGTGAAGGCTGATCTAATTCAATGGAAACAGCTGATTAAATGGTTGCAGGATAGGCCTAAGATATTTTGCTACTTACAGTGAACAGCAGATGCTGCCACGTTCCCACAAATAAAATTGTGTGTCAAGATCAGCCATATTAGTTTTGGCATTCGAGGCAAAATTCGATGATGATTGAAAAACACATTATACAACAATTAATGATAATAATTGTGGCTGTTGTTCAAGAAGCAGACTTCTAAAGATTTCTATTGCAGGATATTTTTATTGTGCAACACATTTGTTGGGGGAAGCTGCTATGATCATTGGAGGGGGTAACTGAAATTTGAATCTCTTAAAATGAATATTACATTCTGGCCAATTAGTGACAGTAATTGCCAGTTGTATCCAATTTTTGTCAGCTGCATAATTTATCCCAGAGGGCTTTAAGAACAAAGTTAAAGAGATAGTAAGATATCAGAAAGGAGGGGGAAAAAATCTATCCATCCATCTGTCTTTTCATTTTTGTAATCTTGTAATGTTGTTTACTTGCTATTATGTTGTCCTTTCTCTGAAAAATGCCAACTCCTCACATACTTCCCTTCTCAATGCACAGCTTACTCTTCAGAACTCCTTTATTTTTTTTCCCTTTTGTTTGTTTGAGCTTGAGAAATTCATTTTGTCTTTTGTTCGGTTTTCCAGAAAAACGTTTTTAAGGCAAGGACAGGCTTAATCTGTCTAATGCATGACATTATTTAGCACTTTAAAAAGAAGACAAGCTCCATTCCTAGCAAAGTAAAGATTCCCTTGAGTCATGCTCAGCACCCAGTGATCACTTCAATATTATTTTCTTGGCAGGGATAACAAGTGGTTTCCATTGTTTTTGTCAAGGATATTGTTTTTCCCACTTTTCTGATCTAGTTTACAGCTCTGAGACTTCATGGGAGTTTCCCAGTCAAATACTATCCAAGTTCAACACTGCTTAGCTTTTTCAAGGACTGCTAAGGTGCTTCCACCTGGCAGGACATTCAGCATTTATCTCAAGTACAAATAGGACTGTTATAATTTTAGCAGGCTTTCCAGTTGTTTCTGTTTCTTCCCCAGCCCTTCTCTTCTTTTAGTTTAACTAAATGCTCCCAGTATGCCACAAAAACCAAATGCTATTTTCAGTGTCACTGCGTTTTTGTATATACCAGCAGAGCTTTTTATTTCTGGACTGTCAGATTTACCGTAGCTTGCCAAGTTTCTTATCAGTATCTACTGCGCATGCCTGCATTCTTTTCTCTTCTTCTGAAAACTTTCCTTTGTTCTCTAGCCAGCTAAGGTCAGGCTGGCATCTTTGCCAAAAACGTAACTAATTTAGATTAGTGAGATATTTTATTTTCTTTACAATAAATATGAGTTTAATTAGAAGATATATTCCGATTTTATTTTTCAAGAGTATACAGAAGGAGAAAGTCACGATCCAACTCAAATTGAGGGCAATTACCCCACGCAAGGTAATGGCTGATTGCCGCTTTGACATTCAGCTCAAAGCTCTTCGAGCAACAATGCTCTACAACAGGGGTGGGCAATTATGACCTCCTATATGCCTTGTGGACTTCAACTCAGGAATTCGGCTGGCTCAGGAATTCTGGGAGTTGAAGGTCATAAAGGGGCCATACCTGTATTTGCCCACTCCTGTTCTACAAGAACACACAGCCATTGCTTTTTCAGAGAGAAAAAGAGAGAATTTCCTAACTTAACCTAGAGCTCAGGTGTCAAACTCATTGCCTCATGTTGCTGTCACAGGATGTTTTGCGATGTTTTTCCCCTTCGCGGAAAAAACATCGCAAAACTGGGGTGGGGGTGTTCTGCACATGACATGTCTGGCTTGAGGACCACCAGTTTGACACCCCTGACCCTAGAGATATGTGTTTCTTGGTGATCTGTAACCCAAATAGGGTTAAGTGTTAAGTGATGTGACCTACTTCAGGAAACCATATTAAATACTAGTCTGGAAGAAGCTACCTGTGGTACTTTACAAATATCGCTGATTTTCACTCCCAGCAGCCTTAAAAAGCATGGCTGTAGGGTAAGGATGGGTACTTAAGCAACATCAGGGGCTGCCACAAAGAAGAGGGACTCAACTCAAGCTATTCTCCTAAACACTGAGAGCTGGACAAGAAGGAATGGGTGGAAACTAATTAAGGAGAGAAGCAACCTAGAACTAAGGATAAATTATTTCCTTGACAGTTAGAACAATTAATCAGTGGAACTACATGGCTTAGGCCTGGGGTACTTACAGGACCATCTTTTGCCTTCCTCCCATCGTCCGGTGCGATCCCACAGAGTGGGCCTCCTCCGGGTGCCATCAGCCAGACGATGTCGGCTGGCAGCCCCCAGGGGGAGGGCTTTCTCTGTCAGAGCTCCGAGCCTCTGGAATAGTTTGCCCACCGACCTCAGGATGGCCCCCGACCTCCTCTCCTTCTGCCGCGGACTAAAGATGTGGCTGTTCCAACAATAATCTGATCGAGGGGTTGTATCGTTTTATAATTTTTAGAAGGTTTTAATTGGGGATTTTAATTATTTTAACTTGTTTTAGTGTGATTTGTATTGATGATTGTTGTATGTAAGCCGCTCTAAGTCCTCAAGGAGAATGGTGGCATATAAATCACATTAATAAATAAATAAATAAATAAATAAACTTGCCTCGAGAAGTTCTGAATGCTCCAACACTGGAAGTTTTAAGAAGGATAACCATTTGTCTGAAGTGGTGTAGGGTTTCCTGCCTAAGCAGGGGGTTGGACTAGTAGACCTCCAAGGTTTCCTCCAACTCGGTTATTCTATTCTATTCTATCTAGCATGCTTTGGGTTGCTCATCTCATAGTCAACTGAAATCTTTTTGTATATGTAGTCCTCAACTGATGACCATTCATTTAACAATGGTTCAAAGTTACAGCAACTTTGCAAAAAGTGACTGTATCACACTTATTTCCATTACCCAACCCCCCCCCCCCCCCCCATGGCTACGTGATTGTAATTCAGATGCTTGGCAACTGGCTTGCATTTATGACCGGTTGCAATGTCCTTTGGTTATGTGATTATGATTTGGGAACTGTTTTCCTGATTTCCACTGGGGAAGCTGAATTCACTCAACGATAGTGTGATTCGTTTAACGACTACTGTAAAAATTGTTGTAAAATTGGAACTGACTCCATTTGCAGCCACAATGATTCATGATGGAAACTGCAGTCCCAATTGTGGTTATAAATTGAAGACTACTTATAAAGTAAAAATAACCTTCTGTTGTGACCTAGGCTTACTGAATCCTTAAAACACATAAGTAGTCCCCAAACCCTCTTTTATTGCAAAAGCTGTGAATTACTTTCATTCACAGCTGAGTCCCAATTAGTTGCAAAGGACTTCGGGAGAAGTCCTTCGGGATAATCACCAACTTTTATCTCCTTTGACACACTGCCAAAGACCTATTTGGCAAAGTCACATGGAGTCAAGAATCAAACAGAGATGCCGACTGGGAACAGAATTAACAATGTTGTTTTCCTGCAAAGTGCCCACGTGCCTTTGCTCCTCTTTTAAGCCTTATGAGAGGGGCCAATCATCTCCAGGCTTTACTCCCAAGTCGTCCCTTTTGTTTTAACTGTTCATGTGTTCTGGCAGCTCTGTGCATGTGTGCAGTAGGAACAGGCTCCTCCTGTCTTTCCAACTCTGGAGGCTCCGGAGTTTGCGCATCACTCCCAGATGGCCCTGGCCCCATCTCTGCCTCCGATGCAGAGCACTTGTCCGGGCCTTCCCTAGACTCCAGGACTGGCCCATGTTCCTCCCCAGCCTCCTCATTGTCTGACTCCGCTGCCAGCTCCGCAGGCTGCTGGCAGACCACAACACCTTCACCAAAGGGATGGATGGATGGAGGTAGTGCCAAAGATAGAATCTTGTAGAAAAGTTTTACTAATAAAAAAAACTTTTGAATGCTGTTGGTTTCAAACGTACAACTAGATACTGTTATTGATCATGAAGTCATTGGTAGCAAACAGGCTGGATTCTTTTCTTACTTTTAAAGATACCTTGGGACTGGACTTTTAAAAAATATAGAAGCAGAAGCTCACTGTAATGGGAAAGCATCAACTCTGTGTACGAAAACAATTGGAAATCCATAAATGAGAGAACAGATGAGAACTGCGTGGATGCAGCTTATAAAACATCAATATAATTTTGTGCTTCTTTGGGGTACATTTTAATTCTTTCCAAGAAGTAAAATATATAAGCATCCATGCCATTGATTAGAAATAGGTGCTTAGTTAATTTTAAGGAAAACAAATTATTATGTCTCCCATGTTCTTTTCTTCCTTCCAAGCCATAGTATGCAATTTTTTAAAATTTCACTATAAATGTTTCAGAAAGCCCACGGTCAATCTAAAAACAAAACGAAGGAAGAAAGATCACAAATGCATCACAAATGCAGCAGCCAAATGACCAACTGCATACCAACTCCAGTGAAATGTTGTGTAGGTCATTTCTATGTATGCTTTTAAAACAACAGTTTTTTGCAGGTATTCTCCAGAAACATTTGTGAATTCGATAATAGAGCTATTGGCTGTTATATCCATTCCTTCCGCCCAGAAATCAGCAGGTAGGATAAAATTAGAATCTATCCTGCAGGGAAAATGCAGTGTTCTATGCTACAAAACCACGTTGTGCTTTTTGGAAAAGCTAGAAAAATCACCATTTAAAGGGTAGCATTGTTTTTTGTTCAAGGTGGAAAATGCCTGGAAGGAGAAACATATAAATGACATCTGAAACCTTTGGCATCTTGAGAATGCCACTACCAAAAATGTACCCAATATCATGAGTACATTGCAGCTGGTACCTAACTTTCCAATTCAATCTGAAAATAGCCTTTCGGGGTTTTTTTTCTTGCAGTCTTTTCTATTAAAGAAATCTCAGAAAGGTTGAATAGCTCCATTTTAAAATTAGATGTGATGTAGAGGTCGGATTAGGATCTGAAAGAGCTATAGCTCTTGAGCGCCTTCTTTATGATGTAACCAAGCCCGTGTGCTGGGTGTGTGGCAGGAGTAGGTTCTACTTACCTTTACTACCAGTTTGCAACAGGATTGTGTGCCTTGCTTCTGCGCATGCACAGAAGCTTCTGCGCAGATCGCCGATGACAACATCCGGGGCAGTGGGCAGGGCCTCCCGCTGGTTTTATTACCGGTTCTTGTGAACTGGTCTGAACTAGGGGCAACCCACCACTGGTGTGTGGGTGTGCTTGAGGTGTGTGTCTGTGTCAGTGGTGACAAGCTCTAAATCTGATAAATAAATATTTGTGTTGATGACTTTGTTAGAGAGGTTATTTGTTCAGGCACATGGGGTTTCCTCAATAGTGAAATTCAATTTTTTTTACTACTGGTTCTGTGGGCGTGGCTTGGTGGGTGTTGTGTGGCTTGGTGGGTGTGGCAGGGAAAGGATACTGCAAAATCTCTATTCCCACCCCACTCTGGGACCAGCCAGAGGTGGTATTTGCCGGTTCTCTGAACTACTCAAAATTTCTGCTACCAGTTCTCCAGAACGTGTCAGAAGCTGCTGGATTTCACCCCTGGTCTATGTGTTTATGTGTGCATTTGTATGTCTCTCTCCCTATGTTTTTGTATCTGTTTGTATGCTGCCCACTCTGTTAAACATTCTAGGTAGCTTACAGAAATACAGATAAAACAATTTTATGACCTTTGCCATGATAGTTAAGTAAATCACCGCACTGGTTAAGTGAATGATGCGGTTCATTAAGTCAATTTGGCTTCCCCCATTGACTTTGCTTGTCAGAAGCCATCTGGGAAAATTGAAAATGGCCATCACAATACCCTGGATACGGCAACTGTTGTAAATACATGCTGGTTGTCAAACAGCCAAATTTTGATTATGTGTTCTTAACAAAATAACAGAGTTGGAAAGGACCTTGGAGGTCTTCTAGTCCAACCCCCTGCTCAAGTAGGAAACCCTATACCCGTGATGGCGAACCTATGGCACGGGTGCCACAGGTGGCATGCGGAGTCATATTGGTGGGCACATGAGCTCAGCTCCAACATGTATGCGTGCGCCAGCCAGCTGATTTTCGGGCCTTCTGGGCCCATCAGAAGTCAGGAAACACACTGTTTCCGGCCTCCAGAGGGCCTCGGAGGGGGGGTGGGGAAGGCTGTTTTTTCTCTCCCCAGGCTCCTAGAAAGGCTCTGGAGCCTGGGGAGAGCAAAAAATAGGCCTACAGGGTCCACCGTGCCATCATCTGCCAAAAACGGGGGGAGCATGGGGGGCGGGGTGCATAGAATTATGGATGTGGGCATGCGGGTGTGTGACCCCACCACACTCCCCCCGCTTTTGGCACGCGATGGCAAAAAGGTTAGCCATCACTGCCCTATATCATTTGAAACAAATGGTTCTTGTTGGAAAAAATCCATTCCAGCTCCAAGCTGGGAGAAAGATGCTGGAAATAAAATGGAGGCTGATTGGAAAGAAGGTCTCTGTTTATTTGGATTCCAGAAAGTTCAGTGACAGCACTGTCACTGAACTGGGATGGCTGACCCCTTGGCTTAGGAATGGATGGGCTTTTATATGGTTCTGAGATGCTCCTAGGGCAGGGGTATCAAACTCGCCACCTGTGGGCCGGATGCGTCACGTGCTGGCCATGCCCACACCTATTTAAGGGAAGGGGGGAAAGTTGCAATATATCACGTGACAACAACATGTCGCGAGTTTAACACCCCTGTCCTAGGGGCAAGGTGTAATATAATGAGCCTGGTGTCTTTTGCTCTTCTAATGGTTGTGAGTTAATCCTATTACTGTCCTAAAAGTCATGTCCTGTTCTTAGAATTTGGGGGGATGTAAAGTTTAATCCCATCAGCTCCAACCTTCTGTGCATTTTATTTATGAACAGATTGGCCCAATCTTTCTTAATGGGCACAAAATATTCATCTCTAAAGTATTCAGGCATCTGCTGGAGGCTATTAAGAAAGACTGGGGCTGCTTTCTGCCTTTAAGAACATGTTTCTCCATTTCTCCTTTGGGGAAATACTCTATCCTGCCTTTCTTAATATTAAGAATAAATAATATTTTAATCTGGGGGAGGGATTGGCTTCCTAGTTCCTACGTTCTCCAATCCCTTCTTAAAAACTTCCAGTGTTGGAGAATTCACAAGTTCTGGGGGCAAATCATTCCACTGATTAATTGTTCTAACTATCAGGAAATTTCTCCTTAGTTCTAAATTGCTTTTCTCCTTGATTAGTTTCCATCCATTGCTTCTTGTTCTGCTTTCAAGTGCTTTAGAGAATAGGTTGACCTCCTCTTCTTTGTGGCAGCCTTTAGATATTGGAACACATAGATCATTTTGGGATTGCTGCAACAGTTGTGAAAGGGTGTCATTTTTTTTCAACGCCGCTGTAATTTTGAACAGTCAGTAAATGAATGATTGTAAATTGAGGACTACCTCTACCCTACCCTACCATGTCATACGATAGTGTAAGTAGGTTTTTCTCAACTTAGAAATCTAAGATTCCCCTTAAGTTAACTTAAGAATTTCGGAATTGCACTCCATATATCTTAAAAAATGGCCAAGCCTGAGAAATATAGGTCTAAGCTGAACTATCTCAAAAGATCAGCTCACTGAATAATGCTACTGAAACCATTATAATGATAAAAAGTAATGCCAACAAGAAGGTATTTTAAACTTCTTGATAAGTCATTGAGAACATGGTTTCTAAGAGGAGACTTGGGTTATTACTCTGCTCCCCCCACATTGCTGTGGCCAGAAGCTAATCTAAATTAAAATCTCTTGAGATCAATAGCTCATATTTTGTGCAAGGGAATTTACAGTTAGAAAACTGTATCATGGAGATTAATCATCTTTCATTGCACTTGAAACTTTGTAAGTTAGAGTGCAAAACTTCATCAGAGGTACCATAAGGAGAAATAATTATAAAATAGCATTTCTAATCCCCATTCCCCAATCCCAGTGATTAAATGCGTCCTTAAAAGCACAGCCACTCTTTTAGTTGCAAAATATTCCCAGGTTCAGAGGCGGCTTGTTGCCCTTACAGAATAAACTTTAGAAGAAAATATTTGCAGCTCAGGGTTGAACAGAGGGATCCTTGGTGGTCTCTATGCTTGTTTGTTTTCTTGCAGATGTTTCATTACTTAGCTAGGTAACATTGAGGATCTTACCTAGTTTGGTAATGAAATGTCTATAAGAAAGCCACCAAGCTCAGAGAAAACAAAAGACCTCGTAGATTTTTTAAGAATATATGCTGGAGACATGTTTCAGAGTCCCTGACTGTGTTTATAAAGGTTATGTGTTAGTTTATTAGTTTTTAGTTTATTAGGAGAGGAGAAAGAGGAGAGGAGAGGAGAGGGGAGAGGAGGGGAGGGGAGGGGAAGGGAGGGGAAGAGAGGAGATTCTACACTCAAGATAACAATGGTTCTTTATTGATGCTTCTCCACTGCTATTTTTTTTCTCCTCCTCCTCCTCCTCTTCCTCCTCTTTTCAATACATGTTTGATTGAATCAAACTAAAAATCCTTTTAAATCAGTATTCTCTTCTACACTGCTGAGAGGACACCAAAGCAAACCCACTTAAGTGCAGGAGTACCCTTCTGCTATTTTGCTGGCTTGCTGGCTTGCTTCATTCATTCATTCATTCATTCATTTTAAAGAATATATGTGATTTTCATAAAAACTGCAAACTAAGAGAGGAGAGGAGAACCAGTTCCTTTTTTCTAATGTTTTCTAAAGGCAAAACTCATGACTGTATGCCTCTGAAATATTGGCAAGTTTGTAAGTAGAAGCATCTCTTTACTGTATACCATGTTCTTACCAGTGGTAAAATCCGGCCAGATCTATCGGGCTTGCGCGAGCCGATAGGGCAGATGGTAGGAGGCTCCACCCACCCACCAGGACATCATCACATCCTGTTTTTAACTCTCTGCAAATGCTCAGAAGGTTCTGTGCATGTGCAGAAGAGGTGCGTGTGCTCACATTTCCGATCTGGTAGCAAAGGGAAGTGCATTTTACCTGTTTCTTACCAAGCAATAAATGATTTTATGCACATGTACATGGAGAGAGACAGAGAAACAGAGACAGAGACACAGACAGACAGACAGACATGATAGATGGTAGATGGTAAAACTTTCCATTTCCTGTTTTGGGGGCAGGGATCCTTTCAAATTGAATGTTTCTTCTGCAAACAAAACAAAACCTAAACTGCAAACCTAACATCCTGAAATTTGGCAGGATTGATTCCCCAGAAGGGTGATTGTTGCAAGTTGGGGAACTAGCATTCATCATTTTACTCTTCAGCCAATAATCCTTTGGAATAAACGGAAGCTGTTTAATACCAGCACTCTTCCATTAACTTAGTGTGCAAATTAAAGTCTTTTAGAACATACACAGCAAAAGAGCACACATAGACTAATTTACAACACTGACACAATTTCAATAAGTAATAAAATATTGAGCAAAATGTTTAAAAAGAAGTCGGTGGAATCATTAACTGCTGAAAATGAACAAAACAGCAACATGATGTTTTTTTAATTGCCTCCCCCTGCTCCACGCATACGCACACACAATTTATGTAACGAGCCACTGTTGTAAGACAAAAAGATAATCAATGCTGAGCAGTTATTCTAGTGAGCTACGCAGCAATTTAACAACACAACAGATGAAGGGAAAGCCGATGGAGCATAAATTAGGGGTACAAGAATAGCTGATTCTCAACATTTTATCTTGTCCTTTTCTCACCGCTAAAGCAATTGTTTTCTTAGCTGAATATTACCATTTGGACTCAAACCTGGTTTGCTTAGTTCAGCCACTTTCTGCTTCGGGCTTCTGAAGAAAGAACCGCTGCTGGAATTGGGTATATATGTCTAGTTCAGGAGTGGGTTCTACTTACCTTTACTCAGTGGTGGGATTCAAATAATTTAACAACTGGTTCTCTGCCCTAATGATTTCTTCCAACAACCAATTCATCAAACTGCTCAGAAAATTAACAACCGGTTCTCCTGAAGTGGTGCGAACTGGCTGAATCCCACCACTGCCCTTACTACCAATTCACAACCGGTTTATTGCTTTGCTCTCACGCGCGCCAGGCTTCTGCGCATGCACAGAAGATTCTGTGCATGCGCAGATTGCCTATGACAACATCCAGGGTGGTGGGAGGAGCCTCCTCTGGTTTTACTACTGGTTCTTGTGAACCGGTCTGAACCAGGGACCACCACTGGTCTAGTCTGCAATTATTGCGAGTTCAAATCTCACCAGGCTCAAGGTTGATTCAGCCTTCATCCTTCCGAGGTAGGTAAAATGAGGACCCGGATTGTGGGGGCAATAAGCTAACTTTGTATAAAAAAGAACACCACTTGGGGGGGGGGCAAAAGCCCTACTAAGCAGGTATATACAAAAGTATGGAGGCTATTGCTTAACGCATTGTAAGCCGCCCTGAGTCTCCGGAAAAGGGCGGCATATAAATTGAACCAATAAATAAATAAATAAACCATTTGTCTGAAATGGTATAGGGTTTCCTCCTGAGCAGGGGGTTGGACTAGAAGACCTCCAAGGTCCGTTCCAACTCTGTTATTCTAATCTCTCTCAGGTTGGAAGCTTGCAAAGGATGCCCTAAAGATATTGCTCCAGGCTTTTCCATACTTAAAGGTCTGCAAGCAAGTATGAATCAACAGGGTTGTCTCAAATGCCTGTCATCACAGATGCAACCGGGTCCTTTATAGAAAAGTGGTTGGAAATGTATAAAAGGCTGGTAACTTTTATGAAACAAAATGACAAATACCTCCATTCACATCTTATATTATATCTTATATCTTCAATGGAAACTAGATTGAATCATCAGTCTCTACACCACAGTTATTCAATTTCCTTCTGATTTTTAGGGACTATAAATTAATCCAGCTCTCTGTCCCCAATGAAAAACACCAAATTCATCTGGATGGAGTGGAGACCAATAAAACGTACCAGGAAATTGGCATAGATATAAACAGAAACCCTTTTTCTAACCAAACGTAAACGAGAAGACAACATTCCTAAAGTTAAAAAATGTCCTATGTTCCAGGGGTTGCCAATCCCCAGTCTTCAGCCCAGTACTGGACTGTGGCCCATTGGGAACCAGACTGTGCAAGTGGTGGAAAGCTCCATTTGCACAAGCAGTGGGAATGTGCAAAAAAAAAAAAAACCCTCTCCCTCCCTGCCATCACCCCTGCTGCTGCTGGTCCATGGAGTCACATAGGTTGGGGACCACTGCTATACTCTATGTACCGTCCAGATTATGGCCAAAGATTACTATATTTTTCGGAGTATAAGATGCACCGGTGTATAAAATGCACCAAGATTTCAAAGAGGTAAGCAAGAAAAGAAAAGTTTTTGCCCTCCCTGGCCCCTAGGAGCACTCTGCAGACCTCCCAAAGCCTCTGTGTGCCCCGTTTTTGCAAAAAACAAGCCCATTTTTCGCAAAAATGACATGCAGGGCAGGGTTTCAGGTGGCCAAAAATGGCTGTATTTGGTGTACAAGATGCACCAACATTTCCACTCTTTTTTAGGGTGGGGGGGAAAGTGTGCCTTGTACTCCAAAAAGTACAGTATGTTATAGTTCGGTTAAATAATAGTCCCATGATGGTGAACCTATGGCATACATGCCCACAGTGTCACACCAAGCCATGTCACCCAGCATGCGTGGCCTTGCCTGTTTGTCTTCCTAATTTCTGGTGCCCATGAATGCGCAATGATCAGCTGTCCTTCACGCAGTTGGGCATGCATGTGTGCTAGAACCCGGAAGTTTGGCTTTTCTAGAGCATGGCCCTGATGAGCGCGTGCACACACATTTCCATGCAACTTTTTTGGCACCATCACTATAATAATCATTGAGTTACACCACAACTGGGACTCAGTTGAATCAGATGCAAAGCAAAGTGGTTGTTAAGATCTGATTTCTCCAGCCCAGCACAAGAGTTCCTTCCCTTTCAAGTGTGGATAAGAGAGGTAGTTCTCTGCTGGGATGGAGAAATGAAGCGGGTGTTGCGAGGATCTAAATTTCATTTTTCCAGCCCAACACAGGACTTCTTTTCCACACATGGAGCAGAGGGGAACTCCTGCATTGAGAAGTAAAATGGGGACCTAAAAATCCAAGCTTTATTTCTGTAACCCAAGGGAGGATTTCTGCCCCTCTCCCTTTCTCCTCCCCCTGGCCCTACTCTTGGGTGGGAGGAGAAATTCTTTTTTGGCATTAGAAGCTTGTAACTTTCTCCGCTAGCTTCCCCATTGACTTTCTGGGGAAGCCAGCAGAGAAGATTGCAAGGACAACTTTGAATAGTCATTAAATGACTGTTTGTAAGTCAAGGACTTTGTGTACTGTCCCCAAGAAACTTCTAATCCAAAAACTCAGCATCCTTCATAAGCAGAAGATAATAATTTTCACTGGAACCATAATTGTATCAGGCATTTGATGAAGTGAACTGTAGCTCATGTAAGCTTACATCATTTATTAAAATATATGAACACATCTGAAATCAAATTCCTCTTTACATCCCATTAGAAATTGAAGTAGGAATGCAGTAACCAAGGATGGGTTCAGAAGGATCCATCAATCTCTGGTCAGGATTGCTGTCCTAATGCTGGAGCCAACAGAAGATGAATAAGTACACTCCAAACTCAGTTAAAAGTAAACATAGTTTATCCCAAGGACATATGTAACCTCCAAAAAGTAAAACCTTCTCAAAATTGCTGAGTTGGTGAATTACAACCGTAAAGAGACAGAAGTGGGAAATTATTAAATCCATGGAAAGTAATCATATTAATAGCATTTCATTAATTTAATTTAATTGTAATTAAATATGAATTGTCTCAGCTGGTAACTGCAATTAACCAGCTGACCTTGTCTAGTGCAACAGCTAAGAAAATGAAAATTAGCTTGGGTAGAAAACCCTTAGAGCAGTGTTTCTCAACCTTGGTAATTTTAAGATATGTGGGCTGAAACTCCCCCTAGCCAGCAATGAATTATGGGAGTTGAAGTCCACAAATTTGCTGAGGTTGAGAAGCACTGCATGAGAGAATCATGCAGGATTACAGGCTATACTAGGATGTTTAACCAACATCCTAGACGAAGGCAGTGAATATACTCTGTATTGTTGTCAAGAAAATTTCCCTGATGTGACCACATAGTCTCTAGAAGTCACCCTTTATTCAAAGGTATTTTAAAATGTAAAATTAAATTAAGTTTTGCTTCTTGTACTGGTGCCATAGAGATATGGGAATGGGATAACATTTCACATGCACTGATACTCAACACTGTCAACACTGTCAAACTAGTTACTAAGTCTGCACTACTATTAATCTTCTCATCGTTCCCATCACCCATCTCCTTCCACCTATGACTGTATGACTGTAACTTCATTGCTTGTATCCTTACAATTTATATTGATATTGTTTCCTGATTGCTTATTTGTATCCTATGACTATCATTAAGTGTTGTACCTTATGATTCTTAATGAATGTATCTTTTCTTTCATGTACTCCAAGAGCGTATGCACCAAGACAAATTCCTTGTGTGTCTGATCACACTTGGCCAATAAAAAATTCTACTCTGTTCTGTTCTATTCTATTCAGACAAGATCAGAAAGCAAATGATGTGGGTGTGTGTAAGTGATTCAGTAGAAAAAGATTCGGTTTTACCTTCCATCAGTTTAAACAAGATATCCCATAGAATAATAATGGTAGTTCCAAAGAGCCACCTGGAAAATACAGGTGGCATATTGGGTTAGGAAATTATTATTAGATAAATTATTTTGCTTCTAATGATTTTGTTACAAGAGGATATGATGGCTCAGCTTAAAGACACTGAGTTGGCAGCTGGAAAGCTGACAGCCCAGATTTGAGAATTGAGTGACACATGACGGGGTGAGCTCTCATTACTCACCCCAGCTCTTTTGAACCTAGCAGTTTGAACACATGCAAATGCAAGTAGATAAAGAAGTACCACTTTGGTGGGAAGGTAACAGTATTCTGTGCGCCTCGGTCAGTGGTGGGTTCCTCTGGGTTCCGCTGAGTCAGTAGCGGTGACGATATGGCATCACTGAACCGGTTCTGCTCCCCCTTCCCCCCACCCCCCCATGTTATTCTTACCTTTTATTTGGCCCCACCCCCAATCTATTGCTACTTCCTGAATCCCAGCTGATGGGCTATAAGGAAAAAAAAAACTGTTTAAACTCTTACTGCAGGGCTTCAAAGGGCCGCCGTACAGCTGATCAGTGGTAAAAGGCAGTTTGGTGGTAGACCGGTGCCTCCAAAAACAAATGAGTAAACCGGTGCCTACAAAAATAAATGGGTAGATCAGTGCCTGCAAAAATACATGAGTAGACCAGTACAGCTTTGCAAGCAGTTAAAAGCCTGATAAACCATTACCTCTACTAAATCCTAAAGAATTATCACATGACCATCAAGCCATGCCCACAAAATAAGCCACACCCACAGAACTGGTAGTTAAAAAAATTAGCATCCACCCCTGGCCTCAGTATATAGTTATGCCAGCCACATGACCATGGAAGCATCTTCATACAATGCTGGCTCCCTCAGCAAAGAAATGGAAATGAGCACTTCTCCCTAGAGCAGGGGTCTCCAACCTTTGCTGGCTGGGGAATTGTGGAAGTTGAAGTCTGCCAGGCTTAAAGTTGCCAAGGTTGGAGACTCCTGCCCTAGAGTCAGACATGACTGGACATGGGAAGCCTTTACCTTTACCTTTAATGATTTTGAAAATCCCAAATGCTTTGTTGTGTGCTACACAGCCTTAAAATGAGGTTAAAACAAAGTTCAGGGAAGACACAATGGAACACACAATCTATACTGTCTGTGAGTCCTTAAGAACCTCCCATAATCTATTAAATGCACACATTGTTAAGAATAAGTTGGAAAGATTTTTTTTCCTCTTCTTACTTGAAACCAGTTATTTTATTTGATTGCTGCCCGTAAATAGCTTTTCATGATGAGTGTTTATTGTTTTATGCAGTAATACAAGGGGAGTTGTCAGTTATTCAGCAGTGAATCTTTAACAAATGCTGTCTAGACGGGCAAAAAAAAAAAGTTAATTGCATTATTTCCCAAAGGCTGCCATCTCTTAATCATGGATTTATCAGCACTGAGAAGTCCTCACTGCAGCTTCCCTTCCATTTATTACTAAAATTACCACTGCAAATATTGACGTTTTCTGAAAAGGGGAAGAAGGGAATCTGATGCTAACAAATGCCTCATTAACTCACTACCTTCTGGAGCTGTCAGGTTCTCCTGTTATTTTATGTTTGCTGCTCTTGCACAGTTTATATGGAATTAAGAAGGATGAAGAAACGCTCTGAAGATATAGCTATGGCTAATCACAATTCATCCACCTAATCTGCTGTCGGCCTTAACAATGACAAAAATAAGAATGAAACCAAAACATGGTCGGTCCATTTTCACTCAGTTTTGGAAGACTTGAAGGATGAGACTGCCTTGCTTTAGCACTGTCTTCAGTCCACTCACACAAAATCAAGGTAAATGTTGCAGCTGAGAAATTGCATCAGGTTTCAGCACCACGATGGCAAAAAAATGATGAGCATCGCAACACATCAATGCAACCCCTTTGGCTTTTCATATTTGCATGTAACCTCTCTGTTTTGGGAGCTGCACTGGACGAAATTCAAAGCGCTGGTTTTCTACACACACACACACACACACACACACACACACTCAAAGCAACTTTTCTCAGGAAGCTCATGGGAAAACTTTCCTAAATTTATAAGAGATAGATTTAGCTGATGGACTGGCCCAAAGGCATCCATGAAGCTCCGTGGTCAAACATTAAAACAGACAAAGTACTAAATTAGGGCAAACTGATTAATAGAAATTTGGAGAATGTCTCTCCCTAGATTCTTTCCATACATCTATATTGATATCAAACCTGATTTTATCTCATCATCATCAGTCATTACATTCATCCAATAATCTTGGCTATTATTGTTTGATATTACTACTAAGAAAACTGTGATGAGGATTGGATTCCCTATATTTCATGCACATGGTACTTGGATGTCCTTGCAGGCAAAGAAAGCCAATCAGAGACATTTTAGCTACGGTAGCAAAATGTTTGAAAACTTCGACATTTTCTTTGTTTCACTTCATTAATTGTCTGCTCCATCTCTCTTCACAAGTTTTGAGAATTACTATTCAGGGAAACTTGAATCAATTACTTTCCAGTAATGCCCTCCAGAATCTCTTTACATTTAATTTGGTTTGCTGAACTGCAATAAATTTACTTCAAGGATCCCGGAAGACTCCTTTTTCTGTCTACTTTTGACTGGATCAATGACCATCGATATTACAATAGTGTGGGTCATATAAACACATTACAGAATATAGAGAGAGACTCGGAGAAGGTGACATCAATAATCTTTTGGCGTGCCCGTGACACACAGCAAAGATGATGAAATTCTAAAATTGATTATTAGATGCATATATATTTACATGAACCATTGACTCATTGATTCATTTAATAATTATTTGGCCTACTTTTTTATGTTGTTGCCACAGATCTTTCTGACTCATAAGGAAATGGTTTCATTTCCATTTCGTATCTCTTTTCTCCATGCAATATAGATTCAAATACTTTCTATTATGAATGGATAAATTCCTTCTCACTTTGTTTAAGACATCAGGATCTACTGAATCCAGTCAAGATGGTGATAACAGTGATGGTGCAACTGAAGCTCCACCCGTTTTTATGTGTATCACATAGGCAGGATATGGCTTGTAGGAAGTCTCCATTTATTTATTAATTATTGGTTTGATTTGTTTTAGAACATGGGATAATAGGGTTGGAAGGGGGCTTGGAAGTTTTCTAATCCAGCCCGCTCTACCTAAGCAGGAGCCCCTATACCATTCTGTCCCGTTTCTTCTTGAAAACCTCCAGTGATGAAGCACCCTCAAGTTCTGAAGGGAAGCCATCACTCATTAATTGTTCTCACTGTCAGGAAATGTCTCCTTAGTTCTAAACTGGATCTCACTTTAATAATCTTCCATCCATTATTTTTTGTCCTGCCCTCAGATACTTTGGAGAATAGATTGACTCCTTCTTCTCTGTGACAGCCCCTCAGATATTGAAAGTCCCTCAGGTATGTCACCCTGGTACACAGAGCCCTCTCTGTGGGCATGCAAGCCGTTGTGCAGTTCAGCTCCACCACATATGCATGCATGCGCCTCCCGCTGGCTGGCTGATTTTTGGGATGCGTGGAGGGTAGGGCACATGCGGGAGACACGCTTGCATGTGCGGGGGTCGCATATGCATGCGTAGTTGTTGAGGGGAGTGTGGGTGTGTATTTTTGGTCCCAGGAGGCTGCATGGAGGCCTATTAGGCCCAAAATGGGGTGTAGGAAGGTGTGATGTGCCCCTCCCCCATGGCCTGTTTTTGGTCCCAGGAGGATGGATGGAGGCCTACTAGCCTTAAAATGTGGCATGGGGAGGCCACGGAGGGGGCGCATTGCATTATGGGTGCTGGCGCGCACAGATACACATGCACAGTCTTTCGGCACACCATGACAAAAAGGTTAGCCATCACTGCCCTAGTCCTTCTCTTCATTAGACAAGACATACCTAGTTTTCTCAATTGTTCATCATATGGTTTAGCCTCCAGACCCCATCACTGCCCTAGTCCTTCTCTTCATTAGAGAAGACATACCTAGTTTTCTCAATTGTTCATCATATGGTTTAGCCTCCAGACCCCTTATCATCTCTGTTGCTCTTCTCTGCACTCTTTCTAGGATCTCAACGTCTTGTTAATTCCCTTTCCATTTCTTGAAAAGTTCTGTTGATTTCTACCCAGTTTCTACACTTATGGATTTTAAAACAAGTATCCAGAGATATGGAATTCCTTTCCCAAACATTTTCCCCTATATGCTCACTTCAGTTTCCCAAATTCTCAGCAACAGACATGCTTATAAGAAATACTGAAGACATTTGAAGTCTATACATCTAGTGAGTTGGTTTAAGATAGTCCCTTCTTCCAAGCCTGCTTTCTTTCAGATCAGCCTTTCTGAACACAAAACTTTTTTCTAGGCACACATTTTTTAATGTCCATATCAGTTACAATGGGGCAGTGCTATGATGGAATAATTTTTTAACAGAGTGTCTTACTTGTGAAGCTGATCTTCTATGAAAAATCCCTTATGTATTTTTTAGTACTACCTTTTATTATCAGTTATTATCAACTGCCTAGAACTACAAGTCATAGCAAATCCAGGGTCAAAACTGAGGGATGTTTGGAATTGTAGTTCAGGGATATTTGGAGAACCAAAGCTGTCTATCCCATTTTTAGAGAGCAAATACACCCAAATCTAGCTTCACCTATGACAATCAATTTTTCTACTTCTCTTTTTGATTTATCCAGAGCTAACTGGTCCAACAGCTTTAAAAGTCAGGGCTATTTTTTTGTAATTGAAATATTATCCTAGTATTAACTATTTTTGTTTGATATTTTACTATTTAAAGAGGCTTTTATCAGTAATGTAATGCAGTGCTCATGTTCTACATACAATGACAGTGGTATAGTTTGCAAAAATTACATTGTTGTCTTAAAAAATCAACCAAATCAAAGGAGCTCTTCAACAGCTGGCTTTGAGAGAAGAATTTGTTTGCTTATCTCCTGCCCTTATTATTTTTATAAATAACTCAAGGCAACACATGCACACAATAGTCCTTCCTACTTCGGTATTTTTCCTACATCAACAACCCTGTGAGGTGATTTGGTTGAGAGAGAGAGAATGACTGGCCAGTTGACTTTCATGCATAAGGTTGGACTAGAACTCACAGTCTCCTAGTGATTGGCTCAAAGTCACCAGGCCAGCTTTCAAGAAAGGACTAGAACTTACTATCTGTATATAATCTTTAGGCTTTCAAGGAACATTTCTGCATTTCACAGAGCTGATCCAGCTGTGGATTAATAAAATAAGCCTTAAACTGACCTGCAAACCATCCTTTATATACTGTGCAGATTTAGATATCTAGATTATTGATAGAGATTCTACCCAACCATTGAATCTTTCAAGGGTCTTCCATTTCTTCCAACACAACACTGACTTAATAAAACTCATTTAACATCCAACTGAACTCCAGTGGCTAATGATAAATCTCATTTTTAAATGGTGTTACTGAAAGAACAGCTTTCCATACTGAATCCAAGTAAAGCATCAGTAGCTTCTTTCATTTTTGCACAGTGTCTACAACGGATTTTCTCTCATTTGTTCTTGTTTTGTTTTTATGGTATTACTGTTGTTAAGAGTCAGCCGAGAAATTAAGTCTGTGATTGTGTTGCTAACAAGCATCTCTAATATGCTTTTCCATTTCTTTAGGGATAGAAGCTTGTTAGCAAGAACACACATATTCTGGCAAAAGGAGAAAAAAAAAGACAAAAATTATCTTAAGTAAGCAAATTATGGCTGGAAAGGGACTTTGTTTCATTTCCAGCATCTAATGAGCAGTTGGAAATGTATTAATGGTGTGCATTCTTCTGTTTCAATTGCAAGAGATATTTCTAGCCTCTGGTTACTTAAGGGAAGCATTTTAGCAATGGATGTGAGGAATTAATGTGCTAAAAGCAAGATAATAACCAATACATATTATCCTATCTTAGCCCAGGTCAATGCATGAACTTCTCCCACATGTCGAACAAGAATGTATTTTATATTTTATCTTGAATATTTTAAAAAGAGAAAAGCAACCTAGATGGTGAACACATAGGCAGAGGGCATCACACTTCAAAGTTTCTTGTAACTATTGACACTGCATAAATTTCACCTAAATGGAACCATAAATATATGTGTGAGGAAATATACATAAATATATAAATATCTAGGGCAGGTGACAACACTTAGCTAATCCCCTTAGTTAACTGCAGAAAATAAAAATTAAACAAGATTGGACCTTAGCATCTGGATGGGGATCACTACCAATGCTACAGTCTAGATTGGGAAGTGGAAAAAAAAATTAGAAGACAAACTACTCCCAAATTCCGGCTAAGAAAACTAGTTGAATGTGTCTTTGAGGCAGGGGTGGGTTCTACTTACCTTTACTATCGGTTTGCAATGGGATCGAACGTGTGTTCTCACTTTGCTTGCGCGTGTGTGCCTTCCTTCTGCGCACATGCAGATTGCCGATGATGTCATCCGGGGCAGTGGGTGGAGCCTCCCGCCAATTTTACTATTGGTTCTTGCGAATTGGTTAGAACCAGAAGCAACCCACCACTGCTCTGAGGACCCGAAAAGTAGCTGAACTCAATTCAAGGAAGATTCATTCATTCATTCTTTCTTTCTTTTTTTAAAAATTAGATTTATATGCCACCCTTCTCCAAAGACTCAGGGCGGCTTACAATGCGTTAAGCAATAGCCTTTATACTTTTGTATATTTATACAAAGTCAGCTTATTGCCCGCACAAACTGGGTCCTCAATTTACCTACCGTAGAAAGGATGGAAGGCTGAGTCCACCTTGAGCCTGGTGAGATTCGAACTGGTGTAATTGCAGACAGCTGGATGTTAATAACAGGCTTTAGTCTGCTTTTAGCCTGTTGAGCTATCCAGGCTCATTATTCTTGGTGACTTATCACCAAGTGATGCTGTACATTGAGTCAATATGATTCTATCATCCATCTATCATCCATCTATCTATCTATCTATCTCTACCTACCTACCTCTACTTCCGGTTGGGATTAATTCTTGGTATCTTCAAGGATTCATCCATGAAGTATATACAGATATGATTTTCTTCCATTTTTATTTTATAAAATTGGAAAAAAAGCCATATGAAATATGTGGCTGATAAGGATTTGTGGATTTTTCTAAACAACAGGTCTGGAGAAAATGTTCTTATGTTCTTTCAGCATAACATAAGAGATAAACTCATTTTGTGCAGTGGACTACGTACAGACCCTTTACACACAGCAGGAGAGAAAGTTGAACACCTTTCATATGTGCTGAATCCAATGAATACTTGGCATCACCTGGCAAGACAAAGTTCCAAATAGCACAATCTTGGAACATGCTGAAATTTCTAACATACACTACTGAAACAGCGATGTCTACGCTGGCTGGGCATATCATGAGAATGGCTGATGGTCGGATTCTGAAAGATCTCTTGCATGGAGAATTAGTGCAGGGAAAGCGCCTCAGAGGGAGACCACAACTGCGATATAAGGATATCTGCAAGAGGGATCTAAAGGCCCTGGGATTGGACATTAACAACTGGGAAACCTTGACCTCTGATCGTTCAGCTTGGAGGCTAAAGACGCAGCATGGCCTTCTCCAATTTGAAGAGACACTTGTTCAGCAGGCTGAGGCAAAGAGGCAGTCCCGAAATTTAGGAGCTTGGCAGGGGACAAAATGTATCTGCCCTCAGTGTGGAAGGGATTGCCACTCTCAAATTGGCCTTTTTAGTCACACTAGATGCTCTTTTAGGAACTCTTTCCAGAGCACGATACCATAGTCTTTTGAGACTGAAGGATGCCAGTGAGCAGTGGACTAACATGGACTAAGTGGATGGTGAATGCTGGATTATGGATTGTGATCGGAGGTAAATAAAGAATTAGAAATGTGGAAATAATCAATAGTTATAATCAATGCCTCACTTAGATTTAGCTAAGAGGGCAGCTGTTAAAGAAAGCTGAAAATCCAGATTGGTGAACAATCAGAAAGACTAGGCCTATCACTCAAAATGTTCCTTATCTAACTCATCAAGAAGAGGCATTCAATCAATAACTTTTCCTGCCCAAAGGATCTCATGGTCAGTTTGAATGGATTGAGTTTTTTAAAACAAGACAACCTTGCTTAATCAAACCAAAGATGCCACAAGTTAAATTGTCTCTTCCCATAATAGCCTTTGAGAAGTATATAAATAGCTGTGCGAGATGTTAGCTCCCTCCCTCCTTCACCAGTTTTTGATAATCGCATCTATGACTAGTAATTATTCTCCATGTTGATTCCCCTTCTACAGGTATTGGTAGACCTCTTTACACCTTTGAATAGTAAATTTCCTACTTTTTCAAAGCTTGAACAAATACCTGAATTATATATATAATTTAACTAAATATAAATAAACTTAAGAAGGGGTGTTTGTGTGTGTGTGTGTGTGTGTGCGTGTTTCCTTTAAGCCAGGTTTTTCCTATGTAACCAAGATTTTTCTGCAATCCTAATTGAGTGAAATCACATTCATTACTTTCATTACTTTTTTCTTCTGGCAGCCAGCAAGCCATAAGCTGCCTAGTGAGAGACTTATATAGATCTAAAAGAAAAATACACATAAAACCTACGAAAAGTAAGAAAATAGATACTGTACCTTTATAGGGAGGATACATGAGATGTGGGTGTGGCTTACTGATGATGGATAATGAGTCAGAAATAGATCTATATAAGTCTCTCACTAGGAAGCTTATGGTTTGCTGGCTGCCAGAAGAAAAAAAAAAGCCCAGAAAGTAGTGAATGTGATTTCACTCAACCAGGGCTGCAGAAAAATCTTGGTTACGTAGGAAAAACCTGGCTTAAAGGAAAAACACACACAAAACCTACGAAAAGTAAGAAAATAGATATTGTACCTTTACAGGGAGGATACATGAGCTGGGTGTGGCTTACTGATGATGGCCAATGAGCCAGAAATAGATCTATATAAGTCTCTCACTAGGCAGCACAAAATTTATTGGCTGCCAGAATGAAAAGAAGGAAGAAAAAAACCCCAGAAAGTAGTAGAAGTGATTTCACTCAATTGTGGTTCCAGAAACATTTTGTTCCCAAGCTTTCAGCACAAAGGATGTAATTTATTTATTTTATTACATTTATTATACCACCCTTCTCCCGCAGGGTGGTGTACAGCCAAAGTAAAAACACAATACACCATAAATTTAGAAAATTTAAAAGTATTAAATAAATTAGTCCAGTTTTGTTAAAAAACCCAAAATTAAAATACCCAATTAAAATTTCATGTCAGCCCAGCCTGTTGGAATAATAGGGTCTTGAGGGCACGGGCGAAAAGTACGGAGGTTGGGATCCTAAGTATCTCCAGGGGCAGTTCATTCCATAGGGTGGGAGCCCCCACAGAAAAGGCTCTCCCCCTGGGGGTCGCCAGTCGACACCATTTGACCGATGGCACCCTGAGGAGTCCCTCTCTGTGAGAGCGTACTGGCCGGTGGGAGGCTATCAGTGGGAGAAGGTGATCTCATAAATAATTGCTCCCTCCTCCCCCCCACCCAGTGGTGGGAAGCTCCCAGTTTATTTGAATCCAAGTTGATCGTGACAAGGTGAGACATTGAAATGTGGCATAGCTACGTGCAAATAATTGTTTTCAGCAGGTGGGAAAGGAGTTTATTTTATGCATAATTATAACTGAACAGCATTTACGGTTGCTGCAAAGATCATGTTCACTTAATAAGGTTAAAATATACGGATAATTGGATTAAAGGAATTGCACACAGAGAAAGTTTTACACCCCCTCCCTTTTCTAAAACCATCTGCTGCTCCTTACTTCTCATCAGGATTGTCTAAAGTTTCTCCTGAACAACATGAGATGGATTTAGAGGAGCTACAGAATAAGGCACACATTGTTCAGATCCAGATATAAGTTTGTACAATTAAAGGCAGTTCTTTCCCTATCAGAAAATATGTGCAGTTGTTCATCCTACTTTGTACAGAAACATTCCTATCCATTTGGAAAAGGGCGTGTGTGTGAAGGAATAGTAGAGGGGATAACATGTGAGCAATAGTCTTTTTTTAAACAAATGAAGCAAACAAACAAATATTGTTTTAGGATCCACTTCATTGAAAATATAGCTCTACATAATGATCAAATTCATTCACTGTTTATTTAAAGTTTGTGAAATAAGACATTAATGGCTGGGCTGATCGGCTTTGGAGTGCTATATTGTGTGAACCTCAGCAATGTAAACTGCAAACTAGGGCATACAAAACTTTTGCCAGACCAATTCTTGAATACAGCTCATCTGTCTGGAACCCGCACTGCATATTGGACATTAATACAATCGAACGAGTGCAGAGATATTTCACAAGAAGAGTCCTCCACTCCTCTTGCAACAAAATACCTTATGCCACCAGACTTGAAATTTTGGGTTTAGACAATTTAGAACTTCACCGTCTTCTGTCTGACCTAAGCGTAATACGTAAAATCATCTGCTACAATGTCCTACTGTCAATGAATACTTCAGTTTCAATCAAAACAGTACAAGAGCACACAATAGATGCAAACTCATGGTAAATGGATCCAAACTCGATTGCAGAAAATACTGACTTCAGCAACAGAGTTGTCAACATCTGGAATGCACTACCTGACTCTGTGGTTTCATCCCCAAACCCCCATAACTTTAACCTTAAGACTGTCTACTGTTGGCCTCACCCCATCCCTAAGAGGTCTTTAAGGGGCGTGCCTAAGCACACTAGCGTGCCTACGTCCCTGTCCTAATGTTTCCTTTTATTTGTATCCATTTCATGTATTCATAATTATGTTTACACTTGTATTTGTTATCAAATGCATGCTTGACGAAATAAAATAAATAAATAAATAAATGTATTCTGTACCTAGAATAGACTAAAACAATTGTCTTTCTGCTTTATCGCTCTCACCAAGTATTTCTAGTAAGATGAAATAAGAAAAAAGATCTCCAGGAAATTTCTGCAATCATATTCTCATTATTCTATTACTATTTTTCATTTTATTTTATCCCGCCAATATTAAGACAGGAGAAGAAGACCAGGGTTGACATAATTGGAGGAGAATTGTACTAATCCATGGTAGCAAAATATTAGCAATAGCACTTACTGTAGACTTGTATATCGCTCCATATACAGAGTTTACAGGTTTACAGAGGTTTACAGGTTTACAGAGTCAGCATATCGGCTCCAACAATCTGGGTACTCATTTTACCAACTTCGGAAGGCTAGTTCAACCTTGAGCCGGTCAGGATCGAACTCCTGGCTGTGGGCAGAGTTAGCCTGCAATACTGCATTCTAACCACTGCATCACCACCACAACTCTATATCAGAAATAATCCAGTTGTACCTTTTTAAATTTAAGACATTCTATTAAAAGGCACAAATTCTTATGAGCTGCAGAAAAGGTGCTGGCACATTCCTTCTGTAGATAAATATAGTAAACAAATACACAACTAAACGTATATGATAAATATCCTTTCTTGATTGGAGAGTTATTTCCAGACCCCCAAACCTTCCTTTCTGTTCTAAAAGTTCTGAACCAAATGGTTATTTAAAGATATAACCATAGTGATGCCCCATTCTTTTTCCCAGTAAGTCTGGTAATTTAAAATGGTGGAACTGGGTTAAAGTCACAACTTGGAAAAATAGCCTGCCACATTTTTCATGTCAGCACAATGGCATGTCACTTCCATTGTAAGGCAAATGGCAGCTTTTTCAATTTATTACTCTATGCACACCAACTAATCTAAATTAAAATCTGTCTGAGTTGATGCCTTAATTTCAATTTAGGGCAATGTGATTGTATACAACCAATCAGTCATTAATCTCTGAGCTAGATAAGCCAAGATAAAGCAAATGCATGTAAAGAATGCAATCTTTCTACTTTCTGGTGGTATCTTATGCACAAAAGGATGAATTAAATCAGTTTTATTGTCACATGGGTTTTTCCTAGTATTCTAATCCAAATGTATAAAATAGTCCTTGACTTAAGACCCCAATTGAACTCAAAATTTCTGTTGCTAAGTGAGACATTTGTTAAATGAGTTTTACCCCCATTTTATAACTTTTCTTGCCACTGTTGTTAAGTGAATCTTTCCAGTTTGGGTCTTTCCAGCTGACAAACTCAGTATTTTAACCACTGAGCCATTACGCCCCTTTATCATTTAGGTATCATTTGCCATTATAGCATCAAATGATAATGAATTTAATTACAATTTCTAACCTCCTTACAGTATTCATTGCTCCAAACAATTTGAAAGCAAGGAGCAGTTAAGGCCTTTCCCTCCTTACATCTTAGGACAGACCAAACTTTTCTATCAGCATCTTTACTGTGCCCCGTCCTTATGATTTTATACAAGACTAAGTTGCCCTTAAGTTGTGATTGGTTCTATCATTGTTAAAATAAATCCTAACCCTGATAAATAAACCTGGGTTCTCAGATTACGCTCTGATAAATCAGTCTTACCATTGAACATGATATCCTGCTTCACACAATAGGCAAAAACAGTCCCAATTCCATTTTAGCCTAGGCCTAAGATTAGGGGATGTAGTGGCTAAGACGCTGAGCTTGTCGATGGAAAGGTCAGCAGTTCAGTGTTTTGAATCCCTAGTGCCATGTAATGGGGTGAGCTCCCGTTACTTGTCCCAGCTTCTGCCAACCTAGCAGTTCGAAGGCACATTAAAAAATGCAAGTAGAAAAATAGGGACCACCTTTGGTGGGAAGGTAACAGCGTTCCGTGCACCTTTGGCGTTTAGTCATGCTGGCCACATGACCACATAGACGTCTTTGGACAGTGCTGGCTCTTCAGCTTTGAAACGGAGATGAGCACTGCCCCCTAGAATCGGGAACAACTAGCACATACGTGCGAGGAGAACCTTTACCTTTAAGATTAGGGGAATCCAATTGACATATTGTGTGCACTTCTTCAGAATTTGCAAAAAGGATCACTTCTCAACCATTGAATATATGAGATAGATTTATACTGTTTAGTTCGCAGGTAAATAGTTCTAATTCTTTAGTGGCCAAACTGTATTTGATGGGTTAACCAAAAAGGGGATTGAAAGCAGAAGCTTGTGGCAGCCCACCCTTCTTTAGACAGGCCCTATCAGATCATTGCCAAAAAAAGATCTGCCTGCCTGCCTGTCTTAGCTAGCTATCAGACGGCAGATTTCATGGCCAACAAATTGTTAAATTACCAGCAGAAGTGTCCTAAAACTTTATTGAAACATTTCCTAAAGCTCCAAGGGCTGCAGATTGGATGAGCAGATAGCAAGGAAACAATTATTTGCTCTTGGCTTCCAAGAGCTGGAATAAATTTTGACCTGGACTTGGGATATTGAGTGGATCAAAACATGCTTTTGATTTGATAGGGATCCTCCAATGATGGTCAAGATTTTTGCAGTCCGGTTTGGAAGATGCAGTGAAAATTCAGGGGAGGGCGTTACCGTATCCAAACACAGTTTTAGTGCTTCTTAGCTCACCCCCTCTTCATCTCTTGGGGTGAAAAAGTCTGAGCTCCAGAGTTTCGCAGCTTGGGAAAATGCTGTGCTTAAAAGTTGGCAAGGGAATAAGAGGAAGAATCAAACATATCTATCCCAAAGCCATGGGATTTCATTCTTAATATATTCTTGCTGTATTTTTCTGCCAAGGAGAAAAGATGTATGAGGGATTTTCTGCCTCAGGTACTAAATAACTTGGCTCGGATACTTTCACTTGGCTGGGGTAGGAAAATCTATTTTCTGCTCTGCTTCGGCTGGAAAACTTCTTGGATCAGTCGTCGTGCTTACCCAGATGTTGCTTCTGTGTTTGGAGCTGGCCAGAAATCCAATTCCAACTCATTGTTTTTGTTTGCTTTACTACTATGGAGATGGGGTGTTGAGCAGGGAAGTTCTCTCCAATTGTTTAACTGATACTCCATCTACTTTACAGTCTCAGTACTTAGCCATTCTCTGAGTAAAGCAGGCGCATGTGTGGGCTGCATTTGAGAATAGTGCCTTGGTTTTGTTTATGAAGAAGATGCCACTTTTATGATGTGATGTCTCCATTTTCCTCCCATTTTCTATCAGAGATTTTACCCCCAAGAGTAATTATGATAACAAAAGCTACAATTCACATGTAGGAAGAGAGCTATGTTAGTCTAGGGTAGCGAAAAAATCAGGAGGAGCCTGGTAGCATCTTTTCTGCCTAGCAAATTTTACCAGCAGGTATTTATTTATTTTTATTTAGTTAGTTTCTCAAACGTGTACGAGATAATAGGTTTAAATATAAACATGGACATGAGCACAGGTAATGAGTACAAACAAATGGGACAGTGGGACAGGGACGCTAGGCACGCTTATGCACTTATGCATGCCCCTTAAAGACCTCTTAGGAATTGGGTGAGGTTGACAGTAGACAGTCTAAGGTTAAAGTTTTGAGGGTTTGGGGAAGAAACCACAGAGTCAGGTAGTGCATTCCAGGCATTGACCACTCCGTTGCTGAAGTCATATTTTCTGCAATCAAGTTTGGAGCGGTTTACCTTGAGTTTGTATCTATTGTGTGCTCGAGTATTATTGTGGTTGAAGCTGAAGTAGTCATTGACAGGTAGGACATTGTAGCAAACAATTTTGTGTACTAAGACCATAGGCGGCAATTGTATTAATGTCTGATATACAGTGTGGATTCCAAGCAGACAAGCTGTATTCGAGAATTCATCTGGCAAAGGTTTTATAGACCCTAATTTACAGTTCAATGTTACCAGAGAAGAAGCTTCACAAAATTAGGTTAACAACTCTTAATGCCTTTTTGGCAGTGCTGTTACAGTGAGCTCTGGGGCTTAGATCATTTGAAATGAGTACTTCTAGCTCCTTGACAGCGTGGGGGTCGTCTACGAGGTTGTATCCACCCAGCTTGTGTTTGGTGTTTGTATCTTGCAGGGCTGGAAAAGTGATATCAGATATATCATCATTTAAAAGATGCTGATACTGGAGATATTTTTCCCCCAGACAAATAAGGAAGAAAAGAATAAATATCAGACCTACTTAGCTAGTGAGCTAAAATTTCTGCAAGACCGAAGTAAAACATATTTTGCGCATTCAGTTCTCTTAACTGATTTAGTAAATGTCTCTCTCTCTGTTAATTTCCCCCCCCCAAAAAAACCCTCCTTTTTTTTTTTTTTTAGCCAAAGCACGTACAAAAGATAAATATAGAGATATAACAGGATGGCTGAATTGAGGCTATCTAGAACAGATGTCCCTTGTGGACATGAAGATCTGATTGATTGAATTGGCTTTGAAAAATTCATTCTGCCACAGGTTAAGAACCCTTTTCAATTATGAGGTGAGCAGGCAGCAGAAAAAGAGAGTGAAAAAACATTCCCGGTGACTGATGGGACCCATTTGGCACTATTCTTGGTTCTTCTCATTTCAGAGCCCTGCACACAGCAATGCCAATCTCCATTTCTCAAATAGAAAAATCTCAGCAGGTGCTGTCTATTTCAAATCATTGCCCTTTTCACTGCAGCCTTCCTCTCCTTGGGGGAAAAAAAGTTGCATAGAACTCATTTAAAAGCAACAAACTGTTAGCAGTATTTTATAGACAAGTAGCAATGAAGGCAAAGGTGGAGCAATTGGGTGCAAAACTACAGGTTCCCTGTAAACTACAGGTTCCCAGGTTTAAAAAAAAATAAGACAAAATGGTAGCCATGGAAGCGTGCTCTTATGATGCAGTGGTGGGAAACATATACATTATACTTATAAACTTATTTGAAGGTTCAGACCTCCCCTCTTCAAATTCAGGAAATGGGGAAATTAATTTGGTCCCAGACATGTAGGATGTAGCCTCTATTGAATCCAAAACTGAAGATCTCTGTTAAAAGGGATGCATAAAACATTTTGAATTCATCCACCATTTCTACCCATATTGTTTCAACCTAACAGTGGAGTTCTGATTCTATTGTGACTATTCTGGGGGGAGGGGGGGAATCAAACTTGAAGCTGTCTCATTTCAAGTTTATATCACTTCCTCAATGGTTAGGACATCTTTGGGACCTCTAACTTCAAAAGCAATATATTTAGAATGTGAATGTGAAGGACCTGCTTGGAGCTTGAAAGCAACATTCTGATCCTAAAATGTTTTGAATTCAAAATGCTTGCACCCTAACTATTTCTCTAGAGATTTGCAACTATTTCTGGAATAGAAAGATTAACAGATAACAGAGTTGGAAGGGACTTTATAGGTTGGAGACCAACCCAAACAGGAGACCCTACACCATTTTTGACAGATAGCATTCCAGTCTCTTCTTAGAAGCTTCCAGTGATGAAACTCCCACAACTTCTAAAGGCGAGCTGTTCCAGGACAGATCTTATATAAAAAACCCCACCATGATATATAAAAATTGAAAGTGGCTTCACCAGACATATATTTCCACAATCTTAAAATCTTCTTTGAGTTCAATTCCTGGACACCACAACGAAACATCTATGCAGTTATCCTGGAAAATATATAAAAGTGGTTTTCAATTCTTGCAGGATGAAATTTCACCTTCCCAGAGTAGACTATAGCCAGAGAGTTCTTTAGTAGTCTCCTAACCAAATTCTAATCTGGATTAACCATATTTAGTTTCCAAATTTCACCAAGGTTGCTTAATTTATTGTCACTTGCTAATTTTGCCTTTTAA
The DNA here is from genome assembly GCA_030761175.1 of Masticophis lateralis. Lineage (NCBI taxonomy): Eukaryota > Metazoa > Chordata > Lepidosauria > Squamata > Colubridae > Masticophis > Masticophis lateralis. The sequence goes on along the minus strand of JAUDYJ010000003.1, from coordinate 19,366,596 downwards.
CTTTCTTCTGTTAAAACACAGTTAAAACACAGTTCTAGGCTGCATAAACAGAGGGATAGAATCAAGATCACATTAAGTGTTAATACCACTTTAGAAAGTCTTAGTGAGGTCACACTTGTAATATTACACCCAGTTTTGGTGGCCACAATGTAAAAAAGATGTTGAGACTCTAGAAAGAGTGCAGAGAAGAGCAACAAAGATGATTAGGGGACTGGAGGCTATAACATATGAAAAACAGTTGCAGGAACTCGGTATGTTTAGTTTAATGAAGAGAAGGACTAGCAGTGTTCCAATATCTCGGGCTGCCGTAGAGAAGAGGGAGACAAGCTATTTTCCAAAGCACCCGAGGGCAGGACAAGAAGCCATGGGTGGAAACTATTCAAGGAGAGAAGCAACTTAGAACTAAGGATAAATTTTCAGACAGAACAATTAATCAGTGGAACAAGTTGCCTCCAGAAGTTGCGAATGCTCCAACACTGGAAGTTTTTAAGAAGATGTTTGATAACCATTTGTCTGAAGTGGTGTAGGGTTTCCTGCCTAGGCAGGGGGTTGGACTAGAACAGCAGTCACCAACAGGTGGTCCACAACAAAATTTTGGTGGTCCGTAGAAAAATTATTTGCATTTTTTATAGTGCACTAAATCAGCGGTCCTCAATCTACGGCCCCTGGGCCAGATACATGCAATGAATGTGTTGCTGTAGAGAGTCTCCCCCATCTGGATCTTTTTGTGCGGGTCAGAGGGGGGCAGAAACTCCGACTTGCGGTCTGTTTCAGCCTCCTGGTGAAGGCTGGAGGGAAGTGCCGCTTGTGGCAAAAAGCTGGAGGGCCTTTTCCAGTGGGACTGTATCATGACCTGGAACTGGCCTGCATCTCAGCCCACTGAGCCTCCAGGTGCCTGTACTTGGCCTTGCACTCCTGCAGGTCTTCCCTCTGCTTGGAAAGCCTATGCTCATAGTCCTCAGTGAGGTCCTTCTGCTGAGCCTCCTTCTCGGTCAGATCCAATTTGAACTGAGCTGTTTTGCCAACTCTTTCTCACGGTGGCTGCTTAGCTCCAACTAAGGGTCCTGCAGGCAGACAAGGAGTGGTGAGTACAGGCTGGCAAGGCACCCCTCAACCTGAGTGACATTGAGTTGGCCATGCCCACCCAATCACATGACCACCTTGCCACGCCCACCCAACCAGTCATTAGGCAGATCATATTAGAGGTCCACGGGATTTAAAATTATGAATTTAGTGGTCCCTGAGGTTCAAAAGGTTGGGGATCCCTGGACTAGAAGACCTCCAAAGTCCCTTCCAACTCTGTTATTCTATTTCTATAGAATACATGATTATGTTATAAGCAAAGGTCTTAAGCAAAGCAAAGGTCCAGGCGTCTTAAGCAAAGCAAAGTCACCACACGCCTGGACTACTGTAATGATCTCTACATGGGGCTCCCCTTGAAGAGCACCCAGAGGCTTCAACTGGTCCAGAATGCGGCCACGTGGGTGGTGATGGGAGCAACGTGGTACTCCCATGTGACTCCCCTCCTGTGCGAACTGCACTGGCTCCCGGTGGTCTTCCGGGTGCGCTTCAAGGTTTTAGTTACCATCTTCAAAGCGCTCCATGACTTAGGACCAGGGTATCTTCTGCCACCAATAGCCTCTCACCGACCAGTCCGCTCCCATAGAGAGGGGCTCCTCAGGGTGCCGTCGGTCAAACAGTGTCGACTGGCGGCCCCCAGGGGGAGAGCCTTCTCTGTGGGGGCACCTACCATCTGGAACGAGCTCCCCCCTGAGATAAGGAGGTTACAGGACCTACATACCTTCTGCTGTGCCTTAAAAACATTGTTATTCCAACAGGCTGGTCTGGCTTAAACCTCCTCTTTATACTGGGTTTTTAAAACGTTTTATACAATTGGATTTTTAAATTGGTTCCTAGCCTAATTATTTAATTTATTTTAAACAATTTTTAACTTTTTTATGCTATTGTATTTTATCTTGGCTGTTCACTGCCCTGAATCCCGTCTGGGAGTAGGGCGGTATACAAATTCGATTAATAAATAAATAATAAATAAATAAATAAACAAGCATACCACCTTTTAGGTAACAGTCTCCAGTTGATCATTAATTCCAACTGATCTGATATTACTTATTTAGATACTAGAATAATGAGCAACAATGAAAGAATACCATTTAAAAAAAATAATGAAAAGAATTCTTTCAAAAATAATGATCACATTCAACATAATTGCTTAGTTAAGGAGATTTGCTAGCCCTACTCTGCTGCATTTCTGAAATAACTTCATTTTATTTATTTATTTATTTATTTATTTATTTATTTATTTATTTATTAGATTTATATACCGCCCTTCTCCTTATGGACTCAGGGCGGTGAACAGCCGAATAAAAAATTCAGTACATAAAAGTTAAAAAATTTTAAAACACATACGTTTGGCTGAGAATTAAAACAAAATAAATATTAAAATGCAGCAACTCTACAAACATTAAAAATTTTAAAAAATTTTAAAAATTCAACAGGGATCAGGCTAAACCAGCAAGTTGAAAAAGATGAGTTTTTAGGGCCCGACGAAACATCCGGAGGTTGGAGATTATTCTCAGTTCTGGAGGAAGATCATTCCAGAGGGTAGGGGCTGCCACAGAGAAGGCTCTCCCCCTGGGGGTCGCCAGCCGGCATTGTCTGGCTGACGGCATCCTGAGGAGGCCCTCTCTGTGGGAGCGAACCGGCCGGTGGGAGGCAATTGGTGGCAGAAGGCGGTCCCATAAGTACCCTGGTCCTAAGCCATGGAGCGCTTTAAAGGTGATTACCAACACCTTGAAACGCACCCGGAAGTCCACCGGCAACCAATGCAGCTCGTGCAGGAGAGGTGTCACGTGGGAGCGCCCCGACGCTCCCATAATCCCCCGTGCGGCCGCATTCTGTACCAGTTGGAGCCTCCGGGTGCACCCCAAGGGGAGCCCCATTGTTGCTTCGGATTATTTTCTATATGCCATCAATAAGTAGATTTGCATTTGTGAATTTGTACAGCTTTTAAAGACATTTCAAGATGTATTTGTGACCGGTTGCTTTGTTATTATTGCAAGCCGTTTCTAAGGACTTCTGGCCAAGAAAACAAGCTACAAAAATAAATGTAAGATAAAAAATAAAATATATTAGCAATGGAAAAACATGTTCTGATTCTCCGCCGCTCTCTTGCTTTTTCCTTCAACTGTTTATATTGCTAATCTCAGAAACCTTTTCAGTCCTGCTTGGCTAAGAAAGAGACCTGCCATTTATACTGAGCACATGTTTTCCCACAAGACATAGAAAGTGGCCAATTTAGACTGTATTGGAATAAAGGGGGGGGGGTAAGATTATAATGGGTTTTTTATATATGAGAAATGTTTTTTAGGTGAATAACACATTTCAGCAAGTTTTCCTTAAACACAGACTAATTACTAGATCCTGGAATGTTCTCACTCTCCTGATTTACTTCACAGATAGAAACAAAATTCTGGATATGCCATTTTTTTTTAAAGAGCACTGCAAAACTATTCAAGAGTGACCCAAACATTTTACCTCTTTAGGTATAAGTCCAGTGGTGAAATCCAATGTTTTTTTTTACTATCGGTTCTGTTGGCATGGTTTGGTCGGTGTGGTGTGGCTTGGTGGGGGTAGCAAGGAAAGGATACTGCAAAATCTCCATTCCCACCCCATTCTGTGATTGCCGAGGTGGCAGTGGAAACCCCCAGGCTTTCTAAATTCTCCAAATTTCTAAATTTTAAATTGTTTATGGGTTTTTAAATTTTCTGGGCCAAAATTGTTTAATTTTTTTACTAATTTTAAATTTTGTATTGTAATGTTTTTTATTCTTGGCTGTGCACCGCCCTGAGTCCACCAGGAGAAGGGCGGTATATAAATTTAATAAACTAACTAACTAACTAACTCTGGGGCCAGTCAGAGGTGGTATTTGCCAGTTCTCTGAACTACTCAAAATTTCCACTACCGGTTCTCCAAACAGCTCAAAATTTCCGCTACCAGTTCTCCAGAACCTGTCAGAACCTGTTGGATTTCACCCCTGTATAAGCTTACAATCCCATTTTTTTTTTAACTTTTCCAAGTCCATAAGATCATCTGAATCTATATCTTCAAATCTTCCCACAAAACTGGTGTGCCCCTCAAATAAGGATCCACAAATTTTGGTAGCCCCCAAATGGACTATTCCAGAGAACTCAAAAACATAATATTTTCATCTCTGCTGAAAGGACTATGCTGAAATCTCCACCAGACCATGCTGTTCTGGAGGAGGAGAAGGCAAGTTCAATGGTTTCCTGAGTAATTCTTCTGAACTGACTGTGGTGTGACATATTCCATACATATCAGATCTGTTCTGTGGACAGACCATCCCCAGACTATTTCAAATCACTTTCCATTCTGTGGTTTACTTCTTGAAAGCATTGACCTGCCTTCCCAGAATGGCAGAGGCTAGAGGAAGTTCAGCCTGGTCTGGAGAGAAGTGGTGGCACTTTCCAGAATCATTTGAAACATCCTCTTCTCTTGATGAATTTTTGTCTACCTCTACTCTTCAGCCTCCTAGCAAATAGATTGGGAAGAAATGGAGGCAGTGACAGATTTTATTTTCTTGGGCTCCAAGATTACCACAGATAGGGACTGCAGCCAAGAAATTAAAAGATGCTTGCTCCTGTGGAGGAAAGCTATGGCAAATCTAGACAGCATAGTAAAAAGCAGAGACATCCACCCTGCCAACAAAAGTGCATATAGTCAAGGATATGGTTTTCCCAGTTGCAATGTATGGCTGTGAAAGTTGGGCCATAAGGAAGGCTGAGCACCAAAGAATTGAGGCCTTTGAACTATGGTGCTGGAGAAGACTCCTGTGAGTCCCTTGGATTGCAAGGTGAACAAACAAGTCAATCCTAGAGGAGATCAACCCTGACTGCTCCTTAGAAGGTCAGATCCTGAAGATGAAACTGAAATACTTTGGCCACTTAATGAGAAGGAAGGACTCACTGGAGAAGAGCCTAATGCTAGGAAAGATTGAGGGCAAAAGAAGAGGACGACAGAGAATGAGGTGGCTGGATCGAGTCACTGAAGCAGTAGGTGTGATCTTAAATGGACTCCAGAGGATGGTAGAGGACAGGAAGGCCTGGAGGAATGTTGTCCATAGGGTCGCGATGGGCCAGACATGACTTCGCATCTAACAACAACAACTCATCAGCCAACAGAACCTCTGCAATCCTGAACTCATCTAAGTGCAGTTCAATCCCATTAATGGCAAAAAGGAGAAAGACACTGAAGCCAAGACAGAAAACCTTTAATGTGAACAATGGTGAAATTTCAGAAATATAGAATATAATTTCAGATTTAATTTGACACTTGTAAGCTTCCTAAAAAACAGGAAGCAGCAGGTGAAGCTAAGCAGAATCATATCACCTACCTATACAATTAGCACAGGGCCCCCCAAGACTGTGTGCTCTCTCCACTTCTCTTCTCTCTATATACCAGTGACTGCATCTCTAACTATCCATCTGTTAAACTACTGAAGTTCGCAGATGACACAACAGTGGTCGGTCTCATTTGAGACAATGATGAAACTGCATACAGACGGGAGGTTGAACAACTAGCCTTGTGGTGCGACCGGAACAATCTGGAACTGAACACACTCAAAACCGTAGAAATGGTGGTGGACTTTAGGAGAAACCCTTCCATACTTCCACCTCTTACAATACTAGACAACACAGTATCAGCAGTAGAGACCTTCAAATTTCTAGGTTCTACCATATTGCAAGACCTAAAATGGGCACCTAACTTCAAAAATATCATCAAAAAAGCACAAAAAAGAATGTTCTTTCTGCGCTAACTCAGAAAACTCAAACTGCCCAAGGAGCTGATGATACAGTTCTACAGAGGAATTATTGAGTCTGTCATCTGCACCTCTATAACTGTCTGGTTTGGTTCTGCAACCCAGTAAGACAGACACAGACTTCAGAGGATAATTAGAACTGCAGAAAAAACAATGGCTACCAACCTGCCTTCCATTGAGGACCTGTATACTGCATGAGTCAAAAAGAGGACTGTGAAAATATATTGCATCCTGGACATAAACTGTTTCTACTCCTACCCTCAAAACGACGCTATAGAGCACTGCACACAAGAACAACTAGACACAAGAACAGTTTTTTTCCTGGATGCCATCACTCTGCTAAACAACTAATTCTCACAACACTCTAAATTATTTACTAAGTCTGCACTACTATTAATCTTCTCATCGTTCCTATCACCCATCTCCTTCCGCTAATGACTGTATGATTATAACTTTGTTGCTTGTATCCTTTATATCAGGGTGAAATGCTCCCGGTTTGGACTGGATCGCCTGATCTGGTAGCGATAGCAGCAGGTGGTTCAGAGAACCAATAGCAAAAATCCTTGCCCCCGCCCCCCACCCCCATGCCCAGCTCAGCCATGCGATCATCAGAGGCTTTTTTTTTTAACTTTTAAAAGCATTTTTTCTACAACCTCTTTGGCCAAAAAAATGCTTTTAAAAGTAAAAAAAAATAGCCTCTGATGATAGCACGGCTCAGCTGGGATCATCAGAGGCTTTTTGTCAACCTAGTTGAGTGGACTGATCAATTACGAGCGACTTGGGCAGTGACTCGAAAAGCGTTAGATGATGCTCACCAAGCCCATAAAGCCCAAGCCGACAAAAGGAGATGCCCTGCACATGTTTATAAAGTTGGGGACATGGTTTATCTGTCTACCAAGTATTTGCAAACTCCTCAGAAATCAAAAAAGCTTGGTCCTAAGTCTGTGGGCCCTTTCCCTGTTACTCGGATCATTAACCCAGTCACGGTTGAATTAGATCTACCCAAGAGCTTGCGACGAATTCATCCAGTGTTTCATGTTAGTTTACTGAAACTGGAACAATCATCCCCTTTACGTCCATCCAAAGAACCTCCTCCTGGTCCCATCCTCATTGAAGGGGAACAACACTTTGAAGTAAAAGAGATTTTGGACTCTAGAAAACATCATGGGAAAGTACAGTATCTCATAGCATGGAAGCACTTCCCATTATCACAAGCTGAATGCGTGAATAAACGTGATGTTAGGGCACCTAGAAAAGTGCAGTTGTTTCACACCAAATACCCTGATAAACCTTGAGATATGATAAGTATTAATTGTTGTGATATTACCTCTTCTTTTCTCTATTTCAGGATTAGAAGCCATCTCTTCTGAAGGGGGGCCGAATGTCAACCTCGCTAGTTTTGCCTTGCTGCTTCGGTTGTCATAGAAATGGAGGGAGGGGGGTTTAGGCTTACGCGGGCTTTCTAAATCTGGGAAAACAAAACCATTTCTTAAGCTGTTATCAGACCAACGGACACTGCATTCCTGGATGCTGACAGGACCAGACGTTTGCTCCCACCTGACCTCTGGAAGACCTGTGGATTGGATGATTTATGGTGCACAGGGGAGGGGATGCTTTCTAATTGTAACTTTCGCGCGTTTTGCTTCAGAATCCTGCTTTCCACGGTTGCGTTCATTTCATATCTAGTAAAAGTACCAGTCTTAACCTATAATGGAGTCTGGGTCTACCTTTCCTGGATACTGAAGGAAGCATACCTGACACTTTTAAAAGCATTTTTTCTGCAATCTCTTCGGCCGAAGCGGTTGTAGAAAAAAAATGCCTTTAAAAGTCTCTGACAATCGCAGTGAGTTGCCTGATTGTTAGAGGCTTTTAAAAGCATTTTTTTCTGCAACCTCTTCAGGTTGTAGAAAAAATGCTTTTAAAAGTTAAAAAAAAGTTGGCCATGCCCACCAGCACATTAACCCCCCCCCCCCACCAAGCCATGCCCACAAAACCGGTAGTAACAAATTTTACATATCACCACTGATTTATATTGATATTGTTTCCTGATTGCTTATTTGTACCCTATGACTATCATTAAGTGTTGTACCTTATGATTCTTGGCAAACGTATCTTTTCTTTTATGTACACTGAGAGCATCTGCACCAAGACAAATTCCTTGTGTGTCCAATCACACTTGGCCAATAAAATTCTATTCTATTCTATTCTATTCTATTCTATTCTATTCTATTCTATTCTATTCTATTCTATTCTATTCTATTCTATTCTATTCTATTCCATTCCATTCCATTCCATTCCATTCCATTCCATTCTATTCTATGGGTCTGTCTTTCCCTTTTCCTCTTTTTCAGGTCTTAGGGGGAAACCTACCTTAGGACCAAAATATCGAGGTTGCAAAACTCCAGTGGGCATCAAAACGTCGCCATTTCTCTATCTTTTTATTACAATCCGACATGTAGATTTTTCCAGCCCAGATATGATAGCCCTACAGATCATGCTACACCTGAAATCAGAATTAATAAATGTTTTCCCATAACATTCTTTGCCAAAACCTATAAATCATATAATGATGACCTGACTTTTAGAATACATTGGTAGTAGCTGTGTTCCCACCTCATGCTTTTTAGCCTAATTGTGCAAATTCAGCCACAAGGAATGGAGTGTGCAAAGCAGGGAGAGGAAGTTTGTTGCAGGCTAGTATTTCTGTGCCACCAAAAATGATGATTTTGCCATCAGTGGAACTTGCAAAAAAAAAAAAAAAAGTATTGTAATGTTGCCTGTCCTAAAAGATTTTAGTTCCAGGTTTCAGCAAGCTGTTACCATCTCCCTTCCGACTCCCCTTGTTTTACTTAGCAAATGTGTGAAGACTATATTGTTTTTGAGAGGAAGGAGTTGGGTTCTTATGAGCTTTAAAGTTTAAATGATTGCAAACTTCAAAGTTCTATCTACTCTAAAATTTGCTTCTTTGGGACCCCATTTTGCTCATGGCTGTTAACAGAATGATCAAACCATCCATCCATCCATCCATCCATCCATCGGCAATATACAGTATCTCATAATGACAGAATAGCAAGGTCACAGCAGAATGAAAGATTATATATGATAGAGGGTTCTACAAACTCAATCTCAGTTCATGTATGATAAATCAAAAATGAAAAGCAACTGAAAGAAAATATTGTCCCTCCGGGCATCCATTTATGATCGAATGACATAAAATATAGATTTTGTCCTTGTTCTAACAGGAAGATCCTTTCACTCCCATACAGTTATTTAAAGTGGAGGTCACTGTTGATACATTGCATTTACCGTATTTTTTGGAGTATAAGATGCACCATTTTCCCCCCCAAATAAGAGGGTGAAAATCTGGGTGCGTTTTATACTCCGAATGTAGCCCCACCCAGTTTCTCAAAGGGAGGTTTCAGAGGCTGCAAAAAAGCATCAGAAATGAAACTTCAAAAAAGTAGCCCCCAAACAGAGCTTCAGAGGCTTTTTTTCTGAAGCTCTGTTTTGGAGGCTTTCAGAGGCAGGAAAAAAAGTTTTTTTTCTAAAATGGAGTTTCAGAAGTTTCAGAGGCAGGAAAAAAAAGCAAAAAAAAAAAAAAAGCAAGACACAATGCTCACAACCAAGGAACCTGTTGCTAAAATTCACTTCTGGGAACAGCTGATTGGGGATATTCCAGGAGGCTGATCCATCTGCCAATCAGCATTTCTCTTATTTCCCTCCCCACAAACTAAGGTGCATCTTATACTTCCAGTGTGTCTTATACTCTGAAAAATACGGTAGCCTTTAAATTTGGCAGGTTACATTTTATATTGCTTCCCAAAGTTGCAAGCTGCTTTCTTCCCGAGAAGCATTCTGGTAAAGTGGAAGAGGTGTCCTTATTGCTAAAAAAGCTCCCAGAACATCCACCTGACCTCTGGAGAGTGTGTGGGAAGGGGATGCTGACTATTTTTCTCGCTCCTAATTGCTGCTTCTCAGCGCACAAGGCAAAACACAGCTGCTAAGCAAAAGGATGCAATAGCTGTCACTTACAAACCAAGAAAGGAAGGAGAATTGGAGATGGAAGAAAATAGAAGCTGCAGAGTGGTCGAATGGAACAGATGTCAAATGTAATTCTTTTCTCTGTAAATATTTTCTTCATGCTCGGTTTTTATAGCATTTGATATCAAGGCTCCCTGGCTTCATAGACCATCTCAAATTTTCCACTGGGAGAAAGTATAGAGGTCAGAAGCAGTGATTTTACATCTGGAAATTCTGAAATTGTGCTGCATAAATATATATTTAACTTATTTGTATAATATATACATTCAGGGCCACTCTAAAATGCGGGCCATCCTACTTTCAGTTGTTTAATTGCAGCAGAACAATCTGGACGCAATCACTGCAGCAAGATGAGATGAATTTAATTTTTCCCCCAGAGTTTACCTACTGTTGATACAGGTATAAGGTTTATTTTGCTGAAAAGGCAGCTGGAATAAGGATTAGATTCTTGCTCTGTTCATGATCCAGATTCAGAACACTCTCAGTATTCTATTGGAGGAGGAGGAGGAAGAGGAGGAGGAGAAACAGAATAACAGAGTTGGAAGCGACCTTGGAAATCTTCTAGTCCATCTCCCTGCTCTAGCAGAAGACCCTATGTCATTTCAAAAAATGTCTGTCCAATCTGTTCTTAAAAACCTCTAGTGATGGAGCACCCACGACTTCTGAATGCAAGCCGTTCCACTGATTGATTGTTCTCACCGTCAGGAAATTTCTCCTTAATTCTAGATGTCCATGGAGATTTTCAGTCATCCAGGTCATGGTTGTCTCAAAGGTGCTTTTTCAAAGGGCAACTGGACTATGCTTTATCCTTGAGGAAGACATTTCACTACTCATCCAAGAAACTTTTTCAGCTCTGATTGGATGGCGGGACGGGAATGGAAGTCCCAATCAATACTAGTTCTTCTATCCCCATCCCATCCCGCACCCCCCATCCAGTCAGAACCAAAGAAGCTTCTTGGATGAGAAGCAAAATGTCTTCCTCAAGGGAAAAAAAAAAAGAGTTGCCTTTTGAAAAAGCACCTTTGAGAGTCTTTATTTCCAGGTTGGTTCTCTCATTGATTAGTTTCCATCTGTTGCTGCTTACACTGCCTTCGGGATAATAGGTTGACTCCCTCTTCTTTGTGGCAGCCCCTTAGATATTGAAACACTGGTATCATGTCACCCCTAGTCCTTCTTTTCATTAAACTAGACATACCCAGTTCCTGCAACCATTCTTCATTTGTTATAGCATTCCCACCCCACCCTGGGGCCAGCCAGTCAGAGGTGGTATTTGCCAGTTCTCCAAACAACTCAAACTTTCCACTACAGGTTTTCTCAAAATTTGCACTACCAGTTCTCCAGAACCTGTCAGAACCTGCTGGATTTCACCCCTGATCTCTATTCACTATTTGTGCCTTGTGCCTTTTTTCTCTCTTTTTTGGTTCTTAGTTAAAAAGCAATATTAATAAATTAAAAAAAAATATTCATGGTTGTGTCTCCTCTGCTGTCTTTGGTCACTGAGAAAGATAAGGGTGGACTGTCAAAAGGGCCCCCAACTTACCAGCAGAACATAGCTCAAAAAAATACAGTAGATGCTCATTTTTAGTGGAATTGCGTAAGGTTTTTGTGAACTACAGTGGAAAACAAAGTATTTTTAAATGCAAATTAAAGAAAGCCCCATCATCATTTTGGCAGAAAGGAAAGAGGCAAGAGGCAGCATTATTACCGTTTCTTTAAACAAGATGAAATAAAAGAAAATGGTATAATGATTATGTGTGGGCGTGAAGAATCCAGGGACAGCAGTGGCCATTAAAACTGGAGGTGGACAAGGTCACTGAACCAGTCAATATTCACTGTCCCTTTACTTCACTCCTGGCACACTGAAAAGAATTCAAAGCACATGACCTAATTAGCTTTTGCATCTCTTAGGTACTTGTCTATAGATATATAGGTGCTTTAATGGAGCATGCCTGCCATCTAGAGGATCTTAAAAAATGCGAAGTTATACGTTAGACCTACAATAATCTATTGCAGAATTGTACTCTACCAGCTAATCTTTATTTTACATGATATTTGATTCTTTCCTTCCCCACCCACCATGTCTTCTGCCACCCTGGCCCCTCATATTTCCCAACATCCCTTGGCCACCAAATTCACACTCATTTCCTTCTAAATTGTACTTCCCCCGCCCCCCTAAACATTTATCTTTTGAAGTCCACACATTATACAAGTTCCCCACTCTTTCATTACATACATTGGGGTGGTACCCAGGAAGGGATGGCTACTCTAGTTATTCATAACAGTGTACCAATTCTGGTAGCTCCTGATTTCTAACATTATTAAAGTAAATTAGATTGTAGATCTAGATTGTCTATATAGAGTAACCGCAAACGTCATTGGAGATGGCTCAGTTCACCAGAAGAAAGAGGTATAAAACTAAATACAATCATTCCCTCAAATGAGATTTTCAAATTCTGGTTTCCAAACTGCATTAGAATATTATGTAAACTGATGAGGGTTATCAGATGTGGACCACAAAAATCTGGATAACCACTAAAGGGCATTTCTCTTTGCTGTCTTCTTGTGCTTGAAAAGCCAGATAGAGATAGATAGTGTTAGGTTCAGCCTGTAGCTTACTCCTAACTGTTGGTCAGGCAATATATCTGTTTCTTTAAGAAACAACTGAGCCAAGTAATCAGGGTTTGCTGAACCCTGTAATTAGACTACAGTGTATAAATAAGCAGCGCAGAGAAGCGTTCCTTCTTCTTGTTCTTCTTGTTCCTGATTGTTGCTTCCTGCGTCTTCCTGCTGATTGGTGTTTGACTGGATCGTTATATGGTACTGTATACCAAGAGTTACTAAAGTCTGTTTGCTTTGGTAAGAGAGGATACCTACTGGACTGATATTACTATTTATGACCTTGGACTGTTTTACCTACACCGAGACTGCATCTTATCTTGTATATAAAGTATTTTTCTCACACGAGCTGTACGTTTATCTCCTTCCCTGTGTGTTTCTACTCTGCTCATTGCACAAGCAACAAATACTTTTTACACACACCCTGATAGATAGATAGATAGATAGATAGATAGATAGATAGATAGATGGATGGATGGATGGACGGGTGGGTGGATGATGGATGGATAGATAGATAGATAGATATAGATATAGATATAGATATAGATATAGATATAGATATGGATGGATGGATGGATGGATGGATGGATGGATGGATGGATGGATGGATGGACAGATGGATAGATATAGATATAAATGGATGGATGGATGGATGGATGGATGGATGGATGGATGGATAGATAGATAGATAGATAGATAGATAGATAGATAGATAGATATGGATGGATAGATAGATATAGATATAGATATAGATATAGATATAGATATAGATATAGATATAGATATAGATATAGATATAGATATAGATATAGATATAGGGATGGATGGATAGATGGATAGATGGATAGATGGATAGATGGATAGATGGATAGATATAGATTAGATATAGATTAGATATAGATTAGATATAGATTAGATATAGATTAGATATAGATATAGATATAGATATAGATATGGATGGATGGATGGATGGATGGATAGATAGATAGATAGATATAGATATAGATGGATGGATGGATGGATGATGATGATGATGGATGGATAGATGGATGGATGGATGATATAGGTGAGAGAGGGAGGGAGGGAGACATTTTCTTGCAAGTCAGGGCAATGTGCAATATATGAAATTTAAAACAATGCAATACACACAATACAAAAAGAAACATCCAGAGAAAGCCACCTTCACATAGACCGGACAGCTCATGAGGACTGGGAATTATGACTGGCCTTATGAATTCATCTAAAAAAGAACAAGCAGCTACTATGAAAGACATATGATCCCTCAAAGTGTTTTCTAATTGATATCCAGCACCTTGAATTGAACCATGAAAGTTATTGGTGGCCAGTGCAGTTCATAGAGGAGAAGTACTACATGGGCATATACGGATAATGCCTGTAACTGCTGCTGTATTTACACTAGCAAGAGCTTCTGAGTGGTCTTCAAGGACAGTTGGTGAGGTTGCTGGTGAGGTGGAAGTTATTAAAATTATGATAGGATTTGATAAGAGATCCATTTTCATGGGACTGCCTGTTTTATGCTTGTCTCTTCTTGAATTATATAAAGTGCCACCGAGCTGGTGTTGATTCTTAGCAATCACATCGTTGTTTTTCAGAAGTGGTTCGCCACTACGTCCTTCCCAGGGCCAAGAGAGAATAACTGGCCCAAGATCACCCAAGGCAGAATTAGAATTCATAGTGTCCCAGGTTCTGGTCTGATATTTTAATCACTACACTAAGCTGTATGATGGATAGTATCTTAAGGCAAATATCTGCCTCTCTCAGCTATCCGTTTATTTCACAATTCCAAACCTCAGTCATACACAAAAATGTAAAAAAAAAAAAGTCATAGAATTAAAAGAAATTGTCCAGATGGCAAGTAGGAACATTGGTTCTGGTTTAACACACAGTGGAATAGTATTTTTTAAATAGCTTTACAAACATAGTATTGTTTTAATATCTTTACACAGTGTAGGGACTACTTCAAGCTCTAGAGCAGTGTTTCTCAAACTTGGAAGCTTGAAGATGGGTGGACTTCAACTCCCAGAATTCCCCAGCCACCGCTGCGTTGGCTGGGGGATTCTGGGAGTTGAAGTCCACCCATCTTCAAGATTTCAAGGTTGAGAAACTCTGCTCTAGAGGCAAGGAGTTCCAAAGTACAGAAGCTACAACAGGCATGGTCTGCCATCTGCTCCAGGTTCCTTCACTGACTTAAAGAGGGTCTCTAAGCAGGCCATTTTAGAAGATCCATACAATTTTCATACTGGATAAGCAGATTCAATCTTGTCAAGGCAGTAACAGGCAAAAAGGACCAGGACCGTACCTTAAATTTAAGATATATTCAAACCTATACAAGACTCTAGTTACTAAATGGGCGCCAGGTAAGAGTCAACAGAATTCAAGAGGGGTTGGATTTGGATCATTTGTGGCAATGTAAGGACTCTGAGGGACCCAGTGGCTCGGTGGCTAAGATGCTGAGCTTGTCGATCGAAAGGTTGGAAGTTCAGCAGTTCGAATCCCTACTGTCGCGTAACAGAGTGAGCTCCCATTACTTGTCCCAGATTCTGCCAACCTAGCAGTTCGAAAGCACGTAAAAAATGCAAGTAGAAAAATAGGGACCAACTTTGGTGGGAATGTAACAGCATTCCATGTGCCTTTGGTGTTTAGTCATTCCGGCCAATGACCACAGAGATCTCTTCGGACAGCACTGGCTCTTCAGCTTTGAAACGGAGATGAGCACCTCCCCCTAGATTCGGGAACGACTAGCACACATGTGCGAGGGGAACCTTTATCTTACCTCAACTTTCAGGATTCAAAATATAATTCAATTTGTTGACCTTAATTAGACAGAAATCAAATAGTAGTAGTCCCTTCCAGCACCTTACCCTTACCTTTACCTTTAAGAACTCTAAGCTAATGACATATTTAACTCCCCCCTCCCAGCGCTGCCTGCTCTTTTCTTACAGGTAGCGGCTGATGAAAGCTAACATTACACCAGATCAGGTTCAATAGATCACCACCAGGATTCTGAACTGGGTCAAGAAATGCATCGATAATCATAGCAATGACTTTCATAGTGATGTTATTCTCTTAATGACTATTTCGTTGTCTGCACCGGCAGGGGAATTTGCTAATTGCTTCTACCTACTGATTAAAAGAATTGTAACTAAAACAATAACAGCTTACATTTTCCATACCTGATAACAAACAAAGGCTTTCTCCACATCTTTCTCTAATTGTTTCGATAAATCTTTGAAGCATGTTCTGAAACAAAAAAAAAAAATGCCTGCTTTTGTTGTTTGACATGATTATTTCCTTGACACAGATTTTAAAATAGAAATGGACTGCCGTTTGCTGTCCTGAACCTTTTTTCAGATATAGTTTCTTACAAAGTTTAGATACAAGATTCTAATAGATATTTTTTTTCCCCCAGAGAATAATTTGATTCATGCAAAGCCTTAGGGGAACGGACTATTGCTTCTGGCAAAAATCCTCTCCCCCCCCCCCCGCTGCAAAATCCTCTCTCATATCTTCTCATTGTCCCTTCCCACTTATCTATCCGAAGTTTAATGTCACCCAGGCTATAGGAAGGGGAGAGGAAGATGAAATTTCCATCGTTTAAGTTTATGGACCCAAGGTGATCATAAAGCCAAGGTTATTGTAGTGATTAAACACATAATTATTTGACAGGGGGAATAAAGGGAAGACTACTGGAAATGTTGTGTATCTTAAATCTTCATATATTTTTTTAATTCACCTTGCTCATGACCTATCATGGAGTGCCAGAGTTTTGATGTTTTTGATGCTTTGATAAATACAAATGAAAGTTTTTAAAAAGGGATAAACATTTCCCACGCTTTCTCCAAGATGCTTATAGAGGCATATGAACAGAGATGGTATTCAGCCGGTTCGTACCAATTCGAGTGAACCAGTAGCTGAGATCGCAGGTGGGCCCGCCCATCCATCCTGATGCTATGCCGTCCTATTTAAGCATATTTTCAAGGCTGGGCACACGCGTGGAAGGCGTGTGAGCAAGCAAAGCACATGCATGGAAGTCCGGGGGCATGTGCAGAAGGCACACACATGAAGCGAGTGTCCACACAAAGCAAGCGTGCCCACGCGGGGTGAACCAGTGGTAAGAATATTGGGAACCCACCACTGCATATGAAGTACTTAATCCTAGGAGATAATATGATATGTATGAAGGGGAAACAGTGCTCAAGAAGAGGATAAGATGCAGAGGCTGGACAGTCAAGGTTAAGAATGGTTTGATTTGGATTCCTGCAGCGTAAGCAGAAGGTTGGGCTCAGTCAACTAAATTGCATCTCCTAATTCTATGATTCTATATTACTAAGAAATATTTTTTTTACCCCCTAATGTCTCAAAGATTTTTGGCCTGTACTTTGTTCAAGTACTCATCACTTTCCAGATGATAATTATAATAGTCAGTTATGGCTGATATCTTTTCTCCAAAGAAAAAGAGAGAAAGAAAGAAAAGTAGAGATTTATAGAAAGGTTTCACCTGCTAAAACATAGTCTAGGCATATGTTGGGAAATTACTATAATTAAGACAGAAACGAAACACATCTTCCCATGGTAGTCACAGACAATTGAAGGCTCCTACTCAATCTCCTGATTGCTCTTTATCTAAGCCCCCTTTAGACAGACATTCTAAAAGAGCAGGGACGGGTGGGTACTTGAAAGCCCTGGGAATTCAGATGGATGATTAATGCTGTTTCTCTTCTGCATGCAATCGTCTGCAATCTACAATCATCTCCTTTCTGCAAAGGGAGAGTTGAAGGACTCCTGCAAAAGCTCTCCATCGCTTCTCTTCTTCTTCTTCTGGGCTGCAAATATCTGGATGAGCACAAGATGCCAGGAAAAAAAGTGAAGTTTTTCCATGTCTACTTGGTTTGATATCATGGCCCACCAGATTTGGAAGCCCAGATTTGATAGCCTTTGTTCTGTCCCCATCTCACACATGCACACAAACAGTCAGCCAAGAGTTAATGAAACCAGCAGTCAGGAATTCTTCTGAGATAACAGAATTGGCAGCAACACAATAACTGCCTGCCAAAAGATTTTACTCACAAAAGGTGGTTTTTCTCCTCAGTCCAAGACACCAAAATAAGTCCACAAAGCCAAAGAATTGTCCAAGTCCAGTCCAAATAAATCCAAAGAGAGCATATAACAGAGTTCCAGAAACATGGTATGACTTCTGAGCTTTTAAGTTTGTCCATCACAAGGCCTGAATAGCCACCACATCCCCTTTTATTCCTTGTGGGGTGTGGTCCAGTGACTCAGCTTAATCTCTGGCATGCCTCTTTCTCTGCTGTGCGCACTTATCCTTCCGACGTTGTCGGGGATCCAGCCAAAACTCATCTCCGTCGCTGTCTAACTGCGGCTGCTCCGAAGTGCCTTGCTCCTGGCATATCTCTTGGCCTTCAGAGGATACTTGAGGCATTGCCAGAGAGGAGGGTCCTGGAGAGGGAGGCCTTACCAACTTCTCTCCTTCACTTTCGGAGTCCTCTCCCTCTGATAAGATAGGCTCGGGGGTCGGAGTCACAACAGCCTTATCTTCCTTGCAACCTTGGTAAAGAATAGGTTTTTAGAAAGGGCGGTGGGAGGTGTATGAGAAAGGGAATACTGCTAGCTGTAGCCAAACTCATTGCTTTATTCAGCTTCCCTCTCTATGCAGCCCATCTTCTGTTCCATGACTATTCTTTGAGCAAAGTCCATATCCACGATTTTTCACAACACAATAATGTACAATAAGTTAGTAATCTTACACATGCTTGCTTATAACTTACTTATAACTTGGTTCTACTTGATCTGAGTGCAGTAGGGCCAAGTTACTTGCAGGACCTCCTGTCTCCATGTGCCTCTGCTATATTTTGGGTTCTTTCCAATGGTGAAATCCAATTTTTTTTACTACCGGTTCTGTGGGCGTAGCTTGATGGGCATGGCAGGGGAAGAATACAACAAAATCTCCATTCCCACCCCACTCTAGGGGAAGGATACTGCAAAATCCCCATTCCTTCCCCACTCCTGGGGGAAGGATATTGCAAAATCTCCATTCTCACCCCATTCTGGGGCCAGCCAGAGGTAGCATTTGCCAGTTCTCTTAATTATTCAAAATTTCTGCTACTGATTCTCCAAACTGCTCATAATTTCCACTACCGGTTCTCCAGAACCTGTCACCCCCGGTTCTTTCCCTAAAACAGTGCTATCTAGTATGATCCAAGGATCATGCCTTCTCTCACTCTAGAGCATCATTCCTACCAAAGTTCAGATGGCCCTGAGTTTTTTCTATCTCTACAGGGTCCTAATGGCATAGGCCCAGGGTACTTACAGGACCACCTCTTGCCTTCCTCCCATCGTCCGGTGCGCGCCCACAGAGTGGGCCTCCTCCGGGTGCCGTCAGCCAAAGAATGTCGGCTGGCGGCCCCCAGAGGGAGGGCTTTCTCTGTCGGAGCCCCAACCCTCTGGAATAGTTTGCCCACCGACCTCAGGACGGCCCCCGACCTCCTCTCCTTTCGCGGACTGAAGACGTGGCTATTCCAACAATTCTCTGATCGTGGGTTGTATAGTTTTTATAATTTTAATGGTTGTTATTGTGGATTTTAATCTTATTTTAATTATATTTATTGTGATTTGTATTGGTGACTGTTTTATGTAAGCCGCCCTGAGTCCTCAGGGAGAATGGCGGCATATAAATCACTTAAATAAATAAACAAATAATGACCTGATTATTCTCCAAACGTTGAGTTAGATCTACATGGAAAGCTACTACTTTCAAGATCACTCTCTCAATCTCAAACCTAAATTTGTTTAAGAATCAGAGTAGAACTGGAAGGGACTTTGGAGGTCTTTTAGTCCAATCCCTGCTCAAGCAGGAGATCCTATACTATTTCAGACAAGTGACTGTCCAGTCTCTTCTTACAAATCATCCACAACGACTGAAGTCAAGTTGTTCAATTAGTTAATTGTCCTCACTGTTAGGAAATTTCTCCTTAATTCCAAGTTGCTTCTCTCCTTGATTAGTTTCCATCCATTGTTTCTTGTCCTGCCCCCGGGTGCTTTGGAAAATAAATTGACCCCCTCCTCTTTGTGGCAGCCTCTCAAATACTAGAATACTGCTATCATTTCCCCCTAGTCCTTTTTTCTTTAGATTGGCCAAACCCAAATCTTGCAACCCTTCTTCATATGTTTTAGACTCCAAGCCTTTAATCATCTTAGTTGCTCCTCTTTGCACTTTTTCCACAGTCTCAACATCTTTTTTATAATGTGGTGACCAAAACTGGATGCACTATTCCAGGTGTGGTCTTACACACCTTTATAAGTCTTACACACTGTTAGAGCCTGAGTGGCGTAGGAGGCTAATGCCTCCTACTAAGGCAGGAATTAACATCCAGCTGCCTGCAATTACACCAGTTTGAAACTCACCAGGTTCAAGGTTGGCTCAGCCTTCCATCCTTTCTAAGGTGGGTAAATTGAGGAGCCAGTTTGTGGGGGCAATAAGCTGACTTTGTATAAATATACAAAAGTATGAAGGCTATTGCTTAACGCATTGTAAGCCGCCCTGAGTCTCCGGAGAAGGAGGGCATATAAATCAAATTAAAAAAAAAAAAGCCTTTATAAAGCAGTACTAATATTTCACGTGATTTTGATTCTATGCCTTTGTTTATATAACCAAGGATTTTATTAGCTTTTTTTTTGGTGCTGCCGCACCCTGCTGACCCATGTTTAAGTGATTGTCCACTAGGCCTTTCTCGCAGTTAATATTTTTGAGCCAGGTTTCGCCAAATCTGTACTTGCATCTTTGGTTTTTCCTGCCCAGATGAAAAATTCTGCTTTTCGCCACATTGGATTTCATTTTGTTGGATCGGGCTCATTGTTCATGCCTTTCAAGATCTTTTTGGATTCGGACCTTGTCTTCTGGGGTGTTGGCTATTTCTGCCAGCGTAGTGTCATCTGCAAATTTGTTTGCAGGAATACTTCTAGCCTTTGCATAGACCTCAGATGCAATCCAGTGGTGGGTTTCAAATTTTTTTTACTACCGGTTCTGTGGGTGTGGCTTGGTGGGCATGGGATGGCATGGCTTGGTGGGCGTTGGTGAGTGTGGCAGGGGAAGGATACTGTAAAATCTCCATTCCCTCCTGATCAGCTGGGACTTGGGAGGCAGAGAATAGATGGGGGCGGGGCCAGTCAGAATTTTTACTACCAGTTCTCCAAACTACTCAAAATTTCCGCTACTGGTTCTCCAGAACTGGTCAGAACTTGCTGAAACCCACCTCTGATGCAATCCTATAAAATGAGAATGATAGAGCCCCTTGCAGCCCACTGACTTTTTTGGAAAGTGTAGCCAGCAAACACCAAAAGATTTGGTACCTATCACCCAGTTATTGAGCGACTGAGTATCTAGAAAGGAGCTGAGGGAGCAACTTTCTTGAAATTTTTTTGTTTAACACAGGTCCTTTATGACATATCCATCATTTGACAGCCATTTTCATAATCCTTGCTATTTGTCTCCAAAATGACAAATAGGCCAATCTCTTTGTCTCTTGCTTGCTAATTAAAAAGAATATTTAGAAAAATAAAATGGAAGGGAACTTTGTTATCTGCCAATGAAGCCTCCAAGACACGGGTGTCAAACTCACAGTATCATGTTGCCATCATGTGATGTTTCACAATATTTTTTCCCTTCGTGGAGCTGGGGTGGGCGTGGCCTGTGTGTGATGCATCCGGCTCATGGGCCGCCAGTTTGACACCCCTGCTCCATGACATGCATGGAAATAAGCATTAACTTCTCAGGTAATCTCCTAAATGCAAAAAGAGAAAGAGAAAGACCATCATATATTAATTACTAAGCATTTCATGCCTCAGTTTAGGATAACAATAAATTATTTTTAAGGAGATACTATTAAAAGTGACCCAGACTCTTCTGGGGCCAGGACAATTTCCAAATTTCCAAGCAAAAATTAATTGCAGGGTTTCTGTGATTACTGATTTCTTTAAAACTTTCTTCCTAATGGAATCATAAGGAGAAATTCCCATTGCTATTTTTGTTTTGCTTGTTGTCAGTTAAGTTTATTTCACAATAATATGGATACTTCTTGTTCTCTCTAATAGATTGATTTTCTAAGACTTCACAGAGTTTTATTGCCTTCTTATTGATTGTGGTTTTAAATACTATAATTTTAATCTTGTCTAGATTATTCTTCTCTTTAACAATTTCTCTGCCATTTTCTGAATATTTTTCCAATTATTCACTCTTTATCCTCCTTGTTATAATTAGTGCCAAATGATAATTAGTTGGCTCTTTTTTAAAAATGTAGGTTTTTCCTTCATCTAGATAAAAGTAATCTAAATTATGCAAATGAGAAAAAAACTTCATTCCATCTTCAATTGCTCCCTGGTGATTATCTTAATTGGAAATGCTAGCTTTGTGAGATGGGGGAAGGGTGAGGGATCTGTAGTTACTGTATAATTTAGGTAACTCTTCAAGTAATGTCATGTCAGTTTGCCTTTAAAGAAAGGTTATGCAACTTCTGGGGCTGCTTTGCTTAGAACAAAGTAATTAAAGTACAACTCCTTATCTTCTTAGAGACTTCTAAGCAAATTTAATGGTCGTGGACTAGAATAGAAGAGTTCTCCCTGCTCCAAGGAAGATTAATGAAGAAGTGGTAAAAGGGATTAAAGGAAGGGATTAACAGAGAACTGGCCAAGTTTGGGGACAGCAAAATGAACATTCTTATCCCTAATAAAAGCTCTTCTCATTGAAAATTCAGGAAGACAGTCAGCCTTTCTCCAGTAAGCATCTCCATTTACTTCAGGTTTGATCTCATTTCTGTTGGTGCTCAACAACTAGGATTACTATTAGAAGGTACAGCATTAAGTTATAGAGAAGTGTTGGAAGAAATATGTTTTGGGTTCAGTTCCAAGTAGGGAAAAAGACACTGGAAACATGGTGGCTGTTTGGAAATATGGTTTTAATGGTGGACAGGATCACATGCCTTGATGATGTTGGGTGAAGAAGAAAAAGGGCAGAGATGCTGCCCTGGTTTTATGGCCTCTCTGGGCCCCACCCTAGAGCTTCCTGTTCCTGTGTAAGAAATGTATTCTGATTGGTGGTCAGACTCCCAGGGGGCAGGGGTCTTAGCTAACTTTGTAGGCTATCTCTCTCCCAGACTTGGTTGAGCCTTGCTGGCTCAATCTTCCCAGGTGCCATGTGATGAGTTTCTGTTGCTAGATGGGTCCTATTATGTCCTGGAGGAAGCTGGCTCAGGCCTTAATGGCCCATTGACAGAGGTCAGGTAGCTGAGTTTCTGCCTCCCTTTTAGGGGGAAAGGTTCTGCCCTTTTAATATTTCCTAAAATATTTCATTTTTCTAGGAGAGGGTGGGTGCTAACCAGGGGTGAAATCAGTGGTGAATTTCAAGTAATTTAACAACCAGTTCTCTGCCTTAATGATTTCTTCCAACAACCAGTTTGCCAAATTGCTCAGAAAGTTAACCACTGGTTCTCCTGAATTGGTGCGAACTGACCAAATCCCACCACTGGGTGAAATCCAGCAGGTTCTAACAGGTTCTGGAGAACTGGTAGCGGAAATTTTGAATAGTTCAGAAAACCGGCAAATACCACCACTGGCTGGCCCCAGAGTGGGGTGGAAATGGAGATTTTGCAGTATTCTTCCCCTGGAGTAGGGTGGGAATGGAGATTTTGCAATATCCTTCCCCTGCCATGCCCACCAAGCCACGCCCACAGAACTGGTAGGGAAAAATTTTGAATTTCACCCCTGGTGCTAACTTCCTACAAAAGGCAGAAAAAAATGAGGCAGAGAAAGTTCACTTTTTCCTTCTGTCATTCTCCAGAAACCTACTCTAGGCCTTACCACTTATAACACTACAGTGCCACTTTTCATTCTAACACCTGATTGTTTAACTTCTAGGCCAGTGATGGCTAACCTTTTTTGCCGTCACGTGCCAAAGGCGGGGGAAGCACAGGGGGGGGGGTTGTGCATGTGTGTGCCCACACCCATAATTCAATGTCCCGTGCACCGCCCCCCCTGTGCATGTGCGTGCAACACCAGCACCTCTGTGCTCCCCCTGCTTTTGGCACGGTGGTCCCAGTAGGAACCTGGGGAGGGCAAAAATGGCCTCCCTCCCCCCCTGAGGCCTTCTGGAGGCTGGAAACAGCCCGTTTTCCAACTTCCGGTGGGCCTGGAAGGCCTGTTTTTCACCCTCCCCAGGCTCCAGAAGCTTTCTAGGAGCCTGGGTAGGGTGAAAATGGCCTTCCCCATCTCCCCGGAGGCCCTCCAGAGACCAGAAATGGCCCATTTCCTGACTTCCAGTGAGCCCGGAAGGCCCAAAAATCAGCTGGCTGAGCTAGGGCAATGCTCACGTGCCCACAGATACAGCACTGTGTGCCACCTGTGGCATGCGTGCCATAGGTTCGCCATCACGGTCCTGGGCCTTCTTTTAAGCAAAACAGAGAAGCTAGTCAGCTAAGGTTTCCCAAAGTCTATTGATGGGGAACTTTGCCTGCAGGAGAGAACATCGGGGAATGAAGGGATATTTTGCAATTTACATGAGAAAGGCTCCATTCATACAACATGATTATCTGTATACACGCACACCGCACACTAAGCTTCTTCAATTTTAACTTTGGTTTCTTGTGTGCATGTGTGTGTTGTGTCTGGATATTGTGTGAAAATGGATTAATGTGTTGTATGAACAGAGCCAACCGGGCAGTGAGGTTTTTTGAAGGCATCTCAGGATTCTTTTAATCCTGGATAATGAACTTTTCTTCCATACTGCTAAACCTCCCCACCATCACTTTCACATTTAGAAGGACCTAGTCCAGTGATAGTGAACCTTTTTGGTGCCGAGCGCCAGAAGTGTGTGAGTGCAAATGCATGCATGCATTCCCAAACTCCCAGAATGCAATGCAAGCGCCCTGTGCATGCGCCCCACCCCATGCATGCACACACGTTGCTCGCCCATGTGCCCCAGTCCCTGCCCTACCCCATTTTGGCTTCCAGGTTGGTGCAGAAGGCTTTCCAGGCTCAAAATGGGGTGCAGAGGGGAGCCTCCTGCACACCCCCACACATGCTTGCCCGCATCCCCCGCATATGTGCGGGAGAGACCCAAAGACCAGCTGGCCAGCGGGAGGCATGAGCACATGCATGGTGGAGCTGGGCTCGGGCGATGGCTGGCGTGCCTGCAGAGAGGGCTCTGCGTGCCACCTGTGGCACATGTGCCATAGGTTCTCCATCATGGATCTAGTCTATCTCAATGGAAAGAAAAAGCCTTATTTATCTCCAGTTGTCTCCTTCTTATTTAAGGAAAGCCAAATGCAATTCCATCTAGACTATAGCAGAATTCAAAGCAAGACCTTTCTTCAACCTGGCATAAGGTCTCTCTGTCTGAGGAGCTATCCATCTCTCATAATGTCTGTCCATATTGTTTAATAAATCCAACATAATTGGCATACTTTGGGTCTTATTGATTAAACAATGTCACCTGATGGAACCTGGGAAGTGAACCTCTTTTGCTGTGGTACAGTAACCATATCTACTGTAGGAAGTTAGCACCCATCCTCTCCTAGGAAAAGGAAATATTGTAGGAAATATTTAAAAAGCAGAATATTATATTTTATCCTGGATGAGAAATGGAGAAACATGTTTTTGGGCAGGAAGCAGACTCACTCTTAATAGCCCCCACCATCCTCAATAGTCCACAGCAGATGTCCTCACTTAAGAGATAAAGAGATAGTTAGGTCTATTCATTTGCAAATGCCCTCACCCAAGATCCAACAAAGATAGGATTAGCTCTCTACCCATCTAGCAACAGAACTCACTACATGGCACCTGGGGAGATTGTATCACCCAGCAAGGCTCAACCAAGCTTGGGACTCAGGACAGACTACAGAGTTGCCCCTGCATGGCCCCGTGGGAGTCTGACAACCAATCAGAATACAAGCTCAAATTCAAAGCCCAACAGACGGCATAAAACCAAGGCACTCACAGCATCTTGGCCCCTTTTTTTTCTGCTCAGGAACTCAATCTCAGGAACTCAAACTCAGGAACTCAGGATCTGATCCTTTCAGGAACTCAATCCATGTGATCCTGTACACCAATAAACCTTCTTTCCAAGCAACTTCCATGAATCCAGTATCTTATCCCACATTTAGAACTGAACCCAGAAGGATATTTCTTCCAACACTACCCAAAGGAAGGTTGACATTAGCCCTGTCCAGATTCATTAAAAAAAAATCCTCAAACCCCAGCTTTCCTCCCAGATCTTAAGAAGTGAGCTCCTTGGACAAATATTGTATGGTTGAAGTACTATTGGTTTTATTTCTTCTGAATATCTTTTGGATAATTCAATAGCTTTCTTGTATTGTTATTTTAATATTGTTTGCTGCCCAAAGTTACTGTGAGTCACTGTGAGGCTGGGCAGTCTTACAAATATGATTTAATAAATTAGAAATGTCAGGGGCATGATGTACTGCTCATACTGCAAATTGTTCTTTACCATGTGCTACTATTATTTGGAAGCAGAAGCTTCTGTAGAGAAGCATCAAAATATAATCGCACTGTGATCTACTGTGTTGCGTGTACTGTTGTCGTTCTACCGACATAAAATAGAACAAGCTGCATGAGATGGAAGCATACAAATCGTTGAAGCTGTTCCCACTGCAGAGGTGTTAGAAAGGAATAGGCCCAGATGGCTGGCTTCTATTAATCACAGCTGCATTTTTTAATCTGCCACTGGGCTATTAATCAGTTCATCACACCAATTAATCGATTAATGCGCTCACTTCTAATTAAACTTAACAGCAGTTTTCACATCCCTAATTTCAATTACACTGCCCTTATGTCTCCTGACTGCTCGTAAATTAACCAGTTTGCTCGCAGGGCAAATAAATGAAATAGATAAGTGAGGAGCATCTGGCTTCATGGCAGCTACTGCCTTGGGGAGAGGGA
This sequence comes from Masticophis lateralis, assembly GCA_030761175.1. Classification (NCBI taxonomy): domain Eukaryota; kingdom Metazoa; phylum Chordata; class Lepidosauria; order Squamata; family Colubridae; genus Masticophis; species Masticophis lateralis. The sequence goes on along the minus strand of JAUDYJ010000003.1, from coordinate 19,340,096 downwards.
GAGAGAAAGAAAGAGAGGTACGCAGAACTGATTTAAGGGGGAAGGAAGGAAAAGTGAGAAGGTTTGGGATTCCTGCAAGATTGTCCGATGCAAAGAATACGAAGTCTCCTATTCCTTTGGTGGTATCTCATACTTTAAAGCCTACAGCAGTTCTATGCTATTTCATGAACACTTTCATTACTGGGCTCTATCTTCCATTGAACCAAACAACAATTTCCCCTCCCTTCTGCGGATTGGGGTGGTGGTGGAAAAATAGCATCCAGATTTCCCTTTTCCTCATTCTTCCTTTGCCACTAACCAACCAACCAACCAACCAACCAACCAACCAAATACATACATACATACATACATACATACATACATGCATGCATGCATGCATATGCAGACAAATAGGCAGGCATACAGAATCCTTACACAGCTATACCTTGTTTTTTAATTCATGCTAAGAGCTGCAACCCCAATGGAGTTGGGCATTACTAAACATTTAGAGCTTAGGCTATAATTACATTTTAATTTACAATTAATGTTTGCATTGCTAGGATTGCAAGGTTTTGAATTAAACACGTGTTCGTGTTCATCAAATTTCAGTGGAAAACATTTATCATTCAGTAACAGGATTTTTATTCTCTGGAGTAGTTTACAGAATAAAAAATAAATAAACCAAAAAAATAATAATAATCAACATCTTCTCCCAAACAGAATTCTTTTCCCTCGATTAAAATAATATCAAGGTATAGCTTTTCTGGCCACCAAGTTAATCTCAGATGAGCAGTCAAAGGTCCACTGGAAAAGAAGCCTTTTGGAGTGCAAGGGAAATTTTTCAACTCTGCGCTTTTTCATGGATGCTTCAGACTTTAGTGAAATAGGAAAGTTAAGATTAGCACCTTCAGTTATTTTGTCCCTTCATTCCCCCGGCCCCACGGCTATTATGTGGTGACATAATAACAGTGTTCCAATCAGCAGTGGGTTCAGGGGTGAAGAGGTTGTAAAAAAAATGCTTTAAAAAACCTCTGACGATTCCAGCTGAGTTGCCTGATCGGCAGAGCCTTTTAAAAGAAAAAAAGCCTCTGACGATCAGGCAACTCAACTGGGATCATCAGAGCCTTTTAAAAGCATTTTCTTACAATCTCTTCGCTGAAGAGGTTGTAGAAAAAATGCTTTTAAAAGTTAAAAAAAAAAGTTGGCCACACCTACCCAGTCACATCACCCACCACCACCATCACCACCAAACCATGCTCACAGAACCAGTAGTAACAAATTTTAGATTTCACCACTGAGTGGGTTCCAATATTCTTACCACCGGTTCTCTTTGCACATGCACCCAGCCTCGAAAACGTGCCTAAATAGGATGACATAGAGCTGGGGCAGGTGAGTGGGCCCACCCACAATCTCCACTACTGATTCGCCCAAATCATCATGAGCTGGCTAAATACCACTTCTGGTTCCAATATCTAAGTTGCTGCAACAAGGAAGAGAGGGTCAATCTCCAAAGTATCTTTTTTTTTAAAAAAAAAAAGGTTTTTTTATTTTTTCTTTCTCATAAACATATCTTAAATGCACAGTTTCTTATCTAACATAAATATTTACTTTTAACTTTCATACTAATGCAATCCTCATCCTAAACAATTTAAGTATGTTTGGGGTTGCGCTTCCACTATTTCATTTCCTTCTTTTACAACAATCCGTCTTCTCCCTCCTCTCTTTTCTTTCCCTCTCTTCTTCCATCTACTCTTCTACTTTCTTCTTTCCTCCTCTCCTTCTCCTTCTCTCCTTCCCCTTCCTTTTCCCCACACCTCCCTTCTTCCTCCCTTCTAACCTTCTCTCCTATTCTTGTTTCCCCTCTCTTTCTTCCTCTCCTAAGTATCTGAAGGTAGAACAAGAAGCAATGGATGGAATCTAATCAAGGAGAGAACCAACCTAGAACTAAGGAGATATTTCCTGATAATCAGTTGCCTCCAGAAGTTGTGTGTGCAACCATTGGCTGAAATGGTATAGGGTTTCCTGCTTGAACTGGGGGTTGGACGGACTAGAAGAACTCCAACTCTAGAAGTCCCTTCCAACTCTATTATTTTGCTATTCTGTCTCAGCTCCTGCCAACCGAGTAGTTTGAAAGCACGTAACTGCAAGTAGATAAATAGGTACCACTTTGGTGGGAAGATAAAACTGCTCCATTTTTTTGCTGTGCTGCAGAGTGTGATGTCATACTGGCCACAGGAGTGTGGGAACATCTTTGGACAGCACTGACTCAATGGCCTAGAAACAGAGATAAGTACCACCCCCCTAAAGTCAGCTACAATAGCAGAGCAAAACCTACAGTGCCTCCTTTTTTTCCCTTTAGAAGCCACAATGGCCAGTTAGCGTAACCTGATCACCCATAGATGAACTGCTTTGAAGGATAATTTGAAAGGAAACCAATGGAAAAACTAAACCAGTCCTGGAGGTATTATTTGTTTGTGGGTTTAAAGGCAAAGAAAACATGTCACAATTTCTATGCAGCCACAGGCTGACGTTCAGAGAATAACTTCACTTTTAAAGAACAAGACGGTTACGTGCTTCCTATCTGCAAATGTTTCCTGCTCTAGATTCTTGTACTTTCCTTCAGGGATCTATTATAAAATACATTCTTGCAGGGTTTTTTTTTTTTTTTTCCTGGTTGCTTTTGTGATCACAGGAGTTTTCTTAGGTCTGCCGGCAAAGTAGATTACAGGAAACATCGATACCAAGGGCAATTGGAAAAGAAAAACGAAAGGGCACACTGGCACTTGGCTATACAAATAAGATCATTTCGACTTTATGTTTTTATTCGGCCGAAGAGAACGTTTTTAATAATGCAGATCGTTGTCCAGCAGGGTAGCTGGCAAATAAAATGTGGGGAAACATAATGGGCCTCTTGATAACAAGCTATTTCTGAATATTGATTTTATGCGTTAAAGAGGGTGCTGCAAAGGCATTCCCACATCCCACTGGCATTTTAATCTTGGACTATGTATGTACAATATCCCAAGGTTAACAAACTCTTTCCTATTTTTCCATCACTGCAACATAACATTGGTAGTAATATCAGGTGTGGTTCCATGAAAGAAAGAATGTCTAAGAAGGGTAAGTAGCATGCAATGTAAAGATAGAGACTTGGAATAAGTTAACTTTATTGTCGCTTTAAATGTACACTAACCGGCATACATTAAAATGAAATTTCGTTGCATACAGCTGTCAAAGGGTTACCACCTCCAATATACACTACATAAATATAACTAACTAACTAACTAACTAACTAATTAACTAACTAACTAACTAACTAACTAACTAACTAACTAACTAACTAAATAAATAAATAAATAAATAAATAAATAAATAGTTATGCATATACCTACAGGTGAAACTCAAAAAATTAGAATATCGTGCAAAAGTTCATTTATTTCAGTAATGCAACTTAAAAGGTGAAACTAATATATGAGATAGACTCATTACATGCAAAGTGAGATAGTTCAAACCTTGATTTGTCATACTTTTGATGATTATGGTTCATGAAAACCCCCAATTCACAATCTCAGAAAATTAGAATATTGTGAAAAGGTTCAATATTCTAGACTCAAAGTGTCCCACTCTAATCAGCTAATTAGGCCATAACACCTGTAAAGGGTTCCTAAGCCTTTAAATGGTCTCTCAGTCTGGTTCAGTAGGAATCACAATCATGGGAAAGACTGCTGACCTGACAGTTGTGCAGAAAACCATCATTGACACTCTCCATAAGGAGGGAAAGCCTCAAAAGGTAATTGCAAAAGAAGTTGGATGTTCTGTGCTGTATCAAAGCACATTAATAGAAAGTTATGTGGAAGGGAAAAGTGTGGAAGAAAAAGGTGCACAAGCAGCAGGGATGACTGCAGGCTAGAGAGAATTGTCAGGAAAAGGCCATTCAAAAGTGTTGGGGACTTTCACAAGGAGTGGACTGAGGCTGGAGTCAATGCATCAAGAGCCACCACATACAGACAGATCCTGGACATGGGCTTCAAATGTTGTATTCCTCTTGTCAAGCTGCTCCTGAACAACAAACAATGTCAGAAGCGTCTTACCTGGGATAAAGAAAAAAAAAAGAACTGGTCTGTTGCTCAGTGGTCCAAAGTCCTCTTTTCTGATGAGAGCAACTTTTGCATCTCATTTGGAAACCAAGGACCCAGAGTCTGGAGAAAGAATGGAGAGGCACACACTGCAAGATGCTTGAAGTCCAGTATGAAGTTTCCACAGTCTGTGTTGATTTGGGGAGCCATATCATCTGATGTTGTTGGTCCACTGTACTTCATTAAGTCCAGGGTCAACGCAGCCATCTACCAGGAGATTTTGGAGCACTTCATGTTTCCTTCCGCAGACGAGCTTTATGGGGATGCTGACTTCATTTTCCAGCAGGACTTGGCACCTGCCCACACTGCCAAAAGTACCAAAACCTGGTTCAATGACCATGGGATTACTGTGCTTGATTGACCAGCAAACTCACCTGACCTGAACCCCATAGAGAATCTATGGGGCATTGCCAAGAGAAAGAAGATAGACATGAGACCAAACAATGCAGAAGAGCTGAAGGCCACTATTGAAGCATCCTGGTCTTCCATAATACCTCAGCAATGCCACAGGCTGATAGCAATGCAGCCACGCTGCATTGAGGCAGTAATTGATGCAAAAGGGGCCCAAACCAAGTACTGAGTACATATGCATGCTTATACTTTTCAGAGGTCCGATATTGTTCTATGTACAATCCTTGTTTTATTGATTTCATGTAATATTCTAATTTTCTGAGATTGTGAATTTGGGGTTTTCATGAGCTGTAAGCCATAATCGTCAAAATTATGACAAATCAAGGCTTGAACTATCTCGCTTTGCATGTAATGAGTCTATCTCATATATTAGTTTCACCTTTTAAGTTGCATTACTGAAATAAATGAACTTTTGCACGATATTCTAATTTTTTGAGTTTCACCTGTACATACCTATATTAGAAACAACACAGTCTAGTTTGGATCTGCCGTAGAAAATTTAAAATTGGCTATCTTGGTTTACATCTATCCAGGGTTGCTCCCAGTTCTGTCCGTTTCTTGACAACCAGTAGTAAAAGCGGAGGGAGGCTCCGCCCACATGCCCGGACGTCATAAGGTACGATCTGCACATGCACAGAAGCGCGCAAGTGTGGTCCCGTTGCAAACTGGTGGTAAAGTTAAGTAGAATCCACCCTGGATCTATCCAACAGCTTTCTTCTCTTTCCTTAATGAGCCATGGTGGCGCAGTAGTTAGAATGCAGTACTGCATTCTGCTGACTGCTGATTGCCAGCAGTTCGACAGTTTGAGTCTCACTGGCTCAAGGTTGACTCATCCTTCCATCCTTCCAAGGTCAGTAAAGTGAGGACCCAGATTGTTGGAGACAATATGCTGACACTATAAACCGCTTAGAGAGGGTTGTAAAGCATGGTGAAGCAGTATATAGGTCTAAGTGCTATTGCTATTATTATTATTATTCCCTTTAATCACCAGGATTTTGTAAAGTAAATGGCTTTTGATTGTAACATTATGGAGCTCATTTTTTGTCCCTATAGGGTCAGCATAAACATGACATACAAATATCGGTTGAGATAAAAAAAAGAGGTATCACCTTTCTCCATAAATTAACAAGCATTATTTCTAAGGAAGAAGTGAATTTCCCTACCTATCTCAAGGTCAGATCTGATGTCCTTGGGTTATCGTTTGTAGGAAGTTTCACTAGTTAAAAGTGGGTTTTTTTCTTTTCCAGATTGCGATATTTATAACACCACGTTTGTCTTCCCTGACTACAGCAAGACGAGAAAAAATTTTTTGCCACGCACAATAATCAGTGCTCATAGGAAGACCTTTCCCTTCTTTCTCACAGTAAGAGCATGACATTGGAGCATTTTTCATTTATCAGATATTTTATGACTCAGGCTCCACATAAGTATTTCATAAAGAACACTTTTTGGACAATATTCATTTCTGTCCCATAGAGCAAAGCTATATTTGCATAAGATGAAATCTAACCTATAATTCTCTCTTTGTGCGGTTGTCTACTATCCCATTGTACATTGCAATTATACTTTTCAGCTCCCTATATATTTTACCAGTTTATATAGAAGTAAATACAAAATTTGGGGGTTTTTCCCTAAGGCCAGATTAAATGTGTGGCTGTCAAATGTGCCAGCCAATAGAGCCAATGTTCCAATATCTTCTCTGCCACAAAGAAGAGGGAAGCTATTTTTTCAAAGCATCTGAAGGTCAGAAGGGAAGCAATGGATGGAAACTAATCAAGGAGAGAAGCAGCCTAAACAAAGGAGAAATTTCCCGATAGTTAGAAATTAATCAGTGGAACAATTTGCCTCCAGAAGTTATGTTTGCTCCAACACGGGATGTTTTTAAGTGCCCAAAGTGGCAATCAAAGCCATGTCACCCGGCACGCGCGGCCTTGCCTGTTTGTCTTCCGGGTTTCTGGCGTGCATGCATGCACCATGGTCAGCTATCCTTCGTGCGTGCGGCAGTGCTGAAAAACGGTGTGTGCATTCATGCCAGCCAGCTGATTGTCGGGTGCGCATTTGCGCCAGAACCCAGAAGTTTGGATTTTCCGGAGCATGATCCCTTCGGATGCGCAGCACTACTGAAAACCGGCCTACGCATATGTGTCAGCCAGCTGATCATCGGGCATGCATGCAAGCCAGAACCCAGAAGTTTGGCTTTTCTGGAGCGCAGCCCCAGTGAGTGTGGAGGTGCGATGTTTCTGCACAACCTTTTTGGCACTTGGTGCCGAAAAGGTTCGCCATCACTGGTATAGGGTTTCCTGACTGAGCAGGGATTGGAATAGAAGACCTGTTATTCTGTTACTCAGTTTGGTGTAATAATTAAAGCATCAGGCTAGGAACTGGGAGACTGTGAGTTCTAGTCCTGTCTTAGGCACAAAGTACAGCTGGTGGCCCTTGTGCCAGTCGCTCTCTCTCCACCTTGGAAAGGAGGCAATGGCAAACTACTTCTCCAAAATCTTGCTCAGAAAATTGCAGGGACTTGTTCAGGCAGTCTCTTAGAATCAGACACGGTTGAATGGAAAGGGGGAAAAAAAGATTTCAAAAGATTGCTATCTCTCAAAGATATTGCCCATGCAATGGTATTGACTTGGAAACGGTGGATCATATTTTACTGCACTGCTTTTCCCACAAGAGTTTGCAGCAGAACATGGTCTGGGCTGTTTTAAAATTGAAAGCAGGAGAAAGATATTTCTGAATATGTTAAATTTTTACTCTCAAATAAAATTACAGTGGAGATAGCTGAATGTTTTAACTGTGGCTATAAAATTAATAAACCAATAAATCAAATGGGCTTAAATTTACCTGTCAGGCTGCATTATCTTATGCTAAACCTTTTGATTATATTTGTAGGCTGTTATTCAGGTCTCTGGCATTAAAAAAACTGCAATGCATTACAATACCACCCTACTGACTTGAATGCAGAATGTCTGCATCTTTCTTCTTTTAATAATCCATAGCTCCCTTAAGGATATTTGTGTGTGTGTGTGTTTGTGTGTGTGTGTGTCTACATGCATATGTACCTATGTACATACGTCATATGTACATATGTACATACCTACATACCTACATACATATATACTGTATATATATTTTTACCATCCTGCACTTGTGGAACGTTCTCTAGAATCAAGGTTTTGAGAGCCAGTATGGTCTAGTGGTTAAGGCACTAGGCTAGAAACCAGAAGATCATGAGTTCAAATCCCACTTTAGCCATGAAAGCCAGCTGGGTGACCTTGGGCCAATCACTCTCTCTTACCCCAATCCACCTCACAGGGTTGTTGTTGTTGTGAGTGGGGAAAAGAGGAAAAGGTAGGAGTACTAAGTGTGTTCACTGCCTTGAATTAGTTGTAAAAATAATAAAGATGGCGTACAAATAAATAAACAGCATATCTTTGTCTCTCTAGCAGGTGTCCTACTATCTAGTGCCGTGATGGTGAACTTATTGCACACGTGACACAGGTGGCACGCGGAGCCATATCGGTGGGCACACAAGCATTGCCCTAGATCAGCTCCAGTGCGCACGTGCCTTCTGGGCCCACTGGAAGTTGGGAAACAGGCTGTTTCCGGCCTCCGGAGGTCTCTGGGGCGGGGAGGAGGCCCGTTTTTCATTCCCCCCTCCAGTCTCCAGAGCCTTTCTAGGAGCCTGGGGAGGGCAAATCAGCCTTCCCCACCCACTGGAGGCCCTCCAGAGGCCAGAAAACAGGCTGTTCAATCCACTGCTCAAGCAGGAAACCCTATATCAGTGATGGCTAACCTTTTTGCCATCCCATGCAAAAAGCAGGGGGAGCACGGGGGGGTGTTGTACATACATGCACGGGGGAGCACAATGAATTATGGGTGTGGGCACGCATGTACACAACCCCCCCACGCTCCCCCCACTTTTGGCACATGATGGCAAAACGCCATCACTGCTCTAGCGCCTATAGAAACAGCATGCAAGACAAGAGGGTTTCAGAGGATATTATAATCATGCTGATGGAACAGATTTAAAACAGGGTCAGTTTAGCTTCTATATAAATTGAACTATTTTCTTCTTTGCTTCTGAATCTACCCGATTCTGCCATTTGTGTTCCTTCAAAGCCAGATTGGCCAATTAAGTCATCAATGACCCATGGACATTTAAGAGCGGTTGATAAAGGAGTTGAATGAAAATGATAATTGCATCAATTTATCCGTACTGTGGACTTTTAATATATCCAGGTAGACACACAACCCTTTTCTTTTACTCACAGATTTTCAATGCAGCTTCTTAATCAAATTCAAAGCCCTCCATGTGTTCATTTCCATCTCCAGCGTTTTTCAATTTTCTCGTCTTCTACCTGAGGCGCTGCTGACTCAGAGGCCAAGCTCTCCCTTATGCTGCCCTTATAACCCATTCTGCTTTTATTACATCTGCCACCTTTCTCGGTTATTTGATTTCACCCCAAACCTTTCCTTTTTTAGCCTATTGCTCTAGTTCAGCTACAACTTAGAAGTATCCAATAAAAATACCCAGTCATCCCAGAAAACATGGACAAAAATATCTAACAAAGTGGCAACACACTACCAAGAATGACTGGAGACTCAAAACAGATGATATAGAAGCAGAGGTGAAATCCAGCAGGTTCTGGAGAACCGTAGTGAAAATTTTGAGTAGTTCGGAGAACTGGCAAATGCCACCTGAGTGGGGTGGGCATAGAGATTTTGCAATATCCTTCCCCCAGGCGTGGGGTGGAATGAAAGGAGATTTTCCAATATTCTTCCCCTGCCATGCCCACCAAGCCACGCCCACCAAGCCACACCACACCACGCCCACCAAACCACCCCCACAGTACCAGTAGTAAAAAAAATTGGATTTCACCACTGTGTAGAAGCATTATTTGCACGTTTCCCGCAACAATGTGGGTCCTCGTTTTACTGATCTTAGAAGGATGGAAAGCTAAGTCAACCTTGAGCCAATCAGGATCGAACTCCAGGCTGTGGTCAAAGTTTGCAATACTGCACTTTAACCCCTGTGCCACCAGGGCTCCTTCAACATGTAAATGTGCATGTTGCTGTATATATAAATTATTCAGGGCTTAACTCCAACAAACAGATAGGAAATTAGGATTTGATGGGATCCAATTGCTGGGTACAAATGGTTTTTCCAAATTCTCCACCAAGTATGGAGATAGAAACATCAGGTGGATGGTTCTTTGGACTAAGAAATATTGAAGGAAGAGAGCTGTGTTAATCTAAGGAGGCAAAAAATCAGGAGGAGTTCAGATACACCAGCGCTGGGTTTCAGATATTGTTACTACCAGTTCACCACACACATTCAAGCTCGCTTTGCTTGCACGTGCACCTTCCGTGCATACGCCTGGCCTCAAAAACATGTCTAAATAGGACAGCATAGTGCCAGGGTGGGTGGGTAGGTCCACTCGCGATCTCCACTACCGGTTCCGGTGAACCTGTCTGAACCGGCTGAATACCACCTCTGGATAGCACCTTTTCTGACTAACACATTTTATTACAAATGGCATCTGAGTTGAATTTTTGCAAAGGATGGAGCAATTCTTCAGCAATATCTCAAGGCTGGGATAATTCCCTCTTCAGCAGCCCTCAAGATGATGGACAGAAAGCTGTAGGCAGAAAGAAGAGCAGATAATAAGAAAGAGGTTCTTCACGCAGACCCCTTGGCTGCTTTGTAATAAAACAGGATTCAACACTCCTTCCGTCTATGATCATCTTACTAAAATTCGTCTTTCTTAACATGAACTTCGCATTGATTCGTTAGAAGTCTATTTTGCAGGATCCATGATGCTCTCTGAGATTAGGGTTTTGTTTTTTTGTTTTTGCAAACCATCAAGCTCAGAGAGCACCAAGGATCGTACAGTTCAACCCTGGGCTACAAATATCTTCTTCTTTCAGTCTATATTGCTTTTCCTGCAAGAGCTCAAGGTGGTATTCATAGCCTTCTCTTCTGCAGTTTTCCCCATCACAGCAACTGTGGCTTGTAGGTTGGGCTTAGAGATCATGACTAGCCCAAACTCATTGTGAGGTGAGCTTTCGTGGCCAAGAGTGGATTTGGATCTGAATCTCCTCTGATCCTGATTGGAGGAGGAAGTTTAAGGTATTTTACCTTAAACCCTGAAATACAAAAGGGAATAGTTCTTTCACAAGAAGGAGCGAGAACTCTCAGGGGGGAAAATGCAAGATAATTTCTTTGCCTGGTATTCATTCAACCTGGTGCAACTAGCTTCTTGTGAAGAAAGAGTTCTGCACAAAATGCTAGGAAAAGAGAACATATCTCCTCCAAGACTCCATAGAACAGGGGTGTCAAACTCACGTCATCATAACAGAGTCACATGATGTATCAGGGCATTTTTCCCCTTCACTAAATCAGGCATGGTTATGGCCAGCGCATGATGCATCAGGCTGGAGTTTGACAGCCCTGCCATAGAATAACAGAATTGGAAGGGACCTTGGAGGTCTTCAAGTGAGACTTCCAAAATCCCACTTCCAAAGTCCCACTCAGGTAAGAAACCCTGTACCCTTCCAGACAAATGGCTCTTCTTAAAAACCTCCAGGAAACTGACCAAGGAGAGATTCAACCTAGAAATGAGGAGGAACTTTCTGACAGTGAGAACAATCAACCAATGGAACAGCTTGCCTTCGGAAGTTGTGGGAGCTTCATCACTTGAGACTTTCAAGAAAAGATTGGACTGCCATTTGTCAGAAATGGTGTAGGGTCTCCTGCTTGAGTAGGGGGTAGATGACCTATAAGGCCCTTCTAACTCTGTTAATCTGAATGGCCTAGGCACAAAATGGCTGCCTGCATGTCTTCAAAGCTAAACTATTGAAGTGTATTTTGTTATTTATTTTTATTCAGTTTGGATGCTACCTGATTCTATCCAACTCGCCCCTTCTTCTAGCTTCCCAGGATGCTTGCAATCAGCCCACTATCCTTTGTGGGTGGGTGTTTTATACACACGCTTCCAAAGGTTAACACCATTTTCATTTTGTAAAAAATTACCACAGGTAGTCCTTGATTTACAACCTCAAAATTTCCACTGCAAAGCAAGGCAGTTGTTAAGTGAGGTTTGCCCCATTTTACAACCTTTTTGCCACAGTTGTTAAGTAAATCCCTGCAGCTGCTATGTGAATCAGGCAATTTGTAAACCCAGCCAGTGGATGGTGTTGTTCTTAGGATCTAAAAAGCAAAGCTGGAGACATAATGGGGAGGGTGTCTTTCTCTCCCAATATAAAAGGTAAAGGTAAAGGTTCCCCTCACACATATGCTAGTTGTTCCCAACTCTAGGGGGCAGTGCTCATCTCTGTTTCAAAGCCGAAGAGCCAGCGCTGTCCGAAGACATCTCCGTGGTCATGTGGCCGGCATGACTCAACACCAAAGGCGCGCAGAACGCTGTTACCTTCCCACCAAAGATGGTCCCTATTTTACTACTTGCATTTTTTACGTGCTTTCAAACTGCTAGGTAGGCAGAAGCTGGGACAAGTAACGGGAATTCACCCTGTTACCCGGCACTAAGGATTCGAACTGCTGAACTGCCGATCTTTTGATTGACAAGCTCAGCATCTTAGCCACTGAGCCACCGCATCCCAGTATATAAGACTGCTAAAATTCTAACGTTCTAAGTCTTCTAAAGAAAGTGGAAGGAGGAAAGAAGAGAGAAACATTCAAACTAAGTACCTTGCAATTAGCTGACAACCCGTGGTTTCTGGATCAGACATGCATCTCATAACTGCGTGTTAAGAGCATTTATATACAGAGCTGGAAGATCTATAAACTCCCACAATGGACGAACGGAAAGTGGGAAAAGTGGTGGAACTGACTGAAAAGGGAAAACAAGATGTCCTAATCCAGAAAATCGATGCATCCAGCTTTGTTTCCACTTGGACACCACTTCTAGACCTGGTACTTGAAACAGCAAAAAGAAAAAGAAAAAGAAAAAAGAAAAGAAAAGAAAAGAAAAGAAAAGAAACCTTTATTTTGGGTTTTGATGATTAGCTTGTTGTTATAGAAAAGGCTAGTGGTTATGAATTATATGAGTAAAAAGTTGAGAGTGTAATTTTGCTTTGTAATTTACTGGATTGAAAAAAAGTTGGAAATTGCTGCTTTAAAAAAAAATCTTTTTCCTTCCCTTCACATCTCTTTTCTCTCCTCACATTTCCCTTGTTTTTATTTTCAATGGTATTTTACATTAAGATAACCATCCATAAAACCTTTGAAAGAAGTTTTTGATCTGGCTAGTTGATCTGGACTGTAAAAAGCTGGATAACTTCTAAATGGAGGGCTGGATTTCATAGATCCGGTAGTCCGTATATAACATTTGCGTTGTTAAAAAAAAAAAAAAAAACAACCAACAACAGTCTCAGTCCAGATGGAAAACCTCTCGAGAGCACCAGATTAGAAAAGGCTTGTTTAAAATCCATCTTAATTTTAGCCTGGTGGGGGTGGCTGGGGTTATTTAGGGTTCCCCCCTCCCCTTCTCTTTATCGCTATGAACAGCAGATGGCACTAAGATCTTACAATTTTCACTGATCATTTTGAAAGGATGGGGTTGGTGAGGAGTGGAGGTGTAAGAATGGAGTGCCTTTCTACCAGTCAGTGGGATTCTATGCAAATATCTAGAAAATTATATATTGATCCTTTTCTAATGCTGAAGAATGCATAGTTGCATCCCACAAGTAAGCCCAAGTTAATTGGTTTTGGGAACATGTAAATTGCAGCTTTATATTAGGTTTCTCACTGCTGAATATTTCAGAGAAATGTAGAATCACTGCATAATGGATGGTTATAAAATACAACCAAAGATTAAAATACTGTTAAGACTATTAGCTTATTTTTTTTCCCATCAGCACTGCTTCAAAAAGATAGTTTATTTGTTTTTCCAGAGTTTACCGATTTCATATACTTCCTGCTGACAGTTTCTTGGTAATTGTTGTTTTCAACAAATCTATTGCTTTACTGTTTTTCGATATTCTGATTCCAGGACCAATTTTATTTTTAAAATTTATTTGATTTCTAAAATGAGAGAGGTGGTCATGAACAAAAGACCATTTGGGTTAGCTTAAAATTGCCTCACCCTTCAATCCAGATCAGATTTATCTGGGTGTAATAAATACAGGCATGGAAACTATGCCTGTACTTTATACAGCTTCTGTATACAGCTGTTCTTTATACAGCTTCTGTATAAAGTAACAGAACCACTGCTGTGTAATTAAGATTCACATTTGTGAAGTGTTCACATTTCATACTGAATCATAACAAGATTCGTTGAATTTTCACCTAGCATCATACATGAAGTTAGATTCAAGATACTTTTAAACACAGTGTGTAATAAACCCCCAGCTGATTGTGCTTCATTTAATAAACCGGTGATGGCGAACCTGTGGCACACGTGCCACAGGTGGCACGCAGAGCCATATCTGTGGGCACACGAGCATTGCCCTAGCACAGCTCCAGCATGCATGCGTGCACCAGCCAGCTGATTTTTGGGCCTTCCGGTCCCACTGGGAGTCGGGAAACAAGCCATTTCTGGCCTCCGGGTGGCCTCTGGGTGGGTGGGGAAGGCAGTTTTTGTCCTCCCCAGGCTCCAAGGAAGCCTCTGGAGCCTGGGGAGGGCGAAAAAACAGGCCTACTGGGTCATTGCATGCCAAAAGTGAGGGTCACATAGGTCACGCACGCATGATCCCCACTTTTGGCACACGATGGCAAAAAGGTTAGCCATCACTGCAATAAACCATGGCTAAACAAACCATAGTTTCATATAGCATGGAAATAGAAACCAGGTGCAAAACTAACACCTGTAGTGCACAATTATTTTAAAAGTGTACTTCTTCATCAATTCAATTTACACATGTGTGGGTTTGCAGCTGGTCTCCACAGGTAGCAAAATGCTGTGGTAGTACCTATGTTGGCAGAATCGATGACAGAGCCCAGGTGAAAAATCTATTTTTATATTGCCACAGCTTCTTTCTCAGATGCTCTTAGAAACAGTTTCAGCACAATCTCAGAGAGCGAATGCTACTTGGAGACTCTAGCTTTGATTTATTGTAGATGTGTGGTAGCTCTCCATTGAAGCCCTGAAGTTCTAAAACGATTACTGTCTTGATTTCTTTCGCATGTCTTCAGGCAGAGCTAGGAAAAGAAGGTAATGAGGATGTCTACATTAATCTTCAATGAATTCCCTGCTAGCATGTTGACCTCAAAGCAGCTCTTTTCCAGCTTTTGTGTGACCTTCAAGAATTGTTGGACTGAAACACCCATCATTCCTAACTATAGCATAATGCTGTTGTCATAGGCTATGGTCATAGTCTACAGAAATCTAGAAGTCCATATAGAAATATAGTCCAGCAATATTTGTACACGTCGAGCCTGGAAAGGGTTTGGTGAAGTAGAAAGAATGGATTCAGACATAGAATATTGTAGAATCTATTCCAGCTTGCATTGGTTCCAAATGATAGAAAACTAGCATAGGACAGGAATATTATTCTTTTCCTGAATGTCAAAAAGCTTTATTTGAAGAACATGCTTTGATTTATTCTTACAAGTCCATCCCCACCCCCCATCCCTGCCGCCCATGTGTCTTGACATGGAGTAGTCTTGATCAAGAGAAGGCAACCCTTCAGTAGCTGGAGGTTCATGTACTCAAATAAGCAAGCAAACAAAAATTAGTGAGCTCCTGGAAATAGGGTGATGACATAATGAGATTAGATGAGTGACCAGTTACAGCATACCAGCCATCTCTTTTTTGACTGATGTGAATTGGGGAATGTGTTGCTGATGTGAATTGGGGGATGTGTTGCTGTTGTTAGTTGCAAAGTCGTGTCCAACCCATCATGACCCCATGGACAAATGTTCTTCCAGGCCTTCCTGTCCTCTCCAATCCCCCAGAGTCCATTTAAGCTCACGCCTACTGCTTCAGTGACTCCATCCAGCCACCTCGTTCTCTATTGTCCCCTTCTTCTTTTGCCCTCAATCTTTCCCTGCATTAGGCTCTTCTACAGTGAGTCCTTCCTTCTCATTAGGTGGCCAAAGTATTTGAGTTTCATCTTTAGGATCTGGCCTTCTAAAGAGCAGTCAGGATTGATCTCCTCTAGGACTGACCGGTTTGATCGCCTTGCAGTCCAAGGGACTTGCAGGAGTCTTCTCCAGCCAAGAGTTCAAGAAGCCTCAATTCTTTGGCACTCAGCCTTCCTTATGGTCCAACTTTCACAGCCCTACATTGCAACTGAGAAAACCATAGCCTTGACTATATGCACTTTCGTTGGCAGGATCTCTGCTTTTTAGAATGCTATATAGATTTGCCATAGCTTTCCTCCCCAGGAGCAAGCGTCTTTTAATTTCTTGGCTTCAGTCCCCATCTGCGGTGATCTTGGAGCCCAGGATATATTTTTATAGATATATAAAGTCATTATAAGACTTAATCCTCCTATTTGTCTTCTCAAAATTAAAATTAGGCTGCTGATTTTGCATGGGTTAGTGCCCATCTTTGGTCACTATATATTGGGGATTTTTTTTTTTTTGAGGGGCGGAGACTACTTACAAATTGTGATCTACCATTTTTTCCCTTCTAGTCTTGAGATTCTGGCTGGCTGACCCCTTGTGTGTGTCATTCCCCTTTTTGGATAGATGAACCATAGAATCATATGGTTAGAAAATCCTTTGAAGCTCATCTAGTCCAATCCCTGCTCAAGGAAGAAATCCTGATACCATCCCAGACAAAGGGCCAAGCAATCTTGGCTTAAACATCTCCATGTCCCCAGGCTGTTTCATTGATTAATAACCATCATGGGAAGGTAATTCCTCCTTAGTTTGGATTTGAGTGCCTTTATAAAGCTTCCATCTGTTGGTTCTTCTGTTTTTTTCCCCTACTTCTTCCCCAACTATGGGGAATATGTGCACATCCCCTTTCCAGCCCTTAAAGTATTTGAAAACTGCACCCATCTCTCCCCTGAGCCTTCCCTTCTGTACAAACATACCCAAATCCTTTAACCATTCTTCAAATGATTTAGCCTCCAAACTCTTTATTGATGAGCTTTGTCACATATATTTTGCTCTCTTTCTAGTTTCCTAGCATCTTCTTGGAGAAGACTCCTGTGAGTCCCTTGGACTGCAAGGCGATCAAACCAGTCAGTCCTAGAGGAGATCAACCCTGATTGCTCTTTAGAAGGCCAAATCCTGAAGAGGAAACTCAAACACTTTAGCCACCTAATAAGAAGGAAAGACTCACTGGAGATGAGCCTAATGCTGGGAACAATTGAGGGCAAAAGAAGAATGGGACAACAGAGAATGAGGTGGCTGGATGGAGTCACTGAAGCAGTAGGTGTGATCTTAAATGGACTCCAGAGAATGATAGAGGACATGAAGGCCTGGAGGAACATTGTCCATGGGGTCACGATGGGTCGGACACGACTTCACAACTAACAGCAACAACAGCACCTTCTTGTATTGCAACAATGAAAATTGTTCCAAGTATTCCAGTATTCCAAGGTCAGTCTGACAATGCAGCATCGAGCAGAATGATCATTTGCTGTGATTTGGACACTTCATCTCTCTTGATGCAACCCAAGGCTGCATGAGCTCTTTTGGCAGCTGTCACACACACCACTGGCCCAGTAGGGCAGAATCATAACCTTGGCACCCTTCCAGATTATTGTTAGGCAGTTTTGGGTATTCTGTATGCAAAAAGAAAAAAAAAAGTCATCAGCAAATAGGCATCAAGCCAGATAGGAGTATTGCCTTACTGAGGCTTCAGCTGCCTCCAAAGAAACATATGGAGAAATTTCTTCCTGAATTATATTCTTGCTACTCAAGAACAGACTTATTCTTGCATCAAAAACGAAACAAAAACAAAATCAGGGGTCCTTGGTGCTCTATGAGCTGGCTTGTTTTCTTGCAAATGTTACATTACCTTAACTAGGTAACATCATTGGTGCTAGACAATGACGATGCTACCTAGTTAGGGTAATGAAACATCTGCAAGAAAACAAGCCAGCTCAGAGAGCATTAAGGACCTTTCATTTCAACCGTGAGCTACAAGTATTCTCCTTTATTGGTAAAAACAAAATCATCTGAGCAACCAACAAAGTCCATCAGTGCAGTTCAGTGGTGAAATCTGAACCCATTTGCTATCGGTTCACTGGCCATGCATGCATGCTCAATGCTCGCCAAACACATGCTGTGTGCACATGCGCAGTGTTCACCAAATGTGCGCTGCATGCGTGCATTCACCGTATGCACCAAAAGGAGGCTTAGGAAGGTAAGTAGAACAGTGAGGGGGAATCAACTGTGCAGCGCGATTTAGCTTTGCTAGAAAGCAGGATTTCTAGCAAAGCTAAACCGCGCGGCACAGCTATCATTGGAAATACCGGTTCAGAGGAACTGGTAGCTTTTTTAAACTGGTAGCTCAATTGAACTGGTAGTTTTTATCATTACCGGTTCGCCCAAACCAGAGTGAACCGGTAGCATTTCAACCCTGGTGCAGTAGTTTGCTGGTTCTTCAAGGTGTGTTCCCCAGTTGGACTGGCCTGAAAATGTCCAAAAGCCAACTAGATTTGAAATTCCTTTATTCATTTAAACAACTGGGGCATTAATCATAGCATCTAACATTATAATAGAGGAGGCAGGAGACACATAGTTCACAGCTGTCTTCTCTAACAACCTGAAACCATTTTTCAGTATTGGCCCACCTAAGGAAATCTTCTCTCTATGCCTGATGCTTGGGTTGGCCATTTCTGAATCTTGATTTATGACTAAAAGATCTTGCCAGCTTCCTATGTTTCCACATAGACTTCTCAATTAGCAGAGCAAACTTAGGTCTGTTCAGAAGAAAATCCCTTTAGACTCGTGCATGAGTCAGGATGGGATTGGAACCTAAAACTTAAATATTTAATCAAAGCGATGCACATAGTGAATCAAATAGCAGGTATGATATGCATATTTAATACAAACGCATGGGAATAGGTGTTCCCATAGAGCATTCCTCATTTTTCTCTCATCTCTCTAAAGTCTGCGGCAACATTTGCATTATCTCAAAACAAAGAAACTATGTTCAGGCTTTTTAAAAAAACCAATGTGAAAATGTAATTAATAAACGTATTGCTCCATCAGTCAAAAGTCAACCGGTTAATTGATTAAAATGCCTGTGTTCGCAGTCTATAAATGTGTGAAAACCAGAAGTTTCTTTTCTCTCTTTTTTTTCTTTTTTCCATCATAAATATGTAAGCTTAGGAGAAAAATTCCTCAGGAGTAGACGGCAAGTACAGACACTGTGTGAAGGAAATAAAATGAAAAAAAAAAGTGAAAGGATGCAATAAAAGGAGAGTTAGTACAGTCATATGACAGTCTTGGTGAAGAGATCAAAAGAAGGAATCTTGTAAATTACCTGCGTTCTGACCTTTTTACTGAGACAGTAAAAAGCACACGATTAGTCCCAAAACCCCTATTTTTATTTCAACAGCTGTGGATTATGTTCATTCCCAGCCCGTAATGACTCACAAATAGTTTGTAAAAAGTCTGACAGAAATCTGCCACAGTCCTTCGGGATAAGGCTGATAAGCACCCACCTTTATCTCCCTTGATACGCTGCCAAAGACTTAATTGGCAATTAGCTTTGCAAGGCCACATGGAGCAGAGAGTCAAAATGGAGCTTCAGAAGTTAAACCGACCAGAATGAACAAAGTTGCTTCCTGCAAAGGCTCATGTGCCTTTGCTCCTCCTTTATGTCTTATGGGAGGGCCCAATCATCTCCAAGCCCTACTCCTGAGTCATCCCTTTTGTTTTAACTGTTCTTGCCTTCTGACAGCTCTGCGCATGTGTGTACTGGGAACAGGCTCCCCCTGCTCCTCTGCCTCACTGATGTCTGACTTTGGAGGCTCCAGAGTCAGCACATAGCTCCCAGATGGCCCTGGCCCCATATCTGCCTCTGACGCAGAGCCCTTGTCCGAGCTTTCCCCAGACTCAGAGCTGGCCCATGTTCCTCCCCAACCTCCTCACTGTCTGATTCTGCTGCCAGCTCCGGAGGCCATCAACGGATCACAACAACCAGGCCTTTTTAAAGCATCCTTTTAAAGCATTCTTTTTTAGAACTCTTTGAAGACAGTGGGCTCTTTAAGAAACAGGACAGGGCGAAAGAGGATATCTTTAAAAAGGAAGGCTGGTGAAGGCACACTGTAAGTCTTCCTCTAAGAATCAATGTCTTCATGTCCGAAAATGATTCATGTAGCAGATAAGGTTGAAGTTTGGACAATGAGAAGCAAAATAGCAGATTATCAACAGGGCAAACATTTTCCCAGCTGAAAGGAAGGCCTGGATTCTGCAGAGATTTTGTGTTATCTGAGTGAATCTTGGGGTTTTTTTGTCCATGTGTCATTTGAAAGAGATTTCAATCATCTGCTGGTCTCAGTGAATAAGAGGAGAAAATGTGCTTCAAAGCCAAACAACAGAGGTAAAGAAATATTTTAGTATTATTATATATTCACCAGTGGTGGGATTCAATTTTTTTTACCACCGGTTCTGTGGGTGTGGTTTGGTGGGCATGGCAGGGGAAGGATACTGCAAAATCCCCATTCCCTCCCCCCTCCTGGGAGAAGGATATTGCAAAATCTCCATTCCCACCCCACTCCTGGGAGAAGGATATTGCAAAATCTCCATTCCCATCCCACTCTGGGGCCAGTCAGAGGTGGTATTTGCCAGTTCTCCAAACTACTCAAAATTTCCGCTACCGGTTCTCTCAAACCTGTCAGCATCTGTTGGATTTCATCCCTGGTTTTCACCCATGGAATTCCATGCTGCAATGCACTGCATTGAACAAAACAAGGATGGGCAGTTATCAGCACAAACAACTCAAGAGTTGGGTCCAACTTCCAAAACAGTTGGATTTTTTTAAGGTAAACTTATCAAATTGCAAACCCATTGTTAGTGACAATTCATAGAAGGCCTGATCCAAGTTAATTTGCAAGGAAATGCAGTTAGTCCTCCATTTGACTATCATAATGGTGCCCATGACCATAATGGTCACACAAGTTGTAATAGCCATAAAACAAGTTGGTCAGATGTCTAAATAATTTTTTGATGTTTTTTATTGCGGTCATTAAGAGAATCACTGCAGTCATATAGTGAATCTGCAATCATTATGTGAATGCTACAGTTGTTAAGCAAACCAATGGTTTCCCATGGGCAGAGTTTGGCTGGAAACTGAAAGCAACTGCCAGTTCTTGGCAAAACCATCATAAAACATTATTACATGACCCCAGAATGCTGCAAAAAGGAGCCATCTTACCGAATGCCCAAAGTGTAGTCATGTGACTGTGCAGGAGGGGGCAACTATCAGTCCCAGTTCGGGTGAACCGGTGGTGGTGGCAGCGGGAGGTTCCCCCCTCCTGCCCGGATGTCATCATGGACGCTCTGCGCATGCATAGAAGCTCTGCGCATGCATAGAAGCACTGCGCACAAACGAAGCAAGCGCACACTCCCAGTTCCGAACCAGTAGCGAAGGTAAGAGGAACCCACTACTGGTATCACCTTGCAGGAAACTACTGAAATATATTCTCATTCTGTTTTTCTATGTTTTTCTATGATTCTTTAAAAAGTGATGATCTAACACGCAAGAGAAGCTTTGGGATCATGCTAGTGAAGAAAATTCAAACTGGGTTTCCCATCAAATGGGCTGGGCATTGCATATGAGCTTATGAACACTTTGCTTCAGGAATTTTGAAATAAATGTATGGTTTGTATGCCTCTCTTAGGGAGCAGCCTCTCTCCAATTCTTCAGTGTGCCTCAAGAACAGCTGTCAAAAATTTTGCAAAACAAAAGTCGGCAAACCTTCAAAATCAACTGACAGGGAATTCATAGGGACATAAGGACCTTTGGTCTTCCTTTTTTTTTTTTATCCTCCCTTCTTCTTCTTTTCTCCTGTGGGGTTCAAAACTTCCAAGTCAGCAAGCAAAGAGAAATCATGACAAATAATATCTGGTACAATGAATAATAATAAAGCCCAAGAAAGAGATTTAGGACTAGGGGGAAGGTGGGAAGGGGGGGGGAGAATCTATAAAGTCAGTGATGATTCAGCAGGGCTGAAAAGCTGCTGAGCACACAACTTCCGAGGGTGATAGATGGGCACATGGCAGCATGGATCAGATGGGGTTTTAAAAGGATTGTCTGAATTCCGATTCCCTCTGCCTCCTCATGCTTTTTCATAGAAATTGCCTGTCAGGGGTGAGATCTGCAAAAGGAGATTCATGACAATGTGCCCAATGCTGGCTTTCTCAAAAGTAATCCCACTGCATTCAGGGCGGCTACTCTTAAGAAAATGATGCAGAGGGCTCCACAGTTTCAATTCAATTCAATTCCGAATCTTTATTGTCAGTGCACAACATATGTACAATGAGATTGGTTGAGCTCCCTCAGTGCACCCACCCCTCAACACAATACAACTCAGAGTGAAGACAGAAAATCCCTAACCCAATAAATCATATTAACAAAATACCCAGTCCTATTGCACATGTTCCAATGTGAACATGTTACACATTGTGCCGGCCCTGCAGTCCATCATACTATGTAGTTATGATGTTATTTCTCATTCAGGAGTCTGACAGCCCACGGATAAAAACTGTTCTTCAGCCAGTTTGTGTGGCTGGCTATACTTCTATATCTCCTTCCCGATGGTAAGAGGATGAAGAAGTGGTGAAGTATGAGTCACCCCTGAGAATTTTCCTTACTCTTCTAAGGCAACTATCCCTAGCAATCTCATCTAGTGGTATCAGGAGACAGCCCACGATGTTTTGTGCTGTGCTCACCACCCTCTGTAATGTTTTTCTATCTGTGGCTGTCAGACCAGCATGCCATACCTTGATGCTATAAGTGAGGATGCTTTCTATTGTGGACCGGTAAAAGGAGGTCATCAGTTGTTGTTCCACCCTGTTTTTTACGCAAGACCCTAAGAAAATGGGGTCTCTGTTGGGCAGTGGTGAAATGTAAAATTTATTACTACCGGTTCTGTTGGCATGGCTTGGTGGTGGTGGTGGTAATATGACTGAGTGGGCATGGCCAAGGTTTTTTTTTTTACTTTTAAAACCATTTTTTCTCTTCAGCTGAAGAGGTTATTAAAAAAAGTGCTTTTAAACCCTCTGATGATCCCAGCTGACTTGCCTGATTGGCAGAGGCTTTTTTTCCTTTTGAAAACATTTTTTCTATAACCTCTTCGGCTGAAGAGGTTGTAGAAAAAAAGGCTTTTAAAAGCCTCCGATGATCCCAGCTGAGCCATGCGATCATCAGAGGCTTTTTTTTTAACTTTTAAAAGCATTTTTTCGGCCAAAGAGGTTGTAGAAAAAATGCTTTTAAAAATAATAAAAAAAGCCTCTGGTGATTGTGCGGCTCAGCTGGGCAATGGGGGGGGGGGGGCAGGGATTTTTGCTACCAATTCTCTGAACCACCCGCCTCCATTGCTACCGGATCAGGTGATCCGGTCTGAACCGGGAGCATTTCACCCCTGCTTCCTGGCCACCTTCCTGGTCACTCCCAGGAATTTAAAGGAAGAAATTCTCTCTACACAGCCCCCCTCAGTGTAAAGTGGGGCAGATGGTGGGATTCAGCCAGTTCTCACCACTTCAGGAGAACCAGTTGTTAACTTTCTGAGCAGTTTGGCAAACTGGTTGTTGGAAGAAATCATTAGGGCAGAGAACGGGTTGTTAAATTACTTGAATCCCACCACTGGGCAGGTTCCTCTCTCTTCCTCTGAAAGTCCAACACCGTCTCTTTAGTCTTGCTGATGTTCAGGTGCAGGTTGTTTTTTTAAGCACCATGTGGAAAGTTTTTGAACCTCCCCCCTGTACGCTGTTTCGTGGGCCTGCAGATTTTTGCTGGGTTGTGCTGTCAATCTGCCAGGCCTGGCCGACAATCATAAAAGAACTCCATGTGGACAGGATAAATGCTGCTCCAGATCAGCTTGTTAAAATGCATTGGAAGCTTCTTTGTGGTTGATTCATTTCTGTCCCAAGGCTCTCTGAGACCATCATCCCCCACAAAAGGCAATTTATAACAAGTGGTGAAATCCAGCCAAGATTTTCTGGATTGAAAGAGCTGAAGTGATTCAAAGCTGGCAGAATCTTTCAGATGCTGCTTACATGTTATAAACGTCTGGCAGAACTCATCTGGTGTCTCGGGCTAAATTGGAACAGAAATTCAGGAAGGAACACCAGTGGACGGTAAGTTACAAATTAATTTCACGTCTAAAGAGATGGTGAAATGTTTATACTTCCTTTTATTGCATACTTGTTTACAGCAGAGGACCCGAAATCGGGCTTGTCAAACCTAAGTTGCTTTTTTTTTACAGCACACCCAAGGTTTATTAACAAGAGCCAAATGCAAAAGGCATACATATTAAATGAAAGATCAAGCTCTACATAGAGCAGAGATTGGGAATAGAATGGAATGGAATGGAATGGAATGGAATGGAATGGAATGGAATGGAATGGAGTAGGGTAGGGTAGGGTAGGGTAGGGTAAGGTAGAGTAGCGAAGAGAAGAGAAGAGAAGAGAAGAGAAGAGAAGAGAAGAGAAGAGAAGAGAAGAGAGGAATGGAACGGGAATGGGAATAGGAATAGGAATAGGAATAGGAATAGGAATAGGAATAGGAATAGGAATAGGAATAGGAATAGGACAGAACAACAGAGTTTGAAGGGACCTTGAAGGTCTTCTAGTCCAACCCCCTTCTCAAATAGGAAATCCTATACCATTTCTGACAAATGGTTGTCCAATCTCTTCTTAAAAATCTTCCAGTGTTAGAGCATTCACAACTTCTGGAGTCAAGTTGTTCCACTGATGAATTGTCCTAACCGTCAGGAAATTTCTCCTTCGATCTAGGTTGCTTCTCACCTTGATTAGTTTCCACCCATTGTTTCTTATGTTCATTGCTGGTTATAGCCATTGCTGGTTATGCTCATACAATACCTCAATCCTTCTTTAAAAAAACATAGTATCTCTGTTCTGGGCACAACCTACCAGAATATATGGGGCACAACAATTCAAAACAGTAACAAATAGGAGGAAATTCAGGGGTGGGTTTTCAAGATGGTGAAGAGTTTTGGAAATCAGTCTTATGAGGAACAGTTCAAGATGTGGGAATGTTTTGTCTGCAGAAAAGACAACTGAGGAGAAATATGGCATCTAAAGACCACCCAAAGGAAGGAAGGAATAGAACAGGACAGGAATAGGAATAGGAATAGGAATAGGAATAGGAATAGGAATAGGAATAGGAATAGGAATAGGAATAGGAATAGGAATAGGAATAGGAATAGGAATGCTCCAAAGGCAGAGGTGGTATTAAATCGGTTCAGACCAGTTCACCAAACCAGTAGCAGAGATTGCAGGTGGGTGCTCTCCCCCCCCTCCCGGCCAGGGCACTATGCTGTCCTATTTAGGCACATTTTTGAGGCTGGACGTATGTGCATAAAGTGCAAGTGGCGAACCAGTAGTAAAAATATGTGAAACCCATCTCTGCCCAAAAGGAAGGGCCAGAAAAAATGGCTTACAATCTCAAGGGAGCAGATGAAGAGGAGATATCAGGAGGAATTTTCAGATAGTACAAACTGTCCATCAGTGTATAAGACAGCCATATGAAGTCACATGTTCACCTTCAAGAGAGGCCTTCAAAACAGGGGTGAAATGCTCCCGGTTCGGACCGGATGGCCTGATCCAGTAGCAATGGCGATGGGTAGTCAGAGAAACGGTAGCAAAAATCCCTGCCCCCCCCATGTCCAGCTGAGCTGCGCAATCATCAGAGGCTTTTTTTTTTACTTTTAAAAGCCTTTTTTCTACAACCTCTTCAACTGAAAAAAGGCTTTTAAAAGTAAAAAAAAAACTGATGATCGCATGGCTCAGCTGGGATTGTCACAGGCTTTTAAAAGCATTTTTTTCTACAACCTCTTAAGGTTGTAGAAAAATTGCTTTTAAAAGTGCAAAAAAAAAAAGTTGGCCACGCCCACCCACATTACCATTACTACCACCACCACAAACCATGCCCACAGAACTGGTAGCAACAAATTTTACATTTCACCACTGCTCCAAAGGTAGGCTGAATGGTCATCTGTCAGCAATGCTCTAGTGCAGTGCTTCCTAAACCTGGGGAAGTTATCCAAAATTGAGTAAAAACTGTTTCTTTTTTGGGGGGGGTCTAACAACACACAAAAACTCATTAACCATCATGACAGGGACATTTAAATTGACTTAAAGGTTATTGCATATAAAATGCATTTGAAAATTTCCCGAAGTATTCCAAATAAGACACCCAATAGATGAAATTAGCAATGGTAATTGTTCAAAGGGCATAAAGAGCATTCAAAAACATGAATGATGTCTCTGAATGAATGAATTCAAATTCATTCAAACATGAATGAATGGGTGCTCCATCACCGGAGGCTTTCAAAAAGAAACTGGACAAACTTATAAGGGGTGGGTTCTAAATTTTTTACTACCAGTTCTGTGGGCATGGCTTATTTTATGGGCGTGGCTTGATGGTCATGTGACAATTCTTTAGGATTTAGCAGAGGTAGTTGTCTACCAGGCTTTTAACTTCTTGCAGAGCTGTATTGGTCTACCCATTTGTTTTCGGAGGCACTGGTCTACTCATTCGTTTTTGGAGGCACCGGTCTACTCATTTGTTTTTGGAGGCACTGATCTACTCATTCGTTTTTGGAGGTATCGGTCTACTCATTCATTTTTGGAGGCATCGGTCTACTCATTTCTTTTTGGAGGCACTGGTCTACCACCACACTGTCTTTTAACATTGATCAGCTGTAGGGTGGCCCTTTGAAGCCCAGTGGCAAGAGTTTGAACAGTTTTTTCCTTCTAGCCGATCAGCTGGGACTCGGGAGGCAACAATAGATTGGGGGTGGGGCCAAATAAAAGGTAAGAATAACGCGGGGGGGTGGAGGGGCAGCTCTCGATCAAAGAGAACCGGTTCAGTGACATCATATCGTCACCGCTACCGGCTCAGCCGAACCGGGAGGAACCCACCACTAAACCTTATGTCTGAAATGGTATAAGGCAAGGGTGTCAAACTTGCATCGTCATGTGACGTACCACAATTCCCCCTTCGTTAAATTGGGCATTGGCGTGGCCAGCACGTGACACATCTGGGCTGCAGGCCTCAAGTTTGACAGCCCTGGTGTAAGGTCTAACTGCTCTAACAGGGGGTTGACTAAGGATCTCTCCGACAGTATTATTCTATGTTCTATGACAGGGGTCCTCAAGTGCTGGCCCACAGCCTGTTCAGAACTGGGCCGCAGAAGTTTATATTAAGTTTACATTACATTAAATTAACATTAAGACAATATGTTAGCCTGATCTATCCATCATGTTAAGATAAATGGCTGGGTTTCAACCACATACAAAACCACAAGTTATCAGTCTCATTTTAGTTTAGGTAAAGTATTATGCAAATCCAATAACTGACTGAAGGGATTCTTTTTTTTTCCCCCCCCAGTACTGTAACTAAATTCAGTTTACAGTCCTTTCACACAAAAATTCATTTTTGGGTATTCTGACCTTTCATTTTTCATTTGACTGAGATGAGAAAAATCATTTGTAGCTCTGATCATTAAGCAATTGAGAATTGGAATTTTTTCCTCATCTGCTGACAATTACGTGGGCATCTGCTGATAGATTCTCATCTATATTCTGTTCACACGGACTAATCGTGCTGTAAGCAGCCCAGTGGTTTTGCTATAGGCTGAATGAGCATTTTAAAATAGGTCTTTGAACAAATATTTAAAATAAATGGGGCTGCAATGTAGCATTGAATAATATAATCAATTAAAACAATTTTAGTTCAGGTTGATAAAACAAACAGTGGTAGTTTTTTTTTTTTTTTAAGTCAATTAGTTTTAAGTCAAAAACTCGCAAAAATTGCAATGTTTTATTATGGTTCACTATATAGTCAGCCAGGTGCTTAGGTTGGATTTGGCATTTTTGCCCACCAGTGGAATCTCTTCCCAAGGACCTGGGATAGGCAAATACTAGTCAATGATGTTAAAGATATAATCGCAAGCAGTGGTGGCTTGCTCCCGGTTCTATAGAACCAGTAGTAAAACTGGAGGGAGGCTCTGCCCACTGACCCTGACATCATCAGAATGCTTCTGTGCATCCGCAGAAGAGCGTGCGTGCACACGAGCGAAGTGAGCGCAAACACGTGGCCCTGTTGCGAACCGGTAGTAAAGGTGAGTAGAACCCCCCCCCCCCCGATTGCAGGATATAACCTGTTCCAAGTAAAGCTTAGAGATAATTTACAGATTAACAGAGTTGGAAAGAACCTTATAGGTCATCTTGTCCAACCCCCCACCCAAGCAGGAGACCCTACACCATTTCTGACAAATGGCAGTCCAATCTTTTCTTGAAAGCCTCCAGTGATGAAGCTGCCACAACTTCCGAAGGCATTAGTTGTTCCATTGGTTGATTGTTCTCAGGGTCAGAAAATTTCTCCTTATTTCCAGGTTGAATCTCTCCTTGATCAGTTTCCATCCATTATTCCTTGTCTGGCCTTCAGGTGCCTTGGAAAATAGCTTCCTCTCTGTGATAGCCCCTCAAATATTGGGACACTGCTATCATGTCTTCCCTGGTCCTTCTCTTCACTAGACTAGCCATGCCCAGTTCCTGTAACTGTTCTTCGTATGTTTTAGTCTCCATTCCCCTAATCATCATGGTTGCTCTTCTCTGTGCTCTTTCTAGAGTCTCAACCTCTTTGAGTGTAGTGTGGTGACCAAAACTGGATGAGTATTCTAGGTGTGGTCTTACTAAGGCTTTATAGAGTGGTATTGGCACCTCCCTTGATCCTGATTGTATTCAGTGGTGAAATCCAAATTTTTTTACTACTAGTTCTGTGGGCGTGGCTTGGTGGGCGTGGCTTGGCGGGCTTGGCAGGGGAAGGATACTGCAAAATCTCCATTCCCACCTGACTCCAGGGGAAAGATATTGCAAAATCTCCATTCCAACACCACTCTGGGGCCAGCCAGAGGTGGTATTTGCCGGTTCTCCAAACTACTCAAAATTTCCGCTACTGATTCTCCAGAACCTGTCAGAAGTTGCTGGATTTCACCCCTGATTGTATCCCTCTGTTAATTCAGTTTAGGATTGCGTTGGCTGTTTTGGCTGCCGCCGCACACTGCTGGCTCATATTTAGTTGGTTGTCCACTAAGATTCAAAGATCCCTTTCACAGTTACTGCTATTAAGCCTGGTTTCATCCAGTTTATATGTGTACTTTTGGTTTTTCTTGCCAAAGCTACCTTTTGCAATTGACCAAACTGACGATGGTTTTCACGTGATGCTCAGTTGTTCTGAGTTCGCACCTAAAGTGCTTATTACTATTGGTACTATTACAGGTAGTTCTCCACTTATAACAGTTCATTTAGTGACCATTTGAAATTATAAGAGCACTGAAAATAGCGACTTATGACCATTTTTTACACTTATGATCATTGCAGCATCCCAATGGTCACATGATTTACATTCGGATGCTTGACAACTGACTCATCTTTATGACGGTTGCAGTGTTCAGGAGTCATTATGTGACCTTCTAACAAGCAAAGTCAAGGGACAACCCAGATTCGTTTAACAACAATGTTACTAATTTAACAACTACAGTGATTCACTTAACAAATGTGGGAGGAAAAGTCATAAAATGGGACACCCATGTTACTAATTTAACAACTGCAGTGATTCACTTAACAAATGTGGGAGCAAAAGTCGTAAAATGGGACAACCATGTTACTAATTTAACAACTACAGTGATTCACTTAACAAATGTGGGAGGAAAAGTCATAAAATGGGACAACCATGTTACTAATTTAACAACTACAGTGATTCACTTAACAAATGTGGGAGCAAAAGTCGTAAAATGGGACAACCATGTTACTAATTTAACAACTACAGTGATTCACTTAACAAATGTGGGAGCAAAAGTCGTAAAATGGGACAACCATGTTACTAATTTAACAACTACAGTGATTCACTTAACAAATGTGGGAGGAAAAGTCATAAAATGGGACAACCATGTTACTAATTTTAACAACTACAGTGATTCACTTAACAAATGTGGGAAGAAAAGTCGTAAAATGGGACAGATTCACTGAACAATTCTTTCAGTTAACAACATAAATTTTGAGCTTCCAGATTTGCTGGAACTATAACTATATTGATTTTAGAATCCTGGGAACTATAGTTCACAGATGTGGATGCAAGGAATATTCCAGAAAGGCTGATTCGCCATACACTTTTGTTCTTTGGTAATAGTTTTTCTTTTATACAGATTCCTAGTGCAATTTCTGATACATCTACCTGGAAGTAAATCTTACTAAGTGGATGTTAATGGACAAGACTGGTATATCAGAAGCTTAAAGTTCACTTATTGTTTAATTGGCAGGGTAACTGTATCATTAGATTTATGAGATCCTTTAGACAGCAGGTGGGCTATCAAGGTTTCAGATAAAAAAATCTATTAACTAAAGCCATTTCACATAACAGCATAGGTGTTTGTAGGTCAGGGGTGAAATTCAGCAGGTTCTGACAGGTTCTGGAGAACCGGTAGGGAAAACTTTGAGCAGTTTGGAGAAGCGGCAAATACCACCTCTGCCTGACCCCAGAGTGAGGTGGGAATGGAGATTTTGCAGTATCCTACCCCTACCATACCCACCAAGCCATGCCCACCAAGCCATGCCAACGGAACTGGTAGTAAAAAAAATTGGATTTCACCACTGTTGTAGGTGGTTAGGATTAGTTAGGGAAAAATAAGATTAGAGTAAGTCTAACCAACATGGAATTGCTATTTGTAAACATCTGGCTAATTCTTAACATCACTAATTATTCTAGATGGAGGCACATGTGAGGTACCCCAAGATCCAAAGGTCTCAGCAATCCTAAACCACAGATAGCAGCCATATAAATGGGATCGTCACTTAGCTTTGGGCTGATGTGTTATTTACAGCCCCACCTGGACATAGAAATCTGGTGATAGTAACTGCTGCCTTGATCACTTCTTCAACACCCTCTGGAGTCACCTTCAAAGATGACTTCCAAACTGCAAGCGTGTGGTGGAATCAACAACTGAAAGGAAGAAGATCCCAATAGGGGAAGTTAAGACGTATTCCAGCTTGGACTGCAAAAGGGAGAGGAAGCATACGAGATGATCAAACACTTAGGTCATATCAGGTGTTTTGGCCTGTATGCGGCCTGTGCAGACAGTGAGGAGGCTGGTGTGGTACTGCATCAGCAGCCTGTGCAGCTGGCACTCGAGTCGGACAATGAGGCTGGAGAAGATGTGGTGCCAGAGGCAGGGATTCAACCAGGGCCTTCAGAACCTCCAGAAGCTCCCTTAAGTGAAGAGGATGAAGAGGAGGAGCCTCCTCGATGCACAGGCGCGCAGAGCTGCCAAAAGAGCGGCAGTGACTCCTCAGGAGGAGGTCTCCTTGAGAGTAAGGCTCGGGGCTAATTGGCCACTCCCTTAGCCGATTTAAGGAGGAACGCCTGAAGCAATTTGCAGGGAACAACTATTCACTCTCCTTTGTGCCTTGATCTTATTTCTCTGCAAATTGCTTCTGGGCTTTCTGCCAACCATAGTAAGATTAAGATTATTTTTTTGGATTCTTGCAGGCTGTTAAGGAAGTTAATTGACAGTCTTTGAAGAAAAAACTGATTTTATTTTAGTAAACTAAGGTTTGAACAGACTTTGTGTGTGCTGCGTTCTTTCGGGTCCATAGCTGGGGCAGAACATCAGGCCATATCTCTAGGAAAGATAGGCAACCTGGGTGGGATTCTTGTGAACTCGTGAATCAACACTAAGGAATCATCTTGACCAAAACCTTAGACTGTTCTGGTTGTTTGGGTCTGATAAGATAGAAAAAGTGATAGCCATGATTGCTAATAGCCAGCCCACTCTTGCAGATTAACACCTATTTGGCATGTTACATTGGCTGCCAGTAGTCTTCTGGGCTCAAAACAGTGGTGAAATCCTTTTTTTTTTACTACCGGCTCTGTGGGCGTGGCTTGGTGACCGTGGCTTGGTGGGCATGGCAGAGGAAGGATACCGCAAAATCTCCATCCCCACCCCATTCCAGGGGAAGGATACTGAAAAATCTCCATTCCCTCCCCACTCCTGGGAAAAGGATATTGCAAAATCTCCATTCCCACCCCACCCTGGGGCCAGCCGGAGGTGGTATTTGCTGGTTCTCCGAACTGCTCAAAATTTCCACTACTGGCTTTCCAGAACCTGTCAGAATCTGCTGGATTTCACCCCTGGCTCAAAGTACTGGTTATCATCTAAAAAGCCCTATATGATTCAGGACAGAAATACATCAGGAAATGACTTGCCAAAAGTGGCTGTCTTCGTGACAGGTGCAATGAATGTGAACCAAATGACAGCCCTTTCAGTGGGTAAGTGACACACTGTGAAATACTTTGCGTGGCTCTAACACAGCTAATATTTTACCAGACTGTGATAT
This sequence comes from Masticophis lateralis, assembly GCA_030761175.1. Taxonomy (NCBI): domain Eukaryota; kingdom Metazoa; phylum Chordata; class Lepidosauria; order Squamata; family Colubridae; genus Masticophis; species Masticophis lateralis. The sequence continues at coordinate 19,308,056 of JAUDYJ010000003.1, read as the reverse complement.
TCTGTTCTAGCTTGCTTTTGACCTTGGTTCCTCTGGGGAGAACCATCAATAACTATATTGTAATTATGGATTTTTGCTTTTGATACTAGCTTTGTTTTGGATTTCCTTGATGGGTACTGCACTTTCAGTGAGGGCAGTGCAAATGAAATCAATCAATCAATAAATGTCTTGTGGAAGACAAAAATAGTATTGTAGTGGTGTCCAGTCAATACTTCAACCTACATTTATGTAAGAATATAAAAGAACTGTTATCCGTGAGAGACTTACACCACATTGTTTCCAAGTTCTGAAGAGCACTAACTTTAGATGTTTCAACTTTCTCTCCACAATTTTGGAAGCCCAATACAAAAAAGTCCCCTATAAACTGAGATTGTGTCCTTGTGAACGAGGTGCTATTGAAACTGCAGTTTAAGAATTCAAGAAGCTGCTTTATAAAATCCAACCTGGTAAAACACTTGGGAACAGTGGCACAGTGGTTAGAGTGCAGTACTGCAGGCTACTTCTGCTGACTGCCAGCTGCCTGCAATTTGGCAGTTCAAATCTCACCAAGCTCAAGGTTGACTCAGCCCTTCATCCTTCTGAGGTGGGTAAAATGAGGACCCAGATTGTTGGGGGCAGTATGCTGACTCTGTAATTCGCTTAGAGAGGGCTGTAAAGCACTGTAAAGCATGTAAATATACTTATATACTGTACCAGCATATACTGGTACAGTATATAAGTCTAAGTGCTATTGCTATTTCACTTGTCTTTGATTCTGTGTCTGTGATCCTGACCTAGACACAACTCCCAAAACATTAGTGCCAGAGGACAGAAATAAAGGAATGTCAGATTTGTGGAGTCAATCAATCAGAATAGAGCTGGAAGGGACCTTGGAGATTTATCTAGTCCAGCCCCCTGCTCAAGCAGGAGATCTGTGATGGTGAACCTACGGCACGGGTGCCACAGGTGGCACGCGGAACCGTATTGATGGGCACACAAGCTCAGCTCCGGCACGCATGCGTGCGCCAGCCAGCTGATTTTCGTGCCTTCTGGGCACACCAGAAGTCAGGAAACATACTGTTTCCGGCCTCCAGAGGGCCTCTTGGGAGGGGGAGGCCGTTTTTGCCCTCTACAGGCACTGGAAAGCCTCTGGAGCCTGGGGAGAGCAAAAAGCAAGCCTACCGGGCCCACCGGGCCATCACATGCCAAAAGCAGGGGGAACACGGGGGGGGGGGCACTTAGAATTATGGATGTGGGCACGCGTGCGTGTGACCCCATGACACTCCCCCCGCTTTTGGCAAGCGATCGCAAAAAGGTTAGCCATCACTGCTATAGGTTATCCTGCTTGAGTAGGGGAGTTGGACTAGATACCATTTCAGACAGGTTGGCAGATTCCACTCATCAGGGTAGCCATGGAATGACAGCTGACTGAACGTCTATGGAGATTTTCAGTCATCCAGGTCATAGTTGTCCCAAAGGAGCTTCCAATCTTCTCTTACAAACCTCCAGTGATGGAGCAGAGTATCCGCAACTTCTGAAGTCAAGTTGTTTGACTGCTTAATTGTCATCACTCCTAGGAAGTTTCTCCTTAATTCCAGGTTGCTTCTCTCCTTGATTAGTTTCAATCCATTGATTCTTGTCTTGCCTTCCTGTGCAATGGAAAATAAGTTGACCCCTCTCTTCTTTGTGATAGTCCCTCAAATAATAGAATACTGCTATGATGTCACTAAGAGTCCTTGATGCTTTCTGTGATTTATAAGAAAAGAACCAAGCATTATTTTCAGAGGTATGGATTTCAATATCATGATTCTCAGCCAGCATGCCTACTGTTGAGAATTCCAGAAGTTGACATTCATACATCTGGAGAGAGATTTTATTGGGAAGGTTGCCCGCTAGGATTACAGTTCCTCTTCCTTCTGGAAAAAATGCAGAGGGGATTTTAACTGAGAAAACGGTATGGACGGCACATATTCACTGTCATTTGATGTAAATATACCATTTGTTTTTGCTTATAGCTTTAAGCAACCAATTTACACACTTTTTGGATATCATCTGCAATTTAATTGTGAGATATCAAGTTTTCATCTCATGGGGCCCTTTTTTTAGCGTGTAACTTTTGTGAAGCACCGGTTAGCTAGACAATGGGATTCCTTTCTAGCTAAAAACCAGATTCTGCCAGAAAACCATGAAATAAATCTGATACAGTAGCCTTCCCATCATGCAGTGGGAGAATTTGGCTTGGCAGTGTAAACATAATCTCCATCAGATGAGAAAAAGATTAACATTTTTCCCTTCCTTGGGTGCCAAATGGTTAAGCTCTTATGTGTCTCCCAGACCCACAGTTATGAATCATTAGAGAAAAGCTATAGAAGGCCTTCTTCTTGTGTCATCATATATTACTGCGTATTAGAAAAGTAATTGCCCACAGTGAAGGAAAAAAGATTATGGAGTAAGGTTTACACTTTGTACTTAGAATTTAACATCTGGTTGGTGAAAAGATCAGGATCATTTCCATGCTCCATATATTTATTCTTTTATTCAGAAATCAGTACCAAACTTTCTTTCTTCTTTCTTTTTTTTCTTTCTTTCTTTCTTTCTTTCTTTCTTTCTTTCTTTCTTTCTTTCTTTCTTTCTTTCTTTCTTTCTTTCTTTCCTTTCCTTTCCTTTCCTTTCCTTTCCTTTCCTTCTTTCCTATCTGATTGTCTGTTTTTCCTTTCCTTTCCTTTCCTTTCCTTTCCTTTCCTTTCCTTTCCTTTCCTTTCCTTTCCTTTCCTTTCCTTCCCTTCCCTTCCCTTCCCTTCCCTTCCCTTCCCTTCCCTCCTCAGTGGCAGCTGGCAGGTCAGAGACACTGCTTAATATCTGTTATCTCAAAGTCTCAGATTCTGAAGTCAGGAACTTTTGATGTCACAGACCAAAATGAACATCAAGAATAAAATCTAGTGTCCTGGCAGGTTTCAAGGACTAGTGTTAAAGGATTGCTAGCTATAAGAAAAGTTCAAGAAAATAGGAGACGTTGAAAGAGAAGAGGGATTGGCTGTCCTCACTTGGAAAAGGATTGGAAGGAATGTTCTCCTCCCTTTTCCAGTTGGAAAAAAATAGCAATAATTTGTATCAATTAGATAACTGGAAAAGCCAAGGGAAGGGAGGAGTGCTATTTTGAAAGGGAAATTTTCACAAATTTTCCAAATAGGTATGTACTATACATGCCTCTATGTGCATATGTTGCAAATACGGTAGCAATCAACTCCAGATTTGAGGAAGCCAATTTAATTTAATGCCCCAATGAATTAAACATGTCAATCTCACCGAGCCCCAAAACAAGGCTTTAACAAAGTCTTAAAAATTGTAGCAAATTTAGAACCCCCCTTTTCTAATCAACATGAAAAATTTTCCTTTTGCGACACTGCCACATGTGATGAACAACAACTGCACACATTTCAGAGTCAAAGTTGAGAAACTGGAGTTACCAAAAATCAGGATGAGAACCATATATAACCCAATGAGATTAACCAGCCCTACCCATGCTACAAGTCCCATTATTCAACGAATTCTAATTGGTGAGGTCCAAGAAAAGAGCTTTTTCTGGCGTGGCTCCAAGTCTCTGGAACATTGTGCCCCCCACCCCACAAGATGAGATCTGCTTCATCCTCTTGACCGTTTGAAAGGACCTGAAAACCTGGCTTTGCCCACTGGTGGGTGATCCTCATGGGGGCATATCCTGATGGAGGTGGTTAATGGACTGAGAAAAGACTCCACTTCCAGCCCATGTATATATTGTTCCCTTTCTTGCCATCTTTGCTGATTTTAAGTCAGTTTTGCTGTTAATATTTATGACTTTAATATTAATGTTTTATCTTGCTGCTTTTACTTGGTTGCAAGTAGAGTCTAGAGTCATTCTACATGAGATGGGTGGCCTGTAGAATCACAGGGCTGGAAAGGACCTTGGAGGTCTTCTTGTTCAACTCCCTGATCAAGGCAGGAGGCATTATATCATCCCTGACAAATAGTTGTCCATTCTTGAAAACCTCCAGCGATTAGCACTTACAACTAGTAACTGTGACAGGGATCTTGGAGTCCTAGTGGACAACGATTTAAATATGAGCCAGCAGTTGCCAAAAAAGCCAACACAGCTGTAGGCTGCATAAACAGAGGGATAGAATCAAGATCACATGAAGCCTGGATAGCTCAGCAGACGAATGCATTGTGCATTGTGATTAACTCCAGCTGTCTGCAATTACTGTAAGTTTGAATCTCATCAGGCTCAAGGTTGACTCAGCCTTCCATACTTTCTAAGGTAGGTAAATTGAGGACCCAGTTTGTGGGGGCAATAAGCTGACTTTGTATAAAATATACAAAAGTATGAAGGCTATTGCTTAACGCATTGTAAGCCGTCCTGAGTCTCCGGAGAAGGGCGGCATATAAATCATTTTTTTTTAAAAAAAGTGTTAATACCACTTTATAATGCCTTGGTAAGGCCACACTTGGAATACTGCATCCAGTTTTGGTCACCATGATGTAAAAAAAATGTGGAGACTCTAAAAAGAGTGCAGAGAAGAGCAACAAAGATGATTAGGGGACTGGAGGCTAAAACATATGAAGAACGGTTTCAGAACTGGGTATGTCTAGTTTAATGAAAAGAAGGACTAGAGGTGATGGCAGTGTTCCAATATCTCAGGGGCTACCACAAAGAAGAGGCAGTCAAGCTATTCTCCAAAGCACCTGAAGGCAGGACAAGAAGCAATGGGTGGAAACTAATCAAGGAGAGAAGCAACTTAGAACTAAGGAAAAATTTCCGGACAGTTAGAACAATTAATCAGTGGAACAATTTGCCTCCAGAAATTGTGAATGCTACAACACTGGAAATTTTTAAGATGTTGGATAACCATTTGTATGAAGTGGTGTAGGGTTTCCTGCCTAGGCTGGACTAGAAGACCTCTAAGGTCCCTTCGTTATTCTAACTCCAGGAGTCAAACTATCCCATCAAGTATTGGAAGATAGTGATGATGCCACCTCTAAGCCTTATCTTTGTTAGGCTAAACATATCAAGTTCCTCTAGATGTTCTTTTTAGTATTTGGCCTCCAGACCAGTTACCATCTTTGTTTCTCTTTTCTGCATTGTTTTTAAGGTCTCTACATCTTTTTTGTATCATGGTGACCAGAAGTGGATGCTTTCAAGTGTGGCCTCACCAATGTGGTATAGAGTAGTACTATTATTTCTTGTAATCTTGATGCTATCACTCTGGTTGCTGCAGTCCGGGACTGCATTGACTTTTTAATAAATAATGATCATGAAACCACAGAACACCTTCAGACCAGCTCTAGGTGTAAAGGCATTAACTCCTAGAGTTGAAAAGGGCCATTGACGCTATCAAATCTAATCTCAAGCCCCAGCACTGTGTGGCAGGGTGGGCTCCTATCATTCAGTTCAGTTTCTGACCCCCTAACAGTTTGAAAGTATGTTATATGCAAGTAGATAGAAAGGTACCACTTTGGTAAAGAGACAGTTGGTGCAGGCAGTCAAATTCTGATGGATTTGAACCTTCCTGGTTGCAGCACGTGTCTGCAAGGCAGCTCTGGAAAGGGAGACAGCCTTGGATGATGTTGCAGGAAAAGTCACTTGTCTTTCTCTCTGGTGCAAAGTCAGCTTGCCCTCTTGCGGTATACCTTGGGAAGGAATCTGAATTAAGGTTCCTACACAGAAGGAAGCATGGTGGCCTAGCAGTTATAATGCTGGACTTGTCAATTGGAAGGTCAGCAGTTCGAGACCCAAGCACTACATAATTGGGTGAATTCCTGTTCTTGCCCCAGCTCCTGCCCACATAGCAGTTTGAAAGCATGCAAACACATGTAGATAACTAGGTACCACTTTGGTGGGAAAGTAAGTGATCCTTGGCCTATAGTCATACTGGCCACATAAACAACCATGGAAGTGTCTTCAGACAATGTTGGCTTCCTTGGCTAGGAAACAGAGATGAGCACCAACCCCTAGAGTCAGACAGAAAAGGAAAGGGAAATTTTTACCTTGACTTCCTTTTTTTACATAGATCGCAATAGCACTTAGACTTATATACTGCTTCACAGTGGTTTATAGCCCTCTCTAAGCGGTGCACAGAGTCAGCATATTGCCCCCAACAATCTGGGTCCTCATTTTACCCTCGGAAGGATGGAAGGTTGAGTCAACCTTGAGCCTGGTGAGACAAGAACTTGCCAAATTGCTGGCAGCCAATGATCAGCAGAAGTAGCCTGCAGTACTGCACTCTAACCACTGCACCACTGCGGCTGTGCCTAGCTACCTCTTGAAAACATGCTTGGAAAAAAAGCACGCAACTCATTCCTTCTATCGTCAAATAGTATACAATACTGTCAGCACTTTTCTTTTCCTAATTATATTTTTTTCCTAATGATATTTCTAATATTTCATTGAAATCTGTCTTCCTGTAAGTTAAAGTCATTACTCAGTATCCTGAACTTTAGAAAAAGAAGGGGACTATTTCCTGTGAGACCTGCTTTCAGGTATTTGAAGAATAGAAGCAAAAAACAAAACACAAAGTGATTTTGATGGATGAGACAACTAGTCTGAAAATAAAATTAAACAAAGTTGAAGTTCTCCCCTAAGGTAGAAAACACAAGTCTTTGTCATCTACAAATTTGATAAGGATTCTCTCCACCTCTTCATCCAAGTCGTTAGTAAAAATAGTAGAAGGCCTAGGACTGAACTTCGTAACGCTCCAAGATATAAGGATATTTTTTTTTTTAAAGTAACAAAAATACCCACTGAGGAGCACTAGTTAATAATGATTTTCAGCCAGTTATGTACCCATATAATTATGCCATTCAGTCCACGTTCTATGGTTTACTGCCCATTATATACTTGTTCCTATGCATTTTTTAAAAAATTTCTCCATTGTAGGATAATCTATAAACACTTTCGTATTAGTTGTAACCAGAGGTGGGTTTCAGCAGGTTCTGACCAGTTCTGGAGAACCGGTAGCGGAAATTTTGAGTAGTTTGGAGAACCGGTAGTAAAAATTCTGACTGGCCCCGCCCCCATCTATTCTCTGCCTCCCAAGTCCCAGCTGATCGAAAGGAAATGGGGATTTTGCAGTATCCTTCCCCTGGATTGGGGACAGAATGGAGATTTTACAGTGTCCTTGCCCTGGAGTGGGGTGGGAATGGAGATTTTACAGTATCCTTCCCCTGCCACGCCCACCAAGCCACGCCCACCAAGCCATGCCGCGCCCACCAAGCCATGCCCACAGAACTGGTAGTATAAAAATTTGAAACCCACCACTGGTTGTGACCCAATGGTCAAGCATGTCATAATTATTTTGAATTTATCCTCTAAGGCTGTGATGGTGAACCTATGGCATGCGTGCCACAGGTGGCACACAGAGTTCTCTCTACAAGCACTTGAGGCATCACCCAGCTCAGCTCCACCGCACATGTACGCGTGCCTCCCGCCGGCCAGCTGATTTTTGGATCTCTGGTGTGGGTGTGGGGTGCATGCACAGAGGGGTCACGTGTGCATGTGCAGGGAGGAGGTGTGCCCCCCACAGCCCATTTTTGGTCCCAGAAGGTTTCAGGGAAGCTTGCCAAGCCCAAAACAGGCCACAGGGGATCACACATGGATGTGCGGGGGGTGGGGCAACACGGGGGGTCATGCATGCATGCACACAGGGGGTGCGAGGGTCGTGCATGCATGCAAGGGGGGTCAGGGGAGTGCAGGGGGGTCACCCGCACATGAACGGGGGGCGTGGGAGTGGGGGGTGGTCGCACGCACATGTGCAGGGGGCGCAGGGGAGCATTGCATTATGGGTGTGGGCATGTGCATGTGCGACCCCCCCCATGCTCCCCACACTTTTGGCACATGGCGGCAAAAAGGTTAGCCATCACTGCTGTAAGGTATTAACCAATTCCCCAAGTTAGGAATCATCTGCAGATTTAATAAGTGTCCCTTCTATTACATCCTCTAGGTCAGGGATCCCCAACCATAGATTGGTCATAAAATTATTTTTTTCATCACTGTTTTGATTGCTAAATGATAATTACCTGTATACGGTGGGTAAATGGTTATCTGACCAACTTCACCATTTTGGGAAGCAGCTGACTTAGGCTTTAAGAAACCAGAATGGATTCTTATAGAGCAGGGATGTCAAACTCGATTTCATTGATGGCTGCATCAGGGTTGGGTTTGACCTCAGAGGGCTGGGGTGGGTGTGGCCAGCTTGACATCACTCGTGTCGGGGGCACTTGTGGTGGCCTGAGTGCTCTGCCAGCGAAAATGGGCTCCCAAGCTTCGTTTTCAGCTGGGACAGCCTCCTGCAACTCTCTGCCAGCGAAAACGGATCTTAGGAGAGCCACACATGGGCCTCCCGAGCTCCATTTTTGGCTGTGACAGTCTCCTGCAACCTTTCCCACTGAAAACAGACCTCAGGAGAGCCTCACATGGGCCTCCTGAGCTCCATTTTTGGCTGTGACGGCCTCCTGCAACTCTCTGCCAGTGAAAACGGACTATGGAGAGCTGTATGTGGCCCTTTCGAGCTCTGTTTTTGCTGTCAGAGGCACTGCAGGCCAGTCCTTTGCTGTTTCCAGGGCAGCCCCACAGGCCAGATCTAAGCACCCCACAGGCCAGATCTGGGCCCTGGGCCTTGAGTTTGACACCCCTGTTATACAGTCTTTATCAATCCTGGGCTGCATTATCTGCTTCATCAGTTATATTAGAAACAGCCACTTCCCTCTTGAGAGGAATCGGAGGCAAAGAATGTTAAAATAGTATTGCCTTCTCATATTCCCCTTAATTATTTCCCCATCTTTAACCTGAAATAGGGAACAGTCTCCCTATTTGAGTCATATCCTGAGCCCTGACTTTTATTACGTTTTGTATTCCTTGCCAGTCTCATCTTATTCTGAATATTAGCCTTTCCTGCCTGTGCCCATGCAGGCTCAAAGCACCAGTTCATAGTCTTCCTTAGTAAGAAGCTAAGTCTTCTTCCGTGTTCTGCAAAATTCCTTTTTCCTTTTCAGCTTCTCAAACACTCAGTGCTCACCTCTACAGGTTCCTTAAAATCTAGCCCTTTTTATGTTTTCCTTTTTCCGGTGCTTTCAGTATCTCGTTTTTCAGGATTTTTTCACCCTGTTTGACTTCGTCCCAGGTAGTCCTCAACTTACGACAGTTCATTAAGTGATCACAGATCAGTTACCACGGCACTGAAAAAAAGTGATTTATGCCCATTTTCCTACTTATGACATTCCCATGATCACAGGATCAAACTTCAGATGCTGGGCAACGGATTCATATTTATGATGGTTGCAGCATTCCAGGGTCCTGGATGATCCGCTGGAATCACCTTGAGTGACTTTCTGATAAGCAAGGTCAATGAGGAAGCCAGATTCACTTAACACCATGTTATGAATAGAATATTATTTACTTATTTATTTATTTTATTATATTTGTATACCGCCCTTCTCCCGAAGGCCTCAGGGCTGTGAACAGCCGTCGTAAAAACAATATACAAGACAAATTCAAAAATCATTTAAAATAATTCAATCCTGTTGGCCAAATTTAAAACTCCCAGCTAAAACCATTTTAAAACCATTTTAAAAACCCAATTAAAATCAATGTCACATCAGACCAGCTTGCTGGAATAATAGGGTCTTCAGAGCATGCCGGAAGGCACGGAGGTCGGGGATTGTTCGTATGTCCGGGAGCAATTTGTTCCATAGGGCCGGAGCCCCCACAGAGAAGGCCCTCCCCCTGGGTATCACCAGTTGACACTGTTTGGCCGACGGCACCCCGAGGAGGCCCTCTCTGTGGGAGGATATTGGGTGGTGGGAGGCAATCGGTGGCAGAATGCGGTCTGTAGATATCCAGGTCCTAAGCCATGGAGTGCTTTAAAGGTGGTAACCAATACCTTGAAACGCACCTGGAAGACCACTGGGAACCAGTGCAGCTTGCACAAGAGGGGTGTTACAATGAGTCTCGTCGCTCCCATTATCACTTGCGCGGCCGCATTCTGGACCAGTTGGAGCCTCTGGGTGATTCTCAAGGGGAGCCCCATGTAGAGAGCATTACAATAGTCCAGATGGGAGTAGAGTAGAGTAGAGTAGAGTAGAGTAGAGTAGAGTAGAGTAGAGTAGAGTAGAGTAGAGTAGAGTAGAGTAGAGTAGAGTAGAGTAGAGTAGAAGAAGGTGAAGGTCTTCTACTCCAGCCCCCTGCTTAAGCAGGAGAACCTATACCATTTCAGATAAGTGACTGTCTAGTCCAGTGATGGCTAACCTTTTTGCTATCGGGTGCCAAAAACGGGGGGAGCGTGGTGGGGGTCACACGCACGCATACCCACATCCATAATTCTATGCGCCCCGCCCGTGTTCCCCCCCGCTTTTGGCACGTGATGGCACGGTGGGCCCGGTAGGCCCATTTTCTGCTCTCCTCAGGCTCCAGAGCCTTTCTAGGAGCCTGGGGAGGGCAAAAATGGCCTTCCCCACTCCCCCAGAGGCCCTCCAGAGGCCAGAAACAATGTGTTTCCTGACTTCTGGTGGGCCCAGAAGGCCCAAAAATCAGCTGGCTGCCACACACATGTGTGTCGGAGCTGAGCTCGCGTGCCCACCAATATGAATCCGTGTGCCACCTGTGGCCCCCCTGCCATAAGTTTGCCATCACAGGTCTAGTCTCTTCTTAAAACCCTCCAGGGATGGAGTGCCCACGATTTTTGAAGGCAAGCTCTTCCACTGCAACAGCAGTGATTCACTTAACAACTATGGCAAGCAAGGCTGTAAAATGAGGCAAAACTCACTTAAAAACTGTCCTGCTTAGAAATTTTGGTCTCCATTGCGGTTGCAAGTCGAAGAGTACCTGTACTATTTAAAAATTTCTAGTCACAATAGTGGCCCACCTCTTGCTCGAGTTGATTAATACCTACCTTCCTAAAATCCCAAGGATAGAACTGATTACTTCCACCTTTGCTGCCCTCCCTAAATGTTCCTCATTCCCAAACAATGACAAAAAGGATTGAAATGAGGTCAAGGTGTAGTGCCATCAGGCAAGGAAGATCAGACACTAATCCAATCAAGGTATGAGATATTTTAGCATCTTTCAAAGTAAGATGTGAAGGCTGAAACTGCCAAGGCTGTTTCGTCTGGTATCAGAAATATTTATGGTTACAGCTTTTTCACTTTTTTTTTATTGGATTTCAAGATAGAACACATGAGCATTGCCTCTTGTTTTATCCACGAAACAACTCACAATTGTGAGTTATTTGGGGTTGAGAGATACTGAAAGGCCTAAAGTCGTCAGCCAGTCAGGTTAATAGACATGCGCATATTTGAACTCTCATGGAAAAAGGACTGGAGAAAAAAAATGGAACGTGGTTACTATAATATGTTGAGAGCAGCAAGGCTATTGTATGCGCCAAAATGGAAGGACACTTCGATTCCTAGCATGGAAGAATGCTAGGTTGCAGAAGTGGATGGAGTTGGCGCAAATAGCAAAACTGACTACTTTAATTAAAAGAAAAGAATGTAAGTACTTTTGTTTCCACATGGAAACCGCTTCTGAACGTCATGCTTGATGTGGAAAAGAATGTAACTCTGATTTTGGGTTTTACAGATTAGATCGATAGATCTTTATAGAAATGGCTTGTTCATACTATTATGGAAAAGCAAAAAGCTGTGATTTGATGCTAATGCCTTATGTAACAGAGAGAGTCGAAGTCAATGCTTCTTTTTCTCTTCCCCCATCCCATCTTTCATCACTTCACTTCCCGCTTTCCCCTCCTCTCCTCCATTGTTCTATTTACTTTTGTGTTTTGTATTTTATAATACTCTTGTTGTTGTTAGTTGCAAAGTCGTGTCCGACCCATCGCAAACTCATGGACAACGTTCCTCCAGACCTTCCTGTCCTCTACCATCCTCTGGAGTCCATTTAAGCTCACTGTCACTCTTACTGCTTCAGTGACTCCATCCAGCCACCTCGTTCTCTGTCATCCCCTTCTTTTGCCCTCAATCTTTCCCAGCGTTAGTGAGTGAGTCCAATGTCTCCAATGAGTCCTTCCTTCTCATTAGGTGGCCAAAGTATTTGAGTTTCATCGTCAGGATCTGGCCTTCTAAAGAGCAGTTAGGGTTGATCTCTAGGACTGACCGGTTTGATTGAAGGGACTTGCAGGAGTCTTCTCCAACACCATAGTTGAAAGACCTCAATTCTTTGGCGCTCAGCCTTTCTTATGATCCAACTTTCAGAGCCATACATTGCAACTGGGAAAACCATAGCCTTGACTATACACACTTTTGTTGGCAGGGTGATGTCTCTTCTTTTTAGTATAATACTCTATAACTTAATAACTTTTTTTGATTAGGCCTGCTTAGTTCCAGTCCAACTGTCTGGCATGAAAGGCCATGTCCACACATGAAGGCTTCAATTCAACTGATTTACTGCCAAAAGCCTATGCATGGGAATCTTCTCAACTAATTGTTGGTACCTGTGTAGAGTTAGATAAGGGTCAATGGCATTCAAGGGGGGGATTGAACTTTGTTCCCTTGTGGCTACATAGGGATTCTAGGCAGATTCCTCTTTTCACGTCACCTCCAGGTTCTACTATCCCTTGTCCTACACCAACTTTCTAGCCCCTATGCTACCCTGGCTCTCCCACCACTCTTGATATTTATTTATTAAATTTATATGCTACCGATCTCACTATTGAAGCAACTCTGGGCATCTTACAGCACAATAAAAGCAAGAATAGCCTGAGGCAAACAATTCAGATGTTCTCTACATCCAAAACCAAGACAGAAACCAGAAATCTGATTCTGGTAAAGATAAGAGTTATAAGATTTCCATCCAGGACCCAATATATTTTAACAAGCCAGGTTGCTGTATCTTATAGCAGCTGATCTTCATTATTAGGACTTTGATATCTGTACAAGATTCATCCTTGACTCTTCCGCCATTAGCTACTGGCGGAATACTGGCTGACAGTTGTAGAGAGATTTATTGTCTTGCTCAGGGGCAAATCTTTGAATGCAGGCTGGGTCGTCCCCAGAGCTAAAGGTTTGATACCCCCAGCCTTCCTCTTTCAAGGACTAAGGGCACCTGCTTTGTGAGAATAGAATGAATGAGCTGGAAGGGACCTTGGAGGTCTTCTAGTCCAGCCCCCTGCTCAAGCAGAACCTATACTATTTCAGATAATTGACTGTCTAAACCAGTGATGGTTTGGTGCTGAGTGCCCAAAGTACAAGCCCGCACGAATGCACGAGCATGTGCCCAAACCCCCCAAATACAATGCGGAGCCCCATGCCCCATTTTGGGCCTGGAAAGCCCCCTGAACCAACCTGGAAGTCAAAACGGGGCATGGGGGGGGCTGCATGAGGCCACCCCGTGCCCCATTTTGGGACTGGAAAGCCTCCTGCACCAAGCTGCAGCCCCTGTGCACGTGCGCTCGTCTCCCACATGCGCCCCACCCCAGTCCATGTGCGGCAGAGACCCGAAGACCAGTTGACTGGCAGGCCAGTCCACGCACAGTGGAGCTGGGATTGGGTGACAGCTGGCGTGCCCGCAGAGGGCTCTACGTGCCACCTGCGGCATGCATGCCATAGGTTCACCATCACAGGTCTAGACTCTTCTTTAAAACATCTAGTGATGGAGCGCCCAATATTTCTGGAGGCAAGCTGTTCCACTGGCTAATTGTCCTTACTGTTAGGAAGTTTCTCCTTAATTCTAGGTTGCTTCTCTCTTTGATTAGTTTCCAACCATTGTTTCTTGTCCTGCCCTCCGGGGATTTGGAAAATAATTTGACACCCCCCCCCCCTCTTCTTTGTGGCAGCCCCTCAAATACTGGAATAGTACTATCATGTCACTCCTAATTCTTCTTTTCTTTAGACTAGCCAAGCCCAAATCCTGCAGCCGTTCTTTAGAAGGCAGAGAATTATCTGAAAGAAGGTATCTCCTTATTTTCCAAACAGCCATGATACACAGATCAAATGCATTTTCAGCTTTGAATGTAAACAATCATTTGGCAAGAATGCAAGACACCCAGTATCCAAGATCTTCAAGCACTCCAGGTGAGTTTAAAAATATCACAACACGACACAAGCTTTTACTTGCAAGCTTGGTTTCAAAACCAGGATTTTGGTTTTCTAAAGCAAGACAGTAAAAAAAAAAAAAAGTTTAGCAGCTATGTTTTTAAATCCTTTTGATATTTATACATGCTTTTTAATGTTAGAATAATATGAGATCTTTACCCACGAAATGCACCACAGATAAAAAGTAATGTTTCCTATTTCTAGATATGCACATTAAGAACCGCCTAAAAATCAAGCCTTTTGCAGGGTTTAGGAGTTGAAATAGCCTGTTCTGCAGGGCATCACTGATAAAATAAATTATTCTACACAGCATGGATTTAATATTGTATCTCAAATTTGGCACACCCCCATGGTTTTCCAAGTTTATAATTCAATAGGAAAGGCTTTGTATCTGTCATGAATTAATCTTGTGCGAAAAACTATCCTCCATTTTTCTGGAAAGGGTCTTCCTTTTAAAAGAAATTTCTTAAGAAAAGAAAAGAAAAGAAACCTCTCATTCTCAGGGTGGTCTTGAGCCTTTTAGTTCGATTAGACTACAAGCTCCATCATCCCTAGCAAGGTGTTTGAGGATATCCCATCCATACCAACCAGGGATATAAATAGAGATAATAAATAAGGAGCACACATGGAAGGCTTTTAGTCAGAGCAGCACGAACTATGGAGCTATTTGTAGGTACCAAAAATATACCTCGTATAAAAACATGGAACATAAACAATGCCTTATCCTTTAAAAAGGATGGATGAGAACTAAATAATTGATTCCCAGGATATGCGTACAAGATTGCCAATTCTACATCATGTTAGCCACAAAATCCTTGAAGTTGGGTCATTCCAACGGGAGACTGCATCTGAGTTCATTCGAGTTAAGCAAGATACCATCAGTAGCAAAATGCAAGCATCGTCGTGATACCAAGTGCTCAGGATACAGCTATTGGCACCTGATGCTTCTGTTGCTTTGCTCGTTAGCATTGTTTATTCTTAGATGCAAAAGGGGATGCTAGCTCAGGTTGCTAATTATATGCTGTATTTCTTCAAGCACCTCTGTCTATGACAATGACAAATGTGCAAGCTTTAGCAGGGCCCAGTTTCCCAGATACATCAGACAGGCTGAGCAGATCACGGTTAAGCTTATATTCATGTTACATTTATATCTGCCTGTCTTTTCTCTCCCTCCCTCTCTCTCCCTCATTTATCTGTCTGTCTGTCTGTCTGCCTGTCTGTCTGTCCGTCCGTCCATCCATCCATCCATCCTGTATCTTCCATTTTCTATAATCTATTTGTCTCTCTGTCTATATATCATCTATGTATCTTTCAATCATCTATTAATCTATTAATCTATTAGTCTATTATCTCTCTCTCTCTCTCTCTCTCTCTCTCTCTCTCTCTCTCTCTCTCTCTCTCTCTCTCTGTCTTTGTCTTTTAATGACCCTGTAATTGGGGCAACTGAATGGAGCTGAGTGTTTACTGGCTGGATGCCCTTCCTGTCACCAATGCAGAGTTCTCATTGTGCCCAGACAGAGAAATATCTGCCTCTTCCTAGGATCGAACTCACAGCCTCCTGATTGTGAGGCGAGAGTTCCATCCCTAGGCCGCCGCACCACTCCAGAGTCCATGTCTCTGTCTATCATTCCACCAAAACAATGGTACTGGGGAACAAAGAGAGTCTCTGGAGCGTTGCCTGTTCATTAAATCTCCAGCCATTGGCCATATACTGTATATACTTCCAAGTATTTCAACCTGGACTTGCATTAGTTCATGCTCTTTCATAAGTTTTTAAAAAATTAATTCCCTCAATATACAAAAAGGTGGGGTGGAGAGAAAATGAGAATAAGAAACCTAAAAGCAAAGGGGGATAAAATCATATTACAATACATATAAGAAATTATTCTGCCTAAGTTTTGAACAAATCATTAAACCATGAATACATAAAATAATACTAAGCAGTTTATAGAAAGAGGGAGGCAAACGGTCCTGAACAAATTGAAGAACCACCTGGATCACATCTCTTATTTGGCACAGGCCAGATGCATTGAACTGCATCACCGCAGGCCAACAACACATGCATTCAAGCAGTTTTATAGAAAGTCATTTCATGATACTTATTGAGGAACACAATGAATATATTAGATGTAATTCCTATATTCAAACTTAGAATACAGAACATAGGAGTTGCAAGGGACCTCAGAGGTATTCTAACCCACCCACCTCGTTCAAGCCTGTATCAATGATGGCTAACCTTTTCCAAACTGAGTGCCCAAAGCATGCATGTGCATGCCTGAATGCATGCCCAAACCCCCAAAATGCAATGAGTGTGCAGCCTCCACACGTGCCCTGCCCCCTGCATGAGCCCTACCCCTGCGCGCACACTCCCGCCTGCGCCCTGCCACCCACACATACGTGGCAGAGGCCCAGAGACCAGCTGGCTGGCAGGAGGCACATGCTTATGCACGGCGGAGCTGAGCTGGGGCAACAGCTCGCATGCCCACAGAGAGGGCACTGCATGCCACCTCTGGCACGCATGCCATAGGTTCGCCATCATGGCCCTATATCATTTCATACAAGTGGTTGTCCAGTCTCTTTTTTTCCCCAACTTCAGTGATGGAGCACCCACAACTGCTGAATGCAAGCTATTCCATTGGTTATATTGCATTTTGCTTCATAGAAGGCAAGGCAATGCTGTATATTCCCCATCTGAAACAACTCAAGGAATATACATTCTTCCAATACTTTTCATCCCATCTTGAGTATATCTTAAAACTGTGTGTATCTCTTCAACTAAATGGACTCAGTTCATCTCCTATCTGGAAACTTTTCTGCATCTCATTCAATGTATGACCATCACTGCCAGGAGTTCGATTCCTTTGAGCCTCATCAGCTCAAGGTTTGACTTGATCGGCTCAAGGTCAGTCAAACGAGGACCCAGATTGTTGGGGGCAATATGCTGACTCTGTAAACTGCTTAGAGAGGGCTGTAAAATACCATGAAGTGGTTTATATCCTGTTTTCCCCAAGATAAGACATCCCGATAATAAGCTCAATCAGGCTTTTGAGTGAGTGTCAATAAGGCAAAGCACTTATTTCAGGGTTCAAAAAAATATAAGACAGGGTCTTATTTTCAGGGAAACAGGATAAGTCTAGAGTGCTATTGCTGTTTCTCAAGTCTGGCTGTTTTAAGATGGATGGACTTCAACTCCCAGAATTCCCCAGCCAAGCTAGCTGGGGAATTCTGGGAGTTGAAGTCCACCCATCTTAAAAGCAGCCAGATTTGAGAAGCACTAAATTAAAGGTAACCAGTATTAAACCTGCTGAATCCCCCCCCCACACACACACTTCTTCAGTTTCTAATCCAGCCTCCAAAAGAACAAAAAAGCTGCATTTTGCGTACAAACTATAGAAAACTAAAAAAAGGGGGTTTTTTTCCCTTCTTGATTTTGCGCTCCTCTTCGCCAGGGAGGGAGAACCGGCAGCAAAGGAGAAGGGGGAATGGGAGGAGAAGGATGAACGGGAAACCGTTTACATTATATTGGCTGGGGATCATGGGGACCGTAGTCCTCCCCATGAAAACGCAACCGAAACTCCGAGGAAAATAACTCGGCGCGCGCCACTTTCTCCCGAGAAGGGCGGGGCTGGCTGGGTGGGTGGGAATCTGAGAAGGAGTCCCTGTACGGAAGAGGGGAAAAAAATGGCTACGCCCTGCCGATGCACTGGAGGAGTCCATCGCCACGAGTCCGTACTGCGTGACGTCATCACGTCCCGCCGTTCGACGTCCGCCGCCGGTTTGGTCGCCGGGAGGAGGGGGACGCCGACGACGTGGGGGGGAGAGTCGACTATCCTGGAAAGGACATAAAAAGGCGGTTGTTACTCGGACAACGACGGCTAGGTACCCTCGTGTCTATCGTCCTCTTTCCCTCCCGGGGACAGTTGGACTACATCCTTTACCAACCCCGGTCCAGTGGCTGGGAATGATGGACCCCGTAGTCCAGTCTCCCTGCAGGATCCGCAAGGAAGGCTGAGATTATAAACGTTATGATGAATGTTATAAAGAGCCGTTTTTGTGCCTGAGACCGGGGACGTTTGGCAGGCTGCCCTAAAAGATGGCTGGTTTCATTTCTGGGAGTTTTGGCTTTGTTTGGTTTTTAAAGGAAAATCGACTTGATGGGCAGAGATATTTCAGGTTTCTTCTGCCTCTTTGGAGCTGAGAGCAAATTTAAGGGTCCTGGGTGCCTGTCTTAAGTCTTTATTGGATCCTGGAAATGCCACCTGAAGTGGATGCTCCAACTTGGGGAGCTATTTATCCAAAATGGAAGATTCCTGCCCTGTACAGGGTGGAGGGTGGACTAGAAGTCCTCCAAGGCCCCTTTCAACCCTGGGTTTATGGGAACATTAAAGGAATTCTTCATTCTTTATTGACCAATTGTGATTGGACACACAAGGAATTTGTCTTTGGTATATATGCTCTCAGTGTATGTAAGGAAACTAAAATACATTCATCAAGAATGAAAAAGATACAATACTTATTGATAGTCAAGGTTACTAATAAGCTGTCAATTGGTACTAGGATCCAAGAATAGGTTACAAACAAAGCAGAGGTTTTAGGAAGCAAGGACGTTCTGGAAAGTCAGCTCCCAAAGCCTTCAAGACTAAAAGGTGTGGGTTCTGCTGAGTTGGGTCGTCTTCAAGCAGCTTTTTATAGTTTAAAAGTCCAGCGGTTAGTTTATATAGGAAAAGGGCAAGGGTAGACTGCTGTTGTAAGCTAGGATATGCAAAAGTGGCCTAGGGAGAAAGAATGCACTTTTCTAAATAAGAAACAAAAGCATAATATTTATATATGCAAAATATATAAATATAGCTGCGTGGCGACATGATAAAATGTGCAGCTCTAAAGGGGACCGGCTATGTTTAAGCAGAAATTGGGCTCCTGTCTTTCTTTCTTTAAGGACTCCTGCACTGCTGAGTTATATGCCCAAAATGAACTGCTCTGCTTCTGTAGTATTACAAATCTGTGAAATGTAAGCTTTTGAGTGTGATATTAATTTGTAGATGGAGTACCCCAATGTAATTTAATTTTAATATGTCAATAGTAAATCATTAATATATTAAACATCTATATCCAACAGATTTGTGTACTCTTTGACACTCATTTTCCTTTTTCTGCCTTAATGGTTTAATTCTCTTGCACTTCAGGATGTCTACACCACCTCTAGCAGGGCCAGGATTGCCTCCTGGTCCATTTTCTGGACCTCAGGGTCAGGCTGCACGAGAAGTGAACACAGCTTCATTGTGTCGCATCGGTCAAGAGACTGTGCAGGACATTGTATTCCGCACTATGGAAATCTTCCAGCTATTAAGAAATATGCAGGTAAGGAATCCCTTGTCCGAATAATGCTATTCTATTTCCTCTCTTGTAGAAAACCTGAATTAAATTGAAAAAAGTGCACAATAAAAAACATACAACCAAAAGTAACTTTGGCATTCAGAAAAGGAAGTCTTTGCCTCCTACATATTCTCATTAAAAAAAAAACCCGCTTTAATGATTTATCTGCCTTTCTCCCCAGATAATTTACTTTTAAAATTGGAGAATCTTAGCTTCACTAAGAATATAGTAAAGGAGGCAGATAATTCTTTTCTAATTAATCTGCCTTTGGAGAGAATTCATTTTGAGTACAAGATTTTTTTTAGACAAAATGGGCTGCTCTAAAGAAAACAGACCAATTGCACGTTCTAGTTAAAATATAGGCAAGTGATTTATAAATTGATAATAGTGGTTATGTAAGTTTTCTCTGGGATTTTTTTTCTTAATGTAGTACATAACCTCTTTGCTTCTACTTATTTGCATGTACCTTGATGGCAGCTGATAAATGTCACTCTATTATTCTATAGTTGGTAGATTTGTAGGATTTTCCCATATTCACTTGTCTGCCTTAGAAAATTCCTCCCCAGTTTTCAAACTTTAAATTCTAAAATAATTACCCTAGCTTTTCTTATTTTATTTTGATTATTTAGGATTATTTTTTAATGTAATTCATATTTCCACTGAATTTGTTGAGAATGTCTATGTATTCACCAGTATTCTTTTAGCAATCGGACTGTTTTTATACGGACTGTTTTAAAAGCATAGTTTACAGCACCTTGCATCCTAAAAAAATACAATTCTCCAGTTGCAGAATAATATTCTTTATTCAAAAATTTGAGGAAAAAAATGTTAAGAGAAAATTGTTTTGGTGTGCCCCTTGAATTTAACATGTTTATATCTGTTCAGCTGATCTCAATCAGATTCTCTTAATGCAGAAATTTTGAAGCTTAAGGCTGTGACCCCCTTCCACTTTTCAGGACTTTGCGAGTTAACCTAAGGGGAATCAGAAATTTGGGGGTGCCTTTGCATACAACGTAACATTGGTGTCAGAACTTGCTCATAATATGCTTGGTCAAGCTAACAACAAGATCAGAATTTTCTTTAACTTCTGTTATAAGGCAGAAATATCAATCCGGAATAAATATGAAAAGTGGCAGTGGTCATGTTAAAAATAGAATTGCAGAGTTTAGGAATGATGCAAAATTATGCAATCATACATATCCCATTAAAATGTGTTTTAAATGTTATTGTTTTATGATTACACTTTCAGTAGCAAAACTGCCTTCCTATGATATTATATAGTAACTTTACAGCAAGTGGTCCCTATCGATTTCCAAGGATCAATGGGATTACCCATAATCGTTATTTATTTGTTTGTTTGTTTATTCAGTTTCTATGGCTACCCATCTTAGTCAAGTGATCCTACATAATTCTTAATTCTATTAGCTAAAATAGTATTTATTAAATTATTTTCATAAAATGACTGGGTGTCGAGGAACACCGAAGCTTCATAAAGGCATCAATGAGCTGAAGAGCTTCAAAAGTTGTGGGTGCTTCAGCACTAGAGGTTTTTAAGAAGAGACTAGACATCCATCTTTCTCAAATTGTATAGAGTTTTCTGCTTGAGCAGGGAGTTAGAGTAGAAGACCTTCAAGCTCCTTCCAGCTCCTTTCTGACTGTGACTAGCTTGTGGACCTCTGTATTAGAGGCTTCTGGATCTACTTCTAGAAAATAGGAGTGGGAGCACGCTAATAATCAAAGTCCTGCTTTCAGACTTAACTGTCAGCCTATATGGTATGATATATGATATGATATATTATTCTATTTCTAAACTGCCTTTGGTGAATCAGACTTCTCTGATCTATCATAATATTTGCCAAAATGTTCTTAAAATGAGAGGAAATTGCTCTTAGTAGGATTTTCTCAGAAGTAGCTCTGACTTTATGGAATTTTTTTCCAGAAGACTCTCAATCGGTATCAAAAACATATTTTGTAGACATGTCTGATAATTTTATGGTGGTGTTTTAATTTTTGATTATTATTTTCTATTTTGTTATATGCTTAACAAAATAGAAAATAGTGAAAGGAAGTATAGACATTGGATAACATTTATTCTAAATAAATGGAATGAAGCTCAGATAGCTTTTGGAAACGTAACAAAGTTTTTGTCAAAAACTTTTTATGTTTGTAGAAGAAATGAGTGAAGTCATTGTATATTCTCAAGGGTGGCTAAAATTGGATTTATTTCTATTAAATATTTGAATATTCCAGCTTCCAAATGGTGTCACCTATCATACGGGCACATATCAAGACAGATTGGGAAAGCTGCAAGAACATCTGCGCCAACTTTCAATACTGTTTCGGAAACTGAGATTGGTATATGATAAATGCAATGAAAATTGTGCAGGACTTGAACCTATTCCAATAGAGGTAAGTGAAATGGGGAAACAGGCACAAATATGTAGACCAGAAGAAGAGGGAAGCTGATTTGTTTCCAAATCTCATTTATTCTAAAATCCCCAAATTCTACATGTGAAACCTGGATTAAAATGGGTACAAAAAATGCTAGTACTAAGTACTGAAAATCTTGACTTAATGGATCATTGGGGAAGGAGTGGTTCCATTAAATACAAATGTCTATAAAGTTCAAATTTATCTTGTTTACATCCATTTATATTGTTTGCATAATTACCTAACTGATGCAAATAGCACCATTAGCACTAAAACTTCAATTTAGTAGACAAATCCTCAATTTAATAAACATTTGTCTGTTAAATGGGATGAAGCCCAAATGAAATCTTTGTCCACTATATCTGAAGTCCACTCAGCTGAGGTCCATTAAACCAAGAGTTTATAATAATGCTCTCTGCAAAAATGCACTCCTGCTTTACCTCATGGTTTCTCAATTGCCACAACAAAGAGAGGGGAAATTATTGTATTGCTCTTACTGTAAAACTACTGAGAGCAAATGTACTGCAGATCACTGAAGGATCTGCCAGAAGATCCAGATCAGCTTATATACAGTATCCATCATGATTTCCAGATGGTGACACTTAATGTATTTTCTGCTTAGGCCTTTTGATCGTGGTTGAAAAAAGTTTTAGAGAGTTTGCAAGTTGGTAAAAGGCAAAGTATATTTTTATTGCTTTGAGACATCTTAAATTTCCTAAAATGTCCAAAAACAGATTGTATAATATAAATGCTCTTAAAAGAAAAAAAACATTTCTGTAATTTCATATTTACCATAATTAACTTCTTATTATGACATAGCTTCCCACACCAGATTCCACCAGATATTCTCTATCTTAATATAGGACTTTTTTTTTCACACTTATAGCAGCTCATTCCTTATGTGGAAGAGGATGGCTTTAAACATGATGACCGAGGAGCCACCAACCAGCTACTCTTCGCTAGTGAAGAAAGACGGGAAATCATGGAAGTTATCAAGGTAGACCATATTCTATTTGTGGGTATCTTTTTGTGTTATTGTAAGCCAAATACCATGTTTCTCCGAAAATAAGACCCTGTCTTATATTTTTTTGAACCCTGAAACAAGCGCTTGGCCTTACTGCCATGCGCTCAAAAACCCGATTGGGCTTATTATCAGGGGATGTCTTATTTGGGGGGAAACAGGGTATATATATTTGACTCATTGAAAACAAAGACGAGTAAGTAGAGCCCAGTAAGTTGGTTTATAGTCATGAAAAAAAAATAGAACAGACTATAGAATATTCTTTATTGGCCAAGTATGATTGGACTCACAAGGAATTTGTCTCTGGTACATAAGCTCTCCGTATACAAATAAGCAACGAAGTGATAAATCATAAGATACAATCATAAATCATAAGTTACAACTAACAAAATATAGTCATAAAATACCAATAAGAGTAGGTAATAGGAAAGATGGGAAGGATAATAGTAATAGATTCCTGCTACATAGTTAGATATCCTTAAGCATAGACAATGCTGTGGGAATTAGGTGTTTAGCAGAGTGATGGCATGGGGAAAGAAACGGTCTTTGTGTCTAATTGTTTTGGGATGCAATGCTCTATAGCGGTATTCTGAGGGGAGAAATTGAAACAGTTTATGTCCTGTTTATGGGAGGGGTCTGTAGATCTGTCTGTCTGTCTGCCTGCCTGCCTGCCTGCCTGCCTACCTACCTACCGTGTTTCCCTGAAAGTAAGACCCTGCCTTATATTTTTTTTAACCCTGAAATAAGCGCTTGGCCTTATTGCCATGAGCTGAAAAACCTGATTGGGCTTATTATCAGGGGATATCTTATTTTGGGGGAAACATGGTATCTATCTATCATCTATCTACATTATTGGATAGTAGAAAAAGGAAATCTAGGGGTGAGAGTGCCTTAAAGACAATTTTTGAACAACTACCATTGAAGGTGCTTATACTCAGATTCTGTAGCAAACATTTCAGAACATTCCAGAACTTTCAATTTTTCAATAAATTGTTTTAATTTGTAAAGTAGCCAAGTTGGCTTATCAAGCAATTAATAAACAAATTAAAACAATTTATAAATAAATTTAAAATCCTAAAAAGGTCTGAAATGTTTGCTACACGGTCTCAGCCAGTTTGGTCTAATGTTTAAGGCACCAGGCTAGAAAGTAGGAGACTTTGAGTTCAAGTCCCAATTTAGCCATGAAATCCAGCTGGATGAGTTTGGACCAGTCACTGTCTCTCAGCCCAATCCACCTCGCATAATTGTTAGTTGTGAGGAAAATAGAAGGAAGAAGTATGTTGGATATATTTGCTGCCTCAAGTTATTTCTAAAAATAATAAAGACAGGATACAAATAAATATCATTTTTCACCTTTAGTTATATATTAATTTTCCAGGAGATTATATTACACTATTTTATTTATTTAAAGGTTACATTAGAAAAAATATATTCCTTCTTCTAGGCCCATATATGGCAATTCTGTATTTTTACATTTTGAGATGATAATATCCTTAACTGATCATGAATTAGTATTTGTTGCTGATTTTTATTAAATGCTAATACTTGTAGGACACTGTCATTTTATGTTTTGAAAATTAATTATGTGTCTGGGGAAACCAATCAAACCTTAGAAATTCTTCTTAAGTCCCAAATGTTCCTCTTGTAATTCTTTTTAGTTCTGTGCTCTCATTGTACATGCTCAGTTCTTGTAGCCATTTCATTCATTAGCCATTGTCTGGATTTGTATTAATTAAAAATATTAAAATTACCCTCTTTTTTCTGTTTAAATTGATTCGTTGGGACTCCTGGCTTATAATGGTTTGATGAATTTTGTTAGGTGCTTTATTCATAAATTTACCATGCTATAACCATTCAGTCATTTGCTTGGTCTTTCCATTTGTATGGGGTTGGTTATTCATTCATGGAACACTAATTGAAAAACAGAGTAGATTCTTCTAAAAAGTCAGGACCTGTTTTCTTTCTTCAATTGGGACTCTTCTATCAGATGTCCTACATTATTCTCCCTTGAACTCCTATTGTCCCTTGAGAGTTACTTTTTATTAGAGTAAACTCTATGCAGTTCTTGGTAGTCTCCGAGCTTGGTTGTTTGCTAGCAGACATTTCATTACCCAACTAGGCAACATCATCCATGCAAGCGGGTGTAGTGTTCTGCTGCCTATTTATATGCAGTACCTTATAAGAATTTCTATTTGGAACTTCAAATATCCATATTTGTTAAGTAGATATAATCTGCTAATTTGAAGAAAGATTCATTTTGGACAGAAAATCTACGGCTTCCTCCAAAATTAACATCTGACCCTGAGGTTCGACTATCCATAAGTACATCTCTCTTCGTGACATTTAAAGAAGGTCATGAATGTGCTCAATCATTTAACGACCTACATCGATTTAGAGCGGTCTATTTTTTTTCCCCAGACAGTACATTTGGAAACCACTATTTGTTTCCTTCAAAGGATTGTCAGTTTTACTTTTTGGAGAGAAATTGCATTACATTTTTTAAAAAACCAGTAACAGTTGATGGGATCAAATATCTGTAGGTAAATATTTGTGTGTGGAGAGCAAGTGACTGTTAGCTTTGCATGGATTGGTTTTGCTGTAAAAGGAGGCCGTAGAGGAAAGATAGGGATAAAGGTAAAGGTAAAGGTTCCCCTCGCATATATGTGCTAGTCATTCCTAACTCTAGGGGGCGGTGCTCATCTCCGTTTCAAATCCAAAGAGCCAGCGCTGTCTGAAGACATCTCTGTGGTCATGTAGCCTCCATGACTAAATGCCAAAGGCGCACGGAACGCTGTTACCTTACCACCAAAGGTGGTCCCTATTTTCCTACTTGCATTTATTACGTGCTTTCGAACTGCTAGGTTGGCAGAAGCTGAGACAAGTAATAGGAGCTCACCCTGTTACGCGGCACTAGGATTCGAACTGCTAAACTGCCCACCTTTCAGTCAACAAGCTCAGTATCTTAGCCACTGAGCAACCGTATTCTTTTTAAGATAGGGATAGAGAGAGATACTTTCCATTTGGTATTTAAAAGATGAAAAAGAGCTTGTGTGTTTCTTTAAAATAATAAGCCACGCTGAGTTGTATTCAACTAGTACCCTTGAAAAAAAAATTCTTTATCCCCTGAAGGGAAAGCTTTTATCTCAGGAACGATTCTTTTTTTATCTCCCTGTCACCTCTCCAACTTACTTAGTTTCCCCCAGTGTTTGTTCTAAAGGACCTGAATAATTGGGTGTTGTTGCACGGAGAAGAGAAGGATCACTATTTAGGCACATCCCTATAT
Organism: Masticophis lateralis; assembly: GCA_030761175.1. Taxonomy (NCBI): domain Eukaryota; kingdom Metazoa; phylum Chordata; class Lepidosauria; order Squamata; family Colubridae; genus Masticophis; species Masticophis lateralis. The sequence continues at coordinate 19,281,897 of JAUDYJ010000003.1, read as the reverse complement.
TTATTTCCATTTCTATGCTACTGTCAGAAGCTGCCATAAGATCAAAAAGCCATTGTCAGCAGAAGGATGCCGGCTGTTTATAATCTAGTATCTATTCAGTTTAACCTACATAGGCCTAAAATTAATTGTCGCAGTGGGCAGAGTTTTCCTTGGTTCACTGATTTAACTCTCGCAGAACAAAGTTTGTAGGAATAAGCATACACAAATGTTAGGCTTGCAGGGAATAATCTTTTACGTCAGGTTTGTGGAGTGGCATTCTGACATCACTCGGTCAACAAAAGTGCTTTTAGTCAAGGCTATCGTTTTCTGAGTTGCAATGTATGGCTGTGAAAGTTGGACCATAAGAAAGGCTGAGTGCCAATGAATTGAGGCCTTTGAACTATGGTGCTGGAGAAGACTCCTGCGAATCCCTTGGACTGCAAGGCAATCAAACCAGTCAGTCCTAGAGGAGATCAACCCTGACTGCTCTTTAGAAGGCCAGATCCTGAAGGTGAAACTCAAATACTTTGGCCACCTAATGAGAAGGAAGGACTCACTGGAGAAGAGCCTAATGCTGGGAACGATTGAGGGCAAAAGAAGAAGGGGATGGCAGAGAATGAGGTGGCTGGATGGAGTCACTGAAGCAATCGGTGTGAGCTTAAATGGACTCCAGAGGATGGTAGAGGACAGGAAGGCCTGGGGGGAATGTTGTCCATGGGGTCATGATGGGTCGGATACAACTTCTCAACTAACAATAGTAATAATAATAATAATAACAACAACAACAACAAAACAACTTCACAACTAACAACAGTAATAATAATAATAATAACTTTATTGTCATTGTACATGTATACACAGTATACCCATACAACGAAATTTACTTAATAGCCAAAGACCAGATCCAACACACATAACATCCCCAAACTCCCACCCACAGTTCCCCACCCCTAAACCACCCAAACATCCACACAACAGACCAAGTAATACTGTCCAACAGCTCACTGATGGTGGCTCTTTGGTTCATTGTTGAGTGCAATTATAGCTCTGGGATAAAAACAATTCAGAAAACATGTGGTCCGAGTTTTAATTGTTTTCTATCTTCTGCCAGAAGGCAAGAGTCCAGTAAGCAGGATTGGAAAAGTCTCTGAGAATGTTATGCAACTTTCTCAAGCAGCAAGATTCGAAGATGGTAGCTAGAGTCAAAAACAATTCTGAACCTATAATAGAAGTTAGAAGAGCTTCAGAGAGCAAGGACGATAGAAGGCCAGACAGAATAGAGTAAGGAGCCCTGTCCTCCCTTTTCTTCTTGTCCATCTCTGGATAAGGCTTTGATTTCAGAGACCTTGGGAGTTAGACACATAGTTGTTGAATGGTCAGGATAAAGGAAACATGATAGGAATTAAAAACTCCATCTTTGCCCCTGAACTATTTTCTGAAAAGTGACACGCAGTTTTGCACGGAGGCGGGGATTGTGTGAGTCTTTGTCATAATTTCTTCATGGCAGGAGGGAGGGGGGGACATGCTCTTTATGCTAAAGATGGAATCAAATTTTCAGCTTTGGTGTTAAAATCTACAGTTGCAAATTAACTTCCAAGTTAATGCAGCTGTCAAATTAGCATTTATGATTAAGGTACTTGAAGTGTGATGTCTTTTAGCCATTTGTCTGCGAAACTGATCCTTGAGTTGACAAAGATAAATGCACAAATAAGATGATGTAAGGTCTTGTGATACAAAAATCATTGAATAAAAAGTAGGAAATTGGGGTCCGGAGGACTTTGGCTTCAATCCATCAGGGCAGAGCAGTGGTTTTCAGCCTTGGCAACTTTAAGATGTGTGGGCTTCATTTCCCAGAATGCCCCAGCCAGCATCCTAAAGTAGCCAAGGTTGAAAAATACTAGGATAGAGCAAAGATAGGGACCCTTTTATGCGATTCTGTTAGCCATAATCCAGAATGGTTAACATGGAATAGCTACCCTGTGGGTGATGGCCAGGGACAAACCATTCATATACTTGCAGAGAAAAAGGAACAGATTAACTGTCGTTTATCTCCGATGCCTTAAATATTCTCACTCAATGCCCTGGGTAAGCATATGTATAGAAAAATGAACGGTAAGTAGGGAGTCTAAAAAGCCCTGAACTCCAGCAGTCTTATTTGCAACATCCCAGTGCAAAACTAATTCGAGTGTTCATATGGAAATGCCAGACTACAGCCCTAATTCAAGTTTGATTAGAAATGCATAGAATGAAATGTAACTGCATTGGCTGGTTCTGCCTCAGCCTCGCTTCCTGCCATTTGGCCTTCCATGTAGTAATATAGACAGATACCCTGCATGATTAAGAACCCCGATTGCGTTGAATTCTAAATTGCATTGGAAACCTTCAAATTTATGGAGAATAATGGGCCAGGCAACCCAGGTATAGCATAGTCAATGAAGCCCAAAGCCACATCCCTATTCTGCACTCATGCAATTCTAACCCTGAGGAAATTTAATGCCTGAATACGTCTTGAGCTGTCTGCATTTTGTTGTTGTTGTTGTTCATTGTTTCCTTTCTTCCAGCATAAAGATATAATTCATGCATTATATATAGTAGTCTTTTGACTGCAGACTTTTTTTTTTTTGCCACAATAAAGCTACAAATCCCCATGCTATTTTTTTTAAAGAAAAAAATTATTTCAGTCATTAAAGTATCTCGGAAAGGTGAAAAATTGTTTTCAAAAGAACCAGTTTGACATTTCAGTTTCTGTCATTGCCAATTAGTGAGAAAAAGGATGCAAGGAAGCATTGGATTTCAATATAAAGAGCGCCTAGATGCTTTAAGAAAGCAAACAAAAAACAAAAAGCACAGTGTGAATTTGGGAAAGCAAAGTATTAGACTAAACTAATAATGTAACATTGCATAGGATTTTATTGTAATATAAATTTATGTGAGTGCTTTGCTTTCTTTAATTGTTAATATATTTTACAATCTCTTTTGGGGGCTTTATACGTTTTGCCCTTATTGTACACAAATGCTGATCTGTTTATCGTCCTCCTTGGAGTGATCTTGTATGAGGAATTTCATAAATGTTTATGATATAATGTAATCACTTCTTTAAAAAGTACACTGGTATCACTGCATTATGATTTTTGCCTTGAAACCTTATCACCAACCACTTTTTGCCCTACCAAAAAAAAAAAAAAAATTGCATTATATTCTCCTGTTTTTTAAAAAAAAAAATTAGAAGGGCACTTTTTCAAAATAATAGCCTGGGATAAATATTTATCAATTTCTACAGAGCAACCCTGTTTGAAATAAACTTAGCCTGACTGATACCCCATGCAAAACGCATAAATGAGTAAGAAACATCAGAGCTCAATATGTGCATTATTGCTTTGGCCTTTGCTTCATTTGCAGTTCTACTCTCAGTCACCTGGAAGTAAGGTGCATTGAGCTTAGTAGAACTTAAAACTGAATAGACATGCACAGGCCTGTATTATCAAACCTAAAGCAGCTTTGTGTTACATCAGGGGTCCCCAACCCCTGTGGACCAGCACTGGGCTGCAGCATGCCAGAAACCGGGCCATGAAAACAAGCGAAGCTCTGCGGTATGCAGGAAGCTTTCAAATCCACGCCCCCTCCTGTCCACAGAAAAACCTCTCTCCACAGAACCAGTCCTTGACATCCAAAAGGTTGGGAGCCGCTGTGTTACATAACACCATTCTTTGTAATATTTCCCAGCATAAAACAAAAGGGAAAGAAGAAAGTTGCTGCCCTGTTCTCAGAGCAGTGCTCTACCATCCTGCATTTAAATAGTTCCATGTTGGGTAAGATCTTTGATTCATGTACATCCCAACTCCTGGATAGCAATAGCAATAGCACTTAGACTTATATACCGCTTCGCAGTGCTTTACAGCCCTCTCTAAGCAATTTACAGTGTCAGCCTATTGCCCCCAACAATCTGGGTCCTCAATTTACCCACCTCGGAAGGATGGAAGGCTGAGTCAGTCTTGAGCCTGATGAGAATTGAACTGCCAAATTAGCCTGCAGTACTGCATTCCAACCACTGCGCCACCATGGCTCATGGATGATACAGGCCTGTGCATGTAGTGAGGTAATCCTCACTCTAATAATGGTTCATTTAATAACGATTCAGAGTTACAAAAGCACTGAAAAAAGTGAGCTGCGGACCTCCTCAAAGTTCTGACTGTTGTACCTCCCTTACAGTCTCATGATTGCAATTCATTTACATGGTAGCTAGCTGGGATTTACCATGGTTGCAGCTTTCCACGATTCCATTTTGCAGTCTTCCCAGCTGGCTTCCGGATAAGCAAAGTTAATGGGGAAGCTGGCAGAGAAGGTCACAAATCACGATGATCGGATGTTTCAGTCAACGACTGCAGCAAAATAGGTTGGGTATGCTTACATGATGCTTCACTTAATGACAATACTGCCTAATGGTACGTTTCTGGTTCCAATTGTGGTTGTAATTTGAGGACTACTCAAAGTTAATAACAAATAATTGGTGCCAGAGGAGGGGATGGTACACAAGAGTAGCCATATTTTTCTAGTGAGGGAGCACTAGAAAAGGGGATTGTTTGACCTCCTCCCAGGTTACACTGAAAATTTGGGATAGGTTTCTTATATTTAGTTTATTATAGATAAGTGTTACAGGAAGATGGATTCATAACATCACACACATAGCTTTTGCATCTATTCGAAGAAAATACAATGCTTAAACTTGTGAATGAATAAATACTTAACAGATGTAAATCATCCTTATTGTTCCTTATCTGACAGTCGCTATTTATTGGATTTTTATGCTACCACAATCGTGTGACTCTTGGCACTACACAAATAATCACGGTATAATTAATATAATGGAAAAGAACAGGACCAATCAAATCAGTATTAATTTACAAGCGGAGCAATCTATAGGAATTCCTATGATGTTATCTAATTAATTTAAAAAAATGTTCCAGAAAAGCTCTACTTGAGCTGGTTCCTCAAGGCCAGCAATGTCAGAGCAAAATTTTATTTCCAGGGAAAGGCTGTTCCATGATGAAGCAGCGCATTTTCTTGTCAGTCACCCGAGCACCCTCCATTTCCCAGTTCTGGGTCATAAACTGCTTTATTCCAGGATATTAGTATCAGATGGGGCCGCGGTGGCTCACGTGGTAAGACACTGGGCCTGCGCACCGCTGAGATCGGCAGCTCGATTCCTGTGAGCGAACAAGAAAGGATAGGGACAAGAAAGGAGCCTTCCCCCGATTGCCTACTGGCATTCAGGCATCCCATGGGTAAAAACACCGCCCGAAAAAATTCCTTTTACAGAGGCAGCCAGCTACCTCAATGATCCCTGGCTAACACGTGCCATACGCTTAAAAAAAAAAAAAGTATACAGCAGGGGTCCCCAACCTCTGGTTGGTGGACCGGCACTGGTTTGCGGCATGCCAGAAACTAGGCCGCACAAATAACCAAAGCCCCATCCACGGGATGCAGATAGTACACAAAGCTATGCCCCCTCCGGACCATGAAAAAAACCTCTCCCCCAGAACTGGTCCCTAATCCCCAAAAGGTTGGGGGGGGGGGGCTACTGCTATACAGGTAATTCTCGCTTGGCATCTTCTCTGTTTAGTGACTGTTCAAAATTATGATGGTGCTGAATAAGTAACTTTACACCCAGTCCTCAAGTCTGCAACTGTGGCAGTATCCCCCAGTCACATGGTAGTCTTTTGCACATTTCACAGCCAGCTTCTGACAAACAGAGTCAATAGTGAATCTGACAGTGAAATTGCAAGTCACGGTCCCATGATGTCTTGCTTAACAAGTGCAGATCATTTGCTTAATGACTGCTTAGTGGAAGCGAGGGCGTAGGTCTATCACAATCACATGATGTCTTGGCGATGAAGTTGCCAATCCCAATTGTGGTCTTTAAGCAAGGACTACCTGTAGAGGATTTCATTGAGTAAAACCAGCATTTTAAATTGTTCTTGGAAATCTGCTGATAACTGATGCAGGACACAGGTATAATGTGTTCTACTGCTACTTATAAGCAGGTTGCTTCATTTTGTGTTGGGCGCCATTTCTGAGTGATCTGTGTAAAGCTCATTGGACTACTACAGCATGCGCTGACTCTGTCAGTTACCATTGCAAGGTCTCCCACTCAGCCTTCACATACTTATCCAACATTAATCTTGGTACAGAATGAGGAATCTCTGTCATAGATAGGCTTTTTTGGAGACAATTTCATCCTTTCCAGAATAAGACCAAGATGGCAGAGAACCTCAGTCTGCAAACAACTCTGTCATGCTTGAGCTTAACTTCAGCATGTTTACTCCTATCCAGACCCCAACAACCTCCAGGTGCTGAGAAAAGACTTTGCACTTCCAGAATAACCCAGGGTGGTAATTCAAAATTGAATATAACTTTAAAAAAAAACATCAAAAAAGCTCAACAAAGAATGCTCTTTCTATGCAAACTCAGAAAGCTCAAACTGCCCAAAGAGCTGCTGATTCAGTTCTACAGAGGAATTATTGAGTCTGTCATCTGCACCTCCATAACTGTCTGGTTTGGCTCTGCAACTAAACAAGACAAACCCAGACTTCAATGAATAATTAGAACTGCAGAAAAAACAATAGCTACCAATCTGCCTTCCATTGAGGACCTGTATACTGCATGAGTCAAAAAGAGGGCTGTGAAAATATCTACAGACCCTTCGCATTCTGGACATAAACTGTTTCAACACCTACCCTCAAAATGACACTATAGGACACTGCACACCAAAACAACTAGACACAAGGACAGTTTTTTTTCCTGAATGCCATCACTCTGCTTAACAACTAATTCCCACAATACTGTCGAATAATTTACTAAGATATTACTATTATTCTTCTCTTCCTTACTGGTATCTATCTCTTCCCACTTATTACTATAACTATGTTGCTTGTATCTTTCAATTATATTGTTTTTATTTGTTTCCTAGTATGATTTTGATAGCTTATTAGTAATCTTGACTATCACTAAGTGTTGATATCTTTTTATTCTTGAAGAATATATTTTATTCTCCTTATGTACACTGAGAGCATATAGTACACCTAAGACAAATTCCTTGTGTGTCCAATCACACTTGGCCAATAAAGAATTCTATTCTAATTCTATATCATCAGCATCTTGATATTGATGGGCCCATGAATAAGGTCTGTCAGTTGCTTTGTGTCAAATAACAACACAAAATATAGAAATAAAATTATAGAAGTATAGAAATAAAATTATTATTATTATTATTATTATTATTATTATTATTATTATTATTATTATTATTATTATTATTATTATTATTAAAATGCTATAGGACCTTAGTAGTTCCAATAATGAATTTTCTGAAAAAGATGCCGTGGTCCCATTTGTATCAAGTCCAGTTTAACTCCGACATTCTTCTCAAGTTACGACGGAAAAACTTTGGGGAACAATTAATGAAATTGGGTAACTTTCCCTGATTGTCTTCAAACATTCTTCAAAAAAAAAAAAAAAGGTTTTTGAACCTGTGACAATACCTAAGGGATCTATCACTAGAGATAATGAACATCTTTTTCCCAGCTCACCTGTCACTTGCTCACTGGGATTGAAATGTTGAAAGGGTAGAGTGTTTTCCTTGATTCCTGAATGATAATTAAAAAGTTGGAATGCACCTTCCAATGCTGCTTTATTGTTCTCCCCCAAGAGAATTTCATTTCTTCCTTAGTATTAGCTTGCACTATTATCTCTGTGGCAATCTTTTACCTGGGGTTACTAACTTGAGCTTTGGTTGAACTAAGGCTCACCTTAGACACAATCTGAATGGAAACTTTTCTGGGTCAGCATTTGATTCTTTGAAGGGCACTGAGGCGCTCTCTATTCATTGCCCTCTATGGAGGACCAGCAGAAGTAGGCAGCATGAACCGTGTGTACCATTTCTGAATCAATATTTAATTTGCACTTCCCTGTCAATGATGCAGACATATATTGAAGTGAATTAAATTGGCTGGAAGTCAAGGCTGCCTTTCACTGTAACCTACGCAGTCTGAAGCTGACATTTTACCAGCCTTTCAGTATTTGTGCTACATTTCAAATCAAGTCACCTTAAACCAGCTTCCTCAACCTGTGGCAATCTAGATGGTTGGAACTGAATTCCCATCAAATCTCAGCCAGCTTGTTTGCAGCGATGGTTGAGAGTCATGTAAGTTGAAGCCCAGGGTCATTTGGAAGGCACCATCCTGGGAAAAGCTGCACAGTTAGTTGCATAATCATAGCAAATTATGTTTTCACACATCGAATTTCTGTGTAGGACTATCCTTTCTCCTTGTTCCCTTTCCTCCTCCTTTTTCAATGGCTTAGGGTAGGTCACCTTGATTCCGGGAACATTATGCACTTGTGCTAGCTCTTTTCATGGTTTGTTACTGATGAGTAGGCTCTTGTTTTCGTTTCCTTGAAAAAAAGCAAGCTTACTTTGCAGTACCAAATATTCATGAGCAAATCTCTTCCCTCTCCACACCCCATTTATAATCTGAAAAGAAATCTGGAAGCCACTGAGATATTCTTGCCATCTGAATAATTTAAAATGTGTCAAGTTCCTTTTGCCGAAAGGACTTACTATTTAAATTAAAGAGCCAGATTCAGGAGAGCTGAATGGTTTTGGATTTTGTTTTGTTTTTTGGTACAAATTGTATTCTGGATGCATTTCCCTCTTACTCATATGATATTTCTGGAATTCCAATCTATGGCTTTTCTTTTAATATGTATATGTACTTGTGCTTAAGGTCTCTATTTTATACTATGCTGCTTGCAAGTTGTAATCTTTCATTGTGTAAAAATTGGTTCAACGCAGTATAATGTTGTCAGTGGCCTGGTTTTTGCTTTGGATAGTCAGTTGTTGGTGACCGAGTAGCATTGATGACAGTCTATAGACAGAAGTAGCTGCAAGATCTTCCACACTGATCTTTACCTGTCTTTTTTCCTGACGGTGTGGGCCCTGGATTTTAATTAACTTTTACATACCAACTGTATGCAAAAGCATTTTGAATTCAGAATATCTTGAGTTATGAATGAGCTGGCCCAATCTTGAAGGGACCCAACTTGTCCTGTGTTCAAAACTCTAAATGGTCCTGAACTTGAAACATGGTTGATCTGAAATAAAAATCCTTCCGATATTTTGAACGCCTTGTAATCATTTCATACAAACTAGGTCTTATACATTTACAGAGAAATTTCCTACATACTATATTTCTTGTGGGTCTACATACAATTTTTAATTTGGTGTCATCAAAGTCTGGCTCAGCTGGTGATGACTACATGGACAAGGGATTGTCATCTCAAACTATCTCCAGCAATTAAATTTTTAAGGGCAGTTTTATAATATACTTTGTCTCATTCAACTATCAATTGTGAATCGCTCTATGTTTTCTAATCCAGTTCTTACAATAGATTCTTGTTAATCAAGTGTTTTGAGGAACTATTATAACCAGATATTCTTTCATGTTAGCCAGAAGATCTGATCGTTCTTTACATAATGCAAAGGCAGATGCCTAGAGGTAAGGTAAAAGGTGCATCTAACTTACATACTTGCATCCAGTGTCAGAAAGTAGGTACAAAACGGCAGTTGTGATTTCACGCCACACTTTTGTCATTATTGTGATTTGTTGTGAATCCCTGTAGTTTAATATGTTAAAATGCATTAGATATTCGGATAAGGTCTATACAAAAGCTTTGCTGTAGGTAATGATAGGAGGGTAAACCTCTTTTTCATATTCGCTATCCTGTTCATTACACATTTTGATATAATGTTAATTTTCATATTCTTTTTCATTTCATTTCCATTCTTTGGTATAGGTATGTAGATTAATCTTTTCCAATCTAGGCTACACATTTTTGTTCCATATTTGTTGCAATAGAGCTGTTAGTACTTTCACTGAGACCCTATTTGCCCAGGTTGCTTTCCTATTTAATTCTATATGTTTCTACGTGTATTCATTCTCTGCAGTGCTTCTGTTCTATATTTCCCTTTTTTAAAAGATCTTCCTACAGTCTTTCCGTTTTTCTTCAGCTTTATTTGCCCCCATGAAGTCTCTTCTGCAGTTAGTTTTCATTACTTTCAACTAAAAATTGTATTATTTTTCTTTTCTTGTTTTATTTGTTAGCATCCTTCATTGGTTTCTTTATGTTTTCTTCCTTGTGTCCATACTCAATCTTCAATCCCTTCTTGTTTTTCAAGATTTTCATATCCCTTTTTTTGGGGGGGGGGGGCGTTATTATGATAACTTCTTTTAAAAACAACTTGGATATTTTTCACTTTGAAATTTTGACAATAGTTTTCCACTTCACAGATCTTATTTCTTCTGCAGCTCTCTTATTTTTCCATGTAAATTAAGCATCTGAATCTGTTCTCTACTTTGATTTTATATTCTGGAGAAGTATGCCCCGCAAGTCAAATCTTGCTGATCCATTTACTTTTTTATTTTTATTTAACCTGTACATTTCTCTCCACACAGAATTATAGATGGCCTCAAACATGTTAGCATTTCATAAGCAGACCATTACTCTAATTTGCTTGCATTTAACATCTCTTAAATGTTCGTATAATTTTTCAGTCTTCTACAATGAGATCTGCAGCAAATATGTATTCTTTCTAGCATTGATGTTCATTGGGTGTTCATTAATTCTAATAGATATTAGAGATTCTTCCCATCCTGCTTACAATCTTTTTAGACTGTTGTCTTCTGGCAGAAGATACAGAACAATTAAAACTCGGACCACATGTTTTCTGAATAGTTTTTATCCCAGAGCTATAATTGCACTCAACAATGAACTAAAGGGCCACCATCAGTGAGCTGTTGGACAGCGTTACTTGGTCTGTTGTGTGGATGTTTGGGTGGTTTAGGAGTGGGGAATTTGTGGTGGGTGGGGGTGTGTTTGGGGATTGTTATGTGTGTTGGACTTGGTCTTTGAGTGTTAAGTGAATTTTGTTATATGGGTATACTGTGTATACACGTACAATGACAATAAAGTTATTATTATTATTATATTGTCCTATTGGGTTGTAAGAAGCATGGAGGCTCGCATGGTTCACAAGCAGCAAGCTTGTGTTCGAGACCCAAGTTCTGCCATGGAGCAGAGTGAGCTCTCAACCTTCACTCCAGCTCCCCCAGCTGGGGGAAAGGAGCCCCCAACTGGGCGTTTCCTGGACAATGGTGATGACACCGGCCAATCCTTTCAATCCAGAAACGCCTATGTGCTCCTGACGTGAGTGTAATGCAATTGGATTGTAACCAAGCACATATTCAGCTATTATGGCTTTTCAGGTGTTATTCCCCAAAGGTGTGAGTTCAAGCATCAGCAATTGTCTGAAGCAGCTGGGTCTTTTCCTGGGATTGCATGGCTGCCTGCCATAGCTGTGTTCTGAAATTCCAAGAAAAGATACATCTGTTTCAAAAGATTGCAGACACTTTGCAACGTGTACTCTCTGAAATACCTTTCTGAAATCAACTCAGAATTGCTTGCACAGTCAAATTAGTGACGCCCTTTGGAACATCAATCTATTGGCAATGGCCTTAATGCTTTGCACAACCACCTGATTTAAAAGGCTTCCACTTCTCTGAGCTTCACTTATTTCTAAAACATCCAGTGCGCTTTGCGTCAGCTATTACAATTTATCTTTGCTTCGGTCTTTTTACATTCCCTGTTCTCTATCCATTTGAGATGTAAAACTCCTCTGGCATAATCACTACTGGTAGCTATTAAAGTTGGCAATATCACCTCCAAATCTACTTGTAAAAAATTCAGCATTTTTCTCTGGTAATTAGAGAAGTCCTTTCAGCTCTCATTGCCTACTTGATCATAGTGGGTATTTTTTTGTCTGCAATCATAGTTATACGAATTTCAGTTGCCTTCTTCCAGGTTTGGTTTCTTTCATCCCTGCAAAGACCTCTGCTCCTCTCCCTTCTGTGAACTATACTTCACTTTGACCCTCTCCTTTTTACCTTATTGTCAGTGATGACCTCAGGTTTAAATCTACCTTGCTCTCACGAAGCTACTTAAGCTACTGAGCCCTCCCACCATATACAGTCCTCATTTTCTGGGAGAGCGTACGCCCTTCTAAAATGTCTTGAGCTACTAACACTCTTTAAAGTGAGAGAACATTTAATGGGATGTTTATCAACTAGCAAAGTTAACACTTGGGGTTGAGAAATCATACATTTGATCAGTGGAGCTTAAAAATTTTGTTCAGGTCGCAGCAAAAGGGGAAGGAATGTTTGGGCATCGAAATGTGGTATCGGATCCCTCCCTCTCTTTCTGAATCCAAATCCTTGGGGTTTTGTTTTTGTTTTGGAAAGGCCTGCTGTTTGAAACGAGAGGAACACAAGATGGATGGGATCCTGTTTATCTGGTGCCAGCGACTGGGCCTTAATGACTACGATGCTATAGGGCTCTGCACACCAGAACAACTAGACACAAGGGCAGTTCCCGCCCCCCGCCCCCCCAAATACCACCACTGCTAATTCCCATAACCCTGTCAAACTATTTAGTAAGACTGTATTAATATTCTTCTTTTCATCTTTCCTATTACCTGTCTCCTTTTCTACTTATGACTATAACTTCATTGCTTGTATCTTTACAATTTATATTGTTTTATTTAGTTTCCCAGTATGATTTATGTTGATTCTATCACTGTTGTATCTTATGATTTATGATGAATGTATCACTTATGGCTTTTATGTACAATGAGAGCTTATGCACCAAAGACAAATTCCTTCTGTGTCCAATCACACTTGGCCAATAAAGAATGTTCTGTTCTGTTCTGTTCTGTTCTGTTCTGTTCTGTTCTGTTCTGTTCTGTTCTGTTCCGTTCCGTTCCGTTCCGTTCCGTTCCGTTCCGTTCCGTTCCGTTCCGTTCCGTTCCATTCCATTCCATTCCATTCCATTCTGTGGTGCAGTGGTTAGAATGCAGTATTGCAGGCTACTTCAGCTGATCACCGGCTGCTAGCAGTTTGACAGATCAAATCTCACCAGGCTCAAGGTTAACTCAACCTTCTATCCTTCCGAGGTGGGTAAAATGAGGACCCAGATTTTGGGGGCCATATGCTGACTCTGTAAACAGCTTTGAGAGGGCTGTAAATCACTGTGAAGCGGTATATAAATCTAAGTGCTATTGCTATTGCTATTGCTATTCTATTCTATTCTAGTCTGCCATTTCTTTCTTTCTTTCTTTCTTTCTTTCTTTCTTTCTTTCTTTCTTTCTTTCTTTCTTTCTTTCTTTCTTTCTTTCTTTCTTTCTTTCTTTCTTTCTTTCTTTCTTTTTTTCACTGCCCATCTCCTTCACAGAGAAACACACAGAGGCAGTGTGCAAGTAAAATATAAAAGCATAAAAACTGTAAATAAAATTTTATTAGGAAGCCAAGAGAGTTATTAATTCCAAGTTAAAAGGTGAGGGGGGATGGAATTTTCACGGCACCTGCGTGAACCCCAAGCAAGACAGCAGATCCATTTCTTGAGACGTTTCTGAAAGGCCAGGAGAGAGAGGAACCACCGCACTTTGGTGTGGTTGGGTAGGATGTTCCAAAGTCTGAAGGCTACGGCACAGAAAGTCCTCTTCCTGGATCCTGCAGGTCAAAATCCTTTAATTTCAGGGTCCCTCCCTTCTTGACCAGTGAGACGGGCTGATGTAATGGGGCAAGGATGGTTATGTAGTTAATCACCTCAGTGAAGACTGACTGTGGTAGTAAATCATAGAAGTGCACTTTTTGTGAAGGAGGGGTTAACAAGGCTGGTAATACAGCAGCTGTAACAAAATGATTGGATCTATGTAGCCAAATGTTGTTTACAAGTTTTCCGTGTGTATGGTCCTAAAACTAGCAGCAGAGGGAAAAGTTTCCATGCCTCTATCAGAAAAAAAAGACATATAAATCAATAACTATAAAATTCATTTATAAAGAAACATACCTACCTTCTCCATTTGAAGTTCTGAAATCATTCTCTTGCTGGGGCTGTTGGTTAATGTGTGTTTTCTAGATTACTTCATTGTCTTCTTGATTTTCTTTTTCAAGTTTTACCTGTTATTATTTGACATGTTTAAAAAGCGTCTCTCCAGACAGCTGTCCCTGAGACAAATGGCTGGCAAAAGAAGAGCTTTATAGGATTTCATTCTTTAGAGCATTTCTAAAATACGAAAGAAAAAGGTTGGCCAGATAATTTGAATTTATTTTCCACCAGCCATAATATGCAATTATTTTTTTTCTCTGCTGTAAAAATAAAGTATGTTTCTCATTGTAACTTTATTGCAGAGGTTTTATTACAGCTACAGCAGCTGAAAAGTAATTAAGTTTAGCAGTTGGAAATGGACTTTTCACCAGATATGAAAGAAATTCAACAATTTCTCACATTTAACTCATTGAAATGAGGGGGGAGGGGGGAAGGACAGGAAGAGAGCCTCTACTAAATATTTAAAGTTTCCTCAACAAAACATATCTTGAGTATGATCTATAACAATGTTCTTCAAACTTGGCAACTTTAAGATGTGTGGGCTTCAGCTCCCAGAATTCCCCAGCCAGGGTTGGGCTAGAAAGTTGAAGTTCCAATGTTAAAGTTGCCAAATTTAGATAGAGTCAAGATCATGTGAAGTATTGCCACTATACAAAACCATAGTAAGACCACATCTGGAGTATTGCATTCAGTTTTGGTCACCCAATTATAAAAAAGATGTTGAGACTTCGGAAAAAGTGCAGAAAAGAGCAACTAAGATGATTAAGGGTCTGGAGGCTAAAACATATGAAGAACGGTTGGAAGAATTGGGTATGGCTAGTCTAGAGAAAAGAAGAACTAGGGGGTGACTTGATCAGTGGTGGGCTGCTGCCGGTTTCAGCAAACCGATCTCAAAGGCGGCAAAAATTTTTGCTGCAGTCATGGCTGAAAAAAAACGGGGGAAGAGACGGGAAATTCCTACGGCAGAGGATCACTAGTATTGATAGTACAGATTGTATCTGAGGTAATAGATGGTGTATTGTCGCATGATCTATTTACATTTGTAAAATCTACCCCCCCCCCTTTTTTTTATGTGTATTTTAATTTGGTCTCCGACCGCAGTAAAAAGCTTTCTATCTATCTAAACCGGTCATACTGACCAGCAGCTGACCTCACCCACCCACCCTAGCATTATCACGTCTTACATAATTACCAGTTTTTCAATGCCACGCGCATGCGCGGAAGGCGCTCGCTCACATTTTCGGTTCTGGGCAAACCGGATGTTACAGTATGTGACGCCCACCCCTGGACATAATAGCAGTGTTCCAATATTTGAGGGGCTGCCACAAAGAAGAGGGGGGTCAGCCTATTTTCCAAAGCACCAGAAGGCAAAACCAGAAACAACAGATGGAAACTAATCCAGGAGAGAAGCAACTAGAACCAAGGAGAAACTTCCTAACGGAGAAAAATTAACAAGGGGAACAGTTTGCTTTCAGAAGTTGTGAGTGCTCCACCACTGGAGGCTTTTAAGAAGAGACTGGACAACCATTTGTCTGAATTAGTATAGGGTCTCCTGCTTGAACAGGGGGTTGGCTAGAAGACCTCAGAAGTGCCTTCCAACTCTGATATTCTGTAGCTTTGAAAAGCCCTGATATATAATGTGGAATGAATTTTAGAAAGGTTTAGTACAGCCCGGTTAACTTAATATAGACATGAAATACATTGCAATATTTGGAGGCATTGAACTCTGTCAAGAGTTCCTCAAAGAAGCCAAACAACACAAAGCAAAAATCCATTGAGCACTATCTAGTTTAAAAGTCACAGCATGGTATGGCATTCCTGTTGCAGTCTGGAGAAAACCCCATGGGGCAGTTGAGAAGGAAAGCCACACAGTGTGTAGCACTAAAATCTAAAGAGCTGAACCCCAGGAAAAACATTCATCCGATAAAATATGCTTGAGTAGGCATGGCTCCTATCTTTAACTGCAAATTCAGATTGAGCTTGCTAACCTAGGAGGCAAAATGCTATGCAGCCGAACCAAATTGAACATTATTACTTTGGGACTGAATGTAAAATGGATTTGGGTGGGGGTGAAAAATGAGTGTTACATTCTTTATGCAGAGAGATCTAAGTGACATCACACTGTGAGACCGAAATTGCAAATGCCTCAGTTCTCAGTCATAGAGAAAGCACGGACTAAGTTATACTTTTTGGCCTTGGCAAAATCAAACTGCTTCAATACCACATTTGACAGAACTTTGTAGTAACTTAATTGATCTCTGCGCCAGTCATTAAGGCAACCTATTTGTGCAAAGCTTTTGCGGAGGCAGACCGGTTTTGTGGCTTTAAACAGATGGTTTTAAATTGGGAAAGGAAGGGGCTACCTTCAGTTTTTCTAAGCTTTGTCTTCACTTAATATGGTTTTCTTTTCTTTCATTCCTTAAATATTGAGGGTAAAATTCAAGCCCTTGTGACCTGAGATGAAGTGTTGTTGAACTCAGTGGGTTTTAATTTCTGAGTAGATATGGCAAACCTACTTATAGTAATAAATAAATATATAAATACATGCCAAGTTCAGATACATTAATCACCATCTCTTGAAATGACTGGCAAATGCAGGTAAAAGTTGTCTTTGTTACTAAAATCCCTGCTGAGCAGAATGGTTCCTTAGACTTCTATTTCTAGTTCCAACAAGTTATTGGTAGATCTTTCAAACTTAATAGAATTCTGCTTGATTATTCATTTTCATGCAACAGGATTAGTCTCAGCTGGAAATCAAGTTTGATATACCAGTATATATATATATTTATTGGCAAAGTTATCTACAGAGCTGGTAGGGCTTGTTTCCCCCCATGGCTTCATCTACCAGTTGTTAATCCTTCCAAGATGTAAGCTTATTTCTGCTGCAAAGTAGAATCTTCCAGTGAGTTTCTCCTTAAAAGAGGCAGCATGAGTATTACAAAGTTTTGCTTTGTAAGTTTAAAACCAGTTCCTGAAGTAGGGATCATTCTGTATCCCTCTATATATTCTCTGCATGATTTAAGAACCCTGGAAAATGAAGGGCAGAACTTTTGCAAGGACCCTTCACGGGTAAATAAAGAACTTCCCCAGGTATTTATTTATTCCACAATATGGAAAAGTCCATGCCGGGGATTAAATCAGTGTGTGGAATTTGTTGTTTTCCAAATATTATTGAATGTCAGTTTTTAGCCTGCATGGCTAGTGCAGGCATGCACTAACCAGGCAACCTGGTTAGATCAGTAGGATTTGAATGGCAAAGGGTTTTCTATCTCTGAGGTAAGTACAGTATTGTCTTATAATAGCCTTTTTCTTTTCTCTTTTCCATTTCCCTTTTCTACTTTCTCCTCTCCCGTCTTCCTCCAGTCACCCCTCCCATTCCCACTCCACTCCTCTCCTCCCCTCCCCTCCCCTCTCCTCTCCTCTCCTCTCCTGCCATTGTTGACTCCTGGCAATTGCCTGAACAGCCCTACCATTTTCTTGGCAAGACTTCAGAAGTGGTTTGTCACTGCCTGCTTCCTGGGGTTAAGAGAGCATGACTACTAGTCCAAGGTCACCCAGCTGGCTTCATCTCTAAGGCGGGACTAGAACTCAACAGTCTCCTGGTTTCCTAACTACAATCCCCAAACTGCCTCTCATATCATCTTCATATTGCTTCTTTACTACCTGATCAGAGCCCTCGTTTTTGCATATTTTCAATGCTCTTATTCCTGTAGCCCCTATACTGACATAAGCTTGCTAACAGGGAAATATCTTTTTAAGAAAGGAGATGTGCTGTTTTATTCCAATCAGGCACAGAAGTTGCAGCCTACAGTTGGGAAATCAAGATAGGCCAAAAGACGGTCTCCTTCTTTGACTGTCTCTTAACTCATTCTCTTTCCAGACAATGGCTATCGGCCATTAATCTTGAGCTTTCTACCTTGATTTGGCACTGAGCAATAGACGTTTTTGCTGTCCTGCATACCGCCATTGCCTCAATTAAAATTCACAGTGTGTAGCCCAAACAAGCAGCGCTGTTGACAGTTTATTTTCTCTCCCCCACCCCCATCTCTTTTCACAGAAACTGAAACAGAAGAATCAACAGCTGAAGCAAATCATGGATCAATTGCGGAATCTCATTTGGGACATAAATGCCATGTTGGCAATGAGGAACTGAATACGTTTTCTTTCTATCTCATTGTGATATTTGATGTTGTTTGTTACAGAAGAATAACTTTTTAACGAAGACCATGGGTATTCGATTCTACCTTAAATAATCATGTATATATTTGTTATACTTCAGTTATGTATATTTAAGCCTTGGTAGTTCTAGGCAGTGGATAAATTCAGTGTAAGCTTTAATTTTCAGATCCAGGATGGGCAACTTTTATTTCTGAGATTTGGCCAATAATTTCTTTTATATGAAAATAGTATAAAGTTTATTTCATGAAGAAAACCAAATAATAGTTTGTCTTAGAACAGAGGTCTTCAAACTTGGCAGCTTTAAGACTTGTGGACTTCCAACTCCCAAAATTCTCCAACCATCTATGCTGGCTGAAGAATTCTGGGAGTTGAAATCCACAAGTCTTAAAGCTGCCAAGTTTGGAAACCTCTGTCCTAGAGAATGCATGCTTGTTCTCAACAAGAAGTGAGCTGGAACAAATAAGGTAATTCTGATTTCATCTTTATAACACTGCCTAGAATGTACCAATCTGCATGACCAACTTACTGCTAATGACTGAAAGCCTAGCACTCAAACAGGAAAGAGGAAAATGTCAAGGAAAACTTTAGCAGACTGGAGAATGTTTTGGTTTTAGCAATGGTGGGTAACAATTTGAATTTCATTTTCTTCTCTTTTTTTAAACAAAAATACATTTTTTTGGTCTTAATTTAAAATAATTTCCAGCAGTGTCACCTTCTTTGTTTGTTGCAACTACAATGGAGAAATGAACGTGAGAGCACAACTGACTTCAGAATTATAAGAGGCGATTCATGTTGCATCACAAATGGGATCAGAACAGGACAGCAGAGGCTACCCCCCCCCCTCCCCAAGATGGTCAGAAATGTTTCAGAACAAAATACTAGCCTCCATCAACCTACCACCTTAACATCGTAAAAATGATTTTTTTTTCATTACAGTTGATAGATGACACCCTGCCTAACCTTAATAAATACATTCAAGATTGCCTTCTTAATCGGATGCCTTTTAAAGTGCCTAACACTATTTTGGTAGGACTTTCTGGAAATGGAATGTCTTTGATATATTTTTAAATGCATTGAGCCCTTTTCATGTAAAAGGGAAAAAAAATATTGCTATGTATCTTTTACAGCACTTCGGTTGGGGTTTTTCCCCTCTCTTTTCCCATCTTTCTAGAGATGGTAACAACTTTCTTTCAGGAGTCTAAACCAGCTAGAACAGGGGTGTCAAACTCAAGGCCTGGGGGCTGGATTTGGCCCACGGGGCCCTTAAATCTGACTTGGGGGGCTGCCCGGGAAACAGCAAAGGATCGACCTGCAGTAACTCTGCCAGTGAGCTCCATTTTCGCTGGCATAAGGTTGCAAGTAGCCGAAAACGGAGCTTGGGAGCCCATTTTTGCTGGCAGAGCCCTTGGGCCACCACAGATGCTCACAACCCGATGTTGGCCCCACAAGGTCAAACACAACCCTGATGCGGCCCTCAATGAAATTGAGCTTGACACTCCTGAGCTAGAATGCTTCCTTTTTAAGTATGGTTAGATCAGAAGCTCTTGAGTCTGCCGAGACCTCCTTCTGAGTGGTGAGATATAGAGATTGAAAACTAGTTGGACATTACACATGTGGAATGAAGACCGTCTCATTGTTGTCCTTTGTTACCCAAACCCCAAGTTTATTGACTTCCGGAATCTAGGAATTCCATTCGGGTGTTATCCATTTGTTGGAACTGATAATTCATTGAGATGTGTTCTCCATGTTTTGGGGTCCAATCACTGCCATCCCTAAGTGTCTGTCAAGGATGGTGGTCCCGTGGAATGCACCAAGTTGAAGCAAACGAATGCCAGCCACTGTTTAGCAGGCCCTGTGATTTGTATCGATGCTTTCACAGCCTAAGAAGCCAAACAGTTAATTTGCCAAGACAAACCTTTTATCTTGTTTGGGGGTGAAAACTGGCAGCTGATATATTTCTTCAGTTGTTTTTTTTAAAAAAAAGATGGTGTGATCAGGGAAAAAATTCCCTCTTATTTGCAACTAAAGTATATACAAATCAAGCTGTCTGGATGCTATGCCTGGAAGTGCTGTGGGAATTTCTAAACAAACCCTCTGACAACTAATTTTATGGAATCTGAAATAGCGAAGGAAGGAAACAGCAGACAAAAATAAATGATTCTTTTAAAATTGCCATTAGGTAACTTGCTATTTAAACCTACAATTATTTACTCAGAAGTAAACCTGATTCCGGTGGGATTACACCTAGAGAAGGTGTGCTGGATTGGGATGTCTTTCATATTTATTCACTCTAATAGGATGTAGAAAGAAAGAATCACCTAGGGCAGAACTCAAAATGTTAATAAAGCAGTAGCTCCATTGCACTCAATTGCAAGGTTTTGGATTTATAGCAGCATAACTGGGAGCAGATTTTGACTTCATTTGTTTATTCATAAGACACAGATCTTACTAGACAAAGAGCTATGCATTTCCACCTAGTCATTTTATGTTCCAAATGCTAACGGGATAAGCTTGCACAAAGAGAATAATATATCTGGAACAAGTGCACCCATTTATTTGTTTGTTTCATTTATACTCTTCCTTTCCCTCCGGGAGCTCCTGGCAACATGCCCTGTATTCGTTTTCACGTAGTTTTCTCTATGACACCAATTTTCTGGGTTCTGCTATCCAAGAGTGAGTGACTAGTTCATTCACCCAGTGAGCTTTCATAGCCCAAAGTGGATTTGATTCTGGTTTCTTCCAGACTGTATACAACATCTCCATCCCTATCTCACACTGGCTCTCAACATCCCTTCCAACACATCAAAGGGGCTTATTAGTGCCGAATTCTAGACCTTGTCATTTGAATCAACACAATGATTACAAATAATGAAATGTTTCATTGGGATGTAAAATCAAGATTTTTATAGCTCTCTGAGCTTGATAGTTTGCTTTCCGAGGTATCATTGCCCAACTACGTAACTTCCATCGGCACTTCTGATGTTGCCTAGTCAGATAATGACCTGTCTATAAATAAACACCCAAACTCAGAGACCCGAGGACCCCAAAATTCAACCCTAAACTAAGATAATCTCTTTGTTTGTTTGTTTGCGGCTAGGGCTTAATGAATTCAGTGTTTCACTACTTTGGCTTGAAAAGTCTTTGGCCTCAAGAATTTTTTCAGCCTGCTTCTACTCAACAAATCAAACTAAAGACATAAATGTCTGTATTTTGTATTAATTTTACCTAAGGATACCTAAAAACAATATTCTGAGTCAACAGTAAACAATTACAAATTAATGGATAATTTATGAACCCATATCCTGTATTAAATCCGTCTTTTATGCCAAATGTGCAATAATGCAATCTGATGAATACTTCTTCGGCTATTAAACTCAGTGGGTCTTGCTTTCAGGTAAGTCTTATAAGATTCCATCCTTAAACTAAGGATCATACTAAGATGACAGGTGTGCTATGGTCAGAATGCCCCAGCTGGAGACACCTGGCTTTAAATTTCCATTGACCCTTAATGTGCACTGATTCATTGGATCAATCACTTCCTCACAAAAACGGAATGGATTGCTTTGAAGTTGCTTGCTTTGAAAGGCAAAATCTAAATGGAATAAAGAGCTAGAGCCGGTTATTCTGATTTTGAGAGTGGCTTTTAAGAAATTCCATCATAATAGCAGAGAATTGCCCTCATGCTGTGGTGAGAAGACAAATTATTTTCTATAGGAGGAATGCCCAACCTTGGCAATTTTGAGACTTGTGGACTTCAACTCCCAGAATTCCCCAGCCAGTGTGAGATTCTGGGAGTGGAAGTTCGCAAGTCTTTAAAATGTTGCCACGGTTGGACATCTCCTTCCTTTAGAGAGACTTCATTTTTTTTTCAATTTATTTATTTCTTAAGCATGTATGAGAAAATAAGTATAAGTATGAACATAACATATAAGTATAAACAGGTATAAGTATAAACATAAATGAGTACAAATAAACGGGGACAGTAGGACATGGACGGTAGGCACGCTGGTGCGCTTATGAATGTCCCCTTACAGACCTTAGGAATGGAGTGAGGTCCACGGTAGACAGTTTAAGGTTGAAGCTATGGAGGTTTGTGGATGTAACAACGGAGTCGGGTAGAGCATTCCAGGCATTGACTACTCTGTTGCTGAAGTCGTATTTTCTGCAATCAAGTTTGGAGCTGTTTACTATGAGTTTGTATCTATTGTTTGCCCGTGTATTAATTGCAGTTGAAGCTGAAGTAATCATTGACAGGTAGGATGTTGTAGCAGACAATTTTGTGTACTAAGCTTAGGTCAGACCATAGGCGGCATAGTTCTAGGTTGTCCAGGCCCAAAATTTCAAGTCTGGTGGCATAGGGTATTGTATTGTGAGGAGTGGAGTACTCTTCTTGTGAAAAACCTCTGGGACTCATTCAATTGTATTAATGTCCGATATACAGTAGATTCTAGACATAGAAGCTGTATTCGAGAATTGGTCTGGCAAAGGTTTTATATGTCCTGGTTTGCAGTACATTGTTACCGGAGAAGAAGCTTCGCAAAATTGTGCACGCAAAACTCTTTTGTGTGTGTGTGTGTGTTTAAATTTTTTATTATAAATTAGAAACAAAAAACAGAAAGAAGACTATAGCAAAACACAATCACATACATACGACAGGTTGATTCAACCCTCATATATATATACCGTTTCTAACTAGCTTCACATATCATCATACTACATCTTCAGTTTGGTTTTTCATACTGCATCTTGCATTTGTTAATCTTGTATCTAATATAACCTTATTCATATTTAACTTGCTATTTACATATCTATGCTACATGCTTCCCTAACAAGGTTAACAACTCTTAATGCCTTTTTGGCAAAGTTGTTACAATGAGTTGCATTCCCATGAAAAGGTTGGTGGGTTTGACAACCATCTGCATTTAATGTGGCTAATGGAATGTTGACTTGCTGTATGTTCCTCTCTGGGCTTTTTTCTCCATAAACTTTTTTCCCCTTGATATATGAGGTTTTGTTGCAATAGGGATACAACATCTCACTGATGGCACTAGCCTCTATTCCTCTTTGTAAAACTTGAAAGCTAAGACTTATGGAAATTCCTCCGACTGGTTCTAAGCTAAGCCCTTTTGGTTTCTGCCATCAAATCAATCTCCTTAAGCCTTTCAGATAGTGGAAGTCTGCTTTAAGGCAAAGAATATAGCTTCTGAAGACAATTATTCACACCGGCAAGCTACTTTATCAACTAGCAGCTGCAACCGATGTTGCAGAGTTTCATATCCATGTTGAAGTAGCCAAAGCAAGCCATTGACTTCTTCAGAACTAACAGAACTCTTCTCAAAACCCCAATGTAGCAAATGAACCTTATTTCCAAACTCAGAATATTGGAGACCACAAAGGGCTTCCTGCTTGAGCAGGGGCTTGGATTAGAAGACCTCCAAAGTCTCTTCCAAATCTGTTATTCTGTTATTCGGGCATAAGAAACCTTTGGGCGGTCCATACTAAGTATATTCTTATCCAGGCTTTGTTTCCACCATGGCCAATTAACTGCCTATGGAAAGCCCAAGAGCAGGATCTGACAGCAAGCTCTGCGTTCCCTAGCAACTGATTATCAAGAGGCCTTCCCTTTTTGATGCTGGACGTAACATATAGCCATTTTGAGAAGCAGTTATTGAAAGTTTTTTTCCTCCTCCAAGAAATATATAAAGCTGCTTCGCGCAGAGCTGCTTCATGATTTTCCACTGAATGGCCCAGTTTTCTAAGATTTTAGACCAGTTAAATCTGAGACTCACATGAAGTCCCCTTCTGTACCTTGAGCTATACCTAGGAAAGGATTTAAAAAAGAGGGGGAGGAACTCAAGAGGAATAAGGTAATTTAGAAGCTACGGATCAGAAATGTTCCTAGCTCTGAAAAGTTTGGAAATGACTGTCTATACTGTTGAAAAGGAAGAGATGAAAATTCAAAATAATTAACAGTATTTCCAGAGGATTTTGCAATGTGCATCATTGTCTGGTCAGATCTACAAAGTCATTACAAGACTTACAAGGTACAAATTAGCTGCCATGCTGGTCACTAGGATGCTGTCAGAACCATTCAGTTTAATTTTAAAACCTAAAATAGATTTTGCTGCTTGTCTCTTAGCCTATTAACACCACTGTCATCGCAACAAAGCTGGCCATTTCTCTCTATGTCCCAATGCATTTCTTATGTAGAAAAGGACGTTCTCTCTTGGTGCATCTAGATTTAGATGCTGTAGTCCCTTTGGACTAAAGTATGGGAAGGTGACAGGCTCAACTGATGACAATTTCCAAAAGCAACGACATCTTTTCTTTCAGCAGGTCTGCTGAAAACTTCCCTTTTACTGGGTTAACGGGATATGACAGAAAGTATATTATGAATTATTAGGGGGGGAAAAGAGCCTATCCTGAATTTCTTTATTTTTTTAATCTTTGTGCGCCTCTTATCTCTTTTCCCATCTTCTTGACTTGGGTGCCTTTAAAAAAAAAAAACATATTTCTTTAAAAAATTATATATGACCTAGTTCGATCTGGATCTTTTAAGAGGATCCTGGTGGCATACACATTTCTTACCGCCACCTCCTCATTCTTGACACAACCCCGTACGATTTGCTAGGCTGAAAAGATACCTACATGGGTTTCTTGTCTGATCTTTCTTCAAGACCCTGGTTGGATTTTACACTCCTTGTAAAGATCTGGAGGAAAAATATTGCAAAGGAGAGTAGGTTCTCTCCAGATGCCAAAAATAACAAGAGCCTCAGTGAGAACGATGGCATGACTCTACCTTTTGTTGATACACCTGGGGTGTTTGGCTTTGCCCTGAGAATCCAGAGTCTGTATTGCCAGTTTGTCTACAAAGCCTTCATTCAGTTGATGTGTCTTCATTCTACTCTGTCAGGAACTTGTGGGGGGGGGGGGATGGAAATGAAAGCAATGGATAATATGACCTGGAGTCTGAGCACCGCCTCAGCTGGATGCTTCTCTGTTTAGCATTTTGCAAGCCATGCTACGATGAGATTTTACAAACACACATTTCAGGACTGAAAGGATTCTGGTTGGCTTCAGACTTGGACCATGTGGATGCCCACCAGGAGAGCACAAGCAGCCTAGTTCCTCATAGAAATCAAAGAAGGCTTTTGACCTTGGAAACAATGGCCATGTGAACAGAACTCGTCATTTTGAGGGGCATTGGAACAAATGGCCAGACTTTGGACCCTTTACTTAAGTATTCAAGCCCAGGCTGAATATTCTGCAGGATCCTTTATGTTTGGGCTAGAGAATTATTTGACCTAGTTTAAGTTGGTAATGATGGGGCAAACTCTATTGCTGAACTCATTGACTCAAGTACTGTATGCCATGTCCAGCAACAGAACAAAATTTTGCCAGTAGTTGATGCAAAAGTCAAGGAACTGATATCTTCGCCTCCGATTTTTGCAGTAGAAAATATTCTGGATGGATTCTTTCCAAATATATATCCTGACCATGCTCATTTAAATTGTAAAGGAAAGAAATATTATTCATTTCAACATTAATAAACTTATTTTAAGATTCTTCCAAGAAACTCATGTAAAGTAACTGTATGTGAACTATTGGAGCATGGAGTTCACATCCACTTAACTGAGGGCTAAGCTATTGTTTGTTGAATAACATGTTCATTCATTGGGCTAATTCATAAACCATGGATATAACCCTTAGTATAACCTTTAACTATATCTAGAAGTGACTTAGTTAATATGCTAAAACAGAAAGTTAAGCTCCATCAGTATTGGGAACCTACCCAATATTTTTTCCCCTTTTTATTATTATTTTATTTTTCTAAATTTTCCTTCATAAACATTTTTGAAAAACGGTGCATTGTCAGAGTATCATTTACAAATGGAACACAACCAACGAGAGTCAGTAGTAAATCTTAGCACACAAACTAATAGCAATAGTAATAATATAATAGCAGTAATAATAATACTGTATAACCTAAATGTTTAAACTAGGTTTCTTCTTGCATTAGCTTATTTACATTTTTATCAATTATATGTTTATAGTTATATACCTCTCTACTTTCAATACTTATAATATTAACATTCATAATCTTACTTTCTCTATTTTCCACCCAATTATTGGGAACCTGTCCAATAATTTAATTTTAAGCCCACTATTCAATTCCTTCTCCAATCTTATAGAGTGTTTTGAGAAAAATTGTCTTCTTTTGTTCCCTACATTCAATAAATTTGATTACAAAATCCAATTGGGATTGTACAAGGCTTTTTTCCCTAAGAAATAAAGGTATAAAAGAAGCACCTCTTCCTGTGTTAGATTATCTTTCTTTTATTTCACTGTCTCTCCCAAAATAATCTCAAATTATCATTGAAATCGAGATAGCCCGCTCTTTCTCATTCCACCATATTTAAAGAGCTGCCAGTAGATTTAGAAGAAGGGAGTATTTTTTCATTGGGCTATGCAGAATTTGGGATGTACATAAAGATCTCACCCAACATGGAACTATCTAAATCAGAGGTCTTCAAACTTGCAGGAGACCTCTGATCTAAATGCTTACAGAACTCCTATTATTCATGGCTGTCATGACTTTAGGTTGACTCTGGGTGATCAGAAGCAGCTTCTCACTGGCAGGAAGCGCATGCTGCATGTCTCTCTTTGATTTGATAAACCCCTCACCAGGCTGTTGGAACTGTTTTGTGCAACATGAGGCAGCCCTGCCTTTCTCCACAACGGTCCTTTATCTATTCCATTAAAGGGAATGGTTTCTCTTGTTCCATCTTCCCAAATGTCAGTGCAATGTGGGATTGTCAGTGCTGTCAGTCACATGCCATGGCTGCTTGGCATTCGGCACAGTGCTATTTGCATGAAGGCAAAAAATAGCTGGAACAGATCTGCCCACCGCAGCCTTCTAATTTATGTCAGTCTGGCAACCTTTCCAACAGAAGGAAAGCTACACATTAGTCACTTCTCTTGGCTTGAAGTGGGTGGAAGACTTGGCAGCCTGGTGGCACGGAAGATGGAGAGCTGGAAGTTCTACTTCGGACTCATATTTCCCTTTCTGAATGGCAGGGTTTGGTTGCCAACCTGGGCCACAGCCTAGAGCTTCAGAACAAGCTGACAAAAACAGAGATTTTAGCTATAACAATTGATGAAATCTCAAGGAAAACAAAAAGCCATCCATTTTAATTTAAATTATGAGGCAGTTTAGGGTTACTCTGTTTTCAGAGGGTTGGTGACAGAGGTGGTATTCAATAGGTTCTAAGAACCAGTATTGGAAATTTTGAGTAGTTTGGAGAACCAGTAAATACCACCTCTGACTGGCCCTGCCCCCATCTATTCTCTGCCTCCCGAGTCCCAGTTGATCAGGAGGAAATTTTGGGGATTTTGCAGTAACCTTCCCCTGGATTGGGGAGGGAATGGAGATTTTACCTTGCCATGCCCACCAAGCCATGCCATGCCCACCAAGCCATGCCCACAGAACTGGTATTAAAAAAATTTGAAACCCACCACTGGTTGGAGAGGACCAATTTTGGACTCTTCATACAGAAAGTGAGTTTGAGCATGGGACAACAAGTTATTGTATAATTTGGTTGGAAGTCATGTAAATTGTCATACATGGGAGATGACATTATGTAAATATATGTCAGTGAAAGTGGATTGCATACATCATTGTGATGTGACCTTTGATGGCTTCCAAAGAATTTTGATGTTGCTTAGAGCTTCTTGTAAAACATTTTGCTTCTGCCTTATTTTATAGTGAATTAATTGAATTTTGGGGTTTGAGTTGGTTCTCTTACAATTGTGTCTCAACTTTCGCACCAGATAAGTGATTTTCAAATATTTTAATCCATAATATTTTAGATCCATCTCTAGAAGAATGAAAACCCTGTCAGGATAGCTTCCAGAGTTAAATATAACTAATACTAGCAGGATACTTTAGAGATGAATAAAAACCAATGGTAATAATAATACAATCATGTAATTCTCAAGCCTTTCAGCAAATTTTCAACCTACAAAACAAATAGCCTTTAGAGCTTTTTAAAAATCCTGCAACGTTATATTTTATAGTCCCTGGCTGATATTTTTCTCCCAAATTGAACCCAACAAATCTCAGATGAATAAAGTGAGAAGTATTTCCATTATAGTCCTTAAAACATGTAGATGGGCTGACATAAGTAAAGGCAGTCCTCCAAGTTTTTAAATATGAAATTTAATAAGGTTTATAGCTTAAAAGTAGGATTTTAATGGACTCAGAAATCCAATGAATACTGGGGAAAGGGAAGACTATTTAAGCAGCAGGGGTGTCAAACTGGCGGCTCATGGGCCAGATCCATCATGCCCAGGCCATGCCCACTTCAGCTCTGCAAAGGGGGAAAACGTGATAGCTCACATGACAGCAACGTGATGCCCCAAGTTTGACACCTGTGATTTAAGACATACTGGGCTGAAAAGCTTGGGATGGCCACAAGATGGCAGCAGACAAACATCACAAAGCACTAACTTTTTGCTGCCATCTAATGTTTTCTCCAAATTTTGTAACCCCAGCTAAATTTACAGGAAAATTCTTAAGAAGCATCAGAATAATTATCCAAATTCATCAGCATCTTGGATTAGACTTTTAATTAGGTTTAAGATTGGATTGGACAGATTGTAAATCACAGGTCACCTCTGAATGATTTTTGGCAGCCCATTAAAAAAATCACGCTGCTGAAATAAAAAATCCACAAATATCTCAGCTTTCCGACACAAAAAAACCCCCACACACCTGTAAATACTGTGACACCCACAAATGTGATTCATCTCACCCAAAACTGGGATACAGAACCACTGAAAATATAGTCCCACGACTTCATTGGGTCTCATGTCCATTGTTGTGCCTGCGTTGCAAAAAAAGGGGGGGAGACAAAAGAAAATCAGTAGTCCTAATTTAAATAACGGCTAATCAATTGCAAAGTTTTGGGTGTCTAAAAAAATTGACTACACTTGATCAGCAGTTCTTAAGTGATTTCATTTAAGGCCAGCAGCCTGACGCACTGTAAACAACACATATCATCTTTCTCTTCTCCTTACAGCTGAGACAAGCTCTTTTTAAAGCCAGACTGGATGTGACTTTAAATCTATATTTGCATTTAATTTGCCCTTCTTACAAAAAAATAAAAAAAATAAAAATACAAAAGCCAGCTGGATGGTAGGAGGAGTGAGGATGACTGGAATTTCCTCCCCTTCTGGAGCCATTTCTCCCTTCTCACCTCCTTGCCGATTTCATTTGGGGAGGGGGGGGAGGAGTTTTCCAGTGACTATAACACCAGCAGAATGGCTCAAATGTCTTTTTCTTAATGTGGGATGCAGTGTTGTACTGCTTTAAAGAATAATCTTTTAAGAGATCGTGTGGTACATGCACCATTCACATCCAATACAAAATACAGTATAAGTGATTAGAGATGTGTGGGGGTTGCAACCCATCTTATTAGCAACTTAGCTGACAGACACTTAGAACTTTCAGGATATTTATACCTAATCACAATTTCTCCTCTATAAGGCTGAAAAGATATTGGTTTGTTTATTTGTATCAGAAGGATCACCATTAAAATAAAATACATATGTATACTGTATGATATAACATTTAAAATATAAAATACAAGATTAAAATGTGTACAAATTTAACAGACCATGCCGAGAAGCTAGCAACATTGAGGTCCATTAAATGTCCTTTGAGGCATTTAAACTAGCAACATTGAGGTCCTTAAATGTACCCTGATCTGGCCACAAAAAGCAGATATACATATGTGTTTTTTATCTGCATGTCACCACAATCACAAAGAGCAGAAGCCAGTGGATTTGTTCAGAGTGTCTCTGGATCTTGTTGTACCTGCGTGTGCAATCTGTTCAATGATTTACATACTTCCCAGCTTTCCAGATTTCAATATGCCCACCCAGAAAAGGGTAAAGCTGATAGATTCCGGTAACAGAAATCAGGCTTAGGGATCAGTGGGAAGCAAACCTGTGATTCTCTCTGATAGTCAGTAGATGTCACAGAGCACCAATTTTCCAGGATCTCTGCTTGAATGGAAAATATCTTCCAAATAACACAGGGATCTCTAAAAGAATATTCTGAGGTAATAAGGTTTTTTTTTTTAATACAAGGAAGGCCTATGGTATAAAAAGACCATCCGTCAATGGAGGATTCAAAGAGAGAACTAGCCTAATTAAATATCAATGTCTTCTAATAAGAGTATTTAAAATGTCTCCTTCTTTCAGGCTTCTCCTTCCTGAATTGATTCTGTGGTATCCACAGCGTGGACAACGAAGTCAAAAATGGCATCTTCTTCTTGTGTCATATCCATGATTGGACATTGGCGTTCATGTTGGCAATCCTATTTTTGTCAACAGCCGTATGAAAAAGTGCTGCTGAGTTTTGTCCAAATCAGTCCCTTAGGTTTTGAAGCCATGATCTTCTTCTTCTGCCTGGACCTCGTTTGCCTTCAATCTTTCCTTGGAGGATTAAGTGAAGGATGTAGTATTTTTCTGGGTGTTGTATCACATGTCCAAAATATTCTAACTTTCACTTTTTAATGGCTTTGATGATTTCCCTTTGCTTTCCCAGGTGGCTTATCACCTCCTCATTTGTGACTTTGTTAACCCAGTTTATACGTAACAGTTGTCTGTAAATCCACATTTCAAATGCTTCTAGTTTCTTCAAGTAATTTTCTGTCAGAGATCAACTCTCTACTTCATAAATGGCAACTGAAATAGTGCAAACCGAGCTCCTTTAAAAAAAAAAAGAAGTACAATACTCATACCATAGTAGCTTCCATTTTGACTTCTTTGTGTACGCCTGGGGTATCCAACCCTAGCAACTTTAAGACTTGCGGACTTCAACTTCTAGAAGTTGAAGTCTGCAAGTCTTAAAGTTGCCAAGGTTGGAAACCCCCTAGTCTATGCCTTATGGACATCCTTGGTTGGTATAATTAGGAAAGGGGGAAAGAAAGGTCCTAGATTAGGGAATTGTCAACTTTTATTTTATCTTCTAAAAGCTCAAATCCTTCAGCTAAAGCAGGGGTGTCAAACATAAGGCCTAAGGGCCACATTTGGACGTATCCGGCCCACAGAGCCGTCCTGGAAAATGTAAGGGGCTACCCACGTCGCTTTGACCTGGTTTACCAGTGTCTACCATCTATAATGTCTACCAGTCTACATGGTCTACCAGTGATCTACCATCTACAATGCCTGTCTACCATCTACAATGTGAAGAGGAAACATTGGGCCAGCATGACTTCTGCCCAATCTACCCAATGCAAAGAGGAAACACGCCAGCAGTTTGGGGAGCAGCATCAAGCTGGCCACACCCACCCAGTCGGTGATGCCCAGTGAGTGGCACCAAGCTGGCCACACCCACCCAGTTGGCCACACCCACCCAGTTGGCCACACCCTCCCGCTCCTCCCAAGGTCAACCACAGCCCTGATGTGGCCCTCAATGAAATTAAGCTTGACACCACTGAGCTAAAGTCTCTTTTTCTGCTGATTAATTGTTGCTGCCCTAATCCTCATTTTCTCCTCAAGTCTATTTTCATGCCAAACAGCCAGTTAATCCTACACACACACAAAAGCATATTCCAGACCAATTTTAAAAAAGAGATTCTTCCAGTTTCTGGCAAGAAATGTCCCCTAGCAAACAATGAGTTTGTTTGGCCACTATGGCATCCACTTAATGACTGCACTGTTCATTTTATGACTGCCACCTTCACTTAACAAACTGCCACAAGAAAGGTAAAACTGAGTGCAGTCACATGATGACCTGGTTAACGACTGTCATGACTTATGATGAAATTTTTATCGTGTGACCATGGGGATGTTGCAACAGCCGTGTTGCAGTGTGAAAAATGGTCATAAATTTCATTTTTCAGTGCGTTTGTGCTAAACAGCACACTGAACAAATGGTCCATTAAACAAATGATTGTGAGGACTACCTGTGACTTGGTTTTGGCCTTAGTGCGCTTGTCTATTGATACTGTAGAGATATTTACTCTAAGCATCTCACCTACTGTTCCATTTCCTGGGTAGCTGGAGGGGTAAGTATTAGTAAGTAAGTACTAGAGATGGACCTTTCTCAGTTCCTACCCTGAACAATTGTTTTCTCTAGGGCATCCAGGTGGCATTCTTCTTTATTCATGCTGGAGCCAGATTACAGCTATTTGATCAAAATCAGCTTTGAATGGCAGCTTCAATGAGATCTTTCAGCTGCTGTTAGTTTCCTAACTATTGCTGCTGTTTTCAGTTGGATTTAATGCTTTTCGTGTTTTTTGCATGCATGCACCTCCTTTCCACATAAGACTCAACCTTCAGTGGGTTTTTTTCTCAGGCTGCAAATTTCAGGTATAAATGGCGAGATGAACTGGTGGTCACCTCTGTCTTAAATTTCTCTTGCAAGGGAGGAAAGGGAGGGAGGGAGGGAGGAGAGGAGAGAGATAGAGAAAGAAAGAAAGAAAGAAAGAAAGAAAGAAAGAAAGAAAGAAAGAAAGAAAGAAAGAAAGAAGGGAGGGAGGGAGGGAGGGAGGGAGGGAGGGAGGGAGGGAGGGAGGAAGGAAGGAAGGAAGGAAGGAAGGAAGGAAGGAAGGAAGGAAACCTGTCACCTCTGTCTTAACTTTGTCTAGAAATGAAGGAAGGAAGGAAGAGAAAGGGAAACAAACAAACAAACAACTGGTCACCTCTGCCTTAACTTTCTCTTACAAGGAAGGAAGGAAGGAGGGAGGGAGGGAAGGAGGGAGGGAAGGAAGGAAGGAAGGAAGTCTAGCTCTCTTCAAAACTGTCATTGCAACTCAATAATGCTATGTTAAGTGAATCTGTCTGCTGAGTCCCACTGCTTGATCCAATGAATGGAACTTGTGCCAATTTCAGAAGCTGAGCAGTGCCCAAACAAGCCAATCTGCTGTTGATTAGACCTTTAATGGTGGGGAGGGGGCTCCATTATGGTTTGCTGCTTTTTTTTTTTAAATCCTTCTGTGGTTGGTTGTTGTTGGTTTTTTTTTTTTTTTTTTTTTTTTGCAACTTGTTTGTACATGCTTGTAGCCAACAGATGTCCAGGGCCATTTCTCTCTGAATAAGGAAGGACACAATATGTCCATAATCTCTCATCCACCCAATTTTATTGATTTATTTATTTCGTCAAGCATGTGTTAGATAACAGATATAAGTATAGATATAATTATGAATACATGAGATGGATACGAATAAATGGGGACAGTAGGACAGGGATGGTAGGCATGCTGGTGCGCTTATGCACGCCCCTTACAGACCTCTTAGGAATGGGATGAGGTCCACCGTAGACAGTCTAAGGTTAAAGTTTGGGGAGTTTGGGGAAGAAACCACAGAGACAGGTAGTGCATTCCAGGCATTGACCACTCTGTTACTGAAGTCATATTTTCTGCAATCGAGTTTGGAGCAGTTTATCTTGAGTTTGTAACTATTGTGTGCTCATGTATTGTTGTGGTTAAAGCTGAAGTAGTCATTGACAGGTAGGACATTGTAGAAGTTAATTTTATGTACTATGCTTAGGTCAGACCGAAGTTGGTGTAGTTCTAAGTTGTCTAAGCCCAAAATTTGAAGTCTGGTGGCATAAGGTATTTTATTGCAGGTAGAGGAATGGAGGACTCTTCTTGTGAAATATCTCTGGACTCTCTCAATTGTATTAATGTCCAATATGCAATGCGTGTTCCAGACAGATGAGCTGTATTCGAGAATTGGTCTAGCAAATGTTTTGTATGCTCTAGTTAGTAGTACAATGTTACCAGAGAAGAAGCTATGCAAGATTAGATTAACAACTTTAGATTTAGATAAGGTTAGCAACTTTTAATGCCTTTTTGGCAATGCTGTTACAGTGGCACTTAAATCGCTTGAGATGAGTACTCCATGAGTACTTTGATTTTGATCAAAGTATTTCTAATCCCAAACTGTATTGAGAGATTTTCCCAATTTTATTACTTCCACTTGCATTTCAAACATAGGGCTCCCTAACACAATGCATACATTTATTTCAGACATTAGTCTTCAGGAATTTGTGTGTGTTTGTGTTTGTGTGTGCACACACACACATTCTTTTTCCTTTTCATATGAAATTGGCAGCTGTAGAGATATGGGTGTTTTGCCAGACTTCTGGCTCTCTTTATGGGCTTCTCTGAAAAGTCTGCCTGAACTGTAATCTGCAAATGGTTTTGGGTATTGCCATGCCAGCATTCTGTTTAAAAATCATAAGGAGAAGAGGAAGAAAAGAAAAAGAAGGAGGTGAGAAGGACGTTGGGAAAACTGCCCTGAGAAAGAATGAATTATTCAACCTGAATGGATTAGAAATTTCACAACGTTCTTTATATTTCCAACCACTAAAAAAACCCACCATTTTTTGTCAATTTCTCTGGAATCTTGTCCTGCATTATTTTGCAACCTGTTCTCCCAGTCATAAGGGCTAGAAACTTTTCTTTCCAAAATTGAAAGCTGAAGTGCTGAAGTGCTCAGGAAACTGCCTTTCAGGACAGCACGCCTTGAGTGTAGTGCTAACATCCCCCCACACCCAAAAAGTCATTATCCAATGGAATAAGGGAGGAAACTTGGCAAAAAGAAAAGCAACATAATTGTTTTCCCAAAGCAAAATCTGTTGGAATATTCCTGTTTGAATTGTTTTTATATTTGCTGGGGTTAAGAGTTGTTGAGAACTGAACCTGCGAGACATTTTTTAACATTGATAGGGCTCTGTCGTGTGCATTATGCACTGTTAAGGAGGTCAGCATTGCTGACATGTTCATTTCTGTCTGAGCTGTATTTTAGGGAAAAACAGCATCAATCAATGGTTCTGTTTAGACTCACACACTCGGAAGGGGTCTCTGGGGTCATTATGACTAAGCTGTAATTCCAGGGTGTGGGAGAGTGGGTGTGCACGAGCATGCACACGCATAGATATATACAGACACAACGGGAATTCCTTCCTGAAAGCAATTATGCCTTTCAGATGTTCACGTCTATTTTGCAAACGTTTAAGTCGGCCTGTTTGTAGAAGGAAAGGATTTAAAACCTGCCTGACCAAAGTCTCAAAATGCCAGCATGGCAGAGAGCATTTTCAGATAAAGGACCACTGTTTCACAAAGTAGCACCCAAATTGCAAATCATCTAAGATTCAAGATCCTGCAAACCCAGATTGAAAAGTGATTCCTTAGCTATTCATAGTTAGTTTGTTGTTTGCATCTCTGATTTCAATGGTCCGTTTAAATCAATGATACAAAGATGCATTTGCATCTGATTGGCCCGACAATTTTTATGGATTATAGTTACCCAAGATCAGATTTCCGGTCATCTATAAAAATCCATTGGGTGACTCAAGCTTTTTCATACTTTAACATACTATTTCCAAACCTCATGAAGTTTGAAGAGAGCCTCGTTAGATGAGAAGACCAGATGGACAGATTCAGTCTTGGTCATTGTTGTCCAGTGTGTTCCAATTCCAAAGCAGGGGTGGGCTGCTGGGGGTTCACAGGGTTTCGGGAGAACCTCTAGCTAAGATTCTGTGCAGTTCGGAGAACCACCAAATCCTACTCCTGGTTGGCAGCTCCCACCCCACCCCGTCCCTCCCAGGAGTCTCCACGTGGCCCGTTTTGGATGCAGGTGCACACGGAGGCTTGGGGATGGCAAAAATGGGCCTACCAGTAGTTCAGGCCGCTAGAGGGCCTCCAGAGGGCTTCCGGAGCCTGGGGAGGCTGTTTTCGCCCTCTTGGAGGCTAAAGAAAAGCCTCCAGAGCACGGGGAGGGCAACCCCCCTCCCCACCTTGGTGCAGGAGGCCAACTAGGCCACACCCACCATGGCCACGCCCACCCAGCAACTGGGCAGAGAACCCCTTGCTAAAATTTTTGAAGCCCATCCCTGCGTAGAAGGCTTTAAATGAAATGAGGAAGGGGGGGAATATGATTATGCAACTTTGAAGCTAATGCAGCTTCATGAAAAGTGGAAGCAAATACATTTGGTGGAATACTGAATCAATAGACATTATGTGATTGAGAAGTTCCAATAAAGATCCCTAGAGAGCCTTTGTCAGTCTCTATTTCTCAATACAAATAGAGTTGTGATTCTACTGGCATGAGCTGTAAGAAGGAGGAATATAGATAAATAATATAAATATCATAGAACTAATTAGACCCTTGAAACCCTCATTACTGCATCTCCGCGCCTGGAAAGCATGATTTTCATGCCAGGAAAATGTTGATTTTGGCCAGTTGCGCAGCTGTTAAAAGACCTCTTTGAGTTGTAAATCCCTTGACTAGAGGCCAAGATGATGAAATAGCTGTCTTTGTAAAAGTAGAACCTTTTGTTAGAACGACTTGAATATCTTCAAATACATTTTCTCTATCATGAGGCCTATATTGATTTTTTTTAAAAAATGAAAGTAGGATGATCTGGGATTCCAGATTTTGTGCCATGGACAGAATTCAGTGTGCCTGGAATGATATATGAGGTATCCTGACAAAATTCAACCTGTTTGTATGAAAAGCAAATACGCAGTAGACCAATCAATGAGCTACACGTTATTTTATGAAGAACATGTAAGAACAGGGATGATGAGAATAGTAAAAGTTGAAAAGAAATCAGTGAGAATCAATAACCCTTATCACAATGAACATTTGACAGAGTCTGCTGTTATCAAAATATTAACTGCGTGTATTTTATACAATGACACAGTTTCTATTATGATATGGTTCTATGTGATGTTTTTATATAAACACGGAAAGGACAAAGAGCACACCCTTATTGAGTGTTCGTATCCCTGATTTATTACACTAAGTGTGTTGTCTCATCTGCTATTTACTTACAGGCACAAATAAAAATGCTGCTCTCTTGATTGTAAAAATCCAGATGCTGCATTTGATAAGTTCTCCAGGGAGTAGGCACACATACATTTGCTCATTTATTTCTGGCTGCAAAATTGGGAACAGCTTAGAAAAGGAAAGAAACAAAAACTCCCTGATTGAACTGAGAACTGGGTGGTAAGAAGAGTTGCTGTGTTGGGAACAAAGGATCAATAGGGATGGTTAGAACTGCCCCACAACTGTTTTTTTAGACCTGCTTTTCACTGAATAGTTTTAAAGGCATTTATTCCTATTGCTTTCTAAGGAAGTTTGTGTTCATTGCTTTTATTCACTGATGAATGGAGACATTCTGAAGAGGGTGTGGTGATAGCGAGGACAATGCAGTACAAGGAGTAAAAGGTTGATCTGGACTTAGATTCCCGTCCAAGGAAATTTATCGAGTAGTTTTTGGCCAGTCATTTTCTCAGCCCAACCTACTTCCTAGAATTGCTTTTGCAGGAATAAAATGAAGGCAATTCTCATGTAAGCTCCGTGAAACTCTTGGAAGGAATAAATTTAAATAACTGGTAATAGAGATAACAACAACAATGAAAATAAAATGGTGGTAGTGATAGCATTTATATTATTTAACCAACCTAATCTCACTTTTGCACAATCAGATGATTATTTTTTTAAGATCTCTCTCTCTCTGTGTCTATCTGTCTGTCTGTCTGTCTCTCTCTCTCTCTCTTTGTCTATCTCTCTCTTTGAGTCTTATCTCTCTCTCTCTCTATCTATCTCTATCTGACTTATCTATCTCTATATCTCTCTACTGTATATCTATCTATCTATCTATCTATCTATCTATCTATCTATCTATCTATCTATCATCTATCTCTTCTCTCTCTCTCTCTCTATCTCTTTGTCTATCTATCTTTGACTCTTACCCCCCCCCTCTCTATATATATGACTTATCTATCTCTATATCTCTCTACTGTATATCTATCTATCTATCTATCATCTATCTATCTATCTATCTATCTATCTATCTATCATCTATCTCTTCTCTCTCTCTCTCTCTATCTCTCTCTATCTCTTTGTCTATCTATCTTTGACTCTTACCCCCCCTCTCTCTATATATATGACTTATCTATCTCTATATCTCTCTACTGTATATCTATCTATCTATCTATCTATCTATCTATCTATCTATCTATCTATCTATCCTCTCTCTCTCCCTCCCTCCCTCCCTCCCTCCCTCCCTCCCTCCCTCTCTCTCCTGTCAAAGGGACGTTGATATTCCTCCAGAACCATTTGGGTTAAACCTAAAAAGAATCTTATTGGATCAGATCAATTTCTCACCCAGTCCAACATCTGGCTTGCTGGCCTGGATAAGATTACCAGAAAAGGGAAGAGCACATTCAAATTTGCAAGATTGATATTCACCTTGTGATGTAGTCTAACACATACAGAAGTCACAGCATTAGACTCCAAAATTGAATGAATACTTTTCCCTCAAGAAACCAAGAATGGCCTTAGACATTATATATCGCTGCCATATTGTGATATCCCTAATTCAATGCAGCATAATTAGTAGTCCTTGACTTACAACAGTTCATTTAGTGACCGTTCGAAGTTACAACGGTGCTGAAAAAAGTGACTTATGACCATTTTTCACAGTTACAACCCTTGAAGCATCCCCATAATCATATGATCAAAATTCGGATGCTTGACAACCGGTTCATATTTATGACCGTTGCTGTGTCCCAAGGCCAAGGGATCCTTTTTTGCGATCTTTTGACCAGCAAAGTCAATGGGGGAACCAGATTCACTTAACAATCGGGTTACTAACTTAACGGTTGCAGTGATTTATTTAACAACTGGGGCAAGCAAGGTTGCAAAATGGGGGCAAATTGACTTAACATCTGTCCTGCTTAACAACAGAAATTTTGGACTCAGTTGCGGTCGTAAGTTGAGGACTACCTGTAGTGTGTCCTGGTTTTTTGATTCCAGGAATCTGGTCATCTTCCTTTGTGCCATTTTGCTTCCCTTTTCAGAGACTGCCACGAACAGATTTCTTGTAATGCAAGGAGAGATAATCTCATGTCCCTTCTCTTAGAAGAATGCTCATGCAAATGGAATGTTTGTGTAGATATCTGAAATGTTTAACCTAATATGTCAGCAATTCTGGTGCTGTCTTAGGCAGCGATGGCTGACACATATTAATGCCTCCCTGTTGCACAACTCATACATCAACTCATCACAACAGGAGCCCTCACAGCATGAAGCATCTCTCTGAGGCACGGATGACTTGACCACAAGCTATAAGCAGTTGGGTTTGGGGATGAGATGGATCACTGCTGCTAATTACTAGTTGGAATCCACAGGCATTCAAATCAATGTTTGCTATAGTGTGCAATATTCATAAGCCAAAAACTATGTCAGGAAGCATAGATGAAGGATCAGCAGTTCATTCTCACCCCTCCAACTGTGCTTTCTCATTTGTCCTGTAGATACCACCCAGTTTATCCTGTGATCAACTAGATCAGGGGTATCAAACTCAATTTCGTTGAGGGCATCATGGTTGTGTTTAACCTCGGGGGAGGGGGGGCCTTGTAAGTTTTGGGAGACCATTTTCTTTTTTGCTTCTTAACTGCCACATATTTTAGCTGGGGAAGTTGGGAGGGGGTTGTTGTTGGAGCAGTAGAAAGTTAGTCATAACAACATTCCGTATTCAAGGACTTTTGCCTGCATCTGATGGAGACTGCCTGAAGATTGTATCCAGTTGAGTGTGAAGAGTTGATTGGACAACGTGATGAACTTGTGGGTGTGGGGCAGGACTGTGAACTGTCAGCTGGGTGTGGAAAACCCGGAAGCTTTCAGATTCGAGTTTTCCCAGATGTGCCAACATGACATCTCTCATAAATTGGAACTCTGAGGAACCTCAGGCCTCAGAGCTTTATTTCATTGGGAGTGTTCCTTGGAACCCCAACAGGCATGGGGAGGGGGGGTGGCCAGCTTAATGTCACTCATGTCCGGGGCGTCTGTGGCGGCCTGAGCGCTCTGCCAGTGAAAGCAAGCTCCCAATCTCCATTTTCGGCTAGGAAGGTCTCCTGCAACCCTCTGCCAGCGAAAACACATGCAGCCTTCCCAAGCTCTGTTTTCACTGGCAGAGGGCTGCAGGAGGCCATCCTAGCTGAAAACGGAGAGATTGGGAGCCCATTTTCACTGGCATAGGCACCATGGGCCGGTCCTTCGCTGTTTCCAAGGCAGCCTCATGGGCCAGATCTAAGCACCTTGCAGGCCAGATCCGGCCTGCGGGCCTTGAGTTTGATACCCCATAACTGGATCCTGAATCATTGAGAAATATAATCTTCATACACAAGGGGGCGGGGAAGTGGGGGGCAGAAGGAAGATAGAGTTAGCAAATTGCCTTTGAGAAATCAAAGAACAGATTTTTTTCTGTGGTATCACCTCCCTGAAAAGCATGTTGATGAAATCACAGCAAACTTTTTCTGTTCTGAAATTACACATCGTTGTATTACCCACCAATCAGGTTACAATGTATTCTTGATTAGAAGAAATGACTGCTGGTTTGTTTGCTTGGTTTGTTTATTGAAAATGTGTAATCAGTGTGTTACACGTGTAGTAAAACTGGGTTTTGTTTTTTGCTTTTTTTGTTTTGATTTGCTTGTGAGTAAGATAATAAAAGTAAACAGCATAAATAAATGCAACAAATAAAAATGAAACTAGAATAATAATTAAAAGGAAGCATTAAATCCATCACAAAATAAATTATATTTTATCATTTAACAATAGCACCATTGTCCTCAAACATCTGAAATTTATAGTAGAAGCATCTAAAAAAGATCTCTAGGACTTAAGGCCAAATTCCTCTACATCATTTTTTTCTTTAACTTTTTCTTTTCTTTTCTTTTCTTTTCTTTTCTTTTTTCTTTTCTTTTCTTTTCTTTTTTCCTTTCCTTTCCTTTCCTTTCCTTTCCTTTCCTTTCCTTTCCTTTCCTTTCCTTTCCTTTCCTTTCCTTTCCTTTTTTCGTCGTCTTCTTCTTTACCAATAGAAACTATATGCAAAAAATTGAGTAGAATGGAACAGAACGATGGAGTCAGGCTATGTCATAAATCATAGCAGTCTGCAGAAGAGGGGGTCAACCTATTCTGCAAAGCACTTGAGTGGAGGACAAAAAGTAACAGGTGGAAGATAATTAAAGAGAGATCCAAACCTAGAACTAAAGAGATATATCCTGACAGAGAGAACAACTGGTCAGTAAAATTGCTTGCCTTCAGAAGTTGTGGGTGCTCTATCATGGAAGCTTTCAAGAAGAGCATGGACAATCATTTGTCTGGAATGGTATAGGGCAGTGATAGCTCACCTTTTTGCCGTCGCATGCCAAAAGCAGGGGGGAGTGGGAGGTTTTGCATGTGCATGCCCACAGCCATAATTCAATGTGCTCCGCCCCCTCCGCATGTGTGCATGACCCCTCCCACACACACACTCCTCCCGCTTTTGGCACACGATGGCACGGTGGGCCAGATAGGCCCGTTTTTTCGCCCTCCCCAGGCTCCAGAGGCTTTCTTAGAGCCTGGGGAGGGTGAAAATGGCCTTCCCCACCCCCACCGGAGGCTAGAAAAGGTCTGTTTCCCGACTTCTGGTGGGCCTGGAAGGTCTGAAAATCAGCTGGCCAATGCGAGCATGTCTGGTGGAGCTGAACTAGGGCAATGCTCGCATGCCCACAGATATGGCCCCATGTGCCACCTGTGGCACACATGCCATAGGTTCGCCATCACAGGTATAGGGTGTCCTGCTTGGGCAGAGGGTTGGACTGGGAGATCTTCAAGGTCTCTTCCAATCCTATTATTCTATATTCTACATTAAAAGAGCACCAGGTTGGGAAAAGCTGCAACAGATGGATTCAAATACAAGAAGAGATCTTTGTCTCCTCATAAGAAGTAATATAAGGTTTATATAAATATATATATTGTGGGTGACAAGTTGTCTTTGTAGCTGTTTTTTGACTCTGCGTTAAGCTGTGTGCAACTGAGATTTATTATTTGACAGGTTCAGTTTATTATTAATCGGTCTAAAGTGTATTTGCAAGACACTTTGGGATTTTTGTCTGGTCACTTAGTTGAAGGAGAAAGGAATGTAATACGTGACTGTTTATTTTCCCATCAAAAATGAGTGAAGACTTCCCTTTACCTCCACAGTCTTCATCTCTGGTCTGTCTGCCCAAAGTTTCCTGTAGAAAAAAAAATGATCGACAAATAAATGATCTCATCGGGTAAGAATCATATACATTGCCAACTCCACAAACTTAGAATTCTTCCCACCATGACCAACAATTCTGCTTCTTCAGCTTTACTGAGACAGCCTTCTTTTCAAAACAGCATTTTGGCACCTATTGAGATCCAAGGAGGAAAAAAATAGAGGAAGATAAATGAGCACGCAGCAGATTCTAAGATGTAGGAGTTGGGGGGAAGAATCAGCCATTAGTGGCCCTGCTGCCATTTTGCTCATTTTGCCATCATAGATTAAACACTGTGAAAAACAGAAATTTCCAACCTGAGTGCCCTCCAGCTAGATAGACTGTCAGAAATCTCAGCGGTGGCCATGCTGGCAGGAGAGTTGTGGGAAATGAAGTCCACATATCTGGAAGGCATGTAGGGTGGGTAAAGTTGGTGAAGATCGATGTGTCCATCTAGAAAGAGTTTTCTTCAGTCACACACACAAACACACACACACACACACACACACAAAATCAGGAAGAATCCAAGCATTTGACTCTTGAGGAAAAGGATTTAGAGGTTAGTAGATGAATCATTCAGCTCAGATTTATGTAGCTTTCCTGAAGCAAGCTACCTCCAGATCAAGAGAGATCGGGCAAGCATAGCATCACTCAAGAAAGACTCACAATACCTTTTCTTTTCCATCTTTCCCACACATGACTTTGCAAGCTGGATATACTGACATTTTATTTCCTAAACTGAAGTCAGTGTGTGCTTTCTCCTCTCCTGTTTACTTCTAGAGAAAAGAGAGAATGGCCTTGAGGGACAGGAGGAAGAGTCACTACCAAGGCAACAATCAGTTAAAAGAGAGCTGGATTTAGGGCAGGATTGTATTGGCTTACATGACTTTGGTTTCCTATCTCACTTGAAGAGACTCTCCTCTCCTCCCCTCCCCTCCCCTTTCCTCTCCTCCCCTCCCCTTTCCTCTTCTCCCCTCCCCTCTCCTGTCCTCTCCTCCCCTTCCCCTCCCCTCTCCTGTCCTCTCCTCCCCTTCCCCTCCCCTCCTTCCCCTCTCCTCTCCTCCCTTCCCTTCCCCTCCCCTCCCCTCCCCTTTCCCTCCTCTCCCCTCTTCTTTCCTCTCTTTTAAAAAATATAACTGTTGCTGAAGTCATAGTGTTGAAGGTGACCCCTGCTCACTGAGAAATACACTAAATCAACTCTGACAGATGACCAACCAGCTTCTATCTGATGATCTTCAACAAAAGAGAACTCCTTACTTGTTGTGATAGGATGTTCCACTACCTGATAGCTCATTACACTCAGAAAGTCCTTTCTGAGATCCAGCTAGAACCTCCTTCCTTATAGTTTTAACACAAAAATCATGGTCCTGCCCTCTAAGGTAATGTAGGATACTGTAAGTCTATCCCTTCTTCTTTCTGATAGCCCTTCATAAACAGTATATGAAGATATGCTATTATATTTCTCTTCAGTTGTTCTTCTGTAAATTAAATATATCCGGATCCTTTAGCCATTCCTTGTGGGAGTAGATTTCCAGATACCTCACTATCTTGGTAGGCCTCCTCTGAATGTGTTCCAATTTGTCACTGTTTTTTTTTTTTGTTTGTTTGTTTTTGACTTGTGCCCAGGCATTTTCCTTCAAATGCACTTAGTAGAGTACAATATCACCCATGATCTGGACTCTGAAAATGTATCCAACTTAAATTAAATTTTCTCATTTGGGATTTTGCACAAACGGATTGGTTTAATTAACCTAGAGCTTCCACTACTGACTTTCTATTCTTTCCCTAATACCATTCCTGTTCTATCCTAATATCTAGTCTATGTTCAGGTGGTTTTCTAAATTTTGAATCACCTTCTTGCCTGATTTTCTTGAAGTGATTTGTGTTGCCTTACATTCCTAGAGAAAAAGCTTGACTGTCTATTACAATGATGGTTAACCTTTTTGCCATCATGTGCCAAAAGTGGGGGGAGCGTAGGGGGATGTGTGTCCACACCCATAATTCTATGCACCCCACCCACCCCATGCATTTGTGTGCGACCCCTGGCAGGACCCCCGCTTTTCGCACACAATGGCACCGTGGGCCCAATAGGCCTATTTTTTGCCCTCCCCAGGCTCCAGAAGCTTTATAGGAGCCTGGGGAGGGCAAAGATGGTATTCCCCACCCTCCCAGAGGCC
Source organism: Masticophis lateralis (assembly GCA_030761175.1). Lineage (NCBI taxonomy): Eukaryota > Metazoa > Chordata > Lepidosauria > Squamata > Colubridae > Masticophis > Masticophis lateralis. The sequence continues at coordinate 19,237,472 of JAUDYJ010000003.1, read as the reverse complement.
CTCCGGAGGCCGGAAACTGCCTGTTTGCCAACTTCTGGTGGGACTAGAAGGCCCAAAAATCAGCTGAGCTCGCGTGCCTACTGACATGGCTCCACGTGTTACCTGTGGCACACGTGCCATAGGTTTGGCATCACGGGTCTATTAGATATCAGTTAAGACCAAAAACAGTTCCTTGTCTGATGATGCCTTTGTTTGATGGTGACTTTCTTGCTTTCCTTTCCCCTACCTATAGTCCATCCGTTTGGCCTGAGTCTTTGCTGCATCAATCAAGAAGTTCCTAAGGTTTCTATTTGTGTTCAAACTCATAACCACAAAGCTTGCTTTATCTTGGTCCATGAACAGGAGGAACATTCTGCACATTCTTAATTTTCATTTGCAGACTTTGTTGCTTAATATAGCCATGGCTCAAATTGAGAGTTTTAATATAGCAGAGTCTCATATTGAGAGTTTTAATATAGCAGAGTCTCAAAAGCAAGCTCGTCTCTGTCATCCTGTCCTACCTTAAATCTTTGTTTGTTCAGGAATCCTCCAGAGAAAGCTAAGGTTTCCTCCTTATGAATTATTGGTCCTACAAAGGGCTCGACTCAAATGCAAACATTTTAGTCACGTGCTTAATTTTGAAAGTAACTTTTTAGTTAGTTCCTCTCCAGTGGTGAAATCCACTTACCTTTGCTACCGGTTAGGGTGCGCTCCTGCATAGAAGCACACATGCACTACATGCACGCCTCTTCTGCGTATGCACAGATGGCTAAAAAACGGGACATAGTGACATCCCAGCACGTGGGCGGAGCCTCCCGGCGCTACCAATTCATCGAGCTGAATAGAACTGGGGGAATTTCACCACTGTTCCTCTCTCTTGCCACCATTCTCCTCTGTTTTATGTTATATTTTTCTGTATGTTCAAGTTTTAAAGAAAGATCCCTTTGGAAATATTCCGTTTAAATTTACAACTAAATGACCCTACAGTGAAAATGAAGCAGTAATAGTACCCCAAATAGTTGAAGCCATCATTCAGTTTTGATGGCCAGCCAATAGTTGGGAGATCTAAGAATGATATGATGTGAGTCCATTGTCCTTTCCCATGTGATCAGCAGGGAAGAACAACTATGGAACAAGGTAATTATAACCTGTGATGTGCCTTTTCTTAATCAAAATATATCGCTTTTTGATGACCTGGAGATGTAACTTGTTGTATATATATATTTTAAGGAAATCTCACACCACCACCAACCCCCCCCCCCCCCGCTGCCCTAAAGACTCTCAGGTGTTAAGATCTCACTTTTAAGGAAGGCTTAAAGCAGTGGCGGGTTGCCCCTGGTTCGGACCGGTTCGCAAGAACCAGCAGGAGGCTCCACCCACTGACCCGGATGTCATCAGGAAGTTTCTGCACATGTGCAGAAGCACACATGGTCCCATTGCGGACTTGTAGGAAAGGTAAGTAGAATCCCCCCCCTGGTTTAAAGGCCTTTTGAGATGCTAGGAAGCAAAATGGGTGCCTTAATCTTTACAGCAGGTTAATGTTCTCAGTTTGGCTCTAAAACACTGCCTCCCCCCAAGGAAAAAAGTGATCCTAATTTTTGGAGAGATGTTGAGGGTTAAAGGAATGAAATACGTGCTTTAAATTTCTACAGGCATTTCAAACCTGTCCCAAGTACCAGAAGAGTTCCAAAAATATTGGTGTTGCCCATTCCAGCAATCTATTTGGGCCTATAGAAAGGGCACTGGGGTCTACTGGTTGCCTAGGCCAATGCCAACTCTATTTATTCTCCTGACACCCTCATTTTGACCAATATCCTATATTTCAGACATAACTCTTTTTATAGAGAAGCCTTTCTCTTTGGATTTGATGTAGATGAATTGTGTCTCTGCAACTCCCAAGTGCTCTTCCTCATTTGGGGTCACTTTCTACATGAAGTACAGTAAGCCATCCATCTCTCTCTCTCTCTCTCTCTCTCTCTCTCTCTCTCTCTCTCTCTCTCTCTCTCCCTCCCTCCCTCCCTCCCTCCCTCCCTCCCTCCCTCCTTCTCTCCCCCTCTCTCCCAGTCCCTCCCTCACTTTCTCTTCTCTCTCTCTCCCTCTCCTTTCCCCTCTCCCTCTCTTTGTCCCCCTCTTTCTTCCTCCCTCTTCCTCTCTTCCCCCCTCTCTCTTTCACTCTCTTTTTGCAAAATACATGTTAAAATAACCATATTTGTTGATCTGAGTGGTTGAATGAGCTATTTTTCTCCTACTGTTGACAGCAATTCCTAACACTGTGACTCAGTTCACATCAAGCCATAATTTGGCTGATTGGTTTTTGACTTAATATATTGCAAACATATTAGCAAACAAGCCCAATTATGTCCCGTTCAAGAAACCATGTCTTTAAAGTCTTTGTTTTGGATGTTGCTAGCAAGTGAATATCTCTATAGGTGTGTGCCACTGCTCTAATAATGTATGTATATGTGTGTCTGAGTCTGCCTGTAAACATGGAATGGAGAAAGATCAAATTCCTTTTCTCCCACACCACAGTCCTAATCAAATACCTCCCATCAGTGGTGGGTTTCAAATTTTTTTACTACCGGTTCTGTGGGTGTGGCTTGGTGGGCGTGGCATGGTTTGGTGGGTGTGGCTTGGTGGGCATGGTAGGGGAAGGATACTATAAAATCTCCATTCCCTCCCCAATCCAGGGAAAGGTTACTGCAAAATCCCCATTTCCTCCCGATCAGCTGGGACTTGGGAGGCCGAGAATAGATGGGGGCAGGGCCAGTCAGAATTTTTACTACAGGTTCTCTGAACTACTCAAAATTTCCACTGCTGGTTCTCCAGAACTGGTCAGAACCTGCTGAAACCCACCTCTGCCTCCCATATACGTACACAACCAAGTTACTTTTAGAAATTTTTTAAAAAAACGTGGGAACAGCCAATTCTGGATGCCTTTTAGCACATTTAGTTTGGGTGCTTAATGTTCACAGCATATCATCTCCTTCATATTGACAAAGAATCCAGAAAAGGAAAGTCTATAATATTATCCCCATGTGGCAGATGTGTGTGGAAGAATGAGAAAATCACTTACAGCAATCACAGAAGAAGCTATTTCTGTAGGAGGGCGGGGGGACAGAACCAGTTTGGTGACATCATATCGTCACCGCTACTGGCTCGGGAGAACCGGGCCAAACCAGGAGGAACCCATCACTGACTCTAACCACTGTGCTACCACGGTTCCTCAAATGTTGAGTGAAAACCTTGAATGTGATCTCAGTTCCATGAACACCAACAAGTGACCAACAAGTGACCAACTTGTTCATACCACCAACAGTTCATACTATAATAACAACATTTTTTTTCTTTAGAATTTGTATTAATCTGTAGCTTCCAGGCCAGAGGTGGGTTTCAGCAGGTTCTAACCAGTTTTGGAGAACCGGTAGTGGAAATTTTTCGTAGTTCAGAGAACTGGTAGTAAAAATTCTGACTGACCCCGCACCCATCTATTCTTTGCTTCCCAAGTCCCAGCTGATCGGGAGGAAATGGGGATTTTGCAGTAACCTTCCCCTGCCACGCCCACCAAGCCACGCCCACAGAACCAGTAGTAAAAAATTTTGAAACCCACCACTGTTCCAGGCATAAAGGTAGCATGTGGTAGAGCAGAACATGGTTGTTCTGAGACTTTCCTCCCCTGCAAAAGTTCCTTCCCCTCCTTTCTCTTCTCTTCCTTTCCCTCTTCTTCCTTTTTCAATCACCTAACATGTCTGCTGAAGAAAGGGAGGGAGAACTGTGAACATCTGGAGCTGTATATATTCTGATGCTGAATTCTTTTGCAATTCCACCATGAGCTCGTGAGCAGAAAGTGCTAAATAAATCAATCCATTTGCAGAAGGTAGATGGAGGAAGATGCATTAAACAGTGATGGTTTCACTGAGCAGAGGGCCAAGTGCACAAGAAGAAGCAGTTGAGGATCAGATGCCAACCTTGAACCTGATTTTGCTCTGGAGGTTTCAACATCATTCCAGATGAACTACTTCTTGTGCCATATCCATCATTGGACGTTGGCGATCATGTTGGCAATCCTTTTTTTGTCAACAGCCGCATGAAAAAGTGCAGTGAACTGCAGAAGATAAGGATTACAGAAGATAAGAAGTGGCAAGAATTCTAAGAAAATGTTTCACCTGTGGTGGAAAAAATATTATTATTATTATTATTATTATTATTATTATTATTATTATTATTATTATTCCTAGGTCCTTGGTTAAGACTCAACCTGCTGAGCTATTAACCAGCCTCAAAGGCTGTGAATCTCACTACAGATTAACCATTATTATTATTATTATTATTATTATTATTATTATTATTAGTGGTGGTTAATAATAATTATTATTAACCAATAATAATTGGACTAGAAGGTTTCCAAGGTCCCTTCCAACTTTGATATACTATTCTAATATTCAATCCTTCACTATGGGGACCTCAACAGCCTCCCTGTCTTCCCAACTTTCAGTTCCATTCCAAAAAGAAGAAACGATAAATTTCTCTTTGGGGACTTTTCAGATAAGGTAGATCAGCAGCCAAGGAGGTTGAAAAATAATGGAGGGATGGGTAACTTAAAAAAAAAATCAGCATCCTTGGAACAACAAACCAAATACAAGGATATGAACAAAAGCTATTGTTAAGAAGTAATCTTCTTTTTAATAGAAGAAAAAAGCAAATTAGATCTGGTGATCATTGGTGCGTGCACACCCACACATACACCTCTTTTTACTGTGCATATACACGTACACATGTAAACTCAAATACTTTGGCCACCTAATGAGAAGGAAGGACTCACTGGAGAAGAGCCTAATGCTGGGGAAGATTGGGGGCAAAAAAAGAAGGGGACGACAGAGAACAAGGTGGCTGGATGGAGTCACTGAAGCAGTAGGTGTTAGCCAGTGATGGGTTCAAAAAATTTTACTACCAGTTCTGTGGGTGTGGCTTGGGCGTGGCATGGCTTGGTGGGCGTGACATGTCTTGGTGGGTGTGGCAGGGGAAGGTTACTGTAAAATCTCCATTCCCACCTCACTCCAGGGGAATAAGATACTGTAAAATCTCAATTCCCAATCCAGGGGAAAATTACTGCAAAATCCCAATTTCCTCCCGATCAGCTGGGACTCGAGAGGCAGAGAATAGATGGGGCCAGCCAGAGGTGGTATTTACCGGTTTTTCAAACTACTCAGAATTTCCGTTACCGGTTCTCCAGAACTGCTCAGAACCTGCTGAAACCTACCTCTGGCGGGAGCTTAAATGGAGGATGGTGAAGGACAGGAAAGCCTGGAGGATTATTGTCCATGGGGTCGCGATGGGTCGGACACGACTTCGCAACTAACAACAACAACAATACATGTATATACACACACGCACCCTTCTTTTTACTGTGTGTGCAGATACAACTCCTCCTTTTTAAAAATTCTTTTTAGCAGCCACAGGTATGCTGGAATGCTGGAGAATTTCATTCTTTCTACTCTTTTGATGCAAACTGAACTAATCTGTATATCCCAATCTCAATAATTAAAAATAAGATTGAAAAGCAATTCTCCCACAGGTTTCTTTCTTCTCTCCACACCCCTTTGTGTTTTGCTATACAGTTGTATATGCTTCAAGAAAAAAAAATTGTTATCTTGATAGTTTAGAAGGAGCAACACTTACAATAGATCCTCTGAGACAGAAGGTATTTAGAAATGCATATTTTTGTGAAATTGCAGATGTGAAAATATGAGGGGTCAGCCTGGGGAATGAACATATACAAATCTAACACAGACTGGCTCTGTTTCGTACATCCCTACTCTCCGGGGAGTGTAAACAATTTGGGGTCTTAAGAGTCAAAGAGGAAAAGTTTAATCATGTAGCCCTTTTCTTAAATTTCCAATAAAAATACTGATACTGATAAAGTGACTTTTCTCTTGATACAAGGAGGTTTTAATCCAAGTCCTGGGTGTGGGGAAAAAACATATCTAATCCCCTCCCACTATATATGCAAAAATTCAGGAATCTTAACCCTTGAAGATAAACTAAAGCTTGATTTTAAGAACCAAAGCGTTTGAAAGCTTTTCTGACTGGAATAAACCTATTCTAGCATTACTTTTGAGACTCTAGAAAGAGTGCAGAGAAGAGCAACAAAGATGACTAGGGAACTGGAGGCTAAAACATATGAAGAACGGTTGCAGGAATTGGGTAAATCTAGTCTTATGAAAAGAAGGACTAGGGGTGGAATAATATCAGTGTTCCAATATCTCAGGGGTTGCAACAAAGAAGAGGGAGTCAAGCTATTCTCCAAAGCATCTGAGGGCAGGCAAGAAGCAATGGGTGGAAACTAATCAAGGAGAGAATCAATTTAGAACTTAGGAGAAATTTCCTGACAGTTATAATAATTAATCAGTGGAACAATTTGCCTCCAGAAGTTGTGAATGCTCCAACACTGGAAGTTTTTAAGAAGATGGTGGATAACCATTTGTCTGAAGTGGTGTAGGGTTTCGTGCCTAAGCAGGAGGTTGAACTAAAAGACCTCCAAGGTCTCTTCCAACTCTTATTCTATTTCTATTTCTTACTGTAGGGATAGGAAATGTGTGGTCATTCAGATATTGTTGGACTGAAACTCCCATCATTCCTTGTCGTTCAATGGTCTGGTTAGTATTGATGGTCACTGGAGTTCTCCAGGCTCATTGATAGCCACAGTTGTAGTAGAGGGATTTGCAGAAAATTCTAAGTTTTGCTTCTTCGTGCACTTGCTTTTGGGGAAAATGTGGACGCCAACAAAATCCTGCAGGCATTTTGTCATTCTTGTCCTTTCATGCTGTTCTAAATTATTTGGTTATATTTACGCTGCAATTATTCTTTCTCAGACAACTTCTGTATGACTTTAACTCCACCCCTTCCCCGAGGAACGTGTTCATTCTTCCTTTCTTCACAGCTGTAGAATAGAAGAATTCTCTTCTCTTCTCTTCTCTCTTCTCTTCTCTTCTCTTCTCTTCTCTTCTCTTCTCTTCTCTTCTCTTCTCTTCTCTTCTCTTCTCTTCTCCTCTCCTCTCCTCTCCTCTCCTCTCCTCTCCTCTCTCTCCTCTCCTCTCCTCTCCTCTCCTCTCCTCTCCTCTCCTCTCTTCTCTTCTCTTCTCTTGCATAGAAGTTTGTACTCTGAGAAATATGTAATTCCCACTTAGGTAGAATGTAATTCTATTCTGTTCTGTTTCTATTCTATCCCATCCCATCCCATCCTGTTCTGTTCTTGCTTTGTCCATGATATTAACCCATTGGTTAACCCAAAAGCTGATGGAAGTTCAAATGTATCAAACATTGCATCCACCACAGCAGATATCTTAACACCACTCAGACTTGCATTGCTTGTCCTAACTGCCTTATCTCTTATCATGGAATGCCACCTCTTTGATATTTCCTACAATTCAATAGGACCCTTAAGAGGAAGAGCATCTCTTAGCCCTAATAGAAAAGCATTCTGCTCAGGAGAGCAAGGAAAGCTGGGTTTCTCTTTTGATAAGTTCCATATTTTTGAGCTATAACTTAAAATCCAACCAGGATCTTTCATTCAGATTTAGAGAAAAACAGAAGAAATACAATGGATTTTCAAGTGACCCAGTTAGCCCTTAGATCAGGGGAATCCAACCTTGGCAACTGTTTTAATACTTGTGTACTTCAACTCCCAGAATTCCTCAGCAAGCAAGTTGCCAAAGTTGGACTTCCCTGCCTTAGATGAAAGATTTCCTCCTCCTGGAATCTTTTGCTAAAAAAAGAGGAAAGTTTCATTTGGCTCCACATTAGTTTTTGCATGCATCTGGAATGGTCTATGAAAACGGCTAGGCAAGGATATGTATCCGAATAAACCCAGATGTGAATTCTCTCACCACATCCTCTCCGGCAACATTATTACAGCACCTAATAATAACAGCCATACTGTCAGACACTTATTTCCCTGAACATCTTTCCACAACATCGATGCCATCTGTTGCCTGCACAGGACAAATAGGTCAGTCTCTGTGGTAGAGAACAAATGGATCCAAATCTGGCATCCAAACGTCAACCTCCAGAGAAGAATGGGGGAAAACATTTCAATCCACCCAGATGTTCAGCTGCTGGCTGCAAACTTGCATATGTCAATGCAACATTTGTCAAAAGAAAGCACTGGTAGGGAATTGCTGAACTAGAATTGATCAGGGAGCTTCCTTCTCTTCTCTTTATTCTCTAGATTAGGCTAACTTTGTAAGAAAACACCTTAGATTTATGTTCAGAATGAGTCATTCTGTTATCATAGTGATTTAACCTATTTTATTTTATTTTACTTTAATTTATTTTATTTCAATTTAATTCAATTCAATTCAATTCAATTCAAATCATATTTTATTTTATTTTATTATTATTTATACACCACCGTAATTATTTTTAAAAAAATAACTCAAGGTGGCAAACATACCCAAAACACTTTCCTCTTCCTATTTCCCCACAACAGCAACCCTCTGAGGTGGATTGGGCTGAGAGAGAGTGACAAAGTCACCCAGCTGGCTTTCATGGCTAAAGCAGGACTCAAGTCTCCCACTTTCTAGTTTTAACCATTGGACCAAATGACTACAAAACCCCCCTTTTTTATTTTTTATTTTGGAGAAGGAAATGAGGGGAGGTTGCTCTACAATTATTATTTTAAAGGGCTTATGTGATACACGTGTATATTTATTTTGGATATTTTTATAGTTTTAAAATAACAGAATAGCAAAGTTGGAGGTTTTCTAGACCATCCCCATTCTCAGGCAGGAAACCCTATACCATTTCAAATGAATGGTTGTGCAAACTCTTCTTAAAATCCTCCAGTGTTGGAGTACCCACAACTTCTGAAAGCAAGTTATTCCACTGAATTATTCCACTGAATTCCACCATTCAGTGATGCGTTTCACTTACCGTTGCTACTGGCTTGCTAATATGTGCACCACTTCTGCACATTTGCAGAGCGTACTTGATGATGTCTGGGTGGGTGGGTGGAGCCTCCCACCACCGCTGCTACCAGTTTGCCCAAACCGGGGTGAACCAGTAGCAACCCACCACTGGAGTAATTGCTGAATTAGGACATTTCTCCTTGGTTCTAGGTTGCTTCTCTACTTGATTAGTTTCTATCCGTAGCTTCTAGCCCTGCCTTCAGATGTTTTGGAGAATAGGGTCGAACCCCTCTTCTGTGTGACAGTCCCTCAGATATTGGAACACTGCTATCATGTCTCCCCATTAAACTAGACATACTCATTTCTTGCTTCTATTATTTTAATTGTAGCATTGTTGTTGTTTTCATTGTAAGCTGCCCAGAATCATTGATTGAGATGGGTGGCTACAGAAATCGAATAATTAAATAAATAAACATCTCAGTTCAGCATATGACGTTATCCAGAGCTCTCATGCAAGGCACAAATGACAGGCTCAAATTATCTTATCTAGAACACATTACTTGATGACCTAGTTGGGTGATGAAGCCTCTGATGAAGGTTCTAATGCTGGGGAAGCCAGCAGCACGGTGGATGGGCTCACTTACACGGCAACTGAGGGTGCCCCATTGGAAGACCTGAAGGGAAAAGTTGAGGATAGTTCATTCCGGAGAAAATTGATATGACCAGATGATCAGTAAAAACCAACCCCAACCTCAATGCTCATCATCATAATTCATCATCTTCATTTAACAACTGCATAATCCATTGCAGGATGGAGTCTGGGCAACTGAATGGAGATAGCAGAGTGTTTTAATGGCTGGATGCCCTTCCTGTCGCCAATGCAGAGTTTTTTGAGCAGATATATTCTCAGTGTGCCAAGAGAGAAATATCTGCCTCTAGCTAGGATCGAACTCACAGCCTCCTGATTTTGAGGCGAGAGCTCCACCTCTAGGCCACCGTACCACTCCGTTTATCATCACTATTACATCTAATGAAATAGATTACGGGCAGCCCTCATCTTACTGTCATTTGTTTAGCACCGTTCAAAGTTACAACAGCAATGAAAAAGAGACTTATGAGCGACTGTTGCACTTATGACCATCACAGCATCCCTATAGTCATGTGTTCAAAATTTGGACTCTTGGCAGCTGACATGTATTTATGACAATTGCAATGTCCTGGGTCATATGATAACCCTTTGCAATCTTCTGAGCTGGCTTCCAACAAGCAAAGTCAACAAGGAAAGCTGGATTTGCTTAACAACCATGTGATTCACTTAACAATTGCAAGAATCTGCTTAACCCTGGCAAGAAAGGATCATAAAATTGATTGTGATTCACTTGAGAACCGAAATTCTGTGGGCATCTTACCTACATAAGATTGTCTAATAAACCAGCTCAAAAATAAATCTAGGAGGAAATGGAAGAAATATTATTGGAGAATAGTAATTGAACTGTGAACCAGTTAAATAAATGGAGAAAGGAATACTGGAAATTATAACTGGGAAATAGATATTTAAACCATGAATCAGTTAAACAGCTGGTCTAATAGAATTTGAGAATAAATTTGAAGTATTAAGGTAAAATATTTTGGAAGTAATAAAATATAGAAAAAATGTTGATTTATTTCAAAATGATTTTAAGAGAGGAGGAAAATATTTTTTGTCAAGAATTGGATAACTGTTGTCATTTAAGAGAGATAAAATATAGTTTTGAGGCAAGGGTCTAAGGATCGAGGAATATATATGAAATATTAATTGTTAAAATGATAAAGATTTAGAATGGTGTTTATTGTTTAGAATTTTGGGTGTTATAGTAGTATGATAAATGTTTAGAATAAGAATTTTGTCTTTTTTAAAATTTTATTTTTCTTCTTAAAGATTTTAAAATTTGGAACAAAATTGATTGAGGGAATGTGAATAATTGTACTTATTTTAAACTGGACCAAACCCCTGCTCTAAAAAGATGTATTTTATGTTTTATACTAAAAAAATAAAAAAAAAATTGGAAAAAAAAAGATTGTCTAATAAAGTCTGTTAAAAGTAATTCATATGGTGCTACTCAGTGGCGTGATTCAAATAATTTAACAACCGGTTCTCTGCCCTAATGACCAGATAGGTGGGCATAGCCATGGTGGGCATGGCCAGGGGGTGTGACAGGCAGCAATCGGCCTCATACACCCCCCTGGGAGCAAAAAAATGGGCTTTCCGTCGGGGGGACGTGCCACACCCTGCCATGCTCCGTTTTGGGCCTAGGCCTCCCTGCAGCCTCCTGGGAGCAAAAATGGGGGGGCACGCCACACCTCTCACACCCCATTTTGGCCTAGAAGGCCTCCCTGGCAGCCAAAACAGGATGCGTGGGGACTCCTGGAAGGGGCAGGGAGGGGAGGGGCCAGCCAGCAATTTTACAACTGGTTTTCCCGAACCGGCCTGAATTGACTGAATCCCACCACTGGTGCTACTTATGCTCTTTTCAACCAAACTTTATGACTTTGTCCTCTGTTTAATCCCAGAATGATTGTCACATCAGATTTCTGAGCACAACTAAGATTTGTTGCAGGTTATAGCTTTGCTGTTCTGTAAAAACAGGCTCAAAGCTTGATCAAGGATTCTCATGTGTCAGGAGTAAAACATCAGCACAAGCATACTACTTAACCAAACTTTTGAGCTTAATCTGCTTTGTAAATACCATCTCCTTTTTCATCCTATGGGGGCAAAAAAAGGCTAACATTATTTTTTTTTATGGATAACAGATTTGGCAATAAATCACATATAAACACACAAAACACAGACCTTAGACTCAGACAAGGTGGCATCATAAGTTGAAATTTTCACAGTCCCAAATTTGTAGCAACATTTTAATTGTCGGCTTTCAAATTAGTCGCTGTAAAACAGATTGAATCAAGTCAGATGCGATCTCAAAGCCTACACCAAAACATCTCCAACATCTGGTCTTTGTTGCCTATTAATTCTTTTGACAGGCGTTGAATTTTAAGTGGCTGTAGGTTTAATTTTAATTAAGTATTGAAAAACGACTCTAACGCTATGTGTAGCAGTCAAGTGCAAAATAATTTACAATGTCTTGTTAGTATTGTTGTTTTGAAACAAGTTTTGCTAGCATGGATAATCTTCATAAAGCCTGATGCTAAATTAAATTACTGTATTTTACCATATATTAAATAAGACTAAGAGTAATGTTGGGTGTATAAAACTTGCCTTCATTTCCAAGGGTGCAATTTTTTCCCCCCACTCCTACGTATTTGAGATTAAATTTCACAGACTTTAGATCCTCCCTGATACTAAATATAATTCAGTGCCAGGAAACTTTTTCAAATGAGCAAAGAACAAAAGCAGTTTCCAAAAGAAATATATTTATTTAAAATTGAAAAGTTGACAATGAGAAATCTTATTCAAAGATACATCTTATTCACAGAACGATCGTTTCCAAAACCTGAATTAATTTTAGGCCATGGACAGAGATATACCACTTAAGAGGGACACGGTAGCTCAGTGGCTAAGATGCTGACTTGTTGATCGAAAGATCGGCAGTTCAGCGATTCAAATCCCTAGTGTCGCATAACAGGATGAGCTCCCGTTACTTGTCCCAGCTTCTGCCAACCTAGCAGTTCAAAAGCACATAAAAAATGCAAGTAAAAAAATAGGGACCACCTTTGATGGGAAGGTAACAGCGTTCCGTGCGCCTTTGACGTTTAGTCATGCCGGCCACATGACCATGGAGACGTCTTCAGACAACGCTGGCTCTTCGGCTTGGAAAAGGAGATGAGCACCGCCACCTAGAGCCGAGAATGACTAGCACATATGTGCGAGGGGAACCTTTACCTTTACCTATGCCACTTAAAAGGGGCACCTATTTTACACAATCAAAAATAAAATAAGCTTCTATTTCATACTTGGATTCACAAAACATGGACTGAATCTATTCTTAACATATTTAAAAATAAAGCCACTGAAATCATTGGAACTTAAATTGGTCATTGTTCAGCTGATACTTCAGTGTTTCTGCTTCCAAAGATTCAATGTGTTAAATGTGTTGAGTGATGTAATTTTCTAAAATGTAATTGTTGCTCAGCGGAAACACGGTAAACAATGTGCAATGCAATAGTCACAGGGTTTACAAGGTGAATTCAAGACATACACTTAGGAACTTCAGAAAAACATAGACAAACATAGATGGATGATAGGCTCAGAAGGAGCCATTCAAGCAGGAGATTATATCACACTGTGGGGTTATTGGTGTCCTCCTCCCCTTGGTTGTTTTCTTGTAGACGTTTCATTACCAAACTAGGTAACATGATCAGTGCTAGCTAGGCATGATGTTACTTCATTTGGTAATGAAACATTTGCAAGAAAATAACCAAGTTCAGGGAGCACCAATGACCCCACAGTTCAACCCCGAGCTACAAACATTTCCTTCTATTGATTATATCAAACCCTCCCAAGCAGATGCTATCTAGCAATAAAGACAAGTTCATTCCTTCTTAATAATTGGTTCTACTGCTCAATTGCTTTTACTAAAGGTGAGTACTCTTAATATTCAGCTGGTACTTGCTTTCCTGTAACTTTAGACCATCATTCTGAGTCCCCAATTCTGGCATAACAGGCTGCATCTTTTCATATCTTTCAAGAATACAACCACGTCCTCCCTTAGTCTTTTTCTTCTCAAAACTAAATATTCTCAGTTTTTTTCGATACTATTAAAGATGCTACAGCAGTATCCTGATGAATCTATTGCCTCTGGTTGAACCTCTTCCAACTTATCTGACTATACAATGCCCCAAATCACAATTCAGATTCAGATTTGAATATTAGGATCTGAACACCTTGAATATTATAAGTATGACATCCTGAAATTTGGAAAAATACTTCGGTGAATGCAACCTAAAACTGCATTTATATTTTTCAGGAGTTAGGCTGCTTCACTAACTCATACAAGTAGTCCTTGACTTATAACCAGTCACTTAGTGACCATTTGAAGTTATGACAGCCCCACCCAAAAAACTACTTAAGACCCAGTTTTTAAGTTCTGATATCAGCCCCCCCATGATCATGTGATTGTTGGGTTTTCTGCATTTGACAAATGACTGACTTTTACAGCTGTTGGCAGCACCCTGAAGTCAGGTGACTATGACCAGGGGTGAAATGTTCCTGGTTCAGACCAGATCGCCCGATCCGGTAGCGATGGCGGCGGGTGGTTCGGAGAACCAGTAGCAAAAATCCCTGTGCCCCCCACCCCCACCCCACCATGCCCAGCTGATGATCGCATGATCATCAGAAGCTTTCTACAACCTCTTCCGACGAAAAAATGCTTTTAAAAGTTTTTTTAAAAAAGCCTCTGATGATCGTGTGGTTCAGCTGGGATCGTCAGAGGCTTTTCAAAGCATTTTTTTCTGCAACCTCTTGGCCGAAGAGGTGGTAAAAAAAATGCTTTGAAAAGCCTCTCTAACGATCCCAGCTGAGTTGTCTAATAGGCAGAGAGGCATTTTTTAAAAAAGCCTCTCTGACGCCCCCAGCTGAGTTGCCTGATCGGCAGAAGCTTTTCAAAGCATTAGAAAAAATGCTTTGAAAAGTTTTTATTAAAAAAAAATGTTGGCCAGGCCCACCCAGTCACATTATCCCCTCACACACCAAGCCACACCCACAGAACCGGTAGTAACAAATTTTACATTTCACCCCTGACTGGGACTCATGATTTTGCCAGAAAATGGTGTTTATATCTGGTTTCTAGCAAAACTTGGCCTACAGCAAAGAATGAGTTTGCTTAACGACCATAGTACTGCTTACGAACTGTGACTATTCATGAATCACTGTCACAAAAAAGATCATAAAAATTGGGTCTGGTCATAGATAAGCCATTTTACAATTGTCATGATTTATGATCATAATTTCCAGTCATAATTCGAGAACTACCTGTACTCACTGTGTAATCAGCTACAATACCCTTACTCTTTTCACAAACACTCTTATGGGGGAAGTGGGACAACTTGCCACAGCCAACTCACTGCAGCCAACTCATCATGGCCAACTCGCCATGGGACAATTTAACAATTCTATTTAGTTATTTAAAATAAATAAAAAATATTTTAACTTTTTCCCATTCACATTACATTCTGTCCGTCCTTTTGCATCCTTTCTTTAATGATTACGTTCCAGAATTTCTTTGATATTAGTGTAACTCTTGTCCTGCAGCCAGTTGCAGTGAGATGGCCATGTCAAGTTGTCCTGCAACAAGTTGGCCATGGTGAGTTAGCCATGGCAAATTGTCATAGACCCCTCTTATGGAGCCTATCGTCTCTTCTCCATCTCTCCTCTCCTCTCCTCTCCTCTCCTCTCCTCTCCTCTCCTCTCCTCCTCTCCTCCCCTTCCCTCTATTTTAACTGAAGAACTTAATATTTCTAGCCATTTCCCTGTGTAGTTCTTCAGCTGACTTCTCTAACCTATCAGAATTATTCTGAATATTATTTCTGTCTTTCACATTATTAGCTTTTCCACAGTTCTGTGTGATCTGCAAATTTAATAAGCATTTTTCTCTATCTCTTCATCCAATGCATTAATGAAAACGTTGGAAAGTACAGGACCTTAGAAATTAATGCATTAGGGCAACCAGTAGCACTGAAGTTTTAGGTTTCAGATTCAGTTGCTACCCTATGTGAATGTTATTTTAATACAATTTTCTGTCTGGAATTTGATTAAATTCCAGACAGAAAATTCTGATGCCACTGTGGTTGATTAAAAAAATACTTTCTTGCCCACCAATTCTTTGGGTAGCAAAGATCAAGGCAAGGCAACTAATTTCTGTAGTTCTTGGAAAGTTCACGTTTTTTTCGTCAATCTTACAAGACAATCTTATCAGTAATTTATTGCTATTCATTTTAATTCACTGCAAAAAAACTCCCTGGCTTGGCTTTCTCCACTTGTATAAATAGACGAGTTCTTTTATAGGCAACATTTCAACCCAGAAAAATGTAGAATCCAAAATATACAGTCGTCGTGCTCTTTTTTTTCTGCATATTAATTCGGCCAGTGTAATTTATCTTAAAATATGGAGCAAGTGAAATTCTCCAGCACTGATAATAGTGAAAGAGTGGATACATTTCTTCTTCATGAAAAGATGACCAAATTATATGTTTCATAAGAGAGAACAGATGTACGATAGTTATAAGAAGTTCTGGAATGTTAGGTGAATGGGCAGGCAATTAAAGGGGACAATTAAGAATTGAAAGAGAGGTTGGGGGAAAAAAGAACGACGCTGTATTAAAGACTGTTACCTGCTGTGCTTCTATTCTAGTTCATCATTTTTACCTGTTATGAGATATAGAGATATCCCTTAAATAAAAGAATGTTCTATTTTAACCAATGGCATTCTGTTTATTTATGTATTTATTTAACTTAAGTGCCGGCCAGTGGTGGGATTCAATTTTTTTTACTATCAGGTTTGTGGGTGTGGCTTGGTGGGCATGGCATGGCTTGGTGGGCATGGCTTGGTGGGCGTGACAGGGGAAGGATACTGTAAAATCTCCATTCCCTCCCCCCTCCAGGGGAAGGATACTGTAAAATCTCCTGTCAGTGTTCCAGAAAGTCCCCAACTCCAAGTAAAAACTCCAAGGCAGGCATTTCTCAAAGTTCCATTTTATTAGAGTAGGTATACTGGCACAGCTGGGAAAAGCCGAATCTGAGGGTTCCGGGTTTTCCTCAGTAAATCAAAACCCCAAATCCAACCTCTTCACCCATCAGTCTTTCACATGGTCCAATCATCATTCGTCCCAACTTGAGCCATCCCTGCAACCATTTCTGCTCTAGATGCATAAACACCATGACCTTGACTGAAGGGAAGAATGCTATTACGTCTAACTATATTCACTCTCCTAAATCCCCCCTCCCACTTTCCCAAGTGCATGAAGTTGGCAGCATGGAAGCTTCTGGTGCTAATATGGCTTCCAAAGCTGTCATCTTTATTCCCTCCCCACTCTAGGGGACAGTTACTGCAAAATCCCCATTTCCTCCTGATCAGCTGGGAC
Source organism: Masticophis lateralis (assembly GCA_030761175.1). Lineage (NCBI taxonomy): Eukaryota > Metazoa > Chordata > Lepidosauria > Squamata > Colubridae > Masticophis > Masticophis lateralis. The sequence continues at coordinate 19,220,517 of JAUDYJ010000003.1, read as the reverse complement.
TTGGGAGGCAGAGAATAGATGGGGGCGGGGCCAGTCAGAGGTGGTATTTACCGGTTCTCTGAACTACTTAAAATTTCCACTACCGGTTCTCTAGAACTGGTCAGAACCAGCTGAATACCACCAGTGTGCTGCCCAACTGCAGATTGACTCCTGGCCAGGTCACAATACTAGACAAAGTATAAATAACAACCTACACAACCAATAAACAGGTGGCAGATCTGGTCAACACATAAAACAAATACCATGCACCCAGGAGGGGTTGCAACATACCATACCTGGATCCTGGGGGAATAGCTCAGGGCTTTAAGAACCTATCCAGCTGATATATTTTTCACTAACTGCATTTTCTGTAGAGTACTTCTTTAGACTCATGTGTAACATAGGAGTCCAAATGGAACCATAGATGATGAAGAGAGAGAGAATAAATGATGATAGAGATAGATAGATAGATAGATAGATAGATAGATAGATAGATAGATAGATAGATGATAGATGATAGATAGATAGACAGATAGATAGATGAGAGATAGATAGGTGTGAGAGAGATAATAGATGATAGAAATAGATGGATATTAGATATATATATAGAGGGAGAGGGGGGGAGATGATAAGAGAGATACAGAGATTTTTCTTAATACAAAATAAAAGTAGAAATAATGACAATGGGAAAAAGGGGAAGGAAAAGGAATAGAGGAGATAAAGTGAGGAAAAATAAGAAAATATAAAGAAACAAAAAGCAGTTACTTCTGACTTTTTCAGTGCACTAAAGAACCTAGTAAGTTATAAAAGCAAAGGTAAAGGTTTCCCTTATCCGATCGTGTCTGACTCTAGGGCTGGTGCTCATCTCCGTTTCTTAGCTGAGGGGGCCAGCATTGTCTGAAGACATTTTCATGGTCACGTGGCCAGTATGACAACAGCCACAGCGATGAGCGTGCAGTGAAACACGTAATGCTAATACCTTCCCATCAAAGTGGTACCTATTTATCTACTCACACTTTTAATGCTTTCAAGCTACTAGGTGGGCAGCTGGCAAATTCATTAAAGTTATCGTATCAGTTTTTTTACTTATACTAAATGGTAACTACTATCCATTTCTATAGCAGTAACCCACTTAATTGCCACCCAGAAGGTCCAGAAACAGTTTCCAAATAATCCCCAAACAATTTACATTCTTGTCTTTAATTAGTGCAGTCAACTTCTCCATCCCCAGTTCTGTCATTTTTTTTCAATCCATTCTTCCATTGTAGGACATGACACTATTTTCAATTTGTGGGCATTTAGGATTCTTGCAGCCATCAACATATATTATATAGCCACAAAGTTCCATCTTTCCCTCTCCTCTCCCCCCAATTTCTTTATCTAAGAGTCCTAGAAGAAAACTTTCCAGTTTCCACTATAAATCCATTTTTAAGATCTTCTGGATTAAACCATGAATCTCTTCCCAATGTTTCTTTGCCTTATTTCCTTTCTGATTGAGAATTCAGACCAGGAAAACCATTCCAAATGCTGCATCTGGATTGTTCGAAGTGTAGAGGGGTATTGTGGTATTATTTTTTTTTGTGCAGTCAATATGGGTAATTGTTTCGGATGCGACCCAATCAAAGTTCAAAGCCTCATCATGAGAGCACTAAGCATTAAGCATATGCTGTATTTCCCACCACATATCTCTACGTTATACAAACTGATGGGGCTTAAATGTGCTTACTTTATCTGGGGCAGGCCCGATGCAGGCTTTCCTTTCAGCTCAATTAGTGACTACTTTAAAAATATGCGAGTGGAGGAAAGAGAGAAATTGGGAAAAAATCAGAATAAAATTTATGACCTGTAGACATGCATCACATTTTTAAAAGGTCAGGGGAGAGAAGAAAAAAAACTATACACTCTGAATTCTGACAGCTACTAGCACATTTGCAATTATGTACTCAGAAAAACTTCAGTTTCTAGCTCTAGATTTCGTTAAAAAAATTGAAGGAAAAGAATATATATTAGCTGGGGGAATGATCACCAAGGTTTTATTACCCTGTTCACACATATAAAGCACCCAGGGTTATAATATTATTATCCTTGTCTTCCTAATATTCAGCTTCTATACCTTACTTAATTTGTTTTTGAACAACAAAAGAGCACCTGGAAGTAGTCAGCTATCCTGGCCCAAAGAGGAGATCAACAAGAAAGTCACACTTCAAGGGGAGAAAAATATGTTGCATTTATTTCTATTGGTCTCCTAACTGGGGTGGACCATGTTTTTAGCTACCGGCCACCCACATTCTCTCTAGGAGCAGTTCCATAGTTCCTTACATTCCACCTAGGAATTACCGTATTTTTCGGATGCACTTTTTTGCCTCCCAAAAGGGGGTGAAAATGTCTCTTCATCTTATAAACCAAATATTGCCAAAGCCCTGCTCACCTGCCAGCCATTTTTGGCCTCTGCATACCCTGTTTTTGGGCCTTTATTTTGCCTTTTAAGGCCTTTTTTGCCCATTTTTGAGGCTTTTTGGGCCTGTTTTAGAGGCTTTCTTTGGACCCGTTTTTGAGGCTTTTTCTGGCCTATTTCTGACGCTTATTTGGCTTATTTTCAGGGCTTTTTTCAGCCCATTCAGTTTTGAGGCTATTTTCAGCCCATTTCCCCCCAAAAATGGGCTGAAAAAAGCCTTGAAAACACACCAAAAAAGCCTCAAAAACAGCCTCAAAAAGCCTTGAAAAAGCCACCAAAATGGGCAGAAAAAAAGCCTTGAAAATGGGCCAAAAATAGTCCCAGAAACAGGCCAAAAAAAGACTGGAAAGGGCCCCAAAAAAGGGAGGCCAAAAACTTTTTTGTTGTTGTTTTCCTCTTCTAAATTTAGGTGTGTCTTATAGTCCGAAAAATATGGTACATATTTCTCAGAGTAGAAACTTCTATGCAATAGAATAGAATAGAATAGAATAGAATAGAATAGAATAGAATAGAATAGAATAGAATAGAATAGAATAGAATAGAATAGAACAGAACATATAGGAACCTTGGAGGTCTTCTAGTCCAACCACCTGTTTGAGTAGGAGACTGTACAATTCCAGATAAATGGCTGTCCAATCTCTTCTTGAAATCCTCCAGTGATGGAGCACCCACAACCTCTGGATATAAGCCATTCCTCTGATTAATTGTTTTCACTGTCAGGAAATTTCTCCCTTGTTCAAGGTTGGATCTCTCTTTAATGATCATCCACCTGTTATTTCTTGTCGTGACCTCAGGTGCATTGGAGAATAAATTGCCAACCTCTTCACCGTGACAGTCCTCAAGAACTGGAAGACAGCTATCATGTCAGACATGTACACTATGTCTGTTTCCCCCATTGTCTCTGGTAGTAAATACAGGGTCAGCCTCAATATTAGATAAGGTGAGATAGTTTTGTCTTGAGTGGCACATATTCATAACTATCACCATGTGTCATGTTGCAATAAGGAAGACTCTCCCATCACCGATGAGGAAGAAAAGTTCATTTTGTTGGTTAGTTTTGTTTTGTTCCATACCTGGTATGAAAAGAAAACGCTATTTTATTCTTTGCCTTGGGCAGAAAAACATTGTGGGCCAGCCTTGAGTAAATACTGTGTTTCCCTGACAATGAGACCCTGCCTTATATTTTTTTGAACCCCGAAATAAGTACTTCGCCTTATTTTGGGGGCGGTCTTATTATTTTGGCATGAATGGAGCAAGATGGAGCCCCTCTTGCCGTCTTACCTGATCTCCAGCTCTGCATTTAAATATTTTCGGGGAGGGCTTATTTTTGAAGGGAGAGGCATGTGCTCAATAGCCCGATTGGGCTTATTATCAGGGGATGTCTTATTTTCGGGGAAACAGGGTACCCTTTTCAGGTCATTTGAAACACTTTGGCTTATAAAATCTGCTTACAAAAGTGAAAATAAATGCTGGACTAGAAAGATCTCTAATCTGATCTGGCAGGCTTCTTCTGAAGCCACTGTAGATCAGGAGAGGAGGAGTTCCATTAGTCCACAGATGCTTCAGCTATAATCCTTTCATTCTCTTGAACATTTTGATTCTTCTCCAGATTTATCCACAGGAATCGTCATTGTGCCAGTTCGGTCTTTCTACTTATCCCACTATTGTCTCTATAGCAAGAGTCAGCTTCCTTTTGTTACCCATCACTTGCACTTAACATTTCAGATGAGAGCTGATAATTGCAAAGGGGGTTGGAGAGAACACCATGGGTGCGGAACTCTTACGGCAATAGGATATTCAGGTTGGTGCATTAAAGGTGTCTTAAAAACTGTGATATGCCTATTGTTAGGCCTGGAAGCCATCTTTTATATTAGGTCTTCAGACCTGCCACGTTTACTACTGTGGGAATCTGGAAGGGGGGGATTGTATGGAACATGGGTAATGTACAGTCATAATAACATTTCTTTCTTTAGAAGTCAAGGCCAAATTGCCCTGCACCTGGAAGAATGGAGCTGGGAGACATCTCCAGATGGGACGATCTTGGATTGGGCCATGTGATGGACTTGTGGGTGTTGGGCAGGGACTTGAACTTTTCTTTGGGTGGGGAAAACCTGGCTGAGGTTTGAGGAATTTCAAGCCTCAGAGTTTTCTTTCATTGGGTGGTTACTGGGAACCCCGACACCTATTTTCATAGGTTTTCTAGCCAGATATGGAAGGAAGCCACATCATTAGTCAGCCAGCATGGTTAGAGAAGATTCTGAGGGATACACGAAGGGGTGTTGACTATGAATTAGGCAAGATTTCTCATTGATACCTGCATTTCAGGATATCAGGATTAAACTGCTGGGCAAAGTTGATGCTCGGCCATGGTTTGATAAGCTTTCTAAGTTGCAGAGCAAGACTTGCCAGTTTCTCTTTCTGCTTTTAGTTTGTATCTCTGCTGAATGTTTAGTCTGATCGCTTAAACTTCAAAAAGGCTTTCATGAGATGCCAGAGACTGGCTATGTGAAAACAAGGCAATCAACATGCTTGTAAGATAACGATAATGATAACGATAATTTTATTTCTATACCGCCCCTCTCCCGAAGAACTCGGGGTGGTGCACAGCCAAGTAAAAGCACATTACAAACATCATAGTTCAAATTTAATTTTTTTAAAAAAAAATATTACATTTGTGGCCAAAATTAGTTAAAAACCCAAACATTTAGAAGTCCAAATTTAAAACTCAATTACAAAGATAGCCCTGTCTCTCAGAAAAGCAGGGTCTTGAGGGCACAGCGAAAAACTCGGAGGTCAGAGATCATGCGTATTTCCGGGGGCAGTTCATTCCAAAGCGCAGGGGCTCCAACAGAGAAGGCTGTCCCCCTGGGTGTTGCCAGCTGACATAATTTGGCCGATGGCATCCTGAGGAGTCCCTCTCTGTGTGAGCGAACTGGTCGGTGGGAGGCTATCGGTGGCAGAAGGCGGTCCCATAGATACCCAGGTCCTGAGTCATGGAGCGCTTTAAAGGTGGTAACCAGCACCTGGAATCGCACTCGGAAGACCACCGGGAGCCAGTGCAGCTCGCGCAGGAGAGATGTTACAGGGGCACAATGGGTTGCACCCATAATCACCTGCGCAACCGCATTCTGGACCAGTTGGAGCCTCCAAATACTCTTCAAGGGGAGCCCCATGTAGAGATGGGAAGTCATTGATTTATTACCACAATTGGGGCCAGAACTTCCATTGCTAAGCAAGATGGTTGTTAACTGAGATGTGCCTGATTTTATGCCCCCCCCCTTTTTTTTGCTGTGGTTATTAAGCTAGTCACTGCATTTGTTAAGTGAATTGTGCAGCTGTTCCACAAATTCAGTTTCCCCCATTGACTTTGTTTATTGGACGCCAGCTGAGAAGACAATCACATGATCCCCGAATGCTGCAACTATCATAAATACATGCCACTTGCCAAGTAACCAAATTTTGATGGTGTGATTATGGGAATACTATGGTGGTCATAAATCACTTTTTTTCAGTGGCATTGTAATTTTGGTTGCTAAACAAATGGTTGTAAGTCAAGGACTACCAGTAATCTGGTTCTCTGACTTAGTTGTTTTCTTGCAGAAGTTTCATTACCCAAACTAGGCAACATCATCAGTGCTAGTCAGTGCACTGTGTGCAATGCCTAACTACTAGCATTGATGGCGTTACCTAGTTTTTTTCCTTTTTTAATTAGATTTATATGCCGCCCTACTCTGGAGACTCAGGACGGCTTACAATGTGTTAAGCAATAGCCTTCATACTTTTGTCTATTTTTTATACAAAGTCAGCTTATTGCCCCCACAAACTGGGTCCTCAATTTACCTACCTTAGAAAGGATGGAAGGCTGAGTCAACCTTGAGCCTGGCGAGATTCGAACTAACAGTAATTGCAGACAGCTGGTGTTAAATTATGATGCATTAGTCTGCTGAGCTATCCAGGCTCCCTAATGTTTGGGCAACGAAATGTCTGCAAGAAAACAACCAAGCTCAGAGAGCAATACTGACCCCTCATTTCAACATTGAGCTACAACTATTCTCTTTTATTGCTACAAGAATGGTAAATTCCTTTTGGGTCATGCCAGGGGTGAAATGATTCTGGTTCAGACTGGATCGCCTGATCCGGTAGCAATGGCGGCGGGTGGTTCAGGGAACCGGTAGCAAAAATCCCTGTCCCCCTCCCCCCCATGCCCAGCTGAGCCATGCAATCATCAGAGGCTCGTTTTTTTTTACTTTTAAAAGCATTTTTTCTGCATCCTCTTCGGCCGAAAAAATGCTTTTAAAAGTTTTTTAAAAAGCCTCTGATGATGGCACGTCTCAGCTGGGATCATCAGAGGCTTTTAAAAGCATTTTTTCTACAACCTCTTCGGTTGAAAAAATGCTTTTAAAAGTTTTTTAAAAAGCCTCTGATGATGGCGCGGCTCAGCTGGGATCATCAGAGGCTTTTAAAAGCATTTTTTCTACAACCTCTTCAGTTGAAAAAATGCTTTTAAAAGTTTTTTAAAAAGCCTCTGATGATGGCGCGGCTCAGCTGGGATCATCAGAGGCTTTTAAAAGCATTTTTACTACAACCTCTACGGCCAAAAAAAATGCTTTTAAAACTTTTTTAAAAAGTCTCTGATGATCACGCGGCTCAGCTGGGATCGTCAGAGGCTTTTAAAAGCCTCTGATGATTGCGCAGCTCAGCATCAGCATTTTTTCTACAACCTCTTCTGCTGATGATCCCAGCTGAGTTGCCTGATCGCCAGAGGCTTCTAAAAGCATTTTTTTTTCCTGCAACCTCTTAAGGTTGTAGAAAAAAATGCTTTTAAAAGTAAAAAAAAAAAGTTGGCCATGCCCACCCAGTCACATTACACCCCACCACCACCACCAAGCCACGCCCACAGAACCAGTAGTAACAAATTTTAGATTTCATCCCTGGGTCATGCTTATTAGTCCTGTCCAACTAGCTTTGTTAAGGCATCCTCAGGTGGGGCAAAGAAAGGGCAGATGACAAAAATGAGTGTCACAATGTTTGAAATCCCATTGCTCTTGTACCTGTTTCATGACATCACATTCTAGTCACAGAGCTTGCACTGCAATGTCAAAATGTTTATTTTAAAACTGCCAGATTTTGAATTCAAACATAGACATATACAGACAAGTAACACACTTTAGAACATTTTTTTCTCAAGGGGAAAATTATTTGAAGTTTGCTATTTGTCTCTCTCTCCCTCTCTCCCTCCACCCTCCCACCCTCTCTCTCACACATACACACACTCACACGTATATGAGAGAGAGAGAGAGAGAGAGAGAGAGAGAGAGAGAGAGTGCATTTTTTTTTGTTAAAGGATATCGAACTCTTTTCAATTTGATCCACCCCAACAAGCTGTTTTTTGATAGCTGCAGTTGAGCAGCCAGAAAGTAGGATCTGAGATGAAGAAATATTGTTTTTTGATACCTGAAATATGTATTCTTTCCAACTGGCAGCAATGTGAGCAGTTTACAAATGTAACTCTGACAGTTTAGCTCTTGAAGACATATTTATCTTACATAGGCAGTCATCAAAGTAGCATCAAACCATTTCTTTAAACACAAAAACAAGTGCTCTAATCAACCACATTTATACAAACGCCTGTGTGTATGTTATTCCAGAAGAAAATACTGCTGACAGATTTTTCCTTCCTGTTGATACACTCAAAAAATATTGACAAGACCACTTATCCTACCAAATGAATAGTCTCCTTCATCTGGAATCACTCCAATGTGTGGGAAAGATTTACAATGTCATTTTTTCTAGGTCTGTATGGTTACAGAGTTGGATCCAGAATTTTCCCTTCACAAGCAATTACAAAAGGCTTATAATTCAGTAGAATGAATTCTACTGATGGAGAGGAGGGGGAGGGGGAGGGGGAGGGGGAGGAGGAGGAGGAGGAGGAGGAGGAGGAGGAGGAGGAGGAGGAGGAGAAGAAGAAGAAGAAGAAGAAGAAGAAGAAGAAGAAGAAGAAGAAGAAGAAGAAGAAGAAGAAGAAGAAGAAGAAGACGACAAGGCGATGGAGATTTTCTTCTTGTGACTTCATTTCTCAAAAGCCCTCTGAAGCTGTTTCAGCAGACTAAGAATTGGAATATATTTTGTTTTAAAAAGCCACATTTTTTCAGGTCCTACATGTGATTAAACACTAGCAAGAATCAAATCTAGGTGGATTTGTCCTTCCCCAGGAAAGAAAATTTTTAAAAAGATACTTTCCTGTGGTTTTGTCCACAGAAAATCTTCTCCTTGGTTAATTTTCTGTAGTGAATATATGAATAGGATAGGATAGGATAGGATAGGATAGGATAGGATAGGATAGGATAGGATAGGATAGGATAGGATAGGACAGGACAGGACAGGACAGAACAGAACAGAACAGAACAGAACAGAACAGAACAGAATAGAATTCTTTATTGGCCAAGTGTGATTGGACAAACAAGGAATTTGTCATGGTGCATACACTCTAATTGTACATAAAAGAAAAGATACGTTCATCACAAATCATAAGGTACAACACTTAATGATAGTCATAAGGTATAATAAGTAATCAAATCATGTTAGGAAACAGTCAATATAAATTGTAAGAATACAAGCAACAAAGTTACAGTCATACAGTCATAAGTGGAAGGAGATGGATGGTGGGAACAATGAGAAGATTAATAGTAGTGTTTGGTAAATTTACTAAGTAAAATTTAGTAAATAGTTTGACAGTGTTGAGGGAATTACTTGTTTAGCAGAGAATCACTTAACACAATGTTATCGTGGAGTCACTTGAAGAAGCCCATCCATATCTGCTGAGGAGCACCTCATACTATTTTGAGTAAGGAGAATATTTTTCTTGCAATCGAAAGAATAACTTCTAGGTTCATATTTTTTGTGAACAAAAGAATAACTTCAAAGACCTCAAGTGTTTTTAAAAGGAAGTAGAAGTTCTCCTGCACCGTTAAAACAGACCAGGGAATTTATGTCAAAAAAATAAAAATAAAAGCAGAGATAAATCTGCAGGAACAGAAATCTATTGTACAAAATAGATTGCATGTCAACAGATCCACTGATTCCTAGTGAGGAAACCTTCCAGAGCAATGTTGCCTGAGTGTGACAGAAATGGGCCTATCTCCGTTTCTTGGTAGGAAGAATCTTAAGAAAGAACTCTGCCCAGTAAAAAACAAAACAAAACAAGATTAAATCAGCACTTTTCATACATGGCCCCCTACTGAATGGTAAGAGCATTAACCTGGCAGTGAAGAGAGCTTGCTGACATTTCTAATGGTTTAAATTAGGAGCTTGAGAGATTTATATGTCTTAGTGTTCTGCATGCAACACTGCTTCTCATGGGGTTAAAAGTATAAATAGTGATGGCAGAACCATCTACAGCAGGGATGCCCAACCTTGGCAAATTTAAGATTTGTGGACTTCAACTCCCAGAATTCTCCAGCCAGCTATAAAAGTTGAAGTTCACAAGTCTTAAAGTTGCCACGGTTGGACAATCCTGAACTGCAACATCCAATTTGCATGGTTATGGAAATCAAATAATATACTTATTTTGCCTGTCTCCCTTTTCCCCATGCTGATAGTTTTATGTTTTCGCGATGTTTATTTTTAAAAACAAAAAACAAAAAGACAAATCACCATAACAAAACTTTGTAAGTTTTCTTTTTTTTTTAGAAAAAAAACCTTTGATTCCTCTTTTCCAAAATAGAATTTCCCCAGCCAGCTGCCAAATTTTGATTTGTTTCTCCTTCACTGGCTACATCCAGAAGTGTTTTACTCCAGAGCGCTTATCTAAGTAGGTAGACCATGCAAGAGCTAATAGCCACCAGCCGTCATTAACATGAAAGAGGAATTGTGGGGAGTCAAAATCTTAGATTTGATTTGAATGAAGACTGTGAGGAATGAACTTTATATTGAATCAAAGGCACCAATATAATAGAATCTGATTCAATATGGCAGTAGGAAAGGAATGTTTATATAGCAGAATAACTTTCAATGTGAAAAAACAAAGATATGCAGTGACAGCAATAATCAACTTGCTGCTTTCTCTGGTGTTCTAAACAAATGTTTACACTTGGAACTCTTGTTCATTTCTTATTAAAGAAAAGGCTTCAGATGAATGAAGATTCTTTTATCAGCAGAATTGTTACAACTGCAATACTTGGTTTATGCATACAATATTATTATTGCACTAGAACCTGGAACAGTTTCTAAAAATCTCAGCTCTAATACTGCAATGCACTGTGATGTGAATAAGAGACACATGAGCCATCTGTGATAGAGTAGAAAATGACAAGTCTTGTTGCATCCAAATTTTATATACTAAAGAGCTTTATTTTCTTGGCATGTGTGGTTCCATGCCAGGAGTAAAATCCAGCAGATTCTGACAGGTTCTGGAGAATCGGTAGTGGAAATTTTGAGCAGTTCGGAGAACCAGTAGCGGAAATTTTGAGCAGTTCGGAGAACCGGTAGCGGAAATTTTGAGTAGTTCTGAGAACTGGCAAATACCACCTCTGGCTAGTCTCAGAGTGGGGTGGGAATGGAGACTTTGCAATATCCTTCCCCAGGAGTGGGGAAGGAATGGAGATTTTGCAATATCCTTTCCCCAGGAGTGGGGAGGGAATGGAGATTTTGCAGTATCCTTCCCCCAGGAGTGGGAGGGAATGGGGATGTTGCACTAATCTTCCCCTGCCATGCTCACCAAACCACACCCACTAAGCCACACTACGCCCACCAAGCCATGTCCACAGAACCGGTAGTAAAAAAAAATTGGATTTCACCACTGTTCCATGCTATGTGTCTTTTGTACTTGCAAATTTTAAAATCTTGTTCATATTGATGGCAAGACTGCGGTACATTTGGGGTCCAAGTAAAACTGTGGCTTTCTTTTTTGACTCACAACATTGCAAGGTTCCACGAATCCACCATCAGATAATACAAGAATACTATCTGATGTACGGGAATATATTGATGTGTTTAGCTGCAATTTGTCACTGTGAATTAAGAAGCAATCAGCTAATGCAATGTGATCACTATAGGTCGGCATTGCCCTCTCATTTGCAGGAAAATGAATGACCCTGAAAATGTCAGTATTTACTTTTAGGGAGGATTTTAATTACAATAGTAAAATCTAAAAAAAGGAAGGAAGGAGAGAGAGAAAGAGAAAGGAAGGAAGTAAGTTACAAAGAAGAAGAAAACTGTAGGAAATAGAAAGAAAAAGAAAGAAAAGTTAGAATAAAGAAAAAAGGAACATAAGAGCAAAAAAGTAAATACTGTAAGTTCAAACATGAGCTCTTAGTGGTGTTTGATCAAACTTGTTCTTTTTCCTAGATCAGTGTCACTCTAGATCAAGGGTGTCAAACTTGTGCCGTCATGTTGTTGTCAGGTGATGTTTCATGACTTTTTCCCCTTCGCTAAAATGGGATGCATCCGGTTTGCGGGCCACGAGTTTGACGCCCCTGCTCTAGATGCTTCTGTTATTTCATGTTGCAAAGCTCCTTAGTGAATCAAGAAATCTGCATACATTGCAGACCATTAAAAAATTATAGAATCATAAGACTGGAAGGGACTTTGAAGGTCCTCTAGTCCATTTCCCAGCCCATTTGTCTTAGACGGTTGATGGTTGTCCAAACTTTTCTTGGAAAGCCTTAACGATGGAGTGCCCACAACTCCAGGAAGCAAGCTGGATTCCATTGATCAATTGTTCTCACTGTCAGGAAATTTCTCCTTATTTCCAGGTTGGATCTCCCTTCTTGTCCTGTCTTCAGGTACTATGGAGAATCAATTGACCTGCTCTGCCCTGTGATACCCCTTCATGTATTTGGAAAACAGCTATCTTCTCTCTCTTAAGCCTTCTTTTTCTTAGGCCAGGGGTCTGCAACCTTAAACACACAAAGAGCCATTTGGACCTGTTTCCCGCAGAAAAGAAAACACCGGGAGCCACAAAACCCTTCCCGTGCCTGACTATTTCTTGAACAGCCACAAATTAACATATCTAGTTGAATTAAACGTTCTGTTTTCTTCTGAAACTTTTCTTTTCTTGCATTTATCCATGGTTGGCCTACCGGGGGTTGAAAAGCTCGATAAATTGGGTGCCTGCAGGTGTCACACATTGGTGGTTGTGACGCATGTTTTGAGGTACAGGGAGCTGCAGTGGAGGGGTGAAAGAGCCACATGCAGCTCCAGAGCCGCAGGTTGCTGACCCCTGGGCTAGACTTACCTAGTTTCTTTAATTATATAGTTTAGCCTCCAAACCATTTTCATTTTTGTTGCTCTTGTCTGCACTCTTTCTAGGACTTCAGCATCATTTTTGTAATGTGGTGGCTAGAACTGGACTATGTATTCCAAGTGAGGCCACACTGATTAACAATCACTTACAATCAGTGGTGGTATTCAGCCGGTTCTATCCATTTTGTGTGAACTGGTAGCGGCGACTGCGGGAGGCTCTGCCCACCCACCCAGATGTCATTTTCGATGCTCTGCATATGATCAAAAGGCTCTGTGCCAGTAATGGGTTTCAAAAAATTTTACTACCGGTTCTGTGGGCATGACTTGGTGGGTGTGGATTGGTGGGCGTGGCAAGCGAAGGATACTGTAAAATCTCCATTCCCACCTCCCTCCAGGGGAAGGAAACTGCAAAATCCCCATTTCCTCCCAATCAGCTGAGACTCGGAAGGCAGAGAATAGATGGCGGCAGGGCCAGTCAGCATTTTTACTACCAGTTCTCTGAACTACTCAAAATTTCCGCTACCGGTTCTCCAGGACTGGTCAGAACCTGCTGAAACCCACCTCTGCTCTACACGCATGCTCACTTTTGTGAACCAGTAGCGAAGGTAAGTGAATACCAGCCCTGCTTACAATCATTATTGAGGGTAAGTGAGAAGTCTATATGAACCAAAAAGGAGTACATTTTCCTATCTAAGCACTATTTAAGATCATCAACCAGCATGATCAATGCTATTTCTGTTCCGGAAACTTGGAGCAGTAATACTAGCAAATTATCTGCTCCACAGAAAAGTTGAAGGGCATACTTAAGTGAGAAAATTCAAAGAAGATAGCCACAATTTGCAAAAGAATGTGTTGCATCGGAGAGAAGTAGATTTTCCATTCCTTGAGAAATTGTTTTTGAAGCACAGGCTCCATTCTACTCTTCCAAGCCTCACTTAGATGTACCGGTATCCAAAGGGGTAAGTATGCTGCAGTAAAAATATCAAAGAGTCATGTGATGCCTTAAAAAGTAGAAATTGTATTGTGGGATAAGCTTTGTGGACTTCATCATATTCATAAATGCACATCCAAAATTGATGAAGTTATATAGAGTGATTCATAAGCAGAATCAATAACATTTTCCAAAAGATTTAGAATCCTGCGCAGTTTTAGCTAATGGCATTTCTGCTTATTTTACAAAGCAACTGACTATTTCTGATTTGTCTCCGATTAAAATTTTAATTTATGTACTTAGCAACCAAAAAATGATGTATTTCTTCTGCCTAGCCTGGGAGAATATTCTTACTTGTGTGCCAGATTTTGACACTCAACCTGACCTGGTGCTCAAAGATTTAAATAAACGCTCTTGAAAAGAGGCCTTCATGTGGGACACAGGGGTAAAATCCAGCAGGTTCTGACAAGTTGTGGAGACCTGCTAATGGAAATTTTGAGCAGTTCAGAGAACCGGCAAATACCGCCTCTGGCTGGCCACAGAGTGGGTTGGGAATGGAGATTTTGCAATATCCTTCCCCTGGAGTGGGGTGGGAATGGAGATTTTGCAGTATCCTTCCCCTACCATGCCCACCAAGCCACACCCACCAAGCCACGTCCACACCATATCCACCAAGTCACACCCACAGAAACTGGCCACCCTTGGGGTATCAATGTTGCTAATAAGAAGCTCCTGAAAGCTTGTAAGAGATTTGGATATCATCCTCTTTAGTATTTATTATTTTTATGTTATGCATTTACATTTGTTTGCTTGAGCTCATAATAAAGCATAAAATCCCTTTATTTACCAATGTAATTATTACCTACTTATTGTCAATCAATTTTCTGGGTACTTGATCATTATCCTGTCACTTGGGAAAACAAGCTCCTCAAATGAATGTGTCCTCCTCCTCCACCTCCTCCTCCTCCTCCTCCTCCCCCCCTCCTCCCCCTCCTCCTCCTGCATTATTTTAATATACAGATACAGATTAACAGATTTGGAAGGGACCTTGTAGGTCATCTAGTCCAACCGACCCCCCTCCTGGCCAAACAGACCCTACACCATTTCTGACATATGGCAGTCCAGTGTCTTCTTGAAAGCTTCCAGTGATGAAGCTCCCACAACTTCTGAAGACAACTTCTGTTCCATTGGTTGATTGCTGTCACTGTCAGAAAATTTCTCTTTACTTCTAGATTGAATCTAGGGGTGAAATCCAGAAGGTTCTGACAGGTTCTGGAGAACCAGTAGCGGAAATTTTGAGCAGTTCAGAGAACTGATAGCAGAAATTTTGAGTAGTTCGAAGAACCAGCAAATACCACCTCTAGCTGTCCACAGAGTGGGGTGGGAATGGAGATTTTGCAGTATCCTTCCCCTGCCACGTCCACCAAACTATGCCTACCAAGCCACACCCACAGAACCGGTAGTAAAAAGAATTGGATTTCACCACTGGTTGAATCTCTCCTTAATCAGTTTCCATCCATTATTTTTTGTCTGGTCTTTAGGTGCCTTGGAAAACTATTCCAAGCTTGACCCCTTTCTCCCTGTGGCAGCCTCTAGTTTATAGTTCAATATAATTAAATAGTTTATATCTCTGGAGGGCTCGGGATAGGGGTTGCTCCTCTATCCTGGTCCTGTTAGATCTCTCAGTGGCTTTTGATACTGTTGACCACAGTATCATGTTGTGCCGGTTGGAGGGGTTGGGAGTGGGGGGCACCGTTTTGCAGTGGTTCTCCTCCTATCTCTCTGACCAGTCGCAATCTGTGTTGGCAGGGGTGCAGCGGTCGACCCTGAGGTGCCTTGTTTGTGGGGTGCCGCAAGGGTCGGTCCTCTTGCCCCTTCTGTTCAACATTTATGTAAAGCCACTGGGTGAGATCATCCGTGCTTTGGGGTGGAGTTCCACCAGTACGCTGATGACATCCAGCTATACATCTCCACTCCAGGCCACCCCAACAATGCCCTTGAAGTGATGTCCCAGTGCCTGGAGGCCGTGCGGGCCTGGATGGGGAGAAACAGACTCTGACTCAACCCTTCCAAGACCGAGTGGCTGTGGCTTCCGGCATCCTGATATAGCCAGCTGGTGCCATCGCTGGCTATTGGGGGCGAATCATTGGCCCCCACGGAGAGGGCTCGCAACTTGGGTGTCTTCCTGGATGCACGGCTGTCTTTAGAAGAGCATACGACGGCCGTGGCCAGGGGGGCTTTTTATCAGGTTCTCCTGATACGCCAGTTGCATTCCTTTCTGGATCGGGATTCCCTACGCACGGTCACTCAAGCACTCATCACTTCCCGCCTGGACTACTGCAATGCTCTCTACATGGGGCTTCCCTTGGGGTGCACCTGGAGGCTCCAACTGGTCCAGAATGCGGCCGCGTGGGAGGTTATGGGAGCGATGGGGCACTCCCATGTGACATCTCTCCTGCGCGAGTTGCACTGGCTCCCAGTGGTCTTCCTGGTGTGCTTCAAGGTGTTGGTGACCACCTTTAAAGCGCTTCATGCCTTAGGGACAGGGTATTTATGAGACCACTTTCTGCTGCCAATAGCCTCCCACCAGCCTTTACGTTCGCACAGAGAGGGCCTCTTCAGGGTGCCGTCGGCCAGACAATGTTGGCTGGTGACCCCCAGGGGGAGAGCCTTCTCTGTGGTGGCACCCGCCCTTTGGAACGACCTACCCCAAGAGATACGCACGATGCCGGACCTCCGGACTTTTTGTCAGGCCCTTAAAACTCATCTATTTCATCTAGCCGGGCTGGCCTGACCCTATCCTTTTGATTTTAAATTGAAATTGATTTTAAATTGGTTTATTTTAAATTGGAGCCAAAATTACTTAATACCTTTTAAACTGATTTAAATTTTGTATACTATGTTTTATCTTGGCTGTTCACAGCCCTGAGTCCTGTTGGAGAAGGGCGGTATAAAAATCAAAATAAATAAAATAAAATAAATATAATATAATATATAGTTTAACGTCCAACAGATATCTTAAGGAGTAGGTCTTACAGAATATTACATCCAACTAAACATTCTGGTTAGGTATTCAGGAAAACAGCAGTCCCAAAACATCTGGCAGGTGGCAGGCTGGAAAAGGTTTTGTAAAATGAATGCACCCAGCTGTTGATTTTCATATATGAAGGAGGTGGGGTTCCTAAATCCTCGCTTCATTTGAAACCAAAATGGTCAATCTTGTTGTTGCTCTTTTAAGGGTTTTCATGATCCTTTGCTAAAGGAATGGAGCTTATACCCATCATTTCTTCCCCTTAGATACAGAGAGAAAGATGGAGGATCAAAGCCAAGCTGTTAACTGACGACTTGATAAAAGCCATCTGCGTGCTAAGAAAAAAATAAAAGGCCCACCTACAAAGCTAGGGTGACATATAATTATTGCCTAACCTATTAAAGAAATAAACTTGCTACAGCCCAATTAGACCTTTTGCAATGTACAGTGAAATAGTTCTTAAACAATTCTTCAAGAACGGAATAAACCTGTCACCGGAGGAAAAATGTATAGTTCATCAAGGGTAGGCAAGCAAGAAATCTCAGCATCATCAGGGTCCTCCTGGCAGTAATTCAAGTTGCAATTAGAAGAGTCCTCAGAGTGCATAGGGCGGGTGTCCTTGAAGATTTGATAATCTGCAGTGGAATGAGCAGAATGAAAAAAGACCTCTAAATGGATGCCACCTGAGACAAACTGACATGCGATAAGATGTGTGCGTAGAACCGTGTTTCTCAATCTTGGCAACTTCAAGATGTCTGGACTTCAACTCCCAGAATTCCCCAACCAGAATTCTGGGAGTTTATCTATCAAAATTTTTAGAGCCACCAATTTTCCTCACAGAAATCTTGAAGTGGCTAAGCTTGAGAAAACTCGGGTGAAATCCAGCAGGTTCTGACAGGTTCTGGAGAATCGGCAGTGGAAATTTTGAGTAGTTCGGAGAACCGGTAGCAGAAATTTTGACTAGTTCAGAGAACCGACAAATACCACCTCTGGCTGGCCTCAGAGTGGGGTGGCAATGGAGATTTTGCAATATGCTTCTCCTGCCACACCCACCAAGCCACACCCACCAAGCCACACCATGCCCACCAAGCCACACCCACAGAACGATAGTAAAAAAAATGGAATTTCACCACTGGAAACACAGTTCTGTAGCATCTACTGCTGCTTGAAGGGCCCATAGCAAAGATAAACTGTTTGCAGCTCTTGATCTAGTGCAGTGATGGCTAACCTTTTTGCCATCGCGTGCCAAAAGCGGGGGGAAAGCAGTGGAGTCACACGCATGCGTGCCCACATCCATAATTCTATGTGCCCTGCCCCCCCCCGTGCTCCCCCCGCTTTTGGCATACGATGGCCCAGTGGGCCCGGTAGGCCCGTTTTTTGCTCTCCCCAGGCTCCAGAGCCTTTCTAAGAGCCTGGGGAGGGCAAAAACGGCCTTCCCCACACACCCCAGAGGCCCTCCAGAAGCCAGAAACAGTGTGTTTCCTGACTTCTGGTGGGCCCAGAAGGCCCATGCCAGAGCTGAGCATGGGTGCCGATATGGCTCTGCATGCTGCCTGTGGCACCTGTGCCATAGGTTCGCCATCACGGATCTAGTGAGTTCTGGGAGTTGGGCTGGTTGGAGAATTCTGAGAATTAGTCCATACATCTTAAAGTTGTCATAGTTGAAAAACACTGGTGTAGAATATAAAAAGAATTTCCAATATAAGTATCCTGGATTTGCACAAATGGTTGTGTTCCGGGAACTCTGAATTTCAACTTTAATATTTCTTTTTATTAAATGTATATTTTTCCTCCAGGAGCCCAAGGTAACCTATGTGGCACTCCCACCTCCAGTTTTTCTCCATAACAACTCTGTGAAATAGGGAGGGCTGAGTAATGACTAGCTCAAACTCACTTAGTAAGATTCTGTAGTTTATGGTGGCTTTGAACTTAAGATTCTCAGTCTCAGTAAAACATCTTAACCACTAGAGCAGAATAGTTGTCTTATAATGAGTACGATTATTTCCCACCTTTCAATTTTAGCGAGTAATATCCAAGAACGATCAAAACAACAGAAAAGTAATTCTTAACACAGCAGCCCCTTGCCAAATAAAGGACCATCTCAGCAGGCATTCCAAAGGATATCAAGGTCCATGGTACTGCAGCAGTGGTGAAATCCTCTGCGGATCACCACTGGTTCACTACCCAAGCATGTGCTGTGCGCACCAGACGCATGCTGTGTGTGTGCATGCACAGTGCATGCCAGAGACACACTGTGTGCGTGCATGGGCAGTGCATACCAAACGCATGCTTCGTGCAGAAAAAGGATCCGTTTGAAGATAAGTAAAACAGCAGAGGGGGAAACAGCTGTGCTGAATGATTTAGATTAGCTGGAAAGTAGGATTTCCTGCTTTTGAACGAATATAAATCACGTGGCACAGCTGATCATTGGAAGTTGATCATTGGAAATATTGCTTTGGATGAACTGGTAGCTTTTTTTTTTAAACTACCAGTTCGCTGAACCAGTAGATTTTATCACTACCGGTTCACTCGAACTGGTGCAAACCAGTAGGATTTCCACCACTGTACTGCAGCCAACAAGAACTCTAGAAAAACCATAGTCTCACCATCCAGTTTCTACTTCCATATTTAGTGGATCATCCAGCAGAGTTCCCATAAAATATTAAAACCTGGCCAATAACCTGATTAAAATGGGTCCAGATAAAAAAATAAAATAAAAAAAATTTAAAAGATTATTCAGATGTTACTTGTTAGAAAGTAGTTTTAGATTTGACACTTTTCTAATTGTTGCCATTCTAACATAACAATGCAGCAAGAAAAATCTGTTTTCCAATTGCATGAAATTAGATGAGGAGGAGGAAGGGGAGGAGGAGGAGGCATATGGGTGGCCAAAGATTTTTCAAACACTAGAAAGCAGGATTGGTTGCCAAAGGATTGCTCTATGAATCTTATTATTTTTCAAAATCTTATTTTTCAAAAGTAATGTGGTTTGAACAGTAGTTGGAATATCATGTTTTTTTTCCAAATTTGGACAATCCAAATTTCTTCTAAACTTTTGTGATGTTACCCCTGTTAGAAGAAATATCCATCTGGTTCATTCCAGCTGAAAGAAAGACTGGAAACATGGAGGCTGATTGGAAAGATGGTTTTAATAATGAAGCAGAACCAACAAGCACATGGTTCTCTGGTGCAGCTGAACACATGGAGTTGGGGGGGGGGGTGTTATACTTTCTCTTGGGCTTTGAACTTGACCTTCCTGTTCCTGTGCAAGATCATGTGTTCTATTGGCTGTCAGATTCTTATGGGGTCATGTTGGTCTGAGCTCCCAGGTTTGGTTGAAGTTTGCTGAGTGATGCAATGTCTTTAGGAGATTGTGCAATGCAGTGAGCTCTGTGTCTTCTGCTAAATTGTCCTATTATGTCCTGAAGGGCCATGTCTTAAGCCCATCACCCTAGAGCTGAAGGTATTTTGTCTTGTAGATAGGCTGGCCAGGGCCGGATTTAGGTGAAAAGAGGCCCTAGGCTATTCCACTTATGAGGCCCTTTCACCTCCCATTTTTTTCGGTTCAGTGTTTTAGTGTTCACTGTTTTTAGAATAGTGTAATTTTAATTTTGCTAACAGTTTGAAAGTAGGCCCCTCTTGATCTTGAGGCCCTAGGCTGAAGCCTAGTTAGCGTATAGGAAAATCCGGCCCTGAGGCTGGCCCAGTCCTGCTGGGGCTATTAAGTAAGGTGGAGGCTGTTTTCCAAGAGCATGTTTCTCCTTTAGGGAAATATAATGTTCTGCCTTTTTAATATTTCTCAAAATATTTCCTTTTTCTAGGAGAGGGGTGGGTGTTAACTTTGTACACCCCAATTACAATTGGTACTACTCTCTATTTCTTCCAAATCTTTGCAATCCCTGCTTGTAAATCTTAGCATTTTGCGGTCTTCTCCAAAATGTCTGTCTCCTGGAAAGGCTGCATCAATAAATCAAACACGGTTCTTTTCAATGTCAGTAATATTTGATGCACTATATTCCAGGTGTCGATCAGGCTGAATTGTAAAATGCCATAACATTTTTACTCTGTCATTTTTCAATGACTTTATCTGATTTCTTCTTTCCAGTAATTCTTATTGATTGTGAATCTGTTTTACATAAATGCCATGATTATATTTTCCCAAGTCAATTCCCCCCTCTTTTTTTGAGTAGTTAGGAATCAATTTGTGTATTCTTGCTGCAACTAGTTATTATATAATCAACTATTCAGCCTGATCTCAGCACAATCAGCATTTAGCATCCAAATAGGTCTAATCCAGGGGTGAAATCCAGCAGGTTTAACAGGTTCTGGAGAACTGGTAGCAGAAATTTTGAGTAGTTCGGAGAACCAGCAAATACCACCTCTGCCTGGCCTCAGAGTGGGGTGGGAATGGAGATTTTGCAATAACCTTCCCCCTGGAGTGGGGAGGGAATGCGGATTTTGCAGTATCCTTCCCCTGGAGTGGGGAAGGAATGGAGATTTTGCAATATCCTTCCCCTGCCACAACCACCAAGCCACATCCATAGAACCACTAAGGAAAAAATTTGGATTTCACCCCTGGTCTAATCCATGTTTGATTTGGTGACATTTGTATATGGTACTTCTTCTAGGGCAGCGAACAGCATTCCTTCTATTTTTAATGCATGTTCCTAAACTACTGTCATATTCTGGCATTGTCTAATTTCCCTTCAGTATCTTGTAAGAAAGGGAGTATTTTGGTTTTCTAATATTGTATTTTCATTTTCATCTGGTGCTTTTTCTTACATTAATTTGATTAAGGTGATGGTAAAGGTTCCCCTCGCACATATATGCTAGTCGTTCCTGACTCTAGGTGGCGGTGCTCATCTCCATTTCAAAGCTGAAGAGCCAGTGCTGTCCAAAGACGTCTCCATGGTCATGTGGCTGGCATGACTAAAAGCACACAAGCCAAAGGCACACAGAACACTTTACCTTCCCACCAAAGATGGCCCCTATTTTTCTACTTGCATTTTTTACGTGCTTTCGAACTGCTAGGTTGGCAGAAGCTGGGACAAGTAATGGGAGCTCACCCCGTTATGCGGCACTAGGGATTCGAAATGCTGAAATGCTGACCTTTCGATCGACACTGCATCCCCTTCAATTTGATTAAATATTCCAGCTAAAAAGATAACAACTAATAAAAAACTTCATGAAAAAGAAAAGAAAAGAAAGAAAATACAAAAGGTGCAAAAATTCAAAAAGAGAAAAAAGACAGAATAAGAATATAGCAAGGAACCTGAAAATAAATATATAAAAAAGGACTTTCCCTTCATCACAGCCACAATCAGTTTTATTGTATATCGTATCTCTTATCTACCAATCATTAAAAACCTCATTGTTCACTCCTAGTCAGCAAAAGTCCATTAATAGTTACCAAAGATAATAACATCTATTTTAACCTTGATCAAATAAACCAACTGACTACAAATTTTGACTTTTTTTGCTGAAGAATGGGTTTGCACTTATGACCACGTGTAATATCTCTGGTATGTTGTACTACTAACTAGAGCATACAAAACATTTGCTAGACCAATTCTTGAATACAGCTCATCTATCTGGAACCCGCACTGCATATTGGACATAAATACAATTGAGAGAGTCCAGAGATATTTTATGAGAGGAGTCCTCCATTCCTCTACCCGCAATAAAATACCTTATGCCACCAGACTCCAGATTTTGGGCTTAGACAACTTAGAACTATGCCGACTTCAGTCTGACCTAAGCATAGTACATATAATTATCTTCCACAATGTACTTCCTGTCAATGATTTCTTCAGCTTCAACCACAATACACGAGCAAATAATAGATACAAACTCAAGGTAAACTGTTCCAAACTCGATTGCAGAAAATATGACTTCAGAAACAGAGTGGTCAATGCCTGGAATGCACTACCCAACTGTAGTTTCTTCCCCAAACCCCCAAAACTTTAACCTTAGACTGTCTACTCTTGACCTCACCCCATTCTTAAGAGGTCCATAAGGGGCGTGCATAAGTGCACCAGCGTGTCTACCTTCCCTGTCCTAATATTCCTTTTTGCTTACTCTTTTCATGTATTCAGATTATGTTTATACTTTTACCTGTTATCTTATATATGCTTGACAAATAAATTTATGTTTATGATTATGATTTCTTAACAATTGTATGATGTAGACTTACAACTGCATCATTAGTTTAACAACCACCATAAAAATTGTGTAAATTTGGATCCAGTCACATAGATGCCTCGACTGATGACTGTCACAATTTACAACCTAAATTCCAGTCCTAATTTCAGTTGTAAATTGAGGACTACCTGAAAAGTGGAAATTCAACTTAAAAAATGGGATGGAATAGAAGACAAAAGGAAGTTGAGAATCATCCTGCAATCTTTGGGATCATTGATTACATAATCAATGTAATCCCAGAGCTCATTGTAACAGCATTGCCAAAAAAGCATTAAGAGTTGTTAACCTAATTTTGTGAAGCTTCTTCTCCGGTAACATCAAACTGCAGACTAGGGCATACAAAGCTTTGCCAGACCAATTCGCGAAATACAGCTCATCTGCCTGGAATCCACACTGTATTTTGGCCATTAATACAATTGAGTGGGTCCAACTCAATTGTATTAGTGGGTTCATGAGAAGAGTACTCCACTCCTCTGCTCACAGTAGAATACCTTATGCCACCAGGTTTGAAATTTTGGGCTTGGACAACCTGGAACTATGCCCCCTATGGTCTGACCTAAGTATAGTACACAAAATTGTCTGCTACATTGTCCTACCTGTCAACAACTACTTCAGCTTCAACCACAATAATACATGGGCAAACAATAGTTACAAACTCAAGGTAAACTGCTTTAAACTCGATTGTAGAAAATATGATTTCAGCAACAGAGTGGTCAATGCCTGGAATGCACGACCCAACTCCATTGTTACATCCACAAACCCTCACAGCTTCAACCTTAGACTGTCTACCGTGGACCTCACCCCATTCCTAAGAGGTCCGTAAGGGGGCATGCATAAACGCACCAGAGTGCCTACCGTCCCTGGCCCACTGTCCCCATTTACTTGTACTCATTACCTGAGCTCATGTCCAGGTTTCTACTTATGCCTATTATCTCGTACATGTTTGACAAACTAAATAAATAATAAATAAATAAATAAAATTGAGCTCCAGCTGAAAACAGTTTAGGGGAAAAGGGACAGAGCATAAGCTTAAATATTGTTTGAATCCTTGCCTCTAGGCTGCCAAGTCTCTCGAGGTTTATTACTCACCGGCTTCTTTACCAACCCTTCTGTGCCATGAATGAAACTGTTATTTCTTAATTGCTCATGCAACAGAGTGATAATTAGCCTCATTTTCTTTGGAGAACTTTTTCAAATGACCCAATGACACAATTTACAGGAGGGATCCATTCTGCGCAGAGGAAAAACACAGCAGGGTTTTAGTTGTGCCGTTTTGAAAATGAACGATGCCTCTTCCCGCCCCAGATACCAGTACGTGTCTTTTTCCTTCTGCTCCACTTGCAAAGATCAAGAGAACAATTGTTCTGAATAAACACGATTCCAGAATCATTTAGCAATCTTTTAAAAATAAAAACCCCAGGCTTCACTTCGGAGCAATTAAAGGCATGATCAGAAATCATCAGGCTACTAAAACAGGGCAAGTGAACCTAGTTATCATTCTGCTGCTTCGAAGAAGGCAAAGCGAGCGGGGGGTGGGATGGGAGGGTGGAATTGTCACATAATTAAGCTTTCTGAGCTTTCATGGAAATATTTATGAAATGAAGATGCCTCTGGAATAAATCATCAGTCCGTGTTATTATTCCAAAACGATGCTAAGGTCTAGATATTATCCAGCAAGCCCTGATTGCTAGCTTGGTTCTGTTGATCGCAGCCAACTATGTGCTTTGCTGGAATACCAAATGGTAAAATCTTCCCATGCTTGCCTAATTATTATTCCTTCGTGGTTTAGTGGCTGAGGCAGCAATTTGCAAGTTTGTTTTGGAACTGGGAAAAAGCTTACCCTTGGTAACATTTCAACCTTGTCATAAGAGTCAATGCTTCAAATGCCAAGTCCCCTGATGATATGATAGGTTCCTAATTGTCCCTTCCTGGCCTCTGAGCTTGGCTGATTTCTTGCCGACGTTTCATTACCCAACTAGATAACATCAGCAGTATTAGAAGGGATTAGGGCCATGGTGAAATCCAATTTTTTTTACTGTGGGCGTGGCTTGGTGAGCATGGCGTGGCTTGGTGGGCGTGGCTTGGTGGCAGGGGAAGGATATTGCAAAATCTCCATTCCCTCCCCACTCCTGGGGGAAGGATATTGCAAAATCTCCATTCCCACTCCACTCTGGGGCCAGCCAGAGGTAGTATTTGCTGATTCTCCGAACTACTCAAAATTTCGGCTACCAATTCTCCAGAACTTGTCAGAACCTGGAGTAGGGTTTGCTCTCTGTTCGTATATAAGTGGTTTGCCCCTCAGTATTGAGTGTGGAGTGTTCTTGCTGGTTCCTAACAGTTCCACAAACACTGACAGGAAAGCTACTTATATATACAGTATATAAGCAGAGAGAAAAACCCTACTCCCTTCTAGCACTAATGATGATACCTAGTTGGGTAATGAGATGTCAGAGAGCATCAAGAACTCCACGGTTCAACACTGAGGCACAAGTGTTCTCTTCTATTGATTCTCATAATTATATCTGCTTTTCAGACAATGTTATATATTTTTGCAAGCATTTTTGGAGGGTGATCACGTGGCTTTCTGTTTCAAATATGGGAAGCTATTTCCTAGTAGCAACTACATATCCAATGGCCTTTTTTTAAAAATTTGATTTATATGCCGCCCTTCTCTGGAGACTCAGGGCGGCTTACAATGCGTTAAGCAATAGCCTTCATAATTTTGTATATTTATATTTATACAAAGTCAGCTTATTGCCCCCAACAAACTGGGTCCTCAATTTACCCACCTTATAAAGGATGGAAGGCTGAGTCGACCTTGAGCCTGGCTGGGATTGAACTCGCAAGTAATTGCAGGCAGCTGAATCTTAAGTGCTGCCTTTGTAGGAGGCATTACCCCCCTATGCTACTCAGGCTTTTATTGGCTGAAGGAAAGTAGATGCTGAACCTTTAGATAAACCCTATTCAATAAGCTGCTTCTGCTTCTGCTTCTGGGACAGCTACACCTTTGCTGCTGAGAGAAGTCACCCCTCCTAGAAGAATGAAATATTCTGAGAAATATTTAAAAAGGCAAAATATTATATTTTCCTAAAGGAGAAACCTGTTTCTAAAGACAGAAACCAGTTCCCTGCCCCCAGAAGATATTTGGTGCCCATTAAGAAGGACTGGGCCTTCCTGTCTACAAGACAAAAGATTTTTAGCTCCAGGGTGATGGGATTAAAACATGACCCTCCAGGACATAATAGGATTACCTAGCAGCAGGGCACACTGCATTGCAAAAGCTCCTAAGGACATTACATCAGCCCAAGCTTCAACTAAACTTCTCAGACAACCCACAGGGTTAGCTATGACCCCTACATCAGCCAATAGAATACATGTTCTTGCTCAGGAACAGGAATCTCAACTTCAAAGCCCACAAGAAGGAATAAATATCCCTGACTCTCCATTCCATGTGGTCAGCTGCCCAGAAGCTTCTGCTTCATCAATAAATGGACCCACTTTCCAATCAGCCTCCAGCCTCCATTTTGTCTCCAGTGTCTTTCTCCCAGCTTGGAACTGAACCAGACTGATATTTCTCCCACATGTATCCTTCAGACCTTTTGCAAACTCCCCTATTACACTTTCAGAATGGATTGGTGCAGTTTTCCTCTGTTCCTATTTTATAGGAGTAGAAGACCGGAAGCATCTAACAATGTTTCATGGATTTTTCCAAAGATAAGCAAAGCCAGACCTGTTCAGTGCTGATTGGCAGACTGACAAGAAACCCCAGGGCAGGAGCTAACATGAAATTAAAAGAAGGCAATGACAAACCACTTTTGCATTGTTGTCAAAGTGGAAGTATCCATGAAATCACAAGAAACAAAAAGTAAATGTATTGATTCCCTAATGAAAGAGAAGATTTATTAAACAATAAAGTGTCCAACCACCGTACTGCATTTTTGTTTTGCTCAAGGAGGAGGAGGAAGATGAGGAAAATGAAGAGGAGGAGGAGGAGGAGGAGGAGATGAGGAAAATGAAGAAGAGGAAGAGGAGGAGGCTGAAGAGGAGAAGGAGGAGGAGATGGAGGGGAAGGAGAAGAAGAGGAGGAAAATGAAGAGAAGGAAGAAGAGGAGAAGGAGAAGGAGAGGGAGAGGGAGAAGGAGAAGGAGAAAATAATAATTCTATTTGTCAACCAAGTACAAAGGAAAATGAATGAAACACAAGGGTGCTGAGGTTACTTTTTTCACCAGAGTGAAATTGTTTTCCCAGGTGATCAATAGACAGACTTACAATGAAACCAACAAAAACTCCAGCTGATTAACCAGTGAGGCATATGAAGAGAGCAGGCTGAAGTGGAGGGGAGTTTTATCCAGCCTGACTGATCATTTTATTTGTTTTTCTGATTGACATAAGACTATTGACCTCCAGGGGAGGGAGGGAGGCAGGGAGAGAGAAAAAATCTGGATGCTTCCAACCCCATCACAGCATACATTATGGAGAGTAACTGGTGATTTCTCCCACTAAGAGGTGATACTGGGTAGGAGAATCCACCAGCTGCTTTCCTAATACTGTCCTTAGAGCTGAAGGAGAGCACCACTCTTGAGGGAAGTTGCCAGGAGACTGTGAGTTCAAGTCCATTTTAGGCCATAGCTAGCTGGGCCGCCTTGGGACAGTCAGTCTCTCTCAGCCCTAAGAAGCAGTTAGGGGCAAAAACTGGTCAATGACTAGTCTTGGCAATGACCAGACATCAACACTGACTTTGAGGGTTGGACTAAAACACCTTCCAACTCTGTTATTCTGTTAAACCACCTCAGTTTCAAGAGGAATACACGCGAAGGCAGCTACAGGGCAGTGCCTCAAACAAAGATTAAGATAGCCATGATTGGGGATGCAAGAACAGCATCCTGCACTGACCAGTGGGTTAGACTGGATTTAAGAAACATGTCCAATACTGAATGGTGTGTGTGTGTGTGTGTGTGTGTGTGTGTGTGTGTGTGTGTGTTTTACAATAGATATTTTCATTTTTGTGCATATACATAACAGTTAATAAAATTGCACCAGACCATCCCTCATTACTTTTTGAGCCTAAGTAGTTGTAAGATCTGAGCCAGGTCAATGTAGTAGCAAAGACACCAGGCTACAAACCATGAGACTGTGAATTCTAGTCCTATCTTAGTCACGAATGTTAGATCGGCGCAGGAAAGAAGAAGTGACCAGCAGAGTTCAAGTAACAACGTTTATTAACGAGAACTGAACTGGCGCTGCGCTGCCGGAGCTCTCCTTATATTTGCTCCAGCAGACGCACCGCCCACTGACAGGGATTCAAATCTCCCGCCGAAGGATCTTTGACCAATCCCAAGCGGGTGTCCTTATAAGGACATAACACTCCTCCCCCCTAGTTCTCAGTCAGTCACTCAAGGAAAATAGTCACTTAAATATATAGGACGTCGATGTAATCGCGCTGACCTGCGCAGTCCATTTCCAGGATGGTTGCCTTCCATGCCGGAGGGTGCTTCCTCGGCTCGGGGATTCCTCCCCGGTGCCGGGCTGGATCTGGCCGTCGAGGACGCGGGCACTGTTCCCAAACCTCCGGCCGGGTCGAGGACCTCTGCCTGCGGGCGATGCTGGTCTGCCTCGTTCCTGCACGGATCGTGGTGCCGCCGGTGTGGATCCCTGCTTCCAACCGGTCCGGAGCTCCTGAGCCACGGTAGGTCCCTGGGTCTCCCTCGGGTCCCCTCCGTGATAGAGTCGCGCCGGTCTGGGTCAGGGTGCAAGTTCGGCGGTGGTGGTTGGGTTAGGCCCCCAGGTTCTCCGGTTGAGTCCGACTTACTCCCGGGGCGGTAGGCGGAGGGAGTTGGTGACAGGTCGGCTCTGTCGGGGTGTGGTAGACCTACCTCGCAGGGGTGGTGTAGGCCCTCTCTGCGCGGCTGGCGTGGTGGTGATGGTCGCCGCTTCCTCTGGTCGATGGGATGCTCGATCATGTTGGGTTGGTGTCGGCCTACCCTGCCGGGGTGGTGGAGGCCTTCCTCGCAGGGTTGGTCTTCTGCGCGGTCAGCTGGTCGTTGTGGGGCCTTCTGGTGAGTTGGATGGAGGTCCCCATCCCTGGAGCGTCGGTTGCCTACTTCGCAGGGTTGATGCTGGCTTCCCCTGCTGGGTTGTCCCCGGTCTACTTGGCTCCCGTTGTTTGCCTGTAGGTCTCGGGTCTCGGGGTGCTGACTGCCATCCGCCCCGCGGTGCTTCGGGGTTCCCGGCTTATCTTGTCCCCGGTCTACTAGCTCTGTCGGAGTTTGAGTCAGGCTCGGTGCTGGGGTGTCCGCTCATCTCGAGTGTCGCCGGCCTCCCTCGTCTGGGTGGTTTGGTCCTACCGCGACGGGGTGGTTTAGGCCTACCTCGCCGGAGTGGTTCAGGCCTACCTCCTCGGGGTGGTTTAGGCCTCCCTCGTCTGGGTGGTTTAGGCCTACCTCGCCGGGGTGGTTTAGGCCTACCTCATCAGGCTGGTCTTCGCTCGCTTCCCTCCACCTTTTGCGGAGCTGGTCGAGGTGACGACTCACGATCTGTCCATTTTCCAGCGCAACACGGTAGGATTTGGGACCGGTTGTGCTGTGTACTGTAGCTTTAAGCCATTTTGGCGAGCCGTGGAAATTGAGAGCGAAGACGGCGTCGCCGACGGTAAACTGGCAGAGTTGGCGACTGGCAGTGGCGGACACCTCAGAGGTGTATTGAGGGTGCAGTCTGTCCAGGGGTGACCGAAGTCGTCTGCCCATTAACAGTTCGGCAGGGCATTTCCTGGTGGCAGAGTGAGGCGTGATGTGCTGGGTGAGCAAAAAAGTGTCAATGCGCTCCTGCCAATCACCCGGGCCCATCTTGGCGAGCGACTCCTTGGTGAGCCACACCATCCGTTCAGCCTGTCCATTTCCGGCTGGTCTGTAAGGGGCGGAGAGGGCATGGCGGATGCCCAAGCCTGCCAGGAAAGCTTCCATGGGTACGGACGTAAGTTGGGGCCCATTGTCAGAGACCAAGACGTCTGGAAGCCCATGAGTCACGAAGAGACGCCGGAGTGCTCGGATCGTGGCTTCTGTTGTGGTGGATGTCATGGGATGACCTCTAGCCATTTGGAGTAGGCATCGACCACGATGAGGAGGTGGTGCCCTTGGATGGGGCCAGCAAAGTCTATGTGAATGCGTGACCAGGGGGAGCTAGGAGTTTCCCAAGGCATCGGGTCAGACTGAGGCGGTGCAGCTCTGACTTCTTGGCACGGGCTACACCTGGCGACCCAATGTTCAATGTCTTTGTCCAGCGTCGGCCACCAGACGTAGCTCCGTGCCAGGGCTTTCATCCGGACAATGCCCGGGTGTCCTTTATGAAGCGCTGCAAGAGTCCTTCGTTGAAGCGTGCTGGGAATCAGCACCCGATCTCCCCATAGTAAACAGCCGCGCATGGTGGACAGCTCCCCTTGCTTGCGGCTGAACGGGCTGAAGTCGTCGCCGTCAATTCGAGCTGGCCAGCCCCTCAGGACCCAGGAGTGGACTTTCCGAAGGATGGGGTCAGTCCACGTGTGCGTCGCCACGTCGGCAGATGTTACCGGACAGTTGCTGTCGTTCTCAATATGCAGCAGCTCGAGCGTGGGAGCCGGGTCTTCCACGGAGTCAGCAGATGGGCACCTGCTTAGCGCGTCGGCGTTCGCAATGGTATTACCAGGCTGGTGGATGAGGCTGTAGGAGTAGCCAGCGAGGAAAATAGCCCAACGAGTCATTCGGGGTGACATGAAGGCTGGGGTCTGCTTGTCACCTGCGAGGAGGCCCAGGAGTGGCTTGTGATTGGTGACAATGGTGAAACGCCGTCCATAGAGGTATTCGTGGAAACGCTTCACCCCTGCCACAATAGCCAACGCCTCTTTGTCCAGTTGGCTGTAGTTGCGTTCAGCACTGGACATAGTCTTTGAGAAATAGGCGATGGGGGCTTCACAGCCAGTAGGCAGTTCATGGCTGAGAACAGCGCCGACTCCGTAGGGGGAAGTGTCACAGGTGAGCCTGATGGGCAGCATCTCATTGTATTGAATGAGCACGCTGTCAGAAGTCAACAGTTGCTTAACGGCTCTGAATGCAGACTCTT
Source organism: Masticophis lateralis (assembly GCA_030761175.1). NCBI lineage: Eukaryota > Metazoa > Chordata > Lepidosauria > Squamata > Colubridae > Masticophis > Masticophis lateralis. The sequence continues at coordinate 19,189,587 of JAUDYJ010000003.1, read as the reverse complement.
CCTCGCGGCCCCACCTCCAGGAAGCCGCCTTTGCCAGTAAGCGATGGAGCGGCTCAGCAATAGTGGCTTTCTGTTGGAGGAAAATTGCGTAGAAATTAAGCAATCCAAGGAAAGCCTGAAGCTCCGCTTTGTTTTTGGGGCTGGGAGCTTCATGGATAGCTTTAACTTTTGATTTGGTAGGGTGGATGCCAGAACTATCTATGAGATAGCCCAGGAACTCGACTTCCTGTACCCCAATGATGCACTTGTCCCGTCGGACCCTCAAGCCCTTCTCCCTGAACCGCTGGAGAACAAGCCTCAGCCGGTCAAGGAGTTGTGCCTTTGAGTCCCCGGAGATCAGTACATCATCGAAATAAGGCACCACCCCTGGAACGCCTTGGAGAAGGCGTTCCATCATGGATTGGAAAATGCCTGGGGCTGCACTGACTCCAAACTGGAGACGGTTGCACTTCAACGCGCCTCTATGGGTGACAATTGTCTGAGCCTCCACCGTTTCCTGATCAACTGGCAATTGCTGGTAAGCTTGGGCCAGGTCCAGTTTCGCAAAAATTTTGCCCTTGCCGAGTGAGTGAAGCAAATGTTGCACTACCGGCACAGGGTATGCGCTCTGCGGTAACGCCTTGTTGATGGTCACTTTGTAGTCGGCGCAGATGCGCACAGATCCATCCTGCTTCATGGGGGTCACAATGGGAGTCTCCTATGAAGCATGATCGACGGGTTCCAGGATGCCTTGGGCGATCAGCTTATCTAGCTGAGCATCTACTTTAGCCCGCAAGGCAAATGGAACCCGGCGGGGCTTGAGCCGAATTGGGGTTACCCCCTTGTCCAGATTAAAGGAGATGGGTTTCCCTGTAAAGGTCCCGAACTTACCATCGAAGACTTCTTGGAACTCTCCGATGAGTGAGTCGAGTTCGCCTGAGCTAATCTGGTGGATGCCTCCAATAGAAAGCCCCAACGGCTGGAACCACTCCACGCCCAACAGGGTCGGGCGGCTATGCTCCACGACGGTGATGGGGAGCTGGCCTCGGAACTGTTTGAAGGCGATCTGGAGGTTGGTTCTTCCGATGACGCCGATGGGATTGCTGCCGAAATCCACCAGCTTGGAGCGAAGGGGTTCAAGTTGGCACTTCATAAGTGCCGGCTTCAGTCTCTTTACCTGGTGCCAGTCGATGATGGAATAGACGGAGCGAGAATCTACTTCCATCATGCACGGCAAGCCTTCAGCCAACAGTGTCACATGGAACTTGGTGGCACTGTTGTTACTGGTGAGGGCGATCGTTGTTTGATTTACCGCGCCGCCTTGGGAACCGTTGCAGTCGTCGCGGCTGTGCTGGAGTGAGGACCGTTTGGATGGCCTCTGGGAGTCGCGGTGATTTTCAGGATTTCGGGGCCTGATCGACTCTGGAACCGGATCAGAGGCTCTGCATGCCTCAGCGATGTGCCCCTTCTTCAGACAGCGTCTGCAGGTTGCATCACGCCAGCGGCAGGATTGGCGGGGATGGTGTCCCTTGCAACTGCCGCACTGGGCGGCACGGCGGCCATCTTTTTGAATTTCCCGCCTAGATGGGCGGGAAACTTTCAAAACGGTCGACTCCCCCTCTGAGTCGGTCGGTGTGGCAGAGTCATCAGACGATTCTGAGGACGACTTGCGGATCTTATGGATCCCTCGGGACTGGCGCATAGCAGCGGCGGCTGTCTCGGATGTTTCAGCAGCCGTAGCCTCCTCAAGAACGTCCTTCAGGGACAGTCTTTTTCTGCTCAGGAACTTCTTTTGGAGGTTTGCATCTCTCATCCCGAAGACGATCCCGTCGCGTAAGGCATTGTCGACGTTCTCAAACTCGCAGTTTGCTGCGATTTGACGCAATGCCGCCACAAAGTCTTTGAGAGGTTCACCTTCCTTTTGGTTACGTTGGCAGAAGGTGAACCGATTCGAGATGGGGGTGCCCGTTGGCACATAGTGGTCTTGCAGGGCAGTCTGCAGATCCACCCAGGACATGACTTCAATGTCTCTGGGTGCGACGAGGTTGACGGCGAGCTCCAAGACATCGGTGCCGCAGTGAGCGAGGAAGAGAGCCCTCTTCCTCTCGTCGTCTAAGTTGTTGTATCCGTTTCCCCGGAGGAATTGGCGGAAACGGATCATATAGGAGCTCCATTTCTCCCGGCTGGGGTTGAAAGGAGCCAGCGAGGCGAACGGCGCTTGCGGCGTTGCCATCTCTCAGTCCGCGATGAGTGACTTCAGCTCGTTATGGCGATCGTGCCACGCGGTGGTTCTTCTCTAGTCCTTCGTCGCCAGTGTTAGATTGGCGCAGGAAAGAAGAAGTGACCAGCAGAGTTCAAGTAACAACGTTTATTAACGAGAACTGAACTGGCGCTGCGCTGCCGGAGCTTTCCTTATATTTGCTCCGGCAGACACACCGCCCACTGACAGGGATTCAAATCTCCCGCCGAAGGATCTTTGACCAATCCCAAGCGGGCGTCCTTATAAGGACATAACAACGAAGAAGCTGGGTAACTTTAAATCAGACAATCTCCCTAGGGCAGGAGTCAGTAACCTGCAGCTCTGGAGCTGCATGTGGCTCTTTCATCCCTCTGCTGTGGCTCCCTGCTGCTGTAGGCTCTACCGATAGGGCTTTCGGTTAGGACAGGTAGAGGAAAAAGGATGCTGCTCTTGGAGGAGATTCTATCGTAGGGGAATCGGACTTCCAGTCGGCACAGGAAAAAGGACACCATGCTAGGAGAAGATTCTATGGTGGGGGGAATCAGATTTGGCTCCAGAATTGAATGGGGGATTTCGGTTAGAGCCTTTGTGGCTCTTTGAGTGTTTAAGGTTGCCGATCCCTGGCTTAGGGAATGGCGGACCACTCCCTCCCACACACAAAAAAATGCTGTCAAGAAAACTGCAGGGACTTCTCCAGGGAGTGACCAAGACTGACCCAAAGCACAACCACAACCACAAAAGTAATAAGATCCAAAACTCTCCGGCCCACACAAAACTCCATTCGAGAACTATTTCTTTCAGTATGTCTGTTAGATGCCGACTTGAGTCCCTAAGTCTAAAGCAAGTTAAAAGAAGGCCATCTTTATGTGTTTCCAGCACTGCGTGGTCATCTTTGAAATAACAGCTGCATTTCTCAGGTCATTGGCTTCTGCTCCCAATCATTGCTCTCACACCTGAGCATTGCAGCCACACTCCACACAATCTCTTGGGAGTGCTTATTGTGTGCAAAGGCATGTGTATAAAGACAACTCTCCTTTATAGAAAACAAAGAATAAGGCTTATGTTAGGTCCACACACCACAGCCTATTCAGTACCAGCAAGAATCCCAGCTGTAAAGGAAGAACTCAAGAGCTACAGGATGCAATCAGTTTAATTACAGTTGCAGGAAATTAGCTTCAGTCTCAACTGTTCCATTTATTAATGCATTATTTATATTCTTCTCAATGCATTCTGAGTGGGCCCAAAGGGGAAGCAGTATATTCAGAAGGGTGGAGATTGAGCTGGGAAAGAACATTTGTAAGAAGATAGGGAAAGATGCTAGGGATCCGGTGGCTCAGTGACTAAGACACTGAGCTTGTTGATCAAAAGGTTGGAAGTTCAGCGGTTCAAATCCCTAGTGCCACATAATGGGGTGAGCTCCCGTTACTTGTCCCAGCTTCTGTCAACCTAGCAGTTCGAAACCACATAAAAAAATGCAAGTAGAAAAATAGGGACCACTTTTGGTGGGAAGGTAACAGAGTTCCACGCGCCTTTGGCATTTAGTCATGACGGCCACATCACCATGGTGACATCTTCAGACAGCACTGGCTCTTTGGCTTTGAAATGGAGATAAGCACCGCCCCCTAGAGTCAGGAACAACTAGCACATATGTGCAAGGGGAACCTTTATCTTTACCTTTAGGGAAAGATGAAATGGAAACCTTTCCATTTTTTCCCATAGTATTGAGAACCAAGGCCTCGTGTGCTAATGGAAACAGATCCATACTGATTTCTTCTTTCTCTTTAAGCCATGCTCCTCAGCTGGGGGACAAAAGAAAGAAGAAGAAGATATAAAGACAGATTTTTTCTATTTCAATAGAAATGGCCCATCACACCTCCTCTCCATTCACTGGTATCATTTCCCCTTTTTTTCTAATAAAATGGCATTTTTCACACTCCACACCCGCACAGAGAACACAAAACAGTCATCAGGGCTGCAACACTCCCTTGCAAAATTCTCATCCTGCTCTACCGACAGACTCATCTAAAAATTACTTACCGTATTTTTCGGAGTATAAGAGGCACCTTAGTTTTGGGGGATGAAAATAGGGGGAAAAAAATTCTGCCTATCAGGTGTTCATCTGGCTAGCATCCTTAGCCAGGTCAGCTTCAGCACATTTGTTTGCTCGCTGGATTTGAGGTTGGGGCTGGATGGGGCTAAAAAACAGCTTCTAAAGCACAGCTGATCATTGGAGAGAGCAGCAATTAGAAAAACAGGAAAAGCACAGAAGATCACTTCATTCCCGTTGGGGCTGAAAAACAACTACAAAAGCACAACTGATCATCAGAAGGAGCTCCAGTGACTAAAGCAGGCAAAGTATGGAAGGGGTAAGAGAAGGCAGCAGCTGTTACCCATTTTGGCCACCGCGCATCACATTTTCAGCCTCCAAATGCATCATGTTTTCGGGTGGCTATAGGCGGCGATGTGCATTGGTGATCCCTGCAGCCTTGAAGTGCTCTGAAACAGAGCATTTGGAGGCTGAAAACGCGATGCGCGGAGCCCAAAAACACAAGCCATTGTCGGTGGCAATCTCTGCAGCCAGGACAAGGATGCACAGACTCCAAAGGGTGAGGGCTGGCAGGTGGTATAAGACGCACCCAAATTTTCAGCCTCTTTTAGGAGGGAAAATAGTGCATCTTATACTCCCAAAAATATGGTATTTCTCTTACAAATGGCTGAGAAAGCTTCTGGCTGCATACCTGAATTGGTAATGCCCAGAGACCGAACACATCACTTGGGTCAACAAACCCTGCTAGACAATGTAACTTTAAAAAAGAGCTTGGCACATTCTTTCAATGTTGGCTTGAGACCAATGATATCTGGGGAGGTAATGGAGGAGAAGAGGTCTTGTGGCATTGGGACAGAAGCCCCACCCATTTTCTAGGTTTGTTGGGTCATTGCATAGATGCCCCCAAAGAACTTGATGTGATGCCACAATGCTGTTTTTATCAATCTGAAATGAAACATTGAGCTCCTATGGACACTGCTGCTTGAAAATGGTTATGAACAGCAAACCTGACATGGATGAGGCTGTCAAAATCATCAGTTTTGTCATATTGCTGTACATTGCAACCTGCCTTGCAATTCTTCTGTTAAAGAAGAGCCTGGTGGCGCAGTGGACTAAGTGCCATTAAAGTAGCACTTAGTTGCCAGCTGCCTGCAATTACTGCAAGTTCAAATCTCACCAGGCTCAAGGTTGACTCAGCCTTCCATCCTTTCAAGGTAGGTAAAATGAGGACCCGGATTGTGGGGGCAATAAGCTGACTTTGTATAAAAAAGAAGACCGCTTGGGGTGGGGGGCAAAAGCCCTACTAAGCAGGTATATACAAAAGTATGAAGGCTATTGCTTAATGCGTTGTAAGCCGCCTTGAGTCTCTGGAGAAGGGCAGCATATAAATCGAACTAATCAATCAATCAATCAATCCCACCCAGCTTAAAGTTGCTAAGATTGAGATACACAGTCCCAAACATCCTGAAGATAATCAGCAGGGCTTTGGGGTATGCAGAAGGGATATTGGGGGCTCCAGATAGGCCATGGATTATCGCTTATTAACCCCAGCCTCCTCTTTTTTGACCATACTGGCTATTGCAACGGAGACCATGTGGCTCCATGATGGAGGTCACTTTTGGCCATTCTGACCAGTACTGCTGTGAATTGTAATCCAAAAACATTTGGAACTCATTTGGGCAGCCTCCGTATGAAAGTTATTTCATATGTTGCTTGCCTTTCCATGCTTTCTCCATTTGTGTGTGTGTGTGTCCCTTGCCACATTTCACACAAAATGCTATCTGTTGATTAATAATGGCAATAATTACAAATCACAGTGAAAGCATTTCCTGTCTGTAAAATTTGTACAGATAACATTGCTCACACCTTCATTTTTCAGGTTGATTAATGCAAGCTCTTTTTTCCCCACTTACCCTGCTTGTTTGAGGGTTGCTGTAACCAGTTGATGACAATATCCACTGAAGTAAAAAGCCTTTGGAATAAGATGAATCTCTTCTGGATTAATTTACTGGGAAGGTTATGTTATTGCCATAGCCAGAATTCCACTTTGAGTTCCACAACTGGAATCCAAACTGCAAAAGTTTGGATGACCGCTAGATCAGAGGTCCCCAATCCCCGGTCTGTGAACCAGCACTGGTCCGTGGTATGCCAGGAACTGGCTTGCACAAACAAGCAAAGCCAGAGTGGGATTCTATCGGTTCAGACCGGTTCGGGCGAACTGGTAGCTCTGACGATCAGCTGGGAGCGAACCCGTTCGCTCTGACGATCAGGTCAGCCCACCTACCCACCCCTGTGCTTTACTTACCTTTATCTTCTCAGCTGATTGGCACAGCAGAGTGGATTGCCTCTGCTGTGTTACTCCCAAGTGATATCACAGTATTTGTAAAACTGTACCTGTGCGTGCAGCATGCATTAGTCACACAAAGCGTGCGGTCACCAAACAGGTTGTTAAACTGGCAGAATCCCACACTGAGCAAAGCCCCATTGTGGGATGCAAGCACTATGTGAAACCACACCCCCTCTGGTCCATAGAAAAACTCTTCTCCATGGTACCGGTCCCTGATGCCCAAGTGGTTGAGGGCAGCTGCACTAGATCAGGGATCTCCAACCTTGGCAACTTTAAGACTTGTGGACTTCAACTCCCAGAATTCCTCAGCCATCTTTGCTGGCAGAGGAATTCTGGGAGTTGAAGTCCACAAGTCTTAAAGTTGCAAAGGTTGGAGACCCCTGCACTACTTGATATCAAAAGGAATTGTACACTCAGCTCATAGTAGGGCTTCCACATATGGAATGCCAAAATTGGGATTATCACTAGATGGTATCAAAAGGAATGAATTCTATACTGTTTTTGCTGCCATCTAGTGCTGAATAGAATATTTGCAGCTCAAGTACAGCAGTCTTAGAAACAAAACAATTGCTCACATAAATTTGGTCAGAATCAAACTCCACCCTGGATAGCCAATCTGGTTCCCTACAGAGGCTTTGGTTTTCATGATCCTCCTTCAATATTGGGAGTGGTAAAAATTGTGGCAGTAGTAATGAAAATGTCTTCAGGGACCACTTGCTTACTTCTGACTTCATCTCCAAAGAGCTAGGAAAAAAAAATTTAAGCAGAGAAGCTTTGGGTAATACAATATGTGAACAAAAAACAAAACCACAAAAGATCTTACTGAATTCAAAATGCAGAAATTCATGCAGAACCAGGTGGCATTAGAACTGCACACTACCAGAAACACAAACTTGTCATATACAGGCGCTATGGTGGCAGAGTAGTTAGAATGCAGTAGTGCAGACTAACTCTGCCCACAGCCAAGAGTTCAATCCTGACCAGCTCAAGGTTGGACGCACCCTTCTATGCTTCTGAGGTTGGTAAAGTGAGGACCCAGATTGTTGGCAGCAATATGTTGACTCTGTAAACAGCTTAGAGAGAGCTGTAAAAGCACTATGAAGTGGTATATAAGTCTAAGTACTAAGTGTTATTGTTGCATGCACATATCACAGCAGATGAGTTCAAAAGATGATACTATGATTGCTGGTCCTACAATTGTGAAAAATCCATAGATCAACCCCCTATGAAGGAATATGATGACCAACGTCTCAGAGAAGGAGATTATGATGACAATTTCATCAACCTCCAAAGAAGACATTACAGTATATAAAACACTGAAAAATCAACAAATTCATTCAGTAATCCTCTTAGTTGTATGGAATGTTTATGCTTCAAAGCCATATATGTCCAAGGAAATGTCCAGCAGGAAAGAACAGGAGAAGAGAAGATTATCAACCTTCCAACTTGACTGTAGTTTCTTAGTAATAATTTGATTGCTCATGGCAGAAGAAAAAGAAATGTGGGTGGATTTCAATCTGACTGAGCAAGTCAGTTCTTCTGCTCCATGACTTACATAAATCATTTGTGTTTTAAGTTTGTTATTCAGTAAGTGATAAGCAATGTTGCTGTTCAGGAAATCAAAGATTGCTAGAGTTGAAGATCATGTAATCCAACCTTTTGCCCAGTGCAGAAATCCACAAGAACATGTGTTAATAAATTTGCATTAGGTCTTGCAATAAAACAGAACCCAGTTTATTCTTTATTCTTTGGATGTGCACATATTTCTTGCCTATAGATTCTATTTTGGGCTGCCTTTGTGTAAAGGAGGGGGAAAAAGTTTAAAGTTTTTGCATATTGAAAGCTGACAGTAATTGCCTGCTAAAATAGTGATCCCTGAAAGTAGCTGGATTTGCCCCAGGGTCTTTGAAAGTACAATTTAAATGAATCAATCTTTGCTGCAACTTAGGAGCCATTTTTCATCCAAAGTCTAAATGAGACTTAATTTTTGGCCAGAGAAATATTCATGGGGCACTGCACTGCAGAGTTTTCATAAACACCTGTCTCCCAAATCCACAACCAGCCAAGAATCAACTGTACTTCCCAGCAGTGAAAGTGTAACTGAGCAGCCCAATTTCCTTGTAGTATCTAAATCAGAGGTCTTCAAACTTGGCCGCTTTAAGAATTGTGGACTTAGCTATGCTGGCTGGAGAATTCTGAGAGTTGAAGTCCACAAGTCTTAAAGCTGCCAAGTTTGAAGGCCTCTGATCTAAATGATCTTTCAGCATCTGCCTCATAGGATTTGGTGGCAACTACATTGCAAATCTCTCCTAAGAAGCCAACTTCTTACCCTGGAAACTTCCATCATGCATTGTTGGGACAATGAATTGCATTTCTTATATGAAAATAGCATTGCTATTTTAAAAAAAATTCACACTCAGTAAGAACAGAAGGAAAAGGAGATGGAATTCTTCCATATGAATGTATAAGGGGGTGTTAAGGAAAGAGAACATTGGCTGGACAAACTAATATGTTAACGTGACAGCTGTCATTTCAGTGTCTGGTAACTTTTTAACGATAGAGACATATTCCACCCCTTTTTATAGACATTTGTTTCTTCTTCAATCCACATTGTTATATTTTTTTCCTTGGAAGAAGAAATGAAGGAAGCAAGAATAAAGCAAGAGAGACAGAAACTGCCTATTTTCTATTTCTGCCTTCCTCTGTCAGGTTCCGGTGTAAAAAGAAAATGCCACAGAGAAATTATGGTTGGAATCCTTTATCGACACGAACTAACATCCATAAGTCAATACAGGAAGTTTTTGTTGGAGCTAGTGCTCTGTGCTCCCCACCACCTTATAAAGCTTCTACCGCCCAAGTGACCTTTAATCCAACTTCACCCCACTCATTAAGCATGGTGCAATTAGTCACCACAATTAAGCATTACTCCCGCATGCTCCCCGTGTGAAGGGAATCAAAAAAGTGAAGAAGATGGCTAAGAGCATGTAATCACAGCCCTTCCCCCCCTTTTTTACATGTAAATGAGGGTGGGGCTTTGATCTCATGCTTGTGGCTGCTATCATATCAATGATAGCAGTACTGAAGGGGCTGTCAGAGAGAAGAAGGGGTTGACCTATTGTCTAAAGCATCTGAGAGCAGGACAAGAAGTAATGGAAGTTTATCAAAGAGAAATCCAACATACAACTAAGGAGAGATTTCCTGACAGTGATAACAATCAGTGGAACAAAGTGCCTCCAGAGGTTGTAGGTGCTCCATCACTAGAGTTTTAAAGAAGAGATTGGACCATTATTTGCCTGGAATGGTATAGGGCTGTGATGGTGAACCTATGGCACGCGTGCCACAGATGGCACACATAGCCGTATCAGGGGGCACGCCAGCTGAGCTCTGGTGCACATGCGTGCGCCACCCAGCTGATTTTCGGGCCTTCTGGGCCCACCAGAATTAGGGAAACAGGCTGTTTCTTGCCCCCGGAGGGCCTGGGGTGGGGTGGGGAAGAGCCATTTTTCTTTCTCACCTTGCTCCAGATCCTCTATGCATTTGGGGAGGGAGAAAACAGCCTTCCCCAACTCTCTTGGAGGCCCTCCAGAGGCCTAAAACGGCCCATTTCCCAACTCCCCGTGGGACAGGAAGTGACATTTTTTTGCTTTCCCCAGCCTCCAGAGACTCCTAGAGAAAGAAGAACAGGCCTACCTGGCCATCGCGTGTCAGGAGCAGGGGGGAGGGGCTTGCATGCACTTGCGCAGGGAGGGGCGCATAGAATTATGGGTGTGGGCATGCATGTGCACAAACCTCCCCTGCCCCCCCCCGCCTCCTGGCATGCGATGGCAAAAATGTTAGCCATCACTGGTATAGGGTCTCCTGGTTGAGCAGGGTTGAACTAAAAGACTTCCAAGATCCCATCCAATTCTATTATTCTGTATGCCTCTTCACTTCCTTGAGTGGAGATCCTAGTGGTAACTCTGATCAGCAATGTTTGCTGTCAATCTATTATTATTATTATTATTATTATTATTATTATTATTATTATCATCATCATCATCATCATCATCATCATCATCATCTCTTTAATTCATTAAACATAAAACTCAGTCAACTGAACATTTAAAAATGTGTCACAAATATGATTGACTGGTGCTAATGGTTGATACGGGTTGCTGCCAGCATCCTAGGTATTAACCAAGTATCTTCTTAAAATATACGATGTTCCAAGTAGCGCAGTTTTTTGCAGTTCCACTGGTGTTATTGCAGGAAGCTGCAATTTCTTGATGTGTTTTGTAAAATTCTTTTACATGGTACTAAGTGCCCCAATCACAATGGGTATCATTGTTACATGTTTCATCCATAGCCATTAGTTTCGATAGCCAGGTTGTGATATTTCGTGATTTTTTTCCAGTTCTTTTTCTTCGACTCTGGTATCTCCTGGTACCGTGATGTCTATAAATTGTACGTTTCGGTTTTTGATAACTGTGATATCTGGCGTGTTGTGTTCCAAGTGATGATCTATCTGTATTCAAAAGTCCAACAAGATCTTCACCTTCTCATTTGCGATAACTTTTTCTACTTTATGTTCCCATGACTTTTTGGATACAGGTAATATTTTTTACATAATGATCGGTGGATTAATTTAGAAACTTGGTCATGTCTAGCTTTGTAATCAGTTTATTATTATTGTTATTGTTGTTATTTACAATATTTTATTATTATTTATTATAATAAATAATAAATAATAATATACAATACAATACACATACAATATTTTATTATTATTGTTATTGTTGTTATTATTGTTATTGTTGTTGTTTACTTTATTGATTAAACATTAAACTCAGTCAACTGAACATTCAAAAATGCATCACAAATACCATTGACTGGTGCTAATGGTTGATACGGGTTATGGTTTGTCACATAGTCAGCCAGATGTTTAGAGTGGACTTAGCATTTTTATCCACCAATCATGTCCTTCCCAACATCTGGGATAGGCAGATGTTGTTGTTTGATCGTGTTAAAAGTATCGTCACAGGATGGAAGCTGTTCCAAGTAAAGCTGCCTTCTGCAATTGATTGGTGGTGATTATGTCCAGGCTGAATGGCATTCAAGTGGTGCTCCAGTTGTTTTGGAAAGGCACTTATTACTATTGGTATTATCTTTGCTTTCTTTTGCTAGCATCTATTTATTATTGTCTATAATTCTATTTATTATTATTAATTTATTATACAGATTTATGTATTAAAGATTTAACACCTCCTTCCACTCATCCAGCTTGTTTCACTCATTTCTCTCCTTTTCTAATTGATTCAACTTTCTGTAGTATGGAAGTATACTTGGTCCTTTGTGAGCAATTTTGGAATTCTCCCTTCCCCCTTCCATTTTTTTTCCATAAGTACGTATATTTTTAATACCTCACCAAAATTCGCCTTAGGGAATGCTATCTAATCTGCCAATAGAACCCTCTTGTGACTGGATGGTGCAGTTTTAGCTACCGTATTTTTCAGAGTATAATATGCACCTTTCCACCCCCACCCCCACCCACCCCCAAAAGAGGGTGAAAATCTGGGTGTGTCTTATACTCCGAATGTAGCCCATCCAGCTTCTCAAACGGAGGTTTCAGAGGCTGAAAAAAGCACCAGAAACAAAGCTTCAGAAAAGAAGCCCCCAAACAGAGCTTGAAAAAAAAAAGCCTCCAAACAGAGCTTTCAGAAAAAAAGCCTCCAAACAGAGCTTCAAAAAAGAAGCCCCCAAACAGAGCTTCAGAGGCTTTTTTTTCTGAACCTCTGTTTCAGAGGGTTTCAGAAGCAGAAAAAAAAACTTTTTTCTGAAATGGAATTTCAGAAGTTTCAGAGGCAGGAAAAAAAAGCACTCCAAGGAACTTGTTGCTAAAATTCACCTCTGGGAACAGCTGATTGGGGGTAGTTTGGGAGGCAGATCCACCAGCAAATCAGCTTTTTTCTTATTTTCCTCCCCAAAAACTAATGAGCATCTTATTCTCTGGTGTATCTTATACTCCAAAAAAATACAGTATATTAGGATCAGCTTCCCAATCTTCTTAAATATGTCACTGAGAGAATAAGCAGAGGCTACACAACCTGTTGGATACATATTTGGGTTCTTATTGGTAACTTCCTGCAAAGACAACATTACGGTATCTCACTCTTTCAGCCAGGTTTGCATCCTCTCCACCCACCCCAATGACTTCTGATCATGCACACACCTCACTGGTTGTTATAAAGAAAAGTTTTGAGACTGTCCTTTTAAAGATTCATGGTATGCTAACAAGAAGAATTATAAGCAAGAAGAGCAAGAAGCAAGCATCTTGTAATCAGAGGTGGGTTTCACATACTTCTACCACCGGTTCGCCTCTCTCGCGCACCTTCCGCACATGCACCCAGCCTTCTGTGCATGCGCTTTGCTCACACACGCACCTTCCGTGCATGTGCCCGGCCTCAAAAACGTGGCTAAATAGGATGGCATAGCGCTGGGGTGGATGGGCAGGCCCACCTGTGATCTCTGCGACCGGTTCGTTCAAACCGGACCAAACCTGTCAGAAGCAGTCCAAACCGGCTGAATACCACCACTGCTTGTACTGCTTCGTGAGAATGACCTTGAAAGATGGAGCAAAGAGATACTTCCTAGAGAATGGTCAGCTAAGAGACAGCATAGTCTACAACTGCATTGTGGGAGGAGCAAGAGGCTCAAAAGGGACTCTCCCTAGTATCTCAGGATGTAAAGGTGATGGCAGGAGAACTGTACTTTCAAACTTGCATGATTATGTCAATGTAGCTTTACAATAAAGTAGAATTAGGTTACCTGGTCATGTTTTCTATCTGGTCTACCTGGTAAGGCTGACACATCTTGACAGAAGACTGAAGAAGTATGTAATCCTGTCTATATAAGGACACCTAAGCAAGTTTGGACATTTTCATTACTTGGGTTGAGAACCTAGGATTTTAGGCTAGACTGGGAAGTAAAACACAGTCTGGAAGAAAGTCATGGCAAATTACTACTTTTTGCTAAGGAAACTACAGGTAGCTTTCAGTAAGTGATAACTGAGACTACCAACTCTGTCACTGTGAGAAACAGTTGCTAAGTGAAACCGCAACTGTACTTATGACTACACTTCAGCTTTCCTTTATTTTACAGAGACTTGCAAAAGTTATATATGTGAGGATTCATCATCAATGTCACTGAAAATGGTCACTGTCAAAGGCAGTTACTATACAAAGATTACCTATACATGTAATTGTCCATGAAGTCACCAGAAATTGAGCTCAGCTCAGAACAGTTTTTGCTCATGACATTCTGTTCAAATGGCGGAAATACCTTCCACAGTTGTTTCAGTACAAATAAATCAGTATTTATATGTAAGCCCGTATCCTGGATTTTTTTCCTTTTCTTCTTTTAAATCTGATCATTATTCATTTCACTATAGAGACTGAGCAGTATAGATCCTATAAAATGGTCTCTCCTTAACCTGAGTATCCTCCAGATTTGTTCACTTCAGCTCCCACAGTTCCTGAGCCAGCATGGTCATTACTAAAAATCCTGGAAGAAAAAGCATCTGAAGGACATCAATATTTCAGAAGTCCATGCTAAGATTACCTCATTGCAACCAATATATAATTTATATTTCGCTGATAAAGAAATAAAGGGAAATATCAGCGAAATATAAATTTGGTATAAAATGGTTTGTCGTGCATGTGATAGCTTGAGGGCTCCTGAATTGGAGCTGAAAGGCGAAAGGGATGCAGTATGCTCCCTCCCACATGCTGGGGTAGACCAGGTGTCTCGATAGAAAAACATTTTATATGATGAAGGGAGGAGAACTTGTGGTTCAGAAGGTTAATTCAACTGCCTAACATACAGGAAGCCCAAGTTCGAATCCAAGTAAGGGTATGGCTAGCTGATGAAAGCTAAAAAGCTTGAAATAGATCTATACTAGTCTCCCTTTATTTCTTTATCAGCAAAATATAAATTTTGCTGATAATATATATATATATATTCTGTTATTGAATAAATAGAATATGATATAAAGCGCTGCATTTATGTATATATTTATACACACACATATACATATACATATGCATACATACAGAGGTGGTATTCTGCCAGTTCGTACCGGTTTGGGCGAACTGGTAGTGCCAACTGCAGGTGGGCCGGCCCACCTATCCTGGCATAATGCCATCCTATTTAGCCACGTTTTTGAGGCTGGACGCATGCACAGAAGGCACACGCAAGAGCAAAGCGAGCATGCGGGCGTGCACACCTGCAGCAAACTGGTGGTAAGCATTTCTGAAACCCCCTGCTGCATATACATGTACATGTACATATACATATACATATACATATACATATACATATACATATACATATACATATACATATACATATACATATACATATACATATACAAATTCTGTTATTGAAAAATTAGGTTATGAAATAATGGGCTCCATTTCCTCACGAGGAATGTCCTAGTTGGCTCTGAATCCACTCCATTCTGCTTGCCTAATTGGTTGGGTCAAAAACACTGATGATGTTACCTGGTTTGGGTAATGAAACATCTGCAAGAAAACGTGTAAGCTTAGAGAGCACCAAGGAGCCTCATTTCAATCCTGAGCTACAAATATTCTTCTTTATAAGTTGGACTAACTCTGATCAGATCATTAATAGCAATGGGCAATATAGAAATGCACCTCCATACAGACAAGTCCCATTTATTTAACTGGAGAACTTTGGATCAAGGTACATGCTTTACAGGAGGGTTTCTTGACCTAGCACCAAATCAAATATATTTGGTTTCGACTTGTCCAGTCCCTGACATATCTGTAAGTCAGACATAATTCTTACCTAGCCAGACTGGGCTATTAAGGTAACTTTTATCATAATATTTGAGGAAATAGTGCAGGGAGAAGAAAGTTAAAGCTTTAAAATAATTGAAGGAAGGCCATCCTATGAAATGAATAACTGCAAAATTGGGCTTTTATATATATAAAGTAATCAAGGCTAAAAATACAGAAGCCATAAAAAGCATCAAACTTTATCCTCCAAAGGAAAATGGGGACATTTGGCAGAATAGGTTTTAAAAAGAAAAGGGGAAATACGCACAAAAGGAAATAAAGGGAGAGAATAAAGATCATGCACCAGGCTCAGATAAATAATGAAGCACCTTTCAGAAAATGTAAGGAGCAGGAATTCAGGTCAGAGAACGCTGAACGTGTCTTCTATCCAGGGGACCAAGGGTCTAGATGCAATAAAGGGAAATAAAGACACTGAAATAAAGAACCAGCTAAATGAACGTTTTGTTCCCATAGTGGGCAGAAATGGATTTATTAGAGGGAGAAACATGAAGTATCCAAAGCATTCAGGGTCATATAAAAAAGGGGTGATTAAGCAATTAGAACCACTGAAAGATATTATCGGTCACCAATCTAATGACTTGAAATATGTTTTCATACGAGACATTTGTAGGTGACACTGAAATGTGCAGACTATAAATGGATATTTTCACCAAGGATCCTTGGTGAGCACAGTGGTTAGATTGCAATATTGCAGGCAAACTCTGCCCACAGCCTGGAGTTCAATCCTGATGGGCTCAAGATTGACTCGGCCTTCCATCCTCCCAAGGTCGGTAAAATGAGGACCCAGATTTTTTGGAGGCAATATGCTGACATTGTAAACCTCCCAGAGAGTGCTATACAGCACTATGGGACAGTATATACAGTAAGTCTAAGCACTATGGCTATTGCTCTCCAAGTTTGTTTTTCTTGCAGACATTTTATTACCAAACTAGGTAACATTATCAATCCTGATGATGTTACCAAATTTGGTAATGAAACATCTGCAAGAAAGCAACCAAGATCAGAGAGCACGAAGGACCCACATCTGAGCTACAAATATTCTCCACTGAACTACCCTGTGTTCTGCCATCCACTTCTACAAGCTTGTGATTTTCATCACCCCATCCATTGGTGACCATTGCTGAATGAACGGGTGCATCAGGTACCTAAATGTTGGAAAGGTTAGTTGGCAAAATGAAAGGAAGGAATACACGGAAAGAAAGGCTTAAAAGTAACAAAACAGCGCTATAAACAGGTTTCTAAATGCCACCCTTAAGCAGAGTGTTCTAAAGCACTAAACGATTTAAAATCTCCTGAAGAAGGCAATTCTTAGCATTAGAACATTTTTATTATCATAAATGTTGCCGATTTTAAAGGCAATAAAGCGAGACTAATAGTCTGGGTGCCCGTTGCTCAAAGTTGCATCCACTTAAAATGTTGTTCAGCTTAAAATGTTACTATCCATGGTTTTCTCTTGCAACAGCTACCCCCGTGATGGCGAATCTATGGCATGAATGCCACAGGTGGCACATGGAGCCATGTTGCCTGGCTCCACGCCAGCTGATTTTCGGGCCTTCTGGGCTCACCAGGAGTAGGGAAACAGGCTGTTTCTTGCCTCCGGAGGGCCTGGGGAGGGTGGGGAAGGCCCGTTTTTCTTTCTCACCTGGCTCCAGAACCTCTCTATGCATCTCGGGAGTCTCTGGAGGCTGGGGACAGCAAACAACGTCATTTCCTGTCCAACCGGAAGTTGGGAAATTTCAGGCCACTGGAAGGCCACTGAAGGGGTGGGGAAGGCTGTTTTTGCCCTTCTCAGATGCATAGAGAGGATCTGGAGCCAGGTGAAAAAGAAAAAGGGGCCTACTGGGCCATCATGTGCCAGGAGTGGGGAGGGAAGGGAGGTCGCACATACATGCATGGGGCGGGGCGCATAGAATTATGGGTGGGGGCACGTGCATGCCCGAACCTCCCCCACCCTCCCTTCCTGGCAGGCGATGGCAAAAAGATTTGCCATCACTGACCTATCCCTTCTGCATTCCAGAGGAGGAACAGTACAATAATACTGTTCAGAGCAGTGATTGTGTCTTTATTAACCTGCCAGGGTGAAAAGACAGTGCTGGCAAAAAATTGCTGATAGAAACAAAATTATTTAGGTTATTCAAATGAGAGGGAGGATTGGATAGAAAGAAACTCCAGGAGGACTCAGTCAGGTAAGTAAATGGACATCATCATTCTGAGTAATTTTCTAGGTGGACTGTCAGATTGCATGGAACAGCTTAAACTGCTTGTAAAAACAGAAACAAAAAAACAGTGGGCTCTGAATGAAGTTTAAATGCTAAAAAGTAGAAAAGATCAAAGCAACTTTGCTGGTGCTTATTAAGATATTATCTGAACATGCAACAACAGCCACACTGGGTTGAAAAAAAAAGCCACAAAAGCAGATTAATTACATGATCCAAATGTTTCATAAAGGAAATTCTGAGAAGAACTGTTACAAACTGTGTCTAGTTTTTTCCATGGCAGTAGAAAGCTTGATTGATCAGGAATTTTACATACGTGTTAGCTATAGATGATAAATAATGCATTCCCCCCCCCCCAAAAAAAGAGATTGTTTTTATCATTTGTTTTTGTACGTGGCCATACAGTGTTGCCTAACTGCAGCTTACAACACATCATACAATGTAATAAAATATCCAGCATGAAAAAGTCCCATGACAAACAAGACATCAATAAGAATATCAATAAATAATGATCTCATAATAACAAGTTTTAAAACAGCACAACAATCAACCAATAGCCTGAAATTATTCCCCCAAAGGCCCTCTGAAAAAAGAAAAAAAGGGGGGTTCAATAGCTTCCAGAAAGCTAATTCTAAGAAAGAAACCAATCTAGCTTTTTTATTTTTAATTCTATTTAGAGTGGAGGATGGGGAATCTTTTTCTAAACGGTATTTCCTAGGATGGAGAAACAGCATTTCAGATCTGATCTCCCCTCATCTCGTAAACCAGGGGTATCAAACTCAAGGCCCATGGGCTGGATCTGGCCCACGGGGTATTTAGATCTCACCCACGGGGCCACTTTGGAAACAGCAAAGGACCAGCCCACAGTGCCTCTGCCAGTGAAAATGGAGCTTGCCCCCCCCCCCACTGAGCTCCGTTTTCACTGGCAGAGAGCTGCAAGAGGCTGTTGTGGCTGAAAACAGGGCCCGGGAGGGCTGCACATGCCCCCCCGCCCCTGAGCTCCGTTTTTGGCAGCAAAGGGTTGCAGGAGGCTGTCGTGGCTGAAAACAGGGCCCAGAAGGGCTGCATGTGCCCACCTGAGCTCTATTTTCACCAGCAGAGGGCTGCAGGAGGCCGGCACAGCCAAAAATGGGGCCCAGGGCTGTGCGCAGCCCTCCCAAGCTCCATTTCCACTCACAGAGGGCTAGCAAAACAAACTAAAAACAAAACAAAAGGAGAAACGTTTCCCCTTTTGCATTTGAGCATGCAAGAAGGGAGAGGAAAGGTGAAAGGGAAAGAGGAAAGACAAAGAAAAAGATGGGAAGAGAGCAAGGAAGGAAAAATAAAGAAAGAGGGGAAGTAAGAAGAAAGGAAAATGAAGAGCAAAGGAAAAAGAAGGAAAGGAAGGCAGAAGAAGGAAGGAAGGGAGGGAGGGAGGGAGGGAGGGAAGAGATAATAATAAGAGTGAGGGACAGTCTGAGGGAAGTCCTGCCTTAGCACTTGGCCACCACAGGTGCCACCAACATCAGTGATATCGAGCTTGCCATGCCCATCCTGGCCATGCCCACACTGCCCCCCCCCCATTGATTTCAACCTAATGAAATCAAGTTTGACACTCCTGTCCTAGACCATCAACTGGTTGGTGTCTTCAGCCACACAACTGAAGCCCTGACCCCCTTTTTTTTTTACTATGACTTGATGCATGTTTAAAAAGGAGAAAAGCATTGCCACATCTTTATTTTTTGAAACCTTCCTTACTCCATGAATGTTCATGCCATCAGGAGCAACTTCCCGGAGCATATTCTCAGACAAGTAAACTCAAAGCAGAGTAGGTCTTAAAGATACCTCCGCATGTACTAAGCCATTTTCCCAATGCTAGTATTTTCAATTGCGTCAGGAAAGTTATTGGTAGCCAGCGTAAGATAGGTGCAACATGATGATAGCAAATGAACTAGTCCAGTAGTAATCCACTGAGTTTTAGATCAGTGCAATTTCTGGGTGGTCTTCAAAGACAGCCCCATATAGAACACATTGCAGAAGTCTAACCATTTGGTGAGATGGACATGAAGATCATTGTAGCCAGATTGTCCTCCTCCAGGACAGTCATATTAAGCAAACCAAGAAAAGCTGTCAAAGACCCTTCTGGATATAGCCTCCATTTCAGTGGTGGGATTCAATTTTTTTTATTACTGGTTCTGGGGGCATGGCTTGGTGGGTGTGGCTTGGTGGGCGTGGCAGGGGAAGGATACTGTAAAATCTCCATTCCCACCCCACTCTAAGGGAAGGATACTGTAAAATCTCCATTCCCACCCCACTCCAGGGGAAGGTTACTGCAAAATCCCCATTTCTTCCTGATCAGCTGGGACTCGGGAGGCAGAGAATAGATTGGGGCGGGGCCAGTCAGAGGTGGTATTTACCAGTTCTCTGTACTACTCAAAATTTCTGCTACCAGTTCTCCAGAACTGGTCAGAACCTGTTGAATACCACCTCTGCTCCACTTGCCTATCCAGTAGTAACCATGAATTCAGGAGGCTCTTCAACTGTGCTGCCTCAATGGAACTGAAACCCCTTCAAAAACTCCAGAGCTAGTGTTACCTAGTTTGGTAATGAAACGTCTGCAAGACAGCCACCAAGCTTAAAAAAACTTTCAATCTTGAGATACAAATATTTTTTTTCTATCCATAATTCTGGCCGTAGTGGAATATAAGACTGTAATGGAATAAGCATATATAGATACATACATATTCTAGAGAATGGTCAACAAATGGATGTAATTTTGGATGAAACAGTGAAGTTTTAAATATGACAAAAATCTGAAAAGAGTTGGGTTAAATAGTTCGTGTTAAATAGCTTTGAAGTGTATTCAGGCTTTGCAGCTTGCCAACAGACCCAGGGGAAAGGGAGGGAGAGATTGGAATGTATATTCCAGATGATAACAAAAAACTGTCTCATGGGAACCAAGGACGTTCCAACAGGTGTCCTCCAGAGTCGTGAAACTTTCCCATAACAACATCTGGACACCTAATTGGACAATGTCACCTGTACTAATGGGGGAAAGGGGGAGGAAAGATTCTATACTTTTAAATATATTCAATTGCACAGGAATTACCCAGGGCTGGGTTTGCTTTCATT
Source organism: Masticophis lateralis (assembly GCA_030761175.1). Lineage (NCBI taxonomy): Eukaryota > Metazoa > Chordata > Lepidosauria > Squamata > Colubridae > Masticophis > Masticophis lateralis. The sequence continues at coordinate 19,168,793 of JAUDYJ010000003.1, read as the reverse complement.
CTGTGCCAAAATGATGTACTCAATGAAGTTTTGCATTAAGAGATTGGATCATCTCAACAGTGCTTGCTTAGTTGAGTTCATAACTCAGAACCTTGACATGTGTACTTTGCCTCCTTCACTGATCCACTGCTGAATTTTAAGTTTTTTGCTGTAGATCAGAATGGGACAACTCACTGCAACCGACTCACCCCGGCCAACTCATGCCAGCTGTCTCACCCTGGCCAACTCATGCCAGCCGTCTCACCATGGCCAACTCACCCCACCAATGTGCCCCAGCTAACTCACCCTGGGGCAAATCGCTGCAGGACAATTCAAGTCTGGATACCTCGAGAGAGAGGGACAAGTGAATTGCAGCAGCCGTTGTCTTGCTTTAGGTTTGAACCAGTGGTGGGTTTCAAAATTTTTTACTATTGGTTCTGTGGGAGTGGCTTGGTGGGTGTGGCATGGCTTTGTGGGCATGGCTTTATGGGCATGGCAGGGGAAGGATACTGTAAAATCTCCATTTTCTCCCCAATGCAGGGGAAGGATACTGCAAAATCCCCATTTCCTCCTGATCAGCTGGGACTCGGGAGGCAGAGAATAGATTGGGGCGGGGCCAGTCAGAGGTGATATTTACCGGTTCTCCAAACTACTCAAAATTTCCGCTACTGGTTCTCCAGAACTGGTCAGAACCTGCTGAAACCCACCTCTGGTTTGAACCTTCTGAAATTAGAAGTTCTCGAGGCTCGGGAGAGCCAGATCATGGAGTCCCAGTAATTGACATGTCCCACTCTTGAGTTCTCATGGGGTGAGTTGTCTTGATGTGAGTTGGCTGCGGCAAGTCAGCTGTGGCAAGTCAGCCACGGTGAGATGGGAGGGGTAAGTCAGCTAGGGCAAGTCAGCCAAGGCAAGTTGTCCTAAACCCATTGTAGATATCATAGAAGGGAAAGTGTGCTATTCTATGGTGACAAAAAATCAGGAGAACTCCCATAGCATCCTCTTTTAAAATCACAAATGTTATTAAAATCAACATCATAAAGTTAGCTGCAGCTCGCAAAAGCTTATGCCTTTTAATAAGATATGTTAGTCAAAAAAAAAAACGTGTTACCACACTCCTCATTTTATTTTATTTTTTGCTGAATTTTAAATTTACCTACATTTTTTTTTCCAGATAAAAGAAGAGAAACGCTAGGGTGGGAGGGAGACAGTTAAGAACTGAATGAAACTTGGAATTGCTTTTAGTCAAGATGCGGGATAGGCATTTTTTAAAAATAAATCACACATAATTCTGCCTTTATAAACACTGGTTCCCAATCTCTCACAGGTAGGCGCAGGGAAAGAATAGAGAAACAAAGCACAAATTTGGAAGGATGTCTGCTTTCTTTTCGGAAGCTTCCATAAATCTTCAATGGTCTTATGTGAAGGAATTTTCTGTTTAATTTTTCTCTCCTGTCAATTCTTCAGCCCAGCCGGCTACTTCACGGGTAGGAGCTGTAATGATGCATCCTGTTCATTCCTAATATTGCTATTATTTCCTTTCCTTGGAATATCAAACTCTCTGTGTTTCATTGTCCTAAGGGCACTTCTGAGACGGCAGCGAACACCACGCTGCAATAAATATAAAATATTTAATCTCGTTTCTCTCCTCTCCCAGTTCTGAAAACTGTTCAGAACTCAGAGGGCAAAATAGCTGAAGGTCAGGATGAGATTCAGACTTTGCAGGATACAGAAGTGCTTGGGAAAAGAAAGACCGTTTCATGGCCACTATTGTAGATTTTAATTACATTTAAAGATTGTTCCTAAACACAAATTTACAAATTTGCACACAGCCTGATACTTCAGAGTATCCAGAATTGTCGTCTTAATAAGGGAAGCTATTCAGGTAGTCCTATTCAGATCAGTCCTGACTAGGTGACTCAGTGGTTAAGATCCTGAGCTTGTCGATCAGAAAGGTCGGCAGTTTGGAGGTTCGAATCCCTAGTACAGGTCTTCTGTGTGAGCAGGGGGTTGGACTAGATGACCTCAAAGGTCCCTTCCAACTCTGTTACTATTAAATAAGCTATGCAATTTATTTAGTGACTGCTCAAAGTTACAACAGCACTGAAGAGAAGTGACTTAATAACCATTTTTCATACTTACAGTATGACCGTTGCATCATTCCCATGGTCGCGTGATCAAAATTCAGATCCTGACTCATGTTTATGATGGTCACAGTGTTCCAGGTTCACGTGATCCCCTCTTGCGACCTTCTGACAAACAAAGTCAAAGGGGAAGCCAGAATCACTTAACAGCCGTGTTACTAACTGAACAACTGCAGTGATTCACGAAAGGTCATAAAAATGGGTCAAAATTCACCTGACAAATGTCTCACTTAGCAACAGAAATTATGGGCTCAGTTGTGGTCATAAGATGAGGACTACTTGTAGTTGTACTTCAGGTTGGGTGTTCACACTTAGCATCCTTGAGCAACTCTGAAAGTCCACCCACTGCTTGCTGTTTCAAATAAGTTCCATTTTACCTACCCACAATAGCCTGAAGTAAAACTGTGCTGTGATATTTGGCTAATTAAAATGACAACTTGTGAAAAGCTTCTATCGCAGCCTGCCCACCCTAGGAAGGAAGGAGACACTTTACCAGGCATAGAGTATAAATCTGGATTTAAAACCTGGGAGATAATCTCTATCTAATTAGTGCTAACTCATTATTGCAGATTCAGAATCTGAAAATCCTGTTTGTGACACTGAGCCTTAATTTATCCTTTAGCTCAATGGTATTGAACTTATTCTGGGAATTCAGGCACAATAAGATTCCTCATAAAGACAAGAAGGTCATTTATGGAAACTACAGTAATTGAGAAACATCTCTTTTGCCTAGAGTGCTTCTAGGCATGATTCAGATATCCATTGGGGATGGTGATCGTACTGTATATGACCACGAGGGGAGATCTTTATTCCATATTTTGCTGAACTGAACACAACTTCAGGGGACACGATGGCTCAGTGGTTAAACACATTGATCTTGTCAGCTGGAGGTCTGAGAGCCCGGGTTCAAGGCGTGAGCTTTGCGCAACAGGGTGGGCTCCCGTTGCTTCCGCCAGCTCCTGCCCATGTAACAGTTCAAAAACATGCAAATGCAAGTAGATTAATAGGTACCACTTTGGTGGGGAAATAACACCAAAAGCATTCTGTGCACCTTCAGCATATAGCTATGGTGGCCACATGATCACAGAAATTGTCTTTAGACGATGCTGGCTCCCTCAGATGAGAAACAGAGATGAACACTGTGCCTTAGACTTGGACACAACTGGCAGGGAAACCTTTACCTTTTTAAATAGAACTTCAGCAATCCAAATCAACATGATCAACAAATAGGTTCTGACAGAAGGTAATCAGGGGCCTGGCTAAATAGACTATCACAATTTCTGTCCACACCTCAGTTCAACAAAGGATGGCATAGTTCATATCATCACGATATGTTTCTGTGTACTTACATTCAGGTAAGATTTGTAGTGTACCAGTTCTTACCAATTGAAACAACTACTACAAGTATCTGCATTACTATGTATATGATTTTACTTTGAGACCTGTAAGGAAAGATCTTGGAGTGGTTAAAACAATAGTAACGTCTTGCCCATGAGCAAATAAGAGAAGCTGGCAATGAACAGGAGGAGAGTCTCAAACCTACATGTGATCCACAGATTGTCCTATTATTATTATTATTATTATTATTATTATTATTATTATTATTATTATCATCATCATTATCATCATTATCATCATCATCATCATCATCATCATCATGGGCATGGTTTAAGATGGGAACTATCAAGAAAGAAACAGAAGGTTTAATACTGACTGCTCAAGAACAAGCACTACAAACTAATGTCATGAAAGCAAAGATACAAAAATCCACCAACAATCCAAACTGCTGACTTTACAACAACAAAGTCAAAACTGTTTCACATTTAATATGTGAATGTAGCAAAATCGCACAACTGATTACAAAGCTAGACATGACCAAGTTGCTAAATTAATCCACTGGTCATTATGTAAAAAATACAACTTTCCTGTATCCAAAAAGTGATGGGAACATAAAGTGGAAAAAGTTATACAAAATGAGAAGGTGAAGATCTTGTGGGACTTTCCAATACAGATGGATCGTCACTTGGAACACAACATGCCAGATATCACAGTTGTCAAAAACCAAAACATACAATTTATTGACATTGCGGTACCAGGAGATGCCAGCATCGAAGAAAAAGAACTGGAAAAAATTATGAAATATTGTGACGTGGCCATAGAAACTACACGGCAATGGATGAAACATGTCACAGTGATACTCATTGTCATTGGAGCACTTGGTACCATGTCCAAGAATTTTATAACATATATCAGCAAATTGCAGCTTCCTGCAATAACACCAGCAGAACAGCAAAAAACTGCACTACTTGGAACATTGTACATTTTAAGAAGGTACTTAGTTGATACCTAGGACTCTGGCAGCAACCTGTATCAACCGTTAGTACCAGTCAATGGTATTTGTGATGCATTTTTGAATGTTCAGTTGACTCAGTTTCATATTTAATGAATAAAGATAATAATAATAACAACAACAACAACAACAACAACAATAACCACTGGGAACATCAGGTTGAGAAAGTTTTAGAGAATGAGAAACTCAAGATCTTGTGGGACTTTAGGATTCATACTCACAGGCACTTGGTCCACAACACACCTGACATAGCAATAGTTGAAAAGAAAAAAGTATGGTTCATTGACATTGCAATACCTGGTGACACACGGATTGAAAATAAGCAGCAAGAAAAAATCACAAAGTACCGGGACTTGCAAATTGAAGTTGTGCGACTGTGGAAAAAGAAATTGTGTGTTGTCCTGATTGTAATTGGAGCCCTTGGAGCAATACCCAAAGGGCTACCCCACTATTTAGAAATTTTAAATTTACTGGACTTGAACATTTTGACTCTACAAAAAACCACCTTACTCGAAACAGCTTACATCCTCCGATGATACCTTAACAGTTCCTAGGTCCTTAGTTAGGACTCAAGCTGCTGAGCTATTAACCAGCCTCAAAGGCTGTGAATCTCACTACAGATTTAATAATAATAATAATAATAATAATAATAATAATAATAATAATAATAATAATAATAATAATAATAATAATAATAATACAAAGGCTGTATTAACAGAGAGGTAGAATCAAGATCGCATGAAGTGTTAATATCGCTTTATAATGCCTTGGTAAGACCACATTTGTGGCAACCAGTTTTGGTTGTCACAATATAAAAAAGATGTTGAGCCTCTAGAAAGAGTGCAGAGAAGTGTGCAGCAAAGATGATTAGGGGACTGAAGGCTAAAACATATGAAGAACAGTTGCAGGAATTGGGTATGTCTCATTTAATGGAAAAAACGACTAGGGGTGATATGATAGCAGTCTTCCAATATGTCAGGGGCTGCCACAAAGAAGAAGGGGACCAACTTATTCTCCAAAGCATCTGAAGGCAGGACAAGAAGCAATGGATAGAAACTAATCAAGGAGAGAATCTAGAACCAATCTAGAACTAAGGAGAAATTTCCTAACACTTAGAATGATTAATCAGCGGAATGACTTGCCTCCAGAAGTTTTTGCTGCTCCAACACTGGAGGTTTTTAAGAAGAGATTGGACAACCCTTTGCTTGAGCAGGTGGGGTTGGTCTACAAGACCTCCAAGATCCCTCCAGTTCTGTTATTCTGTTAATATGAATTAACCCATTTTGTGATCACCGCCCACACCTCTGCCATGTGAAGTATGGCTCTTGGTCATCAGATGGTAAAGCTAAAGGTTCCCCTCACACATATGTGCTAGTCGTTCCCAACTCTAGGGGGCGGTGCTCATCTCCGTTTCAAAGCCGAAGAGCCAGCACTGTCCGAAGACATCTCTGTGGTCATGTGGCTGGCATGACTAAATGCCAAAGGGATGGTGTTACCTTCCCACCAAAGGTGATCCCTATTTTTCTACTTGCAATTTTTACATGCTTTCGAGCTGCTAGGTTGGCAGAAGCTGGGACAAGTAACGGGAGCTCACCCTGTTACACGGCACTAGGCATTCAAACCGCTGAACTGCCAACCTTTCGATCGACAAACTCAGCATCTTAGCCACTGAGCCACCATGTCCCTTCATCAGATAGTAGCCCTTCCATTACTAAGAAATGACTATCCTTAAAATAATTTTTCTAAATGGTCATTTTCAAGAACACCTCATCTTTTCCCCTCTTAAAGCTCAAGAGACATAGGTCACCTCTTCTTCTGTCACCCATCCCTTTCTCTACAATAGCTGAACTTTAATTTCCTATGGAAAGTTTTCTTACGAGAAAGCCGTATGCCTTCGAACATTGGTCGTCTGGACTCATTAATTTTCTTCCATAGGCATTTAAGTCAAGTATTTATGACTTTATGTTTAAGTAATTTATGACTTTAAAATATGAGTTCCAAGCAATGCATGAATAACAACTTTAAATCACTAGGAGCTTTTCTCATTTCTGAAAGAGAGCACTGACATTTATTGCTTGGTCCAGTCACAGAACCGAAACTTAGGGCAGCTTGCACAAAATAGTTGTGATGTGATTGAAGGATACCCAACCATAGTATCATTACACAAATGTATGTAGTTAGGCTAAGCAACAAGGGCAATGGGGGTCTATCACAAGGATATCCAGACTTGAATTGGGAATTCTGCTGAATAAGCTACCATGCAATTTATTTATTCTAAGACCTCAGGATCCTCTTCATAGCCAGAACAAAAATGTTACAGTCAATCTTAGTACTAAAAAGCAGAGAAATGGTACAGAATGAAATGTATAGGTTGGGGGTGGGCTGCTGGGGGTTTGCAGGGGTTTGGGAGAACCTCTAGCTAAGATTCTGTGCAGTTCAGAAAACCTCCAAATCCCAATCCTGTCTGGCCCTGCCCACCCTGCCTCACTCCTCCTAGGAGTCCCCATGTGACCCCTTTTGGATGCAGGTAAGTGCAGGGCGCATGCGAACGCTCAGGGTGGGTAGAAAATGGGCCTACTGGACATTCGGGCCTGTTTCCGGCCTCCAGAGGGCCTCCGAAGCCTGGGGAGGCTGTTTTCGCCCTCCCGGAGGCTTGGGAAAAGCCTCTGGAGCCCAGGGAGGGCAAAACACCCCCCCCCCGCCGCATGGTACAGGAGGCCACACCTACCCAGCAACTGGGCAGAGAACCCCTTGTTAAAATTTTTGAAGCCATCCCTAGTATAGGCACTGTAATTCTCTATCACCCTGAAGTCTGAGGATGGATGTCATGTGGTACATCAGATGTACCTAAGAATATCTCTAAAGCAATCCTCAGCATTGGCTGCATTGAGTGAGGTTATGGAGTCGGAACTCAACATCTAGATCAGAGGTCTTCAACCGGGGCAACTTTAAGACCCGAGGACTTCAGTTCCCAGAATTCCTCAGCCAGCTTTGCTTTGCTGGCTGAGGAATTCTGGGAGTTGAAGTCCACAAGTCTTAAAGTTCCCAAGGTTGGAGACCCTTGATCTAGATAGCCATGCATTGTCTATTTCTGTTGGACAGTGTTAACATGATCAACATCTCTCCCTTTTTATTGCACCCAATGAAATAGAAACTTTTCAAGACAGATATTGATATTATGGAGAAACTTTATCTATTGTAGAATTCTTCCTTCTTTTTTAGATTTCGGGTATGGGGGTTCATTTATTTTTTATATATTACATTTATAAACCAACCCTATCTGTGACAACATCCGTTGGTTTATTTAAAAAAAAAAAAGACAATGAAATTGAAGATAGGCATAATCTAAAAGGAAGAAAGTCCAGGGAAAGCCACAGCCATTTGATAAAATTGAAATATAATTCAAGGCGGGGTGAAATCCACTGGTTCTGGAGAACCAGTAGCGGAAATTTTGAGTAGTTCAGAGAACTGGCAAATACCACCTCTGGCTGGCCCCAGAGTGGGGTGGGAATGGGGATTTTGCAGTATCTTTCCCCTGCCATGCCTACCAAGCCACACCCACAGAACCGGTATTAAAAAAATTGGATTTCACCACTGATCCAAGGAGTCCATCATCTGCTGCAACCCAAGATCTGGGGGAAGAGCTAGCTTTTAAGGCATTGTGTGAATAGGGCCAGAGTGTGAGCTATACAGATTTCAGAAGGCAGGGGTCAGACAAAGGATGCTATGGCAGAGAAGCTTGCTTCAGAGATGCCACAAGGGGATATTGTTGAATTAATGGGATTCAAGACATTTTAACAGTGTCAGAATGGGTGAATGGGCAGAAGCGGTTGACGATTCCTCACACAGACAGGCTCTGTTCCAGGGAGGGCTTTGTGGATAACCAGCCTCTTGAATTGCATTTGAATTGCCTACTGATAACCAGAGCAACTGACAATGTCAATTGACAATGACTACTTCAGCTTCAACTGCAACAATACATGAGCACACAATACGTGCAAACTTAAGGTAAACCTCTCCAATTCGATTGCAGAAAATATGACTTCAGCAACAGAGTGGTCAACCCCTGGAATGCCCTACCTGACTCTATGGTTACATCCCCAAACCCCCATAACTTTAACTTTAGACTGTCTACTGTGGACCTCACCCCATTCCTAAAAGGTCCATAAAGGGGGTGTGCATAAGCGCATCAGCATACCTCTCTGTCCTAATGTCCCCATTTATTTGTATCCTTATCCTGTATTCATAATCAAGTTTATTATTTTCTTTGTTTTCTTACGTGTTTGACAAAATATTATTAATAGTAATAATAGCATTGAATTGTTCTGCTGCATTCCTGATCGTTTGTAGCCAATCCCCCCCAAACAATAATCAACCTCATCACTAATTTCTAAGCATCCTCCTTACTTTCCTCTAGAGGACATTGAAAAACAGCTTTTAAATATAAATTACCCAATGACGTAAGACTTTTTTCCCCCCAGACCCACTATCTAAATGGTTTTACCTCTGTCCTTTTCCTAATCCCTCCATCCCAGCTGAATTTCATTTCCTTCCTACTTAGTTTGGATGTCAACCAGTGGTGAAATCCAATTTCTTTTACTACCGGTTCTGTGGGCGTGGCTTGGTGGATGTGGTGTGGCTTGGTGGGCATAGCTTGTGTGGCAGGGAAAGGATACTGCAAAATCTCCATTCCCACCCCACTCCAGGGGAGAGATACTTCAAAATCCCTATCCCCTCCTCACTCTGAAACCAGCCAGAGGTTTGTATTTGCCAGTTCTCCGAACTACTCAAAATTTCTGCTAATGGTTCTCCGAACTACTCAAAATTTCCACTACCAGTTCTCCAGAACCTGTCAGAACCTGCTGGATTTCACCCTGATGTCAACCCTGAAGCTGGCTTGACCAAAGCCATTTGTCTGCTTCAGTGTTGCCACACTGAAACTGAAGGTCGGGAGGGGGGAATTTTCAGAGTCGGTTTTCATCCGATATGTGCCAATATGATTTTTCCAATAAAAGTATTCTTTGAGTGGTTCAATTGCCTTGGAGTCTTGCTTGCCATGGATTTATTACTTGAAACCCTGGCATTGGATAGTCTTGAAAGAACCCCCTCTTCATTTTCTTTCTTTCTTTTTTAGTAAACATATTTCTGCTTTGAACAAACTTCCCCTGTGTCTGTTGATAACCTGTCTAGGGTACATGAGAACCTTCATTTTCATTTGGTGCACTTGGAGTATTTCATTGGGGATCCTGAAAATGAGTCTCAAATTTTACTTTCTCCTTTCAGTCCTGATGAACAGAGTGCTCCATTCTGCATACAGCCAACCTTCTTGGATTTTGCTCCAGAACTAGAGAACCTAGACTAGACACAGATCAATCTGTCATGGGAAAAGCTTGGGTTTAGCAGTGAATGTTCAGAAGTCCCTAAATGCAGGCCTGAGGAGAGAGGGGTTCAGCCAGTACATTGTACCAGGGCAGTGGTAAAATCCAAATTTTTTTACTACTGGTTTTGTGGGCATGGCTTGCTGGGTGTGGTGTGGCTTGGTGGGTGTGGCAGGGGAAGGATACTGCAAAATCTCCATTCCCTCCCCACTCCTGGGGGAAAGATATTGCAAAATCTCCATTCTTTCCCCACTCCAGGGGAAGGATACTGCAAAATCTCCATTCTCTCCCCACTCCTGAGGGAAGGATACTGCAAAATCTCCATTCCCTCCCTACTCCTGAGGGAAGGATACTGCAAAATCTCCATTCCCAATGCACTCTGGGGCCAGCCAGAGGTAGTATTTGTTGGTTCCCTGAACTTCTCAAAATTTCCACTACCGGTTCTCCAGAACCTGTCAGAGCCTGCTCGATTTCACCCCTGTTCCAGGGCCCATGGAGCTCAAAGGGGGCCCATGAAGGGGGAAAAATTTTAAAAAATTTACAAAACCAAATTTTTAAAAAGAAAAATAATATTGGATATATTATTCATACTCTATACCTTGTATATAGCAAGACTGCCTTGCAGCCTTGTTTGACATAATCTTTATTAATCTGAAACTCAGTGAACAGTTATTTCTGCAATTTATCAAATTTTAATTTCATTATTTATTTAAGTTTGCAAGTTTAGTTTCATTTCATTTATGAATATATTTTATATTTCATTTCAGTTTATGAATGGTTATGAAATGTCATCTCAAAAATCTGGAGCTCGAAAACACAAGGAAAAACAGAAACATGATGAGATTAATAAAAAGGGGCAACAAACACTTTTTGCAACGTGAAACAGCTTTATTTTCACAATGTGGATGTCACATATTTAATTTGTGTGGAAATGATCTTCGGGTCTCTGCCATGCATGCGTGGCCGGGTGGGGGGCATGCGAGGGGATTGTGCGCAGATGTGTGGGGGGGGCATGTGGTGGGGGGCACATGCACAGGGGCCGGGGGGGGCATCTTAGTCTTGTTCCAGCACTTAATAATCCTCTTGGTGGCCCTGCCTAAATGACATAACCAAAAAGTACACACTACAAGATTTGCTGAACAGAATTGTATCCTGCAATGCAACCCACAGAGTGATTTGAAAAACAGAGGCGCTGTCTGTGTTGATGCCTTGAAAAGAGATGAAACACTTGGGACTGAGAAATGAAAACTACTGAAGTGAGTAGTATTGCAGATAGTAATAATTGCAGGTTATTTGCTGGGCAGAACCGAGTAAAAATATAAGAACTTTATCGTTCCTCTTTCCTACTAAATCTGTCCTGCAGCTGTACACAGAAAACACCAATTCTGACATTGCTTTTATAGCTATTCATTTCTTCTGTACTCCAAGGATCAAATTTAGAAACCACCCATTTCCCTCACAGAATGAGTAAAATATATGGTAGACTTTGGGGTTCAAAGAAGACATGCTGTTCTACAATTCATCTACCAAAGATTCTTTTAAAAAGGCAACTGGACTTTTTTGGGTTTTTTTTTTCTCTTGACATTTTGGTTCTCATCCAAGAAGTTTCTTCAGTTCTGGCTGAATGGTGAGGAATGGGAGGATTTTTATTCCTTAGCAGTCATCTGGTCATTCCTTTGTGGACACAGAGGTGTCTTCAGTCCCAGTCTGGAAACCTAATGGGAGCACTGAAAGTCCATTGTAGTAACTCTGGGTAGTATTCTGTGATGCCACTCATGGTTTTCTAATAGTTTTTGGTGGTACTTATCGTCAGAGCAGATGTAGGCTTCATAGCAAAAGTTCACCAGCAGGTTCTGTCAGCAGTTCTGTAGCTTCTAATTCTCTTGGCTCGATGTTACAATGGCATACAATTTCTTTTACAATGTCTTTGTAGCACTTATATAGTCAACCTCAAGGTCCAGTGCACTATAGATGACACATTCCATCCATCTCAGGTGGGCTTTGATAATCAGGGTCTCAGCACATGTGGACTCCACACAATCCAAGATCCAGGTTGGAGACCCAGTCTTGGCAATGAATGCCAAGAATTTGAACCCTCATTTCTCTACTACAAGTTATCCTTCCTATTACCATGTGTATTACTCTTTGGCAAATGTACATGTGGAATTTTACATACACCTGGCAATCCATGATCACCGACTGGCAGTTAGAAGACATGACAAAAATTCTTCAATTTCACAACATATAGACAGATTTAACCATAGTTTCAATTGGGAAAATGTGATCATCCTAGAGCAGGCCAAGTCCAAAAATGCCAGAGAATTTCTAGAAGCCTGGCACTCTGAAAAATCAGCCATCCATAGACACATAGACATTAACAACATTTATAGACTATGCAAAAGAGACAAGCAACCAGCCCAAAACACAAAAAAGACTCCAGTTCTCCTCCACCAGGAATCGGCACTCAGATCAGCATAGATTAACTCCAAGGTCAACTTCAGACCAACAATCAAATAAGCAATACCTCAAACAAAAAACGGCCAAAGAGCCATCAGTAAATAGCCCAACCAAAGAATCTCTAAGACCTCCCCAACCCACACAGACAGGCAAGACACCAGAATACAAACTGACAGCAAACGACACTCGTTATTAGCACTAAAGCTGTTACCTAGTTAGGGTAATTAAATGTCTACAAGAAAACAAGCAGGCTCAGAGACCACCAAGGACCCCTTTGTTGAGGAGTTACGGAATTATAGACCTCGCCTCTTGGTATCAGACATCCCCTGATAATAAGCCCAGTCGGGCTTTTGAGCGCATGCGCTAAAATAAGCCCTTCCCGAAAATAAGCCCTCCCCGAAAATAATAATGCATGCACTGCTGGTCCCTGCCATTTCCTCTGGTTAGGGTTATGGAGACAGAGCTGGAAATCAGGTAAGACAGCAAGAAAACCTCCATGCACCCCAAAATAATAAGATCTCTCCGAAAATGAGGCTGAGCACTTATCTCGGGGTTCAAAAAAATATAAGACAGGGTCTTATTTTCAGGAAAACACGGTACCGCCTCAGACCACTAATTACTGGGTGTAGAAATACAGGCCTGATTTGAAAATATCTTATCTTAGTAAACTTCTATATGTGGAGGGGAGCGCTCACCTCTGGAGGTGGTGGACTGGGCAAGAAGTCCTCATCCCCATCTTGTCTGTCTCTTAGTTCTAGTTTCTCTATAGCAGTGATGGTGAACCTTTTTGGCACTGAGTGCGAAAATGTCACGTGTGCGTGGCCGCACTCTGGAAAAGCTGAACTTCCAGGTTCTAGCATGCATGTACATCCTACAATCAGCTGGCCAGTGCACATGCGCAGGCCAGTTTTTGGACTGCTGTGCACGCAAAGGGATCATGCTCTAGAAAAGCTGAACTTCCGGGTTCTAGCACAGATGTGCACCTGGCGATCAGCTGGCTGGTGCCAGCTGATCAACATGTGTATGCTGGTTTTTGGCACTGCCATGCACTTGAAGGACAGCTGGTCATCGCACACGTATGTGCACCAGAAACCCAGGAGACAAACGTGCCAGGCGACATGACTTCACATGCCACTTTGGGCACATGTACCACAGGTTCACCATCACAGCTCTGTAGTTTCTACGATCTTAATCTGTGTAGTTCATTTTCTCTCTCTCAACCCAACCTGCCTGTATTGACACAAGGAAAACTGGAAGAGAAATTGTTATGTATACCACAAATCAAAAGCAATTCACTGCCCCTTTGCCAAAATTCCAACTTGGAGAGGTGGACCACTCTTTTCCCTAGCTCTGAACTTTCTACTCTATTTCACAGAAGCTCGTGTTTATTATTTTAGGCACCACAATGCTCACTCCCCACCCCCACCCCCAGTCTTTTATTGAGCCTCTCTTCAGTGGTTTCTCAACCAGCAAAAGCATAGACCAGGATATTTGTGTCCAGCATATGAGCAACAGTGAGGAAACTGGCACAGCAATTCCATAGAGCTTTGGAGAATTATATTAGCAAATGTATACTTGATGGTGAGCAAATTAAAGTGATTGTTTTGTTTTCTTAACTCAAGGATAGATTAAAATGGACAGCATGCTGGAAAAGTTTTGGGGAGGTTAATCCTAAAAAGGAAAGCAATGACAAACGTAAGCAAGATAATGAAGGATAGTGGTATTTCTATGGCAACGAAGATTAGAATGTTACACCAATGGTCCTTTCAATGGTGACATACAGCTGTGAAAAGTGGAAAGAGTGAGAAAAAGAAGAGAGGCGCTTTCAAATTAAAGTTCTGTAGGATGGTTCTAAAAATAACCATTCAGGAAGAGTCAAACAATCAGATTTGGACCAAATGAAGACTGACTGCTCCCTCAAGGGAATGATGAAGGAAAAGAAACGTACATATTTTGGGTAGGTGATATTAGCAGATGAATGACTAGAAAATAACTACCAAGCAATCTTGCTTGCAAGGTTAAGGAAGTAGAAGAAACAAAGGGCAGTGAATGAAAAGATGGATGGAATCAAATAAATTACAGGACTGTCCCTAGAAGAGTCATGTTGGGGCCAAAACTTGGCTCATCTAAAAGCAAACAAATCCAACCAATTGCTAATGTCATTAGCATGCAATCCAGAGATGAAACACTACCTGTTCGGACCAGTTTGCCTGAACCAGTAATAAAAATGCTACTGGTTCGGGCAAACCGGTATTTCCGACGATCAGCTGTGCGATGATCAGTTGTGTCGCGTGATTTATATTTGCTAGAAAATAGTCTAGTGAATCTAAATCACATGGCACAGCTGTTTCCTCCTTCACTTACCTTCTGCTTACCTTTGCAGACTCAGAAAAGGCTTCTTAATCCTCCTTTTTAAGCGCTGCGCAACAGTGCCTGCGGTGTTTGGTGCTTGGTGCACACTGCACATGCACACACAAAGCAAACCGGTAGCAAAGCGAACCAGTAGCTGACTTCAGAGCATTTCACCCCTATGCAAACAATACAACAGGGTACATCCTGGGATTCCAGCAAAGTGTTGACAGCTTGTTGGGTAGCCCAGAGCAAAGGCAGAACCATAATTTAGACACCCTTGACCTGCTACATCACAAAGACATGACAAAGAAAACGGCAGACACAAATGGAAATTGCAATATGATGCTAGAATGTTTTTGATAGACCCATCTTCTTATTTATCTCCTCCTCCAAGGTCAGCATGCTAACTATACTGTTTCCAAGATATGGTCAGTGGGTAGAAACATTTCTGCTTTACTGGGCCACAAATTTCTATATGATTATGATGGGATGGTACATTTTATCACCACAGCAATGAGATGTTGCTGGGGATAGTTGAGATGGTGAGCATCTGTCCATGCAATTGCCAGGAGCCTAACTCAATGACCCCAAACTAATTAACATCTGGGGCAGCCTGCTTCTCCTTCCTGATGTGGGCCATTTAGTCAGCCAGGAAAAATCATATGAAGCTATTAGTCATATTTTAATCTATTCTGGGACGGCATCTTTAATGTTTTTAATCCATGTAAAGCAGGTTCTTTCTCACTGGGAAACGACTTAATGTTCCCTAAATGAGGCAGTCGGGCTTTCCCAAATCAAGTGTCCTCCAAGTACAACTGGATTATAATCCCAACATTTCCATATAGCTTGCTTGATGCTCTCTTAGGATGTAACCTTTTCAGTGCACTTTTTAAATCTTTTTTTAACGTTCAAGGATAGATATAATCCAAATTTTTATGAAGTGTAATCTTGACTCAATTTATTTTTTGCCAGTCTGTCAAAATTCAGATTGTGTGAGTTCTTCAGAGGCAGGAACTAATGTTGCCAGTATGTTTAGATGGCCCAGTAGTCATTCTAATTTCTTATCATGAATTCACAGTACAAATAGATAGACTATCCCCACCACTTATGAGACACAAACAACCAGAACCACTCATGAATAGTTTCAAGCAGAAGCTTTATTGTTAGTTATCTATGTTACAAGAATATCACCAGACTGAGTGCATTTCCCTGGGAACAGTCAGATAAGACTTCAGGGATTCTGGAGGAGGTCAGAGCTGTGCCACTTTCTGCAGGGCATGGACTGTATATTTGGCCCCCTCTTAACACCTCTATCTGGTCTAGCTGGAATTCCACTCCAACATTATGTCTTATACATAAAGAGGCGTAGTGGCGCAGTGGTTAAAATGCAGTACTGCAGACTACTTCTGCTGACTGCCACTTGCTGGCAGTTTGGCAGTTCGATCCAGATTGGCTTAAAGTTGATTCAGCCTTCCATCCTTCTGAGGTTACTAAAATGAGGGCCCAAATTATTGGGGGCAATATGCTGACTCGATAAACCGCTTAGAGAGGGCTGTAGCAGTATATAAGTCTCCTTCTTCTTCTTCTTCTTCTTCTTCTTCTTCTTCTTCTTCTTCTTCTTCTTCTTCTTCTTCCTCTTCCTCCTCCTCCTCCTCCTCCTCCTTCTTTCTAGCGTATTCCCGCCGGTGCAGGGTCCACTTTTCAGATCATTGAGCACCACTTTGCATGGTCAGCTGCATCTCCAGGGCATCTCCAGGGTGCCAGCCCACAGCTTCCATATCTTTGTTGATGGTGCCTTGCCATCTCTGTTTTGGATGCCCATGAGATCGCCGGCCATTGACTTCTAGATGGTAGGCAGTCTTGGCAACGGTGGAAAGCGTTGCTCTCGGGACCTGTCCATACCACTGGAGCAGGCCTTCTCTCATCTTCTCTATAAGTGGTGCCACACCAAAAATGTTGTTGAATGGTGTCATTTGTGATGTGGTCAAGAAGGGAGATGCCCAATATTCAATGGAGCATTTGAATTTCCATGGCATGGAGAGAGCTTTGGGGCCCTGTTGTTGCTGCCCAGCATTCAGTGCCATACAGTACAACAGGGCAGATGATCAGTCTAAGTCTAAGTGCTATTGCTATTATACCAAAATGCACGTTGCAGTGAAAAGAATCACTAGTCCATTTGGTTTCCAGTTGCTATAAGCTTGCAGTTGCCCTCAGCTCACCTGCCAGGTCAAGGATTGATCAAGGGACCACTTGACTCCCTATTCCTGTAATATAGATGTAGAGATTGATTAGAATAGTCATCGTCATCATCATCGTCGTCATCATCATCATCATCATCATCATTATCATCATCATCATCATGCCAAATGAGTTGCTTGTGCTTGTGTTGGCCCAAGCAACTCATTTCCATAGAAGTCACCAGTGCTATAAAATATGGCCATTTTTCTTTCAGCCATGTATGGAAACTGGAGGAGGCTTTGCAATCACCTACATCTATTAGAAGTAAAATGGAGAATGGTCATTCTTTTAGGTTCGAAGCTGTATCCTGCTGTTTTCCAATTATGTCAATGATTTGAAAATGAGACAAGGAGGCTGAATTGATGCTTAGGATCAAGGCGTGAGTCAGTTTCTGGCTGAAATTTTTATTCTCCAAGCTATGGTAATTAAGGAGAAACATACTTGCCTCTTAATTGAGATTTCTGGTACTTTCCCATAGTGGCTATTACCCTTCACCCCTCCTCAAATTACTTTGGATGTAATGACACTTGTAGCAGAAGGAATCACATTTTCTTTCATCTGATAAACTGGAATGTATTAACAAGAGAATATTGACTTCTTCTTAGACTGACCATGTACATATCATCTTAAAAGGTACGCATCACTCCATACAACAGGCATGTCTCCACTTGGGTAGGTAGATTTAGAAATTTAGAAACAATCACTATAATTATTATAACCTAACTACAAATGAGGGACGCGGTGGCTCTGTGGCTAAAACACTGAGCTTGTCGATCGAAAGGTCGGCAGTTCAGCTGTTCGAATCCCTAGTGCTGCATGAGCTCCCGTGACTTGTCCCAGCTTCTGCCAACCTAGCAGTTTGAAAGCACATAAAAAAATGCAAGTAGAAAAAATAAGGACCACCTTTGGTGGGAAAGTAACAGCGTTCCGTGTGCCTTTGGCATTTAGTCATGCCGGCCACATGACCACAGAGATTTTTTCGGACAGCTGGCTCTTCGGCTTTGAAACGGAGATGAGCACTGCCCCCTAGAGTCAGGAACAACTAGCACATATGTGCGAGGGGCAACCTTTACCTTTACTTTAATTACAAATGTGTCATGCATAGAGAGAAGAGTATGATTAGATAACGGGTTGCTTTCCAGGTATTCGGTGGTACTCAGAGCTTAGTGAAAGAGCATCTCTTTTGCATGAAGAAAGTCCCAAATTCATTTCAATATATCTTTTTGAAAGCCCAGAGGTTTACTGCTGATCACCACAAATAATACTGAGCTAGATGGACAAAAGTTCCATTTCAGTAATTTTAAAAAAAAAATTCCTAGGAATTTCAAGCAGCAGTTCTGAGTTGTTAAAATCTGTATGACTGTTGGGTTGACAACAAAGATTCTCCTGTTTTTGTTTTTGTTTTTGGTTGGTTTTTTTTTTTTTTTTTTTTTTTTTGCTGCTATCAAATAACTTTCCAGACTTTTGCAGTCCTACTGTTTTCCCCTTTTAAGGTTCTTTTTCTCTAAAAATGGACTCATACGGGGCATCCCATTTAAAAAGCAAGGTAGTTGGTGTTACCGTATCTTCCCAATAAATATTGTTCTCTATTACCAAGCCAGGAACGAATGCCTAATGCTTTTCATCTCCTTTGCTGAAGTCCAGTCTCTAACTGATACTTTCTACGGCGTTCATTTCTTATCCATTAGCTTGACCTGTATAGCTGTCATTAAACAAAGTGCATGTTTGTGCTTTGATGCTAAAAGTATAGTGGGTGGGAACAACAGTTCTAAATTGTAAAACGCCTATCTCAGTTTCTTAGTATGAACGGTTCCTGGAGATTTCTAGTCTCTTTGTAATATTTGTTTTCCTTATAAAGATACAAAAGGAACAGAAGTGCAAGCAATTGGCAGTCTTACAAAGCAGATGTTATTAGACCCCTAAAATCCAAGGGGTCAATGTACTATAATTGAAAACTGGGCTATGTGTTCACTACAGCCTGTCTAATATTTTCCTAAATTAGCCTGCTGAATTCCGATGTGAGGGAGACTGGAGAACACTGTCCCACTGAAACAGCTAAACTTAATTTAAAGAGGGAGTGGGGTTGCCTTCTCAATGAAGAAGGAGAATGTCTTGTCCTTCTCAGGCAGCCAAAAGCCTAACTCGAGAGCATCTGATAGTTCTTCTAGGTTCTCATGGAAATCTCATTCAAGTGTAATGATTCCCAGTTATTTTCTAAATGACAGTTCCTCTCAATCTACAATATTAAGCCGATTATGCTGGTTCGGGGTTAGGAGAACTGTAGCCCAACATATCTAGACTTCCTCAAATTGGAAAATGCCACCCTAGATATTTGATATTGCTGCAGTACATTATCTATCCTCCCTCTCCCTCCCTCCTTCTTTCTCTCCTTCCCTTCCTCCCTTTCCTGTGCCTCCACCTAGCTCAATTTATTACAGATTAGTTCCAGTAATCTCCTTCCAATAGAATCCAAATGGGCATAGTATTTCTGATATTTCACTATTCAAACAGAAGCAACCTTTTATTCATATCCAAAAGAAGAAGGAAGGAAGGAAGGAAGGAAGGAAGGAAGGAAGGAAGGAAGGAAGGAAGGAAGGAAGGAAGGAAAGAAAAGAGGGAGGGAGGGAGGGAAGGAACATGTTTCATGTTCATTCATGAAAATTCATTCATTCTTCTGTTGGGAGATATGTCCATCTGGGTTCAGTTCCAAGTGGGAAAAAGACCCTGGAAACATGGAGACTGCTTGGAAAGATGGTTTAATATGGGCCAGATCACATGGCTTGAGATACTGGGCAAAAAAAGGGTCTGAGATGCTGAGAGTGGCTGGGTTTTATGTCCTCTGTTGGGCTTTGAATTTGAGCTTGTGTTCTGATTGGTTGTCAGACTCCTATGGGGCCATGCAGAGGTAACTTTGTAGGTTGTCTTTTGAGTCTCAGGCTTGGTTGACTTCCTTGGTCCATATTCAGATTAAAATATATGGTGTGTTTTTTTTTTAAAAAAGCACACACTGAGAAGGAAGGACAAAGAAGACTAAGCAGTAGCATCAAATTTCCCTCTTCAGTGCCAATAGGGAGGGTTAGGGATGATGAAATACAATGTTCTTCTTCTTCATTTATTCATTCAGATTTCTAGGTTGCCTGACTATCTATAGCAGAAGATGAGTCATGTGTTGTAATATCTCCATGTAAACCAACCACCTCTTCCTCTCACCACCCACACTCATCCTTCACACCTACATTATAGATTCCAAGAAGAGAAAAAGATGCTTGATTGTCTTTAGCTGTTTGGTTGAGGGAGAGATAGAACCAGCCTGGGATAGCATTGTCAAAATCTGGTAACCAAGGGGAAAAAAAAAAACCTCGATGGATTGTAATAGCAATTTTGAGCCGGTCTGGGGAATGACTTTAAAGGATGAAAACATGGAAAGCAGACTCTTCCTAAATTGTTATGAAGTTTAAGGTTAAAAACTTCATTGAGTAGCTTTTACATGCACTTTAGCCATTCATCATTTGGGCAGACAGACTGATCCGGCTGCTTCTAGCACAACTCAACAGTTTGCCTATGGAAGCTCATATTCCATTATATCAGCTCATTATGAGAGAGCAAGATCCCACAAGGATTCATTTTGGATCTATGAATACCTGCCAAGTATTTTTTTAAAATTTAATTTATATGCTGCCCTTCTCCGGAGACCCAGAGCAGTTTACAATGCGTTAAGCAATAGACTTTATACTTTTGTATATACCTGCTTAGTAGGGCTTTTGCCTCCCCGCCAAGCGGTATTCTTTTTTATACTAAGTCACCTTATTGCCCCCACAATCTGGGTCCTCATTTTACCTACCTTGAAAGGATGGAAGGCTGAGTCAACCTTGAGCCTGGTGAGATTCAAACTTGCAGTAATTGCAGGCAGCTGGTGTCACTTTAGCACTACTTAAGCTGCTGCACCACCCAATTATTTCCCAATACAAATATTTCCCAATGCATTACAAAGTTGTCCTGAAAATCAAATAGTTGACATAACCATCTAGATCAGGGGTCTCCAAACTTGGCAACTTTAAGATTTGTGGACTTCAACTCCCAGAATTCCTCAGCCAGCAAAGCTGGGAGTTGAAGTCCACAAGTCTTAAAGTTGCCAAGTTTGGAGACCCCTGATCTAGATGGTTTGTTTTTAGCCAGATTGACTACAGTGATCTGCTTTCATTGCCATATTTCCCAAATGGAAAGATCTGAGCTGAAAGATCTCTTCAACACAGATGAAGGAAATTTGGTGGACTGCATACAGTACAATGGTTGACAAGGACCTGCTAAAATCTTGCTTTCTGTGAAGTGCACAAAGTTTTTGAAGAAATAACAATTTAATCAGTTGGATCTGCTTGGTTTATAAATGGGCTTTACACCAAAAAAAAAAAAAATGACCTGCGTTTACTCTCTTTGCTTTGGAAAGGAAGGATGAGTTAATGTGTGGTTTAAGAACGGCTTTTTTTCCCATTGGAAAGAGATTTCAGAGAATCAGAGAACTCACCTTTACAGGAATTGCTGTGTATCTCAACCCCGTTGAAAATTTCTCAAACTTTCTGGCAGAAAAATCGACTAGAAACTTTTTCAGATTTATACAAATCTCTTCATTTTCCCCAAGAACAGGGCTTCCATTAAACAGGGTGGTACCTTCCTACCCGTGCTGAGGATATGTTTAGGCACGTGCATAGGTAACACAACAAAAGCACACAAAAGCCATAGGTCCTAGCCAGCATGGCCAATACCAAGGGCGACTGGGCATTGTAATCACATTTAACAGAAGGGACCTTGTAAATCTTCTAGTCCAACCCCTTGCTCGAGGAGGAAACTATACCATTTCAGACAAACAGTTCTCCCATCTCCTCCTTAAAAACCTCCAGGATTGGAGCAGCAACAACTTCTGGAGGCAAGTGGTTCCACTAATTAATTGTCAGGAAAATAATTTCTCCTTAGTTCTAGGTTGCTTCTCTCCTTGATTAGTTTACAACCATTGCTTCTTGTCCTACATTCAGGTGCTTTGGAGTATAGCTTGACCTCCTCTTCTTTGTGACAGCCCCTTTTAGGATTTTAGGATTTATTGGATTTATATACCGCCCTACTCCCGAAGGACTCAGGGCGGTGTACAGCCAACAATAAAAATACATACGTACAAAATTTAAAAACCAACTAAAAACAGATTAAATGAATTTGGCCCGGACAGAATTAAAACACCCCAATATAATTTAAATTTTTTTAAAATTTAACACTAAAAACGGGGAGTGGTTAGGCCAGGCCCGCCTGGCGAAATAGAAAAGTCTTAAGAGCGCGGTGGAAGGTGGGCAGATCCGGGATCCTCCGTATCTCTGGGGGGAGCTCATTCCAGATAGTAGGTGCCCCCACAGAGAAAGCTCTCCCCCTGGGGGCTGCCAGCCGACATTGTTTGGCTGACGGCACCCGGAGGAGACCCTCTCTATGAGAGCGTACTGGCCGGTGGGAGGCTATTGGTGGTAGTAGGCGGTCCTGCAAGTACCCAGGTCCTAAGCCATGGAGCGCTTTAAAGGTAGTAACTAGGACCTTGAAGCGCACCCGGAAGACCACCGGGAGCCAGTGCAGCTCGCGCAGGAGAAGGTGTCACATGGGAACGCCATGTCGCTCCCATCACCACCCGCGCGGCCGCACTCTGCGCCAGTTGGAGCCTCCGGGTGCTCCTCAAGGGGAGCCCCATGTAGAGAGCATTACAGTAGTCTAGACGGGAAGTGACAAGGGCATGAGTGACCGTGAGCAAGGAGTCCCGATCCAGAAAGGGACGTAACTTGCGGATCAGGCGGACCTGATAGAAAATCCTCCTGGCCACGGCCGTCAGATGCCCTTCCAAGGACAGCCATGAATCCAGGAGGACGCCCAAGTTACGAACCCTCTCCGTGGGGGCCAGTGATTCGCCCCCAATAGTCAGTGATGGCGCCAACTGATTATATCGGGACGTCAGAAACCACAGCCACTCGGTCTTGGATGGGTTGAGCCTGAGCCTGTTCCTCCCCATCCAGATCCGCACGGCCTCCAGGCACCGGGACATCACTTCAAGGGCATCGTTGGGGTGGTCTGGGGTGGAGATGTACAGCTGAGTGTCATCAGCGTACTGATGGTACTTCACCCCAAAACCACGGATGATCTCACCCAGCGGCTTCACATAAATGTTGAACAGGAGGGGCGAGAGGACCGATCCTTGTGGCACCCCACATATAAGGGGCCTCGGGGTCGACCTCTGTCCCCCTGCCAACACAGACTGCGACCGGTTGGAGAGATAGGAGGAGAACCACCGCAACACAGTGCCTCCCACCTCCATCTCTACCAACCGGTGCAGCATGATACCATAGTCGATGGTTTCAAAAGCCGCTGAGAGGTCTAACAGGACCAGGACAGAGGAGCACCCCCTGTCCCGAGCCCTCCAGAGATCATCAACCAACGCGACCAATGCCGTTTCCGTGCTGTACCCGGGCCTGAAACCCGACTGGAACGGATCTAGATATGTCGTTCATCCAGGTGCTGGGGAAACTGTTTCACAACCACGCTCTCAACAACCTTCGCCACAAAGCGAAGGTTGGAGACCGGACGATAATTTACCAACATTGCTGGGTCCAGGGAAGGCTTCTTGAGGAGAGGCCTCACTACCGCCTCTTTCAAGGTGGCAGGAAAGACACCCTCCCCCAATGAAGCCTTTATAATCCCCTGGAGCCAGCCTCGTGTCACTTCCCGGGAAGCCAGCACTAACCAGGAAGGACACGGGTCCAATAAACACGTGGTCGCGTTCAGTCCACCCAGTATCCTGTCCACATCCTCAGGGGTTACAGGATCAAACTCAGTCCAGATAAGATTCTCAAGACCTGCCCCGGTCCCTTCCCCCGAGACCACCCAGTCGGAGTCCAAATCTTCCCGAATCTGAGTGATTTTGTCATGCAGATATTGAACAAAATCCTCGGCTCTACCCTCCAAGGGGTCCTCCCGCGCTTCCTGGTGGAGCAGGGAGCAGGTCACCCTAAACAGGGCAGCCGGGCGATTATCTGATGATGCAATAAGAGCAGGAAATTGTTACATTTTGCTGCTTTTATCGCCACTAAGTAAGTCCTAATATGGGATCTCACCAGTGTCCGGTCAGATTCAGCAAGACTGGCCCTCCAACTACTCTCTAGGCGTCTTTTCCGGCGCTTCAACTCCCTCAGCTCCTCAGTGAACCAAGGAGCCAAGTGAGATCGACGCCGGGTCAGAGGCCGCAAAGGCACGACCCGATCCAGAGCTCCGGCGGCCGCCCTATCCCAGGCGGCCACCAGGTCTCCGGCCGAGGCGTGTGCCAGAGCCTCAGGGAATGGCCCAAGCTCCATCTGGAACCTATCAGGTTCCATCAGGCGCCTGGGGCGGAACCATCTTACCGGCTCCACCTCCCTGCGGCGGGGTATTGCAGTTCGAAAGTCAAAACGAAGGAGAGAGTGATCTGACCATGACAAGGGTTTGATGACTATGTCCTCTATATCAAGATCTCTCAACCACTGTCCAGAGACAAAAACCAGGTCCAGTGTGTTTCCCCCCGTGTGGGTAGGGCCATGAATTAACTGGGTCAGGTCCATAGCCGTCATGGAAGCCATGAACTCCCGAGCCACCTCAGACATCTCCCCCACGGATGGCAGGTTGAAATCCCCCATGACCATAAGCCTGGGAGTATCAACCGCCACCGCGGCGATGACGCCGAGAAGCTCGGGCAGGGCTGCTGCCACGTGGCAGGGAGCCAGGTATGTGATCAGCAAACCCATCTGAACCCCATGACCCCATTTCACAAGGAGGGATTCACAACCGGCCGTCTGAGGAACAGTGGCCTTAGATATTGGAAAACTACTATCCCATCACTCTTGTCCCTTTTTTCATTAATCTAGACATACCCAATTCCTGCAACTGTTCTTTGTCTGCTTTTTCCTCCAGTCCCCTATTCATCTTTGTTGCTCTTCTCTGCACTCTTTCTAGAGTCTCCACATCTTTTTTTTTTAATATCGTGATGACTAACTGCCAAGATATAACTCCAACAATTTGGAGAGTACCAGGTTAAGGAGCTTCCTTAGGAATTTAGTTCTACCTTAGTCTTATTTTTAAAAAAAGTGGGAAGAAGAAAAAAATATCTTCAGCCCAAGATCAGTCTGCTTAGCTAATCATGGAAGGAACCTCAATTTCCAATGGAACCCTGAGTTCCTCTTGACACCAAGACCAACCCTAGTGCAGGGGAGAAAAAAGTGGACAGAGGGAAGGATTGGGAGTGGGGGAATGAGGTTGTGTAAATAACATTTGCATTTCAGATCTGCCAGTAGAAGCAAAACCTACTTCTTTGGCTTCAGTTTGTGTTGACTTTGGAGTTACAAGTCTTGATTTCTGCCAGTCATTTGCATGCAAAGTATGACTTACAAACCAGCAGGGTGGTCAATCTATCCTGTTTGGGTTTTTGCACCGCTGGCAGATAGTAAGTCTAATGCTTGTCTGATAACATGTCCAGTGTGCTAACTAGGCTTCCCCTTTTGCTTATCCTGGAACAAGGAAAGAAGCAGGAGAATCAGAGATCTATCATCCATAGCAGCTGTCCAGCTGGGCCCCTGGTGAAACAGTGCCAGGAAGACTTTGCTTTTCTGCCAAGATGTTTGCTCCCAACAGGCTTCCATAGAGAGGGACATAAAGAGTTCTTCTGTATCCCATAGGCCCTTGAACTGTGTTCCATATAGTCAACATTCTTGTGCTTTGCAATGCAGAAAATGTTTCTAATGGAAGTTCATGGTGGCCATATCTCCTATTTCATAGAAGATGAAAACTAGCAAAAGGCATCCTTCAATTTCAGACATACAGGGTCAACATATGGCCCTCCAATTTAGCTGCACCAGACCACAGTGCTTCTTAGTCCTCAACATTGGCTTAATAATGTCTAGAGCAGGGGTCAGCAACCTTAAAGACTCAAAGAGCCACAAAGGTCCTAACCGGAAGCCCCTGTTCAATTCTGGAGCCGACCGGAAGTCCGGTTCCCCCATCATAGTCTCCTCCTAGCACAGCAACCTTTTCCTCTACCTGTCCTAACCAAAAGCCCTATCAATTGACTAGCCACAGGGAACCACAGCAGAGGGATGAAAGAGCCACATGAGGCTCCAGAGCTGCTGGTTGCTGATCCCTGGTCTAGAGGATCTTCTATCCTTTCTGACCACCATTTCACCATCTGAAATTGTTCATCATGATTCTATTGCTTGGTAGCTTGGTCCAAGACAGGGTATCATAAGATCGGGGCAGGGGCTTTCAGCTAATCATTAAAAATTAGCACATGAACCGTAGAAGAACAAGTCACTCTATGTCTTCACAGAGAACAATTTTTATTTTTAATGCAAATTGTAATTGTTTCCAATATTTAAACAGTACCAGTTAAGTCAACAAATGCACATTGGACGCAAATATCTGCTCCTTTCCTAAGCTTCTTTTCTGATTATATTTGAAGGATAGGAGTATTTAAGTGACTGACTTATTAAAAGAACTGAAGTCAAATCTACAAAAAAAATCTGTTTGACTCCTTGAATGACATGACGGGTCCTTGATGCTCTCTGAGCTTGCTTGTTTTCTTTGCAGACGTTTCATTACCCAACTAGATAACATCATCAATGCTAGTAAGGAGTGCAGATTGTTGTCAGTTCATATACTGATGGCTTGACCTGACAGTGTTGGTGTGAGTGGTCTTAGAGATTCTTTGATTGGGCTGTTTGCTGTTGGCTTTTTTGGCAGTTTCTTGATTGGGATATTCTTTACTTGATTGTTGATCTGATATTAACCTTGGAGTTAATCCCTGCTGATCTGGGCGCCGATTACTAGTGGAGAGATGCTTGGATCTTTTTGTTCCCTTCTGGGCTGGGAGATGAGTCTCTTTTTTGCATAGTCTATAGATCCATGATGGCGAACCTATGACACACATGCCACAGGTGGCATGCAGAGCCCTCTCTCCGGGCATGCCAATCATTACCCAGCCCAGCTTCACGGCGCATGTGTGCGTGCCTCCCGCTGGCCAGCTGGTCTTCGTGTCTCTACTGCACATGCGTGGAGCCTTTCCCAATCTCTGCAGTTTCTCCCCCCAGCACATGCTAGCTTTCTCCTGCATTTTTGCCACCCATGCCTTCCCCGATCTCTGCAGGTTCCGCCCTCTGAGGGTGGAACAGAGAGGGTGCCTCTCTGTGGCAGAAACGCAGGAGAAAGGTAGCGCACACTGGGGGGAGAAACTGAGGAAATCGGGGAAGGCACAGGAGGCAGAAATGCGGGAGAATCAACCTGGATGCCAAAACAGGGGGCGAGGGGTGGGGCACATGCGCTAGGGGCGCAAGTATAGAGCCAGGGCGCATGTGCAGGGCCAGGACACTTGCATTGCATTTTGAGGATTGGGTCATGCGCATTTGCATTTGCTTTGGGCACTCAGCACCAAAAAGGTTAACCATCACTGCTATAGATATTGTTAATGTCGATATATTTATCGATGGCTGATTTGTCACAGTCCCAGGCTTCTAGAAATTCCCTGGGTTTTTTTTGGACTTGGCTTGGTCTTGAATGGTCACATTTTCTCAGTTGAAATGATGGTTAAACCTTGAATGATAACCCATGGATAAGATGGTCTAGGAAAGAAAAGAAACTAGACAATTTGGCCAGCATAGCCAGCCAATGACAGAAGATGTAGCAGAGTGGTATCTAAAACTTCCAGAGAACATCAGGTTGTCCCTCCTGTAACATAAGATACTGCGTTAGATCCAATATCATTTGATTAGTACAGTTACTGTATAGACAGGCAAAGACTAATTAGAACTAGTCAGACATCTGGGTTTTTTTCCATTCAAAACTATATATTTCTAAGTTGAGTTCATTAAGTGGATTTTATACTCAATGTGGCTGGGAGATTATTCCCCTTCTACTGACATTTTGCTTCTCAGCAATGAGTACCATTTTTCTCCCTTCTCATTATACCAAACTAGAATTATTCAGTTGCAATAGAAAAAAGAGAGAGAGAGAAAGAGAGGTGGGACAGTGAAAGAAACCCATAAATTCAACCTTACCTGCTTTCAGTGAAAACCAAAAAAGGATAAAATGACAATATATCCGTTTCCTCCCTGAACAATCTCCCAAGAAAGCAAGAGAAAAACAAAACAGAACAGCCAAACATTACACTTAACATTAGAAAGGATTTTTGGCTCCGTGGGAATTACTTGGGAGTATCATTTCAGTACGAATTTGGCTCTGGAAATCCAATGCCACATAGGATTATACTAGATTCCATTCTGGTGAACGAAGCTTAGAATTTCTTTGCAGCTTTTTGCTGCTGGCGGAGAAACAAAGCATTGAAAAGTTTTCTAATCGAAAGAAATGTGTAGGCTTATATTGCAAATCCTGGCAAAACTCTGCGCTGTTTTCATTGTTTTTTTCTTTGCTCGTTTTGGCACTTCGGTATCTGTTTGAATATTGGGAGGCTCTGGATTTTGCCCCATGGCCTTTTCAGTAGCATTTTTTTTTTGTCTTGTGCGTGTAATTATTTAAATTCAAATTAATAGGAATTAGAAGCTCATAATAATTAAAGCCAAAGCTTCTGAAAATTTCTAAATGCTCAGTGAGCTAGCCAAACACCAATTACAGTAATTTATCTAAATGGTAACTTAAATGACTTTTAAGCTTCAAACTGTAAAGCTGAATACATTCCTTAATTTAAAAGCTGCCTTCACAGAGCTTCATCCCAGCTGTTCTCCAATAATTCAAGAAAGTGGTTGAAGATGGGGTCCTTGCTTCTCACTTTCAGAGGTTTCACCAGCTGTTTCCATAGGATGATAGAGCATCCTGGAGGGTCGGGGGAGGATATTAGCAAAATACCAAATATTTTCACAATGGAATTCCACAGTTATGATCCAGCGCTCTTTTAAAGCTCTTGTATTTTAATTTTCTGTCCGCAGCAGAGACTATAAATCATTGTATGCTTGCATGTGATTGCAAAACTAAATTCTATGGTTCACATTCTGCAAGAAGGCAAGGGTGGTTCTGGCATATATCATGGTGGGGAATGGGACAACTTGCTGCGGCCAACTCCCCATGACCAACTCCCCATGGCCAACTCCCCATGGCCAACTCCCCATGGCCAACTCCCCATGGCCAACTCCCCATGGCCAACTCCCCATGGCCAACTCCCCATGGCCAACTCAACATGGCCAACTCCCCATGGCCAACTCCCCATGGCCAACTCCCCATGGCCAACTCAACATGGCCAACTCAACATGGCCAACTCAACATGGCCAACTCAACATTGCCAACTTGCTGCAGCCAACTCGCCACAGGACAACTCACGGTGGGACAATTTAACAATTCTATTTAATTGATTAAATAATTTAATTATTTAAAATTATTTTAATTTTTGCCATTCAGATTTCTTTCTGTCCCTCCTTTTGCATCCTTTCTTTAATGATTCTATTCCACCATTTCTTTAATATTAGTGTAACTCTTGTCCCATGGTGAGTTATCCCCATGGTGAGTTGGCCGTGGCAAGTTGTCCTGCAGTGAGTTGGCCGTGGCGAGTTGGCCATGGCAAGTTGGCTGTGGCAAGTTAGCTGTGGTGAGTTGGCCATGGCGAATTGTCATAGACCCATCATGGAGACCCAGAAGAACGAAGCGAGAGAAATTAAGTTTTCCTAGCTCGGTTCAGTGATGGAGCACCCACAACAACTGAAGGCAAGTTATTCCATTGATTAATTACTCTCACAATTAGGAATTTTCTCCTTCATTCTAGCTTACTTCTCTTCTTGGTTAGTTTCCAATCATTGTTTCTTGTCTTGCCCCCTTGGGTTATTTATTAAAAAAATAATAAAGGCAAGATACAAACAAACACCGCCTATTATTGATTGGTGGTGTTCAAGAGAACACATGACAGGTTGGCAGACAGTTCTTAGCTGACCCATTCTGTCAAGCAACTACTATTTGAGGGACTGCCTGCCTAGTATTTAGAAAACCAACCCAAACCCAAATGCTATATCATAAACTTGGAAGGGGCCATATAGGCCAATAAATCCAATCATCTGCTCAATGCAGGAATCCAAATTAAAGATTCTCAGACAGGGAGCTGTCTTGCTTTTCCTTCAAACACATCCAGTGCAGGTCAATCTACTACCCTTTAAAATAATTAGTTTCACCGTTGAATTTCACTTATTAATAGGTGGTTGTTGTTTTTCTAATGTGCAACTGAACTCTGCATTCCTGTAATCTAAATCTGTTATTTCATGCCTGCACTCAGGTATAGGTAGAATGCTATTATAAATCCCCCCCATTGGTCTTTCCCCAAAACTACTGTGTTTTGCCGAAAATTAGACCTACTCAAAAAGAAAGTCTTAGCTAGATTTTGACATGTGTGCCCAAAATAAGCCCTAATTAAGACCCCACCCACTCCAGGCTGCACAGGTAAGAATTAAGCTAGGGTGAGGATGGGGGGGTTAGAGCTACCCTACTACTTACTTTCAGACAGTTGCAGCCAAGACTCACACTCCTCAATCCGTGATTGAGACTCACACTCTTCTGCAGCCAGCAAGGCTTTCCCGAAGGCCTCTGTAGCTGATAACAGAACTCTGGATTGATCCGGAGCTCTGTTATCAGCTGTAGAGGCCTTTAGGAAAGCCTTGCTGGCTTTTCCAGACAAAGAAGTTCCTGAAGGCCCCTGATAGTGAAAAAGAGGCTGGGGGCAATGCACAGAAGTAAGTTGAGTCAGTGGATGACATTCCCCCCCCCCCAAATAAGATCTGGTGCCTTTTTTGGTGTCAAAAAAAGTATCAGACAGGATCTTATTTTTGAGGAAACACAATATTCAGTTCCTTCAATCATGTTTTACAGAACTTAGTTTGAGGCCATTCAGAGGACATTTCTGAAATTGTTTCAATTTCCCCGAATCCTTCTTGTGGTGACCAGAAGTTGAGACAGTCAAGGTAAAGGTAAAGGTCTTTCACTGTTTTGGAACTTATATTTCTGCTAATACTACCTAAAACTGCATTTTCCATTGCAACCGTATCATAATATTAGTTCACATCTTAGCTATCATTATCCCGCATACCATATTTTTCAAAGTATAAGACGCAGCTTAGTTTTGGGGGAGAAAAATAGGAAAAAAGAATCTGCCTACCAGTTATTCATCTGGCTAGTGTCCTTAGTTTGATCAGCTTCCACACATTAGTTTGCTGGTTTTTATCCCCTGCTTGGGGATAAAAAACAGCTTCTAAAGCACAACTGATCTTTGGAGAGAGAAGCAATGAGAAAAGCAGGCAAACCACAGAGATTGCTTCACTTGCTAGCGCCTCGTTAGGGCTGAAAAAAAATTTCACAGCTGAGAGTTGGAGGGAGCAGGCAAAGCATAGAAGAACGTGTCACTGAAAAAACGCTTAGCATGGAGATTGTTTCACTCACTAGCATCGCTAGCACCTCGTTAGGGCTGAAAAAAAGCTTCAAAAAAACTATATTCAGAGTATAAGACGCACCCAAATTTTCAGCCTCTTTTAGGAGGGAAAGAAGTGAGTCTCATACTGTGAAAAATACAGTAATTTCATTAGCAAGACAAGTCTCTCTAAGATGAAACCTATACAATTGAATCTTTTTTCCCAAACGAAGAAGTCTGCACTTCCTTTTTTTTGCTTATTCTGTTACTTTCTACTGTTTCTCAAATCTATCAAGAACAGTTTGAGTTTTGTTGTTTTAAGGATATTAAAATTTTTTTTAAAAAAAAAGCAATTAAAATGATCAGGCATCAAGATGATTTCCCCAAAAATGCTTGGACAATCACAGCTATCCAAGGAGTTATTCTGATCTCAATCTAATGGGAAATGTATTTCTCCCAAATTCTGGCAACCCCAATGTAGTTCATGAAAAACTCCAAAATATAAGGAAGGATAATCTCCAAATCTTCTAGAGTCTTAAAGATTCTGAGTCTTTGGGATTCCCAAGAAAACTAAAAGTAGGTTTCATACTGCCGTTCCATGTTATTCTATGTTACCATGTTAGTTCTATTTGTTGACTGAAAACTATTTAATTATTCTTATCACTGTGAATTCCTAGTGTTGAATATCACAAAATCATTCAAACGTAACTCAGACATGGCAATACTAATAATGTACAATGATTTCAACCTTACTCTCCAACATGGTCAAGAATGACTCAATTCTTATCAAATTCCAGAAAGTTCACACCGTGCAACAACTCAGTCTCCAAGGAGATTACTCTATAAAAGAGAAGATGCCAGACTGGTTGAAAAATTCCCCAGGTGAAACCTTAGTCATTTCATGTTGCTTATTACATTGAAAATAGGTCATCTAAGAAAAGAAATTGAAAACGTTCTTAGATGTTCTATGCTTGAGACATACTTTCCATTTCAGAGCAACAATGATTAGGGGACTGGAGAATAAACCATATGAAAAATGGTTGCAGGAATTGGGTATGTCAAATTATGAAAAGAAGGATTAGGTGGTGACATGATAGCAGTATTCCAATATTTGAGGGGCTGCCACAAAGAAGAGGGGGTCAACCTATTTTCCAAAGCACCAGAAGGCAAGCAATAGAGGGAAAGAAATTCAGGAGAGAAGGAACCTAGAATTAAGGAGAAATTTTCTGACAGAACAATTAATCAGTGGAACAGCTTGCCTTCAAATGCGGTGGGTGCTGCATCACTGCAGGTTTTTAAGAAGAGATTGGCCACTTGTCTGAAATGACAAGTGGCCTGCTTGAGCAGGTGGCGGGAGTAGAGCAGTGGGTCTCAATCTTCCTAATGCCGTGACCCTTTAATACAGTTCCTCATGTTGTGGTGACCCCCAACCATAAAATTATTCCTAAAACCATTGAAAATATGTGTTTTCGGATGGTCTTAGGCGACCCCTGTGAAAGGGTCATTCGACCCCCAAAAGGGTCCCGACCCACAGGTTGAGAACCACTGGACTAGAGGATCTCCAAGGTCCCTTCCAACTGTTTCTGTTATTCTGTTTCAAATACCGTGTTTCCCTGAAAATAAGACCCTGTCTTATATTTTTTTGAACCCTGAAATAAGCGCTTGGCCTTATTGCCATGCGCTCAAAAGCCCGATTGGGCTTATTATCAAGGGATGTCTTATTTAGGGGGAAACAAGGTAGATGATGCTTCTTGGTATTGCTTGTTTCATACTCATTGTGTAAGAGGACATGGTTCAAATACAAGCAACTATTTCCAATTAATAGGGAACGCGGTTATCAAATATTGCTCTTCTACTCCAACTTTTATTCCAGGAACAGTCTTCCTTCAATATTTATAATATTTCACTGGTGCTAACATTCATGTATTCTCGCCAAAGGAAAAGTATCGTTAGCAATGTACTGTACAAACACACCCCACATTCATCTGATCCTTCAAAAATATTGACTTTCTCGGAAAAAAAGTGAAAAAAGCCTAGAATTGCATGAATCAATGAAATAGGCATATTTACTAAAATTCTCTTGGGCAATAGCTGACACATGTAAGATTTCTATGGTCTTGTTGAATAAACACTAGGCTACCTATGGCAGTAGGGAAATGTTTTAGGATCTAATGGAATGAGCGGTGCTCAAGGATTCTGGAAGTATCAATTTACTTCTTTTGAAGCTGATCGATTTCTGGCAGCAGCTATATCATCCTTGCTGTATTTGCAAGTCAAATCTGCAAGTTAAATCTTTAATGATTTAATGACTGAAGAGCTGTGCAAAATTTCTCATAAAGCTTTGGATTTCAATTTATCTGCTCTCTTTTCAAAGGAAGCTTTATTAATAGCCATCCTATTTAGTTAAATCTATCTTTCATAATTTAATAATTCTAAGGTATACGTGCAAAGAACCTACTCAGAGCTCAACAGGCTTCTGCTAGGATTCAGCCTTCCCAAATCCCAAAATCCAGTTTTAGGGTTGTGGCATTTCAAATGAAGCATGTCAAACTTAGAGGATGCTGGTTTAGGATACCCACACCTCTGCCATTTCCATTTGCCAATTCTTCAAAATCAGTTTAAAGTTTGGTTCACGATGTCTGCTGCCCTCAGTGCTCCTTTGAGCTCGGGATGGTCTATCCTTTCATATTTTGAATTTCATGTTATATATGACTGTAA
The DNA here is from genome assembly GCA_030761175.1 of Masticophis lateralis. Taxonomy (NCBI): domain Eukaryota; kingdom Metazoa; phylum Chordata; class Lepidosauria; order Squamata; family Colubridae; genus Masticophis; species Masticophis lateralis. The sequence goes on along the minus strand of JAUDYJ010000003.1, from coordinate 19,134,749 downwards.
TTTTGTTGCTTGTATCCTTATAACTTATATTGATATTGTTTCCTGATTGCTTATTTGTACCCTATGACTATCATTAAGTGTTGTACCTTATGATTCTTGATGAACGTACCTTTTCTTTTATGGACACTGAGAGCCTATGCACCAAGACAAATTCCTTGTGTGTCCAATCACACTTGGCCAATAAAAAATTCTATTCTATTCTATGTATTTGTCCAGTAACAGAGTTGTTCAGGCCATTTGGCTGCCCATAACAACTGTCGGTAGCTTAGCAACTGTTATTTCCTTTTAAGACGACACATGATAACCTTATCAAATGCTAAATGGAATCCATCAGCAGTACAACTTGTAAAACAATCTGATCTCTGTGTGGTTTGAGTATGTGGCAAATGTTATCAAAATTCTTATTTTTGGAAGAAAATTAGATAACAGAATGAAACAGCTGGTTGTGGGCAAGGGGGATTCCAAGTTCTTTTAGCAGCATTGTCCAAGACATCCAGATGTCTTATAAAATTGCATCAGGCCCAATCAGTGGTATTACTGGACCAGAGGTGGGTTTCAGCAGGTTCTGACCAGATCTGGAGAACCGGTAGTGGAAATTTTGAGTAGTTCAGAGAACCAGTAGTAAAAATTATGACTGGCTCCGCCCCCATCTATTCTTTGCCTCCCGAGTTCCAGCTGATTGGGAGGAAATGGGGATTTTGCAGTAACCTTCCCCTGTCATGCCCACCAAGCCACACCCACAGAACTGGTAGTAAAAATTTTGAAACCCACCACTGCACTGGACATCCATAGAGCACATGGACATCCATAGAGCACATCATTATGGCAAGCTAATGTGCGGTATAATCCCCCATATTTTCACATTTCAATTCTTAAGGACAACAAAACTGATTTTCATGACAACCTTAAACAGCATCAAAAATGAAACGTGGTAAAATCTCTTAACCTTCCAGAAAACCTTTAAAACCTGGCTCTGCCAATTGGCCTGGGGGTTCTAATGAGGGCATTTCATATTGGAAGTGATCAGTAAGTGATCAATATCCTTTCTTAGACATCTTTGTTAATTTTGATGTTAATATTTATCATTTTAATAGTTTAATGTTTTACAATGCCATTTTTATCTTGTAAGCCACTAATAGTGAGATGGGCAGCATATAAATTTAATTATAAATAAATACCTTACCTTCCTACCGAATTGGTACCTATTTATGTACGTACATTTGCATGCTTTCGAACAACTAGGTTGGCAGGAACTGAGGTGAGGATAGGAGCTCACCCCATCACATGATGCTTGGGTCTCAAACCTGCCAGCTTTCCAGTTGACAAGCCTGGTGTCTTAACAACGGAGCCAGTGCACCACCTATATGGAAAGGTAGCAGCTCTCTATGGCGTCATGCTAGCCACCTGACCATGGAAATGTATTTGGACAGCACCAGCTCAATGGTCTTGAAATGGAGATGAGCACCTCCCCTTATAGTCAGCAATCTCTTCACAGTTTCTTAAATCTTAAAATCCTTGGAAGCTTATGCAATTCAGGGCAGCACCTGATCCAAGATTCCAAGAGTTCTCAGTAGGCACCAGATGTCTGAGGAATCCTCCTTTTAGATGATGTGATCTCCAGGCATGAACATGCTGTGAAAGCATTTGAAAAATAACTTTTTTAAAAATTTCATCCTTCCTTACATTCCTTACCATTTCATCATCTCATCCTCCTCGGTTTGCAGCATTTGTTTTGAGCTGAAGAGGTCTTCTGGTATTGATGGTATCTGCTGTATCATCAATTTTGCTGATCCTTGTTATAATACAATACACTTGATTTGGGCCTGTGAGGAAATATAGGACTGCATTAAGTCATAGGACTGCATCTTTGAAACTCATGCCACAAGCCACTTAATCATTTCTGTTGCTCTTCTCTGCACTCTTTCCAGAGGTTTGACATCTTTTTTTGTAGAGTGGTGACCAGAACTGAATGCAGTATTCCTTGTAGGGTCTTACTAACATTTTGTAAAGTGGTACTAGAACTTCACAGGATCTAGATTCTATCTAGCAGCTTTTTTGGCTGCTGCCTCACATGTTGGCTCATATTTAAGTGGTTATCTCTCTTGCAACAGTTAACCAAGTTTCACCTAGTTCAGTGATGGCTAACCTTTTTGCCATCATATGCCAGGAGCATGGGGAGCGTGGGGTGTGTGTGTGTCACTCATGAGCGTGCCCACACCATAATTCTATGTGCCCCACGCATGCGTGTGTGACCCAAGCCCCGGTCCCAGCATGCAATGGTCCAGTAGGCCCATTTTTCTTTCTCCCCAGGCTCCAGAGCCTTTCTAGGAACCTGGGGAGGGTGAAAATGGCCTTCTCCACCCCTCCTCGGAGGACCTCCGCTGGCCAAAAAGGCCCATTTCCGGCCTCCAGACAGCCTCCACGTCGGTGGAGAATGCCATTTTCGTCCTCCCCAGGTTCCTAGAAAGGCTCTGCTAGGGGACAGCAAAAAAAATACACCTTCCAGTCCCACCAGAAGTTGGCAAATGGGCCATTTCCAACCTCCAGAGGGTCTCTGGGGGAGGCCATTTTCACCCTCCCCAGACACCTAGAAAGGCTCTGGAGCCTGTGGAGAGAGAGAAACGGGCCTTCCCCACTACCCCCGAAACCTTCCGATGGCAGGAAACAGCCTATTTCCCTACTTCTGGTGGACCCACAAGGCCCGAAATCAGCTGGCCGGCGCATGCATGCATGCCGAAGCTGAGCTTGCGTGCCCACCGATATGGCCATAGTTTCATCATCACAGACCTAATCAATACCAAGTCTACGTTTATCTATGCTGAATTTCATTTTGTTAAATAGGTATGTGTGTGTGTGTGTGTGTGTGTGTGTGTGTGTTTTCTGAGGTTTTCGCGGGTGTTTGTATGTAGGTCTTTGGTTATTCGGGTCTTCTCCCACGTAAAATTGGAAGTGTCTTGGCGACATTTCGACGAAGTCTCATTCGTTATCTTCAGGCTGGTGTTCTCAACTTCGTGCTTCCAGGAGAACACCAGCCTGAAGATAACGAATGAGACTTCGTTGAAACGTCGCCAAGACACTTCCAATTTTATGTGGGAGAAGACCCGAATAACCAAAGACCTACATATATATATGTGTGTGTGTGTGTGTGTGTGTGTGTATGTGTATATGTATATGTTTGTGTGTGTGTATGTACATGTATATATGTATGTAAACACACACATACACACACACACATCAAATGCTTTCGTACCAATATCATTTGTCTCTCACAACCACTACTGGTAGTCTTTGACCTACAACTTAGTAACCATTCAAAGTTACAACAGCACTCAAAAAAGTGACTTACGATCATTTTTCACACTTATGACTGTTGGAACATCCCCATGGTCATGTGATCGAAATTTGCAACTTTCTGATAAAGTGAATGGGGAAGTCATGTTCACTTAACTGTGATAAGAAAGGTCATAACAACTGTCTCGCTTAGCAACCAAACATTTGGCCTCAATTGTGGCTGTAAGTCAAGGACTACCTGTACTGAAATTAAGCCTTTTTGCTGTGGCTGAAATGTCCGGGCGAAACAGGTTTTCAAACTTCTTTTTTTTTTAGAATGAGTTATGTCACCTATGAGGGGTCCTTGGTGCTCTCGAGTTTGCTTGTTTTCTTGCAGATGTATCATTACCCTAACTAGGTAGCTAGCACTGATGATGTTACCTAGTTAGGGTCATTTATTTATTATTTATTTATTATTAAAATTTATATGCCGCCCTTCTCCCGTAGGACTCAGGGCGGCTCACACAATAAAAACAACCACAGTAAAATACTAATGAAACTTCTGCAAGAAAACGAACAACTTCAGAGAGCACCAAGGACCCATTATTTCAACCCTGGGCTACAAATATTCTCCTTTATTCAGGGGTGAAGTCCAGCAGGTTCTGACAGGTTCTGGAGAACTGGTAGCAGAAATTTGGAGTAGTTCGGAGAACTGGCAAATAACACTTCTGGCTGGCCCCAGAGTGGGATGGGAATGGAGATTTTGCAGTATCCTTCCCCTGCCACGCCCACCAAGCCACACCCACCAAGCCACACCATGCCCCACTAAGCCACACCCACAGAACCAGTACTAAAAACCTTTAGATTTCACCACTGCCTTTATTGGTATGTCATCTATGCCTACCAACTCATTTGGTGGTTGCGTCCACCACCCCTAGGCTCAGATTAGTTTTTCTATCATGCTCCATAGGAGGGGAAAAAATGCACGAGCCACTTATTTATTTATTTTTAAATTTTGATTTATATGCCGCCCTTCTCCGGAGACTCAGGGCAGCTTAGAGGGGCGTTAAGCAATAGCCTTCATACTTTTGTATATTTTATACAAAGTCAGCTTATTGCCCCCACAAACCAGGTCTCAATTTACCTACCTTAGAAAGGATGGAAGGCTGAGTCAACCTTGAGCCTGGTGAGAATTGAACTTGCAGTAATTGCAGGCAGCTGGAACTAAATACTACCTTTAACAATAGCATTAGTCTGCTGTGCCACTCAGGCTCCATATTTAAATTCCATGGAACATGGAATAAAGCAGCAGCCATCTAGATTTCAGTTACATAGCAGAAAAGCTGCCTCAGTCTTCGGTGATTTTTGAATTCTGCTTCTATTACATTTCTCACCCCACTCTCTACTTTGAGAATGACAATAGTAGAGCGTTTGGTCTACAGGCAATGTTAAGACCATATTAGACAATGTTTTATTGCACGACCTAGACCAACTCACTTAATTTCTCAGTCTCTTTTCTGCTGTCTGGTAAAGAGGGATAATTACCCACTGTGCAGGGTTGTTTTAAGGATAAATGAGCTAACATTTGTTGCTCGGAGAAGAAATCCATTCTATAAATGGGAGAAACTAGTCTTATTAATTCCAAGGCAAAGCCCTCTATGGAGCTAATGGAACCATCTGTTATCATGACATCATTTCTTCTAAGCCTGGGAGTTATTGATGGAAGCTGTATATTTTTCAGGAGTCTGTTGTTCTACAGGAACCAAACTAAAAAGCTAAAGCTGCAGCAAGAAGGTAACTTCGTCAACTACTAGAAGCTCAGTACTTGCACCACAAGCCTTGAGTTACAGTAGGGACTGATCTGCCAAAGGATGGCAGATTGAAATTCCCATTGTAAATAAAGATGCTAAAATAGGAGTTCCCTGCCAGCAATATCTGATTAAATATTGTTCACTCTGATTTAAAACAACCTTTGTTGACTTCAGATTGGGGTGAAATCCAGCAGGTTCTGACAGGTTCTGGAGAACCGGTAGTGGAAATTTTGAGTAGTTTGGAGAACCGGTAAATACCACCTCTGGCTGGCCCCAGAGTGGGGAGGGAATGGGGATTTTGCAGTATCCTTCCCCTGCACACCGAACAAGCCAAATCCGCCAAGCCACGTCCACAGAAACAGTAGTAAAAAAATTTGAATTCCACCACTGCTTCAGAAATTTTTAATTGGGTATTTTAATTTTGGAGTTTTAACAAAACTGAGCCAAATTATTTAATACTTTTAAACTTTTTTAAATTCATGGTGTATTGTGTTTTTACTCTGGCTGTACACCACCCTGAGTCCTGCGGGAGAAGGGCGGTATAAAAATGTAATTAATTAATTAAATAAATAAATAAATAAATAAAGTCTGTACAAACCTTAGTTTATTAAATTAAATTAGTCTTTTTCAAATAAAGGCTGTTAATTAACTGCATTAACAGTTGCCAAGAATTCAAAGAATAAATAATCGTAATCTTACTATGGTTGGCAGGAAGCCCAGAAACAATTTGCAGGAAACTGAGAAGAGAACTAAGATCAGGACGCGAAGGAGAGTGAATGAAGTTGTTCTTCCTTAAATAGGCTAGGGGAGTGGCCAATTAGCCCCAAGCCTTACTCTCAAGGAGACCTCTTCCTGAGGAACCACTCCTGCCTTTTGGCAGCTCTGCACGCCTGTGCATCGAGAAGAGGCTCCTCCTCTTCTTCCTCTTCTCTTATGGGAGCTTCTAGAGGTTCTGAAGGCCCTGGCTGAATCCCGGCCTCTGGCACCACATCTTCTCCTGCCTCCTCATTGTCTGACTCGGGTGCCAGTTGCACAGGCTGCTGGCGCAGCACTACACCAGCCTCCTCGCTGTCGGAATCAGCTACTAGCTGCACAGGCCGCTGACGGGCCACAACAGGCTCTTCTTAGGGGGAAAAATCTGCCCCAACATTGAATTAAGTGTCATATATGAAAGCTATGTATAAATCCTGACCCAACATTTGCATATAGATTAAATCACTAGTCACTGCTTTTTGGTTAGCACATTAACCTCCATTCTCCTGGGATAGAACTTCTATGAAATATCCTAGTACTGTGTTCCCCGGCAAGCTCCAAATTAGAAGCGTTGCCAGAATATAGTTCTGAGCAGTGACTTGATGTCCAAGAACCAGCTGTCCTCCAATAAAGTTAATCTCAGCAAAGGAAGAATAAAAAGCTGAAGAATATGGTCCAGTGTTATTTTAACAGTAAAAACCAAAAACAGCAATAGACGAAGGAGACAATGGGAGCTGCTCTAATCTTCAGGTAAGCTGTTTGGGGAGACATAAACATAAGACACAGAACATAGAATAATAGAGTTGGAAGAGACCTTGTGGGTCTTATAGTCCAATCCCGTGCTGATGTAGGAGACCTATACCATTCCAGACAAATGGCTGCCCAGTCTCTTCTTGAAAATTTCCAGCACTCACAACTTCAGGAAGCAAGCATGACTAGGTGGCTCGAGTGGCTAAGACACTGAGCTTGTCGATCAGAAAGATCGGCAGTTCGGCAGTTCGAATCCCTAGTACAGGTCTCCTGCGTGAGCAAGGGGTTGGACTAAATGACCTCCAAGGTCCCTTCCAACTCTGTTACTGTTATTCACTGGTTAATTGTTCTCAATGTTAGGAAATTTCTCCTTAGTTCTAGGTGGGATCTCTCTTTAATGATCTTCCACCCATAATGTCTTGCCCTGTGCACAGGTGTTTTGGTGAATAGACCCAAAAGTGCTTTTTCAAAAGGCAACTGGAGTTTCTGGTTTTTCTTTTCTTCTCATCGAAGAAGCGTCTTCAGCTCTGAGAGAAACGTCTTCAAAGAAAAACCAGAAAGCCCAGTTGCTTCTTGAAAAAGCACCTTTGGGACAGGGGTGAAATACACTTCCTTCGCTACTGGTGAGCGTACGCGCATTCTCCATACATGAGCAGAGCCTTCTGCCCATGCACAGAGGGTCAAAAACAGGACATGATGATGGTGGGTGGGCGGAGCCTCCCATCCCCGGCGCTACCAGTTTGCCTGAGCCGGATAGAACCGGCTGAATTTCACCATTGCTTTGGAACAACCGTAACCTGGATGACTGAGAATCTCCATAGGCATTTGGTGAGTAGATCGACCCCTTCTTCTCTGTACCAATTTCTCAAGTACTAGAAGAACCACGATGGTGCAGTGGTTAGAGTGCAGTACTGCAGGGTACTTTTCCTGACTGCCAGCTGCCTGCAATTTGGCAGTTCAAATCTCACCAGGCTCAAGCTTGACTCAGCCTTCCATCCTTCCGAGGTGGGGACCCAGATTGTTGGAGGCAATATGCTGATTCTGTAAACCACTTAGAGAGGGCTGTAAAACACTATAAAGTGGTATATAAGTGTAACTGCTATTGCTATTGCTAAGACTGCTATCATATCACCCTTAATCCTTCTCTTTCTTAGACTAGACATACCTAGTTCCCTTAACCGTTCATTGTATGGTGTAGCTTCCAGACCCCTTATCCATCTTTGTTGCTCTTTTCTTCCCTCTTTCTAGGATCTCAACATCTTTTTTTCTTATTAACCTGTTTGGGAAGGGAGCCCAGAAAAGATTTACGATGCCTTCTTAACTGCAGACAAAAAGCCTAGCTTGCATTCTTTCAATCTTTTCAATCCTCTCGTCTTCTCAAATCATAGTGCAAAAGCCTAAGCAGCTGACACATATGTGGAAACATGGCAATAAATTTAAGCCATCAGGGCAAAGAACAGAGTAAAGTTTTTGATCTGTGGATGTGCTATAGATAACCTCATCAAGAGTCTGCCCTTAATTTTTCTCCAGGGAGCTAAAGAAGAAACTTAGCTACCTGGATTTGCATGTTTGGGGGCAACGAATGAAAATGAATTAGTCTCGCTCCTATTCTCAAAGGAATTCAGATGGCACAACTTCAGGGTGGCAATCCGATACATAATCAAGGAAAGGATTCCAGGATTACCATATTTTTCGGAGTATAAAACGCACCGGAGTATAAGACGCACCTACCTTTTTGGTGAAGAAAAAGAAATCTCCCTCTGCCTCTGAGCAATTTTGCCTCGTTGCAGCAAACAGCAAACAGCCTGCTTTATTTTCATTTTTTGTTTTCAGCATAGCTTGATTAGCACAAGGAGAAAAAAAATCTGCTCCAGCAATTTATCTCTTTGCAGCAAGCAGCAGAGCCCTGTGCAAAACAGCTGAGAGCAAATCAGCTGAGAGTCAGGAGGCCAATCCAATCAACTTGTGCTAATTAGGCTGTGCAGAAGCTGAAAGGAGCTGTTTCTTCTTGCTGTTTCCTTGCAAGGAGGTAAATTGCTGGGAGGCAGAGGCCAAAGGATCGGGGCCAGTGAGTGGGCGGGGCTACATTCGGTGTATAAGACACACGTAAATTTTCACCCCCTTTTAGGGGGGAAAAAGGTGTGTCTTATACTCTGAAAAATATGGTACATTATATCCCACAATTAACAGTCTCATTTTACAGGTAGTCCTCAACTTACGACCAGAATTGAGCCCAAAATTTTTGTTGCTAAGCGAGACCAATGTTAAGTGAATTTTGCCCCATTTTACAACCTTTCTTGCCACCATTGTTAAGGGAATCACTGCAGTTGTTAGGTTAGTAACACGATTGTTAAGTGAATCTGGCTTCTCCATTGATTTTGCTTGCAAAAATCAGAAAGTTGCACAAAGGGATCACATGACCCCGGGACACTGCAAGCGTCATAAATATGAGTCAGTTGCCAAGCATCTGAATTTTGATCACATGATCATGGGGATGCTGTGAAGGTCGCAACTGTGAAAAACGGTCAGCAAGTTACTTTTTTCCATTGTAACTTTGAATGGTCACTAAATGAACTGTTGTAAGTCGAGGACTACCTGTATTTAAATCAGTTTAATGAAAACATTGTCTTAAAGCAAGTCTAGGTAACTTTCCTAAGGCCAAAACTCTCAGTGGAAGCTGTTTGGCTGGCGATGTCATGAGTAGGTGGAATCAAAATATTTGGAGGGATGGAGGTTTAATTTTCACCCAGCAAAAATCAATCTCTATTGTTAGATCAGAACATGTACACAGGCCATTGCATTCAACTAAAAATGTAGATTGATGTTGATTAAACATCAGCAAAGATTTTTTTAAAAAAAAATGATAAAAATGGAATAAAAGCAGGGACAGAAAGAGACAGAGACAAAAGGCAAAAACTGACATTATTTAGGCTATTTATGTATCTATCAAAAGGAAAAGAAGTTTCCAAAACCACAGGAAACAATAATGGGTAATCAGCATAGATGGTTTCAAAGGGCTTAATCCTTTTTTGCACATAATGGAAGCAGGATAGAGATGAAAACTAGTAATTTCCTCTATTTTGCACCACAAAGGAAACAATCTGGGGGATGAGGATGATGCCTCTAACAACATATTAAGGAGATCAATTATTGCTCTCCAATCTTACTTTCTCCTACCAGGTGATGTCTAAATGACAATGCTTAGCATGATCCAAATTTGGAAACCACAAAGCTCGCGGGGGGAGGGAATTCAGCAGAGTCCTCTCTGGTGACTTCCCAGATTTTAGTCAGTGTCCCTGTTTCCCTCATACAAAGCACAAAGAGAAAAGGTGACCTTTAGTTAATGGTGGTATTCTACCAATTCTGACAGGTTCGGGAGAACCGCTTGCTCCGATTTTCATCCATGAGCGCATCAGTTCTCTATTTCTTTGAAGTGGGCCTGCCTGCCAGCCCCTGCATTATACTTACCTATATTTCTGCTTCCAAAGCCCAGCTGATCAGGGTGGCAGAGTGGATTGCCACTCCTCAGCTGTTTCCTTTCTCTCAGCAATGTGGAAGTCCAATTTTTGGCAAAGTGCGCACATGCACAGAGCATGTGTCTGGCACACGCATGCTCAGCAAACCAGTTGTTAAACCGGTAGGATCCCACCACTGCCTTTAGCCAAAAGAAATAGCTTACCTCTGCTTACACTGAGGGATCCTTGATGCTCTCTGAGCTTACTTGCTTTCTTGCAGGCATTTTGTTACCCAGCTACTGATCATGAGCACCGATGAAGTTACTTAGTTTGGGTAATGTTCTGCCCCAGCTACGGACCCCAAAGAACACAGCACACACAAAGTTTGTGGCCGTTGACGGGCCACAACGGGTAATGAAACATTGGCAAGATATCAGTCAAGGTCAGGGAGCACGAACGAACCCTCATTTCAACCCTGAGCTACAAATATTCTCCTCTGTCTGCTTTCATTGCTAACAAAAAGGATCTACTTCAACTTTCATTATTTTTAACCGATTAAAAAAATATTAAATTTCCAAGGAAATTTTCATATTATAGGATCACATTGGCTTTTTTGGCAGCTGCAGCACACTGCTGGCCCATATTTAAGTGATTTTCTGCTAGGACTCCAAGATCCCTCTTGCAGTTACTACTATTGAGCCAAGTGCAATCTACTCTATACCTGTGCATTTGGTTTCCTTATCTATATTTTGAACTTTACTTTTCTCACCATTGAATTTCTTTTGTTCGATACTCTAGGATCAGTCTTCAAGTGTGTCAAAATCCTTCTGTATATTGGACCTATCTTCTGAGGTGTTGGCTATTCCTGCCAGCTTGGTGTCATCTGCAAATTTGATGAGTTTCCCTCCTATCCACTCATCTAAATCATTGGTGAAAGTATTGAAGAATACTGGGCCTAAGACAGAGCATTAAGTTAGAACTTTAGGCCGAGCAGAAGTAACTGGTCCAAAGCCATTCAGTACAGTGGTGGGATTCAAAAAATTTTATGACCGGTTCTGTGGGCATGGCTTAGTGGGCGTGGCTTGACAGGCATGGCAGGGGAAGAATTCTGTAAAATGTCCATTCCCTCCCCACTCCAGGGGAAGGATTCTGTAAATTCTCCATTTCCTCCTGATCAGCTGGGACTCAAGAGGCAGAGAATAGATAGGGGCGGGGCCAGTCAGAGGTGGTATTTACCGGTTCTCTGAACTATTCAAAATTTCCTCTACTGGTTCTCCAGAATTCGTCAGAATCTGCTGAATACCACCTCTGCTCCAGTGTATTGAATAGAGATTTGAAATTATGCCCCTTCAGTCAAAGTCCCAACACTTTAACTACTACACAAGATTGCCACACTACCTCCTTTTTCAAACCTAAATGCCAACTGCTGAAATAACGATGGAAAAAAAGTCGTTGCCCAGTTCATGCAACTCATTGATCTGTATCGTTTAAATCTGATCTTGGATAAACTGTATACTCCAACTGCTTATTGATCCAGATCAGTTTTTTTCTGAAATGGAAGCAAGTTTCTACTTTGAAAAACCTGTCTCTTGTTTTTCTCTAGGCCCTTTTGTGGAAATGCAATACCCGAGAACAAATCCACGTCAAAAGCCTTGTGAAAAATCACATTTGGGTCTTATTCTCTGCAGAGGGCAGGGGTATTATGAAGCCATCCAGAAAATAAGTGTGGACTGTATCCTTTTGCAAAACCTCTGCCTGGGATTTTTCAATATCCTAAAATGGTCGTTCGTGATACATGTCAAGCACAGAATAAAGGCAGAAAATAGAGGGGTGGGGGAACAAAACCCTTTAAAATTCTCTCAAGTATTGATGAATCGATACATAAATCCAATTCATGGAGCACAACAACAAACAGCTGTGAAGACAGAGCAGATTTTTCAAGGTTTCTTGGTTTGTTTTGTTTTTTGCTGTAACAAGTGGCTATTTTAATAAACTATTTTAATAAACAATAAATGTAATATATAATAATAAAAATAGTTTTAATAAACTATTTTAATAAAATTAGCACTCACTCTTATTTGGATCTTTTACTTGATTTGGATATGGAGAAAATCTGCCACCTCGCAGACAGAGTATTGCCTCATTCCAATACAGGTCCTTGGCTTAGAACAGTTCGTTTAGTGACCATTCAAAGTTACAACAGCACTGCAATAAGTGACTTACGACCGTGTTTCACAACTACGACTGTTGCAGCACCCCCATGTCCTGATCAAAATTCAGATGCTAGGCAACTGACTCATATATATGACGGTCACAGTGCCCCTGGGTCATGGGATCCCCTTTTGCAGCCTTCTGACAAGCAAAGTCAATGGGGGGGGGGGAGCCCGATTCACTTAATAACCCATGTTTCTAACTTAACAGCTGCAGCGATTCACTTAAGAACGGCAGACAAGGAAAAGTTGTAAAACGGGACAAAATGCGCTTAACAAATATGAGAAATGTTGGGCTCGATTGAGGTCATAAGTCAAGGACTACATATATCTAGTTTGCTTGGAGCTCTCCCTTTAGGATTTGAAAAGAGAAATTGTATGTTTGGGAGAGGGAGGGAGGGAGGGAGGCAGAGAGAGGGAGGGAAGGAGGGAGAGAGGAGGGAGGGATAGAGAGGAGAGAGAGAGGGAGGGAGAGAGGGAGGGAGAGAGAGGGAGGGAGGGAGAGAGAGAGGGAGGGAGAGAGAGGGGTAAGGGGGGAGAGAGAGGGAGAGGGAGGGAGAGAGAGGGAGGGAGGGACAGAGAGAGGGAGGGACAGCGAGAGGGGGAGAGGGGGGAGAGGGGGGAAAGAGAGGGAGGGAGGGAGAGAAGGAAAGAGAGAGGGAGAGAGTGGGGAGAGAGGGGGGAGAGAGGGGGGAGAGAGAGGGGGGAGAGAGAGAAGCATAAATAAATAATTATTTGTGTATTGTGCAGGCCTTTAAATGAACCATGTCCCTTTTTCTTATCCCAACGTGATTATGGAAGATAACAAAAAAAACCAGATGGCTAGGAACATGGTTGAAACGGACCCCCGATGTGCGCATTTCTGGCTGGTTTTAATCAGCCCAGTTGGGGAGGTAGTTCCGGATTTCAAGTTTCTTGCTTCCAAGAAGCTTCCCAGCCACACAAGTCACGAGCCAGCGATGCGAAAGGATTTGTTTTCTCTCCGCCTGACCTGGCAATGCTCGCCGCAGTGGCTCAGCTGGCAAAGTGTCCACTGGGGAAATCTCTGGAAACTCTCCACCGGCCCACCACAACCTTTCTGTGTGCTGTGTGCTAATAGCTCACTTGGCACATGGGTCTGTTTGTTTAGGCAGGGTCAGTAAAAGCTGGGCAGAGGCCTGAGGAAAGATGTCACACTCAGCGTACCCAAGCCATTTGCAGTGGGCTCTCTCTCTCTCTCTCTCTCTCTCTCTCTCTCTCTCTCTCTCTCTCTCTCTCTCTCTCTCTCTCTCTCTCTCTTCTCCAGTGAGGCTGAATTAATCTTGAAGGAGACTTGCAATGCATCTACAGGAAGTCACAGGCAGTCCTGCTTAGTTAAATTTGGTGGGGCTGAGGGTGAACATCTGCCTGGGACTTTTGTGCTCCCATCGCTGGAGGGAAGAGTCATCTGCACTAAAGCGCTGAACTGAAAGGAGAAAGTCACCAGCCCCTTCCCCTCAACACCTCCTGGCTTCTCAGGTCAAGGAGAAGCAAGCTCTCACATGGAGGTCTGCTCCATGGTGAAGCTTCAAGAAGCTAGGATAAATGAATTTTCTCACCCCGAGGGAAGGCTGCAGTACATTCTGGGAAAGATTTGGGCCAGAGATGCAGGGCATTATATTAGAAGAATGTAAAAAACTTCAAGTGCATTTCCTTCAAAAACTTCAAGTGCATTTCCAGGAGCAGAATATTGTAGTTCAGAAAAGTGGCTGCCTATAAAGAAGGAGAAAGGATGCGGTGGCTCAGTGGCTAAGATGCTGGGCTTGTCGATCAGAAGATCAGCAGTTCAGCAGTTCGAATCCCTAAGTGCTGCGTAATGGTGTAAGCTCCCGCTACTTGTCCCAGCTTCTGCCAACCTAGTTCAAAAGCAAGTAAAAAATGTAAATAGAAAAATAGGGACCAACTTTGGTGGGAAAGTAACAGCACTCAGTGCACCTTCGGCATTTAGTCATGCCGGCCACATGGACAGTGCTGGCTCCTCAGCTTAGGAATGGAGATGAACACCACGCCCTAGAGCCGGAAACAACCAGCATGCATGTGCATGGGAAACCTTTACATTTACCTTATAAAGAAGGAGAATGGCAATTTTTCCAGACCAAGTATTGCTTTTGGGATGCTAAGGAACAACATCTTTCAAAAAAGTGGGCAGAACATTTTTTTTGCAGATGAAGATTATAAAATGAATTGTCTTTGGTAATTTCCCCTACCTACCATGTGAACAATGGCAGTTTAATGCCAACCCCTGGAGAAAACTACAAGGAGTGTAAGAATCAAAGATTTTGGACTTTATTTATGCCACTCACCTGTAAACAATCCAGAATCTAAAATTAGCCAACTTGTATCATGGAAGAAAGATAGGAGGAAAAAATGCTAGAAATCTGTTGTGTATATGAGTGTTTAAAATCTGTGGGCAACTTTGGAACATTTCCAAGTGGTTTTTGTGATGCCAATATAAAATTATTTGACATTGCTTCCTTCTGTAATTTTAAAAAATTATCCAGTCTAGTCTTGGCGTTTCTTAGTGGTCTTTAATCCACATATTACTTGGTTTTTTTTTCCAAATTGCTCAAAGTCAGCTAGGTGCTATCACTTGTTATGACTCTGAAAATCAGGGTATCCTTCAAAATATTACGGTGCAAAAGAATTTGAAGTGCCAATCCTCTTCCTCTAATATAAAGATAACAAAGATAACCTAAAGGCAAAAATGCCTATTTTTTTTCTTTCTGTCCATTCTTGAAGATTGGCTGAACAAGTCCCTGAAGTTTTCTTGGCAATATTTTTCAGAAGTGGTTTGCCACTGCCTCCTTCCTAAGGCTTAGAGAAGGTGACTGGCCCAAAGTCACCCAGCTGGCTTCATGTCCAAAGTGGGACTAGAACACACAGTCTCTTGATTTAATTGTTATACCCATCTGATTTTCAAAAAAAAAAAAAAAACCTCTCTATAAATTAAGTTAGGAAAATACAAGCCATGAAAATGAAAACCTGATTTGGAAAGATAGTGTACACACTTTAAAAAAATAAAATGCTTTTAGGAAACAAAGAGTTTGGAAGTCATTTACTTGTATGCCAATATGTAATATTTTCTAATAGAAGAATTGTATTGGTTTAAACTTTGAACTGCAATATAAAGAAACAGGGTTATGTTCAGGGGTGAGATTCCGCCGGTTCAGACCAGTTCGAGCAAACTGGATGCTAATTTTATATCTGGTTCGCCAAACCCGCCCACCTGCCCTGCCCCTCCCAGGTGTCTCCACGCGGCCTGTTTTGGATGCCAGGTAAGTGCAGTGTCTCTGCAGAACCTCTGGGAGAGTGAAAAACGGGCCTCCCAGAAATTCCAGAAGTCTGGAATTTCTGGCTTCCAGAGGGCCTCCGGAGCCCAGGAGGGCTGTTTTCATCTCCCAGAAGCTCGAGGAAAGCCTCTGGAGCTTGGGGAGGGAGAAAACTCCCTCCCCCTTCACTGTGGTGCAGGAGGCCAAGTAGGCCACGCTCACCATGACCACGCCCACCCAGCAACCAGGCAGAGAAATGGTTGCTAAAATTTTTGAATCCCACCCCTGGTTATGTTGACTAAGAAGTGTTACCTTTGATTGATCCTCTCATGCGGAAAGCTTTTCAATTTTTCCCCCCATTAAAATTACAGGGAAAATATAAAGCTATGCTTGACCTTGTTGGGGGAGAAACAATCTATTATGTCCACTTGGGAAAAAATTTTTTTTAAAGAAATTCTTTTTGTAGAAGAAGGCGTGAAGGTTCACTCACTGATAATATGGATGGAGGCGCAAAACCCATTTTGCTAAAACCTCTTACTGTTAATTGAAATCAGAGCTTTTTCTTTTGATGGGCAAACTGCTGGAAGAAAAAAAAGTCATGCAATTGTGTTTTCTGTACATAATTGCAGTCTATTTTATGTATAAAGATGGGGGGGGGAATTGGTGTTAGTGCTACCTACAATGGAGGAATGTTTGGTAAAGATGACACAACTTGCAGAGATGGCTAAATTAACTTCTTCTTTGATCAGAGAAAAGACAATGTCTATGCTTATTGCTGACTGGAAACCCTTAAAGCAGGGGTGAAATCCAGCAGGTTCTGACAGGTTCTGGAGAACCAGTAGTGGAAATTTTGAGTAGTTTGGAGAACCGGCAAATACCCCCTCTGGCTGGCCCCAGAGTGGGGTGGGAATGGAGATACTGCAATATCCTTCCCCCAGGAGTGGAGAGGGAATGGGGATTTTGCAGTATCCTTCCCCTGCCACGCCCACCAAGCCACACCCACAGAACCAGTAGTAAAAAAAAATTGGGTTTCACTACTGCTTTAAAGGGGTGTTTCTTTTTGTGTGTAAAACAGAAATTAAATGAAGTCATGATTTATGGTTGTGATGGTTAGAATAGATTATAGAAGGAAAGGAGTTATGAAAGAGTAAGAGGTAAACCTATAATTGTATTTATAACTGCTGTAAAGAAGATCAGAAACTGCTTTATATCTTTTTTCTTTTCTTTTTCTTTTTTTTCTTCTTTTTTTTGCTTTTCTATTATTCATTTTTTTGTCTTGCACTTTAAGATTTCTTTCTTTTTTAATTTATTTTATATCTCTTTCTTACTTTGTATTAGCTTGTTTCAGTTCTTTTATTTCTTTCGAAAAATCTTTAATAAAATTATATTAGAAGCCAAATCTTACTATTAAAATATGGCAGAAAAAATGATTCATTTTAAGAAGCACAATACTTGGCTTCCTCTAATAAAAATAAGGATATACTGTAACTTGTTATGCCTTTGTGAAGTAGAAGGTAACTATTTTCAATCCGTACAATCCCCAACTGCTTAAAATTCAAAAACACCCCAAACTCACAATCTAAATTTAATATTATGGCATGAAATCTTAAAGAACAGAAAATCTGATCTGATCAGGAGAATATTAGGAATTTTTGCTGCCGTATGTTTGATAAGAACAAAAATGACTATTACATTGTATTTGGCCACAACAAAAAGCCAAGTATATTAATTTTTACTCAATAACATCTGATTTCCTACGTATTACCCACTCAGTTCCCTGAGTTATTTCTCCCCTAAAATCTAACCTTGGCAATTTTAAGATGGGCAAGTTTCCAGAGTTGAGAAATACTGATGTAAAATCCTGAAGGGCACAACAAGGATTTAGTACAAATCGGGGGTGGGTTCTAAATTTTTTTATTACCGGTTCTGTGGGCGTGGCTTATTTTGTGGGCATGGTCATGTGACAATTATTTAGGATTTAGCAGAGGTACTGGTCTACCAGGCTTTTAACTGCTTGCAGAGCTGTACCTATCTACCCATTTATTTTTGCAGGCACTGATCTACTCATGTATTTTTGCAGGCACTGGTCTACCCATTTATTTTCTTTTAACACTGATCAGCCCTTTGAAGCCCCTGGCAAGAATTTAAACAGTTTTTTTCCCTCTAGCCATCAGCTGGGACTCAAGAGGCAGCAATAGATTGGGGGTGGGGCCAAATTAAAAGTAAGAATAATGCGGGGGGTGGGGCAGCGCAGGGGGGAGCGGGAGGGCAGAACCGGTTCCGTGATGTCATATCGTCACCGCTACCGGCTCGGGAGAACCAGGGAAACAGGGAGGAACCCACCACTGGTACAAACTGAGCAGAGAACATCTAGAAGGGTCTGTGAATCCAAAGGATGATGGGGTGTATTCATCCAGCAATGGCTGCAGGAGTATTTCTAGAGACATTCAGTCAAGATGATGGCCATGCCCATGATCACAATCACACAATTGAACCCTGGCTTTTTTTTTTTTTAACAATAGGCAACATATGTTTCGAAAAAAAGGGAGGAGGATAGGGCTTCAATCTCCTTAAGGAAATCAACCATTACTGTTCTTTGGAAGGACAGCTACTGAAGCTGAAGTTCAAATATTTTGTCTGCCACATGAGAAGGAAGGACTCATTGGAAAAGGTCTTGATGTTGGGAAAGATGGAAGACAAGAGGAGACAGCGGCGGCAGAGGATGAGATGGTTAATGTCATCAACAAGGGTTTGGGCAGACTCCAGGAGACAGTGGAGGACAGGAGAACCTGGCATGCTATGATCCATAGGATCACCAAGACGTGGACACAACTTAGTGACTGAAAAACAACAAGGGCTTCAGTGGTGGGTTGCTCCCCGTTTGGTCCGATTCTTGCGGACTGGTAGTAAAAGCAGTGGGAGGTTCCGCCCACATTCCCGGACATCATCATGCCAGAAGCTTTTGTGCATGCACTCATCATTGCACTGATTTCTACAATATGAGTGATAAACTGGACCACTTTCCATACCTTAATAAGGAAATGGGTGAAGGAATCTAGTTCATATACACACTTCGTATCTACATTTCTTCTGGAATCCTCCTTAAAATTTGATATACTTCCTGACCTAAGTAAGTATGAAAAAGACATATGGTTTCTTGTTTTTCATATAATTTTAGTTGTCGGTAGCCACCCAGAATCATGAATTTGAGACTTATAAATTGAAATAATAAATTAAAAATTTAAAAATCATTGGGACCCATGCTACAGTTGCCTTCACAAATCTTCTCCTTTCAGTAGAGTACTGTAAGATGTTGACTTTGCCTCCTAAACTTTAAGAGTTGTTAGCACCCTTCAAGGAGAAGGTTGGGCATTCATTTCCAGCTCCCACTGAGACACTCTTGTAATGAATGGTTTCTTTAGGGCTCTAACATGCTGGGTATGTTCCACTGTTTCTTTTGGTTGGCTTGATGGAAACAGCATGATGCTGCTTCTTTTTCAGACCAAAGATGGAATGAAGAAAACCAAGTCCTTGGAAAACTAAGAATTCCAACTAAGAAAACAGCCAGCTAAAAGCAAACATATGTCTTAATGTTGAGAAAAAGAGTTAAAATTATGAGGGCTAAGAAACTAATCTCTTTATAGATCCCAAAGTATTTGGTCTGATGTTTCAGATATTGCTAACTCTACATGGGTCAACTTTTACAAAGCTGAAGCTTGTAATTTGGCAGTCACTGGAGAGGCACAGGATCCCCATAGATTAGGGGTGATTCCTTTACAACCTGTGGACTTCAACTCCCAGAATTCCTGAGTCGGCAAACACCCAAACTTTGATGTGACTGTAATGCTGCTGCATGGTTGTAAGAGCAAGGAATTGTCTTAAATCACTTGTCTCCAGAAGATGTAGTGGGTTTTAAGAAGAGACTGGACAACCATTTGTTCAGGGCTTCCCGTTTAAGCAGGGAGCTGTACTACAAAAGGGGTCCCCAAACCCTGGGCCCTGCCCCATTGCCAGGCCATGGCCTATTTGGAACTGAGCCATGAGAGTGGCAGGCTGGCATGCACGCATGTGCATGCCAATCAACTTTGCTGGCACGACTGTGCCCACACGTGCACACCTCAACTTGCACAAGTTAAGCTGCACATGCATGCATGTGTGGGTGTTTGCATGTGTGTATACAAGTTGAGTTGTGTGCGCACACATGCATGCTGGTCCTCCATTCACACGGCCTGGTTCCCCTCCACACACACACCCTGCTGGGCCACCAAGCTGCAAAGGTTGGGGACCGTTGGACTAAAGATTTCCAAGGTCCCTTCCAACTCTGTTATTCTGTTATTGTAACTTCGAATGGTTGCTAAACAAATTGTCATGAGTCAAGGACTCCTAGTAATCATGTAAATATATACTAGCCAGGAATCAGCAGCCTGGGGTCTTGTTAATGTTTTACGCTTTAAATCCCATCAATTTTATCCAGTTTGCCAATGGCAAGAGATTATACAGATAGCTGTTATGTATAAACTGGATTGACAAAATCAGAAATGAGGAGGTGATAAGCTGCCTGGGAAAGCAAAGGGAAATCATCAAAACCATTAAAAAGCAAAAGTTAGAATATTTTGGACATGTGATGGAACACCCAGAAAAATACACCATACTTCACTTAATCCTCCAGAGAAAGATTGAAGGCGAACGAGGTCCAGGCAGAAGAAGAACATCATGGCTTCAAAATCTAAGGGACTGGTTTGGACAAAACTCAGCAGCACTTTTTTGTGCGGCTGTTGATAAAAATAGGATTGCCAATATGATCGCCAATGTCCAATGATAGAAAGCATCCATATCATATCATATCTTTGCTACTGCTCCTAGTTTCCTGATTCCATTCTACTTAGCATTTATTTTGTTCTAATGAATTAATGAGGATATGCTTAGATATATCCTAATATACAGTATACATCATAAGATTTAGGTCAAACTCACACCGAGCAGATGATTTACATCAGTGGTGGGTTTCAAAAATCTTTACTACCGATTCTGTGGGTGTGGCTTAGTGAGAGTGGCAGGAGAGGGATACTGTAAAATCTCCATTCCCAGCCCACTCCAGGGGAAGGTTACTATAAAATCCCCATTTCCTCCTGATCAGCTGGGACCTCCAGCTGGGACTCGGGAGGTAGAGAATAGATAGGGGCGGGGCCAGTCAGAATTTTTACTACCGGTTCTCCGAACTACTCAAAATTTCTGCTACCAGTTCTCCAGAACTGGTCAGAACCTGCTGAAACCCACCTCTGATTTACATGCTGAACAGATCAGATTCACATAATGAAGAAAAGAGAGAAATGCCTTTCCAACTTTAAGGTGGGATTTTAGTAATATGAAAAGTTATAATGATGGATCAAAGCAGAGTGGTAAAACATTTGTTTTAGAAGCAGAAAGTCCTGAATTCAAACAGGTAGACTGTTTCAACTCCCAAACAAAGACAATTGCCATCTAAGTTTATTTCCTATATTTCAAAGAACAGTGTCCAGGAATGAGAACTATTAGATCTTTACTGCAAAAATGCAGACAATTGGCATTTCAGAGTGAGTTTTATTCATCTTTTTTTCTGCCATTTTGTGTACAGTTCTGGTACTTCTATTAGGAAAGGACATGAGCAGGACTCTGAAGGTCCTTTCCTCTGGTCCATAAAAATAGAGGCATTAATTATAGAAAAGAAGCACATCTATGCGATTCCATTAGGCTTGATGCAGAATAACAAAGGAATACAGCTGATGAGAAAATCATGTTATTGTTTTATGTGAAGAAATATGGCATGCGGTGACCTTTTCAACAAGCCACACAAAGAAATTGTAGGGGGGGAAATGCAGTGGAGTGTGTCACTTACATATTTTGAAAAAGTAACTTTTCTGTTATTAGGAAAGACCAGTAGGAAGTATTCTTCTATGATGCTTTTCTTTCTATTTAATAATAATGTAGAAAGCCGTAAATATTAGGGTGACATGTCTATGGAGATTCTCAATGATCTATGTCATGGGTATCCCAAAGCTGCTTTTTCAAAAGGCAACTGGACTTTGTTTTTAGAATAGAATAACAGAGTTGGAAGGGACCTTGGAGGTCTTCTAGTCCAACCCCCTGCCCAGGCAGGAAACCCTACACCACTTCAGACAAATGATTATCCAACCTCTTCTTAAAAACTTCCAGTGTTGGAACATTCACAACTTCTGGAGGCAAGTTATTCCACTGATTAATTGTTCTAACTGTCAGAAAATTTCTCCTTAGTTCTAAATTGCTTTTCTCCTTGATCAGTTTTCATTTCTCCTTGAAGACGTTTCAGTTCTCATCCAAGAACCTGATTCAGTTCTGACTGAATTTGCTTTTTGAAAAGGCATCTTTGG
Organism: Masticophis lateralis; assembly: GCA_030761175.1. Lineage (NCBI taxonomy): Eukaryota > Metazoa > Chordata > Lepidosauria > Squamata > Colubridae > Masticophis > Masticophis lateralis. The sequence goes on along the minus strand of JAUDYJ010000003.1, from coordinate 19,112,827 downwards.
GACATCCAAATTATGGATGTTTCTTGGCTGGCTGGCTGGCTGGCTGGGGAATTCTGGGAGTTGAAGTCCACTCCCCTTCAAGCTGCTAAGGTTGAGAACCACTGGTGCAAGCAATAAATATAAACCTATACACAGAGAAAATTGTGCGCTTACAATCAGAGCGATAATGGTGTTGGTTCCCAGTTCAAAGGACAAAGATGACAAATGTGTTCAGTCTTTAGGTGAATGAAGAGAGGAAGGCATTCATGTGTAGACATTAAATCAGAGGTGGGTTTCAGCAGGTTCTGACCAGTTCTGGAGAACCGGTAGCGGAAATTTTGAGTAGTTCGGAGAACCGGTAGTAAAAATTCTAACTGGCCCGGCCCCCATCTATTCTCTGTCTCCCAAATCCCAGCTGATCAGGAAGAAATGGAGATTTTACAGTATCCTTCCCCTGCCACGCCCACCAAGCCACACCCACCAAGCCACACCCACAGAACCGGTCGTAAAAAATTTTGAAACTCACCACTGCATTAAATAAATGTATGATGTAATGGCCCAATTGAACCGGCCCAATTGAACCTGAATCAAGTCCTCAGTTGGCGACAATAAAATCAAATCTTCAAGCCATAGTTTGTGCTGATTGGGCGTTGCACCATTTCAATCCAAACCACCATCATAGCTTCTGTGCTGCTTATTGTTTTCTTCTTATTAAGTTTTATCTGAGGAGTAAGCCCTCTGTGTAATATTTATTTGGATTCCCATCCTTCCAACATTTCATATCTCCAGAGATACAATATAATATAGATTGCCTTGTGCCTGATCCTGTTTTGAGAAAGGGATCCACAGGCCCGCAAACGGATTTCGAACTGCTCTCAAAAATACTAAGAAAGCAATCCATACTGACTGAGTCTTAATAATTCCACTAAATGTAAATATCCAGAATTTTCAGTTGTCTTGCTAAGAATTATAGGTACAATTGCAATTCACAGATTTTTCGAGCAGCCTACTTATGACCAGTCTATCTGGGCATTTCAAGAGTTGCAATCCAATGGCATTCAGCAGTCATTTTCAAACTTGGCAACTTTAAGATGTAAACTTCCAGAATTCCCCAGTCAGCATTCCAGAGGATACCAGGAGGTGATAACCATTAGAAAGATAATGGAATTATGAATATTTAAAACTCAACCGGAGCAATTTTGCAACATCTGGAGGAAGTTTTCCTTATGCAGAAAAAGAAAGACTTGTTACCTTTACGTTACCTTAAACTTGTGCATTCGGGGGAATCACGTGATTCAAGATTTTTTCTCTATAACACCACCTGTACTCCAGAAATCTGGATGGCTCCCATCCTGATACTGTTCCAAAAATCTTTGAACATCTGGCTGTTCTCCTTAGCCTTTGGGTAGGGGTGTTGCTGAACCCTGGTATATTTCTTCTTTTGCTTAACGTGTGTACTCCCCCCCCCCCCCCCCCGGAAATGCACAATTGTTCTTGCTTTTTTTTTAAAAAAAATAGGCAACCCAGAATTTATTTATTTATTTATATTCTGGCTTTATTATTTTTAAAAATAGTGCAAGGCAACAAACACACACAATACTTCTTCCTCCTCTTATTTACCTGACAACCACAACCCTATGAGGTGAGTTGACAGAGAGAGTGAGCTGGCTTCCATACTTAAGAATAACAAAAATAACCGAATAACAGAAGGAACCTTGGAGGTCTTTTAGTCCAACCCCCTACTCAAGCAGGAAACCCTATAGATCATTTCAGAGAAATGGTTGTCCAATCTCTTCTTAAAAATATCCAGTGTTGGAGCATTCACAACTTCCGGAGGCAAGCCATTCTATTGATTAATTGTTCTAACTGTCAGGAAATTTCTCCTTAGTTCTAGGTTGGTTCTCTCTTCGATTACTTTCCATCCATTGCTTCTTGTCCTGCCTTCAGGTGCAAATAGGTTGACCCCCTCTTGTTAGCTATTGAAACACTGCTATCATGTCACTCCTAGTCCTTTTCATTAAACTAGACATACCCAGTTCCTGAAACCGTTCTTCATATTTTTTAACCCCCAGGATCCTAATCATCTTTGTTGCTCTTTTCTGTTTTATTTCTGGAGTCTCAACTTCTTTCTTGTATCATGGTGACCAAAATCAGATGCAATATTCCAAGTGTGGCTGTCAACTTCGCACCGAACCTGGCAGCAGCCATTTTTCCATCCCTCAGTTGCCACACAGAGGGGGAAGTGGAGGAAGGAGGTTGGAATGCCTTACTAGACATAACAGAGCACTTTCTCATGAGAGCCAAGGCCATCTCTACAGGCAATGGATAAGGTCAGGGAAGGAGTGCCTGGAGAGTCCACCAATTAACTCAATTGACCAACGTGACCAACGAGATGGGATTATTTCCTAGTTTAATTATACTGAAACTGCGGGAAAGATTTAGAATTGGTTTTCCTTTGAAGCTGTGCCGATATGATGTACTCGATAAAGAAGACCTTTGAGAAGGATCCTAGTCTCAGAGTTCTGATTTGCTTGTGTTTGTTAGTCGGAGCCTTGACAGTGGCCTTATCAGGGCATTATAAAGTGGTACTACTAACACTTCCGATGTTCTTGATTCTATCCCTCTGTTAATGCAGCCTAGGATTGAATTGGCTTTTTTGGAAACTGTAGCACATTGCTGCTCATTCTTAAATAGTTGTCTACTAGGACTCCTAGATCCTCTCACAGTTGTTGCTGTTGAGCCAGGTATCACTTATTCTATACCTGTGCATCAGGCAGGACTAGAACTCCCAGTCTGATGGTTTCTAACTTGATGCCTTGACCACTAGACCAAATTGGCAAATTGGAAACATGTTGTTGTGGTCCGCCAGCAGCCTGTGGACCTGGCAGTGGAGTCAGATGGGGAGGAGGCTGGGGAGGACAATGGGCCAGTCCTGGAGTCAGGGGAAGGCCCGGATGAGGGCTCTGCATCAGAGGCAGAGATGGGGCCAGGGCCATCTGAGAGTGATGCATGGAATCCGGAGACTCCAGAATGTTCTTCCCCAGTTACGGACCCCAAAGAACACAGCATGCACAAAGTCTGTACAAACCTTAGCTTACTAAATTAAATCAGTCTTTTTCAAACAAAGGCTGTTAATTAACTTTCTTAACAGCCTACAAGAATCCAAAGAATAAATAATCGTAATCTTACTATGGTTGGCAGAAAGCCCAGAAGCAATTTGCAGAGACCTAAGATCCAGACGCGAAAGAGATTGAACGAAGTTGTACCCTGAAAATTGCCTCAGTCATCGTCCTTCCTTAAATAGGTTAAGGGAGTGGCCAATTAGCCCCAAGCCTTACTCTCGAGGAGACCTTCTCCTGAGAAGCCACTCCTGTCTTTTGGCAGCTCTGCTTGCTCGTGCATCGAGAAGAGGCTCCTCCTCTTCTTCCTCTTCACTTATGGGAGCTTCTGGAGGTTCTGAAAACCCTGGCTGAATCCTCACCACATCTTCTCCAGCTTCTCATTGTCCAACTCGAGTGCCAGCTGCACAGGCTGCTGGCATAGCACCACACCAGCCTCCTCGCTGTCGGAATCAGCTACTAACAGGAGGAGCCTGTTTCTAGTGCACGCATGTGAAGAGCTGCCAGAAGGCAAGAGCAGCTGAAGCAAAAAGGACAACTCAGGATTAAGGCCAGAAGATGATTGGCCACTCCCATAAATCTTAAAAGAGTAGCAACAAGCCTTTGGGTTCTTTGTAGAAAAGCAATGTTGATTCCAGTGCTTCTTGTCAGTGTCCCTTGAACTTTGTGGGGTTTTTGCCAAGAAAAGTCTTTGGCAGGTTGCCAAACATCAAAGGTTGGTGATAAGGCCATAGGCCTGGTTATGAGGAATTTGTTTTGGACTAAGCTGAGAATGAATTAATTGTCAGCTGTTTTAATCAAATAAGTTTGTTCAGGACTGAATTGTGTTTGGCAATCACTACGTGGGCCTTGGTCACAACACATGTGGTCTTTAAAAAAATAAATAACTGGGGAATGGGCAGCACATCCTTTCATCACTCCTACCCATTCTAACAAATAGAAAATGTATCTACTCCTTTTCCGTGGTTTTCCAAAGCCCGGCTTTCCATGTGTTTGAACGAACAAGAAAGCAGACCCACATGGACATAGTTTAGCTTACCTTAATGTATTTGGAAAAAAAAAAACCATTGAATACCGTATCGATGGCCATTAAGTCTTGTTGTGCCAAATTATATTCTAATTGCCTCTTGCAATTCCACCTCCTAAAACCCAATCTTGCAATGTACATTGGACTGAATGTATTTTCGCCCATTTCAAATTAGCTCTCATACCCTTTCCAACTGTATATTAGCGCGCTACACAAACAGCGTTGTCCCAGGCCAGAAGGAATTCTTAACATCATTTATGCTAATGTTCCCTGTGGCAAATATGCACATGGCAAATCTATTTGTTTTTAATTTATTATCACATTACAAAGCCAATTTATTCTAGGCAATTTAGTACAGTTCACTGGCCCATTGCAGTAACAACTCAGCAAAAAGGTTGCTACTGAGATGGGACCGCTGTTTCACCTCTACTTCATTATGGGATACACTGAACTCTGCAGACTACTTAAGAAGAAATAGGAGAGAGGAGGTACCAATTGTGTGTGTCAGAGAAAGAGAGACAGTCAGCTGTATACACTGTACTCTACCCATCCTGGAAAACTTTTCTACATTTGGATAGACTGGTCTTGAGGAGTTAAGGATCCAGCTTGGATTGCATGGATCCCATAAAATAGCAATAGCAATAGCATTAAGACCAGGGGTCAGCAACCTACGGCTCTGGAGCTGCATGTGGCTCTTTCATCCCTCTGCTGAGGCTCCTTGTTACCGGTCGCCTCCACAATTGATAGGGCCTTTGGTTAGGACAGGTAGAGAAAAAAGGACGCCGCACAAGAGTAGACTCTCTGGTGGAGGAACCGGACTTCTGATTGACAGAGGAAAAGGGACGCTGCACTAGGAGGAGACTCTATGGTGGGGGAACCGGACTTCCGACTCCAGAATTGAATGGGGGGCTTTGTGGCTCTTTGAGAATTTAAGGTTGCCGACCCCTGATTTAGACTTATATACCGCTCCTTTACAGAGCTCTCTGGTCAGTTTACAATATCAGCATTATTTGCATATTGTCCCCAACAATCTGGGGCCTCATTTTAATGACCTTGGAAAGGTTAAAGGCTGAATCAACGTTGAGCCAGTCAGGATCCAACTCCAGCTTGTGGTCAGAGTTAGTCTGCAATACTGCATTCTAACCACTTGGTCCAACAGGGCTCATAAAAGCAGAAGAAAGAAGAATGAAAATGCACCAGCCCTTCTGACTTTCCATGTATTGGGAGGGCAGAGTTTCACAAAAGAGGTTCTGGATATGAATTGGTTACTGCTGTTTTCAACATGACCAGAATTCAAACCTGCAAGGGGAACTAAACCAATTGAAAGGGAAAAAGAGGTAATGCAGTGAAAGAGTTAAATCAAATAGAGTATGTTTTTTTAAAAAAAACTATTGTGAATTTCTTGGATGTTTTCCAGATTCCAATCCAGCTATAACTTATAAGGTAGGAGTTGGCCATTCATAAATAGAGACAACAGTGGAACAGCTAGCCTCCAGAAATTGTGGATGTTTCTTCACCGGAGGTTTTCAAAAAGATGTTGGACAATTATTTGTTCAGAATAGTCTCAGTTCTTCTGCTTGAGCAGAAGGCTGGGAGGTCAGACAAGAAGACCTCCAAGGTTCCTTTCAACCCTGCTATTCTATGTTCTATATACCATGGGTAACTTTTTAAATATTTACTGAATTAGCCCAGTTAGTGGATTCACACCATCCAACTGAACCAACTGCAGCTTAATTTAACATATTGTGGGCATCTCAGTCATTTTTTTCAATTGCCTCGAAAGTCAAGATTTCTTTTTTTCTTTTTTCTTTTAAAGGGCTGCTGGGAATATCTCAAACATGCCTTAATTGAGAAGTTCTTTTAGCGCATCCCAGGGTACCATGGAAGTTTAGCAAAGTTTTCAGTAAGATCTTTGATGACGAGGGAGGAATTTCTAAGTATCAATTATTCCTTTCAAAGAATTGCCTGAAGACTTAAATCTTAGGTCCATGACTTGACTGCTAATTCAAAGAACTCCACATGTATAGAGTATTCCAGATTTATTTTTATTTATTTATTTTATGCAATTTGTATGCCGCCCTATCTCCGTACACTCAGGGAGGCTCACAACAAATAAAACACAAACCCAACAAACATAGAATACATACACAAAGTATGCAAATATATAAATATCTAATTTCAAACATATATTAAAACCCACTAAAATAATCAACCCTCTCAGTCCAGGTTGGGCAATGTAAACAGCCATGTTTTTAATTCGCGGAGGAAGGTGCGAAGGTCAGGAGCCAACCGAAGCCCCAGGGGGAGTTGATTCCAAAGTGTGGGAGCATCCACAGAGAAAGCTCTTCCCCTGGGGGCTGCCAGCCGGCATTGTCTAGGCGACGGCACCCGCAGAAAGCCCTCCCTGTGAGAACGCACTGGGGGATGGGCAGCTGTTGCTGGCTGCAGATGGTTTGACAAATATCCTGGGCCTAAGCCATGTAGGGCTTTATAGGTCATCACCAGCACCTTGAATCTCACCCGGAGGGCAACTGGTAACCAATGCAAGTCGCGCAGGAGGGGTGTAACATGGGAGTATCGGGACCCTCCCATCACAACCCATGCAGCCACATTCTGCACCAGCTGAAGCCTCCAAGTGGTCCTCAAGGGCAGCCCCAGGTAGAGAGCATTACAGTAGTCAAGACGGGACGTGACTAGTGGATGAGTAACTGTGCATAGAGCATCTCAATCCAAATAGGGACACAATTGACACAGCAGACAAATCTGGGCATACGCCTCCCTGGTCACGGTTGTTATATGATCATCTAAACTCAATCGTGAATCCAGGAGGACACCCAAGTTACGTGCTTTGTCTACGACGGGCAAAACTTCACCCTCTATAGCCAGCGATGGAACATCTCCTTCGGATTGAAATGCTGGTACCCACAGCTATTCAGTCTTGGCAGGGTTGAGCCGAAGCCTGTTCCTCCCCATCCAGACCCGTACCGCTTCCAGGCACTGGGACATGACGTCGAGGATATCACTGGGTTAGTTCGGGGTGGATATAAAAAGCTGAGTATCATCAGCGTACTGATGGTACCTCACTCTGAAACCACAGATGATCTCCCCTAGCAGTTTCATATAAATGTTGAACAGAAGGGGTGAGAGAACCGACCCCTCAGAACCCCACAAGTGAGGGGCCTCGTGGTCAATCCCTGCCCTACTGCCAACACCGCTTGCATCCAACCCGAGAGGTGAGAGGAGAACAACTGTAAAATGGTGCCTCCCACTCCCAATCCCTCGAGGCGCTGCAGCAAGATACCATGGTCGATGGTATCAAAAGCCGCCGAAAGATCTAAAAGGACCAGAACAGAGGAATAACCTCTGTCCCAAGCCGTCCAGAGATCATCCACTAGCGTGACCAATGCCGTCTCCATGCTGTATCCAGGCCTGAAACCCAACTGGTACAGATCAAGGTACTTCATCCAGGGCCATCGGGAGCTGACATGCCACCACGGTCTCAACAACCTTTGCAAGAAAATGAAGGTTGAAGACTGGACGATAATTACTCGAAACAGCCGGATCGAAAACAGCTGGATCCATAGATATCCCATGATCCTTTACCCCATGTCAGTGATGGCTAAACTTTTTGCCATCGCGTGCCAAAAGTGGGTGGAGTGCGGGGCCAGGTGTCACGCACATGTGTGCTCACACCCATAATTCAATTCCCCCTGCACCCCCCATACATGCACGTGTGACTCCCTCTTCACACTCTCCCCGCTTTTGGCACACAATGGCAAAAAGGTTACCAATGGGCCGGGTAGGCCTATTTTTCGCCCTCCCCAGGCTCCAGAGGCTTTCTTGGAGCCTGGGGAAGGTGAAAACGGCCTTCCCCATCTCCTCAGAGGTCCTCTGGAGGTTGGAAACGGCCCATTTCCTGACTTCAGTGGCCCGGAAGGCCCAAAAATTAGCTGGCTGGCATGCACATGCGCGCTGGAGCTAAGCTAGGGCAACACTTGCATGCCCACAGATATGGCTCTGTGTGCCACCTATGGCACACATACCATAGATTCGTCATCATGGCACTATGTAATGAAGCTTTTACTAACCTGATATATTTCATATGGTTGTTGATTGGCTGGGAAATTCTGGATTCACATTCCCAAGACATCTAGACACTGGTGTTAGGTCTATATACGTATATAGACCAAGAATGGAATGGGACAACTCACTATAGTCAACTCACCATAGCCAACTAGCCATGGGGCAACTCACTACAGAACAAGTCAACAATTCAATTTAATAATTTAAAATAATTAAAACATTATTATAACTTTTGTCATTCACGTTTCATTTTGTCCCTCCTTTGACATCCTTTCTTTAATGATTCTATTCCAACATTTCTTCACTATTAGTGTAACTCATGTCCCTTGGCAAGTTGTCCCTTGGAGAATTGGTCATGATGTGTTATCTTGAGTTTCCCTTGTGATGCATCTGGAACTAGATTGCTAGTTTGATATTAAAGGCAATTAAATTTCTTCCATTAGCAGTCCATATTTTTTTTTTGCCTGCATTCATTTATTTTTCTGCTACCATCAAGGAGATGGCACTACCATGTCCATAACTGGTAAGACATGACTCCTGGGTCTGTCTCAATTGTCCTGGTGATTTTAAATAAAAGGCTGACCATTCACAAAATTTTGCTATGGATCAACAGGTTATCATTATTGCTGGACGCAAATGACAGGTAAGAGGGTGCTGTTATCAGAGTGGAATTTTTCCATCAGCAAATGGTATTTTATTAATTCTCTGTTCGGGGTCTCTTGACTGTGGAATAGGCAGACAGGAGAATAATAATGTTGAATTTCTTATAATACTCCCTTTTTGTGTGTTTTTTTTTGTTTTGTTTTTTTCATTCAGGGCCCCATTATCTTAATTGCTTGTGTAAAAATAAATGGAACAGCTGTTAATTTATTAATTACAGAAGTATGGGAAAGAACTGAAATGAAACGAGATACAATACCAGAGTGAGACATATCAATTAATTACCAAGGAAGGGGAGGGGGAAGGAAACAAGGGAAAGAGGAAGAATGAAATTCGGATGAAGCTCTACCAAGGGACAGCTTCAAAATCCACGTTCCTTGCAGACATAGGAGTCCAGCTGGATTACCAGAAAACCAAATCTCTCAATTTCCCAAATTCCAAATTAGAATGTCATTTGATCTATTTTGGACCATCTGATCTAAGTAGCTTTTCAAGGCCTCAGGTTGGCTGAAGGGAGCTGGGGATGGGGACAGGCAGTCAAAAAAATAAATAAATAAAGATGACAGCCACAACTGTCAAGTTTGAACCACCACTATTCAACTTGCCAAAGAACTAGGGGGAGGGATGGGTGAGAAAGAATGCAGATGCTTCAAGAATAAACCATGTAAACCCAGACCATGCCAAGGTCACTACTGCAGGTGTCCGACAAAGAGATGAATTGTTCTCAAAACAAAAGACATATTCCTAATTGGTCAATGTGATCATGATGGGTGGGAAGAAGGGAAGCCAAATGTTTAACTACGTAGCATTGCGTGGGGAAACCTCAGAGCTGGTTTTAATTCTTCAGTGCCAAGATGGTGTACTCAACAAAGTTTAATGTTTGGAGTTTTGAAGTTTCTGAGAGTACCTGGTTTTTTGGGGGCCCACTAGTTGGACGGTTGATAACAACCAAGTGATCGAAGTTCTTCCCTTTTTTTTTTTACATCAATTTAACTACCATGCCTAACCGAAAATGAAATTTTTCTTTTTAGCCCAATCTTGCTTCAAATCTTGCAAAAGGATATTGGCTGTCACCATATCTAGCTGGAAATATTGGACCAACATAATTGAAGGACACTGGATTTGGGAAGGCTGATAGGACACAACGTCTCTCTTGGTTTAAGGAGCTTTATAAATTCCTTGTCTGAACAAATAAGGTATATTTTTTTACCATTTCATCTATTTCAGGAGCTTTAAAGTTACACTGAACACACAATGATTCTCAAGGGGAGAAATTTTTTTGGGAAAGATTTATATTAGAAGCATAATATTTGAGGGCCAAGCAGGAATACAGAAAGAAATCTATCTTCCATAAATTGCTTGGGATCAGAGCATCTGAGATATGAAGGCAATCTTTTTCTACTTCCTATTTGAGATCTTTGGCTGAGATCTTTCACCATATCCCTCCATCTTCAAGTTAAGAGATGCCCTTTTAAATATTGTCATATTACATGTCAAAGTCCCTAGCAGAAACAGTGTCTCAACTGCTTGCAGGGAATTAAGTTATAAACTTAATATAAATTTATTTGGCTTCTCTGGACTTCAAGCCAAGCCCAACAAATTTTTCTGATTAATTGTACTGACTTAGGATGATGGGAGCTAGAATTCGGAACATCTAAGAGAAGGAAAAAAAACAAGGATGCTGTGGGTCAGTGGCTAAATTGCTCAGCTTGTCGATTGAAAGGTTGGCAGTTCAGCGGTTCGAATCCCTAGTGTCGCACAATGGGGTGAGCTCCCGTTACTTGTCCCAGCTTCTGCCAACCTAGCAGTTCGAAAGCACATAAAAATGCAAGTAGAAAAATAGAGACCACCTTTGGTGGGAAGAAATGCGTCTTTGGCGTTTAGTCATGCCGGCCACATGACCATGGAGACATCTTCGGACAGTGCTGGCTCTTCGGCTTTGAAACGGAGCTCAGCACTGCCCCCTAGAGTCGGGAACAACTAGCACATGTGTGTGATGGGAACCTTTACCTTTACCTTAAGAAAAGCCAGTGGTTTATCTTGCATGCATTGTAAAAAGCAGGGGTGGTGACTTCCCAATTCCCCTTTTTTTGTGATTCCCAAATCCACCCAAAATTATGCAGTGAAATTTTTGGTGGCAAAGCTCCCACTGAAAGCATACATTTTGCTTTATGAAAAGCATCTCTCTCTATATAAAAAAAAGAACAAAACCTTGACAGCTTTTTAAAAAATTCTTCAAAATATGAAGTTTTGTTAAAAACAAAATTATTGGCCCACTCTTCTTATAAAAAACAAACCAGGATAAGTGTTCTTGTTGATGAATTGCATTGTAGTTCAAAGTAAGGCAAGTTTTCTCCAACTGCTTATCCCAGAATTGTGTTGAAACTGCATCTCCCAGGATTCCAAAGCTATCTGTATAGTTGGTGATCTCCTTGTCTTTGTCCTTTGGTACCTGAAATATAGTCAATCAGAAAGAGCTGGAAGGGATCTTCAAGGTCTTCTAGTCCAATCCTCTGCTCAAGTAGGAGACCCTATAGAATTTCAAACGAGTGACTGTCCAGTCTTTTCTTAAAAACTTCCAGTGATGAAGCACCTACAACTTCTGAAGTCAAGCTGTTCCACTGGTTATTTGTCCTCGCTGTTAGGAAATTTCTCCTTAATTCTAGGTTGCTTCTCTCCTTGATTAGTTTCCATCCATTGTTTCTTGTCCTGCACAAACCACATACTTTTATGAACATGACAACCTAAACTCTTTGTCTATCTGGCCCAGACTTACCAACTCTAGAGGTCCCTACAATCTTTACAGTTGGTGGAGTTATTTAACATTTTAGCACTGAGCGATGGCTCAATGGCTAAGATGTTGAGCTTGTCGATCAGAAAGGTTGGCAGTTCAGTGGTTCAAATCCCTAGTGCCGCGTAATGGGGTGAGCTCCCGTTACTTGTCCCAGCTTCTGCCAACCTATCCATTCGAAAGCACGTACAAAATGCAAGTAGAAAAATAGGGACCACCTTTGGTGGTTAGTTATGCCAGCCACATGACCATGGAAACGTCTTTGGACAGCGCTGGCTCTTTGGCTTTGAAACGGAGATGAGCATTGCCCCTAGAGTCGGGAACGACTAGCACATATGTGCCAGGGGAACCTTTACTTTTACTTTTACTATAGCATGGGCAGAGACAAAATCTGCCATGGAGTGAGCTTCCTCCTAGGCGCAGTGTAATCTTCTTCCTTCTTCCTTATTCTTAGATAAATCTTCTATCAAAATAGTATATACTGGGCTATTTTTTTTTTTTAAAAAAGAAGAGAGAATAAATTACTCAACCGATCAACGGGGGTATCTTCTCCTTCAGTATTCTTGTGAAAGAAGTAAACTCTCTTCTTTTGTAGGATTCAGCCTTTCTTGTTAATTCTACAGAAACCCAATTTTAACCTACCAAAAAAAGCAAGGGCAGGATTGGTGCTGGAGAGGATTTCAGGGGCAGTCGGTGAAAAATCAGAAACATTTTGTGCATCCATTATGGGACACAGAATTGATGATCTATTTTCCTAAACAAGTTGCAGCTTTGCTGAATTGCTGCTTGTGTCGTCTTGCGTTAACCAAGGCTTTTCAAGCTTATAGTAGTGTTCTCTTGCTTGACAATCTGCCTCTGCTGGGAATTTGCAAAAAATGTAAGAAAAATCCCTGCTGGGTTCGAACAAGCCCATGTAGTCCAACATTCTGTTTTCCAGTTGATTGTTTGTGGGAAGCCACACACACAATGGGATTGCCGCAGCTTCCACCCACTTCTGTTCCCAAACTGATAGTATTGAAAAATTGACTTGCTTCTAATGCTATGTTGGAGTATCTTTACATCCAACATAGCTAGTGGCCATTAACAAAGTCCTCCATAAACATGGCTAATGAATGTATTCAGGGTCTTTTCTATGGCACGATTACAATGTTATTTATGAAAGAAAGTCCTCACCAGACTATAATAGCTGCTGTTCTCCTGCTTAATTCCTCATACAATCCACAGTGTGGCTACCCTGGATTTGCCGTCAGTATGAATATAATTTCAAGTTTGCTTGTTAAAGTATCTCTTGTCAGATTATTCATGAACTGGCCGAGACATGGTAACAAGGTCAGCCAATTGGAAGGTGAGACAGACTGGAGCCAGGTTGTGTCTTAGTCTGCAGCTTCTGAGTCTGTGCAGAGAATTGAAACTGAAACTAACTAGCCTGTGCTTGTCTGCTCTGCTGAAATGAAACTAACTGTTCTCCCCTGCCTTGAATTTTGCCTGTAACGTTGAAGAATCAACTATCGGTATTGTAAAATTTATTTCATCTGTTATTATGTATATAAAGAAGTTAATGGATCCAGCTGAATCAGTTATCTGTGTGTGCTTCTAGATTTGATTTTTGCAAGAAACTCTGATATCCCTGATTTTTTTTTTTAATATTTCTTGCTTAATATGGTACATAACACTCGGTCTTGACAGCTTCACGTTAGGACATCAGATACATCAAGAACATGAAATTTTTACACAAACTTAAATATTCACTTTGAAGTCGGGGAAATTTATGACAATGTTTAAACTGAAATCACTATGTCAGCATCATCTATGACTTTTTGGTAAGCCAGTTGTCTCCTGCTCTGGAGCATTTGCAATTATGTGTTGCAAATGCTCCGGAGTATTTCAGCATGTTTTTCTTAACTGATAGTTTGATTTGCCTTTAATATAGAATTCTCCCCCAAAACTTAGCCACATTCTGACAATTTCTTTACAGATGTCCAGGAGTGAGTTCTATTTTTTTTACTACCAGTTCTGTGGGCGTGGCTTATTTTGTGGGCATGGCTTGATGGTCATGTGACAATTCTTTAGGATTTAGCAGAGGTACTGGTCTACCAGGCTTTTAACTGCTTGCAGAGCTGTACCGGTCTACCCATTTATTTTTGCAGGCACTGATCTATTGATGTATTTTTGCAGGCACTGATCTACTCATTTATTTTTGCAGGCACTGATCTACTCATGTATTTTTGCAGGCACTGGTCTACTCATTTGTTTTCTTTTACCACTGATCAGCTGTAGGGCGGCCCTTTGAAGCCCCTGGCAAGAGTTTAAGCAGTTTTTTCCCTCTAGCCATCAGCTGGGACTCAGGAGGCAGCAATAGATTGGGGATGGGGCCAAATAAAAGGTAAGAATAACATGGGGTGGGGGGGAGGGGCAGGGCGGGGGGTGGGCGAGGAGGCAGAACCGGTTCGGTGATGTCATATTGTCACCGCTAGCGGCTTGGCCGAACCGGGAGGAACCCACCACTGCAGATGTCCTACCGGTACCGATGTCCTGTGTACCAGCATCATTCCTACATTCCTGTCTTTCTAAATTTTTATAATTATTTGACAGAAGGGTAGGCCTAGGGGAGGTGGGATTAGAGTTATGATGGTGTGAATGACCCTTTGGAATCTTTGAGCTGATTCAAATAATGATAATAAGAGCAATGTTATGTTTTTTTAAAAAAAATCCACAATTTTTTTTAGCCCATTAGAGAAATGGGATAAGTTGATTATTCAGTGTGACTGACAACATCAACAAAAATAGCAAAGGAAGATGTAGTACTTTCTTTTGAATATTATTGAACCAGTCACAGAGAATAAGTACTGAGTAACAGACACAGCTATTTAATGCAGACAAGGAGAAAGAACCGAGTGGAAGAAGGGATACCTTTGTTGCTAAGCTCTTTGCTAGCTTTCTAAATATAATTTGCTCCAAACCTTTCATGGAAATAGCTTTGTCCCTCAAATGTTTCATGGCTGTGAAGTCTTCTAGTTCAATAGGGATAATGCTGGCTGAAGTCTTGAGGAGGAGAGTTCCTTGAAATTGAATGCCATGTATGGAACAAACATTTCCAAAGTTGTCTACGAGACACATAGTTCCTTAACTGGTGGGATGTATCTTGGAAACACGTTACAAAAGAGAAAATGTCCCATATGTTCCTGAAATTATCTTGAAATGAATCTGTTTCCTTGTTTCTTGTTTAATTGCTGTAGTTATCTGTAAAGAGCAAGAACAGTGAAGAGTATTCACTGTTAAAAAACCCCAGAGTAATTCTCTCAGCTACACACAAGAGAAAGGAGATGACCAAAATGCTTTTTAAAATATGAGTAAGTCTTGTATCCAATCCATTCACATACACTTTATATCCCGGACAGTGCTAAACTGTGCTTTGCCATTTTTGGATTATTTTATTTTTCTCTTCCTTCTTCTCCTTACGAATGGATGTAATCAGGGATGGGTTCTACTTACCTTTACTACTGGTTTGCAGTGGAGGCCGTGTGTGCACGCTCACGAGAAACATTTTGATGATGTTGGGGTCAGTGGGCAGAGACTCCCGCCGGTTTTATTAGGGGTTCTATAGAATCTGTGCAAACCGGGGGCAACCCACCACTGTAATGTTGAAATCTCAATAGTAAGTTACTATCGTGTTCTCCCCAAAATAAGACCCTGTCTTATATTTTTTTGAACCCCAAAATAAACGGCCTTATTTTCAGGGAGGTCTTATTATTTTGGGGTGTGTGGAACAAGCTCTTCTTGCTGTCTTACCTGATTTCCAGCTCTGTCTCCCTAACTCTAACCAGAGGAAATGGCAGGGACCAGCTGCACATGCATTTAAATATTATTGAGGAGGGTTTATTTTCAGGGAGGGCTTATTTTAGCACATGCACTCAAAAACCCGATTGGGTTTATTATCCGGGGAGCTCTTATTTTTGGGGAAACAGGATACAGATTACCAAAATAGGTCAACAGGATAAATCAAGCTTTGATGTGATTTGATTGCTTATTAGTAACCTATGACTATCACTAAGTGTTGTAACTTATGATTCTTGATGAATGTATTTCATTTTCTTTATGTACACTAAGAGCATATGCGCCAAAGACATATTCCTTGTGTGTCCAATCACACTTGGCCAATAAAGAATTCTATTCTATTCTATTCTATTCTATTCTATTCTATTCTATTCTATTCTATTCTATTCTATTCTATTCTATTCTATTCTATTCTATTCTGTAATGATAGTTTTCTGGGGATTGGACATAATAAATGGCTGGTGCACAAGATTTTTTGAAGAAAGTTACATATTCATCTAACCTCGTTTTCCATATCTGATGTTCTCCAGATCTGTTCATATTGCAAATTTTAAGGACATAGCAACCAGAGGGATTCCAGAGCTCTATCATCGCCATACTGTTATTGTTATCGTTTTAAGGCTGTTCCAGAAGAATTCAAAAGTTTCAGTTTTATGTATTTGAGAGGCTGATTTCGAATTTTCTTTTACTCAAGTGATTGACCATATGACATCCAAAATTCAGGATGGTGCTGATACAGCTGTTCCAAATAGTTTTTTTTTTAAAAAATCTAGATAATATATCTTTAGTATATGAAATTAGGCCAGCAGCATATAGCTTTGAGGGCTATAATCATGCCAAATTTCAGCATTTTTGTTGAGAAGCCAAGGCAGATCGTATTAATATTTTATTGCCTTTTTATTTTTATAATCCCCCTGCCCCTTTAAAATACAACTGAAATTTAATTAATACGAATATTGGATAATTTACTCCTTCTGTAGGGATATGCCCCATGCATTAAGGAAGATTTTACAAGTGCAGCTCTGTGCTTCTTTTCAAGAAGAGAATGATGAGTGCAATTGATCATTATTATTAGTGTCATGATGTTGGATGCATGGGTCTTCTGGAGAAGATCCAAGTGGCTCCCATTAGACCTTGGAGGAAACTTGCAACTCTTTTAAACTTTAAAAGCTGAAGTGTTTTTAATGGAAAAGTCAGGGTTAAGAGGCTAGCACCGTTTGTATAATTTTGGAAATATGTGATGTCTCTTCTCAATTCTACTTACACCTTCTTAATTCCTTCAGTTTTGAGTAAACACTTCTGAGATTGGAGAGGGGAACATTGACGATAGATTGTTTTTATACCAAAAGTTGAGGAAAATTTTAGTTTCATTTGTCTGCAATTTCTCTTTGATGGGTTCACACTAAGAACAGCTGCAGATAGGCAGAACATACTCTTCAGATAGATGGCACCATCTAGTTGATCTTGACTGATCCTCAAAAGTTGGAAAGACCAAACCTGATCGTGTCTGATCTGGAGACACCTAGTAAATTTTAGAGATTAAAGTTATACTGGAAGTCAAAAATATTAATGAAAGGATAGGCAAGCCACATTCATATTATTGCTAGGAAAATGTCCCAGGTACTTTCATGAAGCTATCATGAAAAGATATTGACTTGAAGGGGACTTCGATTTTTAATCAATATCAAAACACATAGTGCAGGATCGTTGGTACCCATTGCTCCAATTGGACATTTCATTTCTTCACGGCACTATCTCAACATGAGGAAAATGAAACCGGAGAGAAAGACATTCCAAATTCTCTTGAAAATATCAAGTCTTGAGCTGTTGTTCAGTGAGGCACTGGTAAATAGCCAAACAGAACTGTGGGAATTCTAGCAATCATTACTTTTCCAAGCCCTTTCTAAACTTTTTATTCTAATTATTTTTTTTTTAAAAAAAGAGATCTCAATCCTTGCATCGGAGCAGTAGAAATGTCTTCTTTGGGGTCGTCCTTGACAGCTAATGGGGAAAAAATGACCCCTCCTTCATTTCACTGTTCTAAAATTGTGTGGAAGGTGGGAAAAGAATCAAGGAAGTGTGACTTCAGATGGACTGGAACAGATTTCTATCTTGGGGCCTTTGGAGCAAACTTCAAATATTGGTGTTTTCCTTCATGTTTTGTATTTTTGAATGTGCTTTGCATGTTTCAGTAAAAAGGCACAACTATTTTCTCTTAAAAGAATAACATACTGCCTCAAGGCTTGCCTCAGATCACATTTTTATGGGGATATTATTTAGAAAGCCTAGTGTTGTGGCCTGCACGGATTGTGGCTGATCCTGACGAGGAGGAGGCTGGTCTGGTGTCGTGCCAGCAGCCTGTGTAGCGGGTGCTCAAGTTGGACAGCGAGGAGGCTGAAGAAGATGTGGTGCCAGAGGGAGAGATTCAGCCAGGGCCTTCAGACCTCCAGAGGCTCCTTCAAGTGAAGGAGCCTCTTTCTCAATGCACAAGCACGCAGAGCTGCCAAAAGGCAGGAGTGGTTACTCAGGAGGAGGTCTCCTCAAGAGTAAGGCTTAGGGCTAATTGGCCACTCCCTTAGCCTATTTAAGTTTGCACACAGCTGGCAAACGTTGCAGGAAACAACGTGTGTTCGTACGGTCGTTCATTGAGCATTTGAGAGTGAATTTTCCTTGCAAACCTGGTTTCTGGGCTAATTGCCAACTTTTGTAAGCTTTATCTAATCTTTGGAATTTCTGGCAGGCTGTTAAGGACATTTTTAGTAATAGCCTGCATAAATGGAGTTGTTCGGAGTTTTGTGTGTGCTACATTTCTTGGGTTCTGTAGCTGGGGCAGAACGCCTAGCCCCTTTGAAAGAGTCACAACAACCGACACAATTTTGATTAAAGAAAGAACTCTGTTTTAATAGGGATTTTTTTTTATCATTAAAAAAGTTTAAACCTGCATAGCAATCATTTCAAAAAATAATTATTTAATGTTCCATAATGAAACTGTACACAACCTAGTCTTGAGGAACCTGCAGCCTGTTGAGGGGTGTTTCAAAGCAGTCCAGCGCAAATCCCAATTTCCCTTTGGGTCCAGAGCTACTTGGCTACTACATTGGCATGTCGCAATTTTTTTTGGATTGAGTTGTTCTCGGCGCAGTCTGACTTGAGGATCTGTGTTGCTCTGCGCTGGGCTAGGGGAACTCACTCCCACCCACACCCCTCTCAGCTGGGCTCCTCAAAGTCGTTCAATGTCTCGATATTTCTTCCTCAGGATGGAGACCTGATCTTTAAAGAGCACGGGATCGAGCCTCATCTGAGAATGGATCAGCGGCATATAGCCAAACCAGCTGGCAAAAGTGTTCATGCAGCTTTGCCTCTGAGCAAAATGATCTGGATCAGCCCACCGAGAAGCTCTGGAAGTCTGTAATAAAACACAAACATGCCAGTTTATTCTTCAAAAGTTTTTATAGCCCGTTTTTTTTTTCCCGCCTGGAAAAATTTCTAGAACTATGAAGAACCGGAGCATCCCTACCTCAGTTTTAGAGTAGGGGTATTTTAGAAAACGTGTTATACGAGAATCTTTGTTATCAAATTGGGAGAAGATCAAAAGACATCATTATTTAAAAATTCCAGTCTGGTTATCCACCATTGAAGCATTCTCATATTCAATAACATTTAGAAAGGAATAAATTGTTAGATATAGTGAATTACTGAATGAAAAAGGTGAACTTAAATTGAAGCAAGGATTAGAAGAACAAGAGATAAAGATGGATTGGTTTTCATACATGCAAATACAGTCTAGATATGATAAAGATTCTAAGACAGAGGGTTTTTACAGCAACTTGACTAATTTAGATAAAATTTTAACAGGTTCTGTTGACTATGTAATTAAAAAATTGTATGGTTACTTATTAGAAGTAAAATTGGAAGAAGAACAAGTCAAAGAAACAATGATTGCATGGGGGAAAAATTTTGGTCACGGGATTGATTTAGAGAAATGGCAAAAATTGTGGTCACAAAATTATAAAATGACAATGTCAATATAAGCATATAAGGAGAATTTGTATAAGATGTTTTACAGGTGGCATCTTCTCCCGACGAGAATAGCCAGAATGTTCAAGAACAAATTGGAGAAATGTTGGAAATGTCATCAGACTCCAGGCTCATATTACCATATGTGGTGGACATGTGTAGAAGCTAAAAGATATTGGACTAAAATCCACACATGGTTGGAAAAAATGACAAAGTGTTATAATCTTCACTGCCCCTCTGCCCTGCCCCAAAACACACACAAGAGAGAAGCAGAATGAGGGAGAGGTCCAAGGAAATTGTGTTTTAGAATAGCACTGAACTGCTGGACTGATTAAATAATTTGGGTCAACCTTGAAGCGAGCCTAGCTGAGGCCATCTTTGAGGCTTCAGGGTTGCCACAAGGAAGAAGAAGGGAGAGGATGGGTGAGGGAGATAGATAGCTGGGGGTTTGTAGTCAAAATAAAAGGTTTTCCTGTGGGAACCAAGGACATTCCAACAGGTGACTAGGGAGAGGAGAGTGGAGTAACCAAGCAACCGGCCAGCACCTCTACTGGACAATGTGACTGATGGCTTGGGGAAAGGGGGAACTTTTACTTTTTAATCTGCAATAAATGTGAGTCAGTTGCCCTGCATGCAAATTTTGATCATGTGACCATGGGGATGCTTCAATGTAAGTCACACTTTCAGTGTTGATGTAACTTCAAACGGTCCCTAAACAAATGGTTGTAAGCCTAGGACTATCTGTATTCTACTTTAAAATTTCAAACAGAGGAAATGCTTCTTGTAAGAAAACACCTACTTAGGGCTACCAGTCTGTACAGTTACTGGTCAAGTATGATAGTTGGGAATGGGGGCTGGATAACAGGCAGAAGTTAATCATTAGACTCTTGTCTCTGTGCCTTTCTCATCTAAATGGATGAAAAATATTAAGACCCCAGGCTAAATATAAATTCAGAAAAAGCATCTTTTAAGTTTTCTCCAACTACCATTGTCACAGAACAATTTTTTTGCCTTTTGGGGATAAAGATAAAGGTAAAGGTTCCCCTTGCACATATGTGCTAGTCGTTTCAAAGCCGAAGAGCTGGCACTGTCCGAAGACATCTCTGGTCATGTGGCCGGCATGACTAAACATCAAAGGTGCATGGAACTCCATTACCTTCCCACCAAAGGTGGTCCCTATTTTTCTATTTGCATTTTTTTATGTGCTTTCAAACTGCTAGATTGGCAGAAGTTGAGACAAGTAACGGGAGCTCACCCCATTACGCGGCACTAGGGATTCGAACCGCTGAACTGCCGACCTTTTGATCAAGAAGCTCAACATCTTAGCCACTGAGCCTTCTTGTTCCTACCTTTTGGGGGGCGGGGGGTAGGAAACAACAAAAAAAGTGAATTCTAAATATCACTTACACTTATATAGTGCTTTACAGCCCTCTGTAAGTGGTTTACAGAATCAGCATAATTGCCCCCAATAATCTGGGTCCTCATTTTACCCACCTCGGAAGGATGGAAGGATGGAAGGCTGAGTCAATCTTGAGCCGGTCAGGATCAAACTACTGGCAGTCGGCAGAATTAGTCTGCAATACTGCATTCTAACCACTGCGCCACCACAGCGCTCTAAGATTGAATCAAGGTCATTAACAAAATAATATCTTAAGAAAACTTGGTCCCTCTAAGAAGAAACCCAAAATATCTTCCTTCCTCATTTGTGTGTGGCAGAGCCTTCTCCGCCAAGACTTTTGTCCTTCTAAAAAGTGCAAACTTCTATAATCAAAAGAAATTCCAGATTGTATCCATTTTACCACTGAGCATTGGGATCTGTGCTTAATATTAGTTTGCAGCATTATACTGGCAGTAATAAAACTGGTCCTGTTTTGCTGACAAGCACACTGCCTGTGCTTAGCTTCAGGACAGTGAAAAATCGCTTGATTTGAATCTTTGGAATCAATGGCTCAGCGGGAAATAGTTGCTTGCTTGCCTTGGGTGAGCAGAGAGCTTCTGAAATTAGAAGTTCGAAATCCTCATTTCTGAGGGATTAGATACTTGGAACACAAACCGAACAATGCTTCTTCTCTTGCTAGCTGGAACTCTGTTTCAAGAGCATAAAATGTCAGAAAGGTAACTGTGGAAAGTCAGGGATTGGAGAACAGCCAAATCCTATTGAATTCTGGATAATGGATGATCCTTCTGTTATTGTTTCCCTCACAGGCTGGGTTAGCAGAGTTTGTTTTAACCATGCCAGAAGCCAGAGTAAACTACAACAGGGAGAGTGATCGGCTCACCAACCCACAGTGATTGTATCCACTAATCACACTTAAGCTAAATCAAGCGGGTGTGCAGTAGGTCAGGGGTCAGCTGGCTGAGGAACTCTGGGAGTTGAAGTCCACAAGTCTTAAAGTTGCCAAGGTTGGAGACCCCTGACCTACTGCACACCAGTGCCAGTGATTAGAGCTTTGATGACACTATAGCTAACCTTCAGATGTGGAAAGATTAGAGGGGGAAAAAAGGAAAAACAATCACAGAAAAAAAACTTTTTTAAAAAAATCCCCCTTCCAATTACAGGTAGTTGACTCACAATAATTCATGTAGTGTCTCTTCAAAGTTGTAATGGCAACTTGGAAAAAAAAGTGACTCGTGGCCCCTTTTTCACACTTATGACCGTTGTTGCAGCATCCCCATGCTCACATGATCAAAATTTGGTTGCTTAGGCAACTGACTCATATTTATGATGGTCGCAATGTCCCAGGGTCATGTGATCACCTTCTGATAAGCAAAGGCGATGGGGAAACCCCCATTTGTTCAGATTCACTGAACAAACGTGTTATTAATTTCATTAATTTAACTAACTGTTGTTAATTAATTTAACCTGCAAGAAAAAGGCAAGAAAAGTCGTAAAATAGGGCAAAGCTCACTTAACAAATTTCTCACTTAGCGACACAAGTTTTGGGCTCAATTGTGGTCATAAGTACAGGATTAACTGTATTCTGGGTCTTTCTCCCAGTTGCTTCACAAATTTAGACAGTGTGATTGTTGAATTCTGAAATCCTTCCATTCTTCCATGCTTGAAAACATAAACTAGGAAACACACGGAGATCTTTTATATATAAGGTTAAGATTCCCCTGGCACATATGTGCTAGTTGTTCCCGACTCTGGGGGGCAGTACTCATTTCCATTTCAAAACCGAAAAGCCAGCGCTGTCTGAAGACATCTGGTGACATCTGGTGTGACTGGCATGATTAAACGCCAAAGGCGTATGGAATGCTGTTACCTTCCCATCAAAGGTAGTCCCTATTTTTCTACTTGCATTTTTTACGTGCTTTCAAACTGCTAGGTTGGCAGAAGCTGGGACAAGTAACGGGAGCTCACCCCGTTACATGGCACTAGGGATTCCAACAGCTGACCTGCCGACCTTTCGATCGACAAGCTCAGCGTCCTAGCCACTGAGCCACCGCGTGTCTTTTTTTATAGATAGGTTGTCAATAATTACATCTTAGTCAGTGGGGTTAGGGCGAAGGAAAACGTAGAGATGATTTAGCACCTTAATTCAGCTTTCCTCAACTTCAGCAACTGGGGAATTCTGGGAATTGAAGTCCCACACATCTTGAAGTTGCTGAGGTCGAGAAACGCTGCATTAATTTATTAGTGCTCTGTGAGACAGAAGAAGCAGAATGAGATGCTGAGATGAGTTTTTAGGGGTACCCCGGTAACACGGAGAACACGCTTAAATGACGAACGGCCACTAATATAATCATATTAACTGGTACGCTTCCTGCGCCAGCAATAGGAGTGAGCCTTCTTCCATTAATAGTTTTATATCCTTTTCACTCTCAGAACAACATATGTGCTTTCCATTTATATCTAAAGTGTGGAATTAGTAAGAGCATTTGCATATGATTCCGTAATATTGTCGGGCTGGTTTCATCCAGTAGGATTGGTACACTACAGATTCCTTCAATTAAACAACTGCATCTATGCCATCTGCAGCAGTGCCTGCCCTCCGGAAAGAGGTCTCCACCCACTTCCCCAGATCCATATGCCTTGTGTTTGAAGTTCTTCATCCAGGACTTTTGCAAATGATTACGTGGGCTTGTTTCTTTTTCATTCCTGTCCGGTTCTTATCCTTGTAAATCAGGTAGTCCTTGACTTACAACCATTTGTTGAATGACCACTTGAAGTTACAATGGCACTGAAAAAAGTGACTTTTTAAAAAAAAATTAGATTTACATGCCACCCTTCTCCGGAGACTCAGGGCGGCTTACAATGCATTATGACCATTTTTACAACCGTGGTAGCATCCAGAAGTTGTGAATGCTCCAACATTGGAAGTTTTAAAGAAGATGTTGGATAACCATTTGTCTGAAGTGGTGTAAGGTTTTCTGCCTAAGCAGGGGGTTGGACTAGAAGACCTCTAAGATCTCTTCCAACTCTGTTATTCTATTCTATTCTATTCTATTCTATTCTATTCTATTCTATTCTATTCTATTCTATTCTATTCCATTCCATTCCATTCCATTCCATTCCATTCCATTCCATTCCATTCCATTCCATTCCATTCCATTCCATTCCTATCCTATCCTATCCTATCCTATCCTATCCTATCCTATCCTATCCTATCCTATCCTATCCTATCCTATCCTATCCTATCCTATCCTATCCTATCCTATCTTTATAAGAGTAGCACCTTTCTTTGTATGGGATTTTATGAACATCCCCATGGTCATGCCATCAAAATTATGGCATGTATTTACAACGGTTGAATTACAGTGCAAATCTGGGCTCCATTATGTTTCTTAAGCGAGAACTATCTGTATAGTGAATCTGGGTTAAACACAGACAACAATGGTTACCGGATGTTTCTGAACTACAACTTCCTGCTACACCTTGCCTTATTTCCTAGGAATTCTTGGAGAGCTGGATCAACAATGTCTGAATTGACTACTTGTGGCTTGTGAACTACAGTTTTGTCCTCTCCTCTGGCAGCGAGGAGACCTCATCATTCTTCTTACCAGGGTTAGTAGTCACAAACTGCATCTCTGAATTATTTTCATGTTTCAGATTGATTACAATTTAACTTTTAAAAAGAGGCAAATGCCTCAGTTTGCCTGCTTGAGACTGGATTAGATGAATGATCAAGAGTGAAACCCTACAATGTCTCATCTTTAGTATAATTCCAACGGTGGCTTAAAATTATGAATTGAGGCAATTTAAGAATTACAGTGATAAATGTTTACAGAAATGGCCATTAAAGAACAATTTCGCCAGCAAATTAGACTTCTTCTCAAAAGAAGTACCAGAAAAGTAATAAAAAAATAATAATTCTAGCTGAACTTGCCCCGTTCTCAAGCAAAAATCCTAATGATTGCAATTGGCTTGCTTTTCAGATGTATGGCATCTGCAGGGAGAATTGTTAAATTTAAGTCCCAAAGGTGCTCTTTTCAAGGGGCAACTGGACTTTCTGGTTTTTCTTTGAAGACATTTCACTTCTCATCCAAGAGGTTTGCCTCTTTAAAGAATCACCTTTGGGACTTTGGTTGACTGAGAATCTCCATAGACTCTTAAATTTACTGTATTTTTCAGATTATAAAACACAATTTATACGCCGAATGTAGCCCCGCCCAGCCTCTCAAACGGAGGTTTCAGAGGCTGTAAAAAAGCCTCTCAAATGGTGGTTTCAGTGGCTGAAAAAAAAAGCTTCTGAAACAGAGGTTTCAGAGGCTGAAAAAAAAGGCCTCTGAAATGGAGGTTTCAGAAGCTTTTTTTTTCAGCCACTGAAACCACCATTTGAGAGGCTTTTTTTCAGCCTCTCAAACCTCCGTTTGAGAGGCTGGGCGGGGCTACATTTGGCATATAAGTGAATGAAAAAAAAGGCTTCTGAAATGGAGGTTTCAGAGGCTGAAAAAAAAGCAAGGTGCAGAGCTCGCAACCAATGAACCTGTTGCTAACGTTCACCTCTGGGAACAGCTGATTGGGTGTATTCTTGGAGGCCGATCCACCCCAATCAGCTTTTTTCTTATTTTCCTCCCCAAAAACTATGGTGCGTCTTATAGTCCGAAGTATACGGTAAACAAAAATGAAAAAATAGTCATCAACAACAAATAGACCATGCATTTCACCCCCCCCCCAAATTAATATAAGCATCCTAATGGGGCAGAGAAAAATTCTGAAGCTTTCCCCCCTGCATGTTCTTACAAGAACTGACTTTAAATAATTATTTCGAAAATAGAAAACCCACATCTGTTGCAGCTCCATTTGTGAACATTTCAAATCATGATGGCAGGCTATTTTTGAATAATGTCAAGTTTTCTGTTTATTATATCCATTCACTTGTAGGATTTTTATAGCATTTTTAAAAAGACATAGCTCTGTACATCTATGGAGATTCTCAGTCATCCAGGTCCCAAAGGTGCTTTTTTAAGAGGCAACTGGACTTTCTGGGGTTTTTTTTAGGACATTTTGCTTCTCATCCAAGAAGCTTCTTCAGCTCTGACTGGATGGAAGGGCATGGAAGGATTATCAATTATGAAGGAATGAAATCCTTCCATGCCCTTCCATCCAATCAAGAGCTGAAGAAGTTTCTTGAGTGAGAAGCAAAATGTCTTCAAAGAAAAACAAGAAAATCCAGTTGCCTCTTGAAAATGCACCTTTGGGACATAGTTTTATTTTAGATTTATAAGTGAGCCCTCATTGGTACAGATTAAGAATAGGTGTTATACATCTAGTAGAAGGGCTCTTTGGCAACCCTTTAGATTCTGGTGTCTGAATACATTAGTTGGGATTCTGGCAGATACCCTAAGGTTGTTTGTGGATGTAATTTTTTTGTGGTCTTATTTACAGATGATACAACTTTTGCAAAAAATATGTGCTCCTAAGAGTATGTGATCTTCAGGAAGTATGATTTTTTTCAGGATAGTTTTGTTCACAATTATGAGAATTGCAGTTATGGTAATCCTCGATTTACAACCAGTCACATCGAAGTTATGATGACTCCCTAAAATGATATTTACAAACCCTTTCCAAGTAGGTTAAAGCAGACCTTTTGCACATACCTGTCCCATCATGGTTTCCTTGTACTGTTTCTTCTGTGTTACTTTGATGGGAGGCAATTTTGTCACAGCGGACACCAAAAAGTTCATTAAAATGTCTTCACAATTGGCTAGTTGGTCCACCACGTTCTTCAGACTAGCAGGCAGGTAATGAGTGTACAGGTAGTGATAATATCTGCAACACAACAATTGAGGGCCTTCAGTGAGAATCGGGCAATGTAATCCCGATACATATTTACTTGGAATAAGGCACCAAAAACTTCAGGGGAACTTTCTGATAGCCACCAAATTGGATTGAATGGCTTTTCAAAGTGCCTCCAGGAACTATAAAGTTGCAACAGATTTAGAAATGTAGGAAGCTGTCCAGTGGTGGGATCCTACCAGGGGTGGGTTCTACTTACCTTCACTACCGGTTCGCAACGGGACTGCGTGCCTTGCTTCTGCGCATGCACAGATCGCTAATGATGACATCCGGGGCAGTGGGCAGGGCCTCCCGCTGGTTTTACTACCAGTTCTTGCGACCCAGTCCAAACTGGGGGCAACCCACCATTGGACCCTACTGGTTTAATAACCGGTTCGTGATCACACACTTTGTGCTTGTACACGATTGAACAAAAAATCACCTTCTACGTTAGTGCTAGGGAATTAAAACAGCTGATGTGCGGCAATCCACTCTGCCACGTTAATCAGCTGTGAAAATATAGGTAAGTAAAGCACAGGAGTAGGTGGGCAGGCCCAGCTGATCGTCGGAGATACCGGTTGGTCCGAACCAGTAGAATCCCACCCCTGAAGCTGGGATGTTAGTACTCATTCTAAGTCCGTTCAGCAAAAATGTTGGCTATTCCTAAAATTCAGGCAACAGCTGTTCCTAAAATTCAGCTGACAAACTGTCTACAGCAGTGGTGAAATGTAAAAATTTGTTACTATTGGTTCTGTGGGCATGGCTTAGGGGGGTAATGTGACTGGGTGGGAGTGGCCAACTTTTTTTTTTTTTTAACTTTTAAAAGCATTTTTTTCTACAACCTCTTCAGCCGAAGAGGTTGTAAAAAAATGATTTTAAAAGCCTCTGACGATCAAGCAAGTCAGCTGGGATCGTCAGAGGCTTTTAAAAATATTTTTTCAGCAGAAGAGGTTGTAGAAAAAAATGCTTTTAAAAGTAAAAAAAAAGCCTCTGATTATCACACGGCTCAGCTGGGCATGGGGAGAGGGGGGGCACAGGGAGTTTTGCTACCGGTTCTCCGAACCACCTGCCGCCATTGCTACCGGATCAGGTGATCCGGTCTGAACCGGGAGCATTTCACCCCTGGTCTACATCTTATACACTGCAGATGGGGCTTTTTTCAACAAGTATACTAATGCTGTGTCCAGTTCTGGTCACAACAATAAAAAACAAGAAAAGAGGCTGAGGCCCTAGAAAGAGTGCAGAGAAGAGCAACCAAGATGATTAAGGGTTCTGGAGGCTAAATCGTATGATGAATGGCTAAGAGTACTAGCTATGTTTAGCCTAATGAAGAGAAGGTTCAGGGGAGGCATGATAAAAAATCTTCCAATACTTGAAGAGCTGTCACAGGGAAGAATGCATCAATTTATTCTTCATAGCACCTGAGGGCAGAAGAAGAAGCAATGGATGGAAGCTTGACAGAGGGAGATGCAAATAAGGAAGAATTTCTTGACAGTGAGAATGATTAATCAGTGGAATAGCTTTCTTCCCTGAGTGCTCCATTGCTGGAGGTTTTCAGGAAAAGATTGGGCAATCATTTGTCTGGATTAGTATAAGAACTCCTGCCTTGGGCAGGGGTTGGACTAGAAGACCTCCAAGGTCCCTTCCAGCCCTATAATTCTAAGTTATGTGATTCCCCCTTCAAACTAGAAGCAGAAGATTTGTACTTATATAATCCTAGCAGTGTCAAAATGCCTGAAGGTATCTTTAGTGGGACTTCCTAGACTCCCTGTTCCATTTGACTTTTTAACATTTCTTACATATTTTAATTAAAGTTAACGGAAAGAGGGCATGATGCAAAGCAAAGCAATTACCCTCCAGCATAATCAGTATTTCCAAGAGTGCCACTGGGTCTTAAAATGGGTCTCTGATGTCTTTTATAAAATAAACACGGGGAATGTCTGGAGACTAGGTCATGGATTTGCATGTTTTCACCTGCCTCCACTGAAGATAAGGGCATGCCGGGTTAGAAACATCTTGAGGATGCAGCAACTCAGGATGGGTTCCATATAAGCAGTAAATACATACTTTACATATTATTCAGTCTCCCATGCCCATTTTGAAATGGCCAAGGAGCCATTTGTTGGAGTGTCTATGAGATGTTCTTATAATGCCATATGTGTCCACTAGCTCAAGAGGTTGGAGAGCCATTCCACAAACTAGGGAATGGTCCAAAGAGGAAGTCTCTAAAACAGAAATGGGCAACCTATAACCCTCAAATAGAGAGGAAGGAGTTCAAATGGAGAAAGAGGACAGACCAGTGGTGAAATCCATTTTTTTTTACTACCAGTTCTGTGGGCGTGGTTTAGTGGACATGGCAGGGGATGTCCCCATTCCCTTCTCACTCCTGGGGGAAGGATATTATAAAATCTCCATTCCCACCCCATTCTGGGGCCAGCCAGAGGTAATATTTGCTGGTTCTCCAAACTACTCAAAATTTCTCCTACCGGTTCTCCAGAACCTGCTGGATTTCACCCCGGGACAGATGTTGCACAAATGAGCAATGATCTGCTTACTCCAGACCATACCAGCCTGGTTGGAGATGACAGGAGCTTTGGTACTAAGTCAGTATTCACCTGGCTAAAACAAAATGTCTAAAAATGAATTATTGATGATATCAGTTTCTGACAACAAGGGAAGTTCAGAATTTAAAAATTCTTGAAAAATTTGAGAAACAAGAGATATTGATATAGTGGGGCAAAGGCTATTTATTCATCTTTATCAGTGGTGGGATTCAATTTTTTTTACTTCTGATTCTGTGGGCATGGCGTGGTTTGGTGGGTGTGGCAGGGGAAGGATACTGTAAAATCGCCATTCCCACCCCACTCAAGGGGAAGGATACTGCAAAATCCCCATTTCTTCCTGATCAGCTGGGACTCGGGAGGCAGAAAATAATGGGGACGGGGCCAGCCAGACGTAGTATTTATCGATTCTCTGAACTACTCAAAATTTCCACTACCGGTTCTCCAGAACTGGTCAGAACCTGCTGAATACCACCTCTGATCTTTATGTAAATAAAGTACATTATACAAATTTACTTTATGTCTTTTGCTGGAGAAGACTCCTGCAAGTCCCTTGGACTGCAAGGCGATCAACCTGGTCAGTCCTAGAGGAGATCAACCCTGACTGCTCTTTAGAAGGCCAGATCCTGAAGGTGAAACTCAAATACTTTGGCCACTAATGAGAAGGAAGGACTTACTGGAGAAGAGCCTAATGCTGGGAACAATTGAGGGCAAAAGAAGAAGGGGACGACAGAATGAGGTGGCTGAATGGAGTCACTGAAGCAGTAGATGTGAGCTTTAAATGGACTCCAGAGGATGGTAGAGGACAGGAAGACCTGGAGGAATGTAGTCCATGGGGTCGTGATGGGTCAGACACGACTTTGCAATTAACAACAACAACAAACCTTATTTAGCTGTTTCTGGAAATCCACCAGTCATTGTAAGAAATCTGAAGAAGAGTTGGAATGTTGGTGGACTGTGGAAGGCATTGAGGTCAGTTAAACCTTTTGATTAGTCAGAACAGGACTGTTTGATCATCACCCTAAGGCAGTGATGGCGAACCTTTTCACCACTCCGTGGAAACGTCGCACACGTGCATGTGCTCGTCAGGGCTGCTCTCTGGAAAAGCCAAACTTCTGGGTTTTAGCACGCATGCGCACCCGACAATCGGCTGGCCAGAGCGCATGTGCAGGCTTGCTGCACACGCAAATGGATTGCGCTCTGGAAAAGCCAAAGTGTTCTGGTGCACACTGGTTTTCGGCACTGCCACGTGCACAAAAGACAGCTGATTGTTGCACGTGTATGCGTGCCAGAAACCCGGAAGACAAACAGGCAAGGTCACGTGAGCCAGGCAACATGATTTCACGTGCCACTTTGGACCTGTGTGCCATTAGTTCGCCATCACGGCCCTAAGGAAACCAGATGGCCATTCGTTCGCAGTGATACATTTTCATTTTTCAGAGGGAAAAAAACCATAACGTCAACAACTTTTCTACAGAAAAAGACAGAGGCCTTTCTTTGCTTTCTACTCCCTTATGAGCCCAACAAGCAAACATAAGACTCACAAACCGAGATGAATTATAAACATTTTGCCAATGTCCAATTTGCCTGAATTAAAATGGGCAGCCAACCTAAACCTCAACTTGCTTAGGACATGCTCATTCTCCCAAAGAAAATTTGGGCAGAATCCTTTTGAAGACTTGAGGAGCTTTTTTTTTTTTTTTTGAAGTCTGCTGTTGCCCTTAAGAGAGAACATTCAAATCAAATTGCTTTTTTTAGAGTACAAGTGACTTGAAAGAAATTGAGAAAAACACACTAATGACTATCAGATCTTGAAACCAGAAATCAAAGTCATTATCTGCAGAAGAGAGGCTCAAACTTTAATCCTTTAGGAATCACCCTTGATGTTTGAACAAAACCTGCTTTGGAAAACCAAAAATTAAGGGAGGCAAAGGCAAAATGAAAAAAATATATATAGTAAGATATAACCCAGGATTGTTGTGTGTCTATGATTTAACTCAACATAGAATAGATGGACAAAAGAATTTTCCCCCCCCAGTAAATAAATACTCTCCTTTGGACATCTACATCAGGGGGAATAAAATGAAAGAAGAGGGCAGAACAGGGTTGTCAATTTAATGTATCTAGATAAATATATAAGAATATAGCTGAGCTTTATTCTCCAATGCACCGGAGGGCAGGACAAGAAACTATGGTTGGAAACTAATCAGCGAGAGAAGCAATCTGGAATTAAGGAGAAACTTCTTAA
Source organism: Masticophis lateralis (assembly GCA_030761175.1). Classification (NCBI taxonomy): domain Eukaryota; kingdom Metazoa; phylum Chordata; class Lepidosauria; order Squamata; family Colubridae; genus Masticophis; species Masticophis lateralis. The sequence continues at coordinate 19,081,286 of JAUDYJ010000003.1, read as the reverse complement.
CAGTGAGGACAATTAACCAGTGGAACAATTTGACTTCAGGAATCGTGGGTGCTCTATCACTGGAGGTTTTTAAGAAGAGACTAGATAATCACTTCTCTGAAATGGTATAGGTCCGTGATGGCCAACTTATGGCACATGTGCCAGAGGTGGCATGCAGAGCCCTCTCTGTGGGCATTTGCACCGTTGCCAGCTGTTCTTGTGGTTTCCGGCGAGCGCATACGCACCGGCTAGGTGGTCTTTACATGCCCCGAAGCGCTGGAAACCTGAAGACCAGCTGACTGGTGCATATGTGTGCGCCAACCACTTGCTCCTTGGGTTTCCGGTGTGCGCGAAGACTAGCCAGCACATGCATATGCACCAGCCAGCTGGTCTTCGGGTTTCTGGCGCTCCAGTGCGCGCATTCTGGTTTGGGCACTTGATACCGAAAAGGTTCGCCATCACTGGTATAGGTTCTCCTGTGGGCAGGACTAGCAGACCTCCAAGGTCCTGTCCTGCCCTGTCCTATCCTATTCCTCTCGCTCATTTAAATAGGCTTTAAATACCCATAATAGTCTTCTTACTTGTGGTAAATAGCAGCTCCACTCAATACCATGGAATAGTCATTAGTCCATTTCGATGTGTAGCCCCACCTCTCCTTCGTGTTATCCCAAAAGTGGCTGCGGGCAGGATAACCCACAATCCTCTCTGGGAAACTTTGCCAGACAGTGAAGGCAAAATCCACCTGCAGGTAAGGGGGGGAAAAAAAACACACACACAAACCAAATGGATGTGGCAAGTGGTAATCAAACAGTCTCAAAAATGTCAGCAAAACAAAATATTACCTTTTCACTAATTCATAATTTGCAATCTTGGAACTGTTGCAAAACATTAATTCTCTGTATTCATCAGTAAATTAAATTGACTACTTGACATTTTGCCCTGTAATTATGCACATTTTAATGTTTTTCCGTTAACAGGAGCCTAGAGCTCCAGAGAATCATATTAACATTTTGCCGGCATGACACAGGCACCATAAACATTCACAACGAGTGGAGAACTGGGTGTCTATAGGAATTGCTTCTTTATTAAGTGAACCAGTAAGGTGATTCTTTGTCCATTTTGTAGGGAAGAAAGGAAGTGTCTCTTTTTACTACTGGATGGAGGAAATCAAGATGTTTTCCAAAGACAGATGTTCCAAAATTATTAAATCCTCATGCCCTTATTTGTAATCTTTTCTCCTTGGCTTCAGCTAGTGTAAGACAGATAATGAATATTTTATATCCTACTACGGCTGTGGGAATATTTGAGCTGAAGATTCAAGCAGCGCAAATGAGGTCTTCAAACTGAATTTTTGAACTGAATCAAACATTTGAGTTCAATCCATACTATAAATACCATGATGCAGTCCAGCCCTATTGTGAAACTCGAGGTTCAAAGCATCTCTTCCATAAAGATTCAGATCTTTGAAGGATGCTTCCAGTTAAGTTACGACTCATTCTCTTCCTTCAAGTTGTTCAAACAACATGAAATGCTTACAGTTCAGACAAAACAATTATTCTTGCCACAGCTCTGATCACAAATTATTAATACATCAGAAAATCAGCAGACACCTTAACATGCTTTATATAAAAGCCGATATCTGTTTTCTTGAAAAGATTAAAGGTAAATTAAGGAAGGAACAGTAGCGTTAGATATAGATAAAGGATCCTACTGGGGTTGTGAAGACTTCATCATAACAAATGAAAAATTGTTCTTTTGACTTTAATTGGTACATTTATAAATACTCTTTTCTCCATTGTTCGGGTTCTAGCGGGGGAGGGGGCATACAGATTCTCAATAAAGTGATCATAAACCAGCAATTCATCATTAAAATTCTGGTTAATATTTACTGTACAGGTAGTCTTTAACGGGTACATTTTATGACTGTTTGAAGTTACAATGGCACTGAAAAAAAGTGTCTTATGACCTTTTTCACACATATGACCATTGCAGCATCTTTGTGGTGACATGACCAGAATTTGGATGCTTGGCAACGGGTTCATATTTATGACGGTTGCAGTGTCCTGGGGTCAGGGGATCACATTTTGTGGCCTTCTGACAAGCAAAGTCAATGGAGAAGCCAGATTCATTTAACAATCGTGTTACTAACCTAACAACTGCAGTGATTCCCTTAACAACGGTGGCAAGAAAGGTTGTAAAATGAGGCAAAATTCACTTAACACCGGTCTCACTTAGCAACAAAAATCTGGGGGTCAACTATGTTCGTAAGGCAAGGACTACCTGTAATATCTATTTTCCTGGTGGTTTCAGGCAACTTTTTTGAGTCAGAGACATCCTCACAAATTCACAAAATGGCTGCCATTGTGGGCATGGCAAGTCAAACAAAATCCATTTAAAGGTAGTCTGATTTTCAATGGTGTTTTACACCATCTCATCTACCTTCTCAAAAGTTCTTTACTCCATTAGGTTATTTTTTTCTAATTTTGGGGCAGATGAGTGTACTTCCAAAGAAAGTATAGGACGTATGCACCATTTTCTTCCATAAGCTTGATGTTAGAAGTTGATGCTATGCTTTGTAATAGCCCAGCTTCTCATTTGTTTTAAATGAACAAGAGCCAGTTTGGTTAAGCACTTAAGAAAACGAGAAACTGAATTCTAGCCTGCCTTAGGCAAAAAGTCAGTTGAATAGCTTTGGGCCGGTGACCTTCTGTCAGCCCTAAGAAGCAGACAATGGCAAACCACTTCTGAAAAAAAACCCCCTGTTTTGCCAGGAAAACTGCTCCAGGCAATCACCAGGAGTCAACAATGAATCAAAGATTAAATAACAAAACAAAACAAGGAATGCCAAGGAACAAATTATGACTACTTTGGAATCACCACAACCCAACTAGACACAACTCTAGAAAGTATGCTAGAAATTGTTCAGGCCGGCATATGGCAATATCATTAGACACAGATGAAATGTAATGGGGAAATGGGAATTCAGTTGCAAACCTTTGTCAACATCAAATTCTGTTCCAGCCTAATTTATTGTATAGGGTGTTTCTTCCATAGAAGAGGTAAGAAAAGAAATTGGTCTTTACTAGTCTTCCAGTACCCCCAGCAAAGGTCTATCCATCACTTGCTCCTGAGTCTTTCAACTGGACATGGAATCTTCTGCATTAGCAATAGCAATAGCACTTAGACTTATATACCGCTTCATAGTGCATTACAGCCCTCTCTAAGTGGTTTACAGAGTCAGCATATTCCCCCCAACAATCTGGATCCTCATTTTACCCACCTCGGAAGGATGGAAGGATGAGTCAACCTTGAGCTTGGTGAGACTCAATCTGCCAAACTGCTGGCAGCCAGTGATCAGCAGAAGTAGCCTGCAGTACTGCACTCTAATTACTGCGCCACAGTGGCTTAACCCCTGAAGTCCACAAGTCTTAAAGTTGCCAAGTTTGGAGACCCCGGTTATATATGTTAAGTAAATCTTTAATGCCACATACAACTTTCCTAATTTTGCTTTAACCATTTTTCATTGAGGCTGATGTAGAGAACCAAACAAGGAGTAATTGGGTTGGAGGGTGGGGATGGATGAGAAAGTTAGCCAACCTGCTACTCTCTTAAAACAGCTAACACTCCTCCTTAAATCCACATGGATTTCTAATTATGAGTCATAGAGATGTTTCCCCCCACTCTGCAGGATGGCTTAATATTTCATTTCATTAGGAGCGAAAAGCTAAAACCTTAATTAAAGGTAAAAAAATGAAGAAGCATTTGAGGCTTTTCTGAGTTTTATCACTCATATTTGAAAGCTGGAAAATTACTATTTAGATGGATATGTAAGTAGTAGAAGACATCTTGGGATAATAACTCCCATAATTTGTTATTCAGGTTCACCAGGAATTTCAACTAAACAAAATTCCATAGGTCATAAGATTGGAGAGGATAATTTAAAAGAGGTTCCCTTACTAATGATCCTGTGTGAAATTTGCAGACTGTAGTATTGGTCACTAGCTTAGATGGTGTTATTAAAAAAAAGAGAGAAATCTTGCCGTTGATACAAGATTTACAGACCAAAATGGGACAATATATACCAATGGAGAAATATACATAACAGAAGTCTAACTAAATCCAAGCAAGCATGGATCCTTTCATACAACATATTACACAGCAAGGGAAGTTGACACATTCAGAATATGGCTTTGAGAAAATGAGAGAAATTTATTAAAAAAAAACAGCTGAAAAATGACTTTAATAGATATAAGCAATAACTGTAAAACTTTAAGGTATATCTAACTAGCAGAATGGTTGGGAAAAAACACATTCTTTTTACAGTGTATTTTTATTGTACTATAGTCTTGCATTTTATGTCTCTTATTTTTGATCTCTTACATTTGTACAATAATAAAACTGAACCAAATGCAAAAAGAAAAAGAAAAAAGAAAAAAAAGAAAAAAAGAAGAGATAGTTGTATGAAGTGATTCAGATACACTGCATGTGATAAAAAATAAATCAGAATTTAACCCGGCTAAGATTTGGCATAATTTAAGGGTTAGCCCATTACTAGAAAACAAGAACGTCAAATTAGAACCTACATAGAATTTCCAGATTCATAAGAGTTGGTTGATCCATGTGGGAAATAAGATACTGGTTTGGACAAAGCTCTGTTATGATCCGGGTGGTAGAGAGATATTTTGGGACAGGTAAAGACTTCTGAACCAAGCACTGAATTACAGTAACCTCTGTATTTTATTTTTAATTCTGTTTCTGATAGCAGAGAAATACAGCTTCAAGCAAACATGGACCTTTAACAGAAGTTGTGAGAAGAAAAGAGACATAGCTACACACATAGTCCCATCCTCTAACCATTTGCAAGATCATGTACATTCAAGTTAATAAACATATTAACAAAAATCCAGATATAACAGGATTCCAGAAATACCGAATGGGGTTATTTTTATTTATTTATTTGTATTTCGCTTTCGTTATGTTTTCATAAACATCTTAGGGTTGTGAACATATCTATTATCCTTTTTTAAAATCTATTTTCCCTACAACAATAATCCTATTGGGCTGATAGAGAGCGACTGACCCAAAGTCACCCAGTTAGCTTTCATGCCTAAGGTGGGACTAGAATTTACAATCGCCTAGTTTTTAGCCTGATGCCTTAACTGTCTAGACCAGTGTTTCTCAACCTTGGCAACCTGAAGATGAGTGGACTTCAACTCCCAGAATTCCCCACGCTGGCTGGGGAATTCTGGGAGTTGAAGTCCACTCATCTTCAAGTTGTCAAGGTTGAGAAACATTGGTCTAGACCAAACTGGCTCTTTTGGGTTTTAAAAGTCTTGGGTCTTCGAAGGCTCCATGTGCTATTTCCAAAGTAATAAATTCTAAAGGACAACTTGCTTTTTTTCAAAGGAGGGAGAAGTAAGAGAGACACACAGAGAGGGAAAAATCACACTGAAATTGAAGGAGACAATAAACACTCAAAGCTTTTCCAGAGATGCCATTAATAATGTATTTCCAATATATTGCCATGTTATATAAATGGTTGCCCGTCCCCACCATCTCTTTACGAGAAGAGGTGAGAGAAATCAATACTCATCCCACTTGTAAAAATTGGTTTTCTACATTGGATCCCCTGATCTCCAGCTCCCTGCCCCCATCTCTTCATCCCAGCAGCCTTTTTTTCTTCTGCTTTTGGTGCAGCAGTTCTGAAGTATCAGGTAGAAAGAAAATTCTTGTATTGAAAAAAAAAAAGAGCTTGGGTGAAGCTCTGATTCATGAAAGAGAGACATGTAATCTAGGCATCTGCTTCGTGTGTGGTGCTACTCAAAAGAAATTATCAGGCCAATGCTAGGCAAACACAGCTCTTAAAAACCAGAATATAATAGGAATTAATACAAAAATTAGATGTAGATACCCAAGTATTCACAAGTGTACATAAACCTACACTGGTGTAGGGTTGGGGTTAGGGTTATGAATACTTGTGAATACTTGGGTATATATTTATATTTATCTGTATGTTACATTTGGCCATTTGGCCCAACAAGACATTGAAACTTCTTTCTTTCCTAATAGACCAAGAAGCATTGCTGAGATGAAACTATGAGAATTACAGATGGACACAGAATTAGGTTTCCAACTGGGCCATGATGGTGCAGTGGTTAGAATGCAGTATTGCAGGCTAATTCTGCTGACTGCTAGCAATTCAGCAGTTCGAGTCTCACTGGCTCAAAGTTGACTCAGCCTTCCATCCTTCCGAAATCAGTAAAATGAGGACCCAGACTGTTGGGGGAAATATGCTGACTCTGTAAAGCCCTGTGAAGCAGTATATAAGTTTAGGTGCTATTGCTTCCTCTTAGTTAAAACAAATACAGGGCTTTTCAAATCTTTGGAAGCACTTTCTTAGAGCTGCTCCATGAAGTAACATGGCCACCTTGAAGCTAAGAGAGCTGCAGAAGTTCTTCTGTGTTGCAACCATGCAGAGCTTCTCTGGGAACATTAAAAAAATGTTCATAAACCCCAGCTAAGAAGGTATCACTCACTTTTCCTAGTCAACTTGGCCAAAGCTTGGATGGATGGATGGATGGATGGATGAATGGATGGATGGGTGTGTGGATGGATGGATGGAAAGAAGGAAAGAAGGAATGAAGGAAGGAAGGAAGGAAGGAAGGAAGGAAGGAAGGAAGGAAGGAAGGAAGGAAGGAAGTCAAATCCTAGTATGACTTTGGAAAGCCAGTACACTCCACAGGAAAAATATCTCACCTCAGTGGTTGAAAGCACCGTATCTTCATCGAGGCTTAGAACAGCATCCGTGACAATATTCTCATAGGGCAGGAAGCGACTGCTCATCACCTGTAAGGTGAACGAGAGGGGTCAGTGAGATGCTCTTGAGACTCATCTGCAGGCAGGACTGTCATACTTGAGCCCAAAGAGTTAACCTTCTACCACAGCATTCAAGGGGAGGAAATGGCTGTGAAAGAAAAGAGCTTCATGTGCAAGAACTTTGCAGCTTATTGCATCCGACTTAACAATGTGATTATGTTACTCCTGATTAATTTCAGCAAGAGTGGCCTTCTAGATTTATGTGTTCACATTATTCCCTTACCCCAAATGTTGTCATGCATAATGTTCTGGTTTGATTTTTTGGAAACCAACCAACCATTTTTATATAATTAAAAGGCAATAAGTCATAGCTATATTTAGAGTATATATGCTTCTCAAAAGCTTAAAGTAGCATTTAGAATTCCTTCTTACTTTATCTTCATCAAAATCTGATGAGGTAGGCTAGGTTAAATGATAGCGACTAACGCAATGCCTCGGGCTAAAATTTATAGCTGAGTGAAGATTTTAACTTATACCTCCCAAGCAATGCCTAATGCTCTAACCAATATACTTCACTGGTTGGCTTTCAAAATCTATAAGCTAGCTACCATTGAAAACAAAAAACGATGAACAAAAGAGTGTAAATTTTAAGTTACATAAGACAATACAATGTCTATGTAGGGTTTTGCATTAATCTTTTGAAGCCACTATGACATCAATTTGTGAGCAATAGGTGATATAAGAATATTGTCGGGTTCCCTTGAGACACTCTGGCTTCTCCAAGTGACTATACATTAATTTATTACTGGTAGACAATTCAATCTATTTCTGCTGCATGCCATTTCTAGATGTAGCTCACCTCATTTCCACGCTGATGTGAAAACTCAGAATCCCAAAATCTGCATTTCTAAACTTATTTGGAGAACATTTTTCTGAGAAACATAGCACAACATTTGATAGAAGTATGAAAGCTGATCAGACTATGATCAGTGGTGGGTTGCCCCGGTTTGGATCGGTTCTATAGAACCGATAGTAAAACTGGCGGGAAGCTCCACCCACTGACCCTGACATCATCAGAAGTGATCTGTGCATGCCCAGAAGCGATCCCGTTGCGAACTGGTAGTAAAGGTTAGTAGAACCCACCCCTGACTATGATCTAATCAACACTGAAGAATGATGAGACAAGTTTGGATTTTTGTTTTTGTTCAGATTTGCTGCTTTCTGTCACCCCCAAATCCTCTTCACTGATTTGCCAACTAACTTTTCTCATTAGATCTTCGTACAACTAGAAGAAAAATTGCAGCAGTATCTGCATTTTTTTTTAATTTTTCTCTTTTCTAGTCGGAAACATTTATATTAGGTAGACCTGTTTTTGTTGTTCATTTGCTCTTGTTTTTATAAAAATGAATTATTGAAAGACAAGGAATCTACCATGGAGTCTAATCAATTCAATTCAATTCAAATCAAATCTTTATTGTCAATGCACAACATATGTACAATGAGATTGGTTGAGCTCCCTCAATGCACAATACAACTCACAGTGAAGACAAAAAATCCCTAACCTAATAAATCCCAATAAATCATATTAACAAAACACTCAGGCCTACTGCACCAGTGTGAACATGTTACACATTGTGCCGGCCCTGCAGTCCATCATACTACTTAGTTATTATGATATTTCTCATTCAGGAGTCTGACATGGATAAAAACTAAAATGAGGTTCAACCATTCAGACAGGAACCCAAGAGGTGAACAAGTACAAACAGCTTCCTGAGGGAAGGAAGGATGGTCCTAAGAGGTGAAAACATTTGATGCATCTTTTATAACAATTTCTGCCACCCTGGGGTTTTTGATTGATTAAAATCCTGGATAATTCTTAGCAGCAAAGCAAAAGGGGGTTATAATCCTGCATCTCTGAAAGGAGCCAGACTTGACAAAATAGTTGTGCTTGAGCAAGGTAGTTTACACGGTTAAAAAAAAAAAAGCCAATTTGGCATTCTAAACATATTTTTTCCCCCATGTGGGCATTTGCTGTGCAGAAGGAGAAATGTCATCCTTGATGACACTTCCAGATTTCTTTGTAGTCCCTAAAAAGCTCCAAGATTATTGCTTGCCTGCCTTTTCGAAATTCGTAAGATCTATTCTTTCCTTAGGCCCTCCGATACATGAAACAACACAACAAAAATGGAAGCAGGCAGAAGGAAGCAATCAAGGCCACCAAAGAGGGTAGCCTCAAACAGAAGTCTTCTCTCCCTCAAGTCCTGCAGTGAATATCAAGCTATCCTGAGATCTGAGTCAACAGATTTAGCTGCCACCTTAGTGGCCATTTAGTGAATTGGAGAAAAGCACAGATATTACCTCCATTCTTTTTAGATGGATGAGAAATACCTGGGAGTTTCAGTAATTTAGATACAGTTTTTTCCTCTGATTGGGACACCTAATTCAATAAAGAACCATGAAATTGCAGGAAACTGTACAATCAGTACCTCCTTGAAGTATGCTGTACAAGTACTTCACTGTTATACTGTAATAGATCTGATACCCTGCTACTATTTTCAGCAAGGATAGGTGTTCGTACCTCACTTTATGTCGAAACTCTTCTTGAGGGTTGAGATGTAGCTGGGCTAGAACTCCCAGCATCTGTCGTTGCTATCCTAGTTGGATTTGGCTGCCAAAAGCTCTAGTTTAATATTATGGAGACCCAACGTGATATCCCAGCGTATCTCTAATTGTATTCTATCACTATATTATAAACTTGCTTGAATGCAAAGTCAGATATAAAATACAAGCCAGTTGTATGGCAATAACTTATAGCAGGGGTGTCAAACTAAAGGCCTGAGGGCCAGATCTGGTCCATGGGGTGCCTAGATATGGCCCGCGGGATCTCCTTGGAAACAATGAAGGACTGGCTTGTGGTGCCTCTACAAGCGAAAATAGAGCTCAGGCCTGGGCTCCGTTTTCAGCTGTGACAGCCTCCTGTAGCCCTCTGCCAGCAAAAATAAAGCTCGGGGAGCTCTGTTTTTGCTGGCAGAGGGCTGCAGGAGGCCGTCACAGCTGAAAACGGAGCCCAGTTGGGCCAGACTTGGCCTTCCCAACCTCCATTTTTACTGGCAGAGGGCTACAGGAGGCTGTTGCAGCCGAAAACAGAACCTTGACGAGTGATGTCGAGCTGGCTACGCCCACCCTGGCCAAACACCCACCCTGCCCCTCCCCAAGTTAAACACAACCCTGTTTAATTAAATTAAATCAAGTTTGACACCCCTGTATTATTATAGCCAGCAGGAGATTTTTTCATTTATTTTTCTCTTCTCATGTCAAATCTAGTAGGCCACATCAATTCCCATCAATTGATACTCTGGTATACAGGTAGTCCTCAACTCACAACCATTCAGTCAACAGCCACAAGTTACAATGGCACTGAAGAAAGTGATTTATGGCTGGGTCCTCTTACTTATGACCATTGTAGAATGCCCGCAGTCACGTGATCAAAATTCAGGCGTGATTTTACGACAGTTGCAGTGCCTCAGGGTCATGTGATTGTCATTTGTGACCTTCCCAGCAGGCTTCTGACACGCAAAGGTTACGGGCAAGCGAGATTAACGGTTAACAACTGTGAGATTCACTTCAAAAACCATTGCAAAAAAGGTTGTAAAACCACACACCACTCATTTTAACAACTGACTTGCTTACCGACAGAAATTCTGGTTGTAAGTCGAGAACTAGCTGTGTTTGTAAATCTCTTATATATTTCCCAGGCTCACTGACCTTGAAAATATATATGTAAGAGACAGGTGGCTTGGAAGCCAGTCCCAATAAAAAAAATAAATTGGGAACCCAGAATTATCTATGTAATCTACCCTGCCTCAGTCTGCAGGAAGGATGTATTTAAGAAGGTAAGCAGAACCAGAGAGGCTGCTTTAAGCGCCTGGAGGAATTATGGCATGCAGCTGTAATAAAAAAGCAAACACCAGTAACCACAACCATGACAACGTACCTTGCTTTCTCCTTCGATAACAATGACAGGCACAGCAGTGGCAGGCCAGCGATGCTTGGCAGGGAGGGGCTTATCACAATTCCATAAGACAATGATCTGAAAAGCAAAAAGGGTTTCCCATTAGAAAAATGCTCACAGAGATCACAGCCCACAGAGGCTCAAGGGCTATCTCAGCTCACTGCTCTGCACTTCAGACTAGAACTGTGATGGTGAACCTATGGCACACGTGCCAGAGGTGACATGCAGCGCCCTCTCTCTGGGCATGTGAGCCGTTGCCTCACTCAGGCGCTTCCTGCCGGCAATCTGGTCTTCGGGTCTCTGCTACGCATGTGCCGGGGGGGACGTGTGGAGGGGGTGCATGCACATGTGGGGGGGCGGGGTGCATGCGTGGGGAGCACATGCATATTGCATTTTGGGGGTTCAGGCATGCACATACACACACACGCTTTGGGCACTCAGTCCAGAAAAGGTTAGCCATCACTGGTCTAGAACTTCACAACCAGAAACAAATGAAAAAAGAAAAAATCCCCCAATGAGATTTAATTCCTAGCTACAGAAGGGGAGCTAATTAACTTTTGTTGCTGTTGTTGTTTACTTTTGCTGACTAACAATGAGAAAATCATCCCAGTTGGATTGGCTGCATTAAAAAGACAATTTCTGCGGCATCTGAAATTATCTTGGACAAAAGACAAAGGGACAAAGTGTTTACAGCTTGACATCAAAGCAGGGTGCTCTACCACTTCATCGGTGGTGTTCAGTTTTTATGGGAGTTTGTGTTGTGATACCGAATGCAGAATTCAGCTTTTGGAAAGATCAGGGTGGCCTATGTGCCCCAATTCTCCAGGAACAAATGCAGAATGTTTTATAGGAATTGAACTTGGCTTCCTGGCAATCTCTGCAAGTTACTAGTCCTCCTGACTAAAAATTCAACATGGAGGAGGAACAGCGGGAAAAAAAATTGTTGGATTACATTGCGAAATTCAGTGTTTCTCACAGATTTTCAGACCTTTCAAAGACCAGTAAAAACTGTATACTGTGCAGAAATGCTAAGAGGCAGAATTAGTCTCAGAGCAATTATGCAAATCTTGTTAATTGGCGTGATTTAAACAGATTGCCGAACTTCTTTTCTCCTGTATCATATAGTCTGTTAATGAACCCGCTCTAACAGGAGAAGTGACCAAGTTTATCCATCTAGGATAGTTAAGTTTAGTCCTGTTGCAAACAAGCTTTTAGTTCCATTTTTTTTTTCAAGGGGTGCTCCTAGAATAGAATAGAGCTGGAAGGGACCTTGGAGGTCTTCTAGTCCAACCCCCTGCTTAAGCAGGAGACCCTACATAAATGAAAAAGAAGATCCTGAATAAACATTTTTCATTTTGATAAATTTTGTACTAGCATCTTCTAGTGAGGGTAGAGGGGCGAGTGGAAAACAGCATAAAATCTGATGTTCAGTAATAGACAATACAAAATATACAACTCAGTGTAAGGCATATGCCGCTATGAAATTCAGTTTACAATGTCTTCTTTGGCTACGTACAGGGTGCAAGGATCACGCTTGAGGGATAGGGGCTTCTGAAGGATACTCAAGGGGTGGCTGATGATGTAATTGCATCCCCAAAATGAATGAGTCCAAAAGGTTGGTGGTGCTTCTTTAGGGAGTGGTTGCATTTTAAATCTTAAAAGAGATTTGAGGCATTTATTTTTACCTTTTGAAACTCACCACATGGGGAACATGGAGCCCTTAGTCAAAGGAACCCCAATGCAAAAAAACTGGCTGAGTATTTTGGTTCTTCCTAATGAGAAGTGAAATGGGTGCTGGGAGGTTTCTCATGCCATGCAGATCATGGGCCACTCATTGCTCCTTTAATGCATTTATTCATTTTTTAAATAAATCTTCCCCCCAAAATTTACCAAGAACATCAAAACTAACGCAAACTAATAAAAAGTAGAAGCAGAAAAGAGAGAAAAGAAAAAAGGAAGGAAAAAGGAAAAGTGCAGAAAGAAAGAAGAAAAAGAAATAGAAGCTTCTGATTTCTTTTGCAGCAAATATTAAGCGCAATTATTAAGTTATCTCTTATTCCATGATTACAAAAGCTTTTACTGTGTTTCCCACAAAAATAAGACTGGGTCTTATATTAATTTTTGCTCCAAAAGATGCATTAGGACTTATTTTCCAGTTAAATCTTATTTTGGGGGAAACATGGTCCAGTCTTTTTCTAATCAGTAAAAACACAAATCATAAGTGCATATTTTCAATTTGATGCAAAAAGTCTATAAGTGATTTCCAGTCAATCATACATGATGATATTGCTTTTTTTCTCTAATCAAAGCAGTTAACTTAGCCTTCTTTGCAAGTTCCATCATTTTTATGGACTAATACTATGATGGCAAACCTGTGGCACGCAGAGCCATCTCTCTGGGCATATGAGCCATTGCCCAAGTTCCGGGGCGCTGGTCAGCTAGTGTTCAAACACGTGGAAGTGCCGGAAACCAGAAGAACAGCTGCCCAGTGTACATGCGCGTGCCAGAAACTGGAAGATCATCATCCCAGCGCGCACAAGCGTATCAGGCAGCTGCTCTTTCAGTTTCCGGCATGTGCATGTGCACTGGCCAGCTGATCTTAGCGTGCACATGTGCACCAGAAATCAGAAGACCAGGTGGCCAGTGCACATGTGTGTACCAGAAACTGGAAGATCATCTTCCCACACGCGCATGTCCACCAGGCGGCTGCTCTTCCGGTTTCCAGCACGCGCATGAACTCCCATTTCGGCACGCGGTGCCAAAAAGGTTAGCCAACACTAGACTAGCATATAAGAAGCTTTGCCAGTGTGGGTGAAGATAAATTGGAAGACCCCAGACAAACCTAGAGCAACCAGTGAAATTTGGATTTTCAGCCAATGATGAGGAGGTTGATCGTATTCCTCACCTGAGCACAGTGCTGGGATTTGGCGACTGCAACCAGGAGTTTCAGCACAGGCTGAGATTGGGACACCAGAGGAGTAACTGCATGGATGACGGCAGTGAATTTGGATGGGGCTTTGACTCCTGAGAAGAAAATGAAAGAAAATGAACCATTTTAAAATGAATCATTTTAAAAATTCTAAAATATTTTGGTTGACTTTAACCCTCAATACACAAGTTCACTAATCACAGACAAATGCTAGCTAATTCCACAAGAATGGATTTTCCTGAAAAAAGACAACTCTGAATTCAAAACCATCTACTCCTTTTACCATATTCTGAGGTAAATGAAGGTAAATCTATCATTATTCCATCTTTTTTTAAAAAAATATTTTTATTAAATAAATTTATATGGCCATCCATCTCATTGAATGTGACTCTGTGTCCCACAAAACCAATAGTACCGTAACTTTTTAAAAACTTAAATATAAAAATAAAAGCAAGATTGCTGGAGAAAATAAAGCAGGTCTTTTAAAGGAATATTTAGATATTTAGGAAAAAATAACTCAATCTTTAAAGTTAATATATGCATCCAAAGAAAAATGATATCGAAATTAAGGCATTTTTTCCTTAAAGGGGAAAAAATAGATAGAAAAACAAAAATTAAGCAGAAAAAAACTCAAAATCTCCTTTTTTATTATTGTGGTGAACCTTAGGAGTTAATAAGTCAAATCATTAAGATGAATGTTGGCATCCAAAGCAAAATGACCAAAATTTAAGGCAATACTTCCTTAAAGGAAAAAAAAAAAAAAAAAAAAAGCAGGAAAACCAAAAATTAAGCAGAAAAGAAATGTCTTCTTATATCTCCCATCCAGAGTTATCTTGAGATAAGATGGGTGGCCTATAAATTTTACAAGTAAATAAATATTTATTTACTTATAAAATTTATAGGCCACCCATCTTCCATATACTATTTCAGTGGATATTGGGAATGGTACCATCAAATTTTCCTTTGAAAGTGACGGGATTCAGAGGGAGTCAGAGTTAAAAGATTTTTGGCACTAGTCTGGTTGACTGGTAGCCTTAAGAGAAGAATGTTTCCTGTGATTCAGTTCAGGGCCCAAAAACTCTGGCAGAGCTGGAATCACGGAAAGTGCCAGAAAAAGTCTAGACAGGTACATCTGGATTCTTTTATTTATTTTCAAAGCTATTTGCTCAATTTGGATAGTTTCTACATTTGACTCTATTCTCTGTCCTTTCATTTTTCCTTACTCTATTGACAAATAACGGTGGCTACTGCACCACTACGTGAGAATATTGGGAGACAGGAGGAAGAGCCACATACTAGACAGCAGTCTGATAAAAGAAATCTGACTCTGAAGAAGAGGTAGGGTTAGAGAAAACATATCAGAAAGGACCAGCCTCAGTTTTGGGGACAGTAAAAATAAGGGTGGGGAAAAGTACTTTCAGATTTGCAAGATTCTATTACTATGACGTGGACTTCAACTGAGGAATTCTGGGAGTTGACGTCCACAAGTCTTAAAGTTGCCAAGTTGGAGACACACACTTAGTACTTGGTTGGTGCTTTTTGTCTGGACTACCAGAGAACTGACACTACCTTTGGTTGCAGACTTGTGATCTATTTTTTTTTCCAAATCCCTATTTTGTTCCTAGAAGAATAAAGAAGTTTTGGTTGAGAGCTTAGGTTCTCATACATTGGTTTAGAGGGCCACCTTACTACACAGCTTAGATTCCATTTGCCTCACACTGTTAGTTGCACGTCACCCATCAATGAGATTCCTCTTCCCAAGCTGTGTGTTCCTCAAGAGAGAACTACTTACCTAGGTTAGCATAATAGTAAGGGAAATCTCCCAGATATGATGAATACTGTGGCAGTACAAACAACCCCCCGGGGTGTTTGTTCCATATTAAACTGTTACGGGATATGTGCTTAAATATTCTGTCTTGAATAATCTGCAAAACAAGAAGTTAAAACAATGTTTAGGAAACGCTTAATGAAAAAAAAAAGTAGAACCCTTTAATCAAAGCCACCAAGAGGCAGATTATTTAGAATTGGTGTGGGATCTTCTTGCCATACACAACTTCATTTATCTCATTTATTCATACAGTCACTGTGTAAAAATTAGGCTCTAACTAACACAGAATAGTTCTAGTTTCTAAAATGTACAAGCGATTGCACAGACTGATGGATTCATTCTGCAATTTTGCCATCAATATATATCATAAAGACAGTCATAGCTTTAAACCGAATGAGAACTGTTTCTGAAAAGCAATGTTGTTAACCTACATATTTCTGTTCTCCTTCCCAGGCTAAAGAAGAATCTACTATTATTGTTATTTCAGAAATACAAATTGCACGGAAAACTTTGCAATGACAGTATTCCATCATTGGCCCAAGAAAAATCAGCAACGATTAATGTACTGTTGTAATTTCATGGTATTGTGGAAAAAAATGTAAGGTTTTCACGCTGGGATTCCAAATCTAGGACCCTGAGAATTTCAGCTTTCCTTAATTTTATTTTGTTTTAAAATGAATGCATTCAGCTCTCAAGATATCCTTGTTAAAGTGGAAAATCCTATTTCCTGATATTTATTACAGAGATGTTGGTGCTTCAATGTGCTCTATAAATCCAGGATTTTCCCCCTAACTAGAAAAGGAATCATGTTGCAAGAATCACTGAAAAGACAAGCTGCATAATGGAATATGTACACTTGCTTAATTGAAATAAAGTACTACTGTATTTCTTTCTCTTTCACTTAGATAGTTCAATGCTCTCTTCATCGAAAACCACCGCAATCAAAAGCATCTAAGAAAGATCATTGCTAATGGAAATGACTAAATCCTGAATTTAAGAAATACAGTCTGGTGGTTCTGTATTTTGTTAGCATTCATACCTGCTTAGTGGTCCTCATTCAGATCATTACAGAATACAGGTTAGGCATTCACTGTTTATCTAATTTCAAGTATAGTATGCTTAAAAAAGAACAAAATTTATAATCCCAAAATATCCATGCGGTGTAGTGATTAAGCCACCAGGCCGGAAATCAGGAGATTGTGAATTTTAGTTCCATCTTGGCCTGAAAGTCTATGGAAATTCTCAGTCATCCAGGTCATGGTTGTCCCAAAGGTGCTTTTTCAAGAGGCAACTGGACTTTCTGGTTTTTCTTTGAAGACGTTTCGGCTTCTCATCCAAGAAGCTTCTTCAGCTCTGACTGGATTCCATTCTCCACCATCCAGTCAGAGCTGAACAAGCTTCTTGGATGAGAAGCGCAACATCTTCAAAGAAAAACCAGAAACTCCAGTTGCCTCTTGAAAACAGCACCTTTAGGACTTGGCCTGAAAGCCACCTGATAGCCAGTTACTCTCTTTCAGTTCATCTCACAGGGTTTTTGTTGTGAGGAAAATAAGAGGAAGAAGGAGTATTAGATATGTTTGCTGCCTTGAGTTGCTTATTAAAAACAATAAATAAATAAAGGTGGAATATAAATAAATAAAAAACCAGATCCTGCCAATAAGAAGGAAACAACTATATAGCTGTGTTTCCTACAACAATCTACAGAACGTTTTCAGTGTGATAACACAGCTCATAAGTGTGGGAAACGACTACAGCTTTGGGATAGGCTTTTTTGAAGTCTGCTTGGCATTTTTGAGGGTACATTTCAAAAAAAACGGTGGGCTACTAAACCTATGCCTCTCATAAAAATGGCTGTTATTATGGGCACAAACAATCACAGGGTTGTACAATTAGTCTCTGCCATCTGACTCAGTGCTTTAATATTTCTTTTTCTAAACAGTTTGATTACATTTCCAAAACATCATAGGCTGCTACTAACTAATTATTTTTTAAACATACCCATGGGGACTATGTAGTATCCAGAGATATTCTTATAAATAAAGAGTATAATACAAGCTAGTGCTTTGTTCTGCAGCATGCCAGCTCCCAATTTAAATATTTTGTAATAGTAAATAATCTAAAAGGAAGAAAAATAAATCACGTGGATTGCAAAGCTTGGTTTATGTATGGTCACTTTGGGGCTGATCTTCAACTTATTGCTTTAACCTAGGACAAACTATGTGTTTCAACAGCAAAATGCCCTTAATTTAATCTCTACTCTTTCCAATGAAATCCAGAAACGCCTTGGTCTGTTACTTAAAAGCTAATACTAGCTAGTATAACAAATGCTGTATTCAACATGTCCACAGTCTGACTTAACATAAGGTGGGTTAACATAGTTCAGTACCTAATATTTCATTTGTCACTTGTTCAGTGATAAATAATTACCTCTGCAAAAGTGCCACATACAGCTGGCCTCTGATACCGCAGAGAAAAGATTTCTCCAATAAAATTAGCTCATCATATCTAGGACAACTTTCCTGTTAAAACACAACGCTCTCTTTTATATGGTTCCCTACGACTCAGTTTAACTTTGAAACCCGCTCTCAAATGCCACTGCTGATAGGTATTTTCAGTTACAGGTCAGGCTGACAAAATCTTACCGATCCTGTTATTTGATGGATCAGGGACCATCTTAAGAGCTGTACCAAATTTAACAGATAACTTATTCTAGTTTTGAAAACAATATTTAACCGTGCAAAAGGCTGGAGAAGCTTTGTAGGAAAGGATACAGGAAAGGACAAAAATAGAGGCAATTTACAGCTCTTTCGCTAGCCGTAAAAATTGCACAGGAAAAATAGCTACACACCCATCGCTAAATGCCAGTTGCAATTTGCGCTCTTCATTCCCCCCCCCACTTTTAATTACTGCTGAAAGTTCGGTCTAAAAATGAATTTGTGTCAAACGTATTTGTGTCAATTTGGCGTGCCTCCACTCTTCCTGGGGACTCAGAAGCTTATTTTTGTAAACTTACTAATTAAGTAAACACGTATCCTACATGGATTGAAGAAGGAATTTGCAATCAGGAAGCTGGGCTGAATGAGATAACGATTTCCCCCCATAAAAGGACTCTAAATTAAAATGTGTTCCAAAGGGTGCATTTCTATCTTGATATCAATTCTTTTCCTCGCCTCCCACACTCCTGGGTCATGAATCCCCTTTTAATGGGGATGAGGATATTTCTGTTGAATTAAGTCAATATGCACTGAATATGCAAATTATCTCACTCTCCTTTCTTTCAGAATTAAAATTGCTTTTATATAGGTTTTAATTTCAAGAAGTGAAGAAAACATAAAGCTGGTGAGGATTGCATTGCATTTCATTCAGTTCATTTTCCTTTTGGGGGAATATCAATTGGATAAATACCTTTACATTTTGCTCAATTCTACCTTTGTCCCATCCTGTGAGTCTCAGGTAAAATCAATTCAAATTTTGAGGAAATGGGTACAGGGGGAAAAAAAAGAACATCCCTAAAGTTGATCAAAGATCTTTAAAAATGGAAAATTCCTATTGAGGAAGACTGACCAAGTAGTGAAAGATGAAATCCTTTGTAGATTGCTTTAAAACAGGGGGGTCAAACTCGATTTCATTGAGGGCTGCATCAGGGTTGTGTTTGACCTGGGGGGGCATGGTCGGGGTGCATGGCCAGCTCGACATCACTTGTCAAGGCTCAGTTTTTGGCCGCCTGCAGCCTCCTGATCTCCATTTTTGCTGGTAGAGGGCTGCAGGAGGCCGTTGAGGCCAAAAATGGAGCCTAAGAGCTCTGTTTTCACATGAAGAGGCATTGCGGGCCGGTACTTCGATGTTTCCAGGGTGTCCCCGTGGGGCCAGATCTAAGCAGGCTGGATTTGGCCCACGGGCCTTGAGTTTAACAGCCCTGTTTTAAAACAATGTTTCCCAACCTTGTTCATTTTAAGATGAACTTCTACTCCCAGAATACTCTAGCCAGCAATGCTAGTTGGGGTATTCTGGGAGTTGAAGTCCACACATCTTGAAATGAATAAAATTTGGAAATAACTGCTTTAATAGAACCATTTTATATGAACAAACTGGTAGCCTATACTACAATTTTCATGGATATCCAAGGAACTACAGCGAATATGTAGCTCCTTCCTAGCATATATGAAAATACGTCATATCTATTGGTGAAACAAATATTAGAACATTTCAAATGCAACTTTTGTTCTGCAGAACAGTGTATATAGCAGCACACAAATTAGCAGATATAACAGCAACGTCTTACAATCTTCCTGAGGATATGGTAATTGTTGGTTGACCTTGTCTAACCTTAGAAGCTAAGCAAGATTAATCTTGCTGAATCACAAATTGGGAATCACAGATTGGGAATCTGTAAACTAGACTGTTCAGAAGAACCAGTGGCAAAACCATTTCTTTATTTTTGGTGAAAAAAAGGAAACTGCATGGACGTACTGATAAATCATCAAGAGCTGAGTTGACTTTGGATCCTGGAAAATTTAGTTTTTAATCTTGAAAGCTAACCTCAGGAAGTGCCCCAGTTTGTTCTGTCAATATTAAACATGGCTTAGAATTATATCTGTAGTGATACCATCATCCCAGTAATAATATACGGCTGTGAGGGTTAGACCATAAGGAAGGCCGAGTGCCAAATTGAAGCGTTCTGAATTGTGGGGCTGGAGAAGACTCTTGAGAGTATAAGGAGATCAGATCAGTCAATCCCTAAAGCAATCAGCCCTGCCTGTTCTTTAGAAGGATAGCTACTGAAGCTAAAGCTCAAACATTTTGGCCATCTAATGAGAAGAGAGGACTCAATGGAAAAGATCCTGATGTTGGGAAAGACTGAAGGCTAAAGGAGAAGGGGATGGCAGAGGATGAGATAGCAATAGTAATAACATTTAGACTTATATACTGCCCCATAGTGTTTTACAGCAATCTCTGGGTAGTTTACAATCTCAGCATTATTTAGAATAGAATAGAATAACAGAGCTGGAAGGGACCTTGGAGGTCTTCAAGTCCAACCACCTGTTCAAGCAGGAAACCCAATACCATTTCAGACAAATGGTTGTCCAATCTCTTCTTTAAAATGTCCAGTGTTGGAGCATTTACAACCTCTGGAGGCAAGTTGTTCCACTGACTAATTGTTCTAACTGTCAGGAAATTTCTTCTTAGTTCTAGGTTGCTTCTCTCCTTGATTAGTTTCCATCCATTGTGTCTTTGTCCTGCCTTCAGGTGCTTTGGAGAATAGCTTGACTCCCTCTTCTTTGTGGCAACCCCTGAGATATCTGCTATCATGTCACCCCAGTCCTTCTTTTCATCAAACTAGACATACCCAATTCCAGCAACCATTCTTTATATGTTTTAGCCTCCAGTCCCCTAATTTGTATATTGCTCCCAACAATCTGAGTTTTACCAACCTTGGAAGAATTAAAGGCTGAATCAACCTTGAGCCCTAATCAAGATCAAACTCCAAGCTTTGGGCAGAGTTTGCCTGCAATACTACATTTAACCACAGTATGACCAAGGATCCTATGGCTAGGAGTTAGATAAGTGGTTAAATAGTAATGAGGTAGTATCATCTAGTGCTATGAACATGAATTTGGGAAAACTCTGGGAGACAGGGGAGGACAAGGGAGCAGGGCATGCTCTGGTCCACAGTGTTGCGAAGAGTCGGGCATGATTTAGTGACTAAACAATGATGCTATGATAGTGTGTTTATAACCTTGTTGTAAGTATAGATGATATATAATTGAGGGCCAGGATCAAGACTAACCTAAAGCTATTGCTTCTATTGGACCTGTTCTAATCTGAATTAAATCATAGTTTGAAGAATATTTTTATTTAGTGAGAGAACTCATTATGGTGGTGATTAAAACTGAAAAAAACAGGAAGAGAGAAATTTGCTATAGGAAGAGACAAAAGGAACATGTAGCTGACTCTAAATGTGGATGAATCAACAGAGAAGGGGATTTGTTCAGAAACTGAATTCAAGAAATTCAGTCTTATTGCATCTGTTACATGCAGATTTGCAGGAAAGGATTCTTCAGCATTGTCAAAATCTCATTTGCTTGTAATCCCTGATTGCAAAGAATTGAATTGTTTTGCTAGGCTCAAATATCAAACTAATATGGGAATCTTCTATTCTCAGTCAAGTTTCTGACATTTGCCTCCTTAACCTGAAATAGCTACTGCCTTAAGCCCAATTTTTTTCCCACCTTCCTCCAGACATCCATCAAAGACTTTGAAAACATCTTGAAGCAGAAAGCCTGCCTGAACAGAGGAAAAAGTTTTATAGTATCATTTTTTTCAAAACATGATTTTTTTTTCCAGGAAAGGGTCTTAAAGAACCCATTTACCATCAATGACAAGCCAGTTGATTTATCAGCTATCAAAAAATCCCGAGAAGCCTCCAGTCTACGAAAGACCACATTTCCTAGCAAGTTAAGATGGTTGCCAATTTGTCAGCCTGTCATTTTTTCTTACACCAATCCCAGAGACAAAGATCCTAGTACCTCAAGGGAGGAAAAAGTTATAAAGAAGTTGAAAGTCTCTCCTTCATCCAATTCTTTGCACAGGCGCTTGCCTTGCTAAGTACCTGCAAAAGTCAAGACCAGACACAATTCAAATGTGCAGAAAAGCTGGGCTTCAGCTCCAGCTATTATCTGAAAATTGTTACTCACCTCTAGTGTGGTCAATACAATCTTCTCAACTGAAGAAAAATAAGCCTCCCACAAGAACTGTGTCTGCTGTCTAAGTGCTAGGATTTTATCCTGATGGATAGACCTGATTGTAGAAGGGATCTGTAATACAAAACAGAAACAAATACGGCATTCAGAAACACGACAACCTGGGAACATTAAGACATGACGAGGGGCCTTTCCAGACAATCCGTTTATAGCCCAATCGGTTTAGATTTTATACATTTAGTCTATAATGCATTTGGCTCTCATCTATGGCACGCAATCCACATTGTCAGGCCATACCAGCTATGATAGCAATAATTGGAAATTGAGTTATATGGGCTGTTAATGCTGTGTCTCTGTCCCATTTCTGACCGGACAAGCCAACATTTCTTACCTTTACGACAGTTCTTGACTTACAACCATTCGCTTAGTGATGGTTGGAAGTTACAGCCACACCCCAAAAAATGACATAAATGATGAGTTTTTCACACTTAGGATTGTTGTAGCATCCCCGTGGTCATGTGATCAAAATTTGGACACTGGGTGACGGGCATGTAATTATGACGGTTGCAGTGTCTCAGAGTCACGTGATCAACTTTTGCAACCGTCTGACAAGCAAAGTCAACGGGGAAGCCAGATTCACTTAAGAATCATGTTACTAACTTAAGAATTACAGCAATTCTCTTCACAAAAGGTCGTAAAATAGGGCACAAACTCAACATGGATGCCTATAATCTTTCGGAACTTAAAAGGATTTTCAGTCCATTTTCGCAGCTGTTTTCTCAAAAGCAGAAATGTTTAAAACCAGCATGTAAACCAACAATCCAGAAGCGATAGTGCAAGGTCAAATTTTTAAAAAGCCATTTTCAAATGATAATGTTCCATGTGACTGAAGGGGAAATGGATAATAATGTTATTAGCTGGGCAAAGTTTGAACTTAATTAAAATTTATGGGAAGTAGAATCAATTTAGCAACTGTCCTGGCTCCATTGACTCTCTTTGCAAGTGTGGCTCTTGAAACACAAGTACAAAGTGAGGCCCTTAATCTGAAAAAAATAAAGCCTTCTTTATTCCCAGTTCACCATGACAATTTTTGGACTAGATAATTGAAAGAGAAAATATAATAATAGAGAGCCAGTTTGATCTAATGTCCCAAAGGTGCTTTTTCAGGAGGCAACTGGACTTGTTTTCTCTTTGAGGACGTTTCACTACTCATCCAAGAAGCTTCTTCAAGCTCTGACAGGATAGTGGGGAATGGATCGCTATCCTGTCAGAGCTGAAGAAGCTTCTTGGATGAGAAGCGAAACATCCTCAAAGAGAAAAGAAGAAAGTCCTGTTGCCTCCTGAAAAAGCACCTTTGGGACAACCATGACCTGGATGACTAAGAATCTCTACAGATGTTTGGTCTAATGGTTAAGATACTAGGCTAGAAACCAGAGATCTGTGAGTTCTAGTCCTGCCTAAGACATGAAAACCAGCTGGGCACCTCTAGGCCAATTACCAGGAGACTATGAGTTCTAATTCCATTTTAGGCATGAAAGATGGTTGGGTAATTTGGGGCCTGTTAGGCATGAAAGATCGTTGGGTAATTTGGGTCCAATCCACCTCACAGGGTTGCTGTGGGGAAAATAGGAAGGGGGAAGGAGTATTAGGAATTCACTGCCTGGAGTTATTTCAAAAAAATAGCAAAAGTAGGATATAAATAAACCAATTAATTAAAAAAAATAGGGCCAAAACCCGTTCATGGTATATCTATGGGCTATGCATTAGTTCTCAATAAGTTATATATAATGCTTGTCAATCTACAAGCACAAAGTAACTTATACTGATGAATTTATCCATTCTGAGTTCTCGCTTTTAATCTCGACTTAGATTTTTAACCATTTCCACACCAGTTTGTAACTAAACCCCTTCTCCTGTAAAATTTTATAAAGATTTTCATCATGCATACATCTGTCCTTTGCATTACTTTTTTTACATATTTTTTTTAATGGAGAACTACTTCATAAAATTAAGGACAATGATTCTGGTTCATCTATTGATGTAGGAAATGCTATAAAGCACTGCACACCAGAACAACTAGACACAAGAACAGTTTTTTCCCGAACACCATCACTCTGCTAAACAAATAATTCCTTCAACGCTGTCTAATTAGTTACTAAGTCTGCATTACTATTAATTTTCTCATCGTTCCTATCACCCCTCTTCTCCCACTTAATGATTGTATGACTGTAACCTTGTTGCTGGTATTCTTACGATTTATATTGACTGTTTCCTAATATTTGATTGCTTATTTGTACCCTGTGACTATCATTAAGTGTTGTACCTTATGATTCTTGACAAATGTATCTTTTCTTTTATGTACACCAAGAGCGTATGCACCAAGGCAAATTTCTTGTGTGTCCAATCATTTGGCCAATAAAGAATTCTATTCTATTCTATTAAGCAGCTGTTTAATAAATATAAAACCAAGTAATTTCTCCATCATTCCTACTTATGTCCTAAAAGTTCCCTAGAGGATGTTCTTGCTCTGCAAATGGACAACCCCTTGGTGGCCAAGTGGAATCACAA
This sequence comes from Masticophis lateralis, assembly GCA_030761175.1. Classification (NCBI taxonomy): domain Eukaryota; kingdom Metazoa; phylum Chordata; class Lepidosauria; order Squamata; family Colubridae; genus Masticophis; species Masticophis lateralis. Next base: position 19,056,453 of record JAUDYJ010000003.1, on the reverse strand, counting down.
CTACAGGAAGAAGAAGAAGAAAAAGGAAGAGACTACAAGTAATCCCTGTTTAACGACTGCCTTGGAATATGACCATTCCCAATTATGATGGTGATGTGACCAATGCCTGAATTTATGACCATTGCAGATCTGTAAAGTAATGATAAGTTGAAGTAAAATCACAAGCACAGTCAAGGTTTCACTTAGTAATCGCTTAGTAAACAACCAAATTGCTGGTCTCAGATATGGCTGCTAAGTGAGGAACTATCTGTATCAAAGAGAGATGGCAAGTTTCTGTGTATGACCTTTAGGCATCTTCCATAGCAGACAAGAAAAAAAATTAATTCCAGTTTATCTGATTTGTATATCTTCTTCTATCTATGTGTACATAGACTCTAAAATAGGAAAAATAAATCCTTCTTGATATTTCATTTATTGAAAAGAGTGCTATTTCAATAAATATGGCACCTATTTCCTCATTAAGCTGCTGTGTTCTTCCTAAGCCTTTCAAATGATTCATTTTTTTCCTGGGCTAATTATGCGTAAAGCATCTGCCTATGTTTGCTTTTGATTTGTGCCATTTTGCATTTTCCGCTTACACATTAGATTATACCCAACAAAAGGCTTCTTCGCTCATGTATATTCTCTCATGTTTTTACCCTCAAAATGCATTCCAATAAAATACCCTTAATTAGAATACATCTGTTCTTTACATAGCCTCATGATTTCATAGACAATGGGGACAGTGAGGAAACAGCTTAAGGGCAACAATTTTCCTAAGCCAAATTGAGTTTTGGCAAGAGGTTCATTGAGTTGAAATCTGTAATGGTAAGTGAGAATGGCCTTGGGAGACAGGAAGGAAAGCTGTAGACTGGAGAACCACTATCCAGATATCTCAGTCCATAGAAGGAGGGAGAACATAGGGATGATTTCAGAAAGGATATTTCCTAGTTTTTTTGGAGAGTAAAAGGAAAGGGTGGGAGAAATACTTTCAGTCTTACATGATTTTGTTAATGTAACTTCTGAGCTAGTACTCCTGGTTGTGTTTCTTGTCTGTGTTGTGGTCCGCCGGCAGCCTGTGGAGCTGGCAGCAGAGTCGGATAGTGAGGAGGTTGGAGAGGAATATGGGCCAGTCCTGGAGCCTGGGGAAGGTTCTGCATCGGAGGCAGAGAAAGGGCCATCTGGGAGTACGTGCTGCCTCCAGAGGCAGACATCAGAGAGGTAGAGGAACAGGAGAAGCCTGTCCCCAGTGTATGCATGCATAGACTGCCAAAAGGCAAGAACAGTTAAAACAAAAGGAACGACTCGAGAGTAGGGCTTGGAGATGATTGGCCCCTTCCATAAGACTTAAAAGAGGAGCAAAGGCACGCAGGAAGCAACATTGTTAATTCCGTTCAGTTTAAAGTCTGAAGCTCTGTTTAATTCTGGGTTCCATGTGGCTTTGCCAATTAGGTCTTTGGCAGTGTGTCAAGGGAGATAAAGGTGGGTGATTATCAGCATTATCCTGAAGGACTTTTACAACTATTTGGGACTCATCTGTGAATGAACAGAATTCACAGCTGTTGAAATAAAAGAGGTTTTTGGGACTACTCGTGTGTTTTACCGACTCAGGAAGCCTAGGTCAGAACAGTCTGGGCTACTTCGCAGAGTTAACAAAGCCTTTCCACTTAATACCCGGTTTTGTCTAAATTGCTGAGGGGTATCTCATGTTGGTCAGTGTTCCTTTCAGCAAGCTACAGGGGGCTTCCCAAAGCATGAGGCAGAGGACATGCTATTTTCATTCATTAGTTCAGCAAGGGCACGAGAAGAAGCCAAGGTGTCCTATGGTAAGCAATGCTGTCTTGCAGCTCCAAAGAGAGCATTGCAAAGTTTTGTTAGTGTCTCCTCTGAAGCAGGAGCCAAACGGGCTCTCCCAAGATGGATGGAAATTCCATGATACTTTATGCTTCATGCAAAGATGGCACCAATCAGCAGCTCTGTTGAATGTGGAGGAAGGCCAATAGGCAATCGTTTTAACAATCTGTAAATCTATATTAAAACAAGGGTCACAAGAAAACTAAAAATGGGAATATGAGACCCACAGTCAAGCTTCCCAGGTAGATCATAGAGGGAACATGAGCAGATGAGCTAATTCTATTTCATTTTAAGGTGACAGTGGCAGAATCTTTGAAGTACCAATATCCTGCCCTCTCCTTTACAGCCTGAAAAGCTAGGGAGAGTTCCTTTGGAACCTCTTTCTACTTCCATTGTCCACTGCAGACTATGGCTTCCCTTATCTGACCATTCCTTAGGCAGCATTTCTGCCTCATCCTCCCCAAGGTCTTTCTCACATTACATTACAACCAACAATACCAATGCAAAAACACAGCGGTTAGTCATACAAGTCAACACTGAAGTAATTGTATCTTTATCTATTGGTGATGTGAAGGTCTTCCTGGACCAAGCCAACACTGGAATCAATGAAATGTGCAGGCTATAGCTTGAAAGTGCTTCATAAGGAATATAGACCTCGAACTGTAAGGAGTAAGACTTATCCACTACCCTTAAATGGAACCCAGTCTCATTCAATGAATGAGACTTGAAGGAATGACTGTTTAGAGCAGGGGTGTCAAACTCAAGGTCCGGGGGTCAGATCCGGCCAGCGGGTTGCTTAGATCTGGCCCGCGGGGCTTCCCACACCGACCTATGATGCCTTTGCCAGCAAAAACAGAGCTCAGGAGGGCTGCAAGCAGGTCCTCCCGAGTTCTATTTTCGCTGGCAGTGGGTTGCAGGATGCCGTTGCACCTGAAAGGGGAGCTCAGGACCCCGTTTTCTCTGGTAGAGTACTCGGGCCACCACAAGTGCCCTCGACACAAGTGATGTTGAGCTGGCCATGCCCACTCTGGCCCCCCAAGGTCAAACACAACCCTGATGCAGCCCTCAATGAAATAGAGTTTGACACCCCTGGTTTAGAGCCAGTGGTTTTTGTTACTCTTTATAGTAAACAATGCCTTAGTGAAAAAAATGTAGGTTTCCACAGCTGCTGTTTAGTGGTGAAATAACTTCTGGGAAACGTTGCCCAAGACAATGAATATGGCTTTAAATATTGGTTTAGAGATTAATGAATGAACATAACCATTTCCCTGTTATTCTTTTCTTCTTGTTTGACCAAGAAGATTATTTCAGAGGTGTCTCTGCATGTATTTTACACAGAGCTGCTGAAACTACTGCGGCTGAATCTTAACTACGGCTAAACATACCAGCTTTGTAAATCAGTCTCAAGTTCGCTTATTTTTGGTTTTATCTCTTTAGGTAACTTTTTATGGCACTTCCTTGTTAATCTCAGTTAACATGAAACTTAGTGTGCTGGGTTCATATAATATGGCAATTGGGAATGAAATGTAGAAGTTTGTAAAGTCTTCACTGTAATTCTGATGCAAAATTTTAACCCATTTCAACACAGTTTTAAAGGAGATTATAGGGTTGAGATGTCATTGGTTTTCCTCACAATGATCTTTGTCTGAAGGCTGTCAGGGAAAAGGTTGTTTTCCCTAAGGTTCAAATCTTGATATCCTTATACATTATTTGACAAATATAGAAGGAAGATTTCAGTTACTTTCTTAAAACAGAAGCAGTTGAGTGGTTAGAGTCCTTTAGATCAAGGATTGAGCCCATTCTGTCTTCACCATTTTGAAGTGTCTACATGGAATCAATGAGAAAGAACATCGGGAGATTTAGGGCTATCAGTATTCTGCTGGAACCAAATGTATTTTTCTATAACATGACTATACTTAACCATTACCTACATGCTGATAATAAATTGAAACAGAATCCAGGCATGATGGAGGTACACATTTTAAGGGATCAGAATTCTGGAGAAGTTGTGGCTCTCCTGATTTTAAATGAAATTATTCTCTCCTTAAAACAACATGGTAAATGATGTTTTAGCATTTCCAACAGTGCTACTGGATGGGGAAATGCTACTGGATGGGGATCCCTTTCTGATTTTCTAAAGTGGAGCTAGGACACTCTTTCCTGGATGGAACATATCCTTAAAATGATGAGGTTACTGATGAGCTATCAAGGGTAAGGCACACTACATAGACTGGTTCCGTCTAGCAGAGAACATAGCAGCTGGTTGGATTCCTAAGAACTGAAATAAACATTTTTTTTCTTTTAATGACCCTGTAATCCATTGCATTGGGATGGAGTCGTGGCGACTGGATGGAGCAGAGTGTTTACTGGCCGGATGCCCTTCCTGATGCCTATGTGGAGAGCACAGCAAATATTTTCTCTTAGAGAGAAATATCTGTCCCTAGTTAGGATTGAACTCACAGCCTCCTGATTGTGAGGCAAGAACTCCACTTCTAGGCCACCACACCGCTCGAAAGAAACCACATTATACTTGGGCTAAATGCACTGTACTGCCTGCCAATTTTTTTTTTCCTGAGTAAAATGGAAACTAATGTTCATTATTGTTAAAACCTTATATGGCTTTGTTCCAGACCTCTTGAAAACACCTTTTCCATGTAACCCAAGACTGAGATAATGAATGGAGACTCAAGGCCTAGTCTAAGTTCTTTGGGACACATTCTCCATTACACTTGAAGTCTAAAATATCCAAAACAGGCTTTGTGTAATTCATTTTAATTCTTTCACATTGGAGCTTTTGATTATTTCTAGTTTTAAGGTTGGCTTTACATTTTCTTGAAAGAGTGTGAGAGGTCTTTAGTGAGGTAAAGGTAAAGGTTCCACTCGCACATATGTGCTAATAATTCCCGACTCTAGGGGGCGGTGCTTATCTTCGTTTCAAAGCTGAAAAGCCAGTGCTGTCCAAAGACGTCTCCTTGATCTTGTGGCCAGCATTACTAAACACCAAAGGCGCACAGAACGCTGTTACCTTCCCACCAAAGGTGGTCCCTATTTCTCTACTTGCATTTTTACTTGTTTTCGAACGGCTAGGTTGGCAGAAGCTGGGACAAGTAACGGGAGCTCATCCCGTTACGCGGCACTAGGGATTCAAACCGCTGAACTGCCGACCTTTCGATCGACAAGCTCAACGACTTAGCCACTGAGCCACCGCATCCCTTTTTAGCAAGTTTGGTTTAACTTAAATTAATTAAATGATGTGAGCTGAATAGGAGACTAAATGTATTCATACTCTAATACAGCCAGGGAACCAACATGATTAACTCTCATTCCAGAACTGGAAAGACTTCAGGTTCAAATCCTGAGTTTAAACCTGAAACTCACTAGGTGGCTTTTGATTGAACACTTATTTTACCGGAGTGAGCACGGAGAGAAAGATAGGCTACATAAGGAAAGAAAGGTAGGATATATGGAAATATAATTCTTTATTATTATTATGCAGAAAAGATATATATCCCATTTACTGATAAGATTAAAATAGGTTAGCTACCTTTTCAAGCGCCTATGTCATATGACGTATACAATAAACTTTTAACTGTGCAATATTATGCATTTGGTCCGAAAACCTGTCTTTTCAATGGAAGCTATTCATTATTTAGTCCCGTGATGGCGAACCTATGGCACGCGTGCCACAGGTGGCACAGAGCCGTATCGGTGGGCATGCGAGCTCAGCTTTGGTGCACATGTGCATGCCGATCAACTGATTTTTGGGCCTTCTGGGCCCACTGGAAGTTGGCAAACAGGCCGTTTCCGGCCTCTGGAGGGCCTCTGAGGGGGTGGGGAAGGCAGTTTTCGCCCTCCCCAGGTTCCTAGAAAGGCTCTGGAGCCTGGGAAGGGCAAAAAACGGGCCTATCGGGCCCATCACATGCCAAAAGTAGGGGGAAGTACGGGGTGTGTGTGTGTGTGTTTCGTGTACACATGCATGGAGGTGAAGCACATAGAATTATGGGTGTGGGCACGTGCGCGCCCGCTCCCCCCTGCTCCCTCCACTTTTGGCATACAATGGCAAAAAGGTTAGCCATCATTGACTTAGTCCATTCAGGATTGCACCTTTTTTTTAAAAAAAATAATAATCAGCCTATTTAATTGGTTTTGTAACTCTAAGGTGCCCAGCAAAGAAATCTTCTGAATTTATAAATTGACATTAATGTATGAATTTTCAGGTAGGTTTTGTTTTGGCAACTTTTACATTTTAGGCAATCATTTGTTATATGTCCATTGGAGTTGGGGGAGGGGGCTAATAAATTCAAATAAATAAAAAAAGATTTACATTATGTCTAATTGACTACATTTCATTGTTTTTCTTCCAATCTTTTGAGATAAATCTTTTTATCTGTTTCTGCATATGAAAAGAACAGTGGGTGAAACGGAGCCATTGATATCTTCAAAGTTTTGTGGTGACGTGAGGAGAGGCAATCTTAGAATACAGACAGTCCTCAAATTACAGCCATTTGTTTACCGCCTGTTCAAAATTACAACAGTATTAAGTGACTTATGACCAGTCCTCACACGTACAGCAACATCCCAATGGTCACATGATCAAAATTTGGGCACTTGACTGCCAGCATGTATATATAACTGTTGAAGTACCCTGAGGTCACATGACTGCCATTTGTAACCTTCCCAATTGGCTTCCGATGAACAAAGTCAATGGGGAAAGTTGGATTTGTTTAATGACCACAAGATCATTTGACGACCGCAGTGATTTTCCTAATGACTGTGGGGAAAAGATCATAAAACAGGTGCGGCTTACTTAACAACCGCCTCCCTTAGCAAGGGAAATTCTAGTCACAATTGTGGTGGTCGGAAGAACTGCCTGTATTTTCTAAAGCAGAGGTCTTCAAACTTGGCAGCTTTAAGACCTGGGGACTTCAACTCCCAGAATTCTCCAGCCAGCATAGCTATGCTGGCTGGAGAATTCTGGGAGTTGAAGTCCCCAAGTCTTAAAGCTGCCAAGTTTGAAGACCTCTGTTCTAAAGCCTATTTTTACATGTTGGCTCACTTACAACACAAACTAGGGCTTCCGTTTCAAATTTCATTTGGCTATTTGCTATTCATCTCTTGGCTTACAAAATGGTTGTGGGCAAGGATGAGCTGAGTCTGAACTGCCCACAAATAGAAGAGAATAATTACGACAGGATGATGCTTGAATAGCAGGCCACTGATACAATAAACACGGAAGGGGAAAAAGCGGTGCTAAAATGACAACAGAGAAAAGTGGCTTCAGCCTGTCTGAAGCCGGAGCAGCATGACAGTATGGAGAATATGTAAATAAAAACATCCGCGTGCATCTAAACTGGGAGATGAAAAACTGTAATGAAACAAAAACATTTCCCAAAGCAGACATTTGGGCTTCACGCCAGCTCTTTAAAAACCACTGTTAATAATAGTATAGTAGCTGTTCTAGTAAGGGAAGCAGCTGTGAAGATAATCAATTCTGCATTACAGGAAACAACAAAGATCAGAATATTAATGTACTCTTGGGAGGGAAGGGACATTCACAGATATTTGGAATGCTGCACAACCTTCTCCTCTCTTACCTTCGGCAGCTAAATACGTCAGTCAGGCAGGGTGTAGATTTTTTTTTACATTTTTGCCAGATTTAAACATGTTGGTCACACGCGTGGCAGTACGGCACGTGCCTTGCATGGGAAGGAATCCAGGTTGATTCCTTGAAGTCTCCCATTAAAAGGGTCTCAGAGGCATCTCCCCTTTCTCCCTCCTCCCTCTATCTAGCAAATTGGAGAGTAACTTTGAATCCAAAAGCACTCTTTCAAAAAAGCAGTGGGCTTAAGACAGAAATGACTCTCTCCACGGATAAGCATTTTAGTCCTCGGCTTGCGACCATAGTTAGAACCAGAATTTCCACTGCTTAGCAACACAGTTCGTTAGGTGAGTCGCGCTGAAGTTTATGACTTTTTCACCATGTGTTCTGCCCCAGCTACGGATCCCAAAGAACACAGCACACACAAAGTTTGTACAAAACTTAATTTACTAAAATAACTCAGACTTTTTCAAAACAAAGGCTGTTAATAAACTTTCTTAACAGCCTACAATAAACCAAAGATAAAGTAATCACAATCTTACTAAGGTTGGAAAAAAGCCCAGAAGCAATTTGCAGAGAATCCAGATGCGAAGTAGAGTGACCTAAGTTGTTCCCTGCAAATTGCTTCAGTCGGTGTTCCTCCTTAAATAGGCTAAGGGAGTGGCCAATTAGCCCCAAGCCTTACTCTCGAGGAGACCTCTTCCTGAGGAGCCACTCCTGCCTTTTGGCAGCTTTGTGTGCCCGTGCATTGAGAAGAGGCTCCTCCTCTTCGTCCTCTTCACTTAAGGGAGCTTCTGAAGGACCTGGCTGAATCCCTGCCTCTGGCACCACATCTTCTCCAGCCTCCTCACTGTCCGACTCGAGTGCCAGCTGCAAAGGCTGCTGGCACAGCACCACACCAGCTGCCTCGCTGTCAGAATCAGCTGCAATCCTCACAGGCCGCTGACGGGCCACAATACCATGATTGTTAAGTGAGTCACATGGCTGTTTAGTAACTTCAGCTTCCCCTATTGTCTTTGTTTGTCAGAATACTGGCGAGCAAAATATTTATAATTCTGATACTTCTCAGCCTAAATCAGGGTTTGGGGCAACCGACCTTTGACTCTCACATGTCTTTATCTGAGCTCTTTCTGAATTCAGCTTGTAAATATTAAAAAGCACTCAAGATACATATTTAAACTTCATGGTTTTACTGTTGAAATATCTGCAGTATTTTATGAGCAAATGTTGATCCTGTGACCCTCGCATGCTCTAACTCTTGTAAATACATGCTGGTGGCCAAATTTTGGTCATGCGATCACGGGGATGCTGCGATAATCGTAAGTATGAGGACAGGTCACAAGCAGGGTTGAAATGCTCCCGGTTCGGACTGGGTCACCCGATCCGGTAGTGATGGCAGCGGGTGGTTCGGAGAATCGGCAGCAAAAATCCCTGTCTCCCCCTCCCATGCCCAGCTGGACCCGCGTGATCATCAGAGGCTTTTTTTTTTTTACTTTTAAAAGCATTTTTTCTACAACCTCTTCAGCCGAAGAGATTATAGAAACAATGCTTTTAAAAGTAAAAAAAAAAACAAACCTCTGATAATCGCGCGGCTCAGCTGGGATCGTCAGAGCCTTTTAAAAGCATTTTTTTAAATGTACAAGGAACAGTTGCAGGAGCTGGGTATGTCTAGTTTAATGAAAAGAAGGACTAGGGGAGACATGATAGCAGTGTTCCAATATCTCAGGGGCTGCCAAAAAGAAGAGGGAGTCAAGCTATTCTCCAAAGCACCTGAGGGTAGAACAAGAAGCAATGGGCGGAAACTAATCAAGGAGAGAAGCAACCTAGAACTAAGGAGAAATTTCCTGACAATTAGAACAATTAATCAGTGGAACAACTTGCCTCCAGAAGTTGTGAATGCTCCAACATTGGAAGTTTTGAAAAAGATGTTGGATAACTATTTGGCTGAAGTGGTGTAGGGTTTCCTGCCCAAGCAGGGGTTGGACTAGAAGACCTCCAAGGTCCCTTCCAACTTTCTATTCTATTCTAAATTGCATTTGCCTTTCCCAACCTTGTGCCTTCCTGCTGTAATGTCTATGACTCTTCTTAAAGCAAGGAAGGATTTCCAAGCCCTTAAGCGTATCTGGAAAGTATTTGGTAGAGGAAGACAAAGTTAAGAGAAAGAGAAAAGTGATTGGAAAAGTCTCATATAGAAATAACTGAGAATCTTGATTTTAGTACACTTCTATATGTAATTAGGTAATTTATATAATTCTCCTGGATTAATATTACAACACCCAGAGTCATTCCTGTGAGATGGACAGCCTTATATATGTAATCAATCAAATATGGATCAGAACTTAGTTATCTACCTAATGTCGCACTTTTCAAATTTCATGGCTCAAAGCAATTTATATCTTCTGTAATATTGTAAAGGCTCATAAAATACTGTAGATATTTCAACAGTAAAGCATGAAATTTAAATATGTATCTTGAGTGCTTTTTAATACTGTGTTTCCCCCAAAATAAGACCCTGTCTTATACTTTTTGGAACCCCGAAATAAGCGTTTGGCCTTATTTTCGGGGAGGTCTTATTATTTTGGGGCGCGTGGAGCAAGATGGGGCTCCTCTTGCCATCTTACCTGATTTCCAGCTCTGTGTTTAAATAATTTCGGGGCAAGACTTATTTTAGAGTATGCGCTCAATTAGCGTATGGGCTTATTATCAGGGGATGTCTTATTTTCAGGGAAACGGGATTTACAAGATGAATTTAAAAAGAGCTGAGAATTACAGGTAAACACAGGTGAGAGTCATATGTACCATGTTTTCCCGAAAATAAGACCCTGTCTTATATTTTTTTTGCGCTCAAAAGCCTAATTGGGCTTATTATAAGGAGATGCCTTATTTTGGGGGAAACAGGGTAGGTTGACCCATCCCTGAATTAGGATGAGAAGTATCAGAATTAAAAATATTTTGACACTGCAAATCACATCTGTATGGCAAGAGCTTTCAACTTGAGCTCTTCCACGCACCTACAGTATATGAAAAAAATATCAGATGCTGTTACATTTTTAACCAAGACATTTGGAAGCTGGAATGACCTTCATGTCAGAAAGTGAATAATGCTTTATTAAATGAGTTAATATTCACAATGACACAGACAAAGCCTGCCCGATAAAAATCTCTTTTATGGCCATGACCTTTGGATATATCTTTCCTGAAAGTAGAGAAGATGGCTGCTGTTGCCAATTGACTAGATGAAGGCCACTGTTTTCCCGCCATTCACCCACCTCTTACCTGTAATAACAATCTCTCATCTCCTATGACGGCAGCTTGATTCCAATTAATCACCTCGGAGAATGGAAGTTCCCATCCATTGCTGAGCATCACTGGAATACAGGCAGCCTGCATAAAAAAATATAAGGGGTGGACAGTTTCAAGGTTCAATTGCAGGAACTGGGTATGTCTAGTTCAAGGAAAAGAAGGACTAGGGGTTAATGCGATAACAATACCGTGTTTCCCTGAAAATAAGACCCTGTCTTATATTTTTTTGAATCCAGAAATAAGCACTTGGCCTTATTTTTGGAGAGATCTTATTATTTTGGAGCGCGTGGAGCAAGACAGGACTCCTCTTGCCATCTTACCTGATTTCCAGCTCTGTTACCCTAACCCTAACCAGAGGAAATGGCCGGGACCGGCTGCGCATGCACTTAAATATTTTCAGGGAGGGCTTATTTTCGAGGGGGGGCTTATTTTAGTGCATGTGCTCAAAAGCCCGATTGGGCTTATTATCAGGGGATGTCTTATTTTCGGGGAAACAGGGTAGCACTGACTTAAATACCGCTTCACAGTATTTTACAGCCTTTTCTAAGCAGTTTACACAGTCAGCATATTGCCCCCAACAGTCTGGGTCCCAGTAAAAGAGAATATTTGTAGCTCGGGGTTGATATGAGGGGTCCTTGATGCTCTCTGAGCTTGCTTGTTTTCTTGCAGGCATTTCATTACCCTAACTTGGTAACATATTAGGTTATATTCTGGCATCTTGCCTGTCTGGGTGGGTGGAGCCAGTCTCAGAGATATTTTGGTTGGGCTGTTTACTGATGGCTCTTTGGCAGTTTCTTGATTGGGGTATTACTTACTTGATTGTTGGTCTGAAGTTAATCTTGGAGTTAATCTATACTGATCTGATTGCTGATTACTGGTGAAGGGGAACTGGAGTCTTTTTCTCTTTTGGCTGGTTGCTTGTCTCTTTTGCATAGTCTATAGATGTTGTTGGACAGTTGGACCATAAGAAAGGCTGAGCGCCAAAGAATTGAGGCCTTTGAACTGTGGTGCTGGAGAAGACTCCTGCAAGTCCCTTGGACTGCAAGGTGATCAAACTGGTCAGTCCTAGAGGAGATCAACCCTGACTGTTCTTTAGAAGGCCAGATCCTGACGATGAAACTCAAATACTTTGGCCACTTTGGCCACCTAATGAGAAGGAAGGACTCACTGGAGAAGAGCCTAATGCTGGAAAAGATTGAGGGCAAAAGAAGAAGGGGACAACAGAGAATGAGGTGGCTGGATGGAGTCACAGAAGCAGTCGAAGTGAATTTAAATGGTCTCTGTAGAGCTCAGGAAGGCCTGGAGGAAGGTTGTTTATGGGGTCGTGATGGGTCAGACATGACTTTGCAACTAACAACAACAACAACAATAGATGTAGTTAATGTCTATGTGTCTATTGGTGGCTGATTTGTCAGAGTGCCAGGCTTCCAGAAATTCCCTGGCATTTTTGGATTTGACCTGGTCTAGGATTGTCACATTTTCTCAATTGAAACTATGGTTAAATCTGTCTATATGTTGTGAAATTAAAGAATTTCCATCATGCCTTCTGACTGCCAGTTGGGAAAATGTCATTGCCAATGAAAATGAAAATATGTTATAAAGCATTAGGGATAGGGTTAGGTTCCCTTGAAGTCAGGGCCGAAAACTAAGCTAGGGATAGATTCTTAGAGGTTGTCTAATGAAAGAGAACATGGCAGCTTTTCGTTCAAACCTGTATATGTACCACAGTAAAAATACATGGGAAAATCTGATTACGAATTGCCATTGCCAATTGAAATTAGGGTTAGGGTTAGGTCTCATTGGAAACAGGAGCAAAAACTAATGTCTGGGATAGATTCTTAGAAATTCTCTAAGGATAGTGAAGGTTACAGCTTTTTGTTTGGACATTTTTGTGGAGTAATTTGTAAATTACATGGGAAAATATGATTGACAATGAAAAGAAAAGTAGTGTTAGGGGTAGGGTAAGAGTTAAGGTTAGGGTTAGGTTTGCTTGGAATCAGAGACAAGAATTGATGTTGGAGATAGATTCTTAGAGATTCTCTAAGAAAAGACATTCTGACACCTTTTGTTCTGATTTCTTTGTCAACTACAGGAAAATGCATAGGAAAATTCCATTGCCAATGAAAATGAAAGGAATAGGGTTAGGGTCAGGGCTAGATCTCCTTTGACTCAGGGCCAAAAACTGATTTTAGGGATAGTTTCTCAGTAATTCTCTAAGGATAGTGATAGTGGCGGAGAATGTGTGGGAGGCACGCACATGTGCAGGGGCAGGGACAGTGTAGTGGGACCACGCATGCGCGGGGGTGGGACCACGCATGCACACTTTGCATTTTGGGGGTTTGTGCGCACACATGCTTTGGGTACTCGGTCTGGAAAAGGTTAACTAACTATAAAAGGTGTAGGGTCTCCTGCCTGGGTGGGAGGTTGGACTAGATGACCTACAAAATCCCTTCCAATGCTGTTAATCTGTCCTGTTAAATCTCCTGCCAGGTTAACTGGGGTTTGAGCATTTTCCTTAATCCTCATTATATCAGTCTGGAAGTCAGATGACCCACAAGGTCTCTTCCAACTCTGTTATTCTGTTATAAACTAGATTTAGGATTAGGTGTCCTATGAGTCAGGGCTGATATTAAGGAATAATGGAAAAAAGAAGTGAAATGCATGTTGTGTTAATTGGGTAATTCTGCTTTCTCTATTTAACTGTGCAATTTTCAGTATCTTTTTTGTAAAATCCTGGTGGATCACTGCATTGTCAAGCACAGAAGTTATAACAGCAAGATAATTCTCCCACACATATCTTGGATGGAGTAGGTAGATTGTTTTATTTTGCGTCATTTTAATTGTCCTGCAGCTTCCTTTCCCAGAGAATGTCTTAACAAACAGAAATTACCGCTTAAGACTTGTTTAGTGTGCAGTAAAAAAAAATCTAGGCTAATTTTATAAACCTGTGACTCCATATAAACCTCAAAGCCCCCATTGACTGGACCGCTAAAAACTGAAACATGTTTTCCCATTCCACTTCAGTGGAAGTGTAAAAAATATAGTGTAAGTCTTCAGATGGGCACATCTTAGTTAAAAAAAATAAAACAAAACATCCAAATCTCTTGGTGGAACTTCACATCTTCTGACTATGTGATTGGTCAATGTTGTTTTCTGGCTCTGAGAGTCAATATATGGTAAGTGATGTATATTTTCAGCAAAAAACTTCATCATCTTTGCTCCAGAGCAGTGTTTCTCAACCTTGGCCGCTGGACGATGTGTGGATTTCAACTCCCAGAATTCCCCAGCCAGCTGGCTGGGGAATTCTGGGAGTTGAAGTCCACACATCGTCCAGCGGCCAAGGTTGAGAAACACTGCTCCAGAGTAATATTTCTAATTCTATTTGTCCAATGGTCTCTAGGACAATCCACCTTTAAGGAAATATAACAATATCTCCTGATGATGAGAAACTCTTATGAATCTCTGCTAATTTCTCCTGAAGAAGAATGGATGCAGAAGAACAGAGTTGGAAAAGACTTTTAGAGGTCATCTAGTCCAGGGGTTCCCAACCTTTTTGGCACCATTGATTTGTTTCGTGGAAGACAATTCTTCCAAAGACCGGGTGGGGTGGAGGAAGCTTTTGGGATGATTCAAGCACATTACATTTCTTGTTAACTTTATTTCTATTATTATTACATTGCAATACATGATGAAATAATTATACAACTCACCATAAATGCAGAATCGGTGGGAGGCCTGCCCTGAGCTTGTTTTTTTCCCTGCAACTATTGAGTATATTTATCATAACTATTTCATTGATTGGTAATGAAAAGCAAACCCTCCTGAAAGCTTGAAGTTTCTGCTGATTGATCCGAAGAACTTCAGAGAGGCTTGTAAAGGGGAAAAGCAGAAAGAAAAAAAGAAAGGAAAATAGATAGATAGATAGATAGATAGATAGATAGATAGATAGATAGATAGATAGATAGATAGAAGGATGGATGGATGGATGGATGGATGGATGGATGGATGGATGGATGGAAGGAAGGAAGGAAGGAAGGAAGGAAGGAAGGAGGGTGCGCTTTTAATCACCAATCAGTGAAGCAGTTATGGTAAATATACTCAATTAGATGCATAGTTTCCTCCTCCAGCCCCCACTCCCACTCCTCACTTGGGCCCTTTCAATTCTCTGAAGCTGTTCCAACTGTCTTTGGCTAAACATACAGGGGAAAGAGTGAATATAGTACACTCTCTTGGAGGGCAAATCCACATGTCCTCCTCTCTCCATGTACATGTGCGGGAACTTCAGCTCATCCAAACATCCTCCCTTCTATGTGCATCCACACATCCTCTCCTCTCCATGTACATGTGTGTGAACATGTTTCTATCATGAATGGAGGAGGGAGGGAGAAAAAAGAGGAGGAGGTTCCATTTGCCTCTGGCATCTGGCTTGGGGAAATAACAGTATCTCACTTGTGACAAATTGTCCTGCAGGGCGCGTTGCCCCACGGTGAGTCACCTGAGGTAACCTGGCTGGGGTGAGCAGGCGGCGGTGAGAATGTGGCTGTGAATTATCCCATTCCGAGCTGAGGCAGTGATGGTAGATTTGGGGGGGGGGGGGCTGCAAATAAGATGAAGCTTTACTTGCTCACCCGCCACTCATCTCCAGCTGTCCCAGTTCCTACCGGTCATAGACCAGTACCAATCTGTAGCCTGGGGGTTGGAGGTCACTATTCTAATCAAACCCCTTGCTCAAGCAGGACACCCTATACCCAGGATGGTGAAGCTATGGCACATGTGCCAGAGATAGCACAGAGAGCCCTCTCTGTGGGCATGTGCGCCATCGCCAGCTGTTATTCCAGTTCCGTCATGCGCATGCGCACTGGCAAGCTGCTCTCTTCTGTGTTCCGGTGCTCTGGTGCGCACACATGCATGCTCCAGTTTCGGCACTCAGTGCAAAAAAAGTTAGCTGTCACTGCCCTATACTCTTCCGAACAAATAACTATCCAATTAAAAATCTATCCTTCTTAAAAATCTCCAGTGTTGGAGCACCCATAATTTCTGAAAGCAAGGCATTCCACTGAAATATAGTTTCTGCTCTGCTCTTGCTTTCCCTGTCACAATATTACCCAAGACAGAATTTTACTTGAGAAAAAAGCTTAAACAGAGCTAAAATGTCTATTATTTTTACCTGCAGGGCCTCCAAGAACCTGAAGGATCCAAGCCTCCGGCCACGGGGGACCAGACAGAAAGTGGCATTGTGCAGCATTTCACGATAATCATATCTAAGGGGAAAAAGAAGAAAATAATAAATTAATCCTGAATCCCAAGATAATTGCGCACGAAAATATAAATATCTGGCGGTGGACATCTGTTGTTAAAATAATTTCTGGACAATTTCACATCTGTAAAGTTGAATTAAGATTAAGAAGAAAAAAAGAGTAAGGTAAAATGCATAAATTTGTTTTCTGAGTCCATGCATTCAAGCAGAGTACATGGTAGGAGCACCTTACAATTTATTCTTATTTTAAAAACTAAGGAAGGAAGAAAATTCACCCATGACCCATAGAATAAAAAGATGCAGAATTTTTGATTCAAAATGCATATTGGGATGATGACAATGAATGACCAATGCCTAGAATTTCCTAGCCAGCATGGTTGACTGGGAAATTCTGGGAGTTGAAGTCCACATAATTAAAAGTGGCCAAGGTTAAGAAAGCCCAATCTAAATAGCTTAGTCTTGTGATCCTATGAACAACACAGGCTAATTTTCAGACACAGACAAGTATGAATATGTTACCACATGTTGTTTATCACTACTTTTTCTGCTATTGCTAACATTCTTACTAGGGAATTCTCTGTCTGCATTTCCAAAAAACAGTTGGGAATAGAACAAGTAATTCATTGGCACAACAAATCAGGATCTGGATAATTTTCTTCAAGGTTTGTTTTTCATTGGAAAGATCACCAATTACAGTTCTGGATTATACAGCTTTCTATTGGTCTATACAAGCAGAGTTCTTTTTGGTTTTAAATCAGTAGTTTGGTGAACTTCTCCATGATCACTTTTAAACTATGAATATTGGTTTAGCTTGTCATTTGAACCCTGGCAATTGTGATTAATTCAATAAATTGAACTGAATCGCACAAAATCTTGATGTGATCTATGAGAAATAAATGATTTTATATTTTGTAGGAATAGCACTGTTGTTGGAAAGCTTGTAGTTTGAATCCAAGCTGGGCCATGGTTAAAACCATCTGCCAAAATCAATAGAGAAATTTAGTCCATTGATTTTGATTGCATACTCTATCCTGCACCTAACTTTGCCTATTCTTTTTGCCTTTATTACGAATTTTACTTTCAAAGTGGAAAATGCCTTTTAGACAGGATAGGATAAACATTGTAATAACTTCTGATATATTTTATAATGCATTTATGCAAACCCAGCTTAACTAGTAAGAACTTGTCAATGTTGCCTGATCTTGAAACACTATACCTACCTACCTACCTACCTAACCTTCCACCCACCCACAAATATCTATCTATCTATCTATCTATCTATCTATCTATCTATCTATCTATCTATCTATCTATCTATCTATCTATCTATCTATCTAAACAATTGATTTTATTTTCAAATATCTGAATAGAGGAGAATGGATAAAAAACACTGGAAACTTATTTTCTCATACATAACCTGTAATTAATGAATTAATTTAATGCATTCCATAACTGTTCTATGTTTTCAATTGAGATATATATTGATCCGGAAGCTTCACAATCAATGCATCAACTTCTTGTCAAGAGAGAAGAAAATCTAATATCCAGTCAAAGCCAGCAAGATTAATCAGTCGGTAATAAAAATCCTCTTAATCAAGCAGGAAAGGACAAAGAATGGAAAGAATGAATCATATTGTGCAGTTATGGGTCAGCAAGCATGAATTCAATGAGAAAGAGGGACAATTCATAACGTTTATCTTCCTTATAACATAGGAGTCGAGACTAAAGAGAAAAATAAAAATTGGCAACAATTTAAAGTGTTGTTCCTCCAGCGTTCCTCAAAGTTAATGCATTCAGCGACATCCGACTTTCTTTTAAATTCCAACAAACTTTTGCAAAAGTTTTTACCCCCCCACCCAACCCTCCCTACACACCCCACATTAAAAGTTTCAAGCCAGATTGTAGCTAATGGTACTTTTGGCAAACCTGTAATGACTTGGAAAGTGCCGACTGCTAAACTGATGTCAAGAAAGCCAAGATTAAATATCTCTTCCTACCGCTCCTCTCTAGCTTGAACACCGATACATTTATTTCTCCAGAGCCTTTTGCAAATTGCAAATAGGTGCTACTTTGACAGTTAAAATCATGCAGCAAAATTTACCCAACCCTAATAATCTCATTTAATCATAGCCTGGAGGCACTGGTTTTTCTTTTTTTTTTTAAAAAAAAAAACCTTCTTCTTTTTGTATTGGGCAGGGGAAAAGAATAGAATATACAGAAATGGAAACTCAGCTCTATTTTTATATTTATTCTCCTCGAAGATACAAAGACAGGTGTTGAGCTAATTTTGATAGGACTCATCAGAAGGAAGTCGGACTGCTTTAAACAAGGGTGTATAATTTGCATGAAAAAGGGTCCTTGAAATAAGTTAAGATGAACTTCATGAAACCCAATTAAATGCTGCACCTTTCTGTTATTTAAAACTACAAAACATTTAAAAGAAAGTGGGAAAAAATCTTCTTTCCTTTCCTCCACTATCTTTAATCTCAGTCTTTAATTTCTCATTTATGTCTGCGCAAAACCAAATTTCATTCCGAAGTTGATCAGCCAATTGTTAAGTTTTCAGTAGATTTCCCCAATCCTATCTTTAGTGTAGCATGGAAGAACGGACAAACTCACTATATAACATCTATTTTGAGATTGACTGAAAAATAACCAGAAAAGGGAAAAGACCTTATTTATTTGCTCCTATTGCCTTTAGGATTTCAGTACAGTACAATCAAAATGCTATTATGGAATTGTAATTTAAGCATTTGTATGCTGCTTTGCATTTTAAGAACAAATCTTGAAATTTTAAGGTGGCCAAATGGGGATAAATGATGAAACACACAGGGAAGAATAGAAAACAGGATTTAATTTATAATTTTAACAACATTTAGTTCAAATCAGATTTAGTGCTGGCTTACTCCTTTGTCCTGCATCTCATTTCCAGAGTCCTTGGAAAGCCTCTTAAAAGGCCACCTGTTCCAACCACCAAACTCTACATCATTCTTGCATAGGTGCCATGCTAATCTGCCCTGCATTGTTCCAATTTTAGCATACAGGCTGCCCAAGCAAGCATAACCTGAGTTTTCCTGTTTTAGCATCAACCTGATGTGTAGATGCTCTCAATGCTTCAGTAGAAGCATTAAGCTTGGCTGCCCATTTCCACACCTCACTGCATCCTGCAGTACAAATACAAGGTAATGTGACTTTGAACTAAGCATGGCTCCTGATGACTACATTGATCAAACCTGCAGTTTTCTTGGGAGCAGCCACTGACTTCTTTTAGCATGTGTTCCCAACTTGCCATTTTATTCTTCAGCCCTGGGATTTCTTATCCAGTTATTAACTAGGTGCACAAAGCATCGTCCTCCCCCACACCCCGCAACCCCGCTCTTTAAACAACAACAACAAAAAATGCAAATTGTTTGCAATCACTCTGAAGTGTTGGTGTAGGGCTGTCTGCTGAAGCTAAAATATGTCATTTTATCAGGTTCCCAACAAAGCCTCTGCAGTAAAAATATAATGAAAGTGACCCACATTCTGCATCATGGAAGTACAGAATTCTGCAAAGGGACAGAATGCATATTTTCTTTTATTTTGCAACACTGATGAGTTTACAGAAGGTGGTGGTGGTGGTGGAGGAGGAGGAGGAGGAGGAGAAGGAGAAGGAGAAGAAGTTTTCTGCTTCTCAGTCACCTTTTTCCTTATTCATCAAACATCTTCTTTTTCAAGATATACTGCATGGAGAAAAGTCCCAAAAGTGCTTTTTCAAGAGGCAATTGGATTTTCTGGTGTTTCATTGAAGACTTTTAGCTTCTCATTCAAGATGTGAAACAATGAGTGAGAATTTCCATAGACATTTGCATGGAGAAAATTTTTCCATGCATCCAAGTATATGCATTTCTCACTAGGATCCTAGGTCATCCCTGTAAAACACACTTAATGTTTAGAAAAGCTACAGATTTTAGATATGGACATTTCTAGCAGCCATGTAAGGACCTTCCAAATACTGAAAGAAAAAAAGCGGAAAACACACTTTGTTATTTAACACTTCCACCATCTCAAATAGAAACTGGTACTTTTATAATTCTATCTAGGTAAATAATTTTAAAACTGGAAATCCTTGAAATGTCCAAAGAACAACGTGATAGCAAGCTCTAGTCTAAAGACTCTTAACAATTGGGGGAAAAACGTAGCTCAATGAAGAAACATTACCAGCTAGGTGCAAAACCCCTAAACTCAGATAATACAGAATATTTCCAAGAGATGAAAGGAATATCCCTTTCTACAGATCCTTTTCTCTCTCATTTCCTGGCAAGTTTTGAATGCTGCTGAAGAAAAGGAGGACTAATGCATATTAGTCAAGAGATCCTTCAAGGCCTCTAAATGCTAGTCTCCAAGGAAGGAAAAAGACACTTTTTCCTCCACCCCATTTTAGAAGAGTCGAAATCATTGATTTTTGAGGAAACAGACGTCTTAGATCCTCATTATCCAAATGACTGACAGACCACTTTTCAGTGTTGGACCGACCCTTCGTACATATAAATTGTATGTTCTACTACTTTGATCCTTTAGGAGTCAGGAACACACGCTTTAGGAAGAGGAGGACACTTAAAAATCCATTGAATTAAAGATCAAAGGGATGTAGTCTTGCTCACCTACATGACTCTCTTTATTTTCATTTTCTTTTTTTGCTAAAGATGCCACTGGTTGCAGTCTATTCAGTATTTTTCAGCAGTGAAATCATGGAATCTAAGTATCAACTTGGAAAAGGTGATCTAGTCTTCCTTCCTTCCTTCCTTCCTTCCTTCCTTCCTTCCTTCCTTTTCTTCCTCCCTCCCTCCCTCCCCTATATCCCAAATTGGGTTTGCACTATTTTCTGGCCCCTTCTCTCACACCCCAGTTCTTCTTTAAAGGCCTCTGGAGCAGAATTGCAAAGTACACTCCAAAACATTTTCCTTAGCTCTTGTGATCTGATCTCATGCTAGGAATCCTTCATCTAAAAATGTAGTGCAGTGGTTAATTATGAACTAGTAATTAAATTAGAAATTCCAAGAGAATTCATCTTATACGTGAGGGTTAGTTCTCACATAGTCAGCTGAAAACTGTATGATGGCAGGTTTGACTGTTACCAAAATAAGACACAGA
This sequence comes from Masticophis lateralis, assembly GCA_030761175.1. Lineage (NCBI taxonomy): Eukaryota > Metazoa > Chordata > Lepidosauria > Squamata > Colubridae > Masticophis > Masticophis lateralis. The sequence goes on along the minus strand of JAUDYJ010000003.1, from coordinate 19,035,328 downwards.
TGGAAATTGAAGCTCTGGTGTAAAAGAGAACCTGGTAGTCTTTACATGCTGTGAGAAAGAAAATAGCTCAGGAAATTTTAAAATCCCATTTCCACACACAGAGCAGTCACTAGAATTCTTTTGTTACAGCTTCCCAATTCATTTTTTCTGAAATATTTCAGAAGTTCTCAAATTCTTTAAGATCGCAGACCAATATTTGCCCGTAGATTACAGACCAAAATTGGCCCGATGCTTTAGACATTGGTTATATTAAAAACTGAACTAGAATTCTTAAAACGTGTCTATAGGAAAAACCAGCTTTGAAATATGGTGTTATTCATTGCAGGTAGGCCTCGACTTGACACGGGTGTCAAACTGGCGGCCAATGGGCCGGATGTGTCATGCACAGGCCACGCCCACCCCAGCTGCGCGAATGGGAAAAAGTCATGAAATGTCACGTAACAGCAACATGACGCCGCAAGTTTGACACCCATGGTCTTCCAGGTCATGGTTGTCCCAAAGGTACTTTCCAAAAAGGCAACTGGATTTTCCTGGGTTTTTCCTTGAAAATGTTTCAGTTCTCATCCAAAAAGCTTTTTCAGTTTTGAAACCAAGAAAACCCAGTTGCCTTTTGGGATAAAAGCACCTTTGGGATAAAGTCTAGCCTCTGGTTACATATAACCTAGAAGAATTCACTCCCAAATATCTCCATGATAGCAACAAATAAATTCAGAATTGTAATTTATGATAGAATTGTACTTAAGGAAATACAATATGCTTCCCCTCATGGATCTGCTTAAAATTGTTTGAATCTGCTGAAATTTAATGTGAATGAATCTTTCACCAAGGTCCCTTTTGTGAAAATCTCTCATCATCTCATCAGATGTATGGAGACATACACACACACACACACACACACACACACACACACACACACACCCCTGATGAGATAACAAATATATAGGAAATGCCATTTGACAAAAATATTTCACCTGGTAGACAAACATTTCAAATACTTTCAACCTATCTTAGTTCTTTCCCATCAAGGTGGAACATCTAAACATTAGTGAGTAATTTTTGAAATATCCCCATTACCTATCATTTTTATCTTGAAGGCTGTTTTACTAGAAGTGAACAGAAGTAGAAACTTATTATTTGGGAATCTCAAATGTTATATATTGTGTAACTTAGGGGATCAAATTTTAAAAAAAGGTCAAATTTGGCTGCAGATGGAAACACATTGCTGAGATCTCAAGCCAGGGTTGAAATGCTACCGGTTTGTACCGGTTCAGACAAACTGGTAGTGATAAAAGCTACCGGTTCAGATAAACCGGTATTTCCGATGATCAGCTGTGCCACATGATTTATATTCGCTAGAAAACAGGAAATCCTGCTTTCTAGCAAATCTAAATCCTGCGGCACAGCTGTCCCCCCCCTTACTGTTCTACTTACCTTCTTAAGCCCCCATTTTCTGTGCAAAGCACACATTTGGTGTGCACTGTGCATGCCTGGGCGCAGTGTGTTTGGCACACACTGTGAATGCATACACAGCATGTGTTTGGCATGCACCACGCATGCGGGGGCAGCGAACCAGTGGCAAACAGCGGAGGATTTCACCACTGTCTCAAGCCCTGTGTCAGGTTTTGAGGATTTTTAAAGTTTTTGAAGTTACTGATTTTTATTGGTTTTACTTGGAATAGCTTACAGTTGAATATGACCTGAAATCAAATTTCCGCTCCCCTTTAAATTAACTTTCTGATATCGTATGACTACAATATCAACAAAATACTTTCATATTATGAATTTAGGAGTTATTTACTTGAGGTGGGGTTTTTTTGGGGGGGGAAGGATTAATGGTACTTAATGTTAAGATGTAAAGAATATCAAGGTTGGCAGGTATAAAATATTTATTCTAATATAATGCTAAAGAGCTAACTTTCAATCCCCTTCTTATAATTTAAATTCATTAACTATCAAGCATAGATGTTCATAGATGGAACAGCAAGTGAAATATATAGATGGGTGAATTAATTGATGCTACTCTTGAAGCTACTCTTAAAAATCTACATTATGCTTCCTCACAAAGGATTCTTTCTGCAAGACAGCAAATTTTCTCCAGGCTTAACACTGATTGATTTAATAGTGATGAAGCTTTGTGTTTTATTTACATTAAACCTTAAATCTGTAGAATTGTTAACGTACAGAAGTATCCCAGTTATTCTGCTGTGTGTTCAAGGTAATTCATCTATAATTCTTTTCTTATAGCTGTAGACAAACTGTTGGGGTAAAATAATTTGCATATTATTAATAATAATAATTTGTATTAACCCACATTATGAGATGCATTTAGGTAGCATTACACCACTTTCTGTTTTTGGGGTAGTGGAATTCTAAAATACCAAAAATAGTTATATCTGTAGAAGGAATAAAAAGCTATTTAAAATATTATGATGAAAACTTCTTTCACTGGATAGTAGAGAAAACTTGTTTCAAAATTAATTGTGATCAATTCTTTAAACCTTCTACTGCAGCAACAGTAAGTAGAGGATTAGCAGATACTCCCTTTTGTCCCTGACTATTCTCTGTCTAAGCTGACATTAATTTAAATTTTAAAATAACCATGGAAAACTGGCAGGTTGCAGTGAGCAATTGTAAGGTAACTTGTAGCATTATTATCTTCAGAAATCTCCTAGGCAATTTTAGAAATTTTGAGTGAATAGGTTTTGCAGCTCTATACCTTGTTTTTAAATGAGGAAGGAAGAATAGAATAGAATAGAATAGAATAGAATAGAATAGAATAGAATAGAATAGCAGAGCAGAGCAGAGCAGAGCAGAGCAGAGCAGAGCAGAGCAGAGCAGAACAGAACAGAACAGAACAAATCAGAACAACAGAGTTGGAAAAGACCTTGGAGGTCTTTTAGTCCAACCCCCTGCTTAGGCAGGAAGCCCTACACCACTTCAGACAAATGGTTATCCAACATCTTAAAAACTTCCAGTGTTGGAGCATTCACAACTTCTGGAGGCAAGTTGTTACACGGATTAATAGTTCTGTCAGGAAATTCCTTCTTAGATCGAGGTTGGATCTCTCCATTGGTTCTTGTCCTGCCTTCAGGGGCTTTGATCCCCTCTTCTTTGTGAGAAGAAAGGAAGGAAAGAAGGGAGGGAGGGAGGGAGGGAGGGAGGGAGGGAGGGAGGGAGGAAGGAAGGAAGGAAGGAAGGAAGGAAGAGAGAGACTATAAGATTGAATATAAAAGTGGTGGTGATAGTAGGGACCATCCAGGGAAGCTAGAGAGAATGGTGGGACCACAATCAACCATTGCACGTCTTTTCTGAGTGTGCCTTTGACCTGCTTCCAAAATTTCATTTCTATCACTAGCCCACAAATATTGCTTGCTTCTGTATTAGAGTCCTGAACTTGTTGGGTCATTGTGTCTTCTGCAAATTATTTGATTTAAGAATAGCAAAGTGTGATAAGGTTTGATTTAGCCTGCATAGTCTCGTTCTACAGTATGTTGATCATCCTTCCCATCATATACAGTATATGGGGGCATCATGATAGCGACTTTTAGGATTGCTCATTAAAAATGAGGCACCGGCTGCTTTTGAAAGGTTCTCAAAGAAGCAATATGTATTCATTCACAAAATCCTACAATTGATGGAAGAAGATATTCACCTCTAATCCTTTTTCTTAATCATTGGGACTGTATGTCAATAGCCTTATAATTACCAGTAATTTTCTTTCCAATATTGGTGGTAAGACTTGGTGTGTATCAGGCTTTTAACACCTCAGAAGTCTCCTCCTGTTCACTTCAGACTACTCCATCAGTCTTCTCAGGACATCAGCTAGTACAGGGGTCACCAACACACAGGCCGTGGCCCAGAACTGGGCAGTGACCCATTTGGAACCGGGCCATGCAAGTGGCGGTCAATGTCTCGCCAGCTGCTTCTGTGGAACCATCTCCTCTGCCCCTCACACCGCTGCCGCCAGTCCACAAAACCAGAAACATTGAGACAACTGGACTAATAGACACCAGACTTGCCAAGCCATAACTCTTTAAGCAATCCAGATAGATTCTGTCTGCCTAAAATAGACTAAGAATCCCTAATCCTTAAGAAATCAAGTGGAGGGAGTACACAAGCCAGGTTTCTCAGTAATAGCTCTTGCTTTGAAATAGGCTGTCCTTTCTGTCATCACTACAGAAAGCAATTAAAACCAAGTTTTTTCCAGCGGGTCTTCAACAGTGGTAGGTTGCTATCGGTTCGTCCTGGATCAGGCGAAATTGTAGCGTCAGTGGTGGAAGGCTCCGCCTGCCCACCCACCCACCTCTGCACATGTGCAGAAGTGTTGTGCACATGCATGAGCACACGCCCGCAAGCAAACTGGTAGTGACCAAAACTGAAACTCACTACTGGTCTTCAAGACAGAAGGGACAATAGTACAGAAGCAGCTCAGGAAAAAATAATTATTTTATTTAATTTGGAGGCCAATGCTATGCTGTACATAGGGATATCTTTCAGTGTGGTCTATGCAATGTATGTGCCAAGTTTTGCTAGAAGCATTTTCAAATTTACCAGAATTGTAGGAGGGGACAGCATACACAAATATGCAAATAAATAAATAAATTCCGCCTGCTGAAGTTGATGGAAACAGCCTTGCTTGCACTCCTATGCCTTACTTCATTCCAGAAGAATCTGTCACACATTTTATTAGCTTTCAGGCTCTTTTCCACAATGATTAAGTGGTACATGCTTCCAGCTATAAACAAATGGCCCTATTTGTAATCAATTCTAATTTATTCACAGTTTAATTGAAATATCCCTCCTTTTTACCACCCGTAGCTGAGAAAACATACACGACCTCATCTATCATCCAGGTGTAAACATGGAAATGCTGTGTTGGCACTTTACCATGTTCTTGTAATTTCCATTTACAAGATGGTACAATCTCCTCTTTCTCCTCTTCTTCCTCCCTTTCTTCCTCTTCTTCTCCTTCCTCCTCCTTCTTCCTTTTCCTCCTCCAAACTTCCTGGAATTCCCGATTCTTTACTATTTAGCCCATTACAAACAGGTGACAAGAGTTCAGCTCACTTTGTTAAGATATAACTCATATATTTCCAGGCATTTAAAATTTTCCCCTTCTCACTTCACTGAAATTTAAGAAACTACTCCTCCCTTTCCTCAAATATAGGGTGGCTCACTCCTAAACTAATCTGAGCACTGATTTAAAAAAAAAAAGATTTCCAATCATTTTGTTCCAAAATAACCACCATAAAAAGGGTTTCTTTTATTCAAAATCAAAAACTTCAATCTCCAGCAAATAAAGAAGAATCTTTTTGCAGTAAATAAGGAGATCCATGAATAATCTATTACAATGATCAGATAGGTAGTCTTCAAAATATGCAAATGTGGAATTCAGTGTTAAACCACAACCCTCTTGAATTTTATCGGTCTAATCCAGGGGTGTCAAACTCGCGGCCCATGGGCCGGATGCGTCACGTGCAGTGGTGAAATCCAATTTTTTTTACTACCGGTTCTGTGGGCGTGGCTTGGTGGGTGTGGCATGGTGTGGCTTGGTGGGTGTGGCAGGGGAAAGATACTGCAAAATCTCCATTCCCACTCTACTCCAGGGCAAGGATACTGCAAAATCCCCATTCCCACCCCACTCTGGGGCCAGCCAGAGGTGGTATTTTTCAGTTCTCTGAACTACTCAAAATTTCCGTTACCGGTTCTCCGGACTGCTCAACATTTCCACTACTGGTTCTCCAGAACCTGCTGGATTTCACCCCTGGTCACAAGTTAGCCCCACCCCTGCCCGATTTAGCGAAGAGAACAAAAGTCCCAATACATCACATGATGATGTGAGTTTGACACCCTTTGTGTAATCCTTTCCATTCAAAGCACACATAAAGGGCATAAGTACTATACAAAATTAGGGGAAGCTATGCTGAAAATCTTGATCAATGATTGAAAGCTGGCTTCAAAAAAGAATTGTCCTATTTCCAATAAACCTATTTCCTTTTTAGTTTATCTGCCGTAGAATGTCTATATTTTGCAAAATATCTCTAATGGAGCTCCACATACCAAGTATATATAACTATAAGGAAGTCTACTGCATGGAGCAAGCACGCTTCAATGAATCTACCTTTTTGAGATTTTTAGCAAAACATCATAATCCACCAGCCAGACCCTAGACTATATAAAGTTGTTGAATATTAAAAAACGAGGTACGTCTAAATACATTGACTTTTGCCAGCCAGCTGTCCAATGTGGCAATACAACATATTCTGTAATGTCAATGCCCTTTCTGCAAACCTGCAGATTTCACTGAAAAACACTCTTTTACCAGCAAAGCATCTGGATTCATTAAACATTCAACAGATGAAGTTATTAAATACTGCAGGGCAAATGACAAGTAAAAATAGAGATTCTCAAGAGCACAGATGATTCCTAGTAAACACAGCCATGCCATGTTCTTGATCACACTAACACTACCTTCATTTATTTTATTATTAAATTTGTATGCTCCTCCCATCTCCCTACCAAGCGACTCTAAGTGGTATCTTCTCCCAGTCTAGTTTTTTTGCTCCAGTTTCCTAATCCATCATACAACAAAGGAATTTCCTGAAGAAAACCCAACCAACTACCAATCAGGCACGACCCTGCTTAGCTTCCCAAATCAAATGACGTCAGCCATGTGTTGCTCCATGCTACTGTAGACCTTTATTATTATTATTATTTACTTTATTCATTAAACATGAAACTCAGTCAACTGAACATTCAAAAATGCATCACAAATACCATTGACTGGTGCTAATGGTTGATACGGGTTGCTGCCAGCATCCTAGGTATCAACCAAGTACTTGCTTAAGATGTACGATGTTCCAAGTAGTACAGTTTTTTGCAGTTCTGCTGGTGTTATTGCAGGAAGATGCAATTTGTTGATGAGTCTTATAAAATTCTTGGACATGGTATCAAGTGCCCCAATGATAATAGGTATCACTGTTACATGTTTCATCCATAGCCGTGTAGATTCGATGGCCAGGTTGTGATATTTCATGATTTTTTTTCCAGTTCTTTTTCTTTGACTCTGGCATCTCCTGGTACTGCGATGTCAATAAATTGTACGTTTCGGTTTTCAACAACTGTGATATCTGGCGTGTTGTGTTCCAAGTGACGATCTGTCTGTATTCGAAAGTCCCACAAGATCTTCACCTTCTCATTTTCTATAACTTTTTCCACTTTATGTTCCCATGACTTTTTGGATACAGGTAAGTCGTACTTTTTACATAATGACCAGTGGATTAATTTAGCAACTCGGTCGTGTCTAGCTTTGTAATCAGTTTGTGCGATTTTGCTGCATTCACATATTAAATGTGAAACAGTTTCAACTTTGTTGTTGCAAAGTCAGCAATTTGGATTGTCGGTGGATTTTTGTATCTTTGCTTTCATGGCATTAGTTTGTAATGCTTGTTCTTGAGCAGCGAGTATTAAACCTTCTGTTTCTTTCTTGATGGTTCCCATTTTAAGCCATGCCCATGTTGTTGTTGTTGTTGTTGTTGTTATCTCTTTTATTCATTAAACATGAATCTCAGTCAACTGAACATTCAAAAATGCATCACAAATACCATTGACTGGTGCTAATGGTTGATACAGGTTGCTGCCAGCGTCCTAGGTATCAACCAAGTACATCATCATCATCATCATCATCATCATATAATTTTTGCAGGCTATAAAATCTCAAGACTTCCTAGTTAACTAATTTGCAGCACAGGAACGGCTTATGTCATGAGTCAAGAAATACCGCAGAGAAAGTAAGGCCAGAACCCAAACCAAACCCCTGATTCTGTGCCACAGAATATCTTGATGGCTTCTTTTCCATAAAGCATCTTGGCTTTTAAATACACTTTCAAATCACACTTGGTAGTGAAGCACAAAGTGAGAACCAGGTTTTGTAGGAAAGTCAAGAACTGTGACAGAGCCACAATTTTCAAGGAAAGCTTCTGAAAGCCTAATTGGACTCTCACACCATGACCATTAAATTGGCTGTCTGGATTCATGTTCAATGTCATTTAGGGATCATTTTAAACTCCCACTCGGCACCATTGGTAGAAATTTCAAGCTACTTTCCAGTTGGGCTCTAGTTCTCATGAACAGGAAAATAAGTCTGGAAGGTGCAAATACATAATTGGAAAACTCCCCCCCCCACACACACACACCTTTAAAGGGCTAATTGATTTCACAGGTGTTTAATTATCATTTGCTGTGAGATAATACCTTGTAGTGCCATAAAAAATGGATTTAATTTTCGAGTACTTGCAGAATCATTGCCAAAGCCAAGTTAGAGCTAAAGGAAGATAATTATTCTATAAATCAAACACACTGACTCCTTTCTTTGAATTTTTTAATACTCGGCTATAATGATATCTGATGACCTTGCAACCAACATAAAAAGGATTTTTGTGCCAAGTGCTGAGAGACAGGCATGCGAGCATTTCTCTTTATCCAGTTCATTAGTGTTGGATTAGCCAACCATAGCTTGCTTGATGCAGACAATCCAAATATACCATGGTAAGAGCAAAAATGGTAGCATACATATAGCTGATATTCTGATGTTCCAAAGGAGACTACAGAATCAAAGCAATGAATTCTGAAGGCACAGCGAGAAAGAATATTAAAGGATTCCAAGATCCCACCTTCTCTTCAGAAAATCAACTCCATGAAGACCAAAAAATACTCAATGCATTCGAATGCTAATGCTAAGGAAGGGAATGAAGAAAAAAAGCATAAGGATAGGAAGAATAAAATGGTGTGTCCTGGATGAGAATATAAAAGGTAAAGGTAAAGGTTCCCCTCACACATATGTGCTAGTCATTCCTGACTCTAGGGGGCAGTGCTCATCTCCGTTTCAAAGCCGAAGAGCCAGTACTGTCTGAAGATGTCTCTGTGGTCATGTGGCCAGCATGACTCAATGCCAAAGGCGCACTGAGCGCTGTTACCTTCCCACCAAAGGTGGTCCTTATTTTTCTACTTGCATTTTTTATGTGCTTTCGAACTGCTACGTTGGCAGAAGCTGGGACAAGTAACAGGAGGTCACCCTGTTACGTGGCATTAGGGATTCGAACTGCTGAACTGCCAACCTTTCGATTGACAAGCTCAGTGTCTTAGCCCCTAAGCCACTGCATCCCTCCGGATGAGAATATACTGCAAAATAATAGCAAAATGTAATAGGGAAACGTTTGCTCCCCATGGAAGAGGAGGAAGAGGAGGATGGGAGTAACTTTCTTAAGGCTGAGACAGTAGCTGGCCCAAGATCACTCAATTGACTTTGTGCCTAAGGTGGGTCTACAATTCACAGCCTCCCAGATTCTAGCCTGGCACCTTTAATCACCAGATTAAATTGTTCTTATTGTTAGGAAATTCTCCCTAACTCAACTGGGATACTATCTTAATAGCATGGAAGGAACCTAGATGAAAGAAAGATTATTTGGACCTGCCTTGTATACTTTAGATACAGTTGGCCTTCTACTTCCAAAAGTCTCAGCCTCCTGTCGTCTTGTTGTCAACGATTCTAGGATTTTAACTCCATCATGTGTGAAGGATACCATGTTGTGCATGGCGGCTTCAGATAGTTGATTTTTATATTACCTAAGAATTGCCCTGTTGGCGCTTTGCTTCATCAGGTAACTTTCATTAGAGAAGCATGGCATAACACTCTCCATGCCAAGAGACTCATCTCCCCACCAATGGGGCAAAGTTGGCATGGCAAAATAATCAAGACCTAGTCCTTTTAACTAAATGGCCAGCAAAGGCTGTAACCCAATAAAAACTTCAATTATTATTTTTTCTTATGCATTGCGAATCTTCATGTAATAACTTCAATTCTAGAAGCGGCATCCCTGACACACCAAGAAGGTGCTTGTTTGGAAAAGATTAATTGCATATAATGATGGCAGCTTTCACCATCTTTGAACCGAGTTGCCTAAACTGTGTTGTAAAAATCCAGGTGGCAACTGAGAAGAAATTTAAAAAAAAATACTCTTGTGGAACTCCAGATTTTTGTAGCCCAGATCTGAAAGGCCAACCTGTAAAAAAAATTCAGATTAACAAAAGGAAGAAGGCAGCACAGCTCCTACACCTAAGATATAATGTCACTATGCAGATGGGAACTAACGAAGGTATCTTAAATCACATTTACTGCTACTAATGGTTGCTGGACTGCTCACCATGCAGTGCTCTGCTATATATAAAAATACTCCGATACAGAAGCCGTTAAAGTCAGACTAGGTTCTATTAAGTGAAATATGCTTTAAAGATCTCACAGGATAGGGGTACCTACAGTGCAGAGGCAAACCCTGTTTCGTATAAATCAATGCAGTTCCTTGGCTGGACATATTGCAAATATGCCCTAAGGCAGCCAATTTTTTTTCCAAAGAAAGAGGTCACGGAATCTAAAACTCTTACTGTATCCATAGAGAGGTTTCTTGTTTAATACTTGAATAGATAAGTTAAAGTCAATAGTTGGATCAGTTTCCTGGTCCTAGAGATATCATGAAGACAGAATCTATATAGGGAACCACTAACAAAAAAAAAGAATAATAATCTATTTCTCATTGTCAATGATTTCTAATTTGTCCATAAATAAAGGTAAAGGTAAAGGTTCCCCTGGCACATATGTGCTAGTCGTTCCCGACTCTAGGGGGCGGTGCTCATCTCCGTTTCAAAGCTGAAGAGCCAGCGCTGTCCGAAGACGTCTCTGTGGTCATGTGGCTGGCATGACTCAATGCCAAAGGCGCACGGAACGCTGTTACCTTCCCACCAAAGGTGGTCCCTATTTTTTCTACTTGCATTTTTTACGTGCTTTCAAACTGCTAGGTTGGCAGAAGCTGGGACAGGTAATGGGAGCTCACCTCGTTATGCGACATTAGGGATTTGAACCGCTGAACTGTCGACCTTTCGATCGACAAGCTCAGCGTCTTAGCTACTGAGCCATCGTGTCCCCTGTCCATAAATAAATCCCCCCTAAAAAAAAAAAAGGGTGATAGCCACATGATTAGAATTGCAGGTAATACTAAATGAAATTATCTGGTCCTACTTAATGGGAAGTGGATGCCATTGACCATTACAATGGGGGAAACCTTGATATTTCCACTTACCCCGATCGCTAAATTTCGGAACAGTACATTATAAAATTTCTCACTCAAAGCTTTCTGTTTTGACTCACTTGGATGTCCTTGTTGGCCCATCAAATATTTCCTATTCTTGATTCCATTCTGTTTGCTCACTTTGGAAAGCCACTGTAGATATCTTCCCAAATGAAATCAATGTATTTCCATATGCTGTCTTGAATTTGCCAGGCAAGGAACAGCTGCTGAGGGCACCTGTACTCCTTATGCATGGTGGAGAAAATATGCCTGAAAGTCAGTTTAGGTTCTGGAACCAGAAATCAATCTTCCCAAAAGGTTTTGTATTGGAAGATAGGAAAATGCTCCCAATGCATTGGTACGCTATTCAAAGTTTGTGGTGGCACACTTGTACAAAAACAACTCCAGAAGATAAAAGACTCTCCCTTTGTTCTTCTCTTAGCCATTTAAACTAGTTTTGTTTATATTGAACCATCACAGAATATTCCTAGAATCTTGGAAGGATAAAAAGAAGCAAAAGTCTATTTTAGCCAAGTTGAGATACAGAGCCAACTCATTATACCCAGATAACAGCTCAGCCTCATGTCATGAAGAGATATTGTTGCGCCCATGTAACACCTCTCCTGTGCGAACTGCACTGGCTTCCAGTGGTCTTCCGGGTGCGATTCAAGGTGCTGGTTACCACCTTTAAAGTGCTCCATGGCTTAGAACCCGGGTATTTACGAGACCGCCTGCTGCCACTGATAGCCTCCCACCGGCCAGTTTGGTCTCACAGAGAGGGACTCCTCAGGGTGCCGTCGGTCAAATTATGTCAACTGGCGACCCCCAGGGGGAGGGCCTTCTCTGTGAGGGCCCCTATCCTTTGGAATGAATTGCCCCCGGAGATACGTAAGATCCCCGACCTTCACACCTTCCGCCGTGCCCTCAAGACCCTGCTGTTCCAACAGGCGGGGCTGACCATTTAAATGAATTTTAATTGGTATTTTAATTCTGGGTTTTTTAAATTTAATTGGGCCAAACTGTTTAATAATTTTAAATTTTATATTGATGACGTTTGTGTGTTTTGTGTTTTTACCCTGGCTGTCCACCGCCCTGAGTCCTTCGGGAGAAGGGTGGTATAGAAATATAATTAAATAAATAAATAAATAAATAAATATTGTACATTGAAAAAAAAATACTTAAGAGAAAATGATCACAAAGTAAGTGAATTAAACTACACATCATGCAATATTAATAGTACTAGTTGAAAAAAAATAACCACAACAGATTTGGAAATCAGCTAATGTTGACCAACAGAGTAAAATTCTACACCATGCTAAATCTAATTCAAATGTCACACTGCAAGACTTTCCTAGGATTGCTTCCCAATCTGGTTCCATCCATACATTAAGGACAGAGGTGGGTTTCAGCAGGTTCTGACCAGTTCTGGAGAACCAGCAGTGGAAATTCTGAGTAGTTCGGAAAGCCAGTAGTAAAAATTCTGACTGGCCCCGCCCCCATATATTCTCTGCCTCCCGAGTCCCAGCTGATCGGGAGGAAATGGGGACTTTGCAGTAACCTTCCCCTGGAGTGGGGTGGGAATGGAGATTTTACAGTATCCTTCCCTTGCCACACCCACTAAGCCGTACTCACAGAACCAGTAGTTAAAAAATTTGAAACTCACCACTGATTAAGGATAACATTTCTACCCATCTCCCAAGTAATGTCCAGATAGACACAAGCGGATACCAGTTTTGGTCAAAGTCAGGGCTGTCCAACTCCCAGCCCATGGGCTAGATGCGTCACACGCTGGCCATGCCCATGCCCGTTTAGCGAAATCAGGGGAGAAAGTCCCGATACTTCATGTGATGCCGCCGTGACGATGTGAGTTTGACACCCCTGGTCTAAGCCTTCTGAGAGCATAAGCTTTGGGAAAACTGGGGTGCAGAATTCAAAGTTAGCTAAATTAGATTTAGTTGCAAATGGAAGTTTTCCCAATCATTGTAAGTCTATATTTTTATAGGCGTAGGGAAGAGAAAGAGATTAGGAAATTTCACAGCCCTGGGGGAGAAAGTTCAAGTAGTCCTCAATTTACAACAGTTCATGGTTGCAATATCCTGGAGTCACGTGACACCCTTTTGTGACTTTCTGACAGGCAAAGGTGGAGCTTTCCCCTCACAATCAAGAGGCTGTGAGTTCGATCCTAGGTAGAGGCAGATATTTCTCTTTCTGGGAATATATCTGCTGAAAAAAAAACTCCGCATTGGCGACAGGAAGAGCATCCGGGCTGTAAACATTCAGCTCCATTCAGTTGCCCAGATTCACTTAACAACCATGTCACCAACTTAACAACTTCAGTGATACGCTCCACACCCTTGGCAAAAAAGTCTGTAAAAATGGGGCAAAATCGATTTAACAAATTTCTCAACTTAGCAACAGAAGTTTTGAGCTGAATGATGGTCGTAACTCGAGGACTATCAGTATAAGAATGAAAGATATCCATTTCCCATTCATCGTACAGGAAAGTGATTGCATTGATGCTGTTTAACGTCAACTCTCTTTTGAATATTTGGATCATTCAAGTCACTTAAGGGTTGGTGCGATGCTGAAATATGGACGTGAATTCCACCCTTCCTCCCCTATTGATTTCCTCCAGTACTAAAAGATGCTTAGCACCTTGCAGGATCAAACATCTTTCCCTTTTAGCATTCTCTTTTTTTTATGCCGGGCAGCATATGCTAGAATGCGCTAAGTCCATTCGCGAGCTAATACATTATTTACACAAGTTATTCAAGCATAGCAGCCAGGATATGAAACATTTATCAACAAAGGGTCCAGTTTTGTCATTTAAAAATAATTACGTTTCTTTAGGAGAAGCTAACAGATTCTGTTGGCCTAGAATCATTTATTACAACTGCATCGGCATGAAAGGACATTAGATCCTAGGAAGATTGCAGTAATATTCTCGCAAGTTCTTTGAGATAGGAAAGAAAATTCGCTTCGGGACGTGATCTATAAACATGCCATCAAGAAGATGCCGGAATTAACAACTGTCCAGGTAGAAAGCCAAAGAGGAATTACAAAAACGTATCGGTCTCAGGAATGTATGCAGGTAGTCCTCGATTTACAACCTTTCTTTCCACAGTTGTTAAGGGAAAGTTAGTAGCAGGGTTGTTACTGTTGTGACCCAGGCCCAAGTTCGAAAACACTTGCGGGGGGGGACACACGCATGTGTGGGGAACACATGTATGCATGGGGGGCACACACATGTGAGGGCATGTGCACATGCACGACAGGGGCACGCATGCATTGGATTTTGGGGGTTTGAGCACATGCATGAGCATTCGCTCGCACACACACGCCCTTTGGGCACTCGGTCCAGAAAAGTTTAGCCATCACTTATATGGTTTGGCCAAGAAATAGTTAACTTTCACTCTATCAATCTACTCAATTAATCACCTCTTCACAAAATACAGAGAAATTAAGAGTGACATATCTCATTTATTAAGGATATAACAGAATTAGATAGCTTTCTCTCACAACTGCTTCCTAGGATTGATGAATCTTCATTTCCCAGTTTTCCCACGCTGCTTAGGAATTCTGAAATTTTAAGAGTCATCTCAACTGAAGAACCCAAGGTTGGAGATGGTTCAACTTATAGACAAACTGTTTTTGCTCTTCAGACATTTGAGAACTTGAGCTACGTCATGGGAGCTTGAATAAAAGTCAACTACACCTGTAAAGGAGAAGGTCAACAATCTCTCTAATTAATTTGTATGACAGTCAAATCAAGACTGAATATTACTGTAACTGGCAACAAAGCCTCATTGTATTCAGGCTCTCCTAGGGACTGCCGGATTCCCATCTCGGTTTACCGGAGAATTGTTGGGACTCTTCTGCAAAGGAACTGAAACAAAACTTCATTATTTCCTTTAAATTGATTCAATTATGAGATCTGGGTGCCTTCTATTACTTCAGGGACCCTTGATACTTTTGAGTAACACTGACAATTTCAGCTGATATGGAAGGATAAAATTTACAGTGGGCGGGTACATCAATGGGCAAGTAAATTGGAATAACTGCAAGCCCAGCGATAATTGACATTTTATTAAGAGGAATATGCAATGGTTCTTAGGTTGAAGGATCTGCTTGGCTGGGGATGGCAAGTGATGATCTGTGGGATGACATTGGAAAATAAGTTCCATTCATGCAATCGCTTTTTAATTCAAATACGGTTAATATGATTGCTTCCCATATATCTAAGAGTTTTTCTAGCACATTAAACATGACCATTTGCTGACAACTTATACAACAGTTGTGATGAGTGACCCTTCTGCTTTGGAGTTCTAGTTGCTGAGCTCAGGCTGCAGAACCATCCTTCCTTCCTTCCTTCCTTTTCTTCCTTCCTTCCTTCCATCCATCCATCTTAATCCTTGGAGAACTGCCTAGATAAATCCACCAAGTACAGGTAGTCCTCGACTTACAACAGCAATGGAGCCCAAAATTTATGTTGCTAAGTGAGACATTTGTTAAGTAAATTTTGCCCCATTTTACGACATTTCTAGCCACAGTTGTTAAGTGAATCTGGCTCCCCCATTGACTTTGCTAGTCAGAAGGTCACAAAAGATAACCCGGGAAACTGCGACCGTCATAAATCTGAACCAATTGTCAAGCATCCGAATTTGATCAGGTGTTCTTGGGGATGCTGCAATAGTTGTTAAGTGTGAAAAAGGGTCATAAGTCACTTTTAAGAGAATAATATTCTCTTAAAGAGAATATAGGTAGTCCTTGACTTACAACAGTTCGTTTAGTTCAAAGTTACACCAGTATTGAAAAAAGTGACTTATGATCGTTTTTCAGCTATGACCTTTACAGCATCCCCATGATCAAATGACCAAATGATCAAAATTCAGGCGCTTGGCAACTGGCTGCAGTGTTCTGAAGTCATGTGATCCCCATTCTTCGGATCAGCAAAGTCAGTGGGGAAGCTGGATTCACTTAACAACCCGGTTACTACCCTGTTTCCCCCAAAATAAGACATCCCCTGATAATAAGCCCAATCGGGATTTTGAGGACATAACAATAAGGCCAAGCGCTTATTTCAGGATTCAAAAAAATATAAGACAGGGTCTTATTTTCGGGAAAACATGGTAATTTATCAACCACAGTGATTCACTTAACAAATGAGGCAAGAAACAACTGAGGTAAAATGGGGCAAAATTCACGTAATAAATGTCTCACTTAACAACAGAAATTATGGGCTCCATTGTGGTCGTAAGTCGAGGACTACCTATACCAGTGATGCCTAACCTTTTTGCCGCCACGTGCCAAAATTGGGGGGAGCGCGGGGGGTGTGTGTCATATGCATGCATGCCCACACCCATAATTCAATACGCACCACAACCCCCGCACATGTCGCACGACCCGCCCTGCACTCCCCCCGCTTTTGGCATGCGATGGCACGGTTGGCCTGTTTTTCGCCCTCCCCAGGCTCCAGAGGCTTTCTTGAAGCCTGGGAAGGGCAAAAACGGCCTTCCCCATCCCCCCCTGGTGGCAGGAAACGGAGAGCCTCCAGGGGGGTGGGGAAGGCCGTTTTTGCCTTCCCCAGGCGCCTAGAAAGCCTCTGGAGCCTGGGGAGGGCAAAAAAACAGGCCTTCCCCACCCACCCCCGGAAGCCCTCCAGAGGCCGGAAACAGATTGTTTCCCAACTTCCGATGGGCCCAGAAGGCCTGAAAATCAGCTGCCAGCGCGCGCATGCCCGCTGGAGCTGAGCTAGGGCAACGCTTGTGTGCCCACTGCTATGGCTCCACATGCCACCTGTGGCACACGTGCCATAGGTTTGCCATCACGGACTATACCGTTTTATTTATATTTATGATTGCTTTTAGAATGCTTACTATGAAAGGAACAATTGAGCCTCCCCCCCTCCCCACTTCCCTTCTTTGTTTTCTTCCAGAAATCAGTTGCTTAGCTGAAAGGATCTGTGTCCTTCTTGCAAACAAGCTTAATGAGATAATTTTCTGGAGTACTTTAGTTTTGCTTTACAAAATGACAACAAAATACAGCAAATGGAAATAACAGATTTTGGTTTTTTTAAAAAAAACAAAAAAAAACGAGAGAGGGGAACAAGTAAAATTAAAAACAAGAATAGCATGCAACAGGTTTGGGAATCTATAGCTAGAGCTGCAAAACGTGAAGTAGAATAGGAATTCCATCACAATGCTTTCCTCCTTAAGAAATGTTACTATATACAGGCCTCTGCTACAGAATTAAAAATCTTTATCCAGCATCTGTTTAAAAAAATAGCAGATTTGCTGATGTTCAGTACGTGAGGGTTTTTTTGGTGACATCATTAGTTAATACCTCCACTGCAATCCATGGCTAATAAGTTTGCTATGACTTGGAGTGTCTACATTTTAAATACTGTGTTTTCCCGAAAATAAGACCACCTTATATTTTTTTTTGAACCCTGAAATAAGCACTTGGCCTTATTGCCATGTGATCAAAAGCCTGATTGGGCTTATTATCAGGGCATGTCTTATTTTGGGGGAAACAGCCCATATGTGCTAGTCATTCCCGACTCTAGGGGGCAGTGCTCATCTCCTTTTCAAAGCCAAAGAGCCAGCACTGTCCGAAGACGTCTCCATGGTCATGTGACTGGCATGACTAAATGCCAAAGGCGCATGGAGCACTGTTACCTTCCCACCAAAGGTGGTCCTTATTTTTTCTACTTGCATTTTTTATGTGCTTTCGAACTGCTAGGTTGGCAGAAGCTGGGACGAGTAACAGGAGCTCACCCCGTTATGCGGCATTAGGGATTTGAATCGCTGAACTGCCGACCCTCGGATTGACAAGCTCAGCATCTTAGCCACTGAGCCATTGCATCTGTTATCTTCCCCCTACTGGGTACTTTTTCAGTCTATGTTAACCAAGCTGGAAATTCTGGGAGTTGTAGTCCCCAAACAAAATGAAATCACTATGTAAAGATTATACAGTTTAAACACAAGCTGCTTTTTCTCGACATGGGAAAACCCATTACCAATATCATGATGATGGGGTCCTCGATCCTCTCTGACTCATCTTAACCCTGAGCTATAAATATTATCCTTTATTGGTGCATCAAGGTGATAACTCTAACTAATCTTGCAGATTTCATATCATCAAGGTTTAGGACAAATTCTTATGCGAACTTTTCTATTAAATATGATACGATCACATTTTATTTTGTTCTCATTGGGAAACAGGAGTCTCCTTGCCAACATTACATTCTCCCCCAAACTTTTCCCAAGGGAAGCCCCCCACAAATTGTTTTCTCTGGAATAACAGATTTCAGAGAAAATGACCACATGGGGGCAGTGTAGGCTACTTTAAAAAAAGCAGGCCAAAATGTCATTGTGTGGGCTGGTTTCCTGACCTATAAAGACGTACAGAGGCTAGGTTTTTTTTAATACACCCCACCATGTCCTTTGCAGGAGTCAGATAAATGGAAGAAGGAAGAAAATGGAACAGCATGACAAACATTTCTCAAGGCCCATTACAGATTCTCACTGGGCTTTCAGCCTTCACAAAAGTCAAAACTTTTAACTTCCTCAACAAAAATTTAGCTGGATACAAAATGGAAAGGCTAAATGTGTAGCTAAATCAGCTTGTCTTTGAACTGAGGTCTCTGTTGCTTTATATTAGGGGTCTTCAAACTCGGCAGCTTTAAGACTCGTGGACTTCAACTCCCAGAATTCTCCAGCCAGCTGGCTGGAGAATTCTGGGAGTTGAAATCCACGAGTCTTAAAGTTGCCGAGTTTGAAGACCTCTGCTTTATATGATCCACAAGGGAAAATGTCACACTAAACTTCCTGTAGAGTAATTCTTCTCTGCCATAGACAGGCACAAAATGCTGAAAGGGAACACAGGAGAGGACATCATCAATTAACCTCCGTGCTGTGTTCTGATGTCACGTGTTTCTGTCCCCAGTCAAAACTCAGCCAGAATCAACGGTTATGTTTGATACCCATCAGTTGGTCCAAAATAAAAAATAAGAGCTAAGCCATAATTGTAAAGTCTTGGCTTCTATTAAGCCACAGGCACCTACTTAGATCTATTCCATAGCCTGGTTTCATTAATTCCTTATTACTGTTGAGAACAAGCACAGGAATAAAGTTAATTTAAGCAAGAGAAAGGCAATTAGCTCTTACAATGCATTTAAATTGAAAATCATTTCTTCCTATCTTTGAACACAGTTTTTGTTCTCCAAATCTAAATCCCCCCTTCCCCAATTCCTAAGCTGATATTAATCAAGTGATGTTTTTCTCTTGAAGGTGTTGGGAATCGCTAATGAATATGCAAATCCTTCATTTCAGGCAAGTGGATTTTCCAATTCTTTTTGTTCCAATATTTGCTGGATATTGAACACATTACCCTATCCCCCCCCACCCCATTAGATTACGTATTATATGATTATATATAGTTAGTGGCAACATATAATGGTTTAGAGCAGGGGTGTCAAACCTCAGCAACCTTAAAACTTGTGGACTTCAACTCCCAGAATTCCAGAGCCAGCATGGTTGGCTGGCCGAGGAATTCTGGGAGATGAAGTCCACAGGCCTTAAAATGGAACACCCCTGCTTTAGAAAGAAGGTTTCATTTAAGATTACTTTGCTTTTACATTGCAATGCTCCTGTGTTTCAAGGAATGGAAGTAGTCAATTAAACACAAGTTCATCGACTGACCTCTGCTCTTATTATTTTCATAGGGATTACGTGAAAAATTATGTTCTGTATGGAACTAAAAAGGCAGATTATTCATGGTTCTCCCACAACCCCTTGTCGCCCTTTTCCAGGGACAGCACAGAGTCCACTTATGTAGGTGGTGATGCAAAAATTCCTGATTCTCACACCAGACAGCTGGATAAGCGGCAAAGAATAGTAAATTTTAAAAAAAAATGGTTAACTTGAAAAGGCAGGAGAGAAGCCAAGGATTTGAACCTTGCGACCTGCATACAAATCAACATTTATTTGTACTGCATTTCAAATACTTTCTGCTATCTCTCTACATCTGACGGGTTTCCTGTGCGTCACTGTATGCATAATTTCTTGACATGTTGACTAACGATATGATTACTCATTCTGTGTTTAACCTTCTTAGGATTGCTTGGGAATATAGAGTGGAGAGGCAGTGGATGGTAATACATCCATGCCAAGCTTTAACTGAAACAGACTGAACAATCCATCTAGTCCTACATATTACGTTTTCAGCCTTAGATGCTTCTTGAACTCAGATATGTTTTCGTTCACCATAGAAGAGGTTCCCAATCCATTAACCAAAAAATAGAAACCAAAAATCTGCAAAAATGTTATTATATAAAAATGTCATATGATGAAAGTTATTAGAATTACTATGTACAAGTAAAGGTTAGAAGTTAAGATTATTGTTATGTATGTTTAAAAAAATAAAAAATAAGAGGTGATAGATAGAAGGCCTACTAAGATAGATAGAAGGCCTACATAAGCAAATACTACTATTATGTGGTCACTATCTATGTTATAAATATTATTATTATTTCCCAAAATTAACTGTACCCAAACAACACACTGTTCATGTAGACACTGATGTTTTATAAAAAATAAAATATATATATATTTTTTAAAAAATAAAAGGTTCCAATCCATTAATCAATGGCATTTGGTTTTGATAGTTAGTCTGTACCTCCCAGCATTACTAAGATGACCGGATAAGAACAGTAGAGATTGCAATAGGAATAGTATTTAGACAGCTGTCTCTAAGCGGTTTACAGAGTCTGCATATTGCCCCCAACAATCTGGGTCCTTGAGCCAGTCAGGATCGAACTCCTGGCTGTGGACAGAGTTAGCCTGCAATACTGCATTTAACCACTGTGCCACCAAGGTTCCCCATTGCAGATCTGAAACAAGAAAGAATCAAAATGGCTAGATGCACAAGCATCCAAGAAGCATGCTTTGCATTCCTTGAAATATTTCCAACTCCTTACTGTATTTCGAATCCAAGCTAGTAAAATTTTGGCTTGAAGCTGATTTTCATCTATGGCTTGCCCCCCCCCCCCCTTTTTTTTTAAAAACCTGTTTGGATAACTTCGTATTGTTATCTGGAGTAAGGTGACTGAATGAATCTAAAATAATACAGACTCTCAACTCAATGTCCATTCTCACACATTTTGAGAAAGCGAAAATGGAAATGGAGGCAATATGCATTCAGAACTGATCATCAAAGAGATCTGAATACAACCTTTATCTGGGAGACATTTCAGTCTAGCTGGTTAATTTGCGTATGCTTCATCAGATATACCTTTCTTTAGAGAGGCTTAATGTTCTACTATTAATGTTAATGGGAGATATAATAACATCCTAATGTGAAAATATAAATGTCTAGGCCTGATGGGGGAAATTTAGACAATTCTGCATACATACCTATGCAGGCAATTCTAAATGGGTTGCCAAATAATCACCCTAGTCACCTTCACCAGGACATCTTCTTTCCAGCAGATCTTTCCAGCATCTCTAGAAGAGTTGCTAAATTGTTTTATCTATCTATCTATCTATCTATCTATCTATCTATCTATCTATCTATCTATCTATCTATCTATCTATCTACCTACCTACCTACCTACCTACCTACCTACCTACCTACCTACCTACCTATCTGATTTTTTAGAAACATGATTTTATTACTGTAAATTAATTAAAAGGAAAATATAAGTACATGTAATAATGTGAATGATATACTATAACTTTTAAATTAAAAATCGTAACATTAATAAAAAAATAGAAAAAAAGAGAGAAAAGGATTTCACATCTAATGCAAATGTTGACACATATCATTGATGCAAATTTAAAGTAAATCTTTCCTTCCTGAGCTATATAATAATTCTTCATATATCTTGATATATTCCAAATACTGTGATTATAGCCAAGAAGGACACATGGATCTTTAATACCAAAGCTATTGATACGGAGTCATATTAAGAATCTTATTAATGTCAGTTTAAAGTCTAACTGTTTTTAGTTTCTAATTAGGCCAACTAGCAGAATAGATAAAGCATATATTTTCAGTTCTAATAATGATTCCAATTAATATCTTCATATAAAATTTTACGAGCTGTTCTTTTAACGTCTGTAGGCCGCTCATAGAGCAGTTCAGCAAAAGCACAATACAATGCAATAATTACTACACACGCACACTTTAAAAAGGAATTATACATTTAAGATAGAATCTTTAGAAAATTAATTCTCTCTCCCTAGTTCAAAGATGCCCAGTTATTCACACTGACCAATCTTTGAATTAATGGTGAGAAACTCATAGCCCATACAGTATGTTTTCAGAATTTACATTTTTACTTCCAAAAAAATCAAAACAGATTCAGCAAGAATTTTCTGCTAAAGGACACATTATGTTTTAATTTCATGGGGGCAGTGGGAAGTCTGATCAATTGCTTGATATCTGTATTACCATTACCTGACAAAACCTGGAATTCCTGAATAGCAATTGATTCCATACTGTCAGACATGAACAGATCTAGACCTGAAGAGTTCAACTAGCTATTTATTTGCTCAAACCAGGAATCCTCTCAGACTGGCAGTTTGCACTTGGTCAGATTAGATAAGGTTCAAGGCATTCACATTTGCTGTCTTGTGCCCCTGTAGAGATTCCAGACTAATTCCCTGTTTGGCTCCTCCCCAGGCTCAGCCAATCTCTCTTCGCCATATATAGGTTCTTCAGCAATTTCCAACTAGAGCCAAGGAAGAAATATAACACTAATTTTAAACCACTTTCAAACTGTCCATAGGGATCAGCTGTGTCCTATGGAGAACTTGGTTCAGTAGTGAACATATGCTCTCAATATAAACGATCTGAAGCTCAGGGCCAAAATGTCTCAAAATGAAGTGCTTTAGATAGAAGGACCATACAGAGAGTGGTAAGGACAGCCGAGAAGATTATAGGAAGCTCACTTCCCATTATACAGGGAATAAGTGCTTATAAGCGATATACTTATCGCTCGAAACACTGTTAGAGACCTCACACACCCACCTCACGGTCTTTCTGTTGCTCCCCTCTGGAAGGAGATTTCGAAGTATCTACAACTAGATTCTGTAACAGCTTTGTTTCTTATGCTATCCGTCTTGTAAATTTACAGAATTCTTTTGCCATGTCTATTTATGCATTCAAACTCAACTGTGATATTTCTCTGTGTCATATATGTGTGTGTGTGTGAGCAGGATAGATTTGATTTAAATCAAGTTGATTTAAATCGTGATTTAAATCACGATTTAAGTCATTAGTAAAAAGGCTTGATTTAAATCAACTCGATTTAAATAATTTTTAAAGAGCAGCTGTCATCTCCTCCTCTTGACCTGCTATTGATTCACCAACAGTCCCAATATTGCCGAATATACAGCCTCATGCTACATAATGAAACTTCATTTCATGCTGAATAAACTAAATTATTAACGTATCATAAATAGAAAGCTATCTTTGGATATATTTTTATTCCAAAAGCATTTTATTAAAATAAATTTGATAAAAATAAAAAAAAATCCAATTTAAATAAAATAAATTGATTTTAATTTTTTAAAAATCTGATTGTTTTTTAAAAATCATCGATTTTTATCCTCCCTGTGTGTGAGTATATGCATAATGGTTATTTTTTGTGAACTGAATGCAACAAAATTTCATTTTAAAATATGCTGATTAGTGTACATTTAAAGTGACAATAAAGTTTCTATTCCATTCCATTCCATTCCATTCTCAGATGGGGAAAACTTCAAGACTTACTTTGGCCAATGTTTACTACGTGGAAAGTGCTCTGTCTCAGTTCAGTACAATTTCAATTGCAAACTACACAATCCAAGAAATAAAAACAACAAAATAAAAGTTTTAAAAATATATTTCATCCGTATCTTTTATTATTTTTATTTCTTGGATTGTTTAGTTCACATTTTGTTATTCTACAGCCCTGTTTATATTTTGTAATCTTCTCAAATGAATAATAAAATTTGGGAGGGGAAAAAGAACAAATTCATATGGCACAGTGATACTGTTATTTACTCCTGGAAGTTGAAAGCAAGATTTTTTGTTTCCAGAATTTTATGCATCCATGCCTGGCTGGTTTTTAAAAAACAAAAAACTCCTCCCACAATTATTGGAATGGCTTACCAAACATCTGCTTCTTTCCTGTCCTCAAGAGATGTCTAAAATCTAATTAACCAATTAATTTGCAAATAAATTCTAATTTATACAAGGCAGTTTTTCTTGGTATTCAAATTATCTGACAGGAAGCCATATAAAGTACTAGAGAATAGAACTTCATTAAAATACTAAAGAATTACTCAAATGGAATAGAAATTTACATTTGTACTACAGACATTTCCTCATTAGAGGTAAAACAGAGTTTCTATTTGCCTCTTGCTGATTTGTTTTTGAATATTTACTATAAACTGGTTGCTTATTCATTTAACAAAGCAGTCACATGGTTTAGGACACTATGCAAACAAAAAGAGAGTTGTATTCCCATCTTGATTCTATAATATTTTTAAAATCATATGGTGTAATGTATTATAATGAATTGGGCCTAATATGAATTGGTAAATTAATATGCACACACATTACAAATGGTGCACAAGAAGAATTGTGAAATGAATCTCATGCATTGTTCAATCAATATGGTTAGTGATCAATTCCTGCCAGATAAGTAATCAAGTTCTCACAGTGTGTGCAAAACTATGATTTGTTCCTGCAGTTTACTGAATAACCCAAACAGGATGGATTCACCTAGTCTTCTTGACTGGGTAGATCCTTTTTTCTTTATATGGATAGGGCATTGGTCTTACCTGATAACGCTCCTTCTCGTTGGGTAGAGATAGCATCCAATCCCACCATGGGGACTGTCTAGTCCTGAGTCCAGAGGTGGATACCATTAGCAAGGAGGCACATCGGTCTGTCACTATGCCTTCGCCAAAAGCTGGGGACTATTGGTAAGGAGGCGTGTCCTCACAGTTCTGACAGACTCAGTCCAATCAGCTAGCAAATGAGAACAACCCATTCCTGGATGCTATCTCCATTCCTAGACGCTATCTCCACAAGGGAGAACAGTATATTGCAATATTCAGCTCTGAAGAAGTTTCTTGGATGAGAAGCGAAACGTCTTCAAAGAAAAACCAGAAAGTCCAGTTGCCTCTTGAAAAAGCACCTTTGGGACTGTAATTTACTAGAAAGCAAAAATGGAGTTTTCTGATAGAAGCAAAGAAAGTTCAATTGTCTACAATGTGTGTGTGGATTGAGGCTGATCACCTCTGTAATATCATTGTTCATCATTATAATATGAATTAGTATTTGAGAAGTGAGCTGTACTGCTTTCTAGTAAATATTTATCAGAATTTTGACATCCAAGCTATGGGCAGTGAATTGGTATTAGAATATCCATACGGTAGTTTCACATTCTTATCAATAAAATATAGGGAATTCAGTAATAAAAATAAGAAGGAGAGAAGAATATTCCATCAATATAATATTTATTAAAGCACTAAATCACACAAAAGCAGATTAAAATCCCAGAGTTAGTTAATGAATCAACCCATTGCAGTAAAAGTTATTTGTTATTAAAAGTTCTCATAGGTTATTGCGTGGAAGGATCTTACAATTTAAAACATTTTTTAAATATGCTTGTTCATCTAAGCGTAACACATAAAGCTTAGTATTTATTTTACATTAATAACTTGAGCATAGATACACTGCTAAATGGCTTTTAGAGAGTACTATATATCTACGTCTATATTTTTCCAGTTCTAGACAGTTCGCTATAACTGTCTAGAGTCATAGACAGCTTTACAAATTTGACAAATTAATAAATGGATAAATAATGAAGATCACAACATTACTCTTCAGCAATCAAGTCCCGGAAACCTGGCACAACCCTAGAAAATTGAAAAAGAGCAAAGGCGTCCATCTTCAAAAACAGAAAAGAGAAGAATCAGGGAACTAAAGATTTGTCATCTGGACATCCATACTAAGCAAGGCCTTCAAACAGAAAATCAAACAGCAGGTTTTTGAGCACCTGGATAGGCATGTTACAATTAACATTTAAATGCCCCATGATAGTTTGAAAATGTAGAAAATTAAATCTACCTTTCCCAGCAGGTAATTAATTGTGCAATAAAAGTCTGGAATATCCCTGTCAAAGAAAGTTATTTAATAGTGCATAAATTTATTTAAAGTAAAAGAACAATATATATATATATACGGGGTATACCAAGTATCAGGCCTCAAGGATTTATCACAGTATGTTTCATTAATACTTTTTCCAGAGAAAATAAAGGAATGTATTGAAAAATGCTGAAAGGTCATTTTGAGCATTTTAAGAAAAGATTGGACAGCTACCTGTCTGAAATGATACAGGGTCTCCAGCTAGAGCAGGGGGTTGGACTAGAAGACCTCCAAGGTCCCTTCCAGTTCTATTCTGACTGAGTCATGTGTCAAATGGCAACCAATTTGAACATTTAATGTTCAGTTTAATAACAAACTTTCTATGGGATCTGACTTTTTTTTAAAAATTTGATTTATATGCCGCCCTTCTCCGGAGACTCAGAGCGGCTTACAATGCGTTAAGCAATGGCCTTCATACTTTTGTATATTCATACAAAGTCAGCTTATTGCCCCCCACAAACTGGGTCCTCATTTTACCTACCTTAGAAAGGATGGAAGGCTGAGTCAACCTTGAGCCTGGTGAGATTCGAATTTACAGTAATTGCAGACAGCTGATGTTAATCACAATGCTTTAGTCTGCTGAGCCACCAGACCCCTTCCCTTTTGTCACATCCAGTATATTAACTTCCTAGATATTACAGGTCATGCCCAGTAATGACCATAATGACTGGAATGCTGTCCAAAAATGACATGGTCCTAAAGTGAAAAATCATTTGATTTGCACAGTTCCGGTTGCAGTCATTAAGCAAATCATGAGAAGTCAAACCCAAAGTTATGGAACCATGATCTGCGATTTCCTGCTGGCTTCCCCACTGTCATTGGGTTTTGGAAGCCAACACTGAGGGTCAAAAATCATGATCACAAGATCGCGGGCTGCTGATATACTAACTGCATGCCAGTTGCCAGGTGATCATGTGACTGTGGGGATGCTGCGATAGCCACAACTTTGAGGACTAACTGTAAGTCTCCTTATTCAGCATTGTCGTAACTTCAAACAGCCGCTAGATGAGTAGTTGTGTTTACTGAGCAAACAACACTTCACAAAATTCGGGAAATATACAAATATCCAGACAGTAGTTTATAAGGCACTTCTAAGAGTCAAGGACAAATATTTTACTACTGTCTTAGAGAAACTGACAGCTTGATTGCTAAGCAGCATGGCCATACAAACAATCTGCAAACAAGTGAAAGATCTGATGATGGGTGCAATTAATACCATATGCCACTGTCCATAAAGTGGACAGTGAAGTATTACATATAAGTCAGAATTGATTTTTGATTCTGAACATTAGCGGGTACAGCATTCATATGGGAGATTCCTAATAGGTAGCATATTGATCTTTCCCAATGTGAAAAGTACTGTGTAGGGCATACAAAATTAGATCAGTTCAGTTCAGTTCAGTTCAGTTCAGTTCAGTTCAGTTCAGTTCAGATCTGGATAGGATAGGATAGGATAGGATAGGATAGGATAGGATAGGATAGGATAGGATAGGATAGGATAGGATAGGATAGGATAGGATAGATAAGTGACTATCTAGACTCTTCTTAAAAACATCCAGTGATGGAGTGCTCACGAATTCTGGAAACCAGCTGTTCCACTGGTTAATTGTCTTCACTGACAGGAAGATTCTCCTTAATTCCAGGTTGCTTCTCTCTTTGATTAGTTTCCAAGCATTGTTTCTTTCCTGCACTCCAGTGCTTTGGAGAATAATTTGACCCTTTCTTCTTTCAAGTACTGGAATAATGCTATTATATCACCCCTAATTCTTCTTTTCTTTAGGCTAGCCAAACCCAAATCCTGCAGCCATTCTTCCTATGTTTTAGTCTCCAGGCCTTTGATCAACTTAGCTGCTCTTCTCTGAACTTTTTCCAAAGACTCAACATTTTTTTGGTAGTATGGTGACCAAATTGGTTGCAGTATTCCAGATGTGATCTGGAATACTATAAAAATATCTGGGATTGTACCAGAGCTGGGTATAAAAAAGGTAAACGAGTCCCTGCGGGTTTTACTCCGCCAGTCTTTGTCGACTATAGGGGGTTGTGCTCATCTCTGTTTGAAGGCCATCGAGCCAGCACTGTTCGAAGACATTTCTGCAGTCATGTGGCCAGCATGATGTCACAGAGTGCTATTACCTTCCCACCAAAGTGGTACCTATTTATCTATTCCCATTTGCATGCTTTCAAACTGCGAGGTTGGCAGGAGCTGAGGTGATGATGGGAGCTCACCCCATTGCATGGCACTCGGATCTCAAACCTGGGCTGCTGACTTTCTAGCCAACAAATCCAGCATCTTAACTGCTGAGCCACCGCACCACCCTTAGAATTGAGTGCAGTCCCTTATTAAATACTTCGTTTGAAGAACTTCCTCGCAATGCACCTCTTTATATAAATACAACTAGGTACCATGTAACAACTGGTCTCAAACTTTGGCCTTATAAAGCTTAATTACTGCTGGAACATAATTAGAGCTTTCATTCTTAACGATAGTAAGGGATGTTCTATGTCATGTTTACTAAATTCACACATCTGGTTAACTTAGTAGCAAAAGCAGATAAAGGTAATTCACATTTAACAAACATTCGAAGTTGGAACAGGTGCTTTATGGTCCAAAATATCATCTAATATCACCTATAGTCATGTGACCGTATTTGGGGTGCTTGCAACCTGCTCACATTTATGACTGGTTGTAAAGTAAAGATCTATGCCAGGGGTGTTAAATTGAAGGCCCAGGGGCTGAATCCAGCCTGTGATATGGTTAGATCTGGCCCGTGGGCCACCATGGAAACAGCAAAGGACTGGCCCACAGTGCCTCTACCAGTGAAAACGGAGCTTCATTTTTGCTGGCAGAGGGTTGCAGAAGCTCAGTTTTAGTTGGCCGAGGGTTGCAGGAAGCCGTCACAGCTGAAAACAGAGCTCGGGAGCCTCAGGTTTTTGCTCGCAGAGCACTCGGGCCACCACAGACGCTTCTGACACAAGTGATGCCGAGCTGGCCACGCCCATCCTGGCCCCCCAAGGTCAAACACAACCCTGATGTGGCCCTCAATGAAATTGAGTTTGACACTCCTGATCTATGCAGTTATTGCCACTGAGAACCTGATAAGTGATCTTTCCAAAATAATTCTGCCCAAATCTTTTTTTTCTTCTAAATATACATCATTTAAGATTGTCCCATCAGTGTTTAATAATAATGGTCATATGTACAATATTTTAAAAACCAGATGCAGTTTAAAAAGATGCAGTTTAAGGAGCCTGAGTGGCGTAGGAGGCTAATGCCTCCTACTAAGGCAGTAGTTAACATCCAGCTGCCTGCAATTACTGTGAGTTCAATCCTAGCCAGGCTCAAGGTCGACTCAGCCTTCCATCCTTTCTAAGGTGGGTAAATTGAGGACCCAGTTTGTGGGGGCAATAAGCTGACTTTGTATAAATATACAAAAGTATGAAGGCTATTGCTTAACGCATTGTAAGCCGCCCTGAGTCTCCGGAGAAGGGCGGCATATAAATCAAATTAAAAAAAAAAATCTCATATGGTGTCATCCTTCTTGGATTGTGCACCTCAGATTGTACACGCACACACACACAACAAGGCCGAATGGATGGCTAGCATATCAAGGTAAGTATTATTTTAGAACTATTTTTTTAGGTCTTTGGTTTTCTGCATTCATAAACATTCTTGAAGGAAGAGCAACTTCTTAACTTCTTAATATGTACATGACCACCTACAGTTTGAAAAGATATAATCCTAGGAAACTGATTCTACACAATTGAACTATCTGCTTGACCTATACAGATTAACTCACTGTCACCCTATAATAAGCTTTCTTCATCTGAAAACAATTTTCCAATTTATGTGCCTGCATATTAACAAAGAAATGATAACTTTTCTTGTCTTTAATATGAAAGAACTCTTATTTTAATTTTGATATTTTTTTTTTTTTGGATCTATTACTGTACCCTGCAGCATTTTTTCCTCCTAACTTTGGTCAAAACAGTGGAAATAATGAAAGGTTTTCTTTGAATTGGCAATAATAAGACCATATCTTAATCCTGAGAGGCTACAGTCAATTTAGGACCTAACGGAAGTCTGGAAACTGCAGATATTATTATCTTTTCAATATGGATTAACTAATGTTATTATTAAAACTTGTTTAGAATTGTATTTCCTAATTCTGGTGCAAGTAGATTTGACCATTTATTCTCTACCCTGAACTTCTCATTTCTAATCCCAGCAAATGCCACAGATGAAAATTTTCAAATACTCCATACTTCCAATTTACCTCAGTAGATATAACTTTGAGTCATACCCTGAGAAATCTAACATGTACAATAAATTAATGCCATTTGCAGATTTTATAACGGCAAGCATAGTATCAGTATGTTGGGCACAGCAAGAAGCTAGAAACCTCCCCTACTCGGTTCCGCAGAGGAGGCCTGCTGAAGATCACTTTATTTATTAATTGTTTGTTTGTTTATTTATTTATTTATTGGTTTGATTTATATGACGCCCTTCTCCGGAGACTCAGGGTGGCTTACAATGTGTTAAGCAATAGCCTTCATACTTTTGTATATACCTGCTTAGTAGGGCTTTTGGCCCCCCGAAATGGTGTTCTTTTTTATACAAAGTCAGCTTATTGCCCCCACAATCCGGGTCCTCATTTTACCTACCTCGGAAGGATGGAAGGCTGAGTCAAACCTGAGCCTGGTGAGATTTGAACTTGCAGTAATCGCAGGCAGCTGGCAGCTAAGTGCTATTTAACAGGTCAAGCTTTGGTCAAGGAACTCTGATGAGATCTAAGAGAAGAGCCTTCTCTGTGGTAGTGGTGGCTTTCTGGAACATCCTGCCCCTCGGCGTGAGGTTAGCCCCCACCTCCTAATCCTTCCTCAAGGATCTGAAAGCCTGGCTAAACGTATCACTGTTCCATGCAATTTAGATTAGCTAGAAAGCTGGAAATCCAATGATTCTAGCTAATATAAATCGTGTGTCACAGCTGATCATTGGAAATACCAGTTTGCCTGAACTGGTAGCATTTTTTTTACTACCGGTTCACCTGAACTGGTCTGAGCCAGTAGCATTTCACCCCTAGCTACGAGTATGTTTCTTAGAACCTTGGAATTGGCTCTGCCAGTTGGCCTGGGGTCCTAATAGGGGGGTGGCTATTCAACTAATTAGTTGACTTCACCTCTCACTGTCAAGATTGAACCACTTTGCTTCTTTCAAACCTTAACACTTTTCAACTTGCCAATGAACTGGGGGGAGGGAAGGGTGAATGCTGAGAATGTGTGAGTGGACCGTGGGAGGCTGGCAACCATCAAGGTCACCACCGCAGGTGCTTGAGAAAGAGATGGACTGTTCCCATAACAAAAGAATGCCTTGTAATTGGACAATGTAATCACCCAGGGATGGGGAGAAAGGGAAGCTACTGTTTTAACTAAGCAAGCATTTGCGTAGGAAAACCGGAGCTTGTTTTGATTCTTCAGGACCAAAATGGTGTATCCAATAAAGTTTTACTTTTGGGAATTTAAAGCTCCCAAGAGTGTTTTTCTTTATTTTGGGTTCACTAGTCGGACAGTTGACATTCACCCAAAATCACAAAAATACATCTGACTTACTTTGGCTGTGTCATGCAAGGGAATTCACTGGAGAAAGCAATTATGTTGGGAAGCGTTAGCGGTAAAAGGAAACCAGGCCATCAAAGAATCTAGTGGCTGGACACCATCAAAGCTGACACCAACCAGAGCATAGAAAAACTCAAAGAAGTAGTGCAAGATCGGAAGATGTGGAGACACCTGTCCCACAGAATCGCCAAGAGTCAGACTCAACTGAATGGATAACATCATCATTGCCTCCCCCTTGCATTTCCTGCCCCCATCCACCCTTCTTTTTAAATTTCATATTATTGTCCTTCCATTGTATATTTTTATTGTTTTGTTCCTTTGATATTGTTATGTTTACCTTTTTAATCATATTTTTTTCTGTTTTATTATTGTAAGCCACCCAATAGTCGTCCCACAGCAAGATTGGGAGCAAATAAATTTAAAATTTGGCTTCTTTTAGAAGGATGGCTATATGTATAACATTTTACTTGGTGGAACAGACACTGTGGGTCCACGTAGAATCAAATGCAGTTGCTTTCATGTGGCTCATATGCCTACATGCCTTCAGTCCATGAGTTAAATTCTGAATGTTATTCTACATATCAACTGGTGCATTCCAATGTTCAAATGTGCTTGACTACTCACTCCAGAATCTCCAGCCAACTGGCATTCCAGATGGAGACAGTGTTTCAGGAAACAAAACATTGCACTGAATAGACAGTCTGATCCCTCAAGGCAATAAAGTCTTATTATATATCTTTTACTGCATTGAGGGATCAGACTGTCTACTCAGCAGGTGACCCTCATTAGGTGACTTTGGCTAAGCTCAGAATCCAAGCCGGGCTGACCCTGGTTATTACAGAATGGCAGACTTCCTGGGAACTTCAGAATGTTAGGACTGGGAAATTAAAAAAAAAAAAAATAAAAATCCGGAAGGCTGCAATGGCAAACGTTTCCATAACGCTGCCAAGAAAATCGCAAATACGCAGTTACCATGAGTTGGCTCGGCCAGGAGGCATCTCTTATGTTCTTAAACCCTTTCAGTATAAAAACCTCTGTTTTTGCATGGTGATGAAGCACGCCAGTTTGAAAGAAATTTCTGCAGAGTACATTTTAAAGCTGTTCCTTTAGAATGTACTCTGTGACTATAATTTTATCGTTTGGGGGGAGGGAAAGTGATGATACATACAGTCATAGTAGCCTCCTGTAAGGAAATAGTCATTTGTAGACAAATAGATTGAAGGGTTAGGTGCAAAGAGAATTGAGTATTCATAAGGAAGCATGATACCCCGCTGAGTGGGGGTGAAGCTGATTTTTTTCAGTGGGAACATAAGACACTGCTGAGAATCTTATTACCTGTGGGAGCCAAAAGCTCCAGAAAACTAAAACAAAGCCATTCAGTCCTTTTGACACAACCCTAGGGAGATTACTTTTCTGCCCCATGAAAACAAAAACCTTGGTATTTTTCGGAGTATAAAATGCTCCGGACTATAAGACGGACCTACCTTTTTTGGTGAGGAAAACAAGAAAAAGAAATCTGCCTCTGCGACTGCCTCCCAGCAATTTTGCCTCAGTGCAGCAAATATCAAATAGTCTGTTTTACTTTCATTTTTGTTTTCAGCATAGCTTGATTAGCACAAGAAAAAAAAAAAGTCTGCTCCCAGCAATTTACTTCCTTGTAGCAAGCAGAAGAGGCCCGTGCAAAACAGCTGAGAGTCGGGAGGCCGATCCAACAATCAACTTGTGCTAATTAGGCTGCGCTGAAGCTGAAATGGGCTGTTTCTTCTTGCTGCTTGCTGCAAGGAGGTAAATTGCTGGGAGGCAGAGACCAAAGGGTGGGGGCCAGTGGATAGGCGGAGCTACATTCAGTGTATAAGATGCACCTAAATTTTCAACCCCTTTTAAGGGGGAAAAAGATCCGTCTTATATTCTGAAAAATACGGTAGTCTATTCCTCCAAATTTCATTCAACCACATCTGATGGTTAAAGCAAACTGGAATCCCCAAAACTAATTTAATTGTCCCAGATCTTCCTCTCTCTCTTTCCATCCCAGGAAAATTAACTTTTTTTCTCCTGGAAGTCACATTTTCTTATCTAACGCTATGTGGCAGTTCTAAATTAACGTGACACCCACTAGACAGCATCATATTGATTTAGGTATTAATAAACAGCCAACTGTATCCTTTCCTGACTGGAAATAAAACTAGCATTTTGCAGAGATATTCAGACCTTCAAAAAGGCCTCTGATCAAATGGGTTCCTTCATTCATGACAGCTTAAGCTATTTTTTTTTTTTTTAAATACATTGCTTTTCACCTGCCTCGGTGTCAAGCACAGTAAATTGCCTTTGACGTATATCTGGGGCGGAATTCTCCTTTTTGTCTGCAAAATAAATGAGAAAGTAGCTTTTATTGCAAAGGGCGGGGAAGGGAGAGATAGTAAATATAAGGTTTGGGATACCCTAGTCATAAAACATTGGAAGTCCAGAGTAATATAATCTCACATCCTGAGGTTGGAAGCATCTTCTTTCTGTGGGAACATACATCAAATGCTTGATTGTTATTATAGATAAAGTAATTAGAGGGACAACAGCAGAAGGTCTGAACTTTAAAGGGTAAATATGAATGCCACCAAATGACTATTAAGACTTTGTTCACGTTCTGTTTTTTTAAAAAAAAAATAATCTAAAGCATCTTGTTTGGATTTATATGTGTGGTTTTCTATGCAGTTATGCACATATCTTTGTACCTTATGTATGTTGTACCTTATGATTCTTGATGAACGTATCTTCTATTCTATTCTATTCTATTCTATTCTATTCTATTCTATTCTATTCTATTCTATTCTATTCTATTCTATTCTATTCTATTCCATTCCATTCCATTCCATTCCATTCCATTCCATTCTATAACCCAGGGTGGATAAAAATCAATGATTAAAAAAAAAATTAAAAATCAGTTTTTTTAAAAAAACAATTTTTTAAAAATCAAATTTATTTTAATAAAATGCTTTTGGAGTAAAAATCTATCTAAAGATAGTTTAAGATACATTAATAATTTACTTTATTCAGCATGAAATAGGGCTTAGTTATGTAGCATGGGCTGTATATTCTGCAATATTTACATTTTTGGTAAACTCATTCAATGAATCCAAGCTTTGCAAGCTGAGATAACATGCACTGCATTGATGCATTCACACAATTTCACAGTAACCATGAAATAAATCATAAAACAAAGTTCAGGAATATTTTTTTATCCCATTGTTTTGCAAATCTATGTACACCACAAACGTTATGATTGTTTGAAGAGAAATGCATCAGTATCACCAGGCTCCAAGTGTGAGGAGGAAGGGCAAGCAGTAAAAATGAAAGTGAAACTTTATAAGCAGCTTATAAATGTAATATTAAAGAATATTAAAGAATACCTGTCATTTCAGATCCATCATGGCAACGCCTGTTAGGGGGCAGCCATTCACCTGCTGCCTGCCATGTCCCTCACCTTGTTGTGTCACTGCCGCATCCCAGCCATCCCAGTTACTCTTTAAAAATTATGATTTAAGTCGAGTTGATTTAAATCAAGCCTTTTTACTAGTGATTTCAATCGTGATTTCAATCAACTTGATTTAAACCAAATCCACCCTGACATATCCAGACTAGGTGGTAGTACGCTATTCTGTTATCCTGTTTTCCCCAAAATAAGACATCCCTTGATAATAAGTCTAATCGGGCTTTTGAGTGCATGGCAATAAGGCCAAGCGCTTATTTCAGGGTTCAAAAAAATATAAGATAGGGTCTTATTTTCGGAGAAAGACAATACCTACACACAATATTCAAGCCAGGTAGAAATGAGGACACTGATCAATTAATTTTCTTTCCCAGTTACCGATATGCAATATGGAAAAAGGTAGCCAGGTTCACATTTTATTCTAAACAGTGTTCTTTCTGTCCTAAATGGGGCAGAAAGTGGCTGAAAGGAGCAAGGGGGGAAAGGGTATTAAAGAGTCCTCAATGGCATCCTTTTTAAGAACCCTGCTGGAGTTGGCCAACAGCCCATAAAGCCCAACATGCATGTCTAAGCTGGTGTATTAAAAAAAAAAAAAGATCTCTTCCATTGTTCCTTGCTCCCAGCTGACTTTTAAGATCAGCACTCCAGTTATTGCCAAGTTAAAAAAAAAACTACACGAATTCATTATATCCTTATGAATATATTGCAAACAACAGAAGAAGAAGCAGTAAAGGTTCTGAACAAGAACTATGCCAACAAATCTGATGAAAGATATAATGGCCTACAGATTGAAAGAGGTCGACCTACACGCCAGTATCAAAGGAAGAAGAGTTAATAGCATGAGAACTATTGTACGATATCCTTAACCTCACATATTAGCAGAATAATGCCTAGGGTCATCCAGTGCAGATTAGAACCTACATGGAAGGGAAATATTAGATGTTCATGTGGATTTTGGAAAAGGTCAAGAACAAGAGACGTTGATAACTGATTATGTGCTTAGTGCCCCACACACCCCACACTGGTTTATCCCAGGGCCCCCACAGCCAGGCCGTCCATGCCCTGACACCTACCTTGCCTCATCCACCACCCCCTTGCCTCACCTCACCTCGGTGGCATCACGAGTAACCAGACTGAATGGGTGGGCGGGTGGTTGCGTAGGCACTTAAGTAGGGTATTTTTGGGGTAGGGTTTATATTAT
This sequence comes from Masticophis lateralis, assembly GCA_030761175.1. NCBI lineage: Eukaryota > Metazoa > Chordata > Lepidosauria > Squamata > Colubridae > Masticophis > Masticophis lateralis. The sequence goes on along the minus strand of JAUDYJ010000003.1, from coordinate 18,998,709 downwards.
GTGTATGCGTAGAAAACGTGCTAGGGCTTATTTTCAGGCTAGGTCTTATTTTGGGGAAAGCATGGTATATCATTCTCTTTCCTTCCACATTCTCAGTATTAAAGCCTTCTCCAGAGAGCTAGATTTTCAAACAATTGATCCAAAGGTAGGATAATTTGAGCCTGGTCATTTGTGTCTCAAGGGAAACCTCTGTGTTGATTTGTTCAATGATCCATTAGTTTGTTCATGGTATTCTCAGGCATCTTCTCCAACACCAAAGTTCAAAAGTATAGGTCCTATTTTGCTTCTTCACTTCCATTAAGTGTCATAGAGAATATCTGGCTTGAACCCTTCTGATCTTTGTAGGTGTAGACATACCACAGTATCTGAGGATCTTTTTCAAATCCTTTATAACTACTCTATCAAAGCCTAGGCCAGTGATGGCTAACCTTTTCCAGACCGAGTGCCCAAAGCACGCACGTGCAAACCCCCCAAATACAATGTGTGCGCGGTCCCTGCCCATGCGGCCCATCCACCCTCACGCATGCAAGCACGTCCCCCTGCATGTCCCCTGCCCATGTGTGCATGCCCCGCACACACCCCCTCGCAGATGTGCGTGTGCCCCCCGCATGAGCCCTAACCCCCGTGCATACCCCGCCCGCCGCACGTGCCCTAACCCCCCATGCATATGTGGCAGAGACCCGAAGACCAGTTGGCCGGCGGGAGGCATGCACGCTTGCACAGCAGAACTGAACTGGGGTGACGGTTAGCATGCCATCAGAGAAGGCGCTGCGTGCCATGTCTGACACGTGGGACATAGGTTTGCCATTACGGCCTTAGACTGTGGTATTTTTCTTAACTTCTTAATCTTTACTACTGATGATTGATCCTAAAAGGCAGAAGTTTCTTAAACCAGCTTCACTCTCATTCTAAGGTTACTAGTTGCTCCTATTATTATTTGTTTGGACTTTTTTAATATTTAATTTTATTCCATTTTTTTCACTGTGCTCTTTAACATTTTAAATTAGTTTGCATGTCCTTTGGGCTTTCAGCTGTCAGAATAATATCAAAAGCATAACACAGGTTATTGATCTTTCTTCCTCAAATTTTAAAACTATGCTTTCTTTTCTTCTAGTGCTACTTCCCTTAATATAGGCAATCCTTGCATAACAACCACAATGCAAATCAGCAACACCAGAAACAACATGACTGTTAAGTAAGACATCACATGACTGCGACTTGCAACTCTACTGCTCTTCTGCTTGTCAGAAGACAGCTGTGAAGTGCACAAATGGCAATTATATGATTGTGGGGTCCTGCAATGGTCATAAATGCCTGCTGGTTGCAAAATGCAAAAATGTCAATCACATGAATGCAGGGATGCTATAACAATAGTACTACAATGACGGGTCAAAAAGTTACTTTTTCACTGCTGTCACTTCTTGACTCAGAAATACACTTGTCACTTCTTGACTCAGAAATACATTATAGCAGGGTCTACAACCTTGGCAACTTTAAGACTTGTGGACTTCAACTCCCAGAATCCCCCAGCCAGCATTGTTTTGGACATCCTTGCTTTATAGTTTCATGGAAGACTGATTTACCAATGGCAACTACTCTTCAAAGCTTTGTAACACATCCCAAAACCCAGCTAAAATGTTCTAAATAACAATTGCTAAGGAGTAACAGAGGAAGACAGCTAATATGATACAATATGATGATTTTGGAAATACTGTTTTAATCTTTCTGAAGCAGGCAATGCATAGTTCTCAAGTTCTTTAAGTTCTCCATGGAGAAAGTTTTAGGTTCAATCCATGACATCTCCAGGTCATGGATTTTGAATAATAATGTTATGGTAGGATGCATTATGGAGAATATTGTAGGATTAGAGGAAGATGAAACGTATCAATGATTCATTTGCTGAGGAAATTAGTTCTGGGTTTTCACTTCCACACGAATATTGCACTGAGAAGCTGGATTGGGTCACCATGTACAGGTAGTCATCGATTTACGACAGTTCATTTAGTGACCATTCAAAGTTAGAACAGCACTGAAAAAAGTGATTTATGACTGTTTTTCACAGTTATGTCCTTCCCAACAGCCATTTCCACAGTTATGTCCTTCCCAACAGCCATTTCCACCAATTTGCTTGCTAAGAAGTACAAGCGTTTAATTTCCTTCTTCACCTCCAGAAATTATGCCTGAGTCCAAAACTGACCCTGTAGTTTTCACTTGCTTGTTATCTGTCTTTTTAACAACTAAAAGAACAGATCTTAGAATCACCCAGTGGCATTGACACATGCCTAAGCAACTATATGTAGCAATCAAATAACCACTTATAACTTTCTTTTCTTTTCTTTTTTTTTACAAACTAAAGAGATTGGGGTCAGAAAATGTCACATCATGCACCATGCATTCCAGACCTTTATTCATCTCTTTATCCGTTGTAATGTATTACAGAATTCAGCTATCCAAGAGATTCTTGCTTTAAACCATGAATGCATTTAGAAAATTTGGAAAAGTTACCAATTCTGGGAAGAAAAAGCATGTTTTTTAACAGTGAGATGAAGCCTGTCCACAGAAGTCCTAGCCAATTAGGAATCCCTGTACACTTGGCTGGCTCCAGAGTGGGGTGAGAATGGAGATTTTGCAATATCCTTCCCCCAGGACTGGGGAGGGAATGGAGATTTTGCAGTATCCTTCCCCTGGAGTGCGGTGGGAATGGAGATTTTACAATATCCTTCCCCTGGAATGGGGTGGGAATGGAGATTTTGCATTATCCTTCCCCTGGAGTGCGGTGGGAATGGAGATTTTACAATATCCTTCCCCTGGAGTGGGGTGGGAATGGAGATTTTGCAATATTCTTCCCCCAGGAGTGGGAAAGGAATGGTGTTTTTGCAGTTTATTATTATTGTTTATTGGTTCGATTTATATGCTGCCCTTCTCCGGAGACTTAGGGCGGCTTACAATGTGTTAAGCAATAGCCTTCATACTTTTGTATATACCTGCTTAGTAGGGCTTTCCCCCCACCCCCTCCCAAGCAGTGTTCTTTTTTATACAAAATCAGCTTATTGCCCCCACAAACCGGATCCTCATTTTACCTACCTCAAAAGGATGGAAGGCTGAGTCAACCATGAGCCTGGTGAGATTTGAACTTGCAGTAATTGCAGGCAGCTGGTGCTACTTAACAGCACTTTAGTCTGCTGCGCCAACAAGGCTCTTTTTGTAGTATCCTTCCCCTGCAGTATCCCTCCCCTGGAGTGGGCTGGGAATGGAGATTTTGCAGTATGCTTCCCCTGCCACCCCCACCAAGCCCACCAAACCATGCCCACAGAACCGGTAGTAAAAAAAATTGGATTTCACCATTCCTTACAACCACAATTTAACCCCAAATTTCCATTGTTCTGTGGACAACATAATCAGGAATCCAAGAGGGTTTCTTTTTCTACCTAATTTTTTCAGGAAAAATAGAAAATTAAAATGAGTGTCTATCGTTTAATTAAGTTCCTCTTTCTATATTCAGCTCTTTTTTTGTTGTTGTTGTTGCTGTTGTTCCATAGATTGGATTCTCTGCAATGGCCCGATTTATTTCGATTTCGATTTCTGTCCTATTTTTGATGTGTTAAAACTTTCACTAAATGTACATTGTTAGAATTTACTTCACTTTTTATTTCGTTTTCAGCATTGACCCTTTGACCCTTCTAGCTATAACAACCACAGTACAGAAGGTATCTATTTGATAAGCGACAACTCTGTACAAGATGCTGGAACAATTTCATTGCCGTCTCCCATTAAATAAATGTGTTGGGCAACCTCTCTCCCCTAGATTTTAGGTTTCTGTCTGTGAAATGGGACTATTACTGGGGTTTTCTCATTGGACTATGATAACAAGCAACATTAAAAAATCATGTTTAATTCAGTCAGTCCATCTGTGCAGCTCTTGAATATGTGATTGTTTTCCAAAATGGAAATGCAACCAACATTTGAAGTATCTACCCAATGGCACATTAATGTTCTACATACATCTGTTAAACCATTTATTGGCAGTGAAGAGTTTTGCTTATCTGGGTTTCTCCTAGTATAATCACCCATGGCCCTCATCTTTCACAGTACATCCAGAAGGCATTAGGTCGGGGAAGGTTATATGATGGGACCAAATATACTTTTGCAAATATATTTTATAACCTCATTTACAAGCCTAAAAGTGACAATTATATACCGAACGCTTCCTCACCTAACAGCTGTGTTTCCCAAAATATCGTAATTTAATTACTCTGTCTTTCTATTTTAAACGTTCTCCTGGTTTTTTTAATCCTCGCAAATGTCACTTTTTCTTCCAGGCAGGTAGAAAAATGACAAATTGGAATAATTGGTGGCCAATTTGATAGAATAAGTAGAATTTTTTTTTGCTGATCGTACAACTAATAGCCAATTATCTAGGGAGGGGGGAAAGAAGTGAGGAATTAGGGAGAAAAAGATGGTCTGAAGAGCTTAAAGTTGTAACTTCAGGAAAAAAAAAAGTGTTCTGATGACAAATCAGTTGTTTTAAATGTTTGCTTCACACTATTGCAAAGCCACAGCTAAGACACGGTGAGGAAAAATAATTAGGTCCTAACCTATTGTTGTTGTTGCTGTTGTTATTATTATTATTATTTTGATCAGACTTCATTCTTACTGTGAAGAACTGTTCCCTCAAGAACTATTTTAGGCTGTTTTATTTTTAAAAAAATCAGAAAACCTACTATATGGACAGAAACCATAGTCCACAGCTTACCACTACAACTGAAACCAAAATTCTGGTCATAAGTCAATGCAGTCGTAAATCAAGGCATCATATGACCAGACCCAACTTTTTGATTCCTTTTTATGGCAGTTGTTAAGCAAAACTTGTGATTCTAAGTCCAAATCCATTCTCCCAAATGGGCATTTGAGGGCCAACTTGTATACGTTTCCATTGAGATGGGTTTTTTTATCATAATGGTCCTTAGATGCAGAGTCATAGTGATGGAGCCAAAAAATGTAAAGTAACAAGCAAAATTTGAGGATATTCAAATCCGAGAACCTGTTCAGTCTAATAAAGAAACCTTTCAAAGATTTTTCCTGACAAAAATCATTCTCGTATGGAATCACTTCAGAATTAGGATTGCTTGCAAATATTCTTGTAAGCTGCCTTGAGTCGCCATGTGTGAATAGGCAGCAATATAAATCAAATCAAATCAAATCAAATCAAATCATAAATAAATAAATAAATAAATAAATAAATAAATAAATTGACATTTCTGATAATTAACTGTTTTTATAAGAGAAACAAATGCAAATAGAGAAAATCATTTCTAAGACAGTTCAGAAGTAAACCTTCTTCATCAAAGTAATTCTCATGCCTGAATTTTCAACAGGAAGATGAAAAAAAAAGGAGTTCTAGAAAGGTTTATGAATGAACAAATCTTGCTAAATGCAGGAGGACTCAGAAGGCAAACAAAGGTTCTAATTTTGACACAGAGAGAAATCATTTTAATCCAAACCCCAGCAAAACTGCAATCCAAGAAGTAGCCAACTATCATGACTTTGGGAGTTATGGTCTAACCATCTGGAGAGCAGGCACTTCCAACAGCCAAAGCCACAGATCAATGCAACAGTTTCTGAGACTTCCCACTCATTAATGCCTGTTAAAATTATCTGATCATTTTAGCTTCTATTGTCTGTGGACTCACGAGTCTTTTGCAGGAATCCAATACCAGATCATTTTCACCATCGGTCAACAGTGAAGGTCAGAGTAGGACAATGGCACTGGACTATGTGGTTCCATCTCATTCCATCTCTAGCATCATTGCCTTTGTCCTTTGGCAAATTCTACAGTTTTCAAATTCTGCAACAGGTAGAGCAGGGTCTAACACATCTAGACAAGTGACAAGTCAGGGAAAGCTTCTCTACAGCGTTTTGAGTACCTCAAGGATGTTAGGCAGCATGGTTGTTGTTTTTGTTTTTGGAAAAGGGAAGAAAATAATATTATTTAAAGTCACTACGGGAAAATAGCCCGGCCTTCGGGAACATTGTTATTTCATTTGAGCAGAAAATCTTGGGTGTAATGAAAGAGGTTTCGTGTCAGTCTTTCCAGGTCTGAACAGATTAGGAGACAAGACTTCACAAAATGACTAGAACTATAATTTATATTTAGATAGGGTGTTGTTACAGAATCTGGCAAGCCTAACCATGTTTTTCTTTCCCTCCTTCTTTTACCTCAGGGTGTCAGGAAGATACCAGTCTAAATCTCTTCCTAAAGCTTTTCCCTTCTGGGGGCTCAATGCATGTTTTCTGTACATGTTGTAACAGTCTCTAAATAGATTCTCCAGTAGTAATCTCTGTGGCTTTCCACATTTCTGTTTTAATCTAACTTCATCTTTTTAAGTTAAGTGGATGCTTTGTGGCGGTGCTAAATTCTGTGACTGCCCATGTCCAACAGAAGCGACTTCTAATTTCCTCTCCATCAAGGAATAGTCTCCACTGTATTTTCCATTCACATACTGAGAGCATCCTGAACTTTACAACTGAGAACAGAGTATGTAAGGTTCAAATTCTCACTTGTCCCCAAAGCTCACTTACGAATCTTAGGCTTCAGAGGCCTCATTGCAACCCTGAGGGTTGTTGTGGCATAAAAGGAGGAAAGAGAAAAACGTACTTGTACAGTGACTTCTTAGGATTTACGTCAAACATGTAATGGATAAAGAATAACACACGAATAAACAGCAATATACTCTGCCAGAAAAGTAGGTGGACAAAATGATTTGTTCTCCCACTTCAGGACAAGAAGCAAACTTAAATCACCATACAAAATTCTGAAGGTCAGAAAATGAAAACCCTGGAAAAATCTTTTTCTTGCATTCATATTTTTCCTGCTTTCCTTCAGTATTTCTGTTAGCATTTTTTCCCCCTTAAAATTGCTTAGCAATTTGGAAATTGCTACTAATAGAAAAATAACAGAATCACAGATTTGGAGGGGAACTTGGCTTCTCGTCCAACGCCTTACTCAAGTAGGAAACCCTATAGCATTTCAGACAAATGGTTGTCCAATCTCTTCTTAAAAACCTCCAGTGTTGGAGCATTCACAACTTCTGAAGGCAAGCCATTCCACTGATTTAATTGTCCTAACTGTCAGGAAAATAATTTCTCCTTAGTTCTAGGTTGTTGTTGTTCTTGTTGTTGTTGTTATTTATTTAATTAATTGATTAATTAATTTCTATACTGCCCTTCTCCCGAAAGACTCAGGGCGCTGCACAGCCAACAATAAAACAAACCCAATACAAAATTTAAAAGCAATTTTAAAAACATATTAAACAATTTGGCCCTAATCGTTAAAAAATAAACCCCAATTATTTAAAAATCATATTTAGGCCAGCCCAGTTTGTTGGGACAATAGCATCTTGAGGGCACGGCGAAAGGTGTGTAGATCACGGATCATCCGTATCTCCGGGGGCAATTCGTTCCAGAGGGCAGGTGCCCCCACAGAGAAAGCTCTCCCCCTGGGGGCCTCCAGTTGACACTGTTTGATCAACGGCACTCTGAGGAGTCCCTCTCTGTGGGAGCATATTGGCCGGTGGGAGGCTATCAGCAGCAGAAGGCGGTCTCGTAAGTACCCGGGTCCTAAGCCAAGGAGCACTTTGAAGATGGTCACCACCACCTTGAATCGCACCCGGAAGACCACCGGAAGCCAGTACAGCTCACGCAGGAAGGGTGTTGTATGGGTGCGCCGAGTCGCTCCCATAATCGCCCGCGCGGCTGCATTCTGGTTGTGGCCAAGGAGGCTGGTTCTCTCCTTGTCTAGTTTCCATCCATTGCTTCTTGCCCTACATTCAGGTGCTTTGGAGAATAGCTTGACCTCCTCTTCTTTGTAACGGTCCCTTAGATATTGGAAGACTACTATCCCATCACTTTTTTCATTAATCTAGACTTACCCAGTTCCTGCAACCATTCTTCATATGTTTTAGCCTACAGTTCCCTAGTCATCTTCATTGCTCTTCTTTGCACTCTTTCTCAGAATCTCAACAACTTTTTTTATATTGTGACAACCAAAACTGGATGCAGTATTCCAAGTATGGTCTTACCAAGGCATGCTAGTTATTACTAGACTAGAGAGTTTAGGAGGAGGAAAAGAGAAAGAATTTGTGGAATGCAGTAAAGGTTTAGTGAGTTCAACAACAACAACAAAACTCAAGAAGAAAGGATTCTCATTCAGCCTTCTTAAAACTTGTTCAAGACTTCCATGAGATTCAAGGGCTCAGTCAAACATAACAAATTAGTCTTTCCAGAGATCTGCACAGTATCAAAACCTATCCTTACATTAAGAGACAAAATGGTGAAGGCATAATATTTATGTCCACATTTGTAGTTTTAGATCTGCCAAGAGCGAACAATAAATTACATTGAAGAAATCTCTTAAATTTCCCTTTGAGGAAGGAAAAGGAAAGGATGAGTTATATCTATGTGGGTATCACACATCCAAACAGTTCTTAAAAACTTTTTGAATGGCCATATTTTTTTTTGCACGCAAAACTCAGTCCAAGCAACTTTGCCCCATAAAAATGAAACCATAGTGCTTTTCACTACCTCCTTAATAGCATTTTGATTTTTCACAAAGCAACAAATTAAAACAGTCTGCCAGGGCAAGAATGGGACTAGCCTAAGTAATTCAAAAGGTCTTCGCGTTTCTTAGCAACACACTGGGCAACAGAGACAATTATTCAGTTGTTGCACCTCTCACCCATTCCCCAATCAGTTCATATAGAGAGGATTCACTTTCTTCCCATTCAGTAGGAATCTGACTTATAATTATCACAAGAGCTGGCAATGTGGAACTGTAACGCTATTAGTATCCAGGATATGCAAAAAGGTATTTGGTCAACATCACTTATTTTAATCCAAGGAAAACACAGAAAGAAATGAAATTCTTTCCAACCAGGGAATCGTCTTGTGGTTGACTTTGAGTAGAGCTGGTTGGAGTTTAAGTGTGGTGTTTATTTATGCTAACCTTGTTTAACCCAGTGATGAATCTCCTTTCCTACATGTTGGTTGAAATCAGGTTTTTTAGAAATGAACTTTTTATAATGGGGAGATAGTACTCAAAGATTGGATTGATTTGGGAAAGGAAAGTCAGACAAATTCTAAAAACGTTTAGGAGATAGTCTTCTTTTTAAAGGATTAAGATTTCCTTTTCCCCAAGCACACTTTCCCCCTGCTAATTCTGAAAACAATTACAAGAATGAAAGTTGCCTTTCTAGCATAAATGCCCTAAGACATGAATATCATTCAGGAAGTCTTCAAATTATTGACTAGTTGCTTAGCGTTTATTTGAAAGCCCGATGGAACTATTGGGAGGGGGGATACTTATAACCCAGATTCGGAGTTCTGATGGTTACCCCCCCCTCCACAGTCAAGCATTTTTTGTGCTTGGCAACCAGCCCACATTTGCAGCTGTTCGCAATGTTTCACGGTCAAATAAGTGCTTTTATGATAGTTTTATCAAAAACCAGCATTTACTTCCAGTTTTTGGCTTTACTAGTCCATAGTGAACCATGGGTTTGCTTAACAACCAGCACATTTACTTACAACCTTTGCAAAAAGGCTGTAACGGTTGTAAGTAAATTGCAAAAAGGCTGTAAAATCAGGTCTGTCACATGACTGAACTAGCTTTATGACTGTCAGGAGTTACAAACCTGACGAGCAGGCTCCATTATGGTTGCAACTCAAGGACTACATGTATCAAGTCCTGTGAAGCTTGTTGGATAGAAAGGGAAATACTACTCTACTTATATGACTGTCAACTGGAAATTTATACATACTTATCATGTAGAGAGACAATAGCCGGAGTCAACCCCAAGAATCTATATTTTAAGTTGTTCATTAATTATTTGAAATTACAATGGAAGAGTTCAAGCATCTAGGTTTCCTTGTAACATCTAATTATTTACAGAAATAAAAGCAAATGAGGATTAATAGGAGTGCCAGCAGAGGAATCAGCTATAAAACATGGCCCAGGAGTTGGGGACCTGTTTATAGGATTTACTGATCACCCTAATAAAACATGTGATGAAATAGCTAAATAAATGTAAAGTGATTTGTGGTGTGTCCAGCCAGTTCATTAGTAGTGGTGTACACCGAGTAGACCACTTGATGGATCTTTCTTGAGCACAGTTTGAAAGTCATGTTTTAAAGGGGAGATACATGTATATTAAAAGGGACATGGTGGTTCAGTGGCTAAGACATTGAGCTTGTCGATCGAAAGGTCAGCAGTTCAGCAGTTCGAATCCCTAGTGCCGCATAACGGAGTGAGCTCCTGTTACTTGTCCCAGCTTCTGCCAACCTAGCAGTTCGAAAGCACATAAAAAATGCAAGTAGAAAAATAGGAACCACCTTTGGTGGGAAGGTAACAGCATTCCGTGCGCCTTTGGCGTTCAGTCATGCCGGCCACATGACCACGGAGTCGTCTTTGGACAGCGCTGGCTCTTCGGCTTTGAAACGGAGATGAGCACGGCCCCCTAGAGCTGGGAACGACTAGCACATATGAGCAAGGGGAACCTTTACCTTTTTCCAACTATGTTGGAAATGGAGCGTTTATTTGATTCATATGCTGTCTATTTCCCTATCCAAAGTGACTCTGTCTGTCCCGCTGTCACAATCCCTTAGTATAAAACTAGATTGCAGCCAGTTCCAGAATGCTGTCATAATTCTTTCGTTCCATCTATAAAAATAGAAGTGATGCAGAAATCAGTAATCACTGTTATTATAGAGTAAAGTACTTCCTTTTGTAATGAAAGGGTGTAAATCTGGACCTTTTTATGTTAAAGGTCAAAAACAGTTAAGTAAGATATGGTTAAGAATTTGATAAAATTATTTGAAGCAGAACAAGTAAAAAGAGAATGCTTTCTTAGAATATAGCTGGAACCGATAAATAACTTAGTTAATTTATGGCATTTAAGCCAAGGAGGCCTGAAAACTTAAATTATTTTTTTAAAAAGGATTAAATAAAGGTATAGGCTGTCAATCATTACCAATCATGAATACTGCCCTCCAGAATTAGGCAGCATGCTTCCAAATAGTAGTTGCTAGGGAACAAGAGTACACAGGGATACTGGTTTCATGGCTTGTTTAATTCTCAGGGATATTTGCTTGGCTACCCTAAGATATACAACATTGGTCCTGTTGAGACAGGCTAGTTCTTATACTCCTTAAAAAAATTATAATTGTACAACTTCAGTCATCAATCACATCATTTCAGTCCACAATTTCTCCAGACTAATACCACCTTGGTAAACATTCAATTGTATTACAATCCCTTGGACTACAAAGCAACCAAACCGGTCAATCCTAGAGGAGATCAACCCTGACTGCTCCTTAGAAGGCCAGTTCCTGAAGATGAAACTCAAATACTTTGGCCACCTAATGAGAAAGAAGGACTCACTGGAAAAGAGCCAAATGCTCGGAAAGATTGAGGGCAAAAGAAGAAGAGGACGGCAGAGAACGAGGTGGCTGGATGGAGTCACTGAAGCAGTAGTCGTGAGCTTAAATGGATTCCAGAGGATGGTAGAGGACAGGAAGGCCTGGAGGAACGTTGACCATGGGGTCACGATGGGTCAGACACAATTTCGCAACTAACAACAACAAACATTCAATTATCAATTCCACAAATGTAATGAATGCATGTTCAAGGTTCTATACTTGGTGAGCTGACGTTCTACCATTCTTTTACTGGATTTATTCATCATCCCAGTAAAACAATAACGCAAGCAACGACAGAATGTCTCTACAATCATACAAGGAAACCTCTGGCTAATTTTTACTTCCTAACTAGTCTATGAATGTGAAACAATTTTAAACATGTATTTATTATACCAATAGATAGGGGGAAGAAAGAGAAAACTAGACCCCCCACCTCATTTGTGATGAGGTGAACATGTAGATGTGACTGATGACATAGATAGATTATCAACACAGGATAACAACATGTAATTGGTGATTTGACCTTAAAATCAGGTTGGGGTGCTAAGATGGGGTGGGGGAGCTCTAATGTTGCAGATGGAAGTAGAAAGCACACCTTCAATGCCTTAGCATACAATTGTAATAACAGAATGGGCTTGGTGTATAACACCCACCAAACAATCATGCATATAAAACCACACATTGTGCAAAGACATCTGATGATACAGTACAGAAAAGGGGCAGAGGAGGTCATCATGTTTCTTTTCCTCCAAATAAAATCCAACTGTGCAACCCATGTCAGGTTGGGTTGCATTCAATTTGGCATTCTAATTTCCAATAGACAGATGTGCAATTACCGGATACCCCTGGTCAATGAAGAACTGCAGCTGCCTTGCTGCTAATGAATCAAGATATTTTACAGATATTATGAGCAAAGAGCAGACAAGAAGAGCCCCAGGAGGGTAAGATATGTACAAGTCAGCAGTTCCAGAAAGACTGAATCCCAACAATTCTGTCCACAATTAGCAGCCTTCTGTCTCATCTCATAAACCTTTTGGACCGAGATCCTAATGATTTTCTTGATTCACTAGGATCATGGCCAATCCAAAGCCATAGGGAAATAGCCAGTTGCGAAGAACAAGATAACAGGGTTACTCTCTTAACTAAAGCAGCTGTTGAGTGGATTTCTTTCCTGTCCCACTTATCAGCAAAATTAAGCAGAACAGCAGGAAGTACTGCTCTGTGTAATAACAAGTTCCTTCAGAGACAATGGTCCGTCTGTAATATCAGTCAATGGGCAACTCTAGCACAGCTTCAGCACCTCACCGGCTAGCATTCAAATTTATCTTCCAGATTTGAATTAACCTTCCTTAACTAACATGTACTCTCTCGGGGCAGATGTTTTGCACATTTTTCTGGCTGTTCCCTCTTCCCATGTAAGAAAAATTGCTTTCTTCATCCCCCCCCCCCCCATGAACTCAGCCAACACCATTCCCTAAAGAAGTCAGATAAGAAGGAAGAGGTGACACTTTAAACATGAATCGTTTTCGTTCACCAAAATGCATCTTAGCTCATCCATACCACATTCATTTCAGATGAGGTTCAAATGAAGATTAAAAGAAGAAAATAGATACTTGGCTAGATTCTCAGTAGGTTTCTACTTTCTTCAACAGAGATTAGTAATTTACTCCACTCGGAGAACTAAACATATGTTTCAACTCTCAAGTTTCTGTTCAGAAGTTTATTTTAAGTGTGGTCATATATTCCACACTTGTGGAATGAAGTAAGGTCCAAGGAAGTCTATTTGTGACTGAAACTGAAAATTTGTAGTTGAGACAACTGAATCAGGTAGGGCATTCCAGACTTTGACAACTCTATTACAGAAATCGGACGCTGACTTAGCTGAACGTCCCTTCTAAGTTATCCAAACCAAGAATTTCGAGCCTAGTAGCATAAGGAATTCTATTGTGTATAGAAGAGTGCAAGACTTTTCTCATGAAGTTTTTTTTTAAATTTGATTTATATGCCGCCCTTCTCCGGAGACTCAGGGTGGCTTACAATGCGTTAAGCAATAGTCTTCATACTTCTGTGTATTTATACAAAGTCAGCTTATTGCCCCCACAAACTGGGTCCTCTGAAGTTCTTCTGAACCTGCTGGATTGTACTGATGTCAGATATATGGTGGGGATTCCGAACAGTTGAACAATACTCTACAATTGGTCTAGCACTTGTATTGTTTCATTTCATACTTATGCATAATAATCCTTTGGAAAAACAAGAATGTAGTCCATGTTAATGGAAGAGAAGAGACGTTGATCCTACCAGAACATTCTTTCTCATGGCGATGGTGTACTCTTTTGTTAAAAATAGCAATTATTTAATTACAATAAAACATCTATCATCAAGTGAATTCAAATTTGCTCTGCAAATGGACTAGCTATATAAATAAGTAAACTCAAGGTAGTTTACAAATGCACAAGTAGAAACCTATTATAAACATCAAATTACAAAGAATATAACTTAAACTCATGTAGAAAACAGTCAAAAGCTTTCTTGAGATGTTTTGAGCAAACAGCCCCAAGAATATAATTTTGTGCTCAGTTGAACATTATGAAGAACATACAAATCACAGAATAAGACCCTCCATAAAAAAGACTCTAAGGTTCAAAAAAAAAATCTGGATTATTGTTGAGTAGAATGTACAGTGTTATAAATTACATCAGTACACATAATGTTCTACTAGCAAGAACACTGAGGCAATTGTTCACATAGTAGTTAAGCATGTATTCCTCACTGGTGTTAATTTCTTTTCTCCTGGCAATGGGTTGATTGTGTCTTAATTATTTTTTATTTATGTATTTATTTATGTATTTATTTAGTTATTTAGTTTTTTAGTTTGTTTGTTTGTTTACCTACCCAATTTACATAACCGCCCATCTTGTAATCAAGTTACTGAGTGTCATACCAAAAAAGGATGCATTTATCACAGATACAATTTTCAAATGTTAAATTTTGGCCTGCAAATGAATTTATTGAAAAGTCAAACATAAACATAGTCCTCATTTAATTATCTCCTTTCCTTTTCTCTTCCTTCCTTCCTTCCTTCCTTCCATAGGCAAGGCAAGCTTAATGCATACAAGACAGTTTCTGGAAGATTTTCTATCTCATTAAAACAAACTGCACTCAACAAATGCTATCAATGATAATTAACTCAGATCCAAAAGTTGCTGATATCCCTTCCTCAGTGTAGACTAGATCAAGCTCCTTGGTGTTCTATGAACAAGAAATATTATAATTACATGATTTTGTTGTACTTTGTTTATTTTTAGTAGGTACTAAGAAAAAAAATGTTTAAAAAAGCATATGCGCCAGCTATTGGTGTGCACTATTTATCCTTTCAAATATTTGCTATTGCTGCTGGTGGTCTTAATAATAATTTGGCAAAGTCCAAATTAGTTTGCTTCCTCTAATTAGTGAATTAACCCTTCTAACAGCGAGTAAATAAGATGCTTGACTCATGCTAAAGAATAATGTTATTTACACAGCTCAGTAGGGTGGGGAGTGGTGTTCTTTAATATTTTGGTTACAATTTTTAATTTAATGCATTAAAAAAATGAAAACTAAGTCTTCATACTGTACCAACTAGAAATAGCACAGAATAAGATAGTCACATGAAGAGAAAAATCAGTGCAAAATCCATGGGAAAATGTTTCTTATCCAGTATTCCTAACACAGTGAAAAGGCTTCTTCCAATCTTATGCTAGTTATGTGTTCAACTATAACTCCTATTATTCCTACACAGATTATACTAGAGATGAAGAAATCTGCTTTAAAATGTGGAGAACAACTTGATCGATGTAGAACATCATCTTCTACAGGTTGTCCTTTCAACAAATTGATCCAGAATGCCTTACGTCTTTGACAGCATCACTGATCTTCTCATATTGTTCTTCCCTGATTTGGGATAGTCCAGATTAGCTGGGAAAGCAAGTTACAGCCTTTTCAACCTGAGTGACCGTACCATGCTGGCCAAGGATTCTAGAAATTGTAGCTCTAATGGATTTGATTTGATTTCCAACACATCCGGATTGGAGACAGATAGCAGAAGAAAATCCATCACTCCACCAAGATTACATAAATCCTTTTAGAATCTTACATGGGGCAAAGTTATTTGACAGCCTACCTCTCTCAAATTACATCCATCTGATCAACTAGAGCAGGAAGGCAGAGCATGTGACAGGTCCCAACTGGGACCAAGGGAAAGGGGCCTTCTCTGTGGTGAGCTCGCCCCCTCCCTCCCGTCATTCCCGCAGAGATAAAACTGTTCCAACTTTGTTGCTTTTCCATAAGGCCTTGAACACATGGTTTTGTCCGTGGACTTGGGAACCCCATCCAGAACCCTAACCAACATGATTGGGGGTTAAATTCTGAATTTTTAACTGTAGATTTTTAATGCTGTGCGCTGCCTGGAGTCACTGTGTGTAAGTTGTGTGGCTATATGAAATCAGATAAATAGATAGATAGATAGATAGATAGATAGATAGATAGATAGATAGATAGATAGATAGATGATAGATAGATAGATAGATAGATAGATAGATAGATAGATAGATAGATAGATAGACTATTTTCCCAAAAATAAGACCCTGTCTTATATTTTTTTTGAACCCTGAAATAAGTACTTGGCCTTATTTTCGGGGATGTCTTATTATTTTGGAGTGCGTGGAACAAGATGGGGTTCCTCTTGACGTCTTACCTGATTACCAGCTCTGTCTCCCTAACCCTAACAGCGGGGACCGGCTGGGCATGCGTTTAAATATTTTCGGAGAGGACTTATTTTCCAGGGGGAGGGGCTTATTTTAGCGCATGAGCTCAAAAGCCCGACTGGGCTTATTATCAGAGGATGCCTTATTTTAGAGGAAACAGGATAGATAGATAGATAGATAGATAGATAGATAGATAGATAGATAGATAGATAGATAATCCAACTAATTTATCTAATCAGCAGCACCTGATTGGAAAGGCTGGTTTATAGCTTTCAACTCATGCAAGAATTGGAAGGAAAAATGCTTCCCCTTTTTTTCCTGCAAATAATACCTAGAGCAAGAGTATGAGATCACAATGATAAAGACAATCTTCTCAAAACCAGACAAGGAAAGCCACTGTTTGTAGACTTGATTCTGCTTAGCACAGGGTTATTTTCAGTGAATAACAGCTTTCTAGGGGCTAAAACCTTTCTCCCTCCTTCCTTGTCCCCCACCATATATTACAGGGGGGAAACTATCTGTTTTCAGTTTCTTGCCGTTTCCAGGAATGCTGCTATCTTGAGTTTAATGACAAAGCTCACGCAAACAATCTTTTCAATCATAAAGAGTCTTGTGGGGCTTTAGCGAGATTGATTATTGGCAGAATAACAGCAACAATAAAAAAAAACCCTTTCAGAAATCTTTAAAGTTAAATAGGCCTCTGGAGGGGGGAAAAATGAAAAAGCACAGCCAGAAACAAATTAAACAACAACAAACATGAAAGCAGTAAGATTTTTTTTTTCCACAAGTGAAAATTTCCACTCAATCCTTGCACTGGTATTCAGAGGGCATATCACCACTGAAAGTGGTGACAGCAGACTAGCTTTCACAATCTTCTTCCTCTGAAAATCTGTTCAATTTCCTTTTAGGGCTTTCCAAATCATCCACTAATTCTGAATCTTGCGGTAGCAATTCCAGAGTCTTTAAGTATAAAACTCTGGATTTCAAGGCATGACCCATGATTCTAGCACACGGTTTTCCAATCTTGGCAACTTTTGGATTTGTGGACTTGAACTCCCAGAATTCCTCAGCCAGCATGGCCCAGCTGAGGAATTCTGGGAGTCGAAGTCCACAAGTCTTAAAGCTGCTAAATTTGAAGGCCCTTGTGCCAGCGTGACAAAAGAAGGAAAGCTTTCTTTACAATATTCTGGGTACAAAGTTCTGGGATGAGAATTGCATTAGTGGGTGGGATGGAGGGTTGAGTGGGGACAAATTACTGGAGCCATAAATAGGTGGGACTAATTTGAGGAGATGTTTGTGTTGTTTTTAAATGTGCCATGTCTACTTTTAAGGTATTATGATATCCCTGCTTGAAAATGGTTGGGAACTGTTGTCAATTTCAAGAAACCATAGGAAATGGTTCTTCCAAGAACTTCAAAAAAGAGAACTGGGCTCACAGGCTACCCAAAATTTTACAAGCTTCTACCAAACCATCTCAACTTTTTATCAAATTTCAAACACACCCTTTTCTCACAAAAGGACTTCAGTTCCTTGTTCATTTTGCTAGAGGCCAAGAAAATTCCTTCTGATGTCGGACAGAACTAAAAGCTACAAACTATTCACTTCTTTATTTCCAACTCTCAGCATTTGATGGTTAGCTAAACTTTTTATTTCTCAGCCGGCTGCTTAACATTCTATTTTCAAAGTTTGGTGAGTGAATAGTTCCATTTTTTACTTAAAGCAAGAAAAAGATTAAATGAATTAGAGGAGCATGACCTGCACAAATCCCCCAGAGCCTGGTTGCTTGACCCTAAAATAGGGCTATCAGATGTGGACTGCAGAAATCTACTGAACAATCATTAGATGGCAGCAAAGAGTTTCCTTGATCTCTCTGTTACCACCTAGTATCGTGATGGCGAACCTATGGCACGCGTGCCACAGGTGCCACGCAGCGCCCTGTGGACATGCAACCGTCATCCCAGTTCAGCTTCACCATGCATGTGTGCATGCCCCCTGCTGGCCAGCTAGTCATCGGGTCTCTGCCGTGCATTCGTGAGGTGCGTGCAGGGGGCCCGCGTGTGCACGTGTGGGGTGCGGTGAGGGGGCAGGGTGTGTGTGCATACACAGGGCGCATGCGTGGGGAGCACACATGTGCAGGGGGCGGGGCACATGCGCAGGGCGGCATTGCATTTTGGGGGTTCGGACGTGCACTTTGGGCACTTGGTCGAGAAAAAGTTAGCCATCATTGACCTTGTATCATCTGGAGTATTGGTTCAGATTGAGCAGCTCTACCATGGAAATGGAAATCTGTAAATTCAGATGTAAATCTGAATGTGACAGAACAAAGAAAATACATTGTGTATACTCATTGTGTATAACCACATTTAGTTAATGCATTTAGTTAATGCAATTTTCACCACAATTTAAAAGACATCACAGGTAGGCTTACAAGAACTACTAATTTACCTATGTCATTTATACTACTAATATTTTATATAAGTCCCATAAATTATGTTTGAGAGTCTAGTTCCTACTGTGCCACTTAAGATGTCAGTGGTGGGTTGCCCCTGGTTTGCCCCGGTTTGCAAGAACCGGTAGTAAAACCGGTGTGAGGCCCCGCCCACCGCCCTGGATGTTGTCAGCGGTGATCTGCACATGCTCAGAAGCAAGGTGCAAGCGATCCCGTTGCAAACCAGTAGTAAAGGTAAATAGAACCCACCCCTGAATTGTGTCCTTTGGCCAAATAATAGTTTTGAAAACTGTTTTGCATAGAATATTCTTTCCCCCAAAGCTCACTCCAATACTTGGTGCTATCAATTCTAATCTTGTAAAGTCAGGTCAGGCAATGTGGCTGGCAGCCCACAGGGGGAGAGCCTTCTCTGTGGGGGCACCCGCCCTCTGGAATGAGCTACCCCCAGGAATACGACGGATCCCGGATCTCCGTACTTTCTGCAAGGCCCTGAAGACTTTTTTATTCCAGCAAGCCGGGCTGACCTAAAAGGATTTTAATGGGTTAGTTTTAAATTTTATAGCTGAGGGGTTTTAAATTGGGAGGCCAAATGATTTAATTATATTTTAAACTATCTTATCTTTTATATTGTATGTATCTTAATCTTGGCTGTCCACCGCCCTGAATCCTTCAGGAGAAGGGTGGTATACAAATTCAATCAATCAATCAATCAATCAATCAATAAATGCAGTGGCAAACCTCAGGACTTCAGATTACGTATGACAAAGTAATAAAATATTAAATAATCTGCCTTAATTTTGCCCAACGTGTACCCATCACAAGTAACAAGGACGGTTTTATCCGTTTAGCTGAAGAATGCACATTCTTCCTGCCTGTCCCAGCTACTAACGTCTCCCTTTGTTAATTTTCCCCTCTTGAGTTTCTTCTTGGCCACTGCAGAGGTTAGGATCTTGTGGCTGGAATGCAGGGCAAGAGGAAATACTTCTGTGACCAGCCAGAATCTGAAAAGCTACAGTGCAAAACAAACTGATGTGGCATTTGGCAGCCGAGACGGGAGGAAAGAAGATCGCTGCATGTCAAGATCTTGGCAAATCTCAGATGATTGCTAAATGGAAACGGAGAGTTCCAGCGGTGGGCAAGAAAAGCAGCAGACAGGTTTCTGCAATGCAGCTACATCTTCTCTAAATTAGATCAAAAGTGGAAAGGAGAAACTATCCTGCTCTTCTGAATTCTTTTCATTCTCACACTTGGAAGCTAACAACCCTGTTTTCATCGCAAGCTTAATGGCTGGCCCGACTTTTCAGAATCTTTTTGCTTTTTCTGCTCGCATCTTCAAGGTTACCAGCTCATATTTGCTGAAGAGGATTAAGTCAACACATCCATCCTCTGCCCAGGCCAACTCTGACTTCACTATCGTTGCCCAAGACCAGACCACTAACCAACCCTAAAACCCCGCAAGCACTTTGTGGCATGGGTTCAATCAATCTCCAGCACTTAATGGCTCATTTCCTCTCCATTTTTCCCCCTACTTCACAATTGCTAAAGGCTTTTCTTTATTTCCCCTTTCCTGGCTGTTGGTCTCCGTTGCTGGGAATGAGATGATCAAAAGTCCTCCTCTATTCTCATAGAAATTTGTCCCTTCGACAAATAAATTCTATGTTCAAAAACCTGAGATTTTTCTTTAAATCTGCACTCACTCAAAATGTCCAGCTCTAAAAAAGGCCGTTCTGGTGCTAAATAAACTTAGCAACAACCTTTAGCTGTAGACAGTAGAAGCTTTGTGCCTTCCAACTGTTTTCCAGTGCAATACACTAACAGTTTTGAGTAGTACAGATCACAAGTTTCTTTTCATCTATTCAGATAAAGGCCAAGCTTTATAATCTCACATGAGCTTTCCAAGTTGCCTGTTTCCTTACAGAGATGGGAGAATGTGCAATTCTCCAGATGTTGGCAAACTGCAACTCCCTGAACTGCCAGCCAACCAGTCCAAGAATAAGGGAAACGGGGAGTCGTAATTCTGCAACATCTGGAGAGCCACATGTTCCCCACCCTTGCAGGACGCACAAATCTTTTGCTATGTGCAGTCAAAGTCTACTTCTTAACAAATGTGAGTTCTGGCAGATGGCTTCAAATGATATTTCATTCCATGAAAAGGAGACAGTTAAGTCAAACAAAGCTAGATTTTATTCTCTACCATCTCACATACTTTGCAAGGAGAAGAACTATAGTGAAGGTCAGTAAATTACAGCTAAATAAATAAATGCTCACATATTTTAAAACAGATTTTATACAATGGTATACAGATCGTTTATGGTCATAGCCTAGCACAGTGATGGCGAACCTTTTCGGCACCGAATGCCGAAAAGGGAGCACACGCTCATCTGGGCCACAACCCAGAAGGGGAGCTGCCCAGATGGCATGCAAGCATCCAAAAATGAACTTCCAGTTTCCGGCGCGTGCATGCATGCCAGCCAGCTAGTCTTCCGGGTTTCTGGCACGTATTCACGCACTACGATCAGCTGGCTGGTGCGCATGCTCATGCAGGAAAACGGAAGACCAGCTCTTCCAGTTTCTTGAATTGCCGCACAGAAAAAGGCCAGCTGATTGTCACCTGCGAATACGCGGCAGAAACCCGGAAGAGGAACAGAAATGCCGTGCGTGCCAGGTTCCGTGTGCCACTTTGAGCACGCATGCTTTAGGTTCGCCATCACGGACCTAGCAGTTCTTGTCCAATACAATGTTGTATATTTCAATTATATTTCAATTCAATGTGTTAAAACCACCAAGGAGGAACAAAAAAATAATTGGGTGAAGGGAGAGCAAATCTGCATCCCCCCACAACCCTGGCCAGGTGAAAACTACAGGTAGGCCTCATCTTACAACCATTTGTTAAGTGACCATTTGAAGTGACAAGGAAACTAAAAAAAGTCATTTAGGGCCAGTTTTCTTATCATTGCAGTATTGCCTGATCAAAATTTAGCCGTTTGGCAGCCGGCATGTACAGGTGGTCTTCGAATTACGACCACAACTGAGTGCAAAATTCCTGTTGTTAAGCGAGTCGTTTGTTAAGTGAGTTTTGCCCCATTTTACGACTTTTCTTTCCACAATTGTTAAGTGAATCACCACAGTTGATAAGTTATTAACCCAGTTGTTAAGTGAATCTGGCTTCCCCATTGATTCTGCTTGACAAAAGGTCACAAAAAGGGCATCCCATGACCTTGGGACAACAGCATCGGTCATAAGTATGAGTCGGTTGCCGAGGATCTGAATTTTGATCATATGATCATGGGAATGCTACAAAGGTTGTTAAGTGTGAAAAACGGACCCAAGCCACTTGTTTCAGTGACGTTGTAACTTTGAACAGACACTAAATGAACTGTTGTTATGTTAAGGTCTACTTGCATTTATGACAGTGGCAGTGTCCCATGGGTCCTGTGATCACCATTTGTAACCTTCCCAGCTGGTTTCCAACAAACAAAGTCAAGTGAAGAAGCCAGATTGACTCAATGACCGTATGATTCGCTTAACAATCTAGGTGTTTTGACCCATGCCCATGTAGTTGATATTAAATGCAAAACAGTTCCAAAAAACAAACAGATTTTATTAAAACAGCTGAGAATTAACTTATTCTCAGCATATTCTAAATGAAATGAAAGCAAAGTCTTCAAAACACCAGTCTTTAGTTTATTTCTGACCTTGGGATAATTAGGCAAACTGCCAAAGGCTTTTCTTGACAAAAGTTCGGGAACAGAAGAAATAACTACAGCCAAACAAGAAGCAATTCTCTCAACGGTTGTTTTCTGGCAAAGAGACCAAGAGCCATTGCTGATCTTTTAAGCCTTATGGGAGGGGCCAATCATCTCTTGGCCCTACTCCTGAGTCGTCCTCTCTGCTTTAGCTGCTCCTGCCTTCTGGCAGCTCTTCTCATACGTGCATTAGGAACAGGCTCCTCCTGTTCCTCTGCCTCTCTACTGTCAGCCTCTGGAGGCTCCAAAGTCCACACATCCCTCCCCGATGGCCCTGGCCCCATCTCTGCCTCCGACGCAGAGCCCTCATCCGGGCCTTCCCCAGCCTCCAGGACTGCCCCCTGTTTTACCTCAGCCTCATCGCTGTCTGACTCCGCTGCCAGCTCCGCAGGCTACTGGCGAACCACAACAGTAGGGATTCATTAGAACTGTGGCAAGAAAGTTTGCAACAGGGAACAAAATTACTTAATAACTGGTCTTGCTTAGCAACAGAAATTTGGGGCTCAATTTGTGGTCGTAAGCAGAGGACTACCTGTAGAGAATTATGCAGAACGCTATCTATGTCTGCAATGTTTGGAAGCAGCAACTGCAGCTAAAAAGTCTTAAAATAACAAGTGTAGAGTGATTGTTGTGCTAATGCAGCGTTGGAGAACCTTTTCGACACCTTTTCGGCATGCAGCCGCCCAGTGTGCATACATGTGCCAGGAAGATGATCTTTTGATTTCTGATGCGCGCATACACAATGGCCAGCTGGTCTCCATGCACGCATGCACCAGAAACCGGAAGACCTGGTGGCCAGTGCATATGCATGTGCTGGAAATGGGAAGAGCAGCCACATGGCATGCGCATGCACCCCAGGAAGCTGCTCTTCTGGTTTCCAGCACTCCCACGCATGTGAAGACCAACTAGCCAGCATGACGGAACCCGGAAGAGCAACACGCTACGCCTTGCGTGCCCAGAGAAATGGCTGTACCATATGTTTGCCATCACTGTGCTAATGCCTTCTTAGGTTTTCCCCTTCTCCTCTCCTAGTCATGGGCCCTATAAATGGAGAAAATAATTTGGAGTGTTTAGCCATTCCCACAGATAACTCCCAAAGTTGGATCTTGTTTTTCTATACTTCAGTTCCATGGAAGTGATAATCCAGCATCCAAATAAGGAAATTCCAGTAGTTAAAAACTGCATAAGGAAGGAATCCCCCCCCCCTCTCTGTGATACCTCACATCAAACCCTTTATTTAAGAAAATGGGATTAGCACTTAATTAGAACTGAATCCCTAAACACTGCCATGCAAACATAACCAGTTTAAGGCTATTGTTTATCTTAGGAATTCATCTTCTTATAGCACTGTAATTAAAGCCATCTCCAATAAAATAAAAATAACATGTTTTTGAACTGTTAACTCAATTTCAGCTTGCACCGTCAGCAAATGAAGCTCTCTCCATTCAAGGAAGAAAAAAGGAAAAAAAAATCCAGCTGTTTTCAGCCTCAATGGTAAATTTTCTTTAATAATGCAAATTAGAGGAAATAATGAGGATTCTTGCAGAAGCAGAGCATTTTATAGTTTTTAAAATAGCCTCAGTAATGAGCAGCTTTTCCCCCCCTCATATATCAAATAGCTTTTCCCCTTTTTTTGATTGTCCACATCTGTCTCTGATATGGCAGAATTCTGGTCCAACATTCAATTCAGCACAAACAATACATTACTGTTCTCATATACCTTCTTCAAATATACACAACACAGAGGAATGTTCTCCACAAGGTTTGCAAGTTTTGGAGTTCAAATCTAGATATATACCGAACTGTGCATTTACTATCTAGCTAGTTCCACGGTGAGTTCTGCTTATCTTCAAGATGCATGAAGAAAACCACAACCTCAGAAGATGAAAGATAAGGAGATACTGGAAGTAAACAATGATGGAAGAGGTATCGTGAGCTGACTCTTAAATGGATTTATCTACTCTGAACAGAGATTACACACTTATAACAGTTTGAAACAAAGGTGCAGCGGCAGCCAAAAAAGTCAATGCAACTCTAAATTGCATTAGCAAAGGGATACTATCAAGACCAAGGGAGGTACTAATACCACTCTATAAAGCCCTAGTAAGACCACACCTAGAGTACTGCATCCAGTTTTGGTCACCACACTATAAAAAAGATGTTGAGACTCTAGAAAAAGTGCAAAGGAGAGCAACCAGGATGATGGAGACTAAAACATATGATGAATGGGTGCAGGAACTGGGCATGGCCAGTGAAGAAAAGGACCAGTGAAGACATGATAGTAGTATTCCAATATTTGAGGGGCTGCCACGGAGAGGAAGGGGTTAAGCTATTTTCCAAGGCACCTGAAGGCCAGACAAGGAATAATGGATGGAAACTCACCAAGGAGAGATTCAACCTAGAAATGAGGAGAAATTTTTTGACAGTGAGAACAATCAACCAATGGAATAGCTTGCCTTCAGAAGTTGTAGGAGCTTCATCACTGGAGGCTTTCAAGAAGAAATTGGTCCCTTCCAACTTTGTTAATCTGTTAAAGGTGGGAACTTGGAGACTCACTATACCTCAGATCTTCAGGCCAATAAGACGGACACACATTACACCCTAGTTCCTCAAGCTGAAATGTATTGAAACCAGCTTTAAAATAGGTCAATATAGATCAATGTTTCTCAACATTAGCAACTTAAAGGTATGTGGACTTGGACTCCCAGAATTCCCCAGCCAGCATTCAGCATGCAACACCTGGCTGGGGAATTCTGGGAGTTAAAAATCCACACACATCTCAAAGTTGAGAAATGCTGGTGTAAATACACCCCGTGAAGTAAGGGGACAGACATACATTCAGGATCTACCACAGCTTTTCTCAGTGGGAATTCCACAAGAGGTTGTGATTGAAAAACAATACACATTGTATTTTTTTCCACTTAGCACACCATGCAATATTAGCGTTTATAGTGATAGGAATTTTTACACACTGCTATTCAGCTGCTGGCCTGCTGCTATGGTGGTGATGTTGTAAGTGTTACGTTAAACATGAGTTGTGTAGGTTAGAAATGAATTGTGCTGTAAAAGTTTTTCTTTTCTTTTCTTTTCTTTTCTTTTCTTTTCTTTTCTTTTCTTTTCTTTCTTTCTTTCTTTCTTTCTTTCTTTTTTTTTTTTTTTGAAATTTTTATTCAGGAGTTCCCTGACACCTGAGTGTTATTTCAAGAGTTCCTTCAGGGTAAAAAAGATTGAGAAAGAATAATTTAGCATGTATACATTTATTTCTTTGTAATTCTTATATTGCTGAGTAACTATTGAGCGTGTTTGCTGAATTTTACCAAACATTCTCTGTAGTCCTAAAATTATGATCTCAAAGCATGTGAGATATATTAATTTTATTGAAATTAATAATAACTAATCTAATCCTGCCTTTTTTTGGGACAAGAAATGTAAAATTTTCCACAAATAGTATCTTGAAAATAATGATACACAATATTTTCATTACCAGATTAACAAGCTCTGGTATTTATGGCTGAAAAAGTAGAATGACAACCCACAAATGTGTGATTCAATCCAATCAATCGGAATAGAGCTGAATAGAGCTTACATGCTATTTTACAGTTCTATTTTTCTATGAAACTGAGCTTCCTTCCTGGCGATTTCACAGGCATATTTCACAGACCCGAGCACTGCGCAATGGGGTGAGCTCCCATCTTTGTCCCAGTAGTTCAAAAGCATGCAAATGTGAGTAGATAAATAGGTACCACTTCAGTGGGAAAGTAATAGCATTCCGTGCATCTCAGCTTAGAGTCATGCTGGCCAACCGCACGTCCACGGAAATGTCTTCGGACAATGTTGGCTCCCTCAACTAAGAAACGGAGATGAGCACCTTCTGCTAGAGCTGGACATAATTGCACAGGGGACACCTTTATCTTCAGTCTAACCTGGTCTATAATCTAAGCACTTGGCCTGTCCCACCTGTGCCAGCAGAAAAGGCATGCTACAGACCCTGTCTGTTAAGGAATTTTGGCTGGAAGAGTTCAAGAAAAGAGCCTTCTATACCCTGGCTCCTGTCCTTTGGGACTTCTTGCCTCCCCACAGGTGAGATCCGCATCCCAGCCTTCTGACCTTCTGTAAGGGCTTGAAGACCGGGTTCTGCCGGTCGGATTAGGGCTCCAATGGGGATGCAACACCCTCGAGGTAGCTGATGATTTCAGACAAGATCCCGGCAGCCTCGCTCTGTGCATGCATTTTGCTCGCTTCCTCCCCAACTTTTTAACTGTAAATTATTACTATTATTATGGGTATTTATTCTTTCAAAGTTTTATTGACTTTTAATATTTGTAAACTGCCCCAAGCTGCCTGCAGGCAAGATGGGCAGCAAAAAAGTCTTATACATAAATAATCAATAATCTGTACTCATGAAGCCCAACCCCGCTTAACTTCTGACCCCAAATATGGTTAGCCAGCTGCTGAATTTATCTATGAATAGGTAGTAATGTCTATAGTAACTACAAAAACTGAATGGTTTCATTAACATGGGGATAATGAAAAAATACCACTTTCCACTCACTATAAGTGCAATGATGCTAATCGCTTTGGAAGCTTAAAAGGGGCTTGGGGAAAATAAGCTATTTCTTAATAAAGCCTCCAGACATTTTGCTGGAGGACAGAATACTTTCTCCAAAAACTTGATTGCTGCTTTTTAATCTGCCTGCTCACCTATACACACAAAACTTTATGACAGATAAGCCTTTAGAATTAGCCTTTAGAATTAGCTTAGAATGAAATTTGCAGAAAAGGTCACTTCCCTTTAAACGTTATCTCTTTGAATATATTTCTGTTGCTGTGATATGCAAACTCCTTCTAAAAAGGAAAGCCACATGCAGAAGCAGTACTTATCGTGATTAAATTTATATTCTGCAAGAATGTCAATAAAATAAAAATCCGATTGCATGCTGGCAATTGTGAGAGTCACAGTGGCATTTCTAAATATTAGAAGATGATTTTGTAGAAATTGTCTTTTTTACTGTTGGCAGAGAGGAAGAAAAAAATACCTTCACAAATGTGAAATCTATGTATCTGGGGCATTTCTGCTTGTAAGATTTGAGGAATGACAAGAAAAAAGTAGGAGGAAAAAGTAAGCCTATACAGCAGTTAAATGACTTTGTTAACCCTAAACAATTAATTGCATTATTGCAATATTTATACAAACCTACAGTGCAAGTATAGGTAGTCCTTGTTTACCCACTGCCACATTCAATAACCACTCAGTTACAATGGTGCTAAAAAAATCTTTATGACCAATGCCTGAAATTACAACCTTTGTAGCATCCTGTAGAAACATGATCACCATTACAGCCAGTACTTATTTTATTGTGCCTGATCATTCTCCCCCTCTTGCAGAGTGGAGAGATTGAAGAGGAATGGAGTACAAGAGAGTAAGCAAGCACATAATGGGGAATAGATATAGAAAACAATGTTGTGGTCCAGGAACTGTGAGCACACTATGCAAAGAAATCTAGATTCAGTGGTTGGATTCAAATAATTTAACAACCGGTTCTCTGCCCTAACGATTTCTTCCAACAGCCAATTTGCCAAACTGCTCAGAAAGTTAACAACCGGTTCTCCCGAAGTGGTGCGATCTGGCTGAATCCCACCACTGCCTAGATTCCTTATTGTGTGTCTACTTATTATCTTGTAATCCATTTCACTCCAATTTCTCCACTCAGTGAGGTGGGAGGAATGTAGCTAGGCTCAGGACAGATTGCCTACAAAAATTGTTAGGTTTTTCTCACCCCACCCCCCACCTTCTACCTGCAGAGCACAGAGAATGGAGAGGAAGGGATAACAGGATAGCAAGCAGCATGCAATAGGAAATACACAAGGCTGTTTGCATAGGACATGTTTGCGGCTGCCAATATTAGCACCTGCTTAATCTCCTTTTTTATGTATTTTACCAGGGTTCTTAGGTCTGTGCTCTAAAAAACAAAACCACTAGATGGCAGTAAAAGGTTAGAGCTCATGGTATCTCTTTGCTGCCATCTAGACGGGATCTGAATTTCTGTAGTCCAATTCTAGCTGCCTAAAAATATGCATATCGATGAAATGAATTGACATGATATGAACCATGCACTTAGGAATAAAGCATGCCTCTGAATACTTTCTGAACACAGAGATATCTTTCCAGTGATGCCACCTCAACAGAGCTTGGGGCAGAAGTCAAGGTTCTTTCAACACAAAAGGCAGAATACCCCCTAAAGTGCTCTACTGTATACTTGTACGTTTTGTGGGGAGAAGATCTGAAGAATCAAAACCATTTTCACATTCTAGACCACTGAACCATTCACAGTCCATCTGCAAACAATTTAGGGGGGAAAAAAACCTTCTAGTCAGAATTGACCAGAGTTAATACAAAGGTGGACAATAATTCCAATCAAAAGCATTTCCTTAATGGCATTCTTGTCACTGAAGCCATAATAACTTGGCATGTTGCAAGGAAATTGTGACATTCACCTTTGTTTTCAGCACTACCCATCTCAGGGTTTATAAAGCCTGTGGCTTTTATACCCTGTTCCTCCTTCTCTTCTGGGAGGCAGAAAATGTTCTGCAGATATCTACCGTGATGCTTAGCACATCCTGCAATTCTTCATATATGGTATCTGCCAGGGAAATTCAGGAAGCAAGAAAGTAAACACAGAAGATTTCCAGATGTATGCATCTAAAGGATATAGAACAGAGAACTGTGGCTGTAAATCAGTTTGGTTAAACAACTTTCCTTCCCTCCTTTCATCACTTAATATTGGCTAAACTAGTAGGGTTAGGTGCAGGAATATCCACCTACAGAATTCACACAACCATGGAAGCTTGTTTTTGGCTTAAGCAGATTGCATTAGCCAAGCAACTATAGCATGCAAATCACAATAAATTCAGCTAAACATATAAACCAGTGTTAATGTTTTATGAATTGAAAGTGAAACCTGGTTTTTGACTTGGATGCCAGGACTTGCATTTCAAAAAGGATGGGGAAAGCAAAAAGGAAGGGATGGATGAGAGACTGAGAACAAACCTGTTTTGTTTCATTTTTTAAAAAATCTTAATTTAATTAAACCTCATACAATTATTCTCCAGCCAAGTACTTTGTAATTAGCACTTTCCATAATATCAACAATTACTACTGCTACTACTGCTATCATTAATTTATTAATTATATAAATGGTAGGAAGGTTCTAAACTTTCTAAGTGCAACTTCAAAGTGTGTACCCTGGCTTGGGAAGTGATCCATCCTTGTTTCACTAGTTTTTGCTCTTGGAAACAGAAAACAGTTTGCAATATTAGCAACAATTAAATTCAACAAGAATTATAACTCACAAGAATTAGTTCAATAAGAATTATAACCAACTTTCTGAAATAGCTTCCAACCAGGGTTAAGAATTTTGGTTAAGCTGGGAAACTATACAAATCTTGGTATTGGTGAATCCCTTAATCATACTGAAGAGTGTGATGAAGAATGACAATTGATTGAGAAAGGTGACGTCCACCTGATCTTTCAGGTGGACGTCAGGTTAATTGTTATAATAGCCATAAAGTATCAGGAAAGATATTCAATGAAAAGTGAGAGTTTTCATTAAGTGTAATATAGGACTAAATTTTTTAAAAATGAAAAAAACCACATTTTTATTCTAATTTTTTTAAAAAAATAAAGTCAGGCGTGAAACAAAAAATCCTTGGTGAATGGTCCTCTCTTTGGTGCTTCATTTGAACCAGCTGTAGAAGAAACACAAGAAATGTCGAACTAGCACTCAATGAACAATTACCACTTGGAGGAATGGAAAAAGTGAATGGCATTGGGTATATTTTAATTAATTAGAGCAGAAAAGAATTCTGACTTCTCTCTCATTTCAATAACTAAGTCCATTGGGATCTTGCTCATCAAATGGAAAATAGAAGTTCTGAGCTGTTTCTGGAGCTGACAATAGTTGTAACAGTGGAGAACATGAAAAGAAGCTTTTAGGAATAACCCGCCAGTCAGTCTATGTTCTCAGAGTGGAATGGGGATTAATTTAGCTGGTCCTTTGATTTTATTACAATATATGGATAGCAACAAAGGGAATTGCAATGGCTGAACTTCGCTGCTAAAACTGAAATGTTAAATATGAACATAGGATGGGATGGGATAGCAGGGCTATTATGAAAGCAAAAAGACAGGGAAATGAAAAAGAATAGGGGGAAAATGATGGGAACGTAACATCATTAAGCCTGAACGTTTGCACTTCAGCCGCCTTCATCCTTTTGTATTCATTTCTTCATATTCCAAATTAACTTGCTTGTAGATCAGACAGAGGGGAGAAAAGTAAAGAATTTAGAATATGCTAATAGGGTTGACCTGAAAGTTGTTCCAAATCCAAAAGGATATTTTACATGTCATGACTGAATGTCCTAGATTAATTCAACACAAGGAAATGAGTATTTCAATCTCTCCCTACTTTATGCCCTCTGAAAGTTTTGGGTCATAACTCTCATTGTTATTATCAATATGATTAATGGATGAACCACTAGCCAACACAACTGGAAGAGAGCAATTTGAGGAAAGTTGAAAAGCATTAGCCACAAGATTATCTTTCTCCAATCTATTCTTCATCAGATGTATTAAAACTCTAAGGAATTCCAAAATTCTAAAGAATCCCAACCAGCATCTATACACCTCTTTCAAATACAATCACTGCACCAATACAGTGTTAAGCTACCATTATTTTGGAAGCAGGCTACAGAATCGAAGACTCCCACAGCTGGAAAAGAGTACTGGGACAATCATATTCATCTCCTGGTTCAGTGCAGGAATCCTGCACCATTAGCTTCACCTTAAATTAACGGGAATGGCCCCCCTCCTCTGGGTCATTGGTTCCACTACAAACTTCTCCTACTGTTAGGTTGGATTTTCTTCCCAACCATCAACCACATCAACCTGTTTTCCTGTAACTTCAATCAATTATTGCATGTTCTGCATTCTGTGATGATGGAAACAGGTCTTCAGATAGTTGAAGAGCAATACCAAAGTTGAAATAATCTCGGAGGACTTCTAGTTCAACTTCTCCTCAAGCAGGAGACTCCACCATTTGAGACAAATGGCTATTCAATCTCTTCTTAAAAACCTCCAGTGTTGGAGCATCCACAACTTCTGGAGGCAAGGTGTTCCACTGGCTAATCGTTCTCACTGTCAGGAAATATCTCCTCAGTTCTAGATTGGTTCTCTCCTTGATTACTTTCCATCCATTGCTTCTTGTCCTGCCTTCAGGTGCTTTGGAGAATAGGTTGACCCCCGACCCCCTCTTCCTTGTGGCAGCCCTTCAAGTATTGGAATATTATCATGTCATCCCTGGTCCTTCTTTTCATTAAATTAGATCTACTCAATACTTGCAACTGTTCCTCATGTTTTAGCCTGCAGCTCCCTAATCATTTTTGTTGCTCTCCTCTGCACTTTTATTTATTATTATATTCTCCATCAGTCTTTCTTTTGCACACAGCATATTTTCAATTCCTTCCTTCTCTTTTTACAGGAATTATTTTCTACTATCTAATCCTTCTTGTAGGCCTTCTCTGAGCCTATTCTACTTTCTCTGGACTCTTCTATAAAATCTATACAAAATCTATAACTGGAGACAATACTTGAGGTGTGCCTTGGCAATCACAAAACCAAGTGACACTGATACTGTACTTCTAGAGCCTTGAAATGTACAGAAGCTGAATGAAGGCTCCCTCAATCAGAAATAAACTAAATCAATGAAACAATTACGGTAGGCCTGTTTTACTGTTCTCACATTGCCTCGTCCTTGCCAAAACAAAGTGACACAAAAGGGATCACTTCTCATTTTTCACTCATTCCCTTAGAAGCAGGTTTCAAAAATAAAAATAATAAAAAGAAGTTGAGTGATCACTGTAACCAGATTCCAAAATATTCTGCCTCCATGTGCAAAGCCACACTTTAATAGTGTGCCAGCTTCTTTGCATACCAAAGTTCCTTTTTTTTTTTTTTTGCAAACGCTACATTGCATGCAGAATTGTGCGTCCAAGCAGCAATAAAATTCATTTAACACATCTGTCCCTTTATTAAACACAGACATGTTTACTGGTTTAATGGTCCTTTATGGTCACAACAGCTCATGCATAGTACGATCTTGCAATTTGAAAAGGCACATTGTTACAATAATTCTGAATCATTAAGAGCTGGATTTTTTTTTTTTTTTGCATATGTTTAGTCCAACCTGCGTACAAAATACCCAGAGAGCAGAATGAAAACACTAGCAAATGTTTCCAATCTCTTTTCGTTATTTATAAAAAATGTCAAAGTATAGAGTTCTAGAAAGAAAAGGAAACAGAATTATCTTGCAGGATTTTATACAAGTGACGTTTCAGATTTGGCTGTTGTTTTTACAGCTGTAAATTGTCATTCTTGATTATTCCTTTTTTAAAAAAAAAATTGCAGGGAAGTTTGATTTGAGCATTCATGCAACTTAAAATGTGTTAAATATTTAGGTTTGTATGTATTGTGAGATGTCCTTTAATTTCTTTTTTACCTTTAAAAGTTTATAAAATCTAAGTTCTACAATGAGTATACTGTAGAAACTAGGGCAAACATGAAAGTAATAAAAATTGTGTCATTTCTCAAGAAGTCTGTGGCAATACAGAAAGGAAGTCCAAAACTGTCCTCCAGATTCTGCTGTCCTTGAATTCATTGCAAGCTGTTTGTGGTTTAATTGGCCATGCCGCTCATTATTATTGTCCTTCTCCACCTTAAATGGTTTCATTATTTCCATTTATTAATTCTTGCTGTTGAATTAGTTCGAGAATTTATCTTCCTTGGATCAAAAATGGTTCATGATGGCAACTTTACTCCTGAAATCAAACACAGGATAACCTTAGGCCTTTCTGCATTGGTAAACTAAGAATGGGTGACTGAAAAAGAATTCATGCCTTTGAACTGTGGTGCTGGCGTAAATTATTGCATATACCAGGGGTGTCAAACTCAAGGACCATGAGCCACATCTGACCTGCAGGATGCTTAGATCTGGCCTGCCAGGCTGCTGTGGAAACAGTGAAGGACTAGCCTGTGGTGCCTCTGCCAGTGAAAACGGAGCTCGTTTTCACTGGCAGAGGGAAGGCCCTCCTGAGCTCTGTTTTTGCTGGCAGAGGGTTGCAGGAGTCCGTCGCAGCCGAAAACGGAGCTCGGGAGCCTGTTTTTGCTGGCAGAGCACTTGGGCCGCCACAGGCGCCCTTGGCATGAGTGATGTTGAGCTGGCCAGGTGCACCCTGGCCCTCTGAGGTCAAACACAACCCTGATGCGGTCCACAATGAAATTGTTTCACACCCCTGGTGTATACCATGGACAGCCAGAATAATCAACAGAGAAGTGCTGAATTGTACAAAACCAGACACATCACTAGAAGCCAAAATTGCAAGTCTATATTCAATTTATTTTGGCCACATCATGCATGCAAATTCATTGGAGAAATCAATGATGCTAGGAATGATTAGTGGATCAAGAAGAAAGGGTAATCGAAGAACTCACTGGCTTGATACCATCAACACTGATTCAAAGATGAACATCCAACAACTGAAAGAAGCTGTGCTTGACAGGGTAGCATGGAGAACACTTGCCTATAAGGTCACCAAGGATCGGGCATAACTGAACGATGGAGAATGAATGAATTCTTGCTGTTTAAGTACTCTCTCTCTAAAAAAGGACAACCAAACAAAATGTAGCCTGTAGAGATTCTCAGTCATCTAGGTCATGGTTGTCCCAAAGCAGTGGTGGGTTGCTCCCAGTTTGGTCCGGTTCTATAGAACCGGTAGGAAAATCGGTGGGAGGCTCTGCCCACCCTCCACAACGTCATTATGGGTGAACTACGCATGCGCAGAAGGGTCACCTGTGTTCCATCACAGGAACCAGAGTAACTACTCAAGTGACCCTGAGGACACAGATAAACCTCCAAGTGCTTCAACAACCCTCTAAATGGATGCAAATGACCAGCTGTCTGCAAGGAATATAAATCCTTCCATTCCCCCACTATCCTGTCAGAGCTAAAGAAACTTCTTGGATGAGAAGCTAAACGTCTTCATAAGGAAAAACAAGAAAATCCAGTTGCCTCCTGAAAAAGCACCTTTGGGACAAACAAAAATGTTTCTCCTTTATCATTTGCCCCATGATTTAATGCAATCTCACACAAACTGGTGCTCTTCAGAAGAGTTGGATCTGATCCCAACAATGCCCACAATTCCTGGACAATTCAGAATTTATACTCTCAACGTCTATGAAGGTCCAGGATATGAGATCTAAATGCATTCAGGAGGGCCTAAAGGAGCACTGGGCAATAATGGGCTTTAAACAGAAAAAGTTCAAACAAGGAGTGGAGTGCTGCAATTTGCGATATTTGCTACTGATATGTAGTGTTTTTTCTATCTTACGGGAGGGGGAAAAAAACGCAACTGATTCAGTTTCAGGTACTTTTTAAAATCAGTTTTTCCCCCCTCTTTTAAATCCCTAAAGCCACCCTGTAACTTGCATCTGAAAAGAAGCCCTCTCTGTGAAAGAAAAAGAGAAACTATTCCAAAAGAATATTTGACTGGGATTGCAAACTGCAGAAAGACAGATTAATAGAAAAATGCTGCTGATGCTCACGTCTCTATTCTACTGTAAAGCTCATTTGGGAGATGCTGCTCAAACAGCCTTCAACTTGCATTCAGGAATGTGCCCATGAAAAACACTCTTAGCGTGAAGCTATCTGCTAAATTCAAGTTAAATTGGCACCAGCCCTCGCTGAAATTAAAGCACCGTAATCAAAAAACCACTATGGTGCTACGATGTGTACTTTAACTAAAACTCCAATGGAGTCTTGCCGGGTTTCCTTAGGTGAGGGGAGTGCTGCCTTTTAACGGCTGAGAGGATCATAACGATGCAAAACTTTTCTCCCTCTCCTTCCCTCCCTCCTTTCCCCTTTCCCTCCCTCCCTCTCCCTCCTTCCTTTTCCTCCCTTTCTTCCTTTTCCCCTCCTTCCCGTCCCTTCCCTCCCTCTCCCTTCTTTTCCCCTTCCCCCTCCCTCCCTCCTTCCCTTTCCCCCTTTCCTCCCTTCTTGTCTCCCTCCCTCCTTCTTTCTCTTTCCCCTTTCTCTCCCTATCCTTTCCCTCCCTCTGCCTCCTTCCTTTCCCTCCCTCCCTCTCCCTTCCTTCCCTCCTTTCTTTTCCCCTCCTCCCCCTCGCTTCCTTCTGTCCCCCTCCCTTCTCTCCCTCTCTTCTTTTCCTGTTCCGGTTCGCTCCCTCTCTCTCTCATCCTTCCCTTTCCCTCTTCCCTCTTTCCCTTCCCTCCATCCCTCTCCATCCCTCCTTTTTTCCCTTTGCCCTTTCTCTCCTTCTCTCCCTTCCTCCCTCATTCCCCTCCCTCCCTCCCTCTTGAAAAAATCATTTTCTTTTTAGCAAAAATTACATTAGGTCTGTATTAACAGTTTACACTACTCAAAATGAAAAGACATTGACAGCTATCTTTTGTCAGGACTCTGGGGACCACAAAACTGGGAGCTGAATGTGTCTCATTCATGTCATAGGCACCATTTGGCTATTCTGAAAAATCCAGTGCTGGACTAGACAGAAAATGGTCTGATTCAGCAAAGTCCATAATGCGGAAGATAATGTAAATTCATGATGTTCACATTCGAGTTTAGTTTTTCCTTTAGTAGTAATTTTGTTAAGATATTGCTCTGTAGAAATAAAACTAATACAACTGTATAAAATACACAGGAGAAGAAAATTATTAAAAAGTGCAGAAAAAAATTGGAAACCTCTTCCTTTCATCACCATCAAGGACTATTGCCACTCACAATTTAGCAGGATCTCTCAAATAAAAATCAAGCATCTCTGCATCCCATACAGGTAGTCCTCGACTTAAGACCACAATTGAGACCCAAATTTATGTTGCTAAGGGAAACATTTGTTAAATAAGCTTTGCCCTATTTTACGATCTTTCTTGTCACAGTTGTTAAGTGAATCACTGCAATTGTTAAATTAATAATAAGATTGTTAAGTGATTGTGGCTTCCTTATTAGCTTCGCTTGTCTGAAGGTCACAAAGTATGATCACATGACCCTGGGACTTATGACTTCAACCGTCATAAATAGGATCAGATTTCAAGCGTCTAAATTTTGATCATGTGACCTTGGGGATGCTGCAATGGTCAGGAGTGTGAAAAGCAGTCATAAATCTCTTTTTTCAATGCTGTTGTTACTTTGGTCACTAAATGAACTGTTATTACAGTAAGTCAAGTACTACGTGTATTTTACCCCATTCCCTATAAGATGATCTCTCAAACCTCTTCTCTCCATAGTAATCGGCAACTTCCATTAAAGCTTTTCATAACTATTACCAACTATATTTACTAAACCAACTTTAAATTTTTCCTTTCATACTTAAACCTATCTTTCCTATTTCCCCTCTAAATTAAAAAAATAAAAATAAAGCATTACCGAATCACAATCAACAAACAATTTAATATTACCACAGAAATAGGAACCCCTCTATTTTAACTAAGACCGAGTAAAATGATTTTATATTTTTTTTCTTGTTTCTCCAACAATCTTTAGACAGTTTCAACAAGTTTATTTCTTGATTTGATGCATTTCCAAACATAGATGAGTTTCCTTCTTATGATCTCAAATATTTTATATACTTTAACAAAGATAATTTAGGAAATATTTCACAACTTTTTTTTTTTTTGAGGGGAAAACAACAAAAGCACTGGAAAAAATGCTTTTTTTCCTTTAAAGTTTATATTTCTTTATACTTGAAACACTGATCATCAATGTACTTCTGGGGTTTGACATATTTCTTTCCTCCAGCATTCTTTGTTTCCAGCAACTCATATTTGATCAACTAGTAGATTTTATTTTCTTCTTCTCTATTGATATATGTGGATGAATGAATGAAACTTTGAAACCTGAAGGGAAGATCTGTTAGCCAAACCACGTTTCTCCAAATATAATCCTGCCCCAGGGAGGGCTCTAATTTAGAAATGATATATAAAAGTAACCTTTACCAATAGAGAAAACATTTGCATCTCAAAAAAGATGAAGAAAAAATATTAATAAATTGAGGATGAGATTGTATGCAGGAGTTTCTATTCTCGTTTTCTCGCAGAGCTAGTGAAATTTGCTAGAAAGAAATCTGTCTCTTGTTCTCTTTCTTAAAAAAATAACAGTAATTCTGATCAGTGATGAAATCCATTTTTTTTTACTACCAGTTCTGTGGGTGTGGCTTGATGGGCATGGTATGGCTTGGCGGGCGTGGCTTGGTAGACATGGCAGGGGAAGGATACTGCAAAATCTGCACTCCCTTCCCATTCGTGGGGGAAGGATATTGCAAACCATTCCCACCACACTCTGGGGACAGCCAGATGTGGTATTTGCCAGCTCGCCGAACTACTCAAAATTTCTGCTACCGATTCTCTGAAGTGCTCAAAATTTCTGCTTCCAGTTCTCCAGAACCTGCTGGATTTCACCCGATTCTGATCTCTGTCTCTGTCTCTCTCTTTGTATGTGTGTGTATGTTTACAACACACACACATACACAGAGAGAGAGAGAGAGAGAGAGAGAGGGAGGGAGGGAGGGAGGGAGGGAGAGGGAGAGAGAGGGAGAGAGAAAGAGAGAGAAACACATCAGAATTATTGTTATTTTTTTTAAGAAAGAAGCAGCAGCATTATTCAGGTATTAATTACCTCATTCATTACAGCTGTTTACTCAGTCAAGGCAGCAGTTAATCCAAACCATTATTTTTTAATAATGCTTCACTTTCTCACGCGTTTGTTCAGCTCTAATGAGGAAGAGAAGCAATGTCATCCCATTATTTAAAAGCCCCTCAAGGTCGTCAGATAATAAAATACCATTGGTGCCTGGATTGAACACTTACAGTGACACAAGGAAATCTAATTTATGATTTGCACTTAATCAGCACTGACCCAGAGCAGGAAGAATAAACTCTGCTCCACAATTTAACTCTAACCAGGACCATTATAGACAGACCTTACAAACACAACAATATGCCTTCATATTATGCCCAAAAATGATCCAAATAATCTTTCCTACACTTTGGAATCTGAGGGGGACTAACCCTGGAAGCCTGATGTCAAGCCCAGGAAATCAGGACTCCAGGCAATTCTAATGAATATGGATTTATTGTATGTTCCTGCTCTCTACAAGAATCTGAACTACTAACGGTCAAAGCAAATTGGCGATAGATAAAAGAGTCAACGGAATTCAAGGTGGGCTGGACTTAAGATCTCTTGTGGGAAGGGACTGGAGACTGATGACACATTTAACCTCTCCCTCAGATTCAGCCTGGTCTTCTATAGCTGAATGTACTTGAGAGAATCCTGCATTAAATTCTTTGGGGTTTTAAAGAACATGTAAAAGACATGCCTGAATATACAGAATTTAACCACATATGGTATTCTGGGATACAATGGAGGACAGGGGGCTAGCATGCTCTACATACAACTTCATGGAATCATAAAGAGTTGGACACAACTTAAGTGATTGAACAACCATCACCACATATGGGGGTATGGGGTAGGCACACAGACTCAATTTTTAAAAGTAAAAAACAACAACCCCTCAATATAGAACTGAAAGCTATAAATTGGTCTCTCTGACTAATATATTGGAGTGACCCACATGGCTGATAAATCACTTTATTTTAAAAGTATATACTTACAATATCTTGAGTGATATAAAATACAGGGCGACAAGCTTTCCATCAACTAAATTATTTATTATTATTATTGTTATCATTATTGGTTCGATTTATATGCTGCCCTTCTCAGGAGACTCAGGGCGGCTTACAATGTGTTAAGCAATAGCCTTCATACTATTCATACTATAAATGAGGACTGCTAACATAAGAGTCTCCACTTCTATTTGCAGCTCACTCAAGTCTGCTTTAGAGAACTCAATATGGATCATACAATTACGGGCTTGGAAGGGGCCACCTGGGTACACACACCCCTCTCCAAAAATCCAAATTAAAGCTTCTCCAATTAGAAGGATGTCTAGACTCTGCTTCAACACATGTAGGAAAAAGGAGCTCACCAACTCCCTTGAGAAGCGATTCAATTATTGATTGTCAATCTACTCTTACTTTAGAAGAAGGAAATTAACAAAAGAGACAGGGAATATTTAATATGATCTTGATTAAACTTCTACCATGATCTATCTTCCTGCATGTTATGGTTCTTGGGTGTTGCATTCTAGGAGGACGAAGAACAGACCTTCTGTTTCACAGTTCTTTTTAGCTATCACATTCCCCCCTCCTCAGTTATATGAATTCTCTCTCCACTGTCAACACCACTGGAAGCGACTCTAAGCAAGAAAGAGAATCAGCCCAATGCAGTGCCGCCCACCCCCAAATTCCAAAGCTGGTACAGAAGGATGCCGTGGTTGAAGATTTTGAAGACTGCTGAGCGGTAAAAAACAGTGAGAATGGTCTCAATACTCCCACCATGCCCCCCCCCCCAGAGGCCACTAAGTACAATCAATGCAATCTCAGTCCCATAACCCAACTGAACCCTAACTGAAAAGAGTCTAGATAATCTGCTTCATCCAGGGACCACTGCAGTTGCCATGCGACCAATTTCTACACAACCTTCCCAAACAAGGGAAGTTGGGAGACTGGATGAAAGCTGTCCGGGCTACTTGGGTCAAGCCTTCAACAGAGGGCACACTATCATCTCCTTGAGAGCCAATGGAAACATCTTCTTCCTCATGGAATCATCCAGATGAGATATTTTAGATGTCATTACCTGGTTTTCAAGATGTTTTCAGATGAATTATTCTAAGATCTCTTTAAGAGTCTTACCAGATAACACTAGATCCTTGAATGATCTATGGTTCCCTGGGATCACTTTTTGAAGAAAAGGACAACTTTGCTTTTTTTTTGAGACACGTTTTCTTCATTCTCCAAGATTGCTCAGAGATAATGGGGTTTGATTTAACCATCAGAGGTTTCCTTCAATCCATCTGCTTCTACATAACGTGAATTCACTCAAGGTCAATTTCCGCTCCCCTATATTTCTATCAAACTCGAGCAGGAATCCTGCTCCTTCAACAATTCTTCACAATTGCCTGGGGAAACAAATATCCTCTTCACAGATAAGACTGAGCCATTATTATACAACATTTAATTATGTCATACCAAAGCTGGCTGAAAATCACGCTTCAGCAGAGAGCATTTTTATCATAAATTACAGAAACCCTGGATGCACTTCCCCAACCCTTTTCCAACATGAATTACTCTGAACCTGGTAATAGAAAGGTTTTATTTGCTTGTCACCTGAGTGTTAAAGGGGCAATAATTTCATCTCTGGGAACATTTCCTCCGCTTGCCTATCAAAGGTGTTTTAAAAATTAGAGTGCATTTGTAGATGACTGTCATTCTAGCCATCTCCAGAGTCTAGTAAAATGTATTGCAACCTCACCTTTTCCTTGCTCTCTCCCTCACCTGTACAATGTACACACACATTCACTTACTCATTATCCCCAGTTCTCCAAACCGAGACAAAACCTCCAATTAGTAGATGTTCATTCTTCATGAACCCAATTTTTCCTCTTAATGAGGGTATATACAGCTGTTTCTACACCAGTTGTATATGTAATGCACTGTACTCTTCCCTTCTTGCTTGGAATGTAACAAAACTTGCAGTAACACAGAGAGAGGGAAAATCACATTGGTTCCTCATAGCTCTGTCATACCATTTCTAATCAACCAAGAACTAAGAAGAAATTTCCTGACAGTTAGAACGATTAATCAGTCAAACAACTCACTCCCAGAAGTTGTGAATGCTCCAATTCTGGAAGTTTTAAAGAAGAGATTGGACAACAATTTGTCTGAAATGTTATAGGCCAGGATTGCCTGTCTGAGCAGGGGTTTGGACTAGAAAATCTCAAAGTTCCCATCCAACATGGTTCATATAAAATATAAACAGAATAGAATTATTCTGTTATTTGCTTGGTAATATTTTATATGAACCATGTTATACACGTAGCATAATCTGATGAAATATGCCAAAAAGAAGGACAACTAAAACATTAACTGCTATTTCAGGACAGGATAAGCTAAGCTAATTATCCATCTCCCACTTTAAAAAAAAAGATGGTATTTTTCCAACTTGGAAATCAAAGTTCCACTGGTTTACCATTCAACAGAACTATAACTGTCTCTGTCCATGCAAAGAGTTTCCTGACATAAGTAGAATTCTCAATAAAACCTCTCACTAATAGTGCAGGTACTAAAGCTTGTATTGAATTGATAACCAGAGGTCAGAAGGAGATCTTCATAAGTGAATACAGAAATGTGTGTAAGTGGGTGAAGTGACTGGCAGAAACAGTTGAGACATTTGATAGAAATTCAGAATACTAGAAGAAACTAGTAAAATATTTAACAGGCTGGTAACTGTATGATCTTATTTCCACGTTCCACTGAATGTAGGGTGATAGCGATGGAGGTGGTAGTATTGGTTTGGACACCCATTTCTAACAAAAACTATAGATGATGCATTCACATACGAGGAACCCCATTACAGATAGTCCTCAACTTATAACAGTTCATTTAGAGACCGTTCAAAGTTACAATGGCACTGAAAAATGTGACTTAGGACCATTTTTCACACTTACGACCAATCCAGCATTCTCATGGTCATGAGAGCAAAATTCAAACGTTTGGCAGCTGACTCATATTTATGACACTTGCAGTATCCTGGGGTCATATGATTCTCTTTTGCGGCCTTCTGACAAACCAAGTCAATGGGGGAAGCCAGATTCACTTAACAACCTGGTTACTCACTTAACAACTGCAGTGATTCGCTTAACGACTGTGGCAAGAAAAGTCATAAAAGGAGGCAAAACTCACTTAACAAATGTTTCATTTGGAAAATTTTGGGCTCAATTGTTGGTCGTAACTTGAGGACTACCTGTACTGAACTAATGTTGTATATACAATCATCAAATCACCAAATTAGATGGTTTACTCTGTTTTTGCACATTCTGCAAAACCAACTGATGTTCAAATAAAAAGAAAAAGAAAAACGAACAAACCCAAGAATATTTTCAAACCTAAAAAGCAAGTAAATCAGCTTCCCCTTTAAAATTCATACGGGACCAAACTTGGATCCAATATCACTTTTTATTATGCCATGTGAGTACAGTTTGACCTAGGATGCATCTAACACTCTTGTGGTGCCATTCTTCCCTGTGATAGAATCCATGGCAACCTTTCAAACAACCTTAGCAACCAAAATTGTGCACTCAGCTAAAAGAATTTACACCAGGATCTCCAACTTAATGTCCTCCAATAATAGAGAAACTGTAGACTCATAACAACTTGCAATGAAATGTTTTCCTCCTGCATAATATTATAAAGCTATTGTTACAACTATGTTCTACCACCGCTTCTTTCCCAGCCATTCAAATTTCCGCTTTCTGAAGGTCATCATTTTACTTCAATAGCAACATCCACAAATTAGGGAAAAGAGAGTATTAAATGGCAACAGGTCCTATTCAGAAGGACAGCTAACTTCTGCAATTCAGTATTGAAATTAGATTACTGAAATCTGAGTCAGGGAGGGGAAAAAAAGGAAATGTAGGGAACTACTAGTAAGTTTCTTTTGTTTTGATTGGCAAGGAAAAAAGGATTCTCTGGGAATTTTCCAAGCTGCCCAAATAGACTTTTGAGAGATTGCCTATCTTTAATCATGCATCTTTTTTTTTTTTTTTTTTTTTGCTAATTCTCATGGTCTGTAGTTTACACAGCAGACTTGATGATGGAAGGGGAGGGCAGACGGGGGAATTTTTGTTCATATGGGAGCTATTAATTTTAATCTCTGTGGATCATGAAGTCTGGAAATTCAATTGACTTTAAAGCAGTCACTATAAACTTCACGTATGATGAAACCCTGGCTAGGAAGGGAGGCAGGGGTGCTTCACTTCATTGAGGGTAACTGGGATTTCTTGTTTCCATGCCACTTAAGGAGGAGAGAAAAAAATCTATTAATGAGTACTGCTTCTGACCAGTAGCTCAGCAGGGTATGTCTTGGCTGAATGAAGTTTCTGCAAAACGAACTGGAATGGAGTTAAATGGTAGGGAATCCCACTTGCTAACCCAGCTAACACTCTAACAGGAAATTATCTGTTTGCACTTTCTTGTAACATCCTCTCTAATAATTTGAGTACAAAAAGCAATCAGCAATTGCCAGTAATTACTGTCCTAGGTACTTCTTTCTGGCCTTCTACTGGACTTACTTAGTTTATATCCTCTACTTCACAGAGAGAGAGATTGTC
Source organism: Masticophis lateralis (assembly GCA_030761175.1). Classification (NCBI taxonomy): domain Eukaryota; kingdom Metazoa; phylum Chordata; class Lepidosauria; order Squamata; family Colubridae; genus Masticophis; species Masticophis lateralis. The sequence continues at coordinate 18,954,952 of JAUDYJ010000003.1, read as the reverse complement.
CCCCCATTTCTAAGCAAGTGGAATAAATAGAAGGTTCCTCTAACTATCGGGAATTTTGCTGCAAATCTTTCAAAAAAACCCCACGGTTTGATAGAGATTTAAGATGAAAGCAAGCAAAGCTGTAAAGGTAGTCCTCAATTTACAACAGTTCAGTTAGCGACCAAAGTTACAACGGCATTGAGGAAAGCGATTTATGATCGCGTTTCACAGTTACGACCGTTGTAGCATCCCCATCATCACGTGATCCAAATTCAGACGATTGGCAAACGGGTTCGGAATTTATGGACCCTGCTGTGTCCCAAGGTCACGTCATCACCTTTTGTGACCTCTTGACAAGCAAAGTCGATGAGGAAGTCAGATTCACTTAACAACCGGGTTACGACCTTATCAGCTGCGGTGATTCCCTTAACAACTGAGGCAAGGAAGGTCGTAAAAAGGGGCAAAGCTCAATTAACAACAGAAATTTTGGGGTCTGTTGTGGTAGATAGAACTATCTATATTTGAATGAAAGGGCAGAAGTTGAGAAAATGGCCCAATGTTCCTTTGTCAAGAATGAACGATTTAATGCAAGGATGGAGGAAGTCTAAATATTGTTTTGGCTTGCTTGCTACTTTGCATGCCTGTCGTTCAATGACGGATTATTGAGTGAAACAATTAAAGAAGTGTAAGTGTATGCTCGGTGAGAAAGTTGGCTATTGCAGCTCTGCATGATTAATGGCTCTGGCCTTGCCACTTCTAATCAGCTTGTAATTCTGCTATATGTCTTTGTCTTGGTGGAAACTCCTATAGGAAGTGAAAGAAATGTGCTCATCCAATAGGCATTCTTCCACCTTACAATGTGAGAAATGCTTCCCCTTATTTTAATGTTGCTTAATGCATTGTAAGCCGCCCTGAGTCTCCGGAGAAGGGCGGCATATAAATCAAATTTTTTTTAAAAAATGTTTGGGCCAGAGGAAAGGGATGGAGGCCCAACGTGCCTTGGGGTTTGAGGGCTGAGAACAAAGGTGGTATTCAGCCGGTTCATACCGGTTCGTGCAAACCGGTAGTGGCGAAAGCTGGTGGGCCTGCCCACCTGCCCGGATGTAATGCCGTCCTATTTAGCCACGTTTTCGAGGCTGGGTGCATGCACAGAAGGCATGCGCATAAGCAGAGTGCATGCGCGGAAGACTGGGTGCATGCACGGAACGCTCGCACGGGATTAACCAGTGGTAAGAATATATTGAACCCACTGCTGGCTGAGAAGGTTGAAGAAACAAGGAATTTCTACCTGAAGATGCTTTAAGATGAGCAGTATGACACTCCCCAAAACTGGTCCCTTTTTCATCATCAGCCATGCTGTTGGCAATACCATCTGGATGAGGGGTAGGTAATTAATTTTCCCAAGGAGACACATGAGAAACTGGGACTGTTGTGGAGGGCCACCACCCGCAACCCTCATCACCACCCGCAACCCCCATCACCACCTGCAACCCCCATCACCAGCTGGGGCCTGACAGTCAGTCAAGAGGCCAGATATGGTCCATGAGCCATAAAATTCCCAGGTCTGTTCTGGATAGTTTTAGGTTTTTTGTCCAACCTTCAGTTATACTAGATTTTGCTCAGCTATTATGTAGCTAGCAACTATTTACTATTTATTCCCTCCATTTTCTACTTGCATGATTCCTCTGGGACTGTTTCCCCCTTCTTTCTGCATTCTTATTGAATTCAATTTAACTGCAATTGAATTTTCAAATTCAATTTCATTGCGTCTATTTTACTGTCTGGTTCTCAAAATTTAATCAATACAATTTTGATTTAGAAAAGATCAAAAAAGAAAAAAGGAAGAAGAGACAAACCCTACATCTTAACACTGAGAGAAATCTGAAAGGGACTAGCTATCCTTAAATACTTGCCCAATGAAGATCTTACACGACGACATAGAGAGCCAACAACAGGTTTTTCCCTCCCCCTTTGGACTTCTGCACTTATTCATAAATCCTCCACTCCTTTTATATGCAGCCTTAATTAAGTTACCATAAACAGAGATTGAAATCAGTTTTGAAGCAGGTTCCAGCTCAACACAGCTACCATATGCTGAACTGCATATAATGTTGCATTTTGAACAACAAAGTAACCGACCAGAAATTATGAGATATAGAACAGGTTGTCATTGACTCACAACCATTTGTTGAAAAGGTAAAAGTTCCTCTCGCACATATGTGCTAGTCGTTCCTGACTCTAGTGGGTGGTGCTCATCTCCGTTTCAAAGCCGAAGAGTCAGCACTGTCTGAAAACGGCTCCGTGGTCATGTGGCCGGCATGACTCAATTCCAAAGGCGTATGGAACGCTGTTACCTTCCCACCAAAGGTGGTCCCTAATTTTCTACTTGCATTTTTTATGTGCTTTCAAACTGCTAGGTTGGCAGAAGCTGGGACAAGAAAGGGGAGCTCACCCTGTTATGTGGCACTAGGGATTCGAACCGCTGAACTGCCGACCTTTCGATCAACAAGCTCAGCGTGTTATCCACTGAGCCACCACGTCCCCTTATTCATTCACTAAACCACTCATTTAGTGACTGTTTAAAGACATATCGGCACTGAAAAAAGTGAATTATGACTTCTTTTTGCACTTACGATCTTTGTAGCATTCCCAATGGTCATGCCCTCAAAATCTCGGGGCTTGGCAACCGGCTCTTACTTATGATGGTTATAAGGTCCCAGGGGTCATGTGATCACCTCTTGTAACTTTCTGATAAGCAAAGTCAACGGGGAAGCCTGTTAACAACCATGTTGCTAACGTAACAACTACAGTGATTCATTTAACAAGGTACACAATGAATTGTATGATTAGGATGCTGGGTTGGAGGTTAGCAAGCCTGTATTTTATTATTTTATTTTTTATTTATTTATTATTTATTATTAATAAATATTTGAGATCCGAGTCCTATCATGGGCCAGGGAGAGCTCCCGCCCTTAGCTCCAGCCACTGAATGGTATCAACCGGAAACACCTCAGTACTTCTGACAAGAGTGTGATGCGATTCACTTAACAACTGTGGCAAGAAAGATCATAAAATAGGGCACAACTTGCTTAACAGCTGTTTTGCTTTTGGGCTCAGTTGTGGTCATGTCAGGGTTTAACTGTATGATGTAAATGTTGGCCCACTGTTCAACTTTTATGAAAAAAAAAAGCAGGTTCTACTACAGAGGCAATTAGGAAAAGAATCAAAACTAGATCTACCATCAACGTAATGTCTACAAATATCTAACCTTAGAATAGTTATCTTCTGTTCTGAACACTGCGCTTGAAAGATAAGATACTGGAGCAGCACCCCAATTAAAAAAATGTTATGTTGTCTGGGGTTATGCAGCTTATAAAAGACATGAATAAGAGGGAGACATAAAAGAAGTATAACAGTATGGAGAAAGTGTATAAGGAGGTGTTTCTTTCTCTCAGAATACTTGAATAGAGACCATGTAATGAAGCTCAGAGATGAAAAAATCAGAAATAGAGTAAATCAGAGGCAGAAAAAGTTTGGATGGCTGGAAATAACTATTAATGTTTTTTTGGCTTTTTTTTAAAAGACATCTAAAGCTAAGAGGGTGAAGTTAAGGTTTCTGTTTTGTTTTCAGAAAACTACATTAAGATTATTTTAGGCAGTGGTGGGATTCAAATTTTTTTACTACCAGTTCTGTGGGTGTGGCGTCTCCATTCCCACCCCATTCCAGGGGAAGGATACTGTAAAATCTTCATTCTTTCCTCACTCCAGGGGAAGGTTACTGCAAAATCCCCATTTCCTCCCGATCAGCTGGGACATGGGAGGCAGAGAATAGATGGGGGCGGGCCAGTCTTAGGTGGTTTTACCGGTTCTCTAAACTACTCAAAATTTCCGCTACCGGTCTTTCAAAATGGCCGCTCGGCAAGTCCTTGTGAAAGAGCACGAAAGCGCTTAAAAGTCCGGCTTCCCGCTGGCCCCGGGAGCACGAAGCTCCACTATCTGACACCCAGCGCTTGACTCCACCACAGGAATCCTGGAACGCCTGCTGTTCAACGGTTCTGTGAGCAGAGCTGTCAATCCAGTCTCTGCAGACAGCTGAGAGACCCATTAACAGCTAGAGCCGAAGCTCCAACCAGCTGGAAATTCAAATTCCAACAATGCTGTATAAACCTTAACTCACAGTAGAAGATCAGTAAGACAAAGTCCAGAAGATAAAGTTCAGAACAAGTTAGCAGAAATATCCAAGTATGAAGGAGAAAGCTCTCGACATGTGTGTCCAGTCTGAAGGACTGAGTCAAAAGCTGGATCCCCTAGCAACAGAGGCGGGACTTAACAACTTAGACCCATGATGGCAAACCTATGGCACGCATGCCACAGGTGGCACACGTAGCCATATCAGTGGGCACACCAGCTGAGTTCTGGCGTGCACCGGACAGCTGATTTTCAGGCCTTCTGGGCCAACTACAAGTAGGGAAACAGGCTGTTTCCTGCCTCTGGAGGGGCTGGGGGTGGGGGTGGGGCTGGAGAAGGCCCATTTTTTTTTCTTATCTGGCTCCAGATCCTCTCTATGCATCTGCGGAGGGCGAAAACAGCCTTTCCCACTCCCTCGGAGGTCCTCCAAAGGTCTGAAATGGGCCATTTCTCAACTCCCAATGGGACAGGAAGTGACTTTTTTGTGTCCTCAGTCTCCAGAGACTCCTAGAGAGGCTGGGGACAGCAAAAAACATCATTTCCTGTCCCACCAGGAGTTGGGAAATGGGCCGTTTTGGGCCTTTGGAGGGCCTCCGAGGGATTAAGAAAGGCTGTTTTTGCCCTTCCCAGATAAATAGAGAGGATCTGGAACCAGGTAAGAAAGAAAAACGGGCCTACCAGGTCATCACGTGCCAGGAGCAGGGGGAAGAGAGGGAGAGTTGTGCGCGCATGCGCAGGGCAGGGCACAGAATTATCGGTGTGGGCACGCGTGCGTGTGACCCTCCCCCACCACCCCTCTCCTGGCACGCGGTGGCAAAAAGATTAGCCACCGCGTGCCAGGACAGGGCACAGAATTATCGGTGTGGGCACGCGTGCGTGTGACCCTCCCCCACCACCCCTCTCCTGGCACGCGGTGGCAAAAAGATTAGCCATCACTGACTTAGACAGACTTAGTCCTTCAAACTGAACAGACTAGTACAACCCATGTCTGGCTGCTGTCTCCACCAATATGGAGAACCTGCTGAATAGCACCTCTATTTTCAGACTTATATTACAACTTCAAAACAGCATGAAAACATGTCACTCATTGTCAGCAAACATGGTTGGAAACAGGTTCAGGGGCTACAAAAACAGGTGTTCTGGGTCCCTCCCATTGTCACTTCATCGTATAGAAGCTCTTCACAGAGCAGATGATTGAATTATGGAATTGACGTCCACTTTTAAAAGGAATTCAATAAACTGCTGGAGAGTATCAATGGCTTGTAGGGATGACAGCTATGTATTATTTGTTATGTCAGATAGTTCCCATCTTTCAATAAGAATTGCTGGTAGAGTTCCCACAAGAATTGGATTTGCCACTGAGAGAACAAAATGCTGTCCCACAGAGTCATGTGGTGAGTCGTGTTCTCCCTTATCATGTTTATTGATTTTTAACAAATAATAGACAGTGTAAACTACAATAAACATGAACACAAAATGCAGAAGGTTACTGCATCCTGGCTGATTTTTGTGACTATACATTTAAGTTTTTACAGAATCACTACACCTATAATATTAATTATTGTTGTGTAAGCATCCTCTAAACTGATGTTAACTCGTAAAATTCTTACCTAGTATGTTCAAAGGTTTTCTGGGGTTATTGAACCCCATTACCATTTTAGAGGAGGCTATGACAAACAACACTGATCTAGGTCTATCAGTAGCATTAACTGATATAAGAAAAGCTCTTATGTTACCGTTTCATTTATGCATTCTGTAAGAGTTAAGATTATCCAGTCAGTCAGTCAGTCAGTCAGTCAGTCAATCAATCAATTTCTATAGCCATCCATCTCGGTCAATGATTCTGGGTAGCTTACAATTCAAAAAATATATTACAATCAAAAATATGAAAAACATTTTAAAACAATAAAACAGGGGAACCTTTTTGGTGCCAAGTGCCCAAAGTGCGTGTGCATGCGTGTGAATGCATGCATGTGTGCCCAAACCCCCAAAATGCAATATGAGCGCTCCACCCCAAACCCCATTTTGGCTTCCAGGTTGATGCAGGAGGCTTTCCAGGCATGCACCTGGAAGCCAAAATGGGGCACAGGGGTGCTGTGTGAGCCCCCCACCCTCGCACCCCGTTTTGGGCTTGGAAAGCATCCTGCACCACCCATGCGCATGCACCCCACCCCCCACACAGGCACAGCAGAGACCAGCTGCCTGGTGGGAGGCGCGCATGCACACGCACAGTTAAGCTGGGCTGGGGTGAGGGCTGGTGTGCCCGCAGAGGGCTTTGCGTGCCACCTGTGCCACCCATGCCATAGGTTCACCATTATGAAAATATAGCAACCAAGAAACTTAACCAGTTATGAATAAAGTCAGGAAATAGGACCCCTAACACAGTCAGTATCCCAGGCATGGGAACATAGTCAGGTTTTTGGGGCCTACGAAAGGCTAACAAGGTTTGGGCCATTCTAATCTCTGAAAAAGAAGATGTTCTCTTTGGCTGATGGGATCTATTCTGTTTGATCTAGTTCTGTTTGATCTAGTTGCATAGTTCATTTCATTTATTAGATTAGATTTATATACCGCCCTTCTCCTTGCAGACCGCTCTCTAGTTAGAGAGCGGCTCTTTGAAAAAGGTGATCCCTCAGGTACCCCAGTCTCAAGCCATAATGAAGTTGGAGGCCGATTTATACAATTACCAGGCACTGAAGGCAGTTTTCATGTTCATGGGAGAAAATTTCGCTTTCATATTCATTTTTGAATTCAAGAAAATCTGACATTTTCTTCGGTGCAGAACTTTATCCACTGACTGCCTTCTGACAAGGATGATGACATAGCTCAATCATGCTAATATATTAGTTGGTAAAACAATTTCAAAAGGAAATTGGTATCTGGATCTAATTAACACACATCATCCAGAGCTTCTTTTGGTTATATCTCTGCCTACTCAATTCTGGATGGTTAAAGCAGGCAGAAAATTGTAGCATCCTCGGAAGGAAGTACAGTACACCACTTTTACTACCTGCTGTTCCAGATTCTGCTGTTTTTTTCCTTAAAGGTTACAGATTCAAACTGTTCGGAAACTGCCCTATAGCAAGTTTTTTTTTATTATTAATAGATATGCGCTATGCCTTAGAAAAAGCTACAGGTGTGCATATTATGTTGCATTACATTATATACCTGTCTTGTGTTATATCATATTTATACTTGTCTCACACACAGGAGCCCAGATTTTATTTTTGTTTGTAAATCAATACTGAGATACAGGCACAAGTATTTTAATAAAGGTAGGCTTTTTTCATCCAGCAACAGCCTATCTACATTTCCAATTAGCATAATGTTTCTGAAGGATGCTTTAATGTCATGCCTCCATCGTTTGAATTATTTTATGTTTTTAGTATTCACTTTGGCATTTTTATTTATTATTATTATTTGTTTGGTTTTACTTCTGCTGCCCACCTTGATTGGCCCATTGGATGGGAAAGTAGTTCGTAAGTTAAATTAAATTAATAAATCAGCAGGCAACCTATGGTCAAATAATCACAAACTTAGGTTGCACAAGCAGCATGTCAAAACTCAAGTGAGTGGCAAAGGAGGGAAAACATAAGAATGGTGAAGAAGTGGTAGGAAAGAAACCAGAAATTACCACTTCAAGACAAAGAGTAAGGCTCACTTGAATGAATTTGAAATGGATGCCCAAACCACGCAGAAACTTTGCGGGAGGGGAATGGCTCTACTCATCATTTTCTGACAGATCTCCCTTGAGGGAACCAAACTGTACGTCTGCATTTGAAGAAAAGGCTATTACTAACATGGCTTGTATCAAAAGCTTTTCTAAGCATCTGATTTCCAGTTGGATACTATTGAAAATCCATGCTTTGGGAGCATTTCTAGTCTCCTGACAGGTTTTCCAATGCTTCAGATAATTAAGCTCCACCGAATTCAGTCAGAACAATAACACTGGAGAAAGCTTAACTAAGAATTTGAAGACTATAGCCATGTCTTCTTTGCTTATATTGCAACCCTGAATAGGAGGAAAGAAAGCACAACACTGTCACAACAGTGACAAAAGCCGTACCTCACAAAAGGGTAGCTGAAATAATAAGCCACAAAGGTACCCAAAACAAGGAAATTGAGCATCCTTAGCCAAAGGTTATTAATTCTATGAGCTGGAAGTCATAGCAAAATTTCCAGAGGACACAATTTTACCAGCTCTAAATTCAGCTCCACAGAAAAACCCTTTCCTACTTCATGACTCCCAGTTATGACTACAGTTTCCAGAATCCCCAATATAGCTGGCGAAACCACATCCAGGAAAATGCTTCAGCTGGAACTTGGCAAAGGAATTAAAGAGAAGGAGAGAAGGAGAAGCCCAGTGCTTCAAAATTAATTCATATATTTATTTTAGGACATGTTAGGAAATGGTCATTGCCTAACTAGTTGGCCAGGTAATATATAAGCCAACATTATATGTTTATAGTATGAATATGTATAATATAGCTTTAAGAGTATTGCTGAGTCATTCTGCATCCTGATTGGATGAGCTCTGTAGCAACTGTATTTAAGGAGAGTTTGATTACAGTCTGTGTGGACATTTCACCATATTGTTATCTGCTGCTATGTTGTAGATATCTTTGGTCTCTTTACATGGTCAGTTTGATCATGGTTTATTTATTACTGTTTTTATGAACTGTATGTATTGTTCCTGAATGATTCATGTCTTGTTCTACGAACCGGTAAGAAGTTTTGTATCTCTGGATTAATTATGCATGGCTAAGACTTGGATTGGTAAAAGGACTATGATTTTGCCTGACTCTGTAAGTAAACTACTTTAAAAACCAGTTTGGATGCAGTTTATTCACAACTACTCTCAGCACCGTTTCCGTGCACAAACACTCTATGCTCTGCTTCATAACCGTTCCTGGTAATCTCACAACTATATCCTTAACAGGACATATTGACTTGTCTACCTAAGCTAAGAGAAAGGGAGGGGGAGGAAATGAAGGAAAGGAGAAGAAACATTTATTGTGTGTACCCTCTTAGGACGGAGACATTTGGCAGAAATCACCAGCTTTAGCCCAAATTCCTTGGAGCATTACAAATAGGGATTTTTTTTTGTTTACACTAGGAAGCTTATACAGGTGGTTTTCATAATTCAATGAGTGGTACATATTAGGGTTGTTGTTTTTTTTACTTATTGTGTATACTGCATCTCACCCAGAAGTGGGAAATTAGCCTCTGTAATAAGTTTTGAGATATAAGAATAATTTACAATGAGCTCTCTGTTGCAAAGAGAAACATAAAGCAATGTTCACATTACTTTATAAAGCTCCTGTGAGGGTGAATATAATCAAGCAAAGTCATCAGCACTGCATTAAATATGAAGTTATATAGCATACTCTCAGTTAACTTGCCACGATAAGGGTTTGTAACACTTGAAGTCCAGATTTATCTGAAGAGCACGTTTCTTACCCTGATTTATAATGGCTGGATTAACACATTTAACCAAGTGCAGTAGAAGACCGCTGGGCTAGGGTGTCCTAGAAATACCCCAACTTGGCCAACTCACTCAAGTAGTTCTAAGGAGGTTTCTTTCAGTCACATACAAACCTGGATTTGACTAAGGCTAAATGTTCCATGTAACAGATGACTGGGTTTTTAATTTATTGTTCTGCTTTTCATAACAGGTAAGACATAAAGAGGTTCTGCAAAAATATCCTGGTCACTCTGACTTCCACTGGCTTTCTCCACAGGCAAACAAGATAATGAAAAAGGAGTAAAACAGGACTGATACTGCCTCAAACTTTATCCCTGATCTTGCTATCCTTAACCATGCCAGTACATATTTTAAAATAATACATTTAGTCATATGATAGCCAAAGACGGACTTGTTCTAAGATTTCAAATTTTTATTTATTTTTATTTTAATTAGATTTATATGCCACCCTTCTCCAGAGACTCAGGGCGGCTTACAATGCATTAAGCAATAGCCTTCATACTTTTGTATATTTTATACAAAGTCAGCTTATTGCCCCCACAAACTGGGTCCTCAATTTACCTACCTTAGAAAGGATTGAAGGCTGAGTCAACCTTGAGCCTGGTGAGATTCAAACTGGTGTAATTGCAGACAGCTGGATGTTAAGCTTTAGTCTGCTTTTAGCCTGTTGAGCTATCTAGGCTCTTTTTGAGATTGATGACTTTCAATCAGGTCTGATTTTCTCTTCAGTCATATCCACTGAATCTGGAGCCTTTTTCATTCAATCCATGTTGTCTACCGCTGGATTGTAGTTATTTTCATGATTGCGGTCTGTCAATCTTTCCTTTCCTAGTGCTCTACATGTCAGTATTTTGAAAGCGGATGTTCCATAGCATCCGCTTGGGTGGCACTTAGTTGGGGAAGGCTGTTATCTATTATGCTTTACTGCTTGAGCAAAACAAGAAGAGCCTTGGTGGCGCAGTGGACTAAACTGCTGCTGTTAAAGTAGCACTTAGCTGCCAGCTGCCTACAATTACTGTGAGTTCAATTGTCACCAGGCTCAAGGTTGACTCAGCCTTCCATCCTTTCGAGGTAGATAAAGTGAGGACCCGGATTGTGGGGGCAATAAGCTGACTTTGTATAAAATAGAACATTGCTCAGGGGGCGCCAAAAAGCCGTACTAAGCAGGTAGATACAAAAGTATGAAGGCTATTGCTTAATGCATTTGTAAGCTGCCCTGAGTCTCCGGAGGAGGGTGGCATATATAAATCGAACTAATGCATAAATAAAAAAAAAAAAAACCCTCAACTTCCTATACAAGAACTCTAGGCATAGGCAGGGCCCTGAATTGTATACTCCATACAATTAATCTCCAGGTCTGACAAAATATCTCTTAAGTATATTTATTTATTAAATTTAACTGCCTCTCATTTCCTCGGTGGCTAAAGGTAAAGGTAAAGGTTCCCCTCGCACATATGTGCTATGACTCTAGGGGGCGGTGCTCATCTCCGTTTCAAAGCCAAAGAGCCAGCACTGTCTGAAGACGTCTCCGTCGTCATGTGGCCGGCATGACTGACTGCTGAAGGCACATGGAACGCTGTTACCTTCCCACTGAAGGTGATCCCTATTTTTCTACTTGCATTTTTTACGTGCTTTTGAACCGCTAGGTTGGCAGAAGTTGGGACAAGTAACGGGAGCTTACCCCATTACACGGCACTAGGGATTCGGACTGAACTGCTGATCTTTTGATCGACAAGCTCAGCGTCTTAGCCACTGAGCCACCGCATCCCATCCTGTGTGGCTTACACGTCATGAAACAATAAACAGAAAATTAAAAATGTAAAATTGCAAATTATTTTTTTTTTAACTGTGCGAAAAATCAGGAACCAAGAAACGGACAGTACAGGGAAGAGGGCTTCTTCTTCCATTAACCACCTCCATGGTGAGTGCCTCCCTCAGGACTTGGGGCTGTCAAAAGCAACGTTAGTACTCTTCTGGAAGGCCATGAGAAAGGGAGCAGTTCTCACATCCAGGACTAGAGTGTTCCATAGGATTGGACCACAGCAGAAAAGGCTCTTCTCTTTGACCCTGTCCTTGGCAGATAGTCCATAGCAGGCCTCTTCCTCTGGCATAAGTGGGCCAAGCTAGTCCCATAGGGTTGAGACAGCTCCTCAGATACCCTGGACCATTCCATAAAGATTCATAAATCCAAGGGCCGGAAAATCACATCAGCGAAGTCTCATATCTTTGAGGGAGGAGGAAAGAAAAAGAAAACAAGACAGGGGGTGGGGGTGGGGGTGGGGGGTGGGGATCTCATTTCAAGGTGATCTTAACAGCTTTTGAAAAGCTTAATACAAACGAGATTTCATAAATTCAATTAGCACCTGACAAAGCTGGAGATCTGGAGGTACTGCTACATAATCATGGGTACGTTCTCACCCTCTTATTAACGCCACATAAAACTGGCTGAGTTTTCAGCTAAAACGAAGAACTGAACAATCGAACGTCAATGGCTGAGGCGGGGAGGGATGAAGTCGGACGAGGGGAGGGAGGGCAAGCTGTCACCATGTAGAAAGCTGCACCATATCAAGAGAAGTTGATTAATATTTCAGGGAAAACCCTATCTCTACCCTGGCAAGCCAGCACATGCAAATGAGATAAAGCCAACGTAAGAGAGATTAAGCGTACAATGCTAAGGAAGATTAAACATATTACTGTCCAAACCAAGGAAATTGCAGCACTTCTAAGAACCGAAGGCTCCTGCTGTATCTTTCACGGGCTGGCCACCTCCAACCCACGCCAATGTCATCTGAGCCCCACTTACGTGCAATACAGTAGCAGTGTAATCACAATCACAAGAAAGGTATATTTCTAACTTGTTTCCACGCACCACAGACCCCTTTCCTTTGAACACGTATCAGAAGAGATTACATTTATTTCTTTGAAGTGCCTCTTTTAAATTAGCGAGTGGATTTGCGGGTGAGGAACTGCTCTACAGATGGGACTAAGGGCTCCATGTTGACTTTGATGGCAGGAAGGGGTTACAATTTTTTTTTTTAATCTGACTTTCCTGGAATGCATCTGCTATTATTGTTTTTAAATGATTCATCAATTCATGGGTGGCATAATAAAGCATTAGATAAAGATGCCCTGGAGTTGAGCTCAGCTCTGCTGGCTTCATGGATACAGCCATGCAATTTTCATGGCAACAGTAAGGAAGCAGTGTAGCAAGACATTTCTGGAAGGGTTTTTTTTTCCCCTTTTCAATTTCACAATGTACTCTACAGTCATGCTACTACTCCCTGGTGGTGCCCTGTCTGAGTGCTTTTCAATCTTGGACTCTGCTCAGCTTTTTGAAATCAGCCAAGGTCAGACAAGTATTGACCCTGATGTGATGGCAAATTAGGGGATCATGCTTTAAAAATAGCCTGGGATCAGGACAAAGAAACGGTCAAGTCAGGAAGAAAAGAAATGTGATTTAATTCACATTTCATTAAAACTGGTGGAAATAAAATGCAGTTTATATTAGGACTGACACTTGGGGTTCGTGTTAAAAAAAAATGCTTCGAAAGACATGAATGAACAAAGCTAGCATTTGCTCCAGCACATTAAAGCAGCTGCGTCATTTGTCATGTCCAAGGACAGTGTCTCTGACTTCTGCAACAGCCATGAAACCCAAGGAAACAAGGTGGCCACATTAAAGAATTAGAAACACAAGCTATAGTTGTAGTCTTGTCTGCTCAAAACCATGAACTCAGAATATAATCAGAAATGCTAGCTGGCTTACAAATAAACATGCAGCTTCTAATCTCCACCGGATGGAGAAGAATAACAGTAAACCACAGGAGCAGTAAGACTCAAGACTTAAGACTAAGTCATGGTTTGGCAGTGCTCTGAATAAAACATGATACAAGTCCATGGAGAGTCTCAGTCATCCAGGTCATGGTTGTCCCAAAGGTGCTTTTTCAAGAGGCAACTTTGGACTTTCAGATGGCGACTGTGCCGTGAAATTAAAAGACGCTCCTTGGGGGGGAAAGCTATGAGAAACCTAGACAGCATGTTGTCCCAAAGGTGCTTTTTCAAGAGGTAAGTGGACCTTCTTGTTTTTTCTTTGAAGACCTTTCGCTTCTCATTCAAGAAGCTTCTTCAGCTCTGACAGGATAGTAGGGAATTTATTATTTATTTATTATTTATTAATTAAGCTTGTATGCCGCCCTCTCTCTGACAAAGACTCAGGGCGGCTCACAGGAATAATTCTTTACAAGCAAGAATCAAAATTTAAATGTTAAAATTATTAAAATTCACCTTAAAAACCCCTTCAGTCCCATCCGGCCTGGCGAAATAACCATGTCTTAAGGTCATGGCAGAAAGAGCTCAGATCAGGGGCCATCTGGAGCTCCAGGGGGAGTTGATTCCATAAGGTAGGTGTGCCCACAGAGAAAGCCCATTCTCTAGGAGTCGCTAGTCGGCACTGCCTGGCCGACGGCACTCCAAAAAGGCCCTCCCTGTGGGAACGCACCGGGCGATGGGGAGCTGTTGCTGGCCGCAAATGGTCAGTTAGGTACCCCGGACTTAAGCCATGTAGGGCTTTATAGGTGATAACCAGCACCTTGAATCTCATCCGGAGGGCAACCGGTAGCCAATGCAGGTCGCGCAGGAGGGGTTTAACATGAGAGTGTCGGGCCACTCCCATCACAACCCACGCAGCCGCATTCTGCACCAGCTGAAGCCTTTGAGTGGTCTTCAAGGGCAGCCCCATGTAGAGAGCATTGCAGTAGTCGATCCGGGAGGTCACAAGTGCATGAGTGACTGAGGAATGGAAGAGAAATGCTGTCAGAGCTGAAGAAACTTCTTGGATGAGAAGCAAAACATCCAGAGGTGGTATTCAGCAGGTTCTGACCAGTTCTGGAGAACCGGTAGTGGAAATTTTGAGTAGTTCGGAGAACCGTTAGTAAAAATTCTGACTGGCCCCGCCCCCATCTATTCTCTGCCTCCCAAGTCCCAGCTGATTGGGAGAAAATGGAGATTTTGCAGTAACCTTCCCCTGGAATGGGGAGGGAATGGAGATTTTTCAGTATCCTTCCTCTGTCACACCCACCAAGCCATGCCCACCAAGCCATACCATGCCCACCAAGCCATACCGTGACCACCAAGTCATGCCCACAGAACCAATAGTAAAAATTTTTGAAACCCACCACTGGAAACATCGTCAAAGAAAAACCAGAAAAAACACTTACCTCTTGAAAAACCACCTTTGGGAAAAACGGTACTGTTTTCAGTCATGGACACCATTTTAGTGAAAGTGGCAAATAACACAAGGTGGTAAAAACAAAAGCCTGAAAAACACGTTTTAATGATTTTGTCAGCTTTTACAAAGCCCCCCTCTGCTGCTGCAAATAATATTTTGTAACATTTTGGCATTTTCACACACAACCATTTCCACCCCTTATGTGATCAACAGCTTTATTAATTGAACTGTTCCTTTTTTTAAAAAAAGGACTGAGTTAAATTATCGGTTGAATCTGGAATAGAGACAGGATATGGAGAGAAAGGGAAGGCAAGGTTCACTGTAATGTAACAACTTCACATGGTACTTAATGTAATTGCAGCACATACAATGGAAGTATTGTTCCTAAACTAATCAAACTATTAAAATGTCATCTCTGACCCCAAATGCATGATGTAAAAGCATATGTATGGCTGGCACAGAGTCAAGTCAAACAGGATCGAGTGAATCTCCTTGATTTATGAAGTTCATCTAAGTTGTACACTACAGTATTCATTTTTCAAGGCATACAATTGCAACAAGTGTGTAATATGGCACATAGCCAAACATCATAAGCTACAGCGCCAGGAATCTCTTGTTAAACAATATTCCCCATTATTATAAACTGTATTATTTTTTAATTCCTGGAGATTTAATGTGTTTTGCAGAGACATTCAACCATCTTTTCTTAATCCAAATGAACATCTCTTTTTTTTTTCCACTTACCATCTGGGTAATTTCTGTTTCACAGAAAGTCCCAACTCTTCACTCTCTTCAACCAAAAACAAAACATATCTCAAGTCAAGTACCGTGTGATTATCCAGCACACAGGAAGCCTGTGATGATCATGTTTCAAGTAGTCTTAAGTCTCTTCCCATAACAAGATGAGTCTCTTTCCTTCTTTGAAGAAGAGAAACACCAAAATAATACAAACAATACTTGATACTTTCATATTCATTTTTGGGGGGGGGGGGGAATATAGCTATCTTTACATGCAAAGTTGGATTAAGTCTGATTTAGGGTACAACATCCATTTCTCCAAATTTTGATACTGATGGAAAGTATCAAAAAAAAAAAAAAAAGCAAGAGAAAGGTAGACTTTGGAGAAACAAGAAAGGGAAACCCTTTTGAACTTGGAGAAGACTCCTTGCATTTGTGTGAATAACCAAAAAACCCAAACAAATCAAACCAGAGTTTTCATCCAAGACACAAATGACCAGGTTCAAATTATCCTACTTTGACCACATTAAGTGAAAGATCCATCTCTCTGGAGAAATCTATAATGCTAGAAAAGGTGGAAAGATCCAACTAATAGCAAGGTGGACAGGCTGAATTCCAGTAACGATAAGTAGAAAAAATGAAGGACCAGGTTAGGGACAGATCATCCAAATCTATGTGGTTGCCAAGAATCAACAACAACTTGATCATCAGCAGACCTTAGGTTCGTGATGGCGAACCTATGGCACGCGTGCCAGAGGTGGCATGCAGAGCTCTCTCTGTGGGCACGTGCCGCCGCCAGCTGCTCTTCTGGTTCCGTCACGTGCAGAAAACCGGAAGAGCAGCTGGCCGCCACGCACATATGCACCGGCTAGCTCAGTTAATAGTTTTCATAAACAGATTAATAATAGTTTTCTGGACTAATCCTGTCATTACAGCTAAGAGGAGGAAGGAGATTATTTTTTCTCTGCAATGGCGATATTTTGAAACTTAGTTTAGAAAAATGTTCTACTATTCTTATTTTTAACACCTTTATTCATGTTTATATGATGCAGTTATTTGCTTATTTTTATTATGTTATTTTCTTTTCCCTCACAGATGGGTCTAGGAAGCTTACTCAGGCAATGGTCTTCTAAGCAGCTCATTTATGGAAGACCACAAATGTTTTTTTTTTTTAATTCTGACCGGTTACACAGCATTAATTATCACTCCTGTGGCTCTTCTAATTGCCAAACTGCTTTGAGATCTCTTCTACATTCTCTCAGCCACATTGTCATGCCCAGTCACCCACTGATCAATTTTAGAGATGGAAAATGTTTTTTTTCCCCCTCCAAATCATTAAAAGAAGCCATGGCAACTGGAGAATTCAAATCACAATGTCCTCAACTGGATAATCCAAAATACAACAACAATATAGTATATCGCTCTTCTCCACCTAGTAGTCAAGGAAAAATATATGGTTATATTTTAGTCTCACTGAAACACCAAGTACACATGTGGAAATTTTCAGCTCCTCATCTATAGTTCACATTTTGCACATCTATCATTCATCAAATATATAGAAAACTTCCTCTCCTTTATTCACAGGTTTGGGGACCTACAAGGGCCATTTACTGGCTGGCTAATTTCATGAGATCTTTGTTTTTCCAAGTGCAATCACAATACTTCCCCCTTCCCTCAGTTTCCCAAAATAATTGACAAGCAAATCTATGATCGATTGAAAATCTTATAAAAGCATTTCACCCCCTGTATTCTCTGAGGACCAGCATTTTCCAAGAGATGTTTCCAGAGATACTTCTCTAAATATCTTCAGTCAGCTGGATGCAGATTGGTTGTAAAATCTTGGTGGATCTAGATCAGGGCTGTCAAACTCATGGCCCCGCGGGGAGAAAAGGGGAGCAAAGGGGAGAAAAGTCCCGGTACGTCACGTGATGCCATCATGACGTGAATTTGACACCCCTGATCTAGGTGAATTTTTACTAGGTACATAAGGAAGAAGGTGTTGATTTAGGGAATTCTTCCCTAAATTTAGGAGAAAAAAAGATTTTAGCATTAATCTAGCACTTAAAATGAATGAGCTGGCTACCATCTCTGGAGTCAAAAATCCCCATTTTATATTCCTCCATATCAGTATTCACAATTCTTTAAGATTTCCTATTTCTCAATCAGATATTCAAGAGTGTGAATTCATGGATAACATACTAGGCTACTTCCCTCTGGCATAATTATGATTAATTAGTCTAGGATTAAAATGGCACATTTCTCTTTATAAATAAGAAAGCTCTCCTTGAGGTCATAGCTAATATTATAAAGGAAGTAGAAGGACAAAGAAAGACCTTTTGTGCAACTTTTCCTGTCAAATTACGTTTCTCTGCTTCTCTTATTTCTAAGAATTCAGCTGTAAGCACAAAGGTAGTTTTAAAGTGAATATAATCTTTGTTAAGCAACCTTGAGTATGTTATCCTTAATGTGGATTAGTAACCCCTGAAGACAAAGTGATACTCTTGCCTGCTTGCAGAAAAGAACAGGTTTGTGCTAAGAGAGACAGAAGGGCTGTTCTAATGCAAGATACTCCTATTCACTAGAAGAGTGAACAAAATATGGTAATTTAGAGTAAAGAGATTATTAATCAATAATTAAAACATACTCTTTCTGAGGCATCATTCCAAGGCAACCAACTTAATGCTTTGTAAATGAACTTTTAGATGCAGAAGATAAATTCCAAAGATGTTTAGAGCAGCATAAAATCTGGTTTAATTTATTCAAGGAATAACAAATATGCTTTCTGATCACAGAGCAACACAAGATATACTTTCCCTGAACTAGTATGTAAAAGCCAAAATCACACGTAGGTAGGCTTGTTTTGAGTTTGTTTTGGTAAACAGCAAATGTTCAAATGAGAAAAGGAATCTGGAGTAATGAATCATTTAAATCTCTTTGCAAAATATTCAAAAGAAAATGCTTCATCTGTTTGGCATTTTTGGGTGGAACTTTCCAAGATAGATGAAAGCAATGTTACTTTCACATTATTATAATTAAATAAAATTCTAAATAGTTATGCAGCCATGGAAATCAAAACCTACTGATGAATTATGACCAACCCAAATATGGAATTATTTTACATTTCATCAAAACTGATCAAAAATTCTTTGACAAAATAATTCCTCGTTCATAGATGGCACATTTTAACTATGGAGCTGAAAATGCTGCCATCATTAAGATTCAAAATACAACAACAGGCTAAACCTGCAGCCCACTTACTCTCTGATATCCAAGTCAAAATATAAATACAAAATATAAAATATAAAGACAACAGCGAACTACCATAGGAAAGGTCCAATCTAAACACTTTTGAACCATTTTGTTATTACCACAATGTCTTTTAAATGCAGTAGTGCTTCCAGAGAACTATGCTTGATCTGACAAAGCTCTTTACCACGGTCTGTTTTAATGTATTTCTGTCACTGTTGCTTGAATGTGGATTCCAAAAATCTCCACATTGTGAGAGCATATGGCCATGTGATTAGACTTTTCTTACTGCAGAGACTCTCAGATGGAATATTTATCTGCATTGCCTTTCATCTGCTTGCATCTAAATGAGACTAAAATAGTTTTTTGTGCTAGGTTCTGCCAAATTTAACATATGATGATGGTATCAATTCAACTTGAGTATTTTACTTAAAGTTAATGTAACAAAACTATTACTAAAATAGGTCTATAATTGCAACAATTTTTGATTGATCAACTAATTTCCTAGTTCATCATAAGATCCATGTTAGCTTTTTATCTTCAGTGGTGGCTACCACAAACTTTGGGGGACATTTGTAATGGCAACAGTCTTCACCTCTTTGTTAAAAATATCAACAAGTTGACCACCTCTTAGGTACACTAGCAGTCTAAGGTTTTGTATTATCACATCATTGCCATTACTTCCAACACTACAGTTATTACTATTGTACTATTATACATATATATTATGAACAGAGCCGAGGTGGTGCAGTGGTTAGAGTGCAGTACTGCAAGCTACTTCAGCTGACTGCTAGCTGCAGTTCAGCAGTTCAAATCTCACTGGCTCAAGGTTGACTCAGCCTTCCATCTGAGGTGGGTAAAATGAGGACCCAGAATGTTGGGGGCAATATGCTGACTCTGTAAACCATTTAGAGCGGGCTGTAAAAGCATTATGAAGCGGTATATAAGTCTAAGTGCTATTGCTATTGCTGAACTATATAAATTGAATAAACTTCACAATCTTTAAGTCAGAAAAACAAGGCTGTCACTTAATAAAATCAAACATGTCATCTAGTGACTCTGTATTTGGCTACAACTCTATTTCATTTGAATGCCAAATTAAAACTGAACAGATTTTTTTTCTTTTGCAAATATCTTTAACTTGAATATATACTGCAATTTTTATATTCTGACAGATGATTAATGATACCTTGATAAGATTCACTACTAAGAGCCTGAGTAGCATAGGGGGCTAATGCCTCCTACTAAAGACAGCAATTAAGATCCAGCTGCCTGCAATTTCTGTGAGTTCAATCCTAGCCAGGCTCAAGGTCGACTCAGCCTTCCATCCTTTCTAAGGTGGGTAAATTGAGGACCCAGTTTGTGGGGTTAATAAGCTGACTTTGTATAAATATACAGAAGTATGAAGGCTATTGCTTAACGCATTGTAAGCCGCCCTGAGTCTCGGGAGAAGGGTGACATATAAATCAAATAAAAAAAAATATTACTATTCATACACACACACACACACACACACACACACACACCTGTTGCATAATTACAACTAAGGTTTATTTTCTTCAACAATCTTCAACCAATTCGACATCTGAACAATGAAAGTTCTCCATCTATTTTTTCAACACTGCCTAGCTGGAAAAGGCTATTACTTACAACTGATTTCTAAAAGAGGATTCCCACAGAAGCCCCTCCCCCTGTTTCAAATAATCTAACAATTTAAGATGCTTAGCTGTGCTTCCGTTGGGCATGTTTGTTGCAACTAACGGAGTAAATTTCTCAGATAAGGATTAGCTAGAAAAGTGATCTTATCCTCTTTAATCAGCTATCAGTAGTGGGTGCTACTAAGCCAACTTTCGCTTCTGCCTGAATTACTAAGGATGTGTGCTTTTGTTGAATGTAAAGCCCTTGATTAAGACAACATCAAACCATATCCTGAGATTTCAGTTCTTTGATTTGAGAGAGAATGTTCTTTCATGAGTAGTTAGGTAATAACTGGTTTTTCCTAGCTGCTCAGGAGGAACATTCTAAAGTCTATTTCAGCATTATTCATTATTAAGGCTTGTGTAGATCAGCTGAAAGTTCATTAGTTTTGTCCCACAAACTTTTATTTATCTCCCATCATCTAGTATAAAACCAACTTTCTTCAGAAATACTTTTCTGGCTGGCTTTGTCTTTTTTTCTTTTTGCAACTGTTCTTTTAATACGTAGAATTGTGTAGACTAAAAATCTGAGGAACAACCTGGATTCTGTAGGATGACAAAAATGTACATCTGTTAAGTTTCCAGCCATTAACATTTGCACTGAGGCAGTGATGCAATACTAAGATCCACAAGCATCCTAAGAATCAAAAGGTGTCATTGTAAAAATATTCTAGCATGATAAAATACATATTTTCTCCTTTGCTTGGTTAATGCTACAATTATTGAGTGCTCTCAAAAAGATAGCAGTTCACAGAATACTGTTGGCACCATTAAGTTAGCCATCTGGGATTTTATAATATAGATTCTCTTGTTAAAAAAAACAAACAAACACCCAAGGCTATTCTGAGACAGAAATGTATAAAATCAATCTTATTTTACTCTATGTTCAAAACCATGGTATAAAGCATTTAATGCACTTTCAGATGCAAGTAGAAGCTGAACATGCAGCATTTAAATGGTACCAAAAAAGTTGGTACCATTTATCTGATCTCATAAACAGAGTCTGTTATTCCAACGTATTTTTGTAATCACTCAACACATTGCTGTCAAATACCTTTTGATGACACTAGGAATTCCAACATATTTTACTGCTTTCTAATTATGTTGGTCTTTCCCTAAAAGGTAATTGAAATTGTTCGTATGCTCTCATATGAAGAAAAATGCTAACTATTGCAAAGTCATTTATTCTTCCTACAAATTGAAGCATATTATTTCTATATTATTTAGGCACTATATATTTGGAAGTATATTTGTTGATTATTATTCTACTAGACAGAACTTTTCAAACATAGTTTGAGTGCCACATCCTTTTCCAAAACTTCAACGAAATGCTTGACTCATAAAGTCCTTCCACATCTTCAATAACCTTGAAAGCCATTTCTAATTTAATGGAAAGAGGAAACAGATCTGCTAGATAAACAGTGATGTACAATACATTTTTGGAATCTCCCACGAATGTCTATAATATATTAAGGGGCATGATGCAGTTAAAGATGTTGAGTTTTTCAACTGGAAAGCTGACAGCTCCGGTTCAAGACCTAAGCAATGCATGATGGGGTGAATCCCCATTCTTGCCTCAGCTCTTGCTCACCTAGCAGTTTGAAAGCATTCAAATGCGAGTAGATGAATAGGTACTATTTTGATTTGAAGCATTCCGTGCGTCTTGGTGCATAGTATGATCATGGAAATGTCTTCAGACAACCTGACAATTGGACAGAGGAAGCCTTTTTTCTTTATACAGGCAGTCAATAACCTCTTACCAAGTTAGAGTATCTGTTAAATTCCTGAATCACAGTTGTCATTACAAGACTAAATATACATGTTCCTGAACCTAAGCAGCATAGTGGTTGTGCAAATGAGTGACAGGCATATTTGGTCCATATGTGGTTACAGGCACAATTTTAAGCAAGCTATTTATATGATCTCCTTCCTTCAGATATATGGGGATATAAATGTCCTATCCAGGCCCCAAACGTTTTTCTGAGGACTTTAAGTATGCGGTAGAAGGCAATTTTTATTTGGTTTGAATACAATATTTAAGGAAAAAGCAGATATGAACTGCAGTTTTGCTAGAATAATTCATGTGTCATATTTTATAGCATCTCAGCAAATGCTGACAGACATTCTTTGGTCTGAGAAAGGAATCGGGGTTGTGCCTTTTTAATGCTTGCTTGCACTGGAGACTACAAAGAATCTTAAAACCAATGATGTTACCTAATTTGGGCAATGAATGTCTACAAGAAAACCCTCACCCAAAAAACCTTTGATGGCACTTCAAAAAAATCTGTTCATTGACAAAATTTCCCATCTGTCAAGTGCAAAGGGCCATGCTGCTTGGAACTGCACATATATAACAGCGATACATTACAAAATTCTAGGTTCTTGAGAAGAGCCCAATGTTTATGAAGGCCAACCAGTGGTGGGTTTCAAAAATTTTTACTACCAGTCCTGTGGGCATGGCTCGGTGGGCATGGCAGGGGAATGATACTGTTAAATCTCCATTCCATACCCACTCCAGGGGAAGGTTACTGCAAAGTCCCCATTTTCTCCTGATCAGCTGGGACTTGGGAGGCAGAGAATAGATGGGGGTAGTGCCAGTCAGAATTTTTACTACCTGTTCTCCGAACTACTCAAAATTCCCACTACTAGTTCTCCAGAACTGGTCAGAGCCTGCTGAAACCCACCTCTGAGGCCAACCCAAGCTAAAGAACGGGCAGCTGTGATTTCACATAGAATATAAGAAAGAGGTGTATGTTGCAAGAGCTGGAAAGAGCACCTAAAAAAGGAATAAAACATCCATTAAGGAAAAGCAAGTGATTTCTCTTTGCCAAATGGAAGACCCATTTTCACAACAGAGGGAATGCTTATGAAAAAAAAAAAAAAACCAACCACTGATAACATTCAACCACATTCATCACACTGCATTGGTTTCTTTTTTGCTCTTCAAAAGCAGAAAATAGGAAAGAATCAACCAAGAGCATGGGATATTTTGAAATCACTTCAGCTTTTCAACTCCACATTGCATAAGATCTATTGCCAAGAGGCATTGTTTCAAGTCTTAAGCAGTTTAAATAAGGAAATTACAGTACTCCTTTGGACCAAAACAGCTGGTCTAACATTTCAAATTATTCTCATAGGTGTCTCTGGTTGTTGTTTTTTTTAATGCCCCTCTTCTTCCATTTTCACACAAAATGCTAGGTTGTACAAATCACAAACTGTGATTAAGATTGCTTAGGAGAAATATCCATAACCCCAGATAAGTAGATGATAATGGCAGAAATGGCAGAAAATGAAGAGGAACTAAAGAGCCTCTTGCTGAGGGTGAAAGACGTGAGTGCAAAAATTGGCTTGGAACTTAACATTTTATTAAAAAAAACAAAAACCCAACCCTGAGGTCTTGGTATCCAGTCTCATCACTTCCTGGCAAATAGAATGGGAAGAAATGGAAGCAGTGACAAATTTAATATTCTTGGGCTCCAAAAAAATGAGACGAGAGCAAGGAAGGAAAAATAAGGAAAGAGGGGAAGGAAGAAGAAAGGAGAATGAAGAGGGAAGGAAAAAGAAGAAAAGGAAGGAAGGGAGGGAGGGAAATTATAATGAGAGTGAGAGAGGGTCTGAGGGAAATCCTGCCTTAGCACTTGGCCATCACAGGTGCCCCCGACATGCATAGTATCGAGCTGGCCACGCCCACCCTGGCCACGCCCACCTTGTCCCCCCAAGGCCAAACACAACCCTGATGTGGCTCTCAATGAAATCAAGTTTGATACCCCTGGTTTATGGGGTCAACAAAGATTTGGACATGACTTAGCGATTGAACAATTCCTTTCATTATAGATTGGCTAAAAGACTGTCTTTTTAGAACAACAGAAACCTTCAAATGTCAGAGAACAAGGACATGCAGCTCCCACGGCTTAAATTTTTAATAACACTGATACAAAAACTATTCAGCTGCTGAACCTTGTTTTAACTGTGGCGGGGACAGGATGCATAAGGCTGAAAAATCAGGTCCCTTTTTATTCCTGCTCAATCAGCCTCTGTACTGATAAACCACAAAGCTCTTTGCTCCACATCAAAAACACCAACCTGCGTTTCAAACGTGGGCTGTAATTAAAACCGGCATCTCCGAATGTCTCTGATTAGGGAGGCAGCCATCTTTCTTTACTGTCAACCTATGTGTCAGTCAACAGACAGTCAAGAAAACTGAGGTGACAAGAAGATAAAAGTGGCCCTACTTATAATTACGGTTGATCCTACATAACATTTTGCATCTCCAAAGTGCTTTGCTAGTTTCACCTCATTAATTCTTTAGAATACCCCCTGCAGGACAACAAACCCTCTTTTAACCAACCCTCTTTTCTAAACACCAGAAAACAAGCTTAGAGTCTAGTTTCTCTATATTATTGAAAAATGTAGAGCATCTCCTGTTTGTTTCATTGAAAAAAAATGTAGCTGACAGCATGGGGAGGAGAAGGGGAAGGGGAGGGGTCAAACCAAGAATAGATGGCCACCAGAACAAGTTCTGTAAACTTGTTAGATAGACAGAAGTTTATTTTTAAAGCTACATATTTTATTTTAATGACAAACACCAGCCATTAAAGTCTGTCATGAAAAACGAAAGCATCAGCAAGTAGCTAAGCGTGCGCCTAAAAAAAAAACATGTTTAGTGTTTTTCAAACATTATGAAGTGCTGATTTGTCAAATTTTGACAACCTCAGGTGGAGGACTTCTAATTAGGTCCAAAACAAGTTTGAACAACTTCAGAACATCAAGACATTTAGGTGGTTAAGCAGCCATCACTCGGAACGAAACTCAGAGTGGATAAAAGTCTCTCTGAACAGTTTATAAGAAGAATAAGGCAAACCATAAATATACCGTAGCGCTGAACTCTTGGAAATACAGATATACAAATATGCAAATTCTGGAATGTCAACCATGCTATACTAGTAGTCCAGCCTTAACTTTACAATCGTGGGTTTACCAAGCTATTAAAATTTCCAAGCTATCAGAACTTCCTTTTTCTCACCCAAAGTTATGAGACGGCACCAGAAGGCACTAGAAGGGCCTACGTTACATACCTGGCACTGAAAACAATACCACCCAGAGTGCAAGAATTCAGGGTTAATGGAGTTTTCTTGGATTGTGATGTCTTAATACGATAAGCTGGATGCTTGAGAATCTCATGTTTCATGTATTTTTTGTGCTTTGTTGCAAGAGGAACAGGAATGTCAAGAATGCACAACAGCAAGGACTTCTCAATAAAAAAAGCCTCTGTTATCAACAGAGTTAAATTTTGAAGGAAATGACGCTGCTCTTGGTTACTTCTCTGAGAGGGCAATGAAGTCTCAGGGCTGAACAAGCTCAGAAGAAAAGATTCTCTATCCTCACTGTTTAAAAACAGCCTTTATCTGAACCTATTCTTAAATGAGATGGTTTATCGTCAGTGGGCAGAATCAAAATAAGCACTTGCAACCAAATTGTTTGCCAGCTTAAATCATCATCATCACAAGCGGAGCCAGAAAGTTAAAAAATAAAATAAAATAAATGTTTGTGGTATCTTTCAAACAAATAAAAGTCTGACCCAGCTTGAGTCATGTTCTTTAGTTTTCCTTGAAGGTATTAGTTCAAAAGGATATTGTTAAACCAAAAAGCAAACAAACAAAATTTATAAAATATAAAGATGGACCTTGAATGAGCAATTTCAACTTTTGGAAGCCAGCTATGACTCAGCAAGAGTGGAAGCAACAATGGAGCATAGGGTTTAGTGAAAGAAAGAAAACAATCAAGAATAGATGCTTCTAAAAAACTATTCATTCTCTCAGAGGGAGGGGGGAGAGGGAGAGGGAGAGAGAGGGAGAGTTAGTTTAAAGGGAAATACTGTGACTGCCTCAGGAATTCTGGGAGTTGAAGTCCACAAGTCATAAAAGGCCATTGTTCCCCACTTTTGCCTTTTATAGACAGGGATCTGAATCAGTAGTGAGATTCACTTATCTTTACTACCGATTCGAAAATGTGAGCATGTGCGCCGTGTCTACGCATGCACAGAACCTTCTGCACACACGCAGAGTGTCCATGATGACATACGGGTGGGCGGGCGGAGCCTCTGGTCCCTGCCGCTATCGATTCACCCGAACCGGGTAGAAGCGGTAGAAACCCAGCACTGATCTGAATGAGCCCCCATTCATTTATGAAGTTAAGAAACAAATGCTTCAACATTTGTCTCAACATGCCCTGTAGCTATCTATAGCTGTACAGATTTCCTTCATAAAAAAAAAACAGATGGAAGAAAAGTAAGATTTAAGCTGAAAAATCAGTAGAGGGTCAAACTGCCAGTGCCTTAACTATGAAAGCGTACTGCTCAGATAAATAAAGACATTATACATTAGCTATACCCTCTATAAATAGTGACTCTGTGCTCTTTGGGCTGATGTTGTTATCGTAATTGTGTCTCAGTATCCAAAATGCTTCACAGAGCACTGACTTGCTTTAGACATTAACAATTTACATTTAATAACTCACGGTTTATTAACCTGGGGTTGTAAACATCTGATTGAGCATACTGTCTCTATATCATATAACACTGCTGCAGTGTAGAAAAACCGCAGCCTCAAACAGAAGGGAAAGACTTAGTGCCTATTGAGCTTAAAGGTTGCATGAAGGAAGGAAGGAAGGAAGATGATAAATGGGATGAGCAACTCAAGCTGATAGCAGAGGGGAAACCAGGAACAAAAATTGCTACAGGATTCTCTATTCTGATCTGCGCTAACTCCCCCCACTCCACATCCTTCAAGGGGCCTTGAACCAGCTCACTGTCCAAGCACAGAGCTCACCCATCTTTTGAAGCAAGCGAGGCAAAAGGCAACCTGTTACAGCAAAAGATATCTTCAAACTCCCTTCAGCTGACTATTGAGGAATATAAACTGCTTCAGCTGCTTATCTCTTTAGTTGGATGTTATACACTAATTTAAGCATATAACACGGGGGGGGGGCAACTTGATTTCATTGAGGGCAGCATCAGGGTTGTGTTTGACCTGTGGGGAGGACAAGGTGCGTGTGGCCTGCTCAACATCGCTTGTGTTGGGGTTGCCTGTGGTAGCCCGAGCACTCTGTCAGTGAAAACGGGCTCTCGAGCTCCGTTTTTGACTCCAACGGCTTCCTGCAACCCTCTGTCAGCCAAAATGGAGCTCGGGAGGGCAGCTCCGTTTTCACTGGCAGAGGCCCCGTGGTCCGATCCTTCGCTGTTTCCAGGGAAGCTCCGCAGGCCAGATCTAAGCACCCCTTGGGCCAAATCCTGCTTCCGGGCATTGATTTTGACACTCCTGATATAACAGATTTAACAGAATAACAGTTGGAAGGGACCCTGGAGGTCTTCTAGTCCAACCTCTGCTCAAGCAGGAGGCCTATACCATTTCATACAAATGGTTGTCCAATCTCTATATAAAAAAACCCTCCAGCATTGGGAGCAGGCAAGCTGACAGGGAAGTTCTCCTCTGTTCCAGGTTGGATCTCTCCTTGATAAAGTTTCCATCCATACTGATTGTGTATTCCATATTTATCCCATATTAAAAGAGCAAAATATTTTAACTTTGAATGCGTTGCTTTTTTTTTTTTAACAATGGATCAAACACAGGAAATTTCGAACTACTTTTAGACTATATCCCTGAGAAAATGTGTGAACAAAGGTGTGAACAAAGTTAACCAAATTCCCTGTACTTGTGGGATATCCAGTGCTTGCTTTCTGGTAACTGCAACTGTTAATCAACTTTCTATACATTTAATTAAAAGGGCCAGCAATGCTAACATGGCGTGCATGTTTCTTAGAATTTTCTTAAGATGCTTGATGTTGTGTATGATTCTGGCAAAATCTTAATAGAGGTGCAGCCCAAAATACATGGGAAAGTTTAGATTATTTAACTGCAGCTGAATGATTATCTAGTAGTTGAGAGATATGAAGCAGAAACATTTCAAATTCAGTTTTAACTAAAGTCAAGACCAGTCCCTGCCCCACCAAAAAAAGTAAGGAACAATGGAGAGGCCCTAGAATTGCTATACTATATCAGTTTTTGAGAGTGAAGTGTGTTAGCTATCTGCCCTTCCACTCCCCAGTCTGGAATTTCTTTCCAAGATGGTTTCCTTGATTTGGAACCATTCAGATGTGTCAAGAAAACTACGACAAATTCTTAGCTAATAACACGCCTTAGCTGGCTAGAAATTTTAGGAACGGCAATCCTAAAATTGAGAAGATACCAGGTTCAGGAAGTCTGAGTATCTTCTCATTTAACTCAAGACTTTTGGGGCGATTCTTCAGTTTAGGATTATTAAAATTTCAAAAATTATTTGTGGAACTGTGCGTGCAATTCAATATTGACAAAATGAGTTTCAGAACAAAGAATAAGATTTGCATGAGCAGTTATGAGCTGTATGCTACTGAAATTCCTTTTTTTAAAAAAAGCAACCCCAGTGAGTTATTAAACTGTGTTGAACTGAAACACACGAACTCATCTCCACATTTCGTTTCGTCCTTTTTATGTGGCATCCTCAACCGGCTCAAGGAAAGACAAAAGATTTTTCTATTTGGGATCTATTTACCCAAACAACTCCAAGAAAGACTCATTACAAAACATGTGATTTGAATTTCGTGGTTGCACAATGTTGAATTGAGATCCACAAATAGTAAATACAGAGACTCAGGCACAACACAGCTGAATTAAAAGCTCATGATTGGATGTTGTCTTTGTTTTAGATGTCAATTCTGTTCCCTGTAAACAACCAAATGTCAGCATAAGAGTTTCTCAGAATAAGTGCATTTGGTGCAGGCTAATAATGTAGATAAGCAAGAGGGGAAATCTTTAGAAATTGCAACCAACGAAAATGAGTTTTATTCCTGCTTCTTTTCTCCCAAATGTACAAGGTTTAGATATATGAAAATGCACATGGACACACATTAGAATAAAATAGAATTCTTTATTGCCCAAGTATGATTGGACACACAAGGAATTTGTCTTGATACATACACTCTCGGAGTACATAAAAGAAAAGATACATTCGTCAAGAATCATAAGGTACAACACTTAATGATAGTCATAGAGAAACAGTCAATATAAATCTTAAGGATACCAGCAACAAGATTACAATCATACAGTCATAAGTGGGAGGAAATGGGTGATATGAATTATGAGAAGATTAATAGTAGTGCAGACTTAGTAACTAGTTTGACAGTGTTGAGGGAATTATTTGTTTAGCAGAGTGATGGTGTACGGGAAAAAACTGTTCTTGTGTCTAGTTGTTCTGGTGTGCCATGCTCTATAGGAGGGTTGGAGTTGAAACAGTTGAAACATTAATGCAGGTAGTCCTCAAGACCATAACTGAGCCCAGAAATTTCTGTTGCTGAGCAAGGCATCTGTTAAATGATTTTTTCCCACTGTACGGCCTTTCTTGCTACAGTTGTTAAGTGAAACACTGCAACTGTTAAATTAGTAAGACGGTAGTTAGATATCTGGCTTTCCCATTGACCCTGCTTGTCAGATGGTCGCAAAAGGTGATCACATGACCCTGGGACACTGCAATGGTCATAAATACGAGTCAATTGCCGAGCATCTGAATTTTTATCAGGTGACCATGGGGATACAGCTACAGTTACTGTAAGTGTGAAAAACAGTCGTAAGTTCCTTCTCTCAGTGCCGTTGTAACTTCAAATGGTCACTAAATGCACTGTTGTAAATTGAGAACTACCTGTAATCATGTCCAGATGACACTCTTCCAGTCTCATAAGCCCAGTTATGTTATAAGTATAGCTTCCCTCCCTTTTCCTCCAGTTCTGAGAACTTCCTCTTTCAATTTCAATTCAACCGCAATGATTGTAAAAGGCACAATGATTGTGAAACAGGTTTCTTCTGGAAAGTATATCTTGAAAACTCACTTTCTACCACAATCAGAGCATGGGAATACAGCCCTTCCTGAAAAGGGAAAGGCAGAAATTGCTTCAAGAAGGCTTAAAAAAACAAAGGTATAAACCAGTGTCCATTCTTATTGTGAAGTGACTGGCATTATTTTTTAATAGGTTGTATCCATCGTATCTTTTGAGTTCATTTGCTTCATGGATAGAAACATCATTATACCAAAAAGAATTTTATCTCTACAGCAATGAATGAAAGCTTTGGGTTTTATGTGTTAAATATAAATTTATGTCTTAAGTATAAATTTAAGACATTCTTCGCTGGGCCGCTGTATCGGCCACCCACCCCCCACCCCCCCGGTTTTCCATCTTCCAGTTGTCATTTCCAATTGAGGGTTGTTCTACCGTCCATCAGGTGAGGGACTCTGGGCCTTGGGTTTGAAGAATGTGTTAAATTTATATTTACTGACAAAGAAATAGAGACTAGTATAGATCTATTTAGCTCTCCTCAGATAGCCATACCCTTCTGGGATTCGAACCCGGGCTACTTACTTATTAGGTAGATGTATTAACCTCTAAGCCATGGGTTCTCCTGGCTTTGTCAGCTATACCAGGGGAGAGATTAAGTGTTATTGTTTTTTAATCAGGACAACCTGCTCTACCCAAATATGCGACGGAGCATACTGCTTCCACTTTCGCCTTTCACCCCAATCCAGGAGCTTCCGCAGGCAGTTGCTTTCGCAACAAATATATATATTTGTCGGAAATATAAATTTAACACAAAAAATAGTTTGTTGCGGAAGCAACTGCCTGTGAAGGCTCCTGCATGGGGCTGAAAGGCGAAAGCGGAAGCAGTATGCTCCATCCCATATTTGGGTAGACCAGGTTGCCCTGATTTTAAAAAAACAAAACACTTTGGGTTTTATCTGTATCCTATCTGTCTGACCATAGCAGGAGTAGACAACACATCACCTGTGGACATCAAATCTCTAAACTGATGTCTACCAAGCTCCCTCCCCACCAGTAGTGGTGTTCTGTTCCCCTTCCCCACACAGGCAAACACATAACCAGGCACTCCTGCCAAGATTTTATTAAGCAATCAGACTAGAAACCCTTGCAAATAAGAGTTTTGGCAGTAAACTGCGAAATGCCTACCAAGTCAGTTTTCACTCACAGTCAGCAAGTGAGAGTTTCTCCTCAGTCCGGTTCAGTAGCAAAAAGTAGTCCATGAAGCAAGAGTTAGCCCAAGGTCCAATCGAAATATGCACAAGCCAGATTTCAGGTAACATGCTGTGACTCTCAGGTTTTTAACTTTGACCGTCATAAAGCCTGAAGAGCAATCACACCCACTTCTATTCCTGGTGGGGTGTGGCTCAGTGACTCAGCTCAATCTCTGGCCCTCCCATGCCTCTTTCGTTGCTGCGCACGCTTCTCCCTCCGACACTGCCTGGGATCAAGCCAGGATTCATCTTCCTCGCTCCCTATCTGTTGTTGTTCCAATATGCTTTCCTCCTGGCATATCTCAGGTGGGATGCAGATAACAACTGGTTTGGTGAGCATGTGCTTTGCACGCACACAGCACTGAAAATGGAGCACTAAGCACTAAGAAGCTCAGCTGCTTACTTTCCAAGTCAGCAACAATAAGTAGATGGCAACATGACGCTGTGAGTTTGATACCCATTCTAAGCCACTGGTTCTCAATCTGAGGTCTGCAGACTCCTTGGGGGCGGAGATGATGATACAAAGGTTTGCAGAAATGTTATGATTTAAATCATGAGCTAAGTCTTGGTGGACTGTGACCACAAAAAGGTCTTTAAAGGGAGTCCATGGTGAAGAAAAGGTTGAGAACACCCAAATGTGACAATGTATACACTATTTTAGATTATTTATCCCTGCCCACATATACGTGCAATGATGCAACAAAAGAGACAGGGTGTGCATTAGAAACTTGTTCCCAGGTCTTCCCACATACCTTGGGCTTCTGTAGATATTTTTTTTTATGTTACGCATAAGAGTTTGCAAGATGGTTGTAAACCCATTCAGCTGACTGCCTTTAAAAAAGCTTCCCATGGTCAGGAACAATGAAAACACAGCATGGGAAAACATTTAAGCACAAATGCATAAAGCTATTCCTTGACACGCGCAGAAGGGTCTCAATAGAAGAGAGTATTTGTAGCTCAGGTTTGAACTGTGGGGCTGTCTGAGCTTTGAAAGGTCTTCTGTGCTGTATAGACCAATGGTATTTACCAGGGGGCTTCATCATAGTAGAAAAATGAAACAACATGATACAGATTTTAAATGTGTTCTGGAATAGTTTCACAGGATTTTTTTCGGGGGGGGGGGAGGGGGGAGGACTTGCAACGTGTCACTCATTTTACTTTAACCAGCAGATATTTCTTGAAGTCAATGCATTGCAAACGGAACAACTTCTATTCCTTTATTCTTTCCTTTTCATTTTGAAAAATCACTGTTTCCCAAGCTAAATTGTGAACGAGGCTATGGGTCTTCTTTCCTCAATGTACATAATTAACATTCCCCACTTTTTTCATTCTCTCTTAATAACCTAAAGTCTTTAAAAAAAAAAAAAGACCTAAAAGTATTTTTTAAAAAATAGCATCTCAGCAGGGTTAAGAACAGCTATTAAACTATTTAGAATAATGATCAGTGGTGGGTTCCATTTACCTTCACTACCGGTTCGGAACTGTGAGCGTGCACTCTTGCTTGCTTTGCTCATACGTGGCGCTTCTGCGCAAAGCATCCGTGATGACATCCGGGCGGGTGGGCGGAGCCTACCACCACCTCCACTACCGGTTAGCCTGAACCGGGGTGAATCATTAGAAACCCAGCATTAATGATGATGTATTACACAATTCAAGCACTATCTGATTAGGCTTATCACACGTCATAAGGGCTTCATAAATATGGTAATACTACCACGGACTTTATAGAAAGTTCCTCAATGACATCATGGCAATAATTTGACATCTTATTTCATCCAACACTGGCCCCAGAAAAAAGCATCTAATGAGTTTTAAGGAATGTTTACTTCTCTATAAAATTTTGAGGCTGACTGAGCCCTTGATGGCTTTGTACAGTGTGCAAATAAAAAGATAGAGATCAATCATTCAAATTGGAAGAATACAACACCAACTATAACCTAAGGGGCTCCAACTCAAGGTCTGGGAAGACAACTAGGACTTTTAACAATTTCCTAAATGTCATAAGGGTGGGACCCACATCAATCTCCGGAGAATATTTTTCCAGAGGGCAGGGACTGTAATAGACTATATGTCTTCCTAAGCCTGTGACGGTGAACCTATGGCACGCGTGCTGGAAGTGGCATGCAGAGTCATCTCTCCAGGCAAGTGAGCAGTTGCCCGTTGCTCTTCCAGGTTCCGGCGCACCAGCCAGCTGGTCTTCATGCACGCAAGAGTGCCAGAAACCGGCAGAGCAGCTGCCTGGCACACATGCATGTGCCGGGTGGTTGCTCTTCCGGTTTCTGGCATGTGCATGCACACCGGCCATACCAGTTTCCGGCATACGTGCACGGGTGCACGTGCTCCGATTTTGGCACTTGGTGCTGAAAAAGTTCACCAACACTGTTCTAGGCCCTATAAGATGATACTCATTAATAGCGATAAGATAAATGTTGGTGGTCTGATCTTAAAAACTATGTAAGCCAAAATAGTTCAAATTCTTACTTGGATTAAAATTAACATTTAAGAACTATAAACATTTCATTGGTGGGAGTTGTATTTTGGTATAGGTGTTATTTCTGTTGGTGTAAATTTTAAGTCAGAAGATGGTTATTAGGTTAAGCTGAAAAGCTGAATATATGTGAGACTCATAAAGTATCCATCCAAGTAGCTGGAGGATCAGACTGACTTATTTTCAGCAGCAGAGCAATTGCAATGTGGAAGAGGCACCATGGAGAAGGGAAATATTGGACAATGGTTTATCAAAATGGTGCAACAGGCTGGAGCAGAACAAATAAAACCGAAAACAATCTGAGCTAATAAGGAAAAGGGACCCTAGTAGATAACAGAAGACCACTGTCGCAATGAATTGTTTATTGCCCCACTGCAATAAACTTGGAACTTCAACCAATATAGTTTGAAAAACCATTTCATTTTAAGCTGAATTTTATATTCTAGTCCAGTTTCTTTGAATGTACAAAATTCCATGGGCTGAACAGAAAAAAAATAGACAAAAAGACTAGAAATCGGTAACACTTGATGTTCAAAATGCAGACTTTTCCATCTTCCTTTCAATTCAAGGAAGAGTGTGAGAATTTTTTCTTCTCTTAGCAGGAGTATGGTTGGGTTAAATTAGGATGGGGTTGAAGGTATATAGGCTCTGCCTTCTTTGCATTGCCCTGGGCAATTAACTAAATGTTTAAAAGACTTTGGTCTTGTCTGCAATAAAGATTCTAATCTAGCTCAGCTGTGTCTGAGAATCTTCTGCCTAGTCAAGCTTAGTGCTGAATAATAGGCTGAATGTCTGCAAAGTTGACATTTATTACTATATCCTGTTGTGAAGACTGATAAATATGTTTCCTGAAAATGGAACAGAGAAGTAAAGAGGGCTGTCTCCATTTTGATTTTCTGTCTTCAGCAGTTTTATACCAGCCAACAGCATACATATAAAATTCTATGCCAAATTCTCAAACAATTGCCACTTAATCTCCCTTTTAAAAAGATAAAAGTAATTAACGCTTGAAATTAACTCCCACGTAACAAATTACATCGGTAAAAACAAACATCAGGATTATCTTAAAATGCACCTCAAGATATACAGCAAGAAAAAAGGGAACTTTTTTAAATGTACTATATAGTCTCTATGCTCAAAAAGCCGCTCAATACCAATTATTTAAAGTTTTCCAACTAGTCAAAAGAATGATTGTAATCTGAGATGTGCAAAAGGACTAGATTTTTTTTATTTAGCACTGTACATATCAGCAATTCATTTATTTTTTCCTCTGAAACACCTCAGCATCACCTGATGTTGTCTCTCAGGTTTTTTTTTCCTCATTTGAAATAGTAAGTAATTAACAAATTGTGGGGTTTAATAATTAAAAGGCATAGACAGGAAGTGAAACTTTAATCTTTTAAAACAGGCTTTAAAAAATAATGAATGTGTAGTTAAGCTTCCTTCCTCTTCAACTATAAATAAATGTTTCTTTTCTTGATCACTATACAGAAAACAGCTTCACTCTACCTTATCTTGGATGTAGCATATTTAATAAGACCTAGGTTCTTTTAAAATTTCCTATTTTCTCATAGTTAGCTAACAGATGAATGCTGTTTTTAGTTCATTCTATATGAAAGGTTATGATTTATTTATTTATTCATTCATTCATTCATTCATTCATTCATTCATTCATTCATTCTTTATTTGTTTGTTTGTTTGTTTGTTTGTTTGTTTGTTTGTTTAACATATTTCTTAGAATTCTCTTCATTGTCATGTCCTAATGGAAGAGAAGAACAAGGAGGAGGAACAGGAGGAGGGCCAACCAGGCTAGAAACAAAGACAAAGATATAATATTCAAACTCTCATTGCAATTTCACACAGAGTTCCAGTCAGAAGTGGAGGAAACATAATGAATTGGACATTTCATATGGCCCTTGGGGAGGGAAGGAGAGAGCTTGCCTGCCAACGGAAGTGTTATTAGGGATTCAGATGGCAGCAGACTCTCTTCTAAGCTACAGCAGAATCAATGCCCCAAAACCGTGCCAGCAGACACAAGGCACAAGATTAAACTGATGCAAGCAGCAGGGGGAGAAAAGCAGCAGCAATTCATCAAAAGTTTCAGAAAACTTTGGAGTTTACTACATTTGGGATTAAGACTGAATAAAGTTTGCATCTGTACTTTAAAATTGCAATTGCCACGCGGTTTTTACCCAGTTAGCACCTTTTACACAATTATCTATGTAATTCTTTGTTATTAGCAATCACTGTCAGGTCAATGATACACCTTTTTTAAAAAAAATTAAAATTAAAATTAAAAACAGTTCTGCTCCATTAAACCAGCAGTCCATCCACGCCAACTTTTTACTTTTCCACAAGAGTGAATGGATACCCAGAAATCAAACAGAAAAGACACTAATCCCTCTTTCCCATCTTTGATGCCAACAAATGGCCATTTCAGAATCTGGAAACACCCCAAGACTTGTTAGGTACTGATTGACTTGTTCTGTGTACTTGTTATTTGGCTGTTTCTCGTGACCTTTTGAGAAGATCGATTAGACTGAACTGAGAGAAAGCAAACGATTCAAAGCATATGCAATGAGTTCTGAAAATCTGTCTGAATCTGAATACAGCTGTCCATTGCACATATCAATATACCAGAATTGATCACTATATCAATATCTTTCGAAGTCATCCCCAAGCTAAGCAAAGCAGAGAGTGGGCCAGTTGAACCCCAAGTGGCAGAGAGTACCTCAGTTTAAAGGAAATCGCAAGAATGAATCTTTCTTTCCTCTTTCTTTCTTTCTTCTTTCTTTTTCTTTCCTTCTTTCCTTCCTTCCTTCTTTTTCTTTCTTTCTCTTTCATCTTCTCTTTCTTTCCTTTTCTTTCTTCCTTCCTTCCTTTCTTCCCTCCTTCCTCTTTCTTTCTTATCAAATTTACATGCTATCCATCTCTTCTCTTCTTCAATGCCATGTTCTAGAAATCTAAGATGCTAAACTAATATTATTTATTGAAGAATTGATAAAAAAAAATCCAAGAATGTGCCGAGATGGACAAATTAACGAAAGAGATCAAAGAAAAGGAAGATAGAGAATAGTGTATAATCTGGAACAAATAGTATAATTGGCTAGAGACTAGAAATAATGGATAATAAAAATAGGGGTGAAGTTGAAAATGGAAAGAACGAATATAATAATGTATAGAATGTATAAAATCAATATGATTGTTAAGAATGTAATTAATGAATGTATAACGTAATTAAAAGAGAAAGGGACAAAAAGGAAATGAATAGTATAAAGGGAATCAGGGGAGAATGTAAATATTAGAAGATGACCAACACGAAATAGCTGTAAAAAGAGAATATATACACACATATATATATATATATATATATATATATATATATATATATATATATATATATATATATATATATATATATATATATTTGTCTGTGTAAGTTTTCACGGGTATATATGTGTGTACAGGTGATATCTCGGGTTTCTTCCCGTGTAATTGCAAACATATCTTTGGAAGTATTGCAGCGACGTTTCGATGAAATCTCATTCATCATCTTCTGGCTGAATCTTAACACAAAGTGTAAGCCATAGGTCAAAGGTTCATCAGGAGACCTGTGTTGCCACCATTTCCAACATATCTTATCCATCAACCCGCATCCCAGCAACAGTGCTTCCACCCAATCAAAATACAACTACATCATCAGCCAATCAGAATAAAGCAGCACTGTCAACCAATCAGAATACACCTCTGCCTCCTTTTAAAGAGGGATATCAGTTAAGATCACACAGTTTGCCCATAGGCACCAAGCCGAGAACATCAGCCAGAAGATGATGAATGAGATTTCATCGAAACGTCGCTGCAATACTTCCAAAGATATGTTTGGAATTACACGGGAAGAAACCCGAGATATCACCTGTACACACACACACACACACACACACACACACACACACACACACACATACACATACACACACACACACACACATATATATATATATATATATATATATATATATATATATATATATATATATATATATATATATATATATATATATATGTTTTCTGAGGTTTTCGCGGGTGTTTGTATGTAGGTCTTTGGTTATTCGGGTCTTCTCCCGCGTAGAATTGGAAGTATCTTGGCGACGTTTCGACGAAGTCTCATTCGTCATCTTCAGGCTGGTGTTCTCTGTTTCGTTCTTCCAGGAGCAATGTGAGATTGCAGTTGACCCTTCCTTTTAACTACTAGTGGGGGTGGGAGCTGATTGGGTGGGAGCTTGTCTGTGTTCTGATTGGGTGAAGCCACAGGCACCACAGACAGAATAAGCAAAATCCTCCAGAAACATAACATCAAGACAGCATTCTGCACAAACCGAAAAATATCCACCATCCTGAGGAACCCCAAAGACAAAATTGAGTTAGAAAATCAAGGAGTATATGAAATCTCATGCACCGCCTGCCCCACCACATACATCGGACAAACAAACAGAAGAATAAGTGCACGCATTGAAGAACACAAAAACTCAGTCAGAAAAGAGGAACCAACTTCTTCCCTGGTCCAACATTTCAAAGCCACAGGACATGAAATTGACTTTAAAAAGACCAGAACTATCGCCAAAACTGAACACTTTAATGACAGAATAATCAGAGAAGCCATCGAGATAGAAAAACGCCCACACAGCATGAACAAACGAGACGATACCTCCCGCCTGCCAGCCATTTGGAAACCCGCCCTTATTGACAAACGAGTCCCTAACACGATGAATGACACCAGACCCACACTCACAAGACCCACACAGGATGTCACCACCACACATCCACGCAGAAAGCAGACTCAAACCCACACTGATAATGAGGCACGACCAAGGATCAGAAGCCAGACCGCAGCTGCATCATTAGCCACTTTTAACCCCTCCAATCCATACATGAATCAGACCAACACCCTCCATGAAAAGCCCTCAAGACCACAAACCCGAAGCCAAACAACAACGCACTTCACCAGCTCAAATCCCCCTGCAACCCAGACTAAGCCGAGCACAACCAAGCCCCCACCCAAACAGAACACACCCCCAGCCAATCAGAGCACAACCAACCCCCCATCCAATCAGAGCACAGCCAAGCCCCCCACCAATCAGAACACACCTCCACCCAATCAGAACACAGACAAGCTCCCACCCAATCAGCTCACACCCCCACTAGTAGTTAAAAGGAAGGGTCAGCTGCAATCTCACATTGCTCCTGGAAGAACGAAGCCGAGAACACCAGCCTGAAGATGACGAATGAGACTTCGTCGAAACATCGCCAAGATACTTCCAATTCTACGCGGGAGAAGACCCGAATAACCAAAGACCTATATATATATATATATATATATATATATATATATATATATATATATATATATATATATACACACATATACATATATATACACACACACACACACACATATATATATATACACACACACACACACACACACATATATATATATATATATGTTTTGTGTTTGTCATATTGTGTTATAATAAAAATAAATTTAAATAAATAATTTTTTACAAAATAAACTAATATTATTTAAATGTTCAATTAGAACCTTACCAACTTAACTCTCTCCAGAGTGACAGTATTCTGAAAAAAGTAATGAGTAGGAGAGAGGAAGAACTTAGTGCCAATAGTTGTTGCATCTTGGCACCTGTGCTACAAGCTTCTCTTTCCACCCTATCTTAGGGACCAAGGCACTGGCACTGTAATGCTGATGCCATCAAGGAGGTTTTAATAATCGTGGTGCACTCCTTCAATTTCCGGTAAAGAGAATCTGATTAAATGATGCCCCCAAGGTAATGCAGAAGATCTCCAGAGGAGCCACGATCCCCGAAAGCTTCCACCTGTGCTTTAAATTGTAAAGAGCGTGTTGTCAAAAGTTTAGAGCAAATCGACTTTTCCTTGTAGCAGAAACAAATAGTTGGGGGTTTTGCTCAAAGCGAAAAAAAGCATCTGCCACAGAAGTCTGTCGCCTGTTCCTAAACATTATTTACAGACTGCAAGGTGCAGCCACAGAAGAACGTAGGGGAGGGGGAGGAACCTTCTGTACTGCAGTTGTATTTTACTTCCACACTAATTTTAATTGTGTATTGAACAATATCGAACAGAAGGCTAATTAAGAGTCCTTGAAAGACTGTTCCTGTACATTTGTTTAATTTTGCTGAGGAAGACAGATTCTCTGGAAGCAGCCATATGAGAGAAAGTCCAGACACCACCACCATCAGTGACGCAAAATGCATTTCTCTGCAATGCTATAACTTCTCTTCTTTAATTCCTGAAGGATTTCCATTCATGGGAAGACTGAAAAGCCAGATCAGGAAACAACGATCGTGAAAGTGTTTTGACCCACCCCCCCTGCAAAAAAAGCAACCAATCAGACTTTTGCCCCATATGTTTGTTTGTGTATGTGTGTTGTACACTGCATAATTTCAGATTTCTATCAGAATATGTTTTTTTTTTAAAATTGATTTATATGCCGCCCTTCTCCGGAGACTCAGGGCGGCTTACAATGCGTTAAGCAATTTTTAATGA
This sequence comes from Masticophis lateralis, assembly GCA_030761175.1. Classification (NCBI taxonomy): domain Eukaryota; kingdom Metazoa; phylum Chordata; class Lepidosauria; order Squamata; family Colubridae; genus Masticophis; species Masticophis lateralis. The sequence continues at coordinate 18,914,213 of JAUDYJ010000003.1, read as the reverse complement.
TGCATGATTATTTGTCTTAGTTAAGTGCCTCAATTCAAATCCAAATTGTGTTCCAAAACTTAGCACAGCTATGGAAACTCGGCATTCTCACAGTCCAGTGATCAAAATTCAGGTGCATGTATTTACAATGACTGCAGTGTCCTGAGGCCATGTTATCAGCACTTGTGATCTTTCCAGTTGGCTTCTGAATAGCGAAGTCCATGGGGGAGACTGGGTTTGCTTAAGAATCACATGGTTAACAACTGCAGTGATTCACTTAACAACCATTGCAAAAATAGGTCATAAAGTCAATTATGACTCATTTAACTATCGCCTTGCTTAGAAATAGAAATTCTGGTCCCAATTGTAATAGGCTTCAAAACACTTTGGTAGGCTGTTTAGCAATAGCTAAATAGCATTCAGACTTATATGCTGCTTTACAGCCCTCCCAAAAGCGGTTTACAGAGTCAGTATATTGCCGCCAACAATCTGGGTCCTCATTTTACTGACCTTGTAAGTATAGAAGGCCTTGTTAGCCTTGAGCCAGTCAACTGTCAACCGGTGAGAATTGAATCACTGGAAGTTGGCAGAATTAGTCTGCAATGCTGCATTCTAACCACTGTGCCATCACGGCGAAAGATTAAACAGCCAAAAGATATTCATTTGTCTTCCGTACTTTCAGATACTTCTCTCAGGAAGGACTTTTTAGACATACAGTAAATCATAGAGAAACACAGAATTTGTTTGCAAAATATCCAGTTTAAATTCCTAGGAATATTTTTAGATGGTCAGACCATGAAGGATTCTTGCCCCCCAAATTCTCTTTCTTTAAATTTGAATAGACATGAAACAAAAAACTAGTCTGATAGAAGATATATTATATTATTCTCATATTCTTACAATCCCTATATACACAAAAATCATATCTAACGTTTTGGTTTTCTCACAGAACTTCCTAGCAATACAGTACAAAATTGAAATTGGCTCAAACAGAATGATTGACAGTTGGACAACTACTTACAAGTTACAGTGTAAAAATATTTCCAAATATTTTTCTGAAACACAATACAAATCTCAGCACCAAACCTTGAAATAACCATAGCCATGAATCCAGCCTTATTCTCTCCATTCCCATTATCTACATACTACTAAACCCCTTGACTATAATTAAACAAAACTGTGCATCATAGGGCAACAATTTTTGAACCATGGTAACTCAATATGCGCTAACTTGCAAAATATGTCCAAAATCCAGGACCCATGACTCCTGAGGGAATGAAATTTGAGGATATTGTGGGTGCTTCAATGCTACTGGCTGTTGCTGCACTGCTCTTGCAATGACCCAATCTTCATTTTAATATTCTGTGACAGTTTTCCAGACAGTCTAGTAATCCTTCATACCCTCCCCCACCCAGAAGTAGCCACTCAGTTGCAGGAAGGGAAGGGAAGGGAAGGGAAGGGAAGGGAAGGGAAGGGAAGGGAAGGGAAGGGAAGGGAAGGGAAGGGAAGAAGGGGTGAAATGCTACCAATTCAAACCAGTTCGGGCTAACCGGTAGTAATAAAAGCTACCAGTTCGTTTGAACTGGTAGTAAACAAATGCTACCAGTTCGTCTGAACTGGTATTTCTGACGATCAGCTGTGCCATGTGATTTATATTTGCTAGAAAGCAGGAAATCCTGCTTTCTAGTGCATCTAAATCGCCTAGCACAGCTGTTTCTACTTACTTTCTTAAGCCTCCTTCTTCTGCGCTGAGCGGTAGAGTTTGGTGCGCACTGCACATTCGTGCAGCATTCATTTGGCACTCACTGCATATGCGTGTGCAGTGAACCAGTGGCAAGCCTCAGAGGATTTCACCACAGAATGTAAGAGAAGGGAAATTTCTGATGCTCCTTACCAGAATCTCATAAGGAAACTCAGCAGGAAGCCAGTAGCAAGTTGGAATTCACTCACCCAGGATTTTTTAGATAAGGAAATATCTCTGAAATGATCACTCAAAGTGACACGCAATGTCTAGTCCTCCCTAGAAACCTAGCAGATTAGTCATTCCAAGCCAAGGAAAAAAATTATCATAGAGTCTAAGTTTTTTAGCCAGTTAGCTAGCATGCTACTATGCCCTGGTAAAAAATACAAGACGTTTAAGCCACTTTATATTGTAATAAGCAAATTATTACAAAATAAAACAATCTCATAGTCATTTTCCACAGCACTACCCACATTCTCTCTCTCTCTCTCTCTCTCTTTTGAGTAGATAATAAATAGATCCTTTTCATCTCTCTAGCAGTGAATAATATAATCAAACACTGCTGCAGGGGAAAAGAGGGTCTAAAGTATTGTTTGTACGAATAACTATAATCCAGTCTGATTTATATGAAACCAAAGGGGTGGGACAGAACAGGTCCCTCATTTGCAGACTTGTTTCAATTAATTTCTGCTTCACAGTTGCCCCAAACCCCTCCCCTACAACCTCATGAATTAACATAGATGTTCCAGGGATAAAGTGGAAGCACAGCCATAATACCACCGATTGCCTGCCACCAACTGATACGCTGTTACATAGAGGGCCTCCTCAGGGTGCCATCGGCCAAACAGTGTTGTCTGGCGACCCCCAGGGGGAGAATCTTCTCTGTGGAGGCCCCTATGGAACGAACTGCCCCCAGATAATCGAAAGATCCCTAACCTCTGCGCCTTCTGTCGTGCTCTGAAGACCTTTTTGTTCTATCAAGCCGGTCTGACGGGTCAATAATTTTTAAAGGGGTTTTTAAATGGTTTTTAGTTAGGGTTTTAATTGCGGCCAGACATTGAATCTTTTTAAATGGTTTTTAATTTTTGTCTTGTGATTGTTTTAGTATGGCTGTGCACCGCCCTGAGTCCTTCGGGAGAAAGGCAGTATAAAAATACAATAAAATAAATAAATAAAATAAATAATATTAAGGTTGCAGAAAATAAGCAAAACTGTACTGCAAAGACCCTAACCATGCAGAATATATTCTAATACAGGAATCGATAATAATCTAAAATTACTGTATTTTTCAGAGTATAAGACGCACCGGAGTATAAGATGCACCTTAGTTTTTGGGGCAGAAAATAGGTGGGGGGGGGGGAAATTCTGCGTACTAGGTATTCATCTGCCTAGCACCTTAGCCTGGTCAGCTTCAGCACATTAGTTCGGTCCCTGGTTTCGAGGTTGGGCCTGGTTGAGACTAAAAAACAGCTTCTAAAGCACAGCTGATTGTTGGAGGAGCAGCAATTAGAAAAGCAGGCAAAGCGCAGAAGATAGCTTCACTCACAAGCACCGTGTTGGGGCTGAAAAACAACTTCAAAAGCACAGCTGATCATTGGAGGGAGCTCCAGTGACTAAAGCAAGCAAAGCGCAGAAGAGGTAAGAGAAGGTAGCAGCTGTTCTGGGTAGTCATTTTGGGGACCATGCATCGCGTTTTCAGCCTCCAAACATGTCGCGTTTTCGGGCGGCGATTGGCAGCTATGTACTTTGGCAATCCCTGCAGCCTTGAAGAGCTCTCAAGCATTTGGAGGCTGAAAACGCAACGCGCAGAGCCCAAAAACACAAGCCACTGTCGGTAGCAATCTCTGCAGCCAAGAAAAGGACACACAGAGGCCAAAGTGCGAGGGCCAGTGGGTGGGTGGGGTTACATTCGGAGTATAAGACGTACCCAAATTTTCAACCTCTTTTAGGAGGGAAAAAAGTGCATCTTATACTCCGAAAAATATACTAATTGTATTAATTCAACAAAGATTAATCGTCTCGTTTAAGGTGTACAGAATAAGTTTGCATTAAGATAATTTTTTAAAAACAACATACAAGAAGCATGTCTAAAAATGACTTGTTTACAATATCTGTTTCATTTCAATGCACACTAATAATTAATGTCCGTGCAGTAATCATGTTTATGAATGAGTATAGCAGATGCGTAATGTGCTTGAACATTGTAAGTTGTGCCAAATTAACACAGCAAGTATCCTTAGGTCCAAATATAGATCTGGGGCTTTTTTTCCCTTCCCAGACACAACTTTATTGTTTCAGACAGTGATCCGGATAATATAAATATTATTTATTTATTTTAAATAATATTGTATTTCACAGAGAAGATATCTCCTGCACCCAAGATAAACAAAAGACAGGCAATCTATTAAATATATTCAGAAAAAAGCACTCATACATAGGACCATGAAATTTGAAACTAAACTCTTAATTTCTGATTATTTATATATATATATTTAGTCCTCAACTTCCAACAGTTCATTTAGTAACCGTTCGAAGTTACAATGGCCCTGAAAAAAGTGACTTATGACCATTTTTTCACACTTATGACCACTGCAGCATCCCCATGGTCACGTGATTTACATTTGGATGCTTGACAACTAACTCACATTTATGACGGTTACAGAATCCCAGAGTCACGTGACAAGCAAAGTCAATGGGGAAACCAGATTCACTTAACAACCATGCTACTAGTTTAAGAACTGCAGTGATTCACTTAAAACAAGCATGGCAAGAAAAGTCAAAATGGGGCTAAACTCACTTAACTAATTTCTCACTTAGCAACATAAATTTTGGGCTCAATTATGTCCGTAAGTTGAGGACTGCCTCTACAGGCAGTTCCCGATTTACAAATGAGATCCATTTCTAAGTCTCTCTAAATTAAATTTGTATGCAAGTCGGAACATTTATTTAGTATCAGTCAACACAGTGGTCTAACTTAAAATGGCAGATGGCATTCTCCTTCCTCAAGCTGAGAACACGTTGAAGCTGCGCAATGATCTTGTGAGCATGCATTCGTTATTTATTATTTAACTCAACTTTTTAAAATAATAAGCATTATTGCAATCTGTCAGTAAGTATAGGTGATCTGTAGGCTGGATGTTCTTAACTTGGGGACTGCCTCTAGTTCAGTAATTAAAATTAACAGAAAAGGTTGCACATTGTTCACTCAATATTGAAAAGTTAGATCCTGGAAGCCAATTCTAGGACCAATTCTATTTTGATGGCGCCTGGTTGGAAAAACTGGAAATGCACATGAAATCTCATTATTTTATGAGATGATTTTGAAAAATACTTTAAAAATTTGAATGCCGAGCCCTCTCTCAAAACACACATATAATTTACTCAAATGTTGCTCAAAGTCTTTTAAGGGTAATCAAGTTTATAACAGCCTTGCCAAGTTTCCAAACCAGCAAATTTAATTTTGTCCAAAAGTTTGTTTTTACACCCCAAATCCAGGGGTTAAATCCAGCAGGTTCTGACAGGTTCTGGAGAACCAGTAGCGGAAATTTTGAGTAGTTCGGAGAACCGGCAAATACCACCTCTGGCTGGCCCCAGAGTAGGGTGGGAATGGAGATTTTGCAATATCCTTCCCCCAGGAGTGGGGAGGGAATGGGATTTTTGCAGTATCTTTCCCCTGCCACGCCCACCAAGCCACGCCCACAGAACCGGTAGTAAAAAAATTGGATTTCACCACTACCCAAATCTATTTTTTCCCCCAGCCTTTCCTGGGCCATCATATCTGGTGAATGAGTCGTGCCAAGTCTGATGCATCTCAATTTGAGCAATATTGAATACGTATGTCCAGTATTTCAAAATGTGCCGTTTTTTCCCCAATCAGCCTTAATTTAAAAAAAAAAATCTTGATGATTTGCACTGTTATATGAATAATTTCATAGCGACCATCACATATTTTGCCCTATAATTGTTCAAGTAGTAAAAGAAAAGCTATAGATTTCTGCAGAATTAAGTCTTTTTCAGCAAGCACTCGGAGCTGGGCCATTTAAACATATACAAGATGTTGAAGCAGATGGGTTGGATTCCTCAAAGCAAACTAGACATGTAAGAGAACTTTGAAGATTTGTATAAAGGAATGATGGGAATTGGTAGCACTCTGTGTCGCTTGATGATAAATGTCACCATCCTTGATTATCAACGCTACTGAAAGGCATTAATGGGTCACAGAACAGCAGGAAGGCAGAGGGTGGTCTTGATGAAATATTACATTATAGAAATAACTATTCAGTGAGGAATGGAATATTACATTGATTTTTCACTCCAGTGGAAGCTGCAGACTCTCTAAAGGGGCAAAAGAGTTGAAGCAGAACATTTGCAGGCTGGTACTAGACCAATCTGACGGGGTTAATGCAGAATATAGTTATTCTACTATTAAAAGGTAAAGGTTCCCCTTGCACATATGTGCTAGTCATTCCCGACTCTAGGGGGTGGCGCTCATCTCTGTTTCAAAGCCAAAGAGCCATAGCTGTCCAAAGACGTCTCCGTGGTCATGTGGCCGGCATGACTAAATGCCAAAGGCACATGGAACGCTGTTACCTTCCCACCAAATGTGGTCCCTATTTTTCTACTTGCATTTTTTAAGTGCTTTCGAACTGCTAGGTTGGTAGAAGCTGGGAGAAGTAATGGGAGCTCACCCAGTTACGCGGCACTACTGATTCGAACCGTTGAACTGCTGACCTTTTGATCGACAAGCTTAGCGTCTTAACCATTGAGCCACCGCATCCTTACTACTGTTCTACTGTTCTACCGTTCTACTGTTATGCTTGTGCAATTGCTGTTGTGGTGTGAATCAATAAGTGGATGCAGCTGCAATCTGTGGTCTTTCCGTGTCTGCTAAACCACAAACGGTTTAGAGAAATGGCCCAAGATGACTTACCTGGCATGAGCAACACATATCTAAGCTTTACTTCATCTAATGTCCAACCAAAATCTATCCCTATACATCTACGCATCTAATCCTAATTTCTTATTGGCCTGATTTCTAATCAATAGCCTGTCTTATGATTGTTTACAAATTTGGGTTTTCTCTTCAGGTTGCTTGTGTTGGACTTGCATTTCCAAGAGGGAGGGAGGGAGGGAGAGAGAGAGACTTTGCAATCTTAGAACACAACTACAGAATCATTGATCATTCAATACCCATCCTCCTTTGAAACTGTGTTTGATAAGTCTTATTTCCATCAGAATCTTAACCTTTCAGATAGAAAAACTAATTTCAAAGTCAGCTTACTGAGTCATTATATCTCATGAACCTAAACCAGAGCTTCACTGAGTACCGACCTATGCATCTGTAAACAGTGAATACATTTGAACCAAGGTTAAACACTTAAAAGAACCATTCATTAGAATAAGAAGACGTAATCCAATGCTAAAACCTGTCCCATTGAAACCAACGGGACTAAGAAAAACAAAATTACCTAAGGTTAAGCACTTTCCACTGATTTCAAAGAGAAAGACTAAAACATGGGTTTCTTTCTTGAGCTGAAAAGATTATTTAAAGCGCTGAACTAATGGGAATTAATAATCCTTGGATTCTCTTGAAAACGCTTTTATGTCCCACTCCGAGTGATCTTTTTTTTTCTTCTGAAAGGAAAATGTTCATGTTTAAATTAATTTATTTCATGTTAGATGCAATAAGGTTTTGAGAAGAGCACTCAACTGCACTTCAATATACTATGTAGGATAAAAGCATGTCAGAAGGGCAAGAAATTTCCCACCGCATATTTAAAGATTAGAATGAGGAAATATAACCTATGATTGCAAACAATACAATAATATGGTCCCATAAACCTGGAACAAAAGAAGTAAGCAATCTACCTTGCCCAGACATGCTCTGAACATTTGCAGAACATATAATCTACTAAATTAGAGATTAACAGCCAGCTGGCTACAGTTTAAATTTGAGAAATTGTATTGAGTTTCTCAAATTTAAACTGTAGCCTGCTGGCTGCTGATCTCTTCCCCTTTCCTGTGTTGATAATCTCAGTCAAATACAAATGCAGAGAGTTTATCCAATAGTGTTTGATAAAATGGATATACTTAATACAGGTAGGCCTTGATTAGTGGAGGTACTGAATCCCATGAAATAGTCACATCATTTGAATTCACACTACTTGAAGTGATATTTCTGTTTCCATAGAGTAATTAGTTGCAGCTCAACAGAAATAGGCAATAAACGTTAACACATTTTTGTGTAATTAATGAAAAATTACACTGATGGATTGTTTGTTTGTTTGTTTAATATTATTATTTACTTAATTACTTATTTACTTATTTATTTACTTATTTAATTTATATCGCCATCTATTCATACATGGCGGCTTAAAAAGGATAAAAAGAATATACTTCTCATTTAAATTTATGGTTAGTAAAATAACAAATTATAGAAAGCAATTTTTTAAAAAAAAAGTTATCACTGATGTTCCAACAACTCATCCTATTTTAGCATATCGATGACCATGTTCATGCTGTTCATTTACGTCAGTTTTGCTCTATTGTAAAAAACTCTTCTTTTTGAAATTTGTACCTTTTTTTTTCAGATGGACCCTTCATTTTCTCCATTTTGCACATAGGAAGATTAGCTGTTTCTAAAACCACAACTGAGCATGTGCTAGATTCAACTGCATACCCATTAGACTCTCATTAAATGAATTTTGGGCTGCATTAAACATGACCTGGTATCCCTTTAAAAATTGCACTAAATCGAATATTGTAATTTTTTTTTTTGAACTCACTCTAATCATAACCTACTTGGCAATCAAAATATGTGATAATCGCTCTGTAGGTCCTCCATGTATGTTATTTAGGCATTTTTATTATTTCTATCCTACTCTTTTTGCTCACCCTGTGTACAAATTGTCTAACAATTAAAAGTAAAATAAAGGAATTTATTTTTTTTAAAACAAAAATAATATAAATTAAGTCAAAAGGAAAAGTCTTGGCTAAAGAAGACTTTACAAGCAGAAAAGACATCTCCCACAATATTTCCAGAACAAGACTTAATATTAGCAAAAAAAATGGTAGTCATTAAACTTGTTCCTCGATCTGAAAAATAGTAATAAACAAATAGAATGGAAGAGATGAAAACACAGCTAGCTCTTTATTTTTGAAACTTCATATCATCTCACTGTTGACTTCTAGAGGGAAAGCGCTGTTATGATTTTACCTATGGTGTGCCTTTTTTCATATCGACAAAAACAAATCTCAGCAACATATATATAGGAATTAAACAACTGCCTATCCACACCAAGTCTGTTACACCTGTAAGGTAATTATTATTTTAATATCATATTATATTTGAATGCCACCTAGATTGTTTTTAATGTTCAGAGGTATATAGATATTGGATATTAAAAAACCAAGAGTATTAAAGGGCAAAACATTTAATTTATTTACTTCAATATCTTATTTACATATTTATGTCTACCACATGAAATCAAATGGATTCGAGGTGGCTTATGAAGCTTACATATAAAACACAATGCCGGAACAGCATATAATTAAAATAGTAAATCCAATCTAATTCTCCAGTTTAAATTTAATAGTAAAATTAATGAGCTAAAATTTATTGAATATGGCACTGCTGTTTATTGAATATGACACTGCTGGGATAGCCATGTTTTCATCTGCTTCCAGAATGCCACGAGGGTGAGGATACCCCTTACCTCAAGGGGCTATTCCAGAGGAGAGTTGATACAAAGACAGGATGTTCTCAGACCCCCTCATACCATATTTCCTGGCTGGAGTGTGGGTGGGAAAATTTAATAAAGTGCCTAAGGTGCTCCATCACTTGAGGTTTCTAAGAAGAGATTGGGCAGCCATTTGTCTGGAATGGTATAGGGTTGCCTGCTTAAAAAGGGGGTTGGATTAGAAGACCTTCAAGGTCCCCTGAGGTCCAATTCTGCTATTCCATTAATTGTTTGGTACTATAGGCAGAAATTATCGGGGGAAAAGATTTCCCTAAGATATCCAGGTGCCACACCATCTAGGCCTTCACAGGTAGTGATCAACATCTAGAATTGTTCTCAAGATCCTACTGGTAACCAAGACTTCTTTCACAGCAGATATGTAACATTGCAGGATTGCAATTGACCACCAACAGCCACATGTCACTGCATACTGGAACAGCTGAAAATAATGTAGAGATGACAAGGGCATGTGTAACTATTTCAACATATCCTATTTCAGGTAAAACCACCTTTGATACATCACCTGAAGCTCTGCAAAAGTTGGTGCAGTCCTGAAATCATCCAGGCTCTAAACCAACAGCCATTCTGTCTTATTTCGCTTGAATCTGAACCTGTTTTTCCCCATCCAAATTTTGACAGTCTTCACACTATTTGCTGAAGTTCTAAATAATTTCTAGTATCAGGGAAAGAGGAGGGAAGAAATGAAGAGATGTGGTGGGGATTGTTGTGAAAATCTAAAATAATGCCTTTACTTAAGTTTCAGTACAATTACAATAATCTATGCAGTTGAAAACATTACATAGGAATTCTGAATCCAAGAAGGCTCTCCTCATGTTCAAAATAAGTTTTTCCCAATATGGTAACCCATGGATGAGTTGAATTAAGAGGATGTTAAGTAGAAAAGAGTTACCATATTTTTTGGAGTATAAGATGCACCTTTTTCCCCCTAAAAAAGAGGGTGAAAATCTGGGTGCGTCTTATACTTCGAATGGAGCCCTGCCCAGCTTCTCAAACGGAGGTTTTACAGGCTGAAAAAAACATCAGAAAAGAAGCTTCAAAAAAGAAGCCCCCAATCAGAGCTTCAGAAAAAAAGCCCCCAAACTGAGCTTCAGAGGCTTTTTTTCTGAAGCTCTGTTTCGGAGGCTTTCAGAGGCAAGGGGAAAAAAAAAAAGCAAGGCACAGAGCTCACAACCAAGGAACCTGTTGCTAAAATTCACCTCTGGGAACAGCTGATTGGAGGTATTCCGGGAGGCCGATCCACCTGTCAATCAGTTTTTTTTCTAATTTTCCTCCCAAAAAACTAAGGTGCGTCTTATACTCGGATGCGTCTTATACTCCGAAAAATATGGTAGTACAATCTCAGCCCTTCCCTTTGAACCATTAAGTCAATGGGGCTAAAAAGATAATAGAACTCATCCTTGTCTCCCTAAACTCTTTTTCTTCTTCAAATACATGAAGCAGGCTAGAATATGTCCCATACCCTAGTCTATTCTTAGAAATACACGGAAGCTTCCCCCAAGTAACACCATCTACACCAGGGGTGTCAAATTGGTGGACCGTGGGTCAGATGCATCACACGCAGGCCACGCCCACCCCAGCTCTGTGAAGGGGGAAAACATCGCAAAACATCACATGAAAGAAATGTGACATGCAGAGTTTGACACCTGTGATCTACATCTTGCACAGCTGTCAGGCAAAAGCAACTAGAACCAGTCATGAAGAATTTCAACAGAAGTTTTATAACTAATCAACTATGTTACAAGAATCTTACCAGACTGAATGCATTCCCTTGGGACTGCCAAGATAAGGATTCAAGGATTCTGGAAGAGATCCAGCCTGAACCCTTTACTGCAGTGCAAAGACTCTAAACTCAGATCTTTCTTGACAACTCCCTCCAGTCTAGCTGGAGATTTCACCTCAACAATACATGACCATTTTAAGACATATACTTAACTGATCCATATAAACATTACACACTTGCTACCATGTACTTACAGCATACTAAAAAGTAGAGACATCACTCTGCCAACAAAAGTGTGTATAATCAAGTTGCAATGTATGGCTGTAAAAGTTGGACCATAAGGAAGGCTGAGCACCAAAGAATTGAGGCCTTTGAACTATGGTGCTGGAGAAGACTCCTGCGAGTCCCTTGGACTGCAAGGCGATCAAATCAGTCAGTCCTAGAGAAGATCAACCCTGACTGCTCTTTAGAAGGTCAGATCCTGAAGATGAAACTCAAAGACTTTGGCCACCTAATGAGAAGGAAGGACTCCCTGAAGAAGAGCCTAAGCTAGGAAAGATGGGGGGCAAAAGAAGAAGGGGATGACAGCGAATGAGGTGGCTTGATGGAGTCACTGAAACAGTCGGTGTGAGTTTAAATAGACCCCAGGGGCTGGTAGAGGACAGAAAGAACTGGAGGAATGTTGTCCATGGGGCATGACTTTGCAATTAACAACATACCATGTACTTCTTTTATTCTACAAAAATGTCTTGATTGCCCTTAAATAAAACCATCAAGAAAGAGGAGCTAACCCCTCCCAATGCCTACATAGATACGTCCTTAAGAACTTTTGGCAACAAGCATTTAGCATTAGCAAAAGAATTTAGGCTTATATACCACCACGTACTACTTTACAAAACTCTTTGGGTGGTTTACAATTTAGAAGCATTATATGCATATTTCCCCCAATAATCTGGGTTCACATTTATTGACCTCAGAAGGATGGAAGGCTGAAACTATAATAGTTTGTTGTTACCTTCCATTAGGATGTTTTTTCTTTCTTTTTTTAATTTTCCAGAATAGACCACAGCTTTTAGTTTCCCTATGCATCTCCATCCAGGCCTCACCTACTTAATTCTGAATCCCAAAACCACATAGCAATAAGTGTGCAGTTAAATTAATGCTAAAACAAGCTCAGATTTCATATCTGCACCAGGTTGGCCAATACCTGGTTAAAAACAGAAAAAAACATGCTGGAAAGGCATTCCAATCTAGTGTCTGAATAACACTTTTGAAGTGTGAATTACCCAAGAGACCAACCTGACCTCAATGGACAATATGCAATAATTCTGTATCAGTTTTTTGTTTGTTCAAAATCTGTTGGAAAAAAAAATAATGCGCGCAGCACCTGAGGCCTGATGAATTGGCATTAATGGATTCACTGTTAATCATACTTGGCAGATAATGTCTGTTTCTTTCCAAAAAGCTCAAAATTTCTCCCTCGGCTTCTAAATGTTTATGCATGTGATCTATTATACTTTAATGCATCGGTTTTTTTGACAGTACTGGTTCCCGCTGGCTTTAGCGTTGAAAGAAAAGTAGGTTTTATGTCTACACGTGGGAGTGCAAGAAACAAACAAAAGAACTAAGATTTATCCGACTACCAACACATCACTGTGTAAGAAACACTTCCATTAAATCTTGTATTCATTTTCATTCTGGTGAAAAAGCTTCTCTGTTTTTTGTTAGGTTCCCAGATACTCTTCAAAATGTTTTATGTGTTTTTCATCTAAGCCATGAACATATTCAAGGAAAGTCATGCAAAAGCCTCTAAAGTAGGACCTTTATTGATTAGTCATTGACCGTATCAAGAAAAAAATGGCAATCAGCCCCAACAAAATAGAATAAAACAAGCTAAAATGAAGTAAGATGTGATAAAAGATAAAGGTAAGATAAAGAGATATACAATAGAGTACAATAAAAACACAATACAAAAGTGTAAAATAAGACTAGTACTACATACTAATGTGCATTTAAATCAGGGGTGTCAAACTCAAGGCCCAGGGGCTGGATCCAGCACATGGAGTGCTTAGATCTGGCCCACAGGGCCACCCTGGAAACAGTGAAGGACTGGCCTGCATGCCTCTGCCAGTGACAATAGAGTTCGGGAGGGCTGCGTGGGGCCCTCCCGAGTTCCATTATTGGTGGCAGAGGGTTGCGGGAGGCCATCACAACTGAAAACGGAGCTCAGGAGGACCACACGTGGCACTCGCAAGCTCTGTTTTTGCTGGAGGAGGGTTACAGAAGGCTGTCACAGCCGAAACAGAGCTTGGGAGTCCGTTTTCAGTGGCAGGGCGCTAGGGCCCCCATAGGGGCCCTGACACAAGTGATATCAAGCTGGCCACGCCTACCCTGTCCCTCCAAGGTCAAACACAGCCCTGATGCGGCCCTCAATTAAATCGAGTTTGACACCCCTGAATTAGATGAAGGCTTTACTTATATGCCTGGTCCACCATACCCATGTTCTCTCTGAGTATGACAAGTTGGCTGGAGAATTCTGGGAATTAACATTGCCAAGGCTGAGAAACACTGCTCAAAAGCTACAGCCTACATTTTTAAATATAGGTATTCCTCAGCTTACGACCACAACCGAGCTCAAAATTTATGTTGCTAAGTGAGACAATTATTAAGTGAGTTTTGCCCCATTTTATGACTTTTCTTGCCACAGTTGTTAAGTGAATCACTGTGGTTGTTAAGTTAGTAACATGGCTGTTACGTGTATCCAGTTTCCCATTGACTTTGTTTGTCAGAAGGTTGCAAAAGATGATCACAAGACCCCGGGACAATGCAAAAGGTCATAAATATGAATCAGTTACTAAATATCTAAATTTTGATCATGTGACCATAGAGATGCTGCAACGGTTGTAAATATGCAAAATGATCATAAGCAGGAGTGAAATCCAGCAGATTCTGACAGGTTCTGGAGAACTGGTAGCGGAAATTTTGAGCAGTTTGGTGAACTGGTAGCGGAAATTTTGAGTAGTTCAGAGAACTGGCAAATACCACCTCTGGCTGACCTCAGAGTGGGTGGGAATGGAGATTTTGCAATATCCTCCTCCTGCCATGCCCACCAAGCCACACCTAAGCCACACCACACCCACCAAGCCGGTAGCAAAAAAAAAAAAAAATGGATTTCACCACTGGTCATAAGTCACTTTTTTTCAGTGCTGTTGTAACTTTGAATGGTCACTAAAGAAACTGCTGTTAAGTCGAGGACTATCCGCACACTTCTCAAGACCTACTCTTCGCTTTGTTCCTGGTCGCATTTTTTTAATTAGAGATCAAAATGATCTGTATATTTTACCAAGTGTTGAGCAATTGAAGAATTTCTACACATGTGGCTACAACGCAGATGGAACACAGAGACAACTTTGTACTGAGCCGGAATTTCCACTCCAAGCCACAGAAGATCTTCTCAGAGAAATGGCATTCAGCACATAAACATCAGCTGAGCAAATTTGTACTGCAAACCAAACCAATTACAAATTTTTGGCACCCCAATCGTATGCTAGGAAGGTAGAGGCTCACCACAAAGTGAAGGCTGAGACATGGAGACATAACATACATGGAAGTTTACTGAGGTTTCACAGACCTCATCACTTCCACAATTGCTAAATGACTCTTATTGTGATGGTTATGGGATTTATTCCAGAGAAAAACTGGCCTTTTCTTGGCAACCATCAGTTCTATCCCCACAGATTTTTTTTTAAATATCATTGTTCAGCTCTAGAAAAACTCCTTGGCCCTGCTAGTAGGACTTGTTACATCCCAAACAAATGAAATATTTGCATATGTACCGTATTTCCCCGAAATATAATCTTATATTTTTTGAACCCCGAAATAAGCGCTTGGCTTTATTTGGGGGGCTGGGTCTTATTTTGGGGCGCGTGGAGCAAGATAGGGCTCCTCTTGCCATTTTACCTGATTTCCAGCTCTACATTTAAATATTTTTGGGGAGGGCTTATTTTCGGGGAGAGGCTTATTTTAGCGCATGCGCTCAAAAGCCCGATTGGGCTTATTATCAAGGGATGTCTTATTTTCAGGGAAAGTGGGTATAAACTGGATTCTTTTACGAACACAGTATTACCCTTCTTAGTTAACTGAATATATTCCATACTGAATTTCTACTCTAGAGATCCACAATTAAGTTTTCAAATTAATTGCAGCAAATACTTAAGAAACTTTAAGGACCTGCAGTTCAGGATCACTTTAAACAATTTGGATTGCTGAAAAATTTCCCTAAGTGCTGCCTTGGTTTTATTTGCCTAATGTTCTGACCTAGGTTTCCCGGCAGCACAAAGCCGAATCCTCGTCCTGATAAACCCCTTCCTCTCCCACCGTCTTTCAAGATAGTTCACAATTACCGACCTTTATCAGGCTTGAAGAGTGACCGGGACGGTATCTTTCAGACCTCGCAATACTTGGCAAGAATGCAGTAATGAACTAATTGTCTCCTGCAAACTCCCCTTTCGCTCCTCTTCTATTCCCTCTGGATGGGGCCATTCATTGTCCACCTGTGGCCTTACTCCCAAGTTGACCCTTGTTCTTTAGCTGTTCCCTTCATCTGGCAATTCTGCGCATGCGCACACTGGGAACAGGCTCCAGGTGTTTGTCTGCCTCACTGATGTCTGATTCCAAAGGCAGCTGGTAACCGGCATACAGCTCTGGCCTCTTCTCTGCCACTGACGCAGAGCTCTCATCAGAGCCTTCCCCACCCTCCAGGACTGGCCCATGTTCCTCCCTAACCTCCTCACTGTCCGAATCTGTTGCCTAATCCGCTAGCTGCTGACAGGCCACAACAACTAATTATTTATTTTTATTAAGAATGAATTAACTGAAGTAAAAAAAATTGGCCACATTGGGTGTTACCAACAATGGTAACAATTCTAACACTTACAACACACTTTTATTAATTTGACTGCTAATGAATTAAAACTACCCTCATCTTTGGCCACTGAAGTATTAGGTGGTCATATAAATACAATACCATTATATAATGAGCTACATGAGTGGCTAATATTTTTAAAATGTGTTAATACATTCTTTCATTAGCCTCACTGATTCGCCTTACCACTCCCTTGTGTGAAAATCCTGATTTAATAATTCACTATATATATTTTTTTCTTGCTGTTTTTCTACTTATACAACTTTATACAGTGGTACCTTGGTTCCGGAATTCACAATGTGAACCAAAAATGATGAGTACCAAACAAATTTTTCTCATAAGAAATATTGTAAAAAAAACAATTACTGTATTTTTCAGACTATAAGACGCACTAGAGTAAAAGACGCATCTTAGTTTTGGGGGGGAAAATAAGAAAAAAGCTGTTTGGCGGGTGGATGGCCTTCCAGAATACCCCAGTCAGCTGTTTTCAGAAGTGAACTTTAGCAACTGGTTCGTTGGTTGTGAGCTCTGTGCCTTGCTTTTTTTTCAGCCTCTGAAACCTCCCTTTAAAAGGCCCTTTTCAGCTTCTGAAACCTCCATTTCAGAGGCTGGGCAAGACTACATTCGGTATATAAAACACACCCAAATTTTCACCCTCTTTTAGGGGTGAGGGGGAAAGGTGCATCTTATACTCTGAAAAATACGGTAATGCATTCCAAAATCAAAGTCAATGCACATTTTAAGGCAATATGTAAAAGGATAGAGTTGTATGTCATTGCATGAGAAATAAACCTAACATTTAATAAATACTTAGATTAAATAAAGCAAAAATTTCACTTTACCTGTATTGATGAGGGAGGGAAAATGCAAAAATACACAAAATGACTATGGAAGCTAAGATAAGACTGCAAGGAGATGTGTATAGAGCTCCCACGTGACTAACACATCTTCCTCTGTTTTGGCTGGAAAAGGGTAGCGAGTCATGAGGCAACCTACACAACAAGGTCTAGTTTGCACATAAGTAACAAGGAGAAGGACAAAACTTTTCTCGTCAAAATGCATTGAGTACCAAATTTGATGGGTTTCTTAGCAGTTGTGTACTGAGGTATCACTGTATCTTCCTTTTGCCCTATTTTTTCCCCTTATTCCTATCAAATACTTTTTTTTCCCAGAGATGATACATTCTGCTAAGGAAACTTTCTACAGAAAATCAGATTTTTTTTCCTAACACCTTCCTTGATGAGGAGAGTTGTATCACTTCCAGTGTATTGGGGTGAATGAGAGCAAGCTTCTTTTTATTCATGGGACAGGGATGGGTTGATGGCCTTCAAGTCAATCTTGGCACTCAGCAACTGCCTGGATAAGTTCATGCAGTTTTCTTGGCAACAATTTTGGAAGTCATTTACCACAGTCTTCTTAAGCTGCGAGAGAATGACTGACCCAAGGTCATTCAGCTGGCTTTGTGCCTAAAACAGGACTAGATATCACAGTGTTCTGGTTTCTACTCTGGTGCTTTTAACCATTATTCCAAACTGGTTCTCTTCTGTAATCTTAAACTCCATTTTTCAAGGTCATAAAGGAAATTAATTCCACATAACTTCTAAACATTGATATGTGTGATGAGTAATAATTGGCCTGAAGAATCTTTCTTTACTAATCATACAGTATGTTTCATTGCTTGTACATCTATATTACAGACTTAAATTTACTTTCATTATTATACTTCCTCCTCAAATATTCCTGGAAATTGCAATTTTATGTCAGCTGCAAATTTTAATAAGAATTATCAAAATACTAAGAACCGTCCTGACTTATGTGTAACCTATAAAGCCTCTTCAAGGGTCTGAAGCATTCAATTGGTTGCCAGGAAAGGAAAATACCTATCTGCATGAAAAACAGAGCAGATATGGCTGTTGGGAGAAATGTGAAGACCATTGAACATATACAGAGTACGGAATTTATTAAAGAAAAATGAAGATAATGACATTTATTCATCTGGTATCAGTGTGATCTGTAAATTTCCCCATGTTTTGAGTAAGGGAAAATACAGCAACATGGAATAAATGTGACATTTAGGGCTGAAAAAGGAGGATAATTAATAACAAATGGCAAAATTTTCCATGGAGAATACATTTGCATATATCATCTCCTCTTTAACTCTTTTTCAGATAACTACAGTCCCTGTAGCTAGTCAAATTCTTGTTCTCTCCATAAATCTCCCTGAAGCTGTTCTAGGATATAGATTCTGAACCAAAATATTATATTCTTAAAAACTCTGTCAAGGACTGACCTCTCAAAAGTTAGAAGAATTCCTTAAGAAATAACCATATATATTGTAACTCCTTACTATATCATACTGGCAATGCAAATCCCTATTTTTACCAGCTGGTGAGAAAAATAAGAGAGATAACTAATAGATCTTACCAAAATCAAACATATGACCATGATATACTGGTATATTTAACATGTGCACCAATTAAAGACGTTCTAAAAACTACCCAACCAACATTGAAATAACCAGTTATCTACATAAAAGTTTTGTATGGTAAAACTTCACTGATAATTACATATGTAATGTTAGACCTTATACAATCTACAGGTATTACAAAATGGATATGTACTCCAAATGAGGTGTAACTTTTATGATTCTCTAAGCAATTTTGTAGTAATCTGT
Organism: Masticophis lateralis; assembly: GCA_030761175.1. Lineage (NCBI taxonomy): Eukaryota > Metazoa > Chordata > Lepidosauria > Squamata > Colubridae > Masticophis > Masticophis lateralis. The sequence continues at coordinate 18,895,415 of JAUDYJ010000003.1, read as the reverse complement.
TAGAACCCATTAGTATAGTAGTATAGTATGTATTTTGCTTAGTATGTAATCCAAAGCCACAAAGGGTTAAGTACTGAGTTATATGGACAGAAGTAGGCCATAGAAATGTATTCATCTGTTAGAAGTAAGACAAAGGGAAACAGGAAAAATAGAACGGGATGACTACAAATTTGTAGTAATGAAATATATAGATGGCCTTGGGATAGAAGGCCAAGAGATGATACCCAAGAAACAGTCACAAAAGGAAGGAGCCCCTAGTCCCTTACCTGTCGGAGAAAGAAACTTTGGAAGAACCCACCCTAATTGATCAAGCAGTTAAAAATGGTGTTGGGAAGTTAGTACTTTCCGTTAATATAACCTTACACTGCAGTAGAGTTAGCTCATCTAGTTGTGACCTGCAATTTTCCAAATTCAGGACACTTGAATTATAAGAACACCAATTCAAGATGGGAGTCCAGGAAAGCCTGAAAGATAAAATCAGTTTGGAAATATAATCTTCTGTTTAACAGAATTGGTGGGTTCTCTTCATAGGATGTGTTCAAGCACAAATGAACAGCCATTTATCCAGAAACTATTTAAACTAGATCCCTGAACTGAATAAGAATTGAACTTGGTAGCCTAACAGAACCACCTAATCCTAAAGTTCTGAAATGCTGAAGGTTATATCCTAATCTATGAAAAAGGTAATGTAAATTTAAAATTTTTAATGAAACTCTCTTTTAGCTTTGTTTTTAATTGTGAATGTTGTCCCTCACCTATTTCCCCCCCTATATTTTTGCCATATGTCTCCCCCTCCCTCACCTATGTCCCCTCTATATTTTTACCATATGGGAGGGAGGGAGGGAGGGAGGGAGGGAGAGAGAGAGAGAGAGAGAGAGAGAGAGAGAGAGAGAGAGAGAGAGAGAGAATCTATTTAAAGACCACATTTTCAAGATTAAGCAGAGAGATCATTCCAATGAGAATCCACCCCAAGTGTATAATCTCTGAGATGGTTTAAATATCTGATTAAAATAATCCATATTTTTCCAGTGTATATTGGTTAACCATTCTTGTCTTTCATCACATTGTATAATAGAAACTTTGTGTTTTCAACATGGCTGAGGAAAATTTATTGACACATTTCAGTTTAAAAAAAAACATTTAGGAACTGAGAAATTCAAATATCACTTTGTCCTGTACTTTCAAAGGAGCTACAACAGCTAACACATGATTTTCTCAGCGCCTTTGATAAATATTTTTCATCCAAAAGACACAGGGTCAGCAATAATTTTTTTCTCAGGCGCTCTTTAAAAGCAGGAGGAAGCATTTGAACATTATACGCCTCTGGATGTGGATGCATCCATTTCAAAATACAAAGATATTTTGCAAGAATTAGCCTTTGATGGATATCTCCTTTTTATCTATTTATTTTGTAATCCAATTGGGAAAAGCACTGGAGTAGACAGCAGACACTCCCATCATGAAATGAAAATGACGAATTTATTTTAGCATCCATAAACACCCTTGCCTTAAATAGATGATTTTTCAGTTCCACACCTTTGGGCTTTTTTCCAGTTGTCAACTTCTCACTTCAAAAGGTTATTTTCCATCATAAAATATTTATATTATCCAATGCAAGGAGAGCAAATTCACCCACTCTTTCACAACATACTCTTTTTGACATCTTCCTCTGAAGCTCTCTTCCAAATAGCCAGCCCACCCACATATATAAGTGTTTCAATGGCTGAATAATGGGTACTGATGATTGTTAAAATTTTATAGAGATTAGCATTCACCAACTAACTGTAAACTTGCTTCGCTTTCTGTGGTGAATTTCAACAATGAATTCATTGGAAGACCAGCAACTCTGCTATCCAAGGACTCTGGTGTAGGAAGATTCACTGTGCAGGTTTCCAAGACAAGATTGGAATGTATCAATTTGAAATCCTGAATATAACAGACTGATTGGGACTCAATGGTTTATTTATTTAGCGTATGGTATATCGTAACATGGGCTAGCAAAATATATTAACATTTCAACTAGATTAGTAAAACACAATAAACTATAAAGGTTAAAATCAGTGTCAATGATTCAAACAAGGAATCACCAACTTTAAAAATGCAGATTTTGAATGTTGAACTTTATTTACTTATTAAATAAATGTATATGTCTGCCCAACTGACACATAGGTGACTCCAGATGTCTTACAATATTTAAAAACCCACCACGTAAAAACTCATAAACCCTCCAACTCAGCCCACCCTACCCATGGCAGCAGCAACACAAACAAATCAACCACTTGATGAGCTCCATTTCCAATCATGGTCCCAGTGACACAACCACATTTTTAGGGCCTTTTGGAAAATCAACAGGGTTGGGGGCCAACTGTACCTTGGGGGGAATAATATTCCATAAAGAAGGGGCCACCACTGAGAAGGTCCTTTTTTGTGGTCCCACCAGGTGTATACTCCTAATTGATGGGTTCTGTAACATAACACACTTTTCCATCTTGATGGGTCAGGTGGATGTAATAAGGAAAAAGAAGTCATATCTTCTCCTCCACAAAGAGTTACCATAGGGAATTATATCCGATCCTAGAAGACTGATTTCCCAGAAGATTATTTCACCATCTCTAGCCTCTCTCTGTGTGTATAGTTTTTGTGTTTTTTTCTGTACACATGAATGTTCTTCTCCAAAGATAATTAGATTGATTAACAAAGATAATCCTACGTTCTATCATCAAAGGAAAAGTAGATGGCTCAAGAAAAATTCTTAGAAATAAAGATATGTCAGCCTGGTGCTTTGCTCTGGAGTGTATCTGCTTCCTATTTTTTTAATTTAAACCTCTTGTTAGTGTAAAAAAATAATAATAATACAGGGCACCAAACAAAATATCTATGAACAGAGAGATGTCCACAACTACCAAATTGGGAGCTCTAGCACTAGAATAACCTAGATCTATACATTTATTCTTGTGTATCAGTATTCCATATTGCAACCAGTCAGGCGAGTTTGGCCATCTCAAAACTAAGCCAAGATGATAATTTTCTATGACTAGATGGTTCAACTCTTGATGACTTCTTGGACACAAATATACAGGGTCTTTTTTGGCAACAATACAGAAAGTGGTTTGATATTGTCTTCTTCCAAGATGCTTTCCCAATTTCCTAATTTAATTTATCACCCCGGGCTTCCCTGTTTGGTTTCCAATCCAAGGAATACTCGGATCAACCCTTCTAAGTTTTTTCAAGATCAGTCAAAGATGCCTAATTATTCCCTTCTACTGTTTCAGCCAATATCTGCAGAAACAGCCATATACTTCACAAATTTAGCTCTTGCCTTCAGCAGTTTTAAAAGGGAATTTTTTTGGGGGGGAGGGGTGTCACTGAAAATTATGCATATAAAAATTATAGATATTTAAAGCAGCCATTAACTTATCTGGGTTAAGCAGATTTAATACAGATTCTCTGGATTGAGGTAAGCAAGGTTTGTTCTAAACGGTTGTTTATATATAATCTAAATATCCCTGAAGTAAACAGATGTGGCAGAATGCGAGATTACTTTCCCCCACCCTGGTGCCCTTGAGATATATTAGGAAACACAACTCCCAGACATCTTCTTCAGCATATCTAGAAACTACCAGGTTGGGATCATGTTGTAGAACATTTAGTTCTTATTGTGGGACATAAAGGCCGTTGTGTCTGATCCAAAAGCATTTTCAATCACATTGCCAAGACAGTTTAGTTACCCTTTCTCTATCTGTGTCTTTCCAATCTGTTCCCATTTAACCATGGATCCTGTGCTCCATAACCATTTCTGCTTTGGCTACCAGAGAGAACATCCTCGTCACTTCTCGCCTGGACTATTGTAATGCTCTCTACATGGGGCTCCCCTTGGGATGCACCCGGAGGCTCCAACTGGTGCAGAATGCAGCCGCGCAGGGGATTATGGGAGCGACAGGGCGCTCCCATGTGACACCTCTCCTGCGAGAGCTGCATTGGCTTCCGGGTGCGCGTCAAGGTGTTGGTAATCATCTTTAAAGTGCTCCATGGCTTAGGACCAGGGTACTTACGGGACCGCCTTCTGCCACCAATTGCCTCCCATCAGCCGGTTCGCTCCCACAGAGAGGGCCTCCTCAGGGTGCCGTCAGCCAGACAATGTCGGTTGGCGACCCCCAGGGGGAGAGCCTTCTCTGTGGTAGCTCCCACCCTCTGGAACGACCTTCCTCCAGAGTTGCGAACAGTCTCTGACCTCCGGACTTTTCGTCGGGCCTTAAAAACATATTTTTTTCAGCTTGCCGGCTTGCCTTGATCCCTGTAAAATTTTTTAGAATTTTTAGAGTTTTGATATTAATTTTAAATTGAATTGTTTTAACTATCGGCCAAATTTATATTAGTTGTTTTTAAAATTTTAACTTTTGTGTATCTTGTTTTTTATCTGGCTGTTCACCGCCCTGAGTCTGCAAGGAGAAGGGCGGTATATAAATCTAATAAAATCAAAATCAAATCAAACAACTTGACAGTTGTTGATTCTTCCTTATTTGTTCTGGATGGTCTTGTGTTTTGAAACAAGGACCGTTGTGGGGACAGTGGTGTCCCACTTTCCACAAGTTGTAGGGATGAGAGAGAAGCCCATGACTAGGATATCCCAAAGGTGCTTTTTCATGAGGCAATTGGACTTTCTGTTTTTTTCTTAGGAAGACGTTTCGCTTCTCATCCAAGAAGCTTCTTCAGCTGACTCAATGGTGGGGAATGGAAGGATTTATATTCCTTGCATTTGCATTCAACAGATGGGGAGGGATATGACATCATCTATCTCCAGTCTACAACACGGTCCTTTCAGTGGTTCCAAGAAGACTCCAACCCATTTGCACTACTCAGGTGACCCTGAGCACACAGATAAAACTCCAAGTGGCCTCAACAATGCTCTGAAGAGAATACAAATGACCCGCTGTCTGCAAGGAGTATAAATCCTTCCATTCCCCACCATCCAGTCAGAGCTGAAGAAGCTTCTTGGATGAGAAGTGAAACGTCTTCAAAGGAAAAAAAAAACAGAAAGTCCAGTTGCCTCTTGAAAAAGCACCTTTGGGACAACCATGATCTGGATGACTGAGAATCTCCATAGGTATCACTACAATGGTAGGAAAGAAGTCTGAAAATGTCAACAAATAGTCCTTGACTTATGACCACAGTAGAGACTAAATTTTCTGTTGATAAGCTAGACAGTTGCTAAGTGAATTGCACCCCATTTTACAGCCTTTTAAGTGAATCACTGCAGTTGTTAAATGGGTCATCAAGTTGTTAAGTGAATCTGGCTTCCCCACTGAATTTGCTTATCGGAACACAGCTGGGAAGGTTATAAATGGCAATCACATAACTTTGGGACAGTGCAACTGTCATAAACATATGCCCATTCCCAAACCCTCAAATTTAAATCACATGACCCTGGGGAATGCTTCAATGGTCGTAAATGTTAAAACCAGTCATAAGTCACTTTTTCAGTGCCATTGTAAATGGTCACTAAACAAATGGTTGTATGTCAAACAAACATTCATAAACCTATAATCATAAATCTCTACCGTATTGTTATGAAATGTACAGAGAACAGCATGCTAGTCTTGGATCACAGACCTTAAAAAGACAGTGCTGTAATAATTAAACATTGCAATTAAGTATTTTATGAAAGGGTCCCAGGAGACAATTATACTTGTAGAAAACCCATACTAGTTAAGAAAATGGTTATTTAGAGGCAAGACTAGTTAAATTTAAAAAAATAATAACCTAGTGTTAAATGTGATTTTAATGTCCTCTTATCTCCCATTATGTTAGTGCTTTTTTGAAAAAGTAGATTATTGGAATTACGTTAACTCCTTGTTTGCCTTCCTAAGGTCTTTAGTTTTCACATCTTAACAGAGCTACTCCTGTTGACATGTCTTGTGCACCTATTTTGTAGGTGTTTTTGTCTTATGACAAGATAATCAGTAGAAAGCAGATAATTACTCTATAGAGTGGTGCTTAAACTGCTTCTTGATCCAGAATAAATGCCTATAAAAACTGTGATTGCAAACAGCTTGATACCTTGAGAACAGATTGTTACAAAACTTGGATCCATCAACCAAGCTGCCCTTAACTAGATTGTGCATCTCCCTACCAGGCAAAAATTGTCTAAAGTTTTGCTTCTTTGCTATCATCTCGTATTTACCATTTCAGAAAAACATCTATAACATGACAGCTGTTTCATCAAATGGATCTTCCTGTGGAAGAAATAAATCAGCATACACATGCCGAAACGAGAAGAAGCTTCCTATCAACTCGGTTCATTGGCTTCTCCATAGTCACGACATTCTTACCTCATGAAATGATCAACGATATTTTAAAAATTAATCTGTTCATAAAAGATTTTGAAGGATTGAAAATACATCAACATTATTGTGGCCTGTCAGCAGTCTGTGCAGATTGTAGCTGATTCTGACAACAAGGAGGCTGGTGTGGTGCTGCACCAGCAGCCTGTGCAGCTGGCGCTCGAGTCGGACAATGAGGAGGCTGGAGAAGATGTGGTGCCAGAGGCAGGGATTCAGCCAGGGCCTTCAGAACCTCCAGAAGCTCCTTTAAGTGAAGAGGATGAAGAAGAGGAGCCTCTTCTCAATGCACAGGCGGGCAGAGCTGCCAAAAGGCAGGAGTGGCTCCTCAGGAGGAGGTTTCCTCAAGAGTAAGGCTTGGGATTAATTGACCACTCCCTTAGCCTATTTAAGGAGGAATGCCGCTTGCAGCAAGCTGTAGGGAACAACTTTAGTTCAATCTCCTTTGCATCTGGATTCGCTGCAAAATTGTTTCTGGGCTTTCTGCCAACTCTAGTAAGATTGTGATTACCTTATCTTAGAATTCTGGTAGGCTGTTAAGACAGTTTATTAACAGCTTTTGGTTGATAAAGACTAAGTTATTTAAGTAAAATAAGATAGAGTGTATAGTGTTTGTGTGTATTGCGTTCTTTGGGGTCTGTAGCTGGGGCAGAACAAACATGAAGAACAGATCTGCAAGTCCTAGACAAAAATCTCACCAAAAGAAAAGACTTTCCCAAACTGCCCAGGAACTGAGACTTAGACATGACCGGTCAAGCCCAATAAATCAGGATCATACACTAATTTGAAGTTCAAAAGATTTATTGTTAAGCCTGTACACAAGAATCTAGTCAACTAACATTCAATACTAAATTGCTGCAAGATAGGAGTCAACAGAATTCAAGACGGGGTTTGACTTAGACCATTTGTGGAAACTTGGCTATTCTAGGTTGATGACTTGCTTAACTCCAGTCCCCAACTTGCCTGTTCTTCTCTTACATAACTCAATGGATACAATGTGCTAAACTCTGCATTAACAAACCATGCTTTCAAACAAAAAAACAAACACCCATCTCCTCCCACTTATGACTATGTGGCTGTAACTTTGTTGCTTGGATCCTTATGATTTATATTGATATTATTTCCTGATTGCTTATTTGTACCCTATGACTATCATTAAGTGTTATACCTTATGATTCTTGATGAATGTATCTTTTCTTTTATGTACACTGAGAGTGTATGCACCAAGACAAATTCCTTGTGTGTCCAATCACACTTGGCCAATAAAAAAATCTGTTCTGTTCTGTTCTGTTCTGTTCTGTTCTGTTCTGTTCTGTTCTGTTCTGTTCTGTTCTGTTCTGTTCTGTTCTATTCTATTCTATTCTATTCTATTCTATTCTATTCTATTCTATTCTATTCTATTCTATTCTATTCTATTCTATTCTATTCTATTCTATTCTATTCTATTCATGAACATATTTCAGCCTACTGTCCTTAGTTCACAAAACTGGCACATTCAACGGTTGAGTATTCTGATCAAGGCAGGGTAGGCGTGGCTAAGAAAAATTAACTTGGTCTCCAAGCAGAGAATCAGGAGTATTACCCAATCCTGGATGATCTTCCCCGTCACAATGGAGAACAGGCACATTTAACGGTTGAGTGTTCTGATCACCACTCACCTGAACTATTGTAAAATACTCCATATGGGACTTTGGAAATGCCTCAGAAACTGCCGCTTCTAGACAGCTGGCAGTTGGAGAATGAGAAAAATGAAGGAAAACATCTATAAAGTTCTTCCCTTCCCTCACATTCTGCAGCCAGTCAAAACTGCATTACTCCACCAAGATTTCACTCTGACTTCAGCTGAGTGTGGCAATTTATCTTGGACTTGTTTCCATAATGTTTTCATGTCTTAACAAGCTTTTTTATTTTTCCATTTATAAATCCAACAAATTTACATACTTTCATACATATATGTGTGGGTATGTGGGTGTGTATAAAAAAATCAACAAGTGAACAAATATGTTGACCCAAAGTTTATCCAACTCCATTTTACACTATAAGTATTCTCCCAGCATGGAACACAATAGGGATCAGAAAATTTAATTGGTTGTTAATTAGTAGAGTCGTTAAGCAAGACATTATGCAATCGCAATTAATTTTACAACCCTTTTTGCCACGGTCATTAAGCAAATCACTGGGGTTGTTAAATAAATCATGCAGTTCCCCATTGACTTAGCTTATCAGAAGCTGGCAGAGAAGGTCTCAAACAGTGATCACATGGGAATGCTATGGTAGTTGTATATGAAAGAACTATTCAGCACCATTACTTTGAATGGTTGCTAAATTCTCTGTGGGCGCGCCCACCCTCTGGAATCAACTTCCTTTGGAGCTCCAGTTGGCTCCTGACCTTCGCACCTTCCACCGTGAATTAAAAACTTGATTATTCAAGTTCCCCGGCCTGGACTGATGGGGTTTTTATGGGGTTTTTAAATTTTATTCGGTTTAACTAGGTATTTTAACTCCGTACAATGGTTTTGTGGATTTTATTGTTGTGAGCTGCCCTGAATCCTTTGGCGATAGGGTGGCATATAAGCTAAATAAAATAAATAAAATAAAAATAAATAAATGAATAGTTATAAGTCGAGGATTATCTGTACAGTGATACCTTGGTACACAATTGCTTTGAAACTCATCAAATTTGGTACTCAATGCATTTTGATGCAAAAATTTTGTCCCAGTACTCAGCGCTTGTTTGGTACTCAACACACAAGCTAGAACTTGTCGTGTCAATTGCCTTGTGATTCACTATACATTATTCCTTGTGGGGAAAAACTGTTTGGTACTCATTGCATCTCCTGGAATCAATTAACGATGAGTACCCAGGTACCACTGTAGAATGTTGCAGAAATATGGATAGAAAGATGGCAACATGCAATGCAGAAAAACTAGAATCAGGATAAAAATAGTGAAGAAAATAACAATACCCTCTCCCCCAAAATATGGATAAAAATCTGATTGCAGAAGAAAGAGCAGAACCACTAGAATTAGATGAAATCAAGGAAGGAAAATTGAGCAAGGCACTTTTTCCTCTTTATTAACACTAAATTTGTAGACTGACGTTTTGACAGCAGCAAGCTTGAAAATGGGAAACTAAATGTGTGTGTGTATGCGCACACATGTGCATAAAAGTAGCTAAGGAGTGTCAATGTGCACCTGGAGGTAATAATGAAATCAGAAAAAAATCAGTGATCTGAATGTACAGATGAACTGGATTTTGTAGAAGGAAAAGTGATACAGAGACAAAGAGTATGATTTTTGTATCTGGATCTATCTCTGTTTTGTTCTCAACGTGAAGACTAATCACTAGTCTTTAGTACCCCACAACGTCCCTTTTGTAAACTAGACATTTGATGGTCCTACTACTGCTCATCTAATTTTTGCTTCAAACGTTTCAAGAAACTTGTTCAAATAGCTCTTTACCATATGTCTCCTTTCTTCATTGAACCTCAGAACTTCATAAGTTTTATATTTAAAATATATGTTTCCGTTTATCCTTGCTGCAATAGTTTGAGACTGGTTTGCTTAGAGATTGTAGCTCTTTGAAGGCTATCCAGAGAGTTGTGCAGAGGTCAACAATAAATCCAGAAGCAATCTGCTTTACCCAATCTAACGTAATATTAGTTTGCTTCCTGTTAAATCTATCTCCCTGCATCTGTCAGATGGCCATCAACAACACTGTCACAGAATGACACAGAACAAAGCCTACCTAAGCATGAATTTCACCTGCAAGGTGTATCCGAAGTTAATCAAACACTGACATCTAGGTGGATGAAAGAAAAATTTCCACTAAAAATTTACAAAATAGATGCAAAATGATCGGCAACAGCCCTTAAGAGTCAACATTTGTACTGTACTCGATTATGATTTATAAAGATCAGAGCAACTTCATCAACATCTTAGCAGCAAAGTCGTCTAACCAACCTGCTTTCTTACATCAAAATGCCTTAATGAGATAGAGAAAATTATTATTTTATAGTCTTTTATTCAACTGACAATAATGGAAATATATTTAACTTGGATATGTTGAGATATAGTTTGGTGGGTCTGTTTTCTATTCCAATTTGGGCAAGCATTCAGAACTGAGCATCAGATGCTTTGGCATTCACTTTCAATTACATGGGTTTTATGCTCATTTGTAGATAAATTGGCTGTCCAGGAAGCAGGCTGCCACAGAGGATACTTAAAGAATTTCAAAAGAGGTGGAATACACAGAGAGGGGGGGAAATCCTTAAATACCTATGTGTCAAGTTTTTGGATTATGCCAACAAGAACAGGAAAACATGTTTCATTATAACAATAGAGATGGTGTATCCCAGAGTTTGTTTCCAAATAGTGAGATATTTCTTGAAACCTAACCAGAACAAACAATTAAAAGCAAAGCAATCTCATCACACTTGACATATATTTGGTTCTCTTCCATGATATTAAAAGGCCAGACTATCTGGGTTTTTTTAACCTACAGAAGATGTTGCAAACATTCCTTTCCCCACAGCAGTCAATGCACTCAAGCCAATGAGGAAGCAACATTATTCACCATTCTCATGCCATTCAGAGGAACTGGAAACCCTAGGATTACAAGTTGTTAATATGGAAAAATGCCCCCAAAGCTTTCCCATAGGAGGTGCATAAAGCAAATTGGGCAACATGCCCGACAGCTGGAAAATGGACGTTGTCTTACCTGAACGTCCCTTTTCTGGGCGCTGCGTACACTATCCAGGAATGGGTTAACCTTCAGCCCTTGGCAGCGAACTGAGTGCTTAATTTAAAAGTTTCCCCTCCCGGCTCCCTAGCCACACCCCCGTTCCCATGATCCCCAGTCGAACGAAGATGCGGCAAACGGAATATTTATGCAGAATAACACAACTTTATTGAATACAACTCGTAACTGATGCAGATAACAAGACCAACAAGGTCAACGGCAGGAAGCTAAGAACAGGGTGGGTCTGGATAGTGTACGCAGCGCCCAGAAAAGGGACGTTCAGGTAAGACAACGTCCATTTTCCTGTGCGCTGCTCCCACTATCCAGGAATGGGATATACCCAAGCTTAATCCCCACGGGCGGGATGCTGACTGCCCCCGGAGGGCCCCTCAATTACCACCTGCTGCAGAACCCTACGTCCAAAGGAGGCTTCTGCTGAACTGTACTCGTCAATTTTGTAGTGGCGAATGAAGGGGGTGAGCGAGGACCAAGTTGCCGCCCTGCAAATATCAGCTATGGACGCCTGGGTGGCCCAGGCTGCTGAAGTGGCGGCACTGCGCGTGGAATGAGGAAATATCCTTGTTGGAATTGGAGTGGCCTCCAGTTCGTAAGCCAGAGAAATACACGCCTTGATCCACCGGCTGACAGTGGAGGCGGAGATTTTCAGGCCCATGGCAGATGGGTGAAAGGACACCAGGAGCGCTTCTGTTCGCCGAAAGGATGCCGTCCGTCTAATGTAAGTGCGCAGAGCCCGCCGAACGTCGAGGGTGTGCCAGCGTTCCTCCTGGGGGTTGCGTGGTGAAGGGCAGAAATCCGGGAGGATGAGCTCCTGAGCCCGATGAAACCAGGAGTTCACCTTCGGAATGAAGGCCGGGTCCAAGCGCAGGATTACGGAGGAATCTCGAAATATGCAGAGGTCCCTGCGGACTGACAAGGCCGCCAACTCGGAAACTCGCCTGGCGGATGTGATGGCCAGGAGAAAGGTGACTTTAAGGGATAAGAGTCTGAGCGACGCTGATCCCAGTGGTTCAAATGGCGGGCCCGTCAGAGCCCGGAGGACCAGAGGTAAGTCCCAAGATGGATAGCGATGTACGGTGGGTGGGCGCACATTAGTGGCACCCTGCAGAAAGATCTTTATACGTGGGTGTTGAGAGAGGGTTTGGTATGGAGGACAAGAGAGTACTGAAGACAAGGCCGCCGTCTGACGCCTTAGCGTGGCTGGAGCCAGGCCCTTAGTTAAGCCTGCGTGCAAGAACAGCAGGATGTCCCGGATTGTGGCCGATGTGGGATCCGTGTGCTGTCGAGAACACTCGCGGCAGAACGCCTGCCAGGTCGCCTCATAAATGCGGGCTGTTGAGGGGCGCCTGGCTGCTTGCATAATGTCTACGACACAGTCTGGTAAGTTGTCCTTTTTTAGGATGACCCTTTCAAGTGCCAGACGGCTAATTGCAGCCACTGGGGGTCTGGATGAGTGACCGCCCCCTGGCAGAGGATTAGACGATGCGGGGGGATCACCCATGGCTGGGCCACTGACAGAGCCACGAGGTCGGCGTACCACGGCCTCCGGGGCCAGTTGGGAGCCACCAGAAGGAGGTCGGCCTGTTCCGCCAAGAGTTTTCTGATGAGGCGTGGTAACAGGGGAATTGGTGGAAAGGCATACAACAGGCCCCTGGGCCACCTGCAGCGAAGAGCGTCGTGGTCCTCCGCCCGTGGTGATGGGTATCGAGACACGAAGCGAGGTAACTGGGCGTTGGCCGCTGTCGCGAAGAGGTCCACCGCTGGGGTTCCGAAGCGTGCTGAGAGCTCCCGGAACAGGCGTGGATGAAGCTGCCATTCTGACTGGTCTATTGTCTCGCGACTGAGCCAGTCCGCCCTGACGTTGGTCGCCCCTGATATGTGATCTGCTCTGATCGATATCAGATGTCTCTCCACCCAGCTGAATAGCGTCTCGGCCTCTAGCATCAGGGGACGGGACCTTGTGCCCCCCTCTCTGTTGATGTGGGCCTTGGCCGAGATGTTGTCTGTCCGTATCAGGACATGTCTCCCCTGCACCTCGGACTGGAGTTGTTGCAGGGCCAGGCGGATCGCACGGAGCTCCAGCAGGTTGATGCTGCTGTGTTGTTCCTTGCGGGACCACTGACCTTGTGCCACTAGTTGGCCGAGATGAGCTCCCCAGCCCCTCAGGCTCGCGTCGGTGGTAAGGATTACTCTGTCTGGCTCCAGGAAGGTGGAGCCCCTGTGAAGGGATGTCAGCGTCCACCACTTGAGGGACTGCCGGACTTGAGGGGTTAGGCGTACCTTGTGGTTGGAGTTGGTCGACCCTGACCTCTGGAACGGAAGGAGGAACCATTGAAGGGGCCTCGAATGTCTGCGTGCCCACGGTACGATACCGAAGCAGGAGACCATCTTCCCCAGGAGGCTCGAGAGGTGGAGTAGGGGGATCTTCTTCGTCCCCTGGATCTGCTGTAACTGGGTATGGATGCTTTGTGCTCTGTCCGGAGAGAGGAAGACATACCCGCTGATGGAGTCTATGACGGCTCCCAGATGTTGGAGTCTGGTGGTTGGATGGAGCTGGCTCTTTTCGAAATTGATGGTGAAGCCGTGGGCCTGGAAGGCTTTCACCACCCGGTTCATGTCTGAAATGGCTTGGTCCTGCGAGGAGGACAGGACCAGAATATCGTCCAGGTAGCAGAGGACTCTGATCGGGACAGCTCGAAGCCTGGCTGCTACTACGGCTACCAGTTTGGTGAAGGTCCGTGGGGCCGATGAAAGCCCGAACGGCATCGCCTTGTACTGGTAGTGGTGACCCGCATATTCGAATCTGAGGAATTTGCGGTGGTCTGGGTGAATGGGCACGTGGAGATAGGCTTCCCGGAGGTCTACGGATTGCAGGAAGTCGCCCTGCCTCACTCCCGCCAGAATGGACTTGAGGGAGTGCATCTTGAACCTGTGGTATTTGACTGACAGGTTCAAACGCTTCAGGTTCAGGATGGCTCTCCAACCCCCGGAGTTCTTGGGTACCAGGAAGAGGGTTGAGTAGAACCCTAACCTCTGCTGAGTTGTTGGTACCGGTTCTATCGCATTGACCTCCAGGAGGTGCAAGATCTCCTGTGACATGAGGAGCTGTAACTCCTTGGAGCTTGGGATGGGGCAACGGACAAAGCGCTGGGGCGGCCGCCCTATAAATTCTATGGATAAGCCCGAGGAAATTGTGCGGTTCACCCAGGTATCCGAAGTTGACAGGGCCCACTGGCGCTGAAAGAGGAGGAGTCTTCCACCGATGGAGCCCCGGGGGGGCGAGTCACTTGCCCCTTCTGGTGTTCTTATATCCAGTTCCACGGGAGCCCCTCTTAGGATGTTGGTGTCTTCCTCTATCTCTAAACTGGTTCCTCTCCTGGAACCTGTCCCCTCCCTGGTAGGACGAGCGTTGAAATGAGGACCCCCTGGATCCTGCGCCGGCCCGAAAGGGCTGCTGGGGATAAGGTGTATACCTCCGCTCCTGGCGCCGGTGGAGGGATGGGAGGATTTTCCTTTTATCTTTGCCCTCCACCAACAGAGGGTCCAGCGCCTGGCCAAAGAGGTCAGGAGCCTTGTATGGGGCAGCCACCAGCTTCCATTTCGCTTTAAGGTCTGCCTTCCAGGGGCGGATCCAGAATAGCCTCCTGGCAGTGGTGTTGGCTGCTAAGGCCCTAGAGGCAAACTTGGCGGAATTCAGGGACCCATCTGCTATATATTCTGTGGCTGCTATAATTTTATTGATATCATGTTGCAGTCTAGCATCCTCCGCCGGGAGCTTCTCCTGCAATTGTCGCAGCCAGATGAGGGACGCCCTACTAAAAAAGGACGTGGCCGTTGCTGATTTCACTGCCCAGGCGGCTGCCTGGTGGGTCTTTCGGAAGGTCCCCTCCATCCTTTTCTCCTCCGCCTTGAGGGCATCCAACGGGTCGGTGGAAACCATTGAGGAGGAAAGGAGCGCTTGCACCGGTTGGTCCACAGAAGGGAGGGCTAACATGTCCTCCAGTTCCTGTTCGGCGCAATAGAGTTTTTTATCCAGACTGCTGGGTGTTGCCTGGGAGGCAGGCTGGGTCCAGGGGTTCTGGATCACGTCCACAAAGAGCTGAGGGCAGGGGACACAGTCCTTCTGGGGCTTGGAAGACTTGAAGAGGACATCGTGTGGTCCTGCTGAGGAGGAGGACGGGGTTGCGACGTCCCCTGGTATGCCCAGGTTGGTTGTTAACCTAGCCTTATGCAGAAGGGACTTGAATAAGGCCGGCCGGAAAAGGCCCGTGAAGGCCGGGGAGTCTGGCAATAGCCCCTCGTCCTCTGATAGCTCCATGTCCTCCTGCCCCTCCTCCCCCTGGTCAGACTCTTCTGATGAAGACGCCTGATCTCGCTGTAGCGGCTGGCGAGGAAGAGGATGATGGTGCGAGGATTGGGTCTGGAACGCCTGCGGGGGAACCTGGGCGGATTGTTGAAGGCTGGCCGCTAGGAAAGAAGAGAACGCTGACGAAAGCATGGCCTGAAAGTCCAGGGGTGATGGAATGCTCGGCCCCCCCCTTGGTTGGGGTGAGGCGGTGTGTTCCGCGGCACTAGGATGCGAGACACGAGTAAGGGCTGCTGGAGAAGCTGTCCTGGTTCTCGGGTTGGCCTCAGCGTGGTGTGAATGGTGGGCCGGTCTGCCCCCCTCCGGTGTCATCGGGGTTCGGGCGATATCGGTTGGGGTCGATAAGCCCCTTTCCAGGTCCCTTGAGGGTGTGGGTGATCGCTCTGGGCGCGCAGCCTCCCTAGTTGCAGTCGCTGATGCTGCCTTTTGGGCCTTCTCGCACTGGCGCTCCAGTGCCTTGTGCCTCCTGAGCTCATCTTTGTCCTGAGCAGACAGGGCTTTGCGATCTGAGCTGCGGCGCGAGTTAGATGATTTCCTCCCCTCCTTGGCCTCCCTGCGCGGGGGGCTTAATTCGGGCTCCAAATCTGAGGACCACGGAGAATGCGGCATGGTGCGTCTGAGGGCCGCTGCAAGCTGATGGAGATGTTATGGAGGGGAGGGAGGGGGGGGGTGCCTGCTAGCACAGGGAGCTGAGCGGCCTGTGCCGGTCCTCAATAGTCCTCTTACTCCTAGAGGAGGGAGGAGGCTTCCTTGCTGGCCCCCCCTTGTTGTGGGCTGCGCCTTGTTGTAGCTGACTCCCTGGTGGCCTAGGGAGGCGCTGTTCCAAGATCAAACCAAAATGGCGGCCCGAGGGTCCGACCACAATGGCGCTGGCACGTGGGTGTGTGCCTGAGCGACGGACTCACAATGGCGGCCCGGAGGTCCGTCCAAATGCCGCGCTTGCCCCCCCTTTGCTGGATCCGGTGGTTTTTCTGTAGCGTAGGGGGGGGGCTATGGGCCTGCCGCGCGCTAGCCCCTGCAGCTCCACGTGGGCTCCCGCTCGAGGCTCGAAGATGTGGCTGCCTTGAGAAAGGCGTGGGCGGCCGGAGTCTTCAAATCCGCCGCCCAGCTGAAGCCCACGAGGTGGAAGCGCTAGGCGCGCTGCTGTTTGCCGGATTCAAGCAGCGCGCCGGAAAGGAAGCGTGGGCGGTGAGGAGCGGAGCGCGCTGCCCAGCTGTAGTCTTCTTACGAGGTGGGCCACGTGGCGCGCTGCTGCTGCAGGCTCCGCGCAGCGCGCCGGGAAGCAGCGTGGGCGGCTGAAAGCTGCGAGTCCGCCGCCCCGCTGTAGTCTCCTCAAGGCCCTTCCGAAACCGGGCGCGTTGCTGCTGCAGGCTCCGAGCAGCGCGCCGGGAAAAAGCGTGGGCGGCCGGAGTGCTGAGCCCGCCGCCCAGCTGTAGCAGCCTCACGGGCTCTCCAAACGGGCGCGCTGCTGCTGCAGGCTCCAAGCAGCGCGCCGAGAAAGAAGCGTGGGCGGTCGGAGTGCTGAGCCCGCCGCCCAGCTGTAGAGCGCTAGCAGAGCGCACAGCGGTAAATCCAGGCAAAATAATAAGGCAAACAAGAAACAGGAAACAATACAACCGAGAGAAAAATGCTAATCAAAAGGACAAAAATAATAAAGCCTAGGAGCCAGGAAGGGTAAAAAGCAGAATTAAAGCTAAGATTCAAGAAGGGGAAAATAAAACCCCACAGTAAAACAATACCTGCACGAGGAGCACTCGAAAACACTTCAGCCTTTGCCAGGAACTGAGTGAAGACTGGGGATCATGGGAACGGGGGTGTGGCTAGGGAGCCGGGAGGGGAAACTTTTAAATTAAGCACTCAGTTCGCTGCCAAGGGCTGAAGGTTAACCCATTCCTGGATAGTGGGAGCAGCGCACAGGAAAACATGACTGATCAGCTACTGGGAAGATTCCAAAACTGACTTGTTTCCCCATTACAACAGACACATCAGTTGTTAAGTGGAAAACTAAAACTTCCAGACGTCATGTTTGTTTTCTGATTTGGCACAAAAAAGTTCTCTTGTTTTATCAAGAAAACACCATGCCAAGGGCAGGGGAAACTCAAGAATGAAATCATAAGTGGGTTGTATTTTTACTGTATTTTTTTGAAAGCAGCAAAACCTAGTTTCTCCACTTTACAATTTAAAAAAAAAAAAGAATTTCTGCTATTTTGGCACTTTGATCTATACCATGAAGACAAAAACAAGAGCAACTTGGATGTATCTGAAGACCTGATATGTCACTTTTGAGATAATGTACTGAAACAAACACAGCGACATTCAACGGCAGCAGTAATGTTCTGATAACGTTCCTGGAAAAATAAAGGTTTCTTCGAACACTAATTCATGATCTGTTTCCCAACCATCTTCCTTGTGCATTTGGAAACTTTTGTTTAACTCCGAGTTAGTAAAACCACGGTGAATCTTACTGGGATTTTTTTTAAAAATGAAATGAAATGAATCACTGCAGCATACACTTAAAAATAAGTCTTCAAAAGTGCATTGTCTGGTTTTTACTCCGCATCCCAAGGTACAAAAAAATGAATAAAATGAAGACAAATGTCTCAGACACAATAAAGCTCAACCCTGCAGCTTCAGGATGGTTAAGAAACCAGAAATATGCCTCTAAAATGTGTTCAAAATATGAAATATTCACAACCATAAAACTTGTGTTCAATACAACTACTCATAATAGTTACTGTACAATGGCTTAGAATGTTTATGTCTAGGAAATGGCCATCTTAACCAACAAGCATAAATTCACAATTTAGGTAAAATTATATTAAGTGGAATGGATTTTGTTCCTTGATTAAATGTAATATCAAAGCCATTTTTCTCCTCCCATAAGATCTACTATGTAATTTTAATAGCAACAACATTTATTGTGCGTATACAGTTCAGATTTCTGCTCCAGAGATCTTGCAAACTCTGGGGCAGAGGAAACAGAAGAAAAGAAAGCAAATGGATAAATACGGAATATACAATTGTTTCACATGCACTTAATTACGAGCGGCATTTCAGTATATGGATGTGATCAAAGCATCACTGAACCGTGAGTTTTGTATGCAGCTCTGAATGATGCTGGGAAACCATTCCTGGATGCCAATTATTTCTCCTTCAGTGGAAAATATCTTCTTTATATAATACAAGTATGCTAATTTTGACTTCTTTAATAAAATCACAAATTCATTTTTAATACATGGAAGAGGGAAGGGAGAGGAGGGGAGGGGAGGGGGGGAGGAGAGGAGAGGAGAGGAGAGGAGAGGAGAGGAAAGGAAAGGAAAGGAAAGGAAAGGAAAGGAAAGGAAAGGAAAGGAAAGGTTTCATAGCTAGGAACATAGATCATATAATTTCTTGAATATGGATGGAATTAAATTTTGTATTAATATTCACATAGCTTTAATCTGCAATAAAATTCCAAGCCAAGCAACAGTAGGGAAGAATATACTACAGCTGGACATATGGGCTATTTTTAAATTGGATTATTTTCTTTCTCTGTCTCACTGCTTATTCCTCTCCCTTCCCAGCCACCCTGCAGAGATGCAAAACCTACCATATGCAATAACAAAATTCAACAAATAAAAATGTTACCGTGTGTGTTAATCAGGACTATATACAATATACATTTTTCCCCCTGCAGCAGTGATTGATTTTAAGAGAACACCAGCAATTCAAAAAGACATGGCAGAAGACTTTTTTTCCCCTTTTTTATTTTGTCTAAATAAGAAACCATGGCTGATAGGACAGCATCCTTTCTCAATCTATTGCCTTCTTGATGCATTAGATTACAACTCCCATTTTCCTCCTGACTTCATGTGCCGATTGGAGTTGACAGAAGTTTAATCCCAAGACATTTAGAGATCTTCTGCTAGAGGAAAACAATTGTACAGGGTATTCAGAATTAAATTTGCTCGGAAAAATAGTTCAAGATTATGTTTCAGCTGGCTCTAGGCAATATGAAATGGAGTTTCGTAACTGCAGTAGAACAGAACCTTATCAAAGTAGGCAAGGAACAAGTTTAGATGTGAGAAGGTGGATTGTAATTTTGTAATGGTCAGGAGTCAAAAAAACTGAACTGGCTGTAGGATGCTTGGGTTCAAGGCAGGTTGTAATACATTTAGGGCTGCAAATATAAATGGCTTTTGGATTATAGATATAAAATTATATTTTTAATCTTCCTGCTTTTAAAAACTCTACAAAATGACTGTAGGCTAGGCAGAATATTCTCTCCCTGAATTGATATGGGAGTTTCTCTCCACTTTCCTGTCTTCTCCTTGCTTTCTTCCTTCCTTCCTCCCTTCTTTTTCTTTCCCGTTTCTTTCCCTTCCCCTTTCCTTTTTGTAGGAAACTTATTTCTCAACACTCTACCTAAAAGATATGATATACTGTCTATATGCCACAACATAATTCAACAGCAATAGCAGAAGTGAGAGCTACTGTTGATATGCAGTCCTTTCTCCTGGCCTACATCACTAGCTCCCCAATCCTCCGAATACCATCCGCTGGATGTACCTTTGTGCAAAAACACTCTTGCATGTGTGCATGCATGCACGCACACATACATAGGCACACACATACTGTCAACATTATAGGTCCATGTAAGAACTTCACAAGTTGTAGCTTTGTCACTGGGAGCTAAGATTAAACATACTTTGGTCAAAAAAAAAGAATAAAATAAATTAGTTTGGGGGATGCTAAGGCTGAAAGCATTCCCCAATCTCCCATTTCATACTTTATCCCATTTCTTTCTCTTTTTTTGTCATAAGTCAACTGTTTACATGTATGTACTTCTGCTTCTCCTCTTGGTAAGCCTTGCAAGCCGAAATCTCCCTGGTCCTATGAAGAGCCACAATCAGTCTCTGCAAACAGATCCAGCCGTGATGCATTGAACAGAACAGCATGTGTAGGAAAAGGATAAGGATCAGAAGCCCTCTGAACTGAAAAAGGCCAAATGGATTCCAAACTCATATTCTGTGCAGCTTCCCCCCCTCCCCCGCCACCGCCACCACTACACACACACCCCTCCTTCTTGCCCTCCCAAATCACTACACAGATAACATTTGAGGCTGCTGCTCCAGCTGCTCATCCTTGTATTACGGGATAAGATGATTACACAAAATTCACTCTGACTCAGGCATGGCTCTATTAAAGCAGAAGACAGATTGATTAGTCTATTGCACAGAATGTTAGCGAAGTAAATAACTCTTGCCTTTCTGCTATGAGAAAAGATGTGAGGGGAATGCATTGAATGGAAGAAAAAAGGGGGGGAAATGTATTTAACCTTGCACTTGAGATAAAGCGTGAATACAATGTTGCTTAAAAAAAAAGAATCCAATAGAAAAAAGAATCTGATAGAAAAACAAAGCCCCCTCCTTCTACATTTGGGAAACCGCTAGAGTAGATGAAAAAAAGCTGGAGTCTCGGAATAATAACAAAGCAGAGACGTTTAAAGACTTTTGTTAATGCAATCCTAGGCTCCTAAATCCCAAAGGACTATTTCTACAGTCATGTCACATTGCCAAATTTGGGAGAATGTGGGACAATGGCTGCATCGTATTTTGAAGTCCAAGGCTCTGTGATTGTAAAACGTACAAAATATGCCACATTGTGCCCAGTAGGACCCTGGATTTTATTGAATCATAACTCTAAAATCTCTCTATTAGTCTTTGGTTTTAATGGGGCTATCCCCACTCCAAGGCTAACTTTGGAAATAAATTCACAAAAATTATTAAATGAAGTTTTTTTTTTTAAATAAATAAATAAATAAAGGACCTAAAGAAGCAATCATTCATATGATATCCTTTTGCATGGTAAAGCATTTGTATGCAGAAACATCTATGATCAAGCACCTCCAGTTAAGACTTCGACAATCAAGAGTTCAGAATTAAAAAAAAAATTGGATAAGATTTAGGAGAAGGACCACTTTAGATACTTAACCTAGTTAGATAAAACAATTAAGTCGGGGTTAAAATGCATGTGCTCAGTTTTGCTAATATGCTATGACTCACAACAAAAATATCATGGCTTAATGTGTTTGTTAAGTCACACAATATACTGAACAAAAAAGTCCCTGGGCCTCATTTTAATCTCATATAAATAGAGTGCTGTTACCTTAAATCCATAATGACCTCACTATTATCTGAAGAAGACAATCTGTAAACTCTAAACCTTATCAACTTTAAGATGTGGGGATTTCAATTCCCAGAATCACCCATGCTGAGTGGAGAATTCTGGTGGTTGAAGTCCATACATCTTAAAGTTGCCAAAACTGGGGAAAAAAACAAATCAAAACATTGCTCTGAATCCCAGTACATTCTGAAATAAAGACTAATATACTTGTAATAAATTAGTCACACATAGTGACTTCATCGCTTGATAGAGTTTGTCAAGTTGCTTTTGATTTAATAAGATAAAACTTCCCTACTGTATTTAGAAAATTATTGTTTATCAGACAATACGTCATTAAGAGTTTCAAATTCAAATCTAAATCAAAGATGCAATTGTACAGATAATACCTCTTCAGGTAACACAAGTGATTCAACATCTTAGGAGCCATCCAAGGCTGGAAATGGAAACCTTATATGGGAAGCACCTTGATTGTGATCAGGAGTAGACTCCTGAGCCCCATGCTTTGATTTGGCCATGCCAACATTGGCAGAAAGAACTTCATAAAGTTTTGTTTGTTTTTTTTAATCCAGGTTCTTAGCAAGTTTTGATTTGCTCTTCAATTTCACCTTCTGGTGGTGTTCTCTAGGTTTGGCTTGAGCTTCTAGGTCTGGCATTCAAAATTCTACCTGGCTCCATTTCAACAGCTGCCTACGGCAAAGCCTTAACACACAGGAACTTGTCTTATGCAGATTGAAACCATCAATAGTTCCTTGAATTCTAAGTAACAAGTTTTTCTAGCCAACTGAAAGTTGGAACCAATACCTATACATCTGTGATACAGCTGTGGTGGGGCAGTATAGAGCCGTGGTGACACAGTGGTTAGAATGTAGTACTGCAGGCTAACTCATTGCTCACTGCTAGGAGTTCAATTCTGACCAGTTTAGGATTGATGCACCTTCCATCCTTCCGAGGTTGCTAAAGTGAGGACCCAGACTGTTGGGGGTAAGATGCTGATTCTGTAAACCGCTTAGAGTGGGCTATAAAGCAGCAGTCACCAACTGGTGGTCCATGGACCACTGGTAGTCCGCGAGAAAATTTTGGTGGTCCATAGAAAAATTATTTGCATTTTTCATATTGCACTAAACTATGGTCCCTGGGCAGGATACGTGCAATGAACGTTTGTGATACTACCGAGAGTCTCCCCCTTCAGGGTCTCTTTGTGAGGGTTGGAGGGAAGCAGAAATTCTGACTTGGGATCTGCTTCGGCCTCCTGGTGCAGGGCTTTGGGCGAAGGCTGGAGGGAAGTGCCACTGGTGATGAAGAGCCAGAGGACCTTGTTCCAGTGGGACTGCATCATGGCCTGGAACTGGCTGACCATCTCAGCCTGCTGAGCCTCCAGGCACTGATATCTGGCCCTGCATTCCCACAGGTCTTCGTTCTGCTTGGAAAGCCTATGCTCGTAGTCCTCAGTGAGGTGCTTCTGCTG
Organism: Masticophis lateralis; assembly: GCA_030761175.1. Taxonomy (NCBI): domain Eukaryota; kingdom Metazoa; phylum Chordata; class Lepidosauria; order Squamata; family Colubridae; genus Masticophis; species Masticophis lateralis. Next base: position 18,872,322 of record JAUDYJ010000003.1, on the reverse strand, counting down.
AGCCTCCTTCTTGGTCAGATCCAATTTGAACTGAGCTGTTTTGCCAACTCTTTCTCGTGGTGGTTGCTTAGCTCCAACAACTGCTTCCTGTTGGGACCCTAAGGAACCCAGGCAAGCAGGCGAGAAGTGGCTGGGAGGGGAGGGGAAAGTAGAGGCCGCCAAGGCACCCCTGAATGAGAGTAACATCCTTGGCCACACCCACCCAGTCACATGACTACCTAGCCACGACCATCCAGCCAGTCCTTAAGCAGATCATATTAGTGGTCCATGGCATTTAAAATGGTGAATTTAGTGGTCCCTGAGGTCCGAAAGGTTGGTGAGCCCTGCTATAAAGCACTATGAAGTGGTATATAAGCCTTAAGTGCTATTGCTATTGCTATACTCTCTGTAACCGACTTATATCTTGTTTTTCTATGAGTTGCCAGCCATTCCTAAAGTCACTGCTAACAAAATCACAATGTGACCATCTTCAAATCTCTAAATCTGAATCTTAAATCTGAATCTTAAAATCTTAAAAGAACTTTTTAATGTTCAAAGGTTTGGTCATTCTGATCACCACGTCAGTTCTAGTTCATCATCTATTCCACCATCTGGTGAAAAACAAGCTCGAAATAAACAAAAGCCAGACACTTACCATCTCCAGTCCTTTTGGAGGGGCATAAAAAATTTACTGGCAGGTATGCCAGTGAGTCAGCCTATCAAAGAGAGATGTAATTAAAGAAAAAGAAAGATTATCACATCTGGACATGGGCGACGGGAGCATTTTTTTGTTGGCACGCAATATTACTTTGGCTTTGCTCCACTCTGCCAGATTGAGAGCCCCACCAGAAGAGATTTATAGAATGAAGATAAAATCCTCCTTGATGCTACTGTGCATGCAGTATTGTTAAATCAAAAATAAACCAAACAGAAATAGATTCTTGTTTCAGCAAATGAACTCCCCTAAATGGGCTACAATAAAACACAGCGCATAAAATAAGCGGGTCATATTAAATAGCCTTTGCTGACATTACTTTTAAAAAACAGGCCAAATTTGCAGGTAGATTCCTTAATTGGTTAAAGGGGGCGGGGGGAATCTTCCAAAATTGTTGCTGCCTATTTTAGTTGATCTGGGTGAGGGTGGAAAGATGACTATTATTTCTATATATAGAAGTTTATGCCCTGGAAATGAAGTACTTGCTTGCAATGAAGCTTCCTACTCAAAAATTTTGCTATTCCATCCAGTGGTGGGTTCCAACCAGCGTTACTACCAGTTCTTTTTGTGCACGCGCTTCGTGCGCGATTGCTAGCCGCATGCTTGCTTCGCTCGCATGTGCGCCAAACCTGCGCTCCACGCAAGCAAGTTAGGTATCTGCCAAGCTGAGATGCGGCAATCCACTCTGGGGCGGGCAGGAGGGCCCAGCTCCTAGACAAAGAGAACCGGTTCGGTGACGTCACATCATCACCGCTACCGGCTCAGCCGAACCGGGCCGAACCGGGAGGAACCCACCACTGATTGCATCCAAAGAAGCTGATTTTTGCCCAATTCTAACCCTTGTTGTTTAAATGAATGAGAATGAAAAAGTATGTGACAAAATGTAAGCGCACACCTTCACAGTGACAGAATTTATCACTTAACAGAACACGAGCAAGGAGTCATAAATTGTTCTCCAGGGAGACGGCATAGAGAGTGGTATTTCCAGAGCATTCCCTATTCTTCAAAGTGGTTTTTTTTTTAAAGAATTAAAGGGTGATAAAACAGCAATGTTGCATGGACAGTCAGCAGTTGAAAGATGTCCAGGTTTGTGAAAATTATTTTCTATAGCCTCTTCCCTGCAAGAAATCACTTGTCAACACAAAGGAATGTTAACAATTCTAGCAATTCTTTGAACCTAAGGATCCCTTCCCCACCCCCATCTTTTAAAATTGTACCATCCTTTCCATCTAACAATCAAATCAATTCTCAGTAACCAACATTGAGCTTATTCCTGCTTGAAATGTGGTGTGTTTCCCCCTCCCCCACAAAAAAATAAAAAATATTGCAAAATTTGAAGCCTATAACTCTACAAAGTTTCCGAAAACAGAAAGACTGCAGTGTCTCCTTTGGTCTTAGCTCAATTTTTTAGTGATTCATCCATGCAGATCTCTTGGCAACGGCGCAGAGGTGGATTATCACTACATTTTCCCAGAATTTTTTTTACCCCAAATTCCTGGTTTAACCTTAGAATTCCAGTACTAACCCAACCCTGCTTTATTTCTGACTCAAGTGAAAACCAGCTTGCTATCTAAATGATCAAACTGGTTATAAACTTGAAAACTTTTATGAATGAACTAGAACATTCCTTCTTCAATTGTAATGTGTAACTCAATCTACTTATTAGTAAAAATTGGGGCAGGGCTTAAACATGCTCTGTAGCTGAGACAAGTAAACTTAAGGCATATTGTCTTTAAAATCTGGATATGAAATTCAGATCTCTCCTTTCTTAAGTCGCAGATCATAAATTTTGCCTAATGTTTGAAGTTTTGAACTGTGACTTCCCCCAGGGAAGACTTTCATGTCTACTAGGAAAGGATTCAACAAGGCTTCTTGAAAAGTCAATGTAAGTATCCTACTGGCCTTTCAAATTTTTAGAAAAAGATAATAGGGTGATTTTCCTGAGGCCACCGGACAAATATTGCATAAAATACTTTCTTCCAAATGATTTGAGCTGGATGAACGTTGGTGGATAGTTTGCTTTTAGCTTGATTTTTCATAGAAATATTAGAGAGAGAAGTAGGAAGAGACACCCACACATTTGTACCATCTTCAGAACCAAGAAAAAAAAGGTGGTGGGATTTTTCAAGACTGTTTCCCTTTGAAGCTTTTGTTTTGATTTGGAGAAGGAATTACACAGTATCAGATGACACCTGAAACCATATTTTCCACTGCTAAACTCGCCCTTGAGAATTGGATTTCTAAGAAAGGATCACATTCCAATTTTAATTAGAATTAATTCTAATTCTATGAAAGCCTCATCACTGGCATTTTGATAGAAAAGAGAGATTTTCCCCATTTTTCCCTAATTCACCAATTTTGAATCACATTTTTTTTTAAATTTAACTTATATGCTGCCCTTCTCCGGAGACTCAGGGCGGCTTACAATGCGTTAAGCAATAGCCTTCATACTTTTGTATATGTCTGCTTAGTAGGGCTTTAGGCCCCTCCAAGCGGTGCTCTTTTTTATACAAAGTCAGCTTATTGCTCCAACAATCTGGGTCCTCATTTTACCTACCTTGAAAGGATGGAAGGCTGAGCCAACCTTGAGCCTGGTGAGATTCGAACTTGCAGTTTCATAATTGCAGACAGCTGGTGTCACTTTTACACCACTTTAAGCTGCTGCGCCACCAAGGCTCTTCATCTTCAAAAGATGTTCATTTTCTTGAACATCTTTCAAATCACAAAGAAGTGGGCACCATCTAGGCACCATATCAGTGGAGGGATTCAAAAAAGTTTACTACCAGTTCTGAGGGTGTGGCTTGGTGGACGTGGCAGGGGAAGGATACTGTAAAATCTCCATTTCCACCCCACTCTGGGGAAGGTTACTGCAAAGTCCCCATTCCTCCTGATCAGCTGGGACTCGGGAGGCAGAGAATAGATGGAGGCGGGGCCAGTCAGAGGTGGTATTTACTGGTTCTCCGAACTACTCAAAATTTCCACTACTGGTTCTCCAGAACTGGTCAGAACCTGCTGAATATCACCTCTGCACCATATTAAAAAATTCTAAGCTTCGTAGTTTTCTTCTGCAAGGTGGACATATGAAGACTTACTATTTTCTCCTGCCATTATTAACTAACCGCCTTTCCTCATTACTGTTTCAATAAGGAGTTGAAATGCTGTGGTAGAAAGCTGGCTTGTTTGACTGAAGCGGACGGAAGATTTATCACCAGGTAGGTTGAGGGCTGCAATTAAGGATCTTGTTGAGAAACGTAATAAGAATGTAAACAGGTAAGGCTGAGACATCAAATTTTCCTTTCCTTCGATTTAAGACAGACGTTCTGAGATATTTTTTTTTCCTCTTTCCTAAAGCTGGGCTAAAGCTGTATTTAGGCTTACAGTGCCGTTTTTTGTGTGTTTCCTGCTTCAAAATGGCAGCCAGCCATACTACCAATTTTCAGCAATTATGGCCAAAGTGGTTCAGCCAGAGGGGTAGGCCAGCCAAAATTTATGATCTAGTGACTACAATTTACAACACCTAGTCTAGAGAATCAGACATAACACTGAAAGGCAGTTAATTGGAAATGCAAGGGAAAGTACTCCAAAATAAACCTCTTTTTTTTGTAATCAAGGAATACAGCTTAGTTGCATCCAAAGGCAATCAGGGTGTTTATTGCTTTTCAAGTGTTCAGAATGATGTGAGTTCATTTTCTTGCCAACTATAGTATATAAAACATGCAGCTCGCAAACAGAGAAGCCAAACAATGCATTTTGACCATGCTTTGCACTTTTCCAGAAAATATGGATATTCTTGTCAGATGCCAAAAAGCAGTCCAAGGCCCACATAAACCTCTTTTTATTAGTTTATCATAACCTCTTTTTTCAGTTTAGATACATCACTCTTAGTTTAATATGCTGCCATCACAAAACATTTAGAAGTAAGGAAGTAAGGAGATATGCTTTATTGCCAAGGTTGATTTCATTGAGCAACTCAATGCCAGAGTCGGGCAGTAGAGGTAATCCTCGACTTGTAACAATTCATTTAGTTAGTAACGTTTAACGTTACAACAGTACTGAAAAAAGTGACTTACCGTATTTTTCGGTGTATTAAACACACTTCCCACCCACCCACCCCAAAAAAGTGGGTGGAAATGTCTGCGTGTCTTATAGAGCGAATGTTGTCAAAGCCCTCATACCCTTCGGCCTCTGCCTCCCAGAAATTTACCTCCTTCCAACAAACAACAAACAGCCTGATTGGCTTCAGCACAGCCTGATTTAGCACGAGCAGTTGGTTGGCAGTTGGATCGGCCTCCCGGAATACTGCCTATCAACTGTTCCAGGCTGCAGGGATTGCCACTGCCTATCGCCGCCTCTATGTGCCCCATTTTTGACTTCTGTGTGTCCCGTTTTCGGCCTCCATGTGCCCAATTTTTGGTCAGTTCCAGGCGGCGACGATAGGGACAAAAATGAGACACACGGAGGCCACAAATGGGACACACGGAGGCCAAAAGTGGGCCGTGCGAAAGCTGCAATAGGTGGCAGCAGCAATGGGCGCGATGGGCAGTGGCAATACCTGCAGCCTGGAACAGCTGATAGGAAATATTCTGGGAGGCTGATCCAACCACCAAACAGCTGCTTGTGCTAAATCAGGCTGTGCTGAAGCTGACCAGACTGTTTGTTGTTTGCTGGAAGGAGGTAAATTGCTGGGAGGCAGAGGCAGATTTTTTTTCTTGTTTTCCTCCTCAAAAGCTAGGTGCGTCTTATAGTTCAGAGCATCTTATATCCAAAAAATATGGGTATGAACATTTTTCACAGTTAACACCTTTATAGCATCCCCATGATCCTGCGATCATAATCCAGATACTTGGCAACTGGTTCATACTTATGGCCATTAGTGTGCTCCGGGATCATATGATCCCCTTTTGAGAACTTATGACAAACAATGTCAATGGGGAAGCCAGATTCACTTAACAACTAAGATACTCATTTATCAACGGCAGTGATTCCCTTAACAACTGTGGCAAGAAAGGTCATAAAATGGGGCAAAACTCACTTAACAAATGTCTCACTTAACAACACAAATTTTGGGCTCAATTGTGGTTGTCAGTTGAGGACTACCTGTACAACTAAAATGTTAAACTTTATTTCTAGGAAGTAATCTATTTACTTTTTCACCTACCACCTTTAAATCTATTATTAATCAGTACTAGCCTTTGATCTTTGAGAGAAAGGAGAGAAACTCATTGATAATTCCTGTCTTTCTTGAAACTCTTCTTCCTTCCCATCCATACTAAGTTTAAATAGTTTAAATACATACAAGTCACCCTAAACAAATTTGACCATTTCAAAATTTGCAATGATCCTGTTGGAACTTCTATTTTCCCACTGAAATGAGCCTTAATATCTATAGAGCTTCTCAGTCATCTAGGTCATGGTGTTCCCAAAAGTGCTTTTTCAAAAGGCAACTGGGCTTTTTTGGTTTTTGCAAAAATGAAGAAAACCCAGTTGCCTTTTGAAAAATCACTTTTAGGATAGGTTCCCTTTAGAGCAGGGGTCTCCAACCATGGCAACTTGAAGAGTTGTGGACTTCAACTCCCAGAATTCCTCAGTCAGCGAACCTTCGCTGACTGAGGAATTCTGGGAGTTACGTCCACAAGTTGCCAAGGTTGTAGACCCCAGCTTTAGAGTATTAACTTCTCTTGGGATGAAAAGTAACAACGATTAGAAACATAGTTGAGAATCACTTCTTTTTCTAAATTTTCTTCCCTCCTCTCCTCCCAGTTCTAATTTAAGTTGATGACCAAAAGAAAAAGAAAAAGAAAAAAAAGCTTTCCAAATTTCTTTCCAGGACAAAAAAAAAGTGTTCTTGCACTTAATTATAGGAATTATATTGTAACATAGGAAGAAATCTGTGCCAGGAGAAGAAGGTTCACTGAAGACAAATGGATGAACACGGCAAATATTCCATATATCTTTCAATGTTCCTCCTTTCTCCCCAATAAGGACTCAAGTATGAATCACAAGCCTCAGGTCTGACTCACAAACAGACAATGTGTGACTTAGCTCAACGTCTTGGCTAGACAGCAGAACACTGACAGACAAGGCTTGACTGGATTAGAATCTTTATTGCAGACAAAAATGAAGCCAGTTAATTGCTAAACTCCTGGCTTCTTTTCTTGACTTTCCTTGTAATTGTGTGGTTGTTTTGAGTTTATATAACAAGCATCTCTGGTCTGGGAATGGCTGGTTCTCACCTTGGTCTTCACGTACATGTGTTTAATCTTCTTGTTCACTCTACAGGAAAGTCAGAGGAAAACAGGGGAATTAAACATGCGGTGCATTTGGGAAGTTCTCTTCTCCTGGCATCTCAAATTGTTTATTCTTGTCAAGAATCACTTCCACCGGTGAGAGAAATACTTAGATTGAATAGCCAAGAAGCAGATTTTGATAGAAATAAAGAGCCAAGAAAGGAATTTGGGAGGCAAGTTAAAAAAAAGCATAGCAACTAGAGTGTTGAAGCGGGCAAGAGATGATGGATAGATGAGTCTTTTTGTTGTTGTTGTTGTTGTTGTTCTGATTTGCCTCTCCCTTTCTCTCTCTCTTTTTTTAAAAGCATAGCAATTAAAGTATTGAAGAGGGCAAGATACGATGGATAGATGATTTTTCCTTTTTCTTCTGATTTTTTTTTCCCTCTCTCTCGTTTTTTCTTTTTTCTTTTTTCTTTTTTAGGTAGGTGACGTGCTTAGATAGGATAGAAAGGAAAAGTCTTTTAATAAACAGTGACAGGATTAAAAGCTAGAATAAGTGTTAGAAATCAGAGAAGGGGGAATACTAGTCTATACATTTTTATATAATAAAATAAAAGTCACAACAAGGGGAAAGATGGAACAATTGAATATCGGTAGATTGCAACATAATATAAATGTGCATTATTATTAGAAAAATATAAGTTGGTTGAATATAATAATTATGATTAATTGTATTAGTTTTGCTTCTAATAGAATGTAGGTGCCACACAGTTCACACATTCATTTATTTGTAAAAAAAAAGAAAAAAAACTTGAAAGAAAAAAAAATCACCCCCACCAAACATCTATGCACATTGCTTTTCAGATACAGGTAGTCCTCGACTTATGACCACAGTTCAGCCCAAAATTTCTATTGCTACGTGAGACAGTTAAGTGAATTTTCCCTCATTTTGCCACAGTTCTTAAGTCAATGAAGTTGAGTTAGTAAGACGATTGTCCCAAAGATGTTTTTTTTTCAAGAGGCAATTGGGCTTTCTGTTTTTTCTTTGAAGACTCGAGGAGTATAAATCCTTCCATTCCCCCACCATCCTGTCAGAGCTGAAGAAGCTTCTTGGATGAGAAGTGAAACGTCTTCAAAGAAAAACCAGAAAGTCTAATTGCCTCTTGGGTGAGGGGGGGGGAGGCACCTTTGGGACAACCATGACTTGGATGCCTGAGAATCTCCATAAACATTTAGCAACACGTTGTTAAGTGAATCTGGCTTCCCCATTGACTTTGCTTGTCAGAAGGTCCCAAAAGATGATCACAAGACCCTGGGACACTGCAATCGTCATAAATATGAACCAGTTGCCAAGTGTCTGAATTTTGATCATGTGACCAACCATGGGGTTGCTGCAATGGACATAAATGTGAAAAATGGTCATAAGTCACTTTTTTCACTGATGTTATAATTTCGAATGGTCACCAAATGAATTATTGTAAGTCAACAACTGCCTGTACCACATTCCGAATACTCTCGTGAAGAAAACAAAAAGGAACTACTTGTTGTGGCCCATGCATGGCCTGTGCGGCTGGTAGCTGATTCGGACAGCAAGGAGGCTGGTGTGGTGCTACGCCAGCAGTCTGTGCAGCTGGCACTTGAGTCGGACAATGAGGTTGGAGAAGATGTGGTGCCAGAGTCAGGGATTCAGCCAGGGCTCCCTTAAGTGAAGAGGACAAAGAGGAGGAGCCTCTTCTTGATGCACAGATGCGCAGAACTGCCAAAAGACAGGAGTGGCTCCTCAGGAGGAGGTCTCCTCAAGAGTAAGGCTTGGGGCTAATTGGCCACTCCCTTAGCTTATTTAAGGAGGAACGCCGACTGAAGCAATTTGCAGGGAACAACCATTCACTCTCCTTCGTGCTTTGATCTTAGTTCTCTGCAAATTGCTTCTGGGCTTTCTGCCAATCATAGTAAGATTAAGATTATTTATTCTTTGGATCCTTGCAAGATGTTAAGAAAGTTAATTAACAACCTTTTTTTGAAGAAAAAACTGATTCTATTTTAGTAAAGGTTTGTACAGGCTGTGAGGTTTGTACAGACTGTGTGTGTGCTGTGTTCTTACTTTAGTTATTGAACGGCAGAATTCCTGTCTAGCAAGCTATAAGGGAAAGATTTAATTTATGGAATTAATTTAGTGAGCTCACTGTGGCTTCAAAAATATGTCCCAAAAAAAAAAACAAACCAATGGAGAAGTTATAAAGTAAATGAACCTGTCCACCCACCAGGAAGAAGCATCTTTCTTTGGGTTTCTTTGCCAGTTTGGTAAATCGTTGGACAAAGAAAAACCAAATTCAAGTTTTCCACTAAACCATATATCTAATGTAATAGATTGAGCAAATCTTATTTTTTCAGGCCAACCTACGTTCCAAGTTAAAAATGGAACCAACATTTAGACATATCATACACCAGCAGCTTCTTGGGAAAGAAAATAAGAGAAGCAAACAAACGTTATTTTTTTAAAAAAGTAACAATGATGACTTAAGCACCATAATAAACACATAATGAATTCTGTCCCATGCTGTCATATTTGACAATTCAGAACTTAATTCACTGATGCAACAATCCCCAGAAACTGCATTCCAGTGCCATTTATTAGAATAAGAAGGAGAAAGAATTTGCTACATTGGGGTTCAAGTGCTCCATTTCTCTTCTCTACCGCATGAAAAGTCATTCAAGAAGTTCAAGAAACACGTATACGATGGGCTTTTTCCTACCAACTTTTCTAATCAGCTGTCCATAGATCCAAAACTCAAAAAAAGGCGTATCTCCAACGGTCCCATTTCCTTAAGAACATATTTCAACTGGTATTAAATTGTTATGACCTTTATATAGTGGTGCTATAAGAAGTTTATGATGTTCGGACTTCAACTCCCAGAATTCGTGAGCCAGGTTGGCTCAGGAATTTTGGGAGTTTTTTTTTTAATTTTATTTTAATTAGATTTATATGCCACCCTATCTCCATAGGACTCAGGGCGGCTCACAACAATTAAAATATACAAATATAAAATATACAATCTCAATCCAAGTAAGAAACATGTTAAAATACATATTAAACACTTATTAAAATCCAAACCCCATCAGTCCAGGCTGGGCAATTTAAACAGTCATGTTTTTAGTTCGCGGTGGAAAATGCGAAGGTCAGGGGCCAACCGGAGCCCCCGGGGGAGTTGATTCCAAAGGGTGGGTGCGCCCACAGAGAAAGCTCTACCTCTTGGGGTCAGCAGTCGACATTGTCTAGCTGACGGCACCCTGAGTAGGCCCTCCTTGTGAAAATGCACCGGACAATGGGGAGCTGTTTTTGGTTGCAGATGGTCCGACAGATATCCTGGGCCCAAGCCATGTAGGGCTTTATAGGTCATCACCAGCACCTTGAATCTCACCTGGAGGGCAACCGGCAGCCAATGCAAGTCGCGCAGGAGAGGTGTAACATCGGCATATCAGGATCTTCCCATCACAACCCACGCGGCTGCATTCTATACCAATTGAAGCCTCCCAGTGGTCTTCAAGGGCAGCCCCAAGTAGAGAGCATTGCAGTAGTCAAGACGGGAGCTGAATAGAGCAAGAGTAACTGTGCGTAGGGCATCCTGGTCTAAATAGGGGCGCAACTGGTGCACCAGGCAAATCTGGGCAAACGCCCCCCTGGTCACGGTTGTTATATGATCTTTTAAACTCAACCGTGAATCCAGGAGGACACAAACTCCAGGAGGAGTTGAAGTCCACAGGTCATAAAGTTTCCATAGTTATCTACTGCTGCCTTAATACAGGTAATCCCTGACTGAAGACCACAATTTAGCCCAACATTTCTGTTGCTAATTGAGAGTAGTTCTTAAGTGAGTCTTGCCTCCTTTTACAACTTTTCTTCCCACTGTTGTTAAGTGAATCACTATAGCTGTTACCCGGTTGTTAAGCGAAACTGGCTTCCTCATTGACTTCGCTTGTCAGAAGATCGCAAAAGGCCTAGGACACTGCAAACGTCATAAATAAGGGTCAGTGGTCAAGCATCACAATTTTGATCCCATGACCATGGGGATGATGCAAGAATGAAAAACAGCCATAAGTCATTTCTTTCAGTGCCATTGTAACTTCAAACAGCCACTTCAATGAATTCTTGTAAGTCGAGGACTACCCATAGATATAAAACCTTAAATAGGGACAGAGCACTGCTTAAGAAAGAAGCCCAACAAATCAAGTTGTGGATGTGGATCTTCTTTAATAAATACATATTGATCCGTTTTTTTTCCAAAAGCCAAAAAAATAAAGGTGTTTCAAAGATGTTTCAACAACTGAGTTTACATTTAAGCAAGCCGGTTGTTGATTCTGTAACCCCTGCTGAAGATTTGCAGGGCAAGGACCTTGGAAATGCAAATAAAATGAACATGGCTTGAACTATGTACCGGGGCTACACTTATCTTCCAGCATTTGTTCATGCTAAATTTAATGTACAGTTCAGGTAGCAAAGGGCCTTACAAAGCAGCTGACAAGGGGGAAATCGGACGGCAAAGTAATTTTGACAAAGATGAGCTCAAGCCAAGGCATTTTTGTCCATATTCCTGAAATTCCATCAGAATGATGGCAAAGATAGGAGGGGGGAACCCCCCATATTCTATATATGGAAAGCCTCACAACACACTACATTTAATCAATACATTCTTACAACCCTGTTATTTCTCTATAGCCATGATGACGAACCTATGGCACGCATGCCACAGGTGGCACGTGTAGCCATATCTGTGGGCACGCAAGCATTGCCCTAGCTCAGCTCCAGCACACATGTGTGTGCCAGCCAGCTGATTTTCGGGCCTTCTGGGCCCACTGGAAGTCGGGAAATGGGCCGTTTCCAGCCTCCGGAGGGCCTCTGGGGGGATGGAGAAGGCCGTTTTTACCCTCCCCAGGCTCCAAGAAAGCTTCTGGAGCCTGAGGAGGGCGAAAAAACGGGCCTACTGGGCCCACCGGTAACCTTTTTGCCGTTGCGTGCCAAAAGCAGAGGAACGCAATGGGGTCGTGCATGCGTGGGGGGGGGGTCATGCACGCATGCATGGGAGGGCACTGGGGGGCATTGAATTATGGGTGTGGGCACATGAGCACTTGACCCCCCCCACACTCCTCCCATTTTTGGCACACGATGGCAAAAAGGTTAGCCATCACTGCTCTATAGCAACTGTTGATTGACCCTATGGTGACAATATTTCCAATTCAAATTCCAATTATTGGTCTGGAGAAAATAGCAAAAGGTCTTATACCATTTCAGCAGCTAACAGGTTATTTATCCCATAAGCTTTCACAGATCACTTAATCAAATACATGCATGGTACCTTCAGAAAGAAATGGATCCTTTTTTTGGGAAGAGGAGGATATTTACGGGATCGCCTTCTGCCACCGATGGCCTGCCACCGACCAACACGCTCCCACAGAGAGGGGCTCCTCAGGGTGCCATTGGCCAAACAATGTCGACTGGCAACCCCCAGGGGGAGAGCCTTCTCTGTGGGGGCACCCGCCCCAGGGATACGTATGATCCCAACTTGTGCACCCAGGGATACGTATGATCCCAACTTGTGCACCTTTCGCCGGGCCCTCAAGACCCTTTTATTTCAAAATGGCCTGGCATAAGAATTTGGGTGGGGTGTTTTAATTTCTGGGTTTTAATTGTTGGGTCAAAATGTTTAATCTTTTTTAAACTGTTTTTAAATTTTGTATTTATGGTGTTTTATTATGGCTGTACACCGCCCTGAGTCCTTTGGGAGAAGGGCGGGATAAAAATCTAATAAACTAATAAACTAAACTAAACTAAACTAAACTAAACTAAACTAAAAAATAAAAGCTGAAGACAAAAAAGATGGAAATCAGAATTGCATTAGAAATCCAGAAACATTTATGTGATCAATTCCCGGGGGCTAATGATACTTTAAAATATCACACACGTTATTGTTTTCACTACAGAGGACTAATGTAGTTACTGCTCCTTTGGCCATCATTAAAATAGAATGTTGTTTTAGATGTAAACCAATATTTCTTACTGCAATTACCTACTCTTAGCCAACCGCAGCACTCCAGAAGAAATTTTAATCTGTTTTTTTTTATTTCATTTTTTTAAAAAAGGAAATTATAAGCATTGAAAGTACTGAGCAAAATAGTACTGAGTTATGTGCCTTTCCCAAGGAATATTTGGTTGCAGTTTTGTCTTTTTTTTTTTACCTTCCAATGAAACAAAGTTTGTCTCTTCAATTCTTTTCTCCAGACCCTGCCCCATCCTCATTTCTATGAAGTCAAAAAGAAGTTCTTTAAGAACAAAATCCAATTTTCCTCACATGAGGAAATGTGATACAGCTATGGTGAAAAAAATAATGCATTTTCTCCTTTGTCACATTTTTCCTGAATTTTCTTATCTCAACACAGAATTACCTGGAAGCATCTGAAATACTCTCTTACCCTTCCCCAAAAGTATTGAGAGAACTAGTAACATACATTTTCTATCTACAGGAGATTATACTGTTGGAAGAAACATCCTTCTAGGTTCTGCTCCAAGTGGGGAAAAAGACACTGGAGACATGGAGACTGCTTGGAAAGATGGTTTAATGTGGTCAGGATCACATGGCTTGAGTTCCTGAACAGAAAAGGAAGGGAAGATATAGGGAGTTTTCGGGTTTTTATGCTCTCTCTGGCTTTGAAGTTCCTGGGGCCCAGAAAGAGTATTCTGATTGGTTGTCAGACTTCCAGAGGGTGGGGGTCTTAGCTAGCCTTGCTGGCTGATGGTCACATGTGCTTTCCAAGTCACATCCTTCCAGGTCACATGTGGTGAGTTTCTGTTGCTATTGTGTAGAGGGCTAATCCTATCTTGTTGGATCTCTGGCAATTCCTACTATAGCTCTGCCTGAAGGAGGTAGATCTTTATTATATAGAATAGCCTTAATGGCCCATTGACAAAGGATGGGGGCAGGAAGATGGGAGCAGCTTCAAAACATGCTTATCCATTTCTCATCCAGGGAAATATAATATTCTGCCTCTTTTTAATACTTCCTAAAATATTTCATTCTTCTAGGACAGGGGAGGGTGCTAACCTCCTACAACACTGTGGCAAACGACAAAAAAAGACTTTTTTTAAAAAAAACAAAAGCTTCCTAAACTTTTATGAGAATCAGAAGGAGTCTGTGTAAGTTAGACAAAACAGAATAACAATAACAGTCATAGAAATTATAACAAAAAGGATTTGTATTGATGTCCTCATACTCCAGTTTGTAGTTTAAATGACTAGTCTTTACGTTTGTTGTAGTTCTTTCTAATTCTGAAGCATGTTAGGTAAATGAGGTACCAATGCTATCACATCAACATCTTTAAAGGCCATGTTAAATTTTAGACCTGCATTGATGCAGAAATATACCAAGCATTGCAACGGTCTACTTTTGGGCAGCTTAGAAATGCTGACATGGTAAAGGATTCCTGAAAGCCAATCTGACCCATTCATAATGTTGCTAGCATTGCCACGTTTTGGCCACATGGCCTATTTTGGTATACGCCCTAGGCCTGGTATGCCAAAAATTATTCTAGCCACAACTCTGCAATGAGCAGGACGTCTGAGATAATCCTTAACTATCATACCATGATGGGAAATTATGAGCCTTGGGAAAGAAGGTATCCTCTGTATGCCTGTACATACACGCAAATCAGTTGAGAGAGGATCACAAGCACCTTTACTGTCAGAAGATATCTAAGACAAAAACAGGAATATCAGCCCTCTCCAACCAGACAAGGGTTATGAAGTTTGTAATCCTCAGAAATCCAGTCAGCAAGTTCACACACTTTCCCAGGATGGGGGGAAACTACATTAGATTTTGCAGTACACACTATTTTGCAGTGCACACTATTGCATGCCTGAGTGTTGAATTGCAACCATTTACTGTTTGAAGTTAGGTAAAGGTAAAGGTTCTCCTCGCATGTGTGCTAGTTGTTTCTGACTCTAGGGGGCAGTGCTCATCTCAGTTTCTAAGTCGGAGAGCCAGCGCTGTCCGAAGACGTCTCCGTGGTCATGTGGCCGGCACGACTAAATGCCAAAGGCGCACGAAAAGCTGTTACCTTCCCACCAAAGGTGGTCCCTATTTTTCTACTTGCATTTTTTACATGCTTTTGAACTGCTAGATTGGCAGAAGCTGGGACAAGTAACGGGAGCTCACCCCGTTACACGGCACTAGAAATTCGAACCGCTGAACTGCCGACCTTTTGATCGACAAGCTCAGCGTCTTAACCACTGAGCCACCGTGTCCTTTTGTTTGAAGTTAGGATCACTCAAAAAGGGAACTTATGATCCAGATCAGACATTCTTACAATCAGGGCCCCTCTGCAATCACATCACCAAATTTTGGGTGTCCAACAACGGGGCTGCATTCGCAGCTGCTTAAAGCATGCCCAGGATCTTTTGACCGCATTATATGATGGTTTTGCCAAAAATCTGGAACTTACCTCTGGTTTTCCACAAAAGTGTGCCCATAGCAAACCTGTCTGACTTAATTATTTCAGTTTGTACACTTTTGCTTTATGACTGCCAAGTTCATTTAACAACCACTGCTAAAAAAAAGGTTGTAAAATCAGATTGGTCACATGACAGTAGTATAGGTCTCCTGCATGAGCAGGGTGTTGGACTAGATAACCTCCAAGGTCCCTTCCAACTCCGTTATTGTTATTATTATAACTATCATGATATACAATCTTAATGGGCAGGCTCCATTATAGCCGTAGGTGGAGATCTACCTGTGGTAGAACATCTTCAGGCTTTTGTTGCACAATCCTATCCAAGGACAGCTACAGTCGGCTTCCTCAGTTGGTTGGAACTTTAACTAAGAACTGACTTGGAATTCAACATTTCCTCCTTCCTGTTTGTGGCTATGCTTTTGGCAACACAGGAAGCTGCCATGACTCAAGAGATATCCTTGATCCATTTCTGACATCCTCAGCAATGGCTTTCTGGACCTTTCAGCAAATATCTTCCCTGGTCATCTTGGAAGACATCAGAATCTAAAACTGGATATATATATTTTTGTCATGACATGTACTACTAAGTGACAGACCTACTGCTCCTCAACACAGCTTTTCAAGGACTTTAAAAAAATTATAATCCCAGATTTTTTAATTAATTACTTCCTCAGAAAACAATGAATAATGTCACATCAAACTATAAAGACAGTTGTTTTAAATTACATGGGGAGGGGCACAAGAAATCAAGAGATTAATCCAAAAATGTATAAACTCTGAACATTTTCTTAACAAGGAGTTCTATGTCAAGTGAATGACCTAATGAAAATTCTAGATATGACTGGGCAACTTAATTCTATCAGTTTAGAACGGAGCAGATGAAAAGAAGTATTATTCTGTTTATTAAATTGCTCTCCAAGTTAATTACACAGACCCAGAACATGAGAAAAAAGTTTCAATTCCCTGATAGGTGATTTATCTGCATTGCAACTTGCAATGCTGAACCAAGTGCTTATCTACTAATCAGATTTCTGTAGATGCATTATGATGCAATAAATATACTTGGATATCATCTACAAGAGGTGATATGAGAACAGGACAGTTCCATTCTACAATCTCACTGAAATAGCTGTTTTCAAGCTTCTCATTTGAAAAACAGATCAAGTCATCCAACATCCTGTTTGTGAGAATTTGTGTCAAATTGACATTCCAATTTCAATAGCATACATAAAATCCTGCACATTTATTTAGCCCTGTAACAGATTTTGCATACCTCTTGAAGTCACCAACTCAATTCATTTCCTTTCCAAGTGAAAGACAGATTAATCTGAAATGAACCAAGACAGGCAACTAGGAATAATGTTGCTACAGCCAACAAACATTTCCTAAACTGCTGGGTCAGTAAACTGCTTAAGAAGTTGCCACTACTTACTCTACACCTGCTCTATAATTACTACAATGCCTCAAACGCAAGCTAGCTATGAATAAGCACAGAGAGCACCAGAGAACATTCTCATGGGGCTCTGAAGAAAAGAATAATGCAAGAGAAGCTTCCTCTTCTTCATTTTAAGCAAAATTTGAAAGTAGTGTTGGAAGAAATGTCCATCTGGGTTCTGCTCCAAGTGGGGAAAAAGACACTGGAAACATGGAGGCTGCTTGGAAAGATGGTTTAATGGTGGACAGAATCACATGGCTTGAGTTCCTGAGCAGAAAAGGGCCGAGATGCTGAGAGTGTCTTGGTTTTATGCCCTCTGTTGGGGTTTGAATTTGAGCTTGTATTCTGATTGGTTGTCAAGACGCCCATGGGGCCATGCAGGAGCAACTCTGTCCTGAGTCCTAACCTTGGTTGAGCCTTGCTTGGTGATGATGTAATGAAGAGGCTTCAGACAATTCCTATTATGGCTCTGCTAGAAAGAGGTAGAACTTTGTTATGTAGAATAGCCTGGCCCAGGCCTTAATGGCCCATTGGAAAAAAAAAGGGTGGGGTTTCTCCCTCCCTTTTAGGGGAGATATTCTGCCCTTTTAATATTTCCTAAAATATCTCATTTTCCTAGGAGAGGAATGGGTGCTAACTTCCTACAATGGGATCTGAAGAAGTTTGCAGAACCTAGTCAAAATTAAATTTGAATTGTGTTTTCATTAACATAACAGTCATGGAGGACCAACAGGGGAATTGCGTGTTGGGTATTTCTAAGACAGAGCAGTAAAAAAAGTATTCCCACAGGTGGCTTTTGATTTCTACAGATGTGGGGTTACCAGTATGTCTGCCATTGGCCAAGGAAGAATGAAAACACAGTACAGGAAGATTAGATAAGAAACAGTACAAAAATGAGAATATGGTCCTTTGAAAAACTAATAGATATTGAAGCCTAATGCAAAATCTTTTTTAAAAGAAAGAGGAAACCAAGCTGAAAATACAGCCACTTCCAATGTGAAAGTTTTGAAGTATAACTGTAGGAAAGACCTAAAATGCAATTTATTTGTTATCTCTCTAATTCTTTCAGTGGTAAAAAGGACATTTCTACCTAATAAAAGTATTTCAAACTTATTTTCTTCTGTCATTTTAAATGTATACCTGAACAATATCTATGACAACTGGATTTCATTTTGGGCAGTGAGGAATGTGTAGTTTTTCCTTTGTTGGAAGCTGAAAGAAGGAAAATGCTTCCTCGGGGACCCTCTGTACCCTCCTTTTAACAGCTTTTTTTCTGTACAAAATGTCACAAAAATCTGTGTTGTTAGCAACAACATGGTTTTAATAGACTCTTCAGAGAATCCCCCAAGAGTTAATTTAGTTTTAATAGTGAAGAAGCATGGCAAAGTAATACCTTATTATTTAACCAGTAGATCTCACCCTCAAGTCCAAGAAATTGTATTTGTTACCGTCTTTGAGTTTTTTATTTAAACTTTACTGGGCAGTTCCTCTTCATTTTTCATGAATTCTTCCACAGTGATAGGATTTGACATGGTTTTTTTAAAAATTTTCAAATGTGTTAATCTTGTTATGAGAGGCAAATAAATAAACCCATACTGAAATTAATAGAAACTTCAAACTACAAATTGCTTAAAGATAGTTAAATTGTATCAAGTCTATCGGGCTATATTAAAAACTTATACCACTATGTTTTTCTACATACTCCAAAGGCATATCAATGTCCTTCAAATAACTTTAGAAACATAGAGAAAGCAGCAATTTATCTTGCACAGAAAAGGATGTTACCATTGTTTAATTTGCATTCTAGGGTGTTTTTTTAATTAAATGGTATTTATAGAATTGTTGTTATTATTATTAGAATTATATTCCACCTTTGTTTGCACAAAGCTCACAATTTATTTATGTAACTTATAACATTTCTAGACTCTCCTAACTCTGAGCTCCACAAAGCAGAAACTCTGAAAATTTATTATTTCCCCACACCAGCAAAATATTATCATTGTACTGAAAACCAGCATGAAAATATCACAATATTACCTGATCAATCAAATGCAAAATTATGTCAAAAGATTCAGATCTAAAAAGTTTCATGGAAAAGCCAATATGACTGAAGGCTGCTTTCATCTGAGAGGAACTTTCTGGTTGTAAATAAATCATATGCCCAGCAGCTTTAACAAAATAAGGCTTGAATTTATTTTGGGATGCTGTAACTGATGGAATAATTACATTACTACAAGGTTTAAGATATAATGTCTACATGCTTTAAATATCTTTCCATTTCTGCTGAATGATAAATGGTACAGTATGTCCTGCGGTGGCCCACTGTAGCAAGTGGAAGAACAATATTTATGAGTTTGTTTGAAAGGTTCCTGATTTTATGCAACACGCTCAAAAATTTGACGCTTACTGAAAGCAATGCATTAAAAGCCTCCCTATAAATCATTCACTACGCATACACAAATAAAATAAAATAAAAGGAAAATCCTGTCCCACCAAAAGAACTGTTAGAAATCTCTCGATTGTAATCTGTCACTCTTTAATGCCTTCCTTCCTTTCTTCAACAAATCAGAGAATCTGAATTCTTTTGGAAGCTAATGGTTTTCTGAAATTCCGAGAGCACATCATGTTCACTCAGTACTGGGAGGGATGCAAAAGCCGTCAGAAAACTACTGATTTACCAGAATGCAAGCACAGGGGGAGGCTTTCTGCTGCCTACATTCAGTACACTTCTGCTTTTCTTTGCCTTTTTTAAACTAGAAAGTGAATGCGTTTCCAATTAAAGTACTAAGCAGCAACAATATTCTGTTTTGTTTTCTACAAAAGAGGGAGGAAGAGAGGAAGGGAGGAATGAAGGGGAGGGAGGGAGGAGAAAGGGGAGGGAAGGAAGGAGGAAGGAAAAAGGGAGTGGGAGGGAGGAAGGAAGGTAAAAGAGGGGCGGGAGGGAGGAAGAAAGAAAGGAGAAAGGTGGTGGAAGGGAGGGAGGAAGGGAGAGAGGAAGGCAGGCAGGACAAATGGGGAACAAAGTCTTCAAACTGCTTCACTAGATTAGAAACATCTTCTAAAAGGTCTTCACCAGAGTTTTGACTGAGAATGGGAGAAAAAGTGTATTCGTTGTGACAGTTACTAGCTGGCGATATGTCTTTTTTATACTATTAAGCATAAATATATAAATAAATATAGTACAAGAACGCCATTCAAGCACCACTCAAAAATACGTATGCACTAAGAAGAGTCTCAGAGGAGGAGGAAGGAAATCCTATACAAATTGCCTAGAAAAAAGCTATGTTACTTGTCTACCCATGTTAGCTGAGAAGTACTGAGTTGGTACCCTATTCAGGTAAGACAAATTGAATTATATGGATAGCCGGGGGGGGGGGGGGACTTTCATGCTGCTTGGCCATTCTGCATGAAAAAGCAAAGAAAGCATCGAAATTTACTTTCTTAAAACATTGCTAATTTATATTAAGACCAAGTTTTTTGTTTATAGCGTAACAAATCTTTGGGAATAAAGAAAGGCTGGTTCTGGAATTCTAGTTCAGAATGAATTCCTCAGTAATTTCCAATTTGAATCTAATTCTTAGGTAAAAGACAAGGTAAGATTTATTGAACAACACTGATTTATTAACTGGCAAGCATTTCTACTATAGTCAGGTGCAGTCTTAATCACATTTAGAGTTAGCCTACTCTGATCAGCACAACTTAAATCAGGTATAACTTTCAATGAATCTACTGCAAACATGATTAAGTCCGGCAATTATCAGCAGAGAGTGTCTTGACAATGTCTTCTGAACAAATCAAGTCTGTCTGTGACAGAATATCTAATTATAAAAAAGTACTATATTTAAGCGCCAATACAAGGCTGCAGGGAATCAATGACCACTAGATGGCAACAAAGAAATATCAACATTCTTAACTTTTTGTGGCCCTCTTATGGTAGGCTAGGTATCTGCAGACTAGGTCTAGTAGGACTGACATATTGGAACAAGTGGGTAACCACAAAACGCTTTGTATTCCAATCACTACACAGTACTACACTTTTTCAATATGGAACAATTGTTCTCTGCCACCTGGTGTGCAATTTTGGGTGAAGGACACATGAAATAATGAGGCAGAAAAGCGATAGCAGCCTAGCCAGTCAGATCAATCAAATCAGCCATAGTCATCAGTAGAGTGAGAGATGTCACAGTCAGGCGGCCCTCACCCACACAACATTGGGAAGTTTTGCATGGCAGCTGTCAATATTCATAAAGAAATGATCTTGAGTTGCATTGAGCACTATGGGTTTCTTTAGGCAAGTTTTACAACGTTGGTATTTAAATATCATTTTATCTTTGGATTCTTTGTCTGTTTTTGACCTTTAATCAAAATGAAACAGCATTGATTGACACTCTGTATTCCAGGCATAAACACCACTACTCGGAGATGGGAAGTCGGTACCCCTACTATACAATAGGAATGTCCTGGGTATTGTTATTAAATGAGATGATCCATAAAACTGCAAAACTGTTGCAAAAATCATATGTCAGATTACTCATCATGTTTTCTTAAAATTATTCCATGTTGTATGTTGTAGGCCCTAGTAACACACTTTCAAGGAAGACATGTCAGATTCCTGACCTGCTTGTGTGAACCTGGGAAGTTTACAGGAGGCTCTTACTTACAGAACCCTATTTAATCAGGATTCCTAATGGCAGATGTAGCACAATCTCTTTTCCAGAATAGAATAGAATAGAATAGAATAGAATAGAATAGAATAGAATAGAATAGAATAGAATAGAATAGAATAGAATAGAATAGAATAGAATAGAATAGAATAGAATAGAATAGAATAGAATAGAAGAAAGTTTACTTTAACAGGTGTTTTCTTTTTTCTCTTCTTAGAAGCAGCTGCAACAAACTGCTCTCAGTAACATCAACTGCAGCCCTAAATGAGCAATAATGAATATCCTACACCTTTTAGAAAAGGTTTTTCAAGTATATATGGCAATATCTCTCTAAATCAGAGGTGTCAAACTCAAGGCCTAGGGGCCAGATCCAGCCCATAGGGTGCTTAGAACTGGCCCATGGGGTGGCCCTGAAAACAGCAAAGGACTGGCCCATGGTGCCTCTGCCATCAAAAATGGAGCTCCAGAGGGCTGCCCGTGGCCCTCCCAACCTCCATTTTTTGCTGGCATAGGGTTGCAAGAAGCCATCACAGCTGAATATGGAGCTCAGGAGCCCATTTTCACTGCCAGAGCGCTCAGACCATCACAGGCATCCCCGACAAGATTGACATCAAGCTGGCCATGCTCACCCTGGCCACGCCCCCCCGGCCCCCCCAAAGTCAAACACAACCCTGATGTGGCCCTCAATGAAATAGAGTTTGACACCCCTGCTCTAAATTAAAACGGAATAGGCAGATCAGGTAAAGGTAAAGATAAAGGTTCCCCTCGCACATACATGCTAGTCGTTCCCTACTCTAGGGGGCGGTGCTCATCTCTGTTTCTAAGCCAAAGAGCCAGCACTGTCTGATGACAATTCTGTGGGCATGTAGCCAGGATGACTCAATGCCAAAGGCGCACAGAACGCTGTTACCTTCCCACCAAGGTGGTCCCTATTTTTCTATTTGCATTTTTACATGCTTTCAAACTGCTAGGTTGGCAGAAGCTGGGGCCATTATGTGGCGCTAGGGATTCGAACTACCAAACTGCCAACCTTTCTGATCGATAAACTCAGCATCTTAGCCACTGAGCCACCACGTCCCCAGGCAGATAAACACCAGACCAAAATACTTTCAAATTCTAGAATGGCAGAAGATAATACAAATATATGCAGCAGTTTTACAAAAGCTAAGATTTTAAGTGATAACCTGCAAGATGGGCTGGTTTTTCCCTATGGTGGTGGAGCCAGCGATAAGAGGAATTAAACGAATGCCAAGTGTCAACAAGAGGTCTCATGTCTTCATAGGAAGAGACCCATAAAGATGCCGGAGTGACTATATCCCCACAAAAAAAAGAAGAAAGCCCTGGACTATAGCCTAAGGGAGGTTCAGCAGTTGAATAAACAAAATGACTTTGAAATAAAAGCCACGGTGAGATAGTTGTAGAACTGTCAATCAAGATTTGACAAGGAAGCCTGACCCGTGGACAAAAAAACAGCAGCATTCATCAACCAATCTGAATAAACAAGGCAGGAGGTCCTAAAACAAGGGACTGTTTTTAAGCCAGAATCATTTATGAAATTTCACAGTTCTTGGCAATAAGGCAATTAGCACTTATGGAGGGAGGTTAAGTTTAGGAACATCACAGCAACTCTCCTTATGCAGTTCCATTTGTGTATTTTCAAATAAAACAGATTCTCTGCAAAGAAATGTTCCATACTTAAGGTACTGTCAACTAGAATGCTACATATGATATTCACTGCATAATTGCATATGCCTTCAATCTGGAATGGTCAACCTATTGGGCATGCAACCTGGGGTGGAACACGCCCCAGAGTGAACAATGGATCTCTTTAAGAATCACTGTCTTAAATTTATATTTACTGAAAAAGAAATAAAGGGAGACTAGTATAGATCTATTTCAAGCTATTTAGCCCTCATCAGCTAGCCATATCCTTCTAGGATTCGAACCTGGGCTGCTTGCATATTAGGTACATGTTTTAATCTCTAAGACACAGGTTCTCCTCCCTTTGTCAGCTGTACCAGGAGAGAGATGAAGTGTTTGTTCTATCAGGTCAACCTGGTCTACCCAAATATGGGAAGGAGCATTTACGAATCACTGTAAAAAGGTCATAGAATTGGATCTTCTCTTGGGATGATGTGCTTTATGACCATTACGATTTACAGGCAAGCTCCATTACAATTATAAATCGAGGACTACTTGTATGCTGAATGAAGACATGAAATTCTGGTAGAAAGTGGTAGCCCAAGCTAACATAAAAGTAGGATCCATCCTCTTCTAGACCCATGTTTCCTTATTTGTCAAAGTAGATCCACCAAAGCCCTGGGATGAGGGAACTAGACTGATGTTTTATCACAATGTTTTTTTATTAAAATAAACATTCCTTTTCGTGACACAGATTGCATTTCCTTCAGCGGTAACTGATCTGAGTTGTGCTTAGGTTTGTTGCTATGTTGTGATGGTCTCGGTGTATTTTAGACCATTGAAGTGGTCCTTGGGAGTAAATGTTGAGAGCCCTTCTCTAAGCTTTCATTTATATTTCATTTTGTAGTGTTATTGCTACTTACCACTTACTAGATATATTCTTTTTTTTTTAAAATGTCCTCCTCGGAAAATGAAGTCACATACACACTATGAAATACTTTAGGCGAATCATTCGTGGTTCAGCCTTCAAGCTCTCACAGTTGGGAGTGTTTGAAGAAACATGATTAAGGAAGAGCAGATACTCTAGCAGTCTTTAATCCCTTAAATCAAGGTTCTAATGAAAGCAAACCAAATAACATCCGAATAAAGCATTTAGCCTACCACAGCAAGAGGGCAAGTTCAGTGAAATTTTAAAGAGACTGAAAATAAGTGATTTCTTTTTAGAGCAGCGTCTATGGAGACTCTCAGTGATTCAGGTCAAGGTTGTCTCAAAGTTGCTTTCCCCACCCACCAGAGGTGATATTCAGCAGCTTATGACCAGTTCTGGAGAACCAGTAGCGGAAAGTTTGAGTAGTGTGGAGAACCGGTAAATACCACCTCTGACTGGCCCCACCTCCATCTATTCTCTGCCTCCCGAGTCCCAGCTGATCAGGAGGAAAAGGGGATTTTGCAGTAATCTGCCCCTGGAATGGGGAAGGAATGGAGATTTTACAGTATCATTCCCCTGCCATGCCCACCAAGCCACGTCCACTAAGCCATGCTACGCCCACAGAACCAGTAGTAAAAAAAATTGAATCCCACCACTGCCACCCACCCAAAAAAAAAAAAAGGGCAGTTGGACTATGGGTTTTTTTCCTCTTGAAGAAGAAATGTTTTTAAAGCAGTCTTCCCTGATCTGAGCTCTTCTGGGTATATTAGGACCAAAATTCCTGATAATTCCTGGCTATTATATCAATTTTTTTTTTTACTTCTCAGTTCTGTATCATTATGTAGCACGGAGTAACAGATTGCATTTTCCTCACACACATGTAAAGAATACCACAGTGCTTGTGTTCTTGCTTGTCTTCAAACTATAAAATTAATACTTTTGAGACTATAGTACAATCCAATGGATGCCTTCTTAATGGAGAATAAACCCCATTAAACTTCTAAATAAGCATGCACATAGGATGCTCCATAAATTTCAAAAATATTCCAAATATTACACTATTATTAGCCATCTAGATTTATGAAGAATGCAATGAATCAAGTAATAGAATACGTTTAGAGTTGATAAGAAATATGTATATTTTAATTTCCCCATAATTCCATTTTTTCAAAGTTTCTAAGAATGTGAAATCTCTAATATGGATATGAGGCAGAAGCCTTTTTAAGGCAAACGTGAATGGACAGGATGTGAGATTGGAAAATCCCAAAATAGAAACGTAAAATTAGTAAAGGCCTTACTTGTCAAGTCTTGAAATGTTTTTTAAGAAGCCTGACTTTCACCAATTCATTGTCAACCTCCAGATTATTTCATCATTTCCCTCATTTAAAAGTCAGCGTCCTTTTTTAAAAATACTATTATAATTCTTTTGGCTAAATTTTATCTCCTTGGTAAAACTATCTATTTGGAAACCAACCAATCCCAAATTTTCAAATTAAGAATCTTGATAACGTATATATTATAGCTGCACATAAGCAATAATACTTGCCCCTTTCCCTATTTCTAAGATCTGTCAGGTTTCTTCCATTTCTGTTTTACTTGACCACTTCTAAACTATGACTACATGAACTGGAATGCTGTATTTTTACTCACTGCTAAAGTTATCACAATGCAGATCTGAACTACGTCTGCATTTTATTTTCCATTTCATCAACTTTTGTTAATGGCGGGCAGATGTATGACACAGAGGAAGGGGAACAGGGAGAATCTGAGCCAAAATTCTCTCCCTTAAAGTCCTTCTTCAATTAAGACTTGTGGCAAGTGGTTTTGAGGACAAAACTTAGTCACTGGCAGACTAGAAATTAAGGCAAGGACAAGGAATCATCTTTAAATGGGTATTTCTACTTACTTTTGCAGATCACGCCAGACCTCAACTTCAAAGGGCCAGAAGAAACTTCAAAAGTTTTATTCCAAGCATCTGCCCCAAAGGACAGGATTGGCCTGCATAATGGAGAAAGTTCTTATCTAGATGTCTTATTTACCATTCCATTCCCTGTACTTGATTTACAGTTATGAAAATCCATTTTCTTTTTATAAAGTTGTCAAAAACAGACGGGATATTTCTTAAGCCTTCGATGCTAAAGATGAAGCTTTAGCAAATGAGGAATGCTGGTATTTAGTCGTGGGCTTTACTCTATTCATCACACAGATCACCAAAATCCAAAACGAAAACTCTGTGGATAAATAGAGCTCTGATAAATGTAGGGATATAATTTTCAGGACGTCTCTGACTCTCTTAATTGATTCTTCCAAAAACCAAAGAAGGGGAATATATTACTTCCTCAGAATAGAGCTGGAAGGAACCTTGGAGGTCTTCTAACCCAACCCCCTACTCAAGCAGGAGATCCTATACCATTTCAGGCAAGTGACTGTACAGTCTATTCCTAAAAACCTCCACTGATGAAGCACCCATATATATATATATATATATATATATATATATATATATATATATATATATATATATATATATATATATATATATATATACACATACATACATACATACATACATACACACACACACATATATATACATATATACACATATACATATACACATACACACACACACACACACACACACACACACACACATATATATATATATATATATATATATATATATATATATATATATATATATATATATATATATAGGTAAAGCCTGGCCTAAAGAATGATACACATAAAGACCTACGAAAATGATCCTAATTCTTCCTTTATCGAATAGGCTCCAGGACAGGGTGCACCAGATATAAAATTATTTAGATCAAATACCGCAAAGAAAAACAATTAGAGCTTGGCACACAGCAACATTTTTCTAAAAAAATCAAAAGCCAATTGAAGCATAGCCCTTTACAGTGCCATAGCAAACAGTAATCTCTTAATCTGACACTAAAAGGTTTCTAATCTTTGCTGTCAGTCAGGCCTTTTTTGAGGAAGTATAGTCCAAATGGAGTCTCAGTAAGTGATAGCACCTGTTCTTTCTTGTTTGAACTCTGAAACTAAACCCGATCAGGCATGAGTATTAGCTGAATTACTAGAAAATGCTAGTATTTGATTAGGCAGTTGAATATATATGTGTGTGTGTGTATACATATATATATACATATACACATATTCAATATATATCGGGGTCTTTTCCTGTGTAAGATTGAGAGTATATTGGCGATGTTTCAGAGAGCACCAAGAACCTCTCAAATATTTCCACTTGCTTTTTCAACCCTGAAAATTCCATCCAGTGTAGACCATGATTCCAATAACCCAATTAAAAATCACAAAACTCCTTTTCTCTCTGAAAAGAGGAAAATGTTATGCATTTATAAAAGATGAAAAAAGTACAAATTACTGTCAAAGCAAGTCAGGCCCAAAAAGTCCATGAAAATTTAGCTTGGATGTCTTATGTGACAAGAAAAGAAGGTTTCTTTGCTAAGAGGTTCAAAAGTTAGAATAGAATAGAATAGAATAGAATAGAATAGAATAGAATAGAATAGAATAGAATAGAATAGAATAGAATAGAATAGAATAACAGAGTTGGAAGGAACTTTGGAGGTCTTCTAGTCCAACCCCCTGCCCAGGCAGGAAACCTTACCACACTTCAGACAAATGGTTATCCAACCTCTTCTTAAAAACTTGCAGTGTTGGAGCATTCACAATTTCTGCAGGCAAGTTGTTCCACATATTCATTGTTCTAACTGTCAGGAAATTTCTCCTTAGTTCTAAATTGCTTCTCTCCTTGATTAGTTTCCATCCATTGCTTCTTGTCCTGCCTTCAGTTGCTTTGGAGAATAGTTTGACTCCCTTTTCTTAGTGGCAATCATTGGCCTCCATCCAAAGGTGGTATTCACTTACCTTGGCTACCGGTTCGCAAATGTAAGCACGCGCATGCACAGATCGTCTAAACGGGAGCGTGATGATGTTCGGGCGGTTGGGCAGAGCAGCGGATCCTCCCGCAGCTGCCGCTACCAGTTAGCCCGAACCGGGTGGAACCAGCTAAACAACACCACTGCCTCCATCACATGAACGAGGCATCACATTTGGATACAAAACGTATTTCAAAAGAATGTTAATTTAATGCGGAGATACAAAATGGTTGTGCAACCAACAGAATGTCAAAATTCTATCTAAAGTCACTATTATGCTCAAGCATTTTGGAACTCTGGACTGTTATAAACATAGGAGACAGATGGGCCTTTATCGATAGGCTGATCCAAAATTCCTATTTTTCTACCAGGCATAAAATTGGAGCTATGAAACCAAAGGGACATATCATAAAGGAAACGGCAACCGTTAAAGAAAGTACTGAAAACTGGAATGTCTCAAAAAAAACCTAATAATACATATGATAAAGAAATG
This sequence comes from Masticophis lateralis, assembly GCA_030761175.1. Lineage (NCBI taxonomy): Eukaryota > Metazoa > Chordata > Lepidosauria > Squamata > Colubridae > Masticophis > Masticophis lateralis. The sequence continues at coordinate 18,843,818 of JAUDYJ010000003.1, read as the reverse complement.
AATAGAGAAAAGGTAGAAATGGAGGAAAGCACAGGCTATGAAGAGATAAAGATGAAAAATGAGATAATCAGCTGAGAAGACAGACTATGAGAATGAAAAGAAGTAAAATGAAAGCATAAGAAGAAGCCATCGGAAAATATTTCAGTGTCTTCTTAGGTTCATCAATTATACAGAGAAATAATCTGGCTGTAAATTAATTCTTCCATGACACTTGCAGGAACATTAGGAGCTATTCAATAAAATGATCATCGAGAACAAGAAAATGATTGCTGGGAGAGCTCTAAGATGAATGATAGGTATGATCCAGATTGGAGAAGTCAGTTTTGGACTCACCTCAAGGACATTTAGAATAACCTTTGGATCGTCCCTCAGTCCTGCTTCTACTTCTAAGGTCCTCTCTGCAGATTTTTCTTCTTTCTCTTGCGTTCGGGTCTTGCCTATATCTTCCCTCTGAGCTTTTTATGATATTGAGTCATTAAAGATGTGGGAAAGTAATAATCCAGGGGGATAATCCTATCAAAGGAAGATGACTGGGAGAAAACCATGGAGTCAGATCCATTTCTTTGGCTTCCCTTTTGAGTCTTTCTGCGATCAGAATTCTTTCCTTGTAGAGATGAAGATGGAGCAAGAAAAAGACTTCCCTAAACCCTGCTAAAGAATTACTAGTTAAAGTAAGATTTTACATGGGAAAGCCTGGATTACATTGTGGATTACAACATGTTTGCATGATCCAAGTTGGTCCAAACAATCATATGTTTCCAACTAACACAAAATGGGAGCCGTTAAAGGTAAGCACCATTTCATAAAAGAAGAGCTGCAGTAAATACAGTTTTGGAATTATCAGTTTGGCCTCCCCAGAATGAGATAAGGGACTTTTACTTCTGGTGCTGTTATGATAAAATACAATTAAATCATTTACAATGATGTATATCAAATACACGCCAGTGCCAAATATAAAAAAAGAAAGCATGCCAACGATGAAAACAAAAAGAAAAAGCTTATCTGAAACAAAAGGCACTAAATTTTTCTATCAGCTAGGTCAGGGATCAGCAACCTGCGGCTCTTTGGTTCCTCTGTTGTGGCTCCTTTCCAGGTGATCCCACCAATGGCTGGCCCCGCCCCTCGCCCTCACCTTCCAGTCACCCCTCGCCTGGCCTGAGAAGGTAAGGGTGATGGCAGGGGATGGAGAAGTAGCCAGGGCAGAGACAGAGAGATACAGGGAGAGTGGGAGAGGGAGGGGGAGAGGGAGAGGGAGAGAGGGAGGGGAGAGAGAGAGATGTCAAAAGGATTTTGTGGTTCCCGGTATTTTTTAACAACTGGTTCTCTGCCCTAATGACCAGCTGTGTAGGTGTGGCTATGGGGAGTCATGTGACTGGTGGAAGTGAGTGACATCGAGTTGGCCACGCCCACCCAGGTTTTGTGGCTCTCGGTGTTTTCTTTTCTGTGGGAAACAGGTCCAAATGGCTCTTTTGAGTATTTAAGGTTGCAGACCTCTAAGCTAAATTAACAAGGAGGCAATACGATTCAACAGGTTTAATTTCCCAGCCGTCCATATCACTCTTGCATACTATTTCAATCTAAATCTTACTTTACCAAGACAAGAATTAAGCAAATCATTTTGTCAACTGCAAAAGTGGCTTGTAAATTCTGCATACATCAAGCTGCTAACTCTCACAGCTATTCAGTGTCTCTGTGCCTGTTTCTGTCTGTGCAGCAGCCCTTCAGCCATCCATCCATCCATCCTTCAAGTCAGTATTGACTCCAGGTAACAACCTGGACTAGGCCATACAGTCTCTGCCATGGCCTTTCTCCTAGGGCACAGGTGTCAAACTCGCCGTGTCAGGTTGCCATCACATGACATTTTGCAATGTTTTTCCCATTTGCGGAGCTGAGCTGGGCGTGGCCTGCATGTAATACATCCGGCCCGTGGGCTGCCAGTTTGACACCCCTGTCCTAGGGCTAAGAAAGAGTGACTGGCTTGTATCTAAGACAAGACTCAATTTCATTGAGTGCCGCATCAGGGTTGTGTTTGACCTTTGCACGGAGGGGGCTACTCGACGTCACTCATGTCGGGGGCACCTGTGATGGCCCAAGTGAAAACAGGCTCCTGAATTCCATTTTCGGCTGCAATAGCCTCCAGCAAAAACGGAGCTCCGGAGGGCTGTCTGTGGCCCTCCCGAGCTCCGTTTTCGCTGGCAGAGGCACTGTGGACCGACCGGTCCTTCGCTGGTTCTAGGGAGGTCCCGCGGGTCAGATCTAAGCACCCTGCGGGCTGGATCCATCTCCCGGGCTTTGAGTTTGATACCCCTGCACTAAAGTGACTGGCTGCAAGGATAGATGGCTATCTCTCACTAAAAATCTTTTTACGTCATCCATTTGTAATGGCAATATGAAAGGTACAACACAATGGTTCATGTATAAATAAAATAGATAGGATTACGTTGATAAATATTTAATGAGCACTGGCGATTAATCTGAAATCTAGATATCAGCATCAGCTATTGAGAATTATTCATACACAATAGACAATTGTCTATGGCTATGCAATAAAAATCAGAAGTATTCATCTGCATGCATTTTCCAACAGCTTTCACCACACAATGTTCTCCAGATGTTTAGGTTTTCTACTCCTATAACCCCCTGGCTGGTCCTCTGGCTACAGACTAGAATTGAAATCAGAACGTGGAAAAAATAAGGACTGGAGTTGACTACAAAATTAGCTAATATTGCTCAAAATAAGAAGCACAGGCTGAATGCTGCATTTAAAAAGATCAACTTCCATGAGAAGTCTTTGAAATGTTATTGTGATGTACATTTTCCAGAACATTTCAGTGAGACATCCATGGCAAATCATATGTTTCACATATAGAAGACCTCAATAGTTCATAGTTGAAATATGTACTACTATAAGTCCATGTATTTGCCATACACTAAATAAATAAAAAATCATTTGCATTGTAATAAGTTAGGTGGCAGAGTCATTGTCAAAATTAGCCCCATATTATTTTAAAACATACTGGCATACTGATTCTTGACAAATGTATCTTTTCTTTCATGTACTCCGAGAGCGTATGCAATAAGACAAATTCCTTGTGCGTCCAATCACAATTGGCCAATAAAGAATTCTACTCTATTCCATAATAAGAGGCAGTATATTTAGAGTGTCTTAAATTGATAATGAAATCTCCTTAATAATGGTGCCAGTTAAAACACATTGGGAAGTCCAATTTAATATTTGTTAGATGGTTAACACCTAGCTGATATTATTTGGGCTTGGTAGCTAACTATAGTAGGAACTGGTTGTTCCTGGATGAGAGATGCGTACAAAATAATAAGGCTGAAGGTTAGACAGGAGTTTTTAAACATTCCCAAAGTAAGTAACACCAAACCTTTGTGTACTGAAAACCACATGGGTGTGAAGCCATCAAAAGTCATCTCAATTCAAGGGAAAATGTGCTTTTATAACTACTACAAAACAAATGGGTAGATCAGTGTTTCTCAACATTGGGTGGATTTTCAACCGGGTGGACTTTAACTCCCAGAATTCATCAGTCAGCATTGCTGACTGGAGAATTCTGGGAGTTGAAGTCCACTCAGCTTAAAGTTGTCAAAGGTTGAGAAACACTGGCTTAGATATGCATGCTTGACCTGAACCAGAAAGGGTCTCCTTATGTTCTTAGAACTGCATTTCTAATTCCTTCCTCCTTCTACTCAGTTTTTCCTTTCTGCCAGATATACACTAGGACTTTTTAATTATAACTACACTCTGCAGTTTTATATGCAAGCCCCGTTTCAGAAAACAACTTGGCTGCAGCATGTCGCCTTTTTTAAAGGATTTTTTTGTTGTCTCTCTTGGAAACCATCTTGAATGTCTGCTCTTCATTATCAAAGACAGGCATGTGTACTATAGAACTATGCAGGCCAACCACACAGAGAGGTTTTGTAAGGTTTGGGGTTTTCCAACATTTGGTATGTGTCTCTCACCTAACACACCAATGTGACTGCCCTGATATTCTTGTCCACAGGCATTTAAATGTATTTGGATGCTTTGTTAGATTTTTTTCAGAATTATCTTCCAAGTAAACAAGGAGGTTTGCACTGTCATCTCTCTCTATACCAAGGATTGCCAAAAACCTACTGCATCTCCACCACTCCTTTCCTAAAGTCCTGCCATGCAAGAAATGGGAAAAAATTAAAGAGCTCTATCATTTAGAACTATTTTATATGCATAGTTGTTTTTAATATCTTCTATATGTTTTTATCGCATTGTTAGCCACGCAGAGTCACCTCAAGGCTGCAACAGTCCTAAGTGCAAAGCCTGGTCATAAGTCACTTTTTTCAGTGTGGTTCTAACTTCAAACGATCACTAAATGAATACTTGTAAGTTAAAAGACTGCCCATGGTGATTCTACACTCGGAAATGGACCTTCTCAATGGAGATTCTCAGTCATTCAGGTCATGGTTGTCCCAAAGGTGCTTTTTCAGGAGGCAACTGGATTTTCTGGTTTTCATTTGAAAACGTTTCACTACTCATCCAAAAAGTTTCTTCAGCTGGATGAGTGTTTTGACCTAGGCTTCTTTAGAAAGTAAACAGCACAAACCTAGTCCCGGCAAACCTCTTTAATTCATAAGGCTGTGAATTATTGTCATTCCCAGTCCGACAGGCTTCTGAAACAGTCTTGCAGGAGAGTGTTTACAAACACCCACCTTATCTCCCTTGGAATGCTGCCAAAGAACTAATTGCCACATGCAGGGCAAGGCCAAACATAGCACAGAGTCAAACGGAACTTTTCCACAGCTTTTACCAACCAGATGAACTAATTGCTTCCTGCAAAAGCTCATGTTCCGTTCGCTTCTCTTTTATATCTTATGGGAGGGGCCAATCATCTCCAAGCCTTACTCCCAAGTCGACCCTGTTTTCTTAATTGTTCCTGTCTTCTGGTAGCTCTGCGCATGCACACACTGGGAACAGGCTCAGGCTGTTTTTCTGCCTCGCTGATGTCAGACTCCGGAGGCTCCGGAGACAGCAAAGAACTACCAGATAGCCTTGGCCCCCTCTCTGCCTCCGACTCAGAGCCATTGCCCGAGCATTCCCCAGACTCCAGGACTGGTTCACATTCCTCCCCAACCTCCTCACTGTCTCAATCTGCTGCCAGTTCTGCTGGCGGCTGGCGGGCCACAACAATGAGAAGCAAAACATCTTCTAAGAAAAAACATAAAGTCAAGTTGCCTTTTGAAAAAAGCACCTTTGGGACTTTTTGATGATGGGAGTAATGATCAACTCTGATGCATGTCTACCACAGAAATATATAAAAATACAATGGATCCATATTTCATCTTATACCTGATGTTTTAGCTGCTGGAGAACTGTTCCACTGAGTCAGTATTGATATTAACTGTAAATTATGTTTTGGTTTCTTATTCCTTATCATTCTGCTATTTTAATTTTGTTGTGTTTCTCAATTCAAAAACTGATAAAACTCAATGTAACAAAACGCCAACTCAAGTTTCAAAGCCTCCAAATCTTGCTCTAGGCATTTGTCATATATAAATCCATTTCTTCCTCAAACTGAGCATCCATGCAAGCTCACTCAAAAAAAAATAAACAACCATGCACCACTTTGGGGCAGAAACAGTGGCACGTATGAATGGGTCACTCAGACACACCGGTTAGCCCCTTACGCTGTCATCGTTGAGCGATAAGCATACCTTATGGGAACATGACTGGTTCCAGGTGCAAGAAAAACAATGGAAACTACACAGAACAAAAATGCTTCTTTGTCTGCAACTGCGGTAAAGGAATGTGAGCTTGACAATTAGCTGGCTGATGTAACATCTAAAGCCTGGGAGGAGAGGAAATTAAAGTCAAACCTTCCACAATACTGTCTGTCCCAAAGGTGCTTTTTCAGGAGGCAACTGGACTTTCTTGTTTTTTTGTTTTTTTTGTTTTTTTTTTTGAAGACGTTTCGCTTCTCATCTTCTTCAGCTCTGACTGGATAGTGGAGAACGGAAGGATTTATATTCCTTGCAGACAGCTGGTCATTTGCAAGGAATATAAATCCTTCCATTGCCCACCATCCAGTCAGAGCTGAAGAAGCTTCTTGGATGAGAAGCAAAACGTCTTCAAAGAAAAAACAAGAAAGACAGCTGCCTCCTGAAAAAGCACCTTTGGGGCAACCATGACCTACCTGGGCGACTGAGAATCTCTACAGACTTCCACTATATCCGGAGCACTTTAGCATTACATATTGGGCAACAATATGATGCAAACAGTCTCTACGGTGCCCTTCAGGGAAACCGTTGCTTATTTTAGAGCAAAGTAATTTTATGCACATAGCACAGAGCATTTCAGTAGTTCGATTCTCACTGGCTCAAGGTTGACTCAGCCTTCCATGCCTCCAAGGTAGCTAAAATGAGGACCCAGATTGTTGGGAGGCAATATACTGACTCTGTAATCAGCTTAGAGAGGCCTGTAAACTTTCTCCTCTGGACTTCCACATGCAGCAGCGTCATCCTCTGCATCTCCTGCTTTGCTGGGAGATGGCACCCAACACGGAAAGGCCAACAATGTCTGGGATTGGGAGAAGAACTTCTCCTTTGGCGTGCTGGGCACACGCACACATATACCCCATTTCAAGCTTGGAGACTTTTATCCACATCTGAGCTTACAAACTGCCAATCATGCCTGGGCTTGGGGAAAAGGCCCTCTCCTTCCTCTGTGGATAAAAGTTCCCAAACTTGGAATGCAGTGTGTGTGCACACACATGGCTGCCAGCAGCTTGTGTGGCACTGAATTGTCCTTATGTCGAGTCAGCCAGTGCAACTTGCTCCATCCTGACCCAGCCATCCTGAGTCATTTGTGCTCAGTGAGCGGCGTCGAGCCAGCCACGCCCATCTAGTTGCAACAACCTGGCTACTGGCTCTTTGAGGGCAACCATAATGCTCAATGATACTGAATTTGACACCCCTGCCTTACATCCAACTGCCAGCAAATAGAGTCAATGGAGAAGCCAACAGTAAAACCACAAGTCGCAATCACACGTCTTGCTTAACAAGCGAGGGTGATTTGCTGAACAATCATGGCTATAGTGTGGTCATAAGTCCATCACAGTTACATAATGGGTTGCTTAGCAACAGCATTGCTGGTCCCAATTGTAGTTCATTAAGCAAGGGCTATCTGTAGACAACAGGATGTCTTCTAAATAATTTGGATTTTAATTACTAATTCTAATTTAACCAGGATGGTCAATGCCCTGGGATAGTGTTTGTTGTAGTCCAGAACACCTGGAAGCACAATATCACTTATCCTTATTTTTAATAAAAAGAAAACTGTGGAAAATGACATACTTCGTATGGGCAGAGGAGAAGAGAAAGAATAAGACAGGTGGCAACCCTGTAGGTTTCCTTGGTCATTACAATCACCAATTCCCCAACCATTCTACTATTTTAGGATATAAGGTTAGACCTCCATTAACCACCACTAGCAAGACAGAATAAATATGGCAAAATAAGCAGAAGCAATTATACAAGACAATTAAAAAGATATTAACTATTAGAAGCATAAAAATAGAGATCTATTTTAAAAATTAGAGGGGAGAGGAATACATCTTTGAATCGAACACGTTTGTGTGTATTTATGTATATTCTGTGTGTGTGTGTGTGTGTGTGTGTACACACGCACAGTACACTCCAACTTTCTTTTTACATTCAACAGAAGGCAGCATATATTGAAAACCAGAGCAGGATTCTCTCCCTTCAGCCAGCTCAGAAGATTTTTAAAAATAAAAAGTCTAACACAATTACAGAAAGTTTCCAAGAACTCTTTCCATCAAAAGAGCCTTTGCTACTTTAGCTGTCCTGTTTCCTTTTCTGGTTTTCCTTTCAAATTACTTGAAAGCCATGAACTTCTGAAGGCAATTTGCTTTACAACTCAGGAATTCTTGCTGAGGATGTGGCATTACTCTTAATGCGGCAAGGGAGCTAGAATAATCTCCTAAAGCAGTGTTTTTCAAACTTGGCAACTTGGAGATGCATGGACTTCAACTCCCAGAATTCCCCAGCCAGCATGGGGAATTCTGGGCGTTGAAGTCCACGTATCTTCAAAATTGCCAAGTTTGAAAAACTTTTCTCCTTGTTGAGAAAAGGTTAAACAATTTATAGGATGCCTGACTAGATTACCTTATTTAGCTTGCCAAGGCATTACATTATTTGTCATTTTTTAATTACAGGTGATTTATTGACTACATGAACTACATTTCCTTATTTCTAAAATTCAAATACTTTTTATAGATACTGAAGGAAGTGTGAAATAGCTTAAAACGTATTAGGAAAAGAAGATGTCATTAATTATAGTTCCCTACAGAGCAGTATATTAGAATTGTAACAGGCACCCCTAAAAGTGTGTTACTTTACCTTCCAGCCTTGCCGATTAAAATACCCTGTTCTCCCATTCATCAATTAAAGTTTTCATTGGTTAATCTAGGAGTTTAAAGTTTAGGCACTATCCCGGCCCTCAATATGGTTTTAAAAGTCAAATGCTATACAAAGTCTGCATTCCGGGTTAGTAAATCAAAGTTACCACTCAGTAAAATAGAATAAAAAGGAACAAGGAACCAGTGCCAAATTGCAAGATATAAGGATCCACTGCCACCATCTTTATCACAAAGACATGGAACGGCTGTGCACAGGGTTCTCATTTAATGTCCATTTGTTCAGCAACTGAACAGTACTGGACAAAGAGTGCTGACGACCATTCCTTCTGGTTGTGGCTGTAACAACAACCCTGTGGTCATGAGATCCTGATTTAGGCACTCAACAACCAGGTCACAACTATACCATAACAGGGTCCCCTCAAGAGTGGGCTTCAAAAATTTAAATAATAGGTTCACTGCTCGGTTGCTGGGTGGGCGTGGTCATGGCGGGTGTGGCCTAGTTGGGCTCCAACATGGTAGGAGGACATTTTCACCTTCCCCAGGCTCTGGAGGCTTTCCTCAAGCCTCTGGGATGGCAAAAACTGCCTCCCCCGGGCTCTGGAGGCCCTACGGAGGCAGGAAACGGGCCTGTTTTCGGACTTCCGGAACTTCCGGGAGACCCATTTTTTCCTCTCCCCGAGCCTCCGTGTGGGCCCTGCACTTACCTTGCATCCAAAATGGGCCGTGTGGAGACTCCTGGGAGGGGAGGGACGGGGTGGACGGGGCCAGCCAGGGGTGGGATTTGGAGGTTCTCCGTAATGGACATAAAGTTAGCTACGGCTTCTCCCAAACCCAGGTGAACCCATAGCAGCTCACCCCTGGGTCCTCTTATTGCCATTTGCAATCTTCATTTCTGGCCTCCGACATGCAAAGTCAGTGGGGAAGCCAGCAGAAAGTTGCAAATGGCAATCACATTACCGTGGGACGGTGCAACAGCGACGGAGTCACCTAACAGCAGCAAATGGGGCTGTCAAAACAACAGTCATGTATCCGCTGACATTTATGACATTACTGAGTGATGGAATTCCTGATCCCAATTACTGCCAGTAAATGAGGAAAACCTGTATTCATTTGAATGGATTTTAAGGGATATAATGGGACATGAAGTGCTCATCATCCTGACTGCTGATTGTAGTAGCAAGCACTGTTGGGGGATGGGGGGGTGGAATTGAGTTTCTCTAATATTTGAAGATTGATTGATTGACTGATTGACTGATTGATATGTTGACCATCACCCCAACAAGGTCTGATCTTTCCGTTCATCTTGAATACATCCTAATTTAAGCAGCCGCACAACTGCCAATTTTCTACATCGTGACTTTTAAAGGAATCCTCTATGAAATACAGATAGGTCAACGGGAGTGAGAAAAGTTCCATCGATTGAATCCTCCTTCCCTACCCCCCATCCCCAATGTTGCCCCAAACTCAACTCCATGGGGTTAAGGCTCATCCAGCAACACAATTTGGGGCAAATTTCAGAGAAAGTAATTTAAGAATGTCTTTGGGAGCCTTCCCACTGCCTTTAGAAAAAAAATAATCAATCCGGTCCTTTCTTTTGGTACCTCAACCCTTCACTGATATCAGCTGTGTTAGTGAAATCTAGCCTTGCTTTAGGGAATGAGGGGAAAAGAAAAAATAGTAAGAGAAGAGAAAAAGATATGCTTGGTCTCTTGGCCATTTGTTTTTGAGCAAATTGACTTTTGGTGAGGAAGGTTAAGCTTGCAGAACGGATTGCAGAAGGGGAGTGCTTTCAATTTAATTTTTAATAGCTTTTGTTTTATTTTTGCTGTTAAACTGGATACATTTTCCAGTATTCAGCACAGGTGCCCAAAGGAAGGCACTAATTTAGCCCCTCATACACATCTCTTCTAAAAGAGAGGGAAGAATGGGGAACAAAATAGGGATAAGGGACACGACATTCAACCTCTTTTCCCCCAAAATAATCAGAAATGTCTTTTTTCTAGCATGTGGACTTCTCGCTGGGAGCTCATCTGCCAAAACTGAGACAATGATGAGTAGGCAAGTGGGAAGCCCCTAAATTAGCTTCACCACAGCCAATTTATCTGTGATAGCTTAATTCCCCTCATGTTGACGTTAACTGTCAAAAGCTGCAAGATAGGACAAGTCGTGTTAGATCCAGCAGGCCTCTCTTAGATACAAAGCAAGACAAGGACTTCCTACTGAAAGACTTTAATCTAAGGCAATATTTCTCAACCTCGGCAATACTGAAGATGCAAGGACTCCAAATCCCAGAATTCCTCAGTCAGTATGGGAGCACTGGTAGTGCTAGACGTATGACCACAATCGAGACCCAAATTTCCATTGCTAAGCAAGGCAATTGTTAAAGGAGTCACGCCCAATTGTATGATCTTTTTTGCCATGGTTATTAAGCGAATCATTGCAGTCGTTAAATGAATCATGAAGTCATTGAGTGGCTCCGTCTTCCCTCATTGACTCTGCTTGTCGGAAGCCAGTCAGCAAGGTGACAAATGGCAATCACATGACCTCAGGAAGCTGTAACCATCGTAACTACATGCTGATTACCAAGTGCCCACATTTTGATCATGTGATTGTAAGGCTGCTACAACGGTTGTAAGTGCAAGGACCAGATTTTTCAGTGCCATTGTAATTTCGAACAGTCACTAAACGAATGGCTGTAAGTCAAGGATCTTCTGAGATTCCCTATGAATAAAGCATCAAAGACACATCTGGCATAGGGATTCCACATTTATGACAACATGGATATAAATACCGCTGAAAAGGAATAATTTTATGTTGCCCTCACAGAACTGCAGACATTAGTGGGTCGAAGCTAAGGTGAAGACCATAGTGATAACAGTGATGGTTGCAATGATCTCCTCTCTTTATATGGCAGAGCAAACGTGTGATATTAAAAACAAGTTTAAGCAGTTTCCAAAAACAGACTGTCTGTCTGGTTGGATGATGTGCACCGATAACCAAAATATATGGCCTGTCAGCCAGGATGCATACACTTAAAAAAGAGCAAGAAGCTGTGTGTTTGGGCACTTTTTGCAATATTTTTTTTAATGAAATCAGTGAAATAAAGAGCCTCACAGGGACTAAAGGAAGCATCCAGAAGCACTCCTCCAGGTTAGCATACTAAATACTCCCAGGACAGACCCATCCGCTCAACAATACTGGTTTGTTAGGCTAGAGTAGTGTTGCTTGCAAGGCCTCAGACTGGCAACATGGAAGTAAACATCAGTGGGAACAGCTCATCTTGGAAAAAACTGTTATACACAGCAGTTGCAGGGACTCTACAGTCTGGGCAAACCAAACAGTGAAAAACATAATCCTACATCTGAGTGATTTATTGCAACTGGCTTCAGACTTTGCCCTAAATCAATCCCCCCAGTCTGCTCAAAGCCAGAATGCCAGATGAGGACTGAAAACCTATTAATAAGGAGAAACAAAATATCCAGTTAACGTGCAAAATGGAAGCAGAACATGAAAAAAACCATGGCAGGTTGGACTCTGGAACTTTGGCAGAATTTTGTCTGAAAGAAATAGAACTTACCGTATATCAAAACCAAGAAAATCCTGTACCCATATAGGTTTCTGTAAATATTGGCACTGGGAAAATACTCTTCTTTAGAGAACAGAGTATTTTTAACGTTTATGTAGCAGAATGGAAAAGATAAGCACAGTCTCTACTCTGTCACAAAATCGCCTATACAGATTATTATTCCTCCTTCTGTTCAATGGTATTTAATTCTCAGCGACTGTCTGGCAAAGTCCCTGCAGTTTTCTTAGCAAGGATTTTCAGAAGCGGTTTGCCATTGCTTCCTTCCTAGGGCTCATATAAAGTGATCATCTCAAAGTCACTCAGCTGGCTTCGTGCAAAAGGTGGGACTAGAACTCACTATCAACCTGATGTCTTCGCCACAAACTGGCTCTCATACAGACTATACTTGCAGCTAATAAGCGGCAGAAGGGAAAGGGCTGGGAGGAACCAGATAGGGTTTCAAACAATCTAATACGGTTGCTTCAAAGATAATATGGAGACAGCTACAGAGGAGATCTATAGATTACCCATATAATAAATGAGTAGGAGAGACAGTTTGTATTCTGGTATCTGATTCAAACATGGGCTTGGATAGGTTGCCTAATCTTGGTTTCTAACTCAATCTATAGTGCAGTCTCCTCTAATCTGGTAGGCTCCAGATGTGTTGAGATTAGTGATTCCAAAATCTCCGTTGGCCATGTCAGGTGGGAATTTGAGGGATTGTATTTCCAATGTAGCCAAAGCTGAGAACAGTTGTATATTACAGCAAAGGGAAGTTGAGAAGACTTAAAAGAGCTTTGGTAGATTAGAGTGCTCTTCAAGAAACACATATAGAATAGTAGATCTGCAATTACGATACTGGTACAGATGGAGAAAAAATAATGTGAACAGTGGCCCGATGGAATCTTAAAAAGCAGTTTCAGATATTTAATTAAACATATGCAAAGTAGGCAAAGTGATTGTTCTTAATAGTGCTAAATTATACTGTTATTATCTCCAATTACTTTTTGGACAAGTGACTTTTTGCTCTTTTTCCTTTCTCCATTCATGTTATATAAACTTATCAAATCTTCGCCCCTCCGTTAGAAAGAACCCACAAAAGTCTATGCCAAAATAAATCTATTCTTTTAAATGCTGTGATAATCTTGTTTTACCTAGATAGAAGTATCAGCCGTGATTCTATGCACCCTGAATACATTATCCTTGTGAATGAAACATAAATGCTTAATAAAATCTATGATAAAATTATCTCTATAAATCCTCCCTCACCCTAAAAAGAAGGGGGAAATGAGTCATTTCCGATCTGGTTCCATCGACAGATGATTGCCTGGACGCAACTCTCATTATCTTTAACTTATCTCCATCTCCACCTGTCTAAAGCCATGTGTCTTTTTTTAAGCAAACACACAGTTTTTAAATGTTTCAGAATTGTTCGCCACCCAGAGTTCCTGGCTTGAGATGGGTGGCTATAGAAATTAAATAAATAAAAGAGCCTGAGTAGTGTAGGGGAGTAGTGCCTCCTACAAAGGCAGCATTTAAGATCCAGCTGCTGCAATTACTTGCGAGTTTAATCCCAGCCAGGCTCAAGGTCGACTCAGCCTTCCATCCTTTATAAGGTGGGTAAATTGAGGACCCAGTTTGTTGGGGGCAATAAGCTGACTTTGTATAAATATAAATATACAAAAGTATGAAGGCTATTGCTTAACGCACTGTCAGCCGCCCTGAGTCTCCGGAGAAGGGCGGCATATAAATCAAATTTTTTAAAAAATAATAACATGTATGTTTTTCTGCAAATGCAAATTAAAAAAAGATGGTCACCAAAGGTGGCATTCAGCCAGTTCGGACCAGTTCAGGCAAACTGGTAGTGGTGACCTGCCCAGGCACAATTCCGTCCTATATCACTGTGTTTTTGACGCCACATGCATGTGTGAACAGCGCGTGCAAGCGAATTGCCGTGTTGTTTGACATTGCACGCATGTGTGGACAGCACGCACGGGAAAATTGCCATGTTGTTTGATGTTGCACGCATGCACAGATGGCGCACGCATAAGCAACGCAAGCATGCACATGCACTTTCATTTCCAGTGCTGGGCGACCCGGTAGCTACAGTATGTGAAACCCACTTCTGATGGTCACAATCTAATTTTAACATCCTATAAATTATTTTGAAATTTTTACTGGGTGTATTCTAGATCAGCGGTCACCAACTGGTGGTTTGTGGGCCACCGGTGGTCCGCGAGAAAATTTTGGTGGTCCACAGAAAAATTATTTGCGTTTTTTGTAAATCAGGGGTCCTCAAATTACAGCCTTTGGGACGGATACACGCAATGAACGTTTGTGTTGCTGCAGAGTCTCCCCCTTTGGGGTCTTTTTGTGTGGGTTGGAAGGGGACAGAAATTCCAACTTGGGGTCTGCTTCAGCCTCCTGGTGTGGGGCTTTGGGTGAAGGCTGGAGGGAAGTGCCATTGGTGGCAAAGAGCCGGAGGACCTTGTTCTAGTGGGACTGCATCATGGCCTGGAATTGGCTGACCATCTTAGCCGCTGAGCCTCCAGGCACCGGTACCTGGCCTTGCACTCCTGCAGGTCTTCCTTCTGCTTGGAAAGCTTATGCTTGTTGTCCTTAGTGAGGTGCTTCTGCTGAGTCTCCTTCTCGGTCAGATCCAATTTGAACTGAGCTGTTTTGCCAACTTTTTCTCATGGTGGCTGCTTAGCTCCAACAACTGCTTCCTGTTGGGACCCTAAGAAGCCTGGACAGAGAGGCGAGGAGTCGCTGGGAAGGGAGGGGTGAGTAGAGGCTGGTGAGGCACTCCTTGATGTGACATCAAGTTGTCCACGCCCACCCAGTCACATGACCACCTAGCCATGTTCACCCAGCCGGTCATTAGGCAGATCATATCAGTGGTCTGCAGGATTTAAAATTATGAATTTAGTGGTTCCTGAGGTTCTACGACACTTAAATATTACATTATTTTCAAAACTAACAATATCAACAGTAGCATTTTTTTTCAAGAAATTGCAGAAAGAGAAACAATTGTCCCACGTGTGGCAGTAGTGGAACAGAAAGGAGATCTTCAAGTTATATAGCTTTATAGTAAGGAAGCATTCTAAGGCTCCAAATTCTGTCTTTTCAACAAAATTAGAAATCTGATGGAGCCTTGTGGAGTTGGCTTGAAAAGAGAATAAGTGGTAATCATTTCAGCTGCCTTTGCAAGCAACGGGAGAGGAGATTATTTTTTTTACAAAAAAAACCCCCTTCTCTACAGGAGATGCATTTGCACGGTGAATTTTTCATTCCAAAATCTTGTTTTGTACAACCAGAGATGAGAAGGAAGTAAAACCTCTAGTTCCTAACAGCAGTGATTTGTAGTTCTTGTACCATACAATATAATCAGCATAGGAAAGATTGCGAATCAGCAGGGCAAACAATCTGTTTTTAACTTTTGTTACGTTTTTATACCAGAGGTGGGCCTGGTTCATCCATACACTCTTTTTTACCCACTCGGTATGCACAGAGGTATGATGTTGCATGATAAGCTTAGACCACAAGACCACATCATATAACTGGAGAACAAGCTTTCAATTAGTTAAGATGCATAGCTACAACCCATAACTTGTGCACTGGAAAGGGTGCTAAATGTTAATGGTTGGGTCAGAACTGGAAGGGACCTCAGAGGTCTTCTAGTCCAACCCCCTCCACAAGCAGGAGACCCTATATCACTTCGGAAAAATGGTTGTCCAGTCTCTTCTCAAAAGCCTCCATTGATGGAGCACCCACAACTTCTGAAGGCAAGCTATTCTACTATTTAATTGTTCTCAGCTAAGGACACTTCTCCTTAGTTCTAGGTTGCTTTTCTCCTTGATTAGTTTTCATCCATTGCTTCTTGGATGGTTTGGTGATTTGGAAAATAGGCTGACCCCCTCTTCTTTGTGGTGGCCTCTCAAACGTTGCAACACTGCTATCGTATCAATCCTAGTTCTTCTTTTCATTAGACTAGACATACCCAATTCCGGCAACTGTTCTTCATATGTTTTAGTCTCCAGACCCCAAATCATCTTTGTTACTCTTTTCTGGATTCTTTCGAGAGTCTCAACAGCTTTTTAATAATACGGTGACCAAAACTGGATGCAATATTCTAAGAAACTTTAAGCACAAAATATTGTAACTAATCATTGCAATCAGCAATGAAGAAACAGAGCAAATTCTATTTCAGCCACATCCCTTAAGAGGTGATCTCAGCATCTTACACCATATACCGGTAGTATTTTTTTTTAATGCTGATTTTTCTCAAAATATGATTGCTAACTGAAACCAAAGTGAATGGGGCTGGATATTGGAACCAACTCTCTTCTAGTAATGAAAAAATCCATTAAACATGTTTTTAAAAATTAAAATATTCTTTGAAAATTCATATATGCAAAGAGGATGGATGGATGGATGGATGGATGGATGGATGGATGGAAGGAAGGAAGGAAGGAAGGAAGGAAGGAAGGAAGGAAGGAAGGAAGGAAGGAAGGAAGGAAGGAAGATTTAGGATAAATTTATACAGAAAAGATTCATATTTTCCAAAATAATTTCCTTTGGTCAAGGAAGGAAGGAAGATTTAGGATAAATTTATACAGAAAGGATTCATATTTTCCAAAATAATTTCCTTTGGTCACACAGAAAAAGAAAATGGTCTCCAATGTCATTTTCAAAACAACAAAAAAGGAAAGAGTTGTTTATAGCAATGTCCTGTAATGCAAATTCATTTAGCCATTTCCTTTCCTCTCATCTCCCCATCCCTCACTTTTAAGGTGTTAACAGTTTAAAAGTCATCTTTAACAAGTTGAATTCTCCTTGTTACACAAAAGACGGCTGCACTTCTATGGGTCAAACAACTCCTTTGATCTTTCAACATCTGGATGTCTTATTACATAGAGAAAGGTGTGAATTTCCCATATCGGGACACAGAGGCCGAAAAGTTCCTCTTGTAAAAGCGGGGGGGGGGGGGGGGGGGAGGAGAGGAAAGGAAAGGAGGGAGGGAGGGAGAAAAGCATTGTCTCAAACACACTTCTGTGCAAGAGAGAGGTCACCTTTATGATAAAAACAGTCTCCTGAAAGCACAGTTCTCCAAACACATACCTCCATCCTTCTCAGAATAAAGGTAAAAAAATGTATAAAATGTATTTTTAAAATTCTATAACTATATTCACATTGCAAAAAAGAAGGAGACAAGCTTTTCATTGATCAACTGCTCTCACTGTCAGGAAATTCCTCCTCAGTTCCATGTTGGATCTCCCTCTGTTAATATTTCACCCATTGTTTCTTGTCTGGCCCTCAGGTGCTTTGGAGAATAAACTGACCCCCCTCTTCTTCTCAAATACTCCTCAAATACAGCTATCATGTCACCCCTAATCTTTCTCTTCATTAGGCTAGACATACCTAGTTCCCTTACCCATTTGTCATACAGTTTAACCTCCAGATTTCTTATCATCTTTGTTTCTCTTTTCTGCACTCTTTCCAGAGTCTCGACCAGGGGTGAAATCCAGCAGGTTCTGACAGGTTCTGGAGAACCGGTAGCAGAAATTTTGAGCAGTTCGGAGAACCGGTAGTGGAAATTTTGAGAGAACCAGCAAATACCATCTCTGGCTGGCCCCCGAGTGGGGTGGGAATGGGGATTTTGCAATATTCTTCCCCCAGGAGTGGGGAAGGAATGGGGATTTTGCAATATTCTTCCCCTGGAGTGGGATGGGAATGGAAATTTTGCAGTATCCTTCCCCGCCATGCCCACCAAGCCACACCACGCCCACCAAGCCACGCCCACAGAACCGGTAGTAAAAAAAATTGGATCTCACAACTGGTCTCGACGTCCTTTTTTGTACCACGGTGACCAGAACTGGACACAGTATTCAAAGCGTGGTCTCACTAGTTTCCACAAGCTAGATAAACCTGTCTCTTCCAACTCTTATATTTTATGAGTCTATAACTATGGGTCACGTCATACCCGCAGCTCCTGAATTATTATTTTTTTAAATGCTCGAAAACAAAGAAATAGATCGCTCTCTTTCTTCCTGTCACGGGCTACTAAGAGTTAATCCCCCATCCTTTGGAGAGAATCAGACACTGGAGGGGCCTGGGGGAAGGGGCAACTGTGACTTAGATACACACAAAAGCCAGGAAATTCGAAGTTAATGCTGAAAATTACTGCTGACATGCCAGTTTTCTCTCCCACCATTAAGCCTTTGGGCAGCATTGGCCAAGTCAAGGCAGGAGTGTCAGCTACCATTTGCAAGCGACACCATGAAGTTCTTTAATGTTGGATCAGATGGACAAGAGCTAGGATGTCATTATAAAAAGAGAGAGAGAGAGAGAGAGAGAGAGAGGAAACTGCTCATCTATACGAACAGCCTGAACTCTATGAACTAATCTACATATGTGTAGATAACTACTTTATATTTGTAAAAATCCGTAAGGACATAATAGTTGTAGCTGCACTCCAACCCTCATGTCGCTCGGTCTTCAAAATGAATCACTACCGTGACTTTTCTTATGAAATCCCAAGCTTGCCTACTAAAGGGAATACAAAGACAGATTAAGTAAATGGCTGAATGGCACTAACAAACAGAATAAAGTAACCGTAGCAATCAAAATTTCACAGACTGGTGTCAAATCCCAGCCATTCACTTTGAAGCCTCCTCCCAATTTAACATCCGATGAGATGCAGAGAAGTTGAGATAAAATAAAATACATTTATATTTAGGAAAGGATTTTTTTTAAAAAAACCCTGCTGTATCAGAATTTATTAAAATGTGATTCAATCTGTTCAGACCTGAACGGGGGGGGGGGGGGGGGGGAATGGCTTGTCTAACTCCAGTTGATTAGTTTAAAATCGCAGACACGGGAGAGAAATAGCGAAAGGGGGGGGGACATTTTGAAAATAGCCATGCGTCTCAAAAGAAATTTCTAGCACAACCTCACGCAATTGAAATCTACAGAGATATTTGATGCAATTCATTTAGACTTAAAACTGGTAAGGTGATTTCTTGCCCCATTACAGGTGTTAAATACAGCTTTTGAGATCACTACACCATCAACAATTCTGACTGCTGTGACTGATTAAATGAAATTGAGGAAGTACACAACACAGACTTCATCATTATTGACAGTCTGAGTGCAAAATTTAAATAGGTAATCTCTGTCTGGGATAAAGTTTGAAAACAAAAGGTAAAAAAATAAAAACAAAGTCCCCTTGATAAAGGAAAAACAATCAGGTCAATTTTATTTATTTACATATCATTTTTAAAAACTGCCCAATTCCCTTCTCCATAAACAATTGAAAATTAGAATGCCTATATTGGAGTTGGCCTACATTTACTAGGATATGTGAATTAGAGAGTCCATTCACATTCTCTGTAGATCTAAAATTCTAGACCAATTTTGGAAGATGGTAACCATGCACAGTAGGTATCCATTGACTATTCCATATTAGTTCTCAAATGATGATTTACATATTATAGGTGAGACTCAGAGATAGTCTAGCATAGACACAGGAAAAGTCACTGAACCCTTAAGTCTTCAAAACACACTGAAAATGATAAATATCATGACAAAATTCCTTTGTACACTAACGTCTTTTGTGGGAAACAAAAATAAGCTCTGAGTTTTTAAGACAATGTTTGCAAGATATGTGAAGCCGCTCTAAAATGTTTGCATACAGTTCTTGAGAGAGCCTGTATAAAAGATGTAAGAAAACAACTTCCAAATTTAATTTGCATTGGAAAATAAGCATTGCAAAAAATGTGTCATGTTGCTATGGTGGAATAAAGGAAAAAGAAAGGAAGTTATGCAAATTCAATGGCTCCTATCTTTGAGGATTATATTGTTCTTCCAACTTTAAAAGGAAGATGCATCGATTTGCTTAAAGCTAAACAAGGATGGAAACAATGGGAAGACTCGTCCTAGAGGTGCTTCCAGGCAACTGGACTTCCTGCTTTTTCTTTCAGGACGTTTTGCGTCTCATCCAAGAACCTTCTTCAGCTCTGAATGGATGGTGGGGAACCACCATCCAGTCAGAATGGACTTTTTAATACCTGAGACCATTATTGAAAAATGGATAAGGCTAAGTTTAATATACACCAAAGATCTAGGATTTTCTTTTCTTTTGAGGGTAATTTAAAAAAAAACTGCACTCATCTTGTTTGGAGGTGTGTTTCCAAGGATTGCCCCCCCCCCAAAAAAAACCTGATTTGGGGTTACATGTAGTATAATCTTGATTACACTCAGAAACAAGAAAGCCTGCACTGTACCAGATATTATCTACCTTTCTTTAAATGTCAAAAAAAAAATGGAAAGACTGCATAGAAGAGCAACAAGAATGATCAGAGGGCTGGAGGCTAAAACATGAGAAGAACAATTACAAGAATTGGGTATGTGTGGTCTAATGAAAAGGAGGACTAGGGGAGACATGATAACAGCATTCCAATATTTGAGATGTTCCCACAAAGACATGAGGTCCAACTATTTTCTAAAGCAACAAAGGCAAGGCAAGAAACAATGGATGGAAAGTAGCCAAGGAGAGAAACAACCTAGAAGTAAGGAGAAATTTCCAAACAGAGAGAGCAATCAATCGATGGAATACTTTGCCTTCAGAAGTTGTGAGTCCTCCATCACTGGAGGCTTTCAGAAAAAGACTGGACAACTATTTGACTACAATGATGTAGATTCACTTGCTTGACCAGAGCATTGGATTAGAAGACCTCTAAGGTCCCTTCCAACTCTGTTATTCTATATTCTATGATCTAAATGCATCTGGAAGGTTTTGGTTAGCAGAAGGAAGCATTAAGTTTCCTCCTGGAAGACAAAAAACCCCCCCTGAGATGACAAAAATGAGTTTTCCCTAAAACCTCTAAAGTAAGTGTGCGCTGTTAATCCCACTTTTCTAAATCCAAAATCCTGAAGGTTTTTAGAATGGTGAATCCCAAACTAAAAACCAGCTCCATCCTATTTAATCTTGTTATTCTCAAAAAGGAGGTAATCCCAGGGGGAAAAAATCCTGTTTACTATTAAAGCCTATTACCTAGTAATCCATATATTTGAGAATTGGTGGCTTCCTTCTTTTTTCTTTCCCTCAGCTGTAACTGCACTAAGTCAATAGTATGATGGGAGTTGCATACGGATTAAACAAGGACCATAAAGTTAGTGCATCACTCAATTTGTTTAGTCTTCTTGGGAAATCCATAAGACTGGTGTGATCTCCGTGGAAATCTGTATCTGATGGTTTTCAATCAAAACCAAAAATTGGGCAGTGTGATACAACAAGAGACCTCTAATACAGGTAGTCTTTGATTTATGACCACAACTGAGGCACACACTTCTGTTGTTAAGCAGATAATGAAGTGAGTTTTGCTCCTTTTCACAATCTTTCTTGCCAGTCAAGTGAAATGGACGTTGTCTTACCTGAACGTCCGTTTTCTGAGCGCTGCGGATACACTCCATAGCTGGGTTTGATCCTCTTCTCTGACAGCAACTGAGAGAACTTAAATCTATTATTCTTAGCTCTGTGCTCCTAGCCACTCCCCCTTTTCCCATACTTCCCCAGTCTTGAACGAAGATGCTGGAGACAATAAACCATCAACATTTTATTAAGAACCAACAATAGACCACAACCACAACTTCTAAACACAACCAACTAGGGGAGGGAATGGAGTGTATCCGCAGCGCTCAGAAAACGGACGTTCAGGTAAGACAACGTCCATTTTCCAGAGCGCTGCTACTACACTCCATAGCTGGGACATACCCAAGCTCAACCTCAAGGGGGGGGAACCTAATGATCACCAGAACTGGAAACCACACTTTGCAGCACCCTCCTCCCAAAGGACGCCTCCGCCGAGGCATAGGCGTCAATCTTGTAATGTCTAACAAAGGGTGACAACGATGACCACGTGGCGGCACGACAAATGTCCAACACCGAGGCCTGAGTCGCCCAGGCCGCGGACGTGGCCGCGCTTCGTGTAGAGTGGGGCAGAATCCTCGCAGGAGGAGTCTTAGCTCGATGTTCATAAGCCGACGAGATGCAGGCCTTGAGCCAACGTCCCACCGTAGTCGACGAAACCTTCTGCCCCAACGATGCCGGGTGAAACGAAACCAGCAGAGCTTCCGTCTTCCGAAACGAAGCCGTCCGTCGGATGTAACGCCTCAGGGCCCTGCGAACGTCTAAGGTGTGCCACGCCACCTCACGATGATGCCTCGGGTTGGGGCAAAAATCAGGCAAAACAATCTCCTGTGCCCGGTGGAACCATGAGTTCACCTTAGGGGTGAAAGCAGGATCCAGACGAAGCACCACCGTATTCTCCCGGAAAATGCACAGATCCTTCCTTACCGACAGGGCAGCAAGCTCCGAAATCCTCCTGGCCGAAGTGATGGCCAGAAGGAAAGCCACCTTGAAGGACAAGTACTTCAGCGAAACCGAACCCAACGGCTCGAAGGGCGGCTCCGTGAGGGCTTGCAACACAAGGGACAGGTCCCAGGACGGATAACGATGAACCACAGGAGGCCGAAGATTCGCGGCCCCGTGAAGGAAGTCACGGACCCAAGGGTGGTGAGACAACGACCTGTAGGGTGGTACCGAAAGAACTGTGGCGAGAGCCGCCACCTGTCTCCGTAGCGTCGTAGGCGCCAGACCTTTGGCCAGGCCCGACTGCAAAAACCCCAGGACATCCTGGATCACTGCTGAAGTAGGATCCACGTGACGATCCGCACACCACGAGCAGAAAGCCTTCCAGGACGCCTCGTAAATCCTGGTCGTTGAAGGTCTGCGAGCCGCCTGCATGACAGCAATCACCTCGTCTGGCAGGCATCCCTTCTTCAGAATGACGCGTTCAAACGCCAAACGGCCAACTGCAGCCACTGGGGTTCTGGATGTACGATAGCCCCTTGACGGAGAACCAGCCGATGCGACGGAATCACCCACGGTGTCGCCACCGAAAACTCCACCAGATCGGCGAACCAGGGTCTGCGCGGCCAGTAGGGAGCCACCAACAGCAACTCCGCTCGTTCCTCCACCATCTTCCGGACCACTCGAGAGACCAGCTTGACCGGAGGAAAGGCGTACAACAGGCCTGGGGGCCACCTGCAGCGTAGGGCATCCGAATCCTCGGCTCCCGGAGACGGGTACCTGGAGACGAAGCGAGGCAACTGGGCATTTGCGGGGCTGGCGAACAGGTCGATCACCGGGTCTCCGAACCGAAGGGACAACTCCCGAAATAGTCTTGGATGAAGTTGCCACTCTGTCTGGTCGATCCGCTCCCGGCTGAGCCAATCCGCCTGCACGTTGGCCGCTCCGGAGATGTGGTCCGCTCGTATCGACAGCAGGTGCCTTTCCG
Organism: Masticophis lateralis; assembly: GCA_030761175.1. NCBI lineage: Eukaryota > Metazoa > Chordata > Lepidosauria > Squamata > Colubridae > Masticophis > Masticophis lateralis. The sequence goes on along the minus strand of JAUDYJ010000003.1, from coordinate 18,820,461 downwards.
CCCAGCGAAACAGACTCTCCGACTCCACCATCAGGGCACGCGACCTCGTGCCCCCCTCCCGATTCACATGGGCCTTCGCTGAAGTGTTGTCCGTGAGGACCAGGACGTGGCTCCCGTGAACCACAGCCGAGAAGCGGCGCAGGGCCAGACGAATCGCCCGCAGTTCGAGAAGGTTGATGCTCAGGAGCCGCTCGGAACTGGACCACTGACCTTGAGCCACCTGAACGCCCAAATGAGCCCCCCAGCCATGGAGACTCGCATCGGTGGTAAGCACCACCCTCTCGTGCACCAGGAAAAAGCAGCCCTGCCGAAGGGCTGAAGACTTCCACCAATGCAGGGACAACCGGACCTGTGGGGGAACAAAAACAGACCTCTGATTGACAGCCTCCCCTCTCCTCTGGAACGGCAACAGGAACCACTGCAGCGGGCGGGACCGTCTGCGTGCCCAGGGAACGATATGAATGCAGGACACCATCTTGCCGAGCAGTTGTGATAGTGTTAGGACAGGAACCGACCTCTGGGCCAGAACTCGATTCAGCAAGACTCTGATACTCCGCCTCCTTTCGGGGGACAGGAACACTTGTCCCTTGAGAGAGTCTATCACTGCTCCCAGGTGCAGGATGGAGTGGGATGGCCGAAGATGACTCTTGTCCCAGTTTATGGAAAAACCGTGTTTCTGAAACGCTGCCAACACCCTGGCCATATCTTGAGTCGCCCGAGCCCGGGAGGATGAAAGCACCAGGATGTCGTCCAGATAACATAATAGACGGATCGGGACCGGCCGGAGGGTCGCCTCTATAGCCGCCACCAGCTTGGTAAAGGCTCTGGGGGCCGATGAAAGACCGAACGGCATGGCACAGTATTGATAGTGCCTGCCCGCAAATTCGAAGCGTAGAAACCTGCGATGACTGGGATGAACAGGAACGTGGAGGTAAGCCTCGCGCAAGTCCACCGACTGCATAAGATCTCCTTTTCGAACTGAGGCCAAAATCGACCGGAGCGAGTGCATTTTGAACTGTTGATAACGCACGGCTCGGTTCAACTCTCTCAAGTTGAGGATGGCTCTGACTCCCCCGGAACTCTTGGGAACCAAAAAGAGAATCGAGTAAAAACCGGACGCCCACTGGTCTTCGGGCACCGGTTCGATCGCCCTGATGTCCAGTAAGTGGGAAATCTCCGCAGACATCAGTCGACAGTTCTCGGGGGACCGGGGCATCGGACAACGGATGAAGCGGCTTGGAGGGTGGCTGGAGAATTCGATTTGCAGACCGTCGGCCACCGTGCGACGTACCCACACATCTGTCGTCGAGGCCGCCCACTGGCGATGGAAAGCTTGAAGCCGACCGCCAACTGGACCGGCCGGCCACGAGTCACTTGCCTCTCCTGTAAGGTCTAGACCCGGAACCTCGAAAGGGACGTCTGGCCGCTGAAGACTGCCTGTTCCGATCCCGGAATCGCTGCCTGTCGGAGAAACGATCTGCAGCAGAAAAAGGTTGACGATAGGACGATGAAGCTGCCTGCCCCGAAGGCGGACGGAAAGGAGGACGATGGGAATAAGGGTGGAAACGCCTCTCCTGCCTGCGGAAGGCTGACGGCAGGATCTTCCGCTTGTCCTTGTCCTCTATTAGTAACGGATCCAAGGCTGCCCCAAAGAGGTTGGGCGCCTTGTACGGAGCAGTGGCCAACTTCCCTTTAGTCTTAATATCCGCCTTCCAGGGCCGCAGCCAGAAGAGGCGCCTTGCAGCGATAGAAGACGCCATTGCCCGAGAAACAAACTTCACCGAATTCAGCGATGCATCCGCAGAATATTCAGTGGCAGCTATGATCTTGTTCACGTCTTGATGAAGACGGGTCTCCTCAGGCGGTAGGCGCTCCTGTAGCTGTCGCAGCCATATCAGCGATGCACGGTTGAAAAAGGAAGTCGCGGTGGCTGTCCTAATCGCCCAGGCCTCCGCCAGGTGGGACTTGCGGAGGGCCTGCTCCATACGTCTGTCCTCCGCCTTTAAGCCGTCCAAAGGGTCCGAGGAGATCACGGAGTGAGACGTGAGACTCGCTACGGGCCCGTCGACCACAGGCAGATCCAGCAAGGTATCAAGTTCCGGAGCCGAGCAGAAAAGCTTCTTGTCCAAATTAGTTGGCGCAGTCGCCGAACCAGGCTGGTTCCATGGAGTCTGCAGTACATCGAGAAACAGTTGAGGACAGGGGACAAAGTCCTTCTCTTGTTTAGACTGTTTAAACAAGGCATCGTGTGGTCCCGCCACTGGAGGGGCCGTGGCCGGCTGGGCACCAACCGACCCCAGATTGGTAGTCTGTCGAGCCTTGTGCAGCAGCGATTTGAACAAGGCCGGCCGAAAAAGCCCCGTAAAGGCCGGAGTCTCAGGTGCCAGCCCCTCATCCTCGGAAAACTCGAGGTCCTCAGGATAGTCTTCCTCCTGGTCCGATTCAGAAGACGGTTCTGACTCCAGAACGCGAGAAGGACGGGTCTTGCGAACAGGCGCAGTGGAAGAGGCCCCCTGACTGGTGCTGGGGAGCGTACCCTGGGCCGCTTGCTGCGCCCCTGCCGCCATGATAGAGGCCAAAGCCGTAGAGAACATGGTTTGAAAGTCCATCTGCGGCCCAGCCAGAGGCGCTTCTGGAGATCGGAGGCCCGCTGCCGTGGGTGTAAATGTTGCAGAAGGTGGCTGCTTACTGCTAGTACGAGAGGAAGTTGTCCCAACAGAAGAAACGTCTGGTAAGGACTGTGACACTCCTTTAGATAAGGCCAGAGGCACTGGTGAGGGGGAACGAACGCGGGTCGTTGCCGAGTCCTGGCCCCCGGATGCAGCGCTTGCAGCGCGTTTGGCTATTTCGTACTGTCGCTCAAAGGCCTTATGCCTCCGTAAGGCATCTTTATCAGCAGCAGCGGACCTCTTGGCCGGAACAGAAGAGTGGCTGGCAGAGGCAGACCTCTTAGAACTCCTAGACTTATGAGATCTGACCGACCTGGGTGGACTGGTCTCTTGCTCCAGGTCAGACGACAAGGAGGAGTCAGCCATAACCACACAACACCAGAGTCCCAACGCAGTGGGAGCCAGGTAAGAATGTATTATTATGAACTTTACTGTTCTTTTCCTTTTTTTTTTTTTTTTTTTTTTTGTAATTATTGAGTAATTTTTTTTTTTTTTTTTAAATATTAATATAATTATTAAATTTTTTTTTTTTTTTTTTTGTATCAAAAATTTTTCTGAAGGCAACCCATGCAATTGATATGAACAATGTATATACAAATATGTTAATTTATCCGTCCTTTGTCCTTTTTTTTTTTTTTTTTTTTTTTTTTTATAATATATATACAGTACTTGTACACAAATCAGAAGGTCCTGGCCAGCTGGCTCAGGTACCAACCCACGATAGGCAAAACCTCAGTAATGGTAGATTCCCTAGGGGAAATGTAAGCCCAACAGCCAGAAACAAGGAGGTCAAGGCAGGTAGGGTAAGGAAGTACCTCCTGGGGCCAGGCAGGTATCCCCCCCCCCTTCTCCAGGCAGTAGGGTCGAAGCAAGCCTTATACGCCCTTACTGCCAAATAATGAGCGAAAAGAAAAAAAGGCAATAGGATGCCAGGCAGCGCTAAAGGGGACCCCCCAGAGGTGGGCAGGTGACCTCCCCCTTGGTTGGCACACAAAAACGGCCGCCACGAGGACTCCTGGCGGTCCAGCGAAAAGCAAAAAAAAAATGGCGGAAACAAAATGGCGGGCGCAACAACTGGCGAAAACAAAATGGCGCCCGCCACGTGGAGGAGAGGCTGCCAAGAAGCCGAAACGGGGCTGAGGCTAAAACGAGCCTCCAACACCCCCCCCAGCAGGGAAACAAGACCAGCAGCCGCCCAACAGCACGCTGTCGGCTGCTGGAGAGTAACGCGGCGCCGCCCGCAGAAGCCTGGCGGGACGGACGCCGGATGCCTGAGGAGCTTCGGCCTGCACTGAGCTGCTGGCAAGGCAAGGCAGGACCGAAGCGCCGCTCGTCTGGGGAGCCCCAGCAACGTGGATTCGAGGGGGAGGCTAGAAGGGACGGCGAACCGCCCGCTCGCTAGTCCACCCCCCCCAGCGGCAGTGAAAGCCGGATCTGCCCCGAGGGGTCAGAAAACCGGTTGCTGGGAGCGCTGAAAGCGCAAGGCACAGTACGACCCAGCAGGGCCGAAACTGGCAAACCAGCCACAGGCAAGCTCAAACACACCACAGTGATTAACAAAACAAATGAATCCAATTCAGTAAAGGTTAAAAAAAATACACTCACTACAAAAAAACCGAAAGAGGCAAGAACACTAATCAAACTAAAAGAAATACCTACACGCACTAACTTTTCCAGAGCACAGCAACTATACGTCTCAGTCTGTCAGCAACTGAGAGAAAGACTGGGGAAGTATGGGAAAAGGGGGAGTGGCTAGGAGCACAGAGCTAAGAATAATAGATTTAAGTTCTCTCAGTTGCTGTCAGAGAAGAGGATCAAACCCAGCTATGGAGTGTAGTAGCAGCGCTCTGGAAAAGACTGCATTTATTCAATTAGTAACATGGTTGTTGAAGAATCTATAAATATACAAAAGTATGAAGGCTATTGCTTAACGCATTATAAGCCGCCCTGAGTCTCTGAAGAAGGGCGGCATATAAATCATTTTTAAAAAAAAAATGGCACAAATGTATGCCAGTTCAAGTGTTGACCATGTGTCATGGGGACATTGCAATGGTCCTGTGGTAAATAAGTCAACTTTTTTCAGTGCCACTGTAATGGTTGCAAGTCAAGGAACTAACTGTATTTACAACTATGGTGTACATACAAGTACAATAATAAAAAGCAACAGTCAAAAAAGGCAAAAAATTAAAGCTATAAGGATTATTTTTTCAAATGAAAAACATGCCAAGTTTATGTGTAGCTAAATTTGGGAAATTAAAGCAGATAGTGTAATCAGGATTGGTCATTAGGCACCTTGACAGCATTCCAATGCCTAAAGAGCTGAACAACTGAAGAATAATAAATAGTTCAGTCCCATGGGTCATTTTGTACAGATTGCTCCATTAACTATTACACCATCTGTGATTCTCTGTATTAACATGGGATTAAAAATTACGTAATTCACTGTTAGCTCCATGATACAAGCATGCTTTAATGTTGCTCCGTATTATTTCAAATTGTGAAGCATGATGAGCACTGATCTGGATGGACACATTTAAAATCTAGCATTGTTTTAAAATCAATGCTATTTGTTTCAAAAGGCCTATACTTCCTGAAGAAGCACACATATTTGCAGAATACCACAGCAACTGTTTTGCAAGTAAATAGGAACTATGAACTTCATGCTAGATAAGAGCTGGATTATTATGATCTCAGCTTGGTTTTGTTCATATAAAATGAAATATTCTTCCTTGAAAGAAACAGAATTTACTGTTCACCTAATTTTTAATTAAGTGTATTATCAATGTAAACTACAATTTTAACTTCTTCAATGAAGCTCAAAAGCATGATTTGAGAGGCACTTGCCAATTGTAGTTATGAGGCAGATGATACATAGCTAGGGACAAAATATGTATTTCTACCCACCTCTTAAATACTTTCAGGCATGGACAGCAGATGAATTACTCCAACTGGAAAGTTGTACATTTCAATAATGCAATGCAGCTGATCTAGGGGTGTATTTAAAAAAAAACTGGACACATTACAACATTTTGTCATTTCTGTAAGTGGAAAAAAAGAGTGATTATTGGTTATCTCAAATATCTGTTTGATCAAGACAAGACATGCATGTGGGCAGATGTCGTTATTCAGCTATCATTTTCCCTCAGGATACATTTTGCAGATTATGGTTTAGCAATACAGCTGAGATGGTGTGGGTGTGAGAGGGGGAGAGGGGGAGGGGGGTAAAAGAGAGAGGGAGAGAGAGAGAGGGAGAAAGAGAGAGAATGAGAGTCACTCATGGGATCAAGATATGAAATGACACTGAAGTTCTGTTCTCTTCTATTCCTACTCCTACTCCTACTCCTACTCCTACTCCTACTCCTACTCCTATTCTATTCTAAGGACAGCTTGAAAGCACATGCAGAGAGTCGATGGTTAAGGTGCTGGCCTACAAATCAGGAGACTGTGAGTTGTAGTTCCGCCTTAGGTTGAGTGACCTTCAACTTTACTCTCTCTCACGCCAACTCACCTCACAGGGTTGTTGTTGTGGGAAAAATAGGAGGAGGAAGGAACCTTATGTATGTTCACCATCTTGAGTTATTTCTAAAAATATGAAAGGCAGGACAAAAATCAATCAATCTAGCTTACACCAACCACCAAAAGATGGATAAATTAGGGCTCAAGCTCCTACAGTTCATCCATCACCTCTCTTTTCCTTTCTGAAAATTATGGACTATGTCCAATTCTGAAAGCATCCTGATGGTCCCAATATCCTGTGCAGATTGCCTTTGCGTTTCAGGATCTCCAGAGGTCCTTTTCTCTTGTACATCTGGACTGAACAAACAGATTCCAAAACTAGCATGAGAGACAACCAGCAGCAGTCATGGTTAGACTTAACAAACCTATTGAACGCATGTTTTCCAAGTACCATGTTTCCCTGAAAATAAGACCCCTGTCTTATATTTTTTTTGAACCCCGAAATAAGTGCTTGGCCTTATTTTTGGGAAGGTCTTATTTATTTTGGGGTGCATAGAGCAAGACGGGGCTCCTCTTGCTGTCTTACCTTATTTCCAGCTCTGTCTCCCTAACACTAACCAGACGAAACCATGACCGGCTGCCCATGCTGTTAAATGCTATCTACGAGACCGTCTTCTGCCACCAATAGCCTCCCACCGACCAGTTCGCTCTCACAGAGAGGGACTCCTCAGGGTGCCATCAGTCAAACTATGCCGACTGGTGAGCCCCAGGGGGAGGGCCTTCTCTGTGAAGGCTCCAGCCCTTTGGAATGAATTGCCCCTGGAGATACATAACATCCCCGACCTTCATATTTCTGCAAGACCCTGATGTTTCAACAGCGGGGCTAAACATTTGAACAATTTTTAAATTCGTTATTTTAATTCTGGGTTTTTATTCCATCGGGCCAAACTATGTAATAATTTTAAATTGCAATTTTATGATATTTGTGTGTTTGTGATTTTATCTTGGCTGTACACCACCCTAAGTCCTACGGGAGAACGGTGGTATAGAAATATAATTAATTAATTAATAAATAAATAAATAAATAAATAAATAAATAAATAAATAAATAAATAAATAAATAAATAAATAAATAAATAAATAAATATTTATTTATTTATTTATTTTCGGGGAGGGCTTATTTTGAGGGAGGGCTTATTTTAGTGCATGTCAAAAGACCGATTGGGCTTATTATCCAGGGAGGTCTTATTTTTGGGAAAACACTGGTATGATAAATGAAATGCAAGCACAATGCATTGGGGGGTTGGGGGGAAGAATTTCTGATGCTGCAGCTTTGGTCTCTCATTCTGAAAATCTCTTTCAGATGATTCAACCAAGGAGAACACCACTTATCTCTTTTGACTCTCAATTACTACATACACTCGCCAAAACGCAGCGATCAATCCCTGTTTATATTTCAACTTGGACTTACAAATCAATTTACTGACAATCTTAGCCTTGGTTGATGTTGACATTTTAACTATTATGCCTGCCATTTCAGTATCGATGGGTAAGAATAAGCCCAACCTTTCCAAACCACCTTTCTCAATTCACCTATTGGTGAACGCTTGACACTGTAGGCAATCTACCAAGTAGCTTATCTGTAAGCTGTGGTTCACAATTATCTCTTCAAAGTGTAACACTGTCTTCTTTTCCCCCTCTCAAGCAAAAACTAATTTTGCTGTTTAACCAGCCGTTAAACTGTTTTCTCCCCAGAAACAAGTGGACAAAAAGACCACTCTAAGCAGGTAAGATGATTAAGGGACTGGAGGCTAAAACATATGAAGAACGGTTGCAGAAAATGGATATGTCTAATTTAATGAAAAGAAGGATGTGTGTGTGTGTGTGTGTGTGTGTGACGTGATAACAGTGTTCCAATATTTAAGGGGCTGCCAAAAAGACAACGTGCTTCTGCAAAGCACCTGGAGGCAAGACAAAAAGCTATGGATGGAAACTAATCAAGGAGAGAACCAACCAAGAAATAAGGAGACAGAACAATTCATCAATGGAAAGGCTCGTTTTCAGAAGTTGTGGGTGCTCCAACATTGGAGGTTTTTAAGAAGAGATTGGACGATCATTTGTCTCAAATGGTACAGGATTTCTTGCTTGAGCAGGGGGTTGGACTAGAAGACCTCCAAGGTCCCTTCCAAGACTTTTATTCTGTTATTCTTTTTTTCTGTTATCTATCCCACCTCTCTCTTGCAACAGAGACCATGCATACAACAAATCAAGAGTCATCATAAAATCCTTACTGCCTACAAAGCACAACTTCATAAGAGTCAACATTGACAATAGTAAGCGCTGACCAAAACCACGTTTTTTTTCAGTCATGCATACAAATTCGATAGGAGGTAATCCCACTTCACTGAATTTAGAAGAACTTTGCAAAAGTCAAAACAATTTGCACCTATTAAAATTTCTGAACATTTTCAAAGGGAGCCTCATGTAAAGCATTAATCAACTCAAGAGTCTGCAAGATTAATTATGCAGTCCTATGTTGATCTACTCAGAGATTCCACTGAGTTTACTGGAACGTCATCCCAGGTAACTACTTATTTCCTACAGGACTAAAAGTGTGGTGAGAAAAATCATACTGCAATTTCTTCCTGCAAAACAATGCTTGTGTTATCTTTAGGATAAAACTCTAGTTCACCATTTTAATAGGGAATTCACATCATCAATTTGTTTGGGATTTCAACATTTCTACTCTTCTGGGACTCAGAGGTGTTTCCACAAACAATTGTTACCTTAGAGGAAAAAGAATTTTATCGCTGTATTTATTACTCTCATAACAAGAAGTAAACGCACCATCTCTTCTGCAAACCCAAAACTTTCTCCTTGTTGTTGTTTAACTTGAGAAGTTCAGGGATTGCTCCAGACATGGGGTAAAAGCTTTTAGTGCCCTCAAAAGCCCTTTCTCCCTTCCAGACATTCCATTTCTGCTCCCCCCCCCCCCCCACCAATCCCGGGTTGATCAAAAGAGGCCACCGACCCATGAAATGTGCGGAATTTACACAGAGCTCAAGCTAAGTTGCAGGGCATCTATTGTGTTCATGCAAAGTTCAAAGGCAAATCCCGTCAGCAATGGTGATCAGTCATTGGTGCTTTAGGAAAGAAAGGGATTGAAAAGAGAGAGAGAGAGAGAGAGAAAAGGGGGTGGGTTAGAAAGAGGAGGCCTTTGCAGAAACAGAGATGAGAAGGAGAGCGGGTGGAAAGCAAGACTACAATAACACTAAAAGCTAATTTGCTACCCAATTTTTTTTTAAAAAAAAATTTTGTGGCAGGGGCAGAGAGGAACTGGCAGAATTGTGAAGCTGAAGGCAAAAATAAATAAATAAATAAAATAAAATAGCTTTGTACTTCTGGCCAAAGCTCATTTATGCTACATTTTGACAGGTGATTAAAAAAACAAAAGTATTTTCAAATGTGCCCCCCCCCCCCACAAAAAAAAGTCTTCCTCTTTTCTGAAAAGGCAGGAATGGTAAAAGAGGGGAAAACAGAGTACAATTCAAAGAGAAATGTTGGCTGTGTTAAATGTTCAGGCAAGCAGCACAGAGCAGAGTAATGATAAACCTGTCTATGTTTCCCCCCCTCCCCCCAAATGGATTCATTGGCGGAGATCAAAATCTGCTACAGGAAAGTCACAAGCAACTTTCAACTGTGCCCCAATCTTAAACTGAAATCTTTCTTATCTCTTCCTAGAAAGCACCACTGGTGGTTGTATTTATTTAGTTCAATTTACTGTATATGCCACCTTTCTCCGGAGACTCAGGACGGCTTACAATCCATTTAAAAAACCATTATAAAAACATTTAAAATTAAAATATTGAAACCCATTCACACCATTCATGGCCGGATCTCACAAGATATAAAAAGTAAAGTGCAAACTGCCAGATCAAAAGACCTGACTTTTCTTCGTTGCCCACAGGCCAAGGATAAACAAAGAATTGGGATAAAGTACTCCTACAGGGATCTGATCAGGAGTAAAACCTTCTTGGCCCCCTAAGTCAAATACAAGGATGGCTAGCCACTTTCTTACCAATATCTATAATCAACGCAACACAGTGATGCCATAAACATTTTCAATGGCATTAGTGACTACCACACTTCAACCAGTCATAATTGTGAACTGACTGCAAAAGCACCCAGATCTCGATAAGATGCAGGATCCTGGGATGGCCAGAACTCCGAGGACTGTTTATAACCACCATTTGTTCAGCACTGTTGTAACTTTGAACAGTAGCTGAATGAATGGTTGTAAGTCAAGGACTACCTACCTGCATAGATGTCACCCAATGAGGAGGAAAGGAGGAGCAGGCAGCAAGGATGTTGGCTACCTAACTTCTTGCTAAATATGCTCTAGCTCTTATTCAAGCATTCAGAAACTTAGAAGTACTTATAAATTCCATCGCATGGCACTTTCCTCAGATAATCATCATCTCCACAACTTTAAATGCTGCAAAATTCCTATTGTAATAGAAGTCAATGCATCTACAATTGCCCGAACGAATTCTATGATAATAGCACTAGCAATAGCACTTCAACTTATATATCGCTTCACAGTGCTTTACAGCCATCTCTAAGCCATTTGCTGAGTCATATTGCCCCCAACAATCTGAGTCCTCATTTTATCGACCTCGTAAAGGTGGAAAGCCGAGTCAACTTGAGCCGATGAGGATTGAACTCCTGGCAGTGAACTGAGTTAGCTTGCAATATTGCAGTCTAGCCACTGTGCCAGGGCTCAGGACCATATTATTTAAGTGACAGCAGCAGAGGACAAGGCATAGGCTGGGATCTGCAGAAATATTATGTGGAAAACTAATAGATCTTTGGGGTGATTTGAAGAAGATTGACTAAGATTTCCAATGTCCATCTATTTAACAGTAGCAGTATGTCAATAAAAAAGTAAAGGTTCCCCTCACACATAGGTGCTAGTTGTTCCCGACTCTGGGAGGCAGTGTTCATCTCCATTTCAAAGACGAACAGCCAGTGCTGTCCAAATACATCTCCATGGCCATGTGGCTAGTGTGACTAAACGCCAAAGGCACATGTTACGCTGTTACCTTCCCACCAAAGATGGCCCCTATTTTTCTACTTGCATTTTTTACGTGTTTTCGAACTGCTAGGTTGGCAGAAGCTGGGACAAGTAACGGGAGCTCACCCCATTATGAGGCACTAGGGATTGAACCACTGAACTGCTGACCTTTCGATCGACAAGCTCAGTGTCTTAGCCACTGAGCCACCATATCCATTAGTATGTCAATAAGTAGCCCTAATTTATTCTATTGAAATGAAGAATGAGCCTGAGTAGCGTAGGGGAGTAATGCCTCCTACAAAGGCAGCATTTAAGATCCAGCTGCTGCAATTACTGGTGAGTTCAATCCCAGGCAGGCTCAAGGTCGACTCAGCCTTCCATCCTTTATAAGGTGGGTAAATTGAGGACCCAGTTTGTTGGGGGCAATAAGCTGACTTTGTATAAATATAAATATACAAAAGTATGAAGGCTATTGCTTAACGCATTGTCAGCTGCCCTGAGTCTCCAGAGAAGGGCGGCATATAAATCAAATTTAAAAAAAAAAAAAAAGAATGCTTGAATTTGTATGTTGAAGGACTGTTCTGCTGAATTGCCTTCTAGTATTCAAAATATATCTCCAACCTCAACATTCTCCCATTTTGAAATGTGGAAGATTTACCCATGAGGAAGGGAAGGTAGATATATAGTAACTATTCCAAAATAATGAGACTGCATGGAACTGAACTTCCAAAGGAGGGATGGCAAACTGAAGATGTCTCCATGAAATCACATCAGATGACCGCAACAAAAACCAAAGAATCAATGAGTAGATCATTCTTTGGAACCTCTTCAGATAAGGAGAGGATGGGAGATAACACACCTGTGCTCCCGGATGGCTGCTCTGGAGAGACCACAGGTTTCTGCAGGTTTGAGCACCAGCAGATAAAGGGATTAACCATGTTGCTCACAACTACAATAGGCACAGGTTTGCAAGCCTCAATGGGTAACAGATTAATCCAGATTGAGATTAAAAAAATATAACTGTAATTCCAAATATATTTATCAATCTGAACTGAAATAAAGTAGAACACGTAACAGGGTGAGCTCCTGTTACTTGTCCCAGCTTCTGCCAACCTAGGAGTTCGAAAGCACATAAAAAATGCAAGTAGAAAAATAGGGACCATCTTTGGTGGGAAGGTAACAGCGTAACATGTGCCTTTGGCGTTTAGTCACACTAGCCACATGGCCATGGAGATGTATTTGGACAGCACTGGCTGTTCGTCTTTGAAATGGAGATGAACACTGCCTCCTAGAGTCGGGAACAACTAGCACCTATGTGTGAGGGGAACCTTTACTTTGGTTTTTATAGTCATGCTGGCCACATGACCACGGAGACGTCTTCAGACAGCGCTGGCTCTTCGGTTTTGAAACAATGATGTGCACCGCCTCCTAGAGTCGGGAACAACTAGCACATATGTGCCAGGGGAACCTTTACCTTTACCTAGACCATTTTAAAAATTTTATTAAAGTTTTTTCCTGTTAGAGGGAATGTATCCGTTATCTTTTCCATTTCAGTGGGATTGCAAAAATGCCTGAAAATTGGGATCACATTCCTAATCAGTATTTTTCACATAAAAGGATTTTTTTTCCCCAATTCTAACTACCCAAAAGTTTTAATTCTAACTTGAAGGAATTCAGTTTACCGAATAAAACATAAATAATAATCCCTATGATAAAGCAACACCAGCTGTCAAAAGCAATTAAGAGACACAGCGTGCATCTATTGAATTATGTGTAGCATAGCTGGCCTGGAATTTCAAGGTAGATAATGTTAAGCACCAGATCAGTAACTCAACACTATATGCAGTCTCCCAAATCAGACCAATCTGTATGCTACTTTTAAGACACATAAACTCAGTTTTTGAGTTGGCAAACTGTCTTGATTATGGTTCCTTGTCACTTTCTTACGCCATGATGATACAAAAATAAAATAAAATCAGTGGTGTGACTTCTACCATGTTTTTCAGACAGAAAGTTTGAATGTGAATGCTGAGGTCAAGCAGGGAAGCTAATTAATTTACTTTGGAAATTCAAGATCAGACAGCATAATTTGCAGGGCAGGAGAAGACCAAGACAGAGATTCACATCAAGACACCTCTCCTTTTCATTTAGAAGAAGCAGAAAGCGAAGTCAGCTCGATTCACTTCCCCAATACCTTCTGTTCCTCATTACGTTTTAATCCCCCACTTCCTCTAAAGAGGTCAGGATGACATACACAGTCAACTGTCTCCAAGTACATATCACAAGCTGAGAAAGATCTGAACATGGATTCTACCCAGATTTGACTCTAGCGACTAAAGTTCTTCCTGTGGAGTCTAGCAAGGTAGCGACTAAGTGTTTTTTAGGATGGAGGCCAAGCAAGGAGTCATGTCAACCTTCAATATACTGTTTACAGTTCCTCTTAACACCCCTTTTCTATTAAACACACTTTTAAGAAGCAATATGGGAAAAAATATTTTAAAATTGCATGCCATATAGCCACAAGCAACAAGCACACTGAAGCATTCCATCCAGTTACATTAATTCAAAATATTCATAAACATTCTAGACAAGGTTTTTTGTAAACTTCAATACTTAAAAACCAGCAAGCGGCAACATGTCATTGACCTTGTATGGGATTGGAAATTAAGCAGGATCAGACCTGGTTAATACTTGGATGGAACACCTCCAGGGACTTCTAGTCCTTTAGGTTAGACTGGGAAATCAAAGGACGGCCCTCCCCCATCCCACCCCACAAAACCTCAATGTAAACCAATTCATCATTTTTTTAAAAAAATCATCTCATCAACTGCATTAACTGGAACAGGTAAGCAATAACCCAATTGCCAGGGTTGTCGATCACTCTACTGTGCAACCCCACACAATCTCACTGTGCATTTCCATACTTCTCTTATTTTAGCAAAAAGGTACGGAAGGAGGTATTTCCATTCTTCTTAGCAGCAGGATACCAGTGACCTGAAGCATGCATGATTGTTGGAAGAGAGAAGATACATTTTGGGAGTACATGATGTTCTCTGAGCTTGGTTGTTTTGCCTACAGACATTTTCATTACCAGACTAGGTAACATGATTAATGCAAGCACTGATCACCATCATGACCATAATCGTCATCATTGCATGCCAGCACTGCTAGTCATCATGTGCTAACATCTACTAACACCGACTAGCACCAATGATTTTGCCTAATCTGGTAATGAAATGCCTGCAAGCAAATATCCAAGCTTAAAGAGTACCAAGGACTGCAGAATTCAATCAGAAGCTACATACATACATACATACATACATACATACATACATACATACATATTCGCTTCTATTAATGAGCCTTGGTGGCACAGCAGACTAAAGTGCTGTTAATTAGCACCAGCTATTACTGCAATTACTGCAAGTTCAAACCTCACCAGGCTCAAGGTTGACTCAGCCTTCCATCCTTTCGAGGTAGGTAAAATGAGGACCCGGATTGTGGGGGCAATAAACTGACTTTGTATAAAAAAGAACACCGCTTAGGGGGAGCTGAAAGCCCTACTAAGCAGGTATATACAAAAGTATGAAGGCTATTGCTTAACGCATTGTAAGCCACCCTGAGTCTCCGGAGAAGGGCGGCATATAAATTAAACCAATGAATGAATGAATGAATGAATGAATGAATGAATGAATGAATGAATGAATGAATATATATATATATATATATATATATATATATATATATATATATATATATATATATATATATATATATATATATATAACCTTCAGAGGAATACAAAAGCATCCACAACAATTGTCTGCAATTACACCAGTTTGAATCTCACCAGGCTCAAGGTTGACTCAGCCTTCCATCCTTTCTAAGGTAGGTAAAATGAGGACCCAGTTTGTGGGGGCAATAAGCTGACTTTGTATAAAATATACAAAAGTATGAAGGCTATTGCTTAACGCATTGTAAGCCACCCTGAGACTCTGGAGAAGGGCAGCATATAAATCTAATTTAAAAAAAAATTGGAGAACCAACTCTCCAAGGGCCAATGATTACCTAAATGTAGAGACAGAATTCAGAGATGGGATCTCCAGGCTGGATCTAAGGCCAGTGGCAGGAATGGCATATACAGCCAATTAAAGAATAAGCACCACCTTTTGAATTAAACTTAGTGACAGTTGCCATAACTGAGATTTTATATTTTAAAAAACATTATACCGCAACTGGGTAGCAATCACTTCTGCATTCATTCAGGTTTTCTTCCCATCTTGCATCCAACTTTTTTATCTTAGAGACCCTAGATACAGAACTGAGGTCTTGCTCCATGGAAGAAAAATGTGTTATCTCTAAGCTAGTCGTCTTCAATCCATGAATGAAAGGCAGGAGAAAATCGTTTAGGTCAAATGCAGCAACAAAATTCAAGTTGTGCCAAACAAAAAATCCCCTCTTTGAAAAGGTTTTCTGAAAAAGCTAACAAGTGTAACTGGAGAATCACAAAAGACATTTTATGTTGACATGCATGGTCTTCCTAGACCTCATTTTACATAGAGAAGGAGGTCACCAATGGTTTTTCATCTGGGGCACTAATACCCCTCTCAATTCTCAACCTTTCACACTGTTTACATTCAGAGGCAGGGCATGTATAAGACAGCCTAAAATCTTTTCAAGGCTAGGCACCAATGCTGGTATTTTTGAAGGCCTGAAATAGTCTACTTGAAGCCACATGAAGAGAGGTAGGTCAAGAAAAACAAAATAAATCGAGCACTTCTCCAATTACAGCCATTTGTGAAGAAGGGGCACTTTCTACACTCTGGTTTTAAAACACAACCTCAAACCACAATGAGAAACCAAAGCAAACGAAGAAGAACTGAGGGAAGAGTTTCGAGTACTTTTCAGTTCACTTCATTTGCATATTTAAATGTCTCCTTCCACGTTTGACATTTCTAACAAAAACCAAGAAGGCATTTTCATATCTTTCGGTAGGCAGATGACTTTTTTAAAAAAAAATACACAGGAACACAAAGACTTTAACTTTAGAGGGAAAATTAAGAGAAGCATAGATTGCAAGGGAACATTTTTTTTAAAAAAAAGTCTATCGTACATCTTTCTGAAGCATCTGAAAACTTATGCTGGTTCTCAACCAATTTAAATTTTAAAGTCAGAATTTTTTAAATTTTAAATTGTGAGGCTGGCCACTCATTTATTGAATAATAAAGAGGCTCCAGAAATAGACGGGATTGTTCATGATTCAGAGAAGATCAGCAAGGTCTCCCAATTCCTGGACCTGACCTTCCTTTTTACAATTTAAGATGTTTACAGTTTTGCATTGTAAGATGGAACCCAACTGGTAAAATTTGAACAAATGGACGAGCTCTTTGATCAGAGTTCACCTATCTGGTATGTTCTTCCCAGGAATGGCTAGTAATAAATTCCCCATTCCGGTGAAATATAAGGAGAACCAAAGTCTTACATTTTGCTCAAAAATGTTCATTTCATAAGAGTTTAGAATACCTTCATGCATAATAAGAAGATACTGTACTAAGAAAAGTGCAAGGTTTAAAAGAAATCAGAGCAGACCAAACTGGATAGCGCAGCATCTGGATATAAATTTCAGAAAAAAATATGTTGGCATATAGCCATCTTACCATACTTTTCGGAGTATAAGATGCATCTATTTCCCCCCTAAAAGGGGGTGAAAATTTAAGTGTGTCTTATACACCGAATGTAGCCCCGCTCACCTGCTGGCCCCCACCCTTTGGCCTCTGCCTCCCAGCAGTTTACCTCCTTGCAGCAAGCAGCAAGAAGAAACAGCTCCTTTCAGCTTCAGCACAGCCTAATTAGTACATGTTGACTGGATCGGCCTCCCGACTCTCAGTTGTTTTGCTCTCAGCTGTTTAGTGCGGGCCTCTGCTGCTTGCTGCAAGGAGGTAAATTGCTGGAGCAGGTTTTTTTTTTCCTTGTGCTAATCAAGCTATGCTGAAAACAAAAATGAAAGTAAAGCAGGCTGTTTGCTGCAACGAGGCAAAATTGCTGGGAGGCAGAGGCAGATTACTTTTTCTTGTTTTCCTCACCAAAAAAGGTAGGTGCGTCTTATACTCTGAAAAATACAGTAATTATTCATGTATTATTATACCATAGAACTATTCTCGTATCAGTAAATGAAGTGATATTTGAGAATTCTTGCTACCTTCGGATGCCAATCCACATCTTAATAGCCAAAATTAAGCAACTACTCAAAAGTTGTTCCTCATGAAATCTGAAAGTTATGAGCCTTGTCTGACCTACTTACTCCAAGTCAGTTTCACACTGTCCTATTTTTTTTCCCCTAAAATCC
Source organism: Masticophis lateralis (assembly GCA_030761175.1). Taxonomy (NCBI): domain Eukaryota; kingdom Metazoa; phylum Chordata; class Lepidosauria; order Squamata; family Colubridae; genus Masticophis; species Masticophis lateralis. The sequence continues at coordinate 18,802,916 of JAUDYJ010000003.1, read as the reverse complement.
TAATTCATAATTATTCTGGTGTTGGGTTTTTTGTTTTGTTTTTTTTATATCAGGTTTGAATTAGTTATTAGCCAAGTCATTTCCTTGGGATCCTCTCCCTCCCGCCAACAAGCTTCCATTCTGGCCACGGTTGCATCTAAATTAAGTTCAGCATTAAATATTTGTAGCTCTGTTTTCCTCTCTCAGCAACTGAACATGGCATGTATGGGTATGCGTGTGAGACACACAGCTTTGCAGACACAGCCTACAACATTAAATCAGCATTCACGGGCTCAAGCATGTAAACGCTCTACCAAAGCATATTGTTTCCAAAGCTGTTTCTAGAAAGATAAACTCTTTCCAAGGAAAGGTTTGCAACTTTCCCATTTTTAGGGTCCTCTCATTTAATATATATATACTTAAAACGAAAAGTTCCTCCAGCAAATAGAAAATGGGCTTACCTTCCTTCCAAAAGTATTTTGTGAATTTGTATTGTGTGCAGCCCTAAAGCTCTCATTGCAAAATCTGTTTCCAGATTAGCTACAATCAATCAACATTTTATTATTATCCAAGACTAGTTGTCATATACCTTTGCATAAGCCAAAAAAATAAAATCAACGTAATAGAAAATTTCCCTAACACTATTAAGAGAGCACTACATGAGATTTTCTCCAGCAAAATAATTTAACTTAACAATAAAGATGTCTATTAAAAAAAACACTCCCATGTCAGAATCAGGGAAAGTAAAATTACTTGATTGTTCAAAACACGAATACGCCTCTACAATGCTGTGAATAGTGGTACCTTGGGACTCAACTGGTTTGAAACTCATCAAATTTGGTACTCAATGCATTTAGATGCGAGAATTTTGTCTCAATACTCATCTTCGTTTGGTACTCAGCGCACAAGCTAGAACTTGTCAGTGTCGGCTGCCTTGTGAGTTGCTACATTATTCCTTATGGGAAAAATTCATTTGTTACTCTTCGTTTTTGATACTCATTGTGTTTCCCGGAACCAATTAACAATGAGTACTGGGGTACCACTGTATAATACAGCTTCCCTCTCAGCTAATGGAAGAAAAAATAAAAGCATGCAAAACAATATTTTTAAGATAAATATGGACTTCTAGTTAACCTACTGAATATAATAAGGGTTAAGTTAACCAAGAGTATCTCGGTTCCCTTAATTTCAATAATATTATTCTTATCTAGCACCAATCAAGCAATCCCATATTGCCCCAAAGATATGGTTTGGGCTTGGAATGATGTATGAACCCAACCACTGTGTCCTTTTTCAACTCCTAGCATAGAGACCTATATAGAGATCTTCTCCAGGATGATCTAATCCTGACCTGTTCTTTCAGGTCTCCCAACAATGCAGTCATTGCCACTGTAACTGAGTCCATCCACCTTGTTGCTGGTCCTCCTCCTCTCTCCTTCTACTATAGACTACCAGTTATGTCTTAATGTGCATGTAAATCAAGCCAGAATGGGCTTGTATTACACTAAGACATCATGTCTTAATGTAATACATGAATCATTCTTTGTCTTCACATTTCCCAGGTGGGAAGTATATATTTAAAAAAAAAAAAACTGACTGATCAGGGCGGAATTCAAAAAATTTACTAGCGGTTCTGTGGATGTGGCTTGGTGGGCGTGGCTTGGCTTGGTGAGTGTGGCTTGGCTTGGTGGGCATGGCTTGGTGGGTGTGGCAGGGGAAGGATACTGTAAAATCTCCATTCCCTCCCCACACCAGGGAAAGGTTACTGCAAAATCCCCATTCCCTCCCCACTCCAGGGGAAGGTTACTGCAAAATCCCCATTTTCTCCTGATCAGCTGGGACTCGGGAGGCAGAGAATAGATGGAGGTGGGGCCAGTCAGAGGTGGTATTTACCGGTTCTCCGAACTACTCAAAATTTCCGCTACCAGTTCTCTAGAACTGGTCAGAACCTGCTGAATATCACCTCTGCCACAGATCCAAAGACAGATGCCAACACGAGGGAGCACATGCCTGAAAAGCATAATGAGTTATATTGCCTTCCAGAGAGAAAAGGGCTTGATTAAGTTGGGACAGCCTTAATGCAGATGAAGGAGAGTGCTTGCACTCTATTATAATCTAAATTCCTAAGAATCAAGAACTCTTTGACAAGAGATAACTGAAACTTGGAAATTACATCTGCATTCCAAGCGGATGCGGTTTGAGCTTTATCAGCTTGATTCTGGAAGTTGACCTCTTAATCTTAGATATACAAGAGTGGTGGTTTATGGAACTTAGAGAGGAAGCAAAGCCGTAGCTCATATATGTTGACTAAACACATGCTAGAATTGAGGTCTTCAGAGATGATGCTGTTCTAAGATGCTGTGTCCCACCCGAGTAATAATGAATCAAAGAGAAGCCATGGCATAAACCTTGTGTCAACACATCAGTACATAGGAGGGATTTCTCGGAGTTGTGACCCCAATACATCCAGAAGATACCAAGCTGTTATATGCTACGTTACAATCTCATCTCTTCAGAAAAGCAAGATAGGTCAAGACAAAGCATTTGGCTAAACAAGTCGGTGAATTGGGAATATAAATATACTTAGCTCACGGCCTAGTTAGTCTTACAGCCAGATCACATTTGACATGCACCAGTTAAATGAGACTAGCTACAAAAACCTCTCTAAATTTTATTAGTTTATCCAAATATAATGTAAAATGCAAAAATACGAAAGAAAATAACAGGAAAACAAGGGAAGGGAAGGGGAAGGAGAAAAGGGAAGGATGAGAAGGGGGGAGGAAAGAAAGAAAATGCATTGACTACTGACTCCTTTTGGTGCAGTAGAATCAGGTGATAGTGATAAAACCTCAACTTTTTACTTTTTATGTAACAATATATATTAGCCATTTCTATAACCACAAATCTATCTGATCAACAAAACCCAAAATCAGAGTTTAATTTTTTTTCACCTCAAGCACGAAGTCCAAAAGTGGTTTCCAACAATTTATTGGATAAATAATTTAGAAACAAAATTAGTTGTGTTCTTTTCTTTAATCAAAGCAGTCAATTTAGCCATCCCTGCTAACTCCATTAACTTTTGCAGTCATTTGTCCATTGTGAGAATCAAAGTGTCCTTCCATTTAAAACCTCTCTATTCGAGATCAGCTCACCGATGGAAAGCAACCTCTGCTACTTGCAAGTTAAGTGACCAGCTATCCTTGAAATATTATTGTTTAGAGATTTACTCAGTGTACTGATTCTTTAGTGCCTGAATCAGACTTTTTGCTTCCCTGCTTTTCTCTCCTGAATTTTCAAGTAAGATCTGGATTTGTTTGGATCTAATTTGGGGACTGGCTTAATGAATGTCTGTGTGACTCTCTACCAATCTCCAACCTAACACAGGGATGTGAGAGGTTACAATGAAATTTTAAACTAAGGAGATTCTCACAATTCATCGTTAAAAGAAGCTAGTCATGGGACACTGCAACCAACATAAATATGAGCGGTCGTCAAGCATCCAAATTTTGATCACACCAACACGGGGATTCTGCAATGCCATAAGGGTGAAAAATGATCGTAAGTCACTTTTTAATGCCATTGTAACTTTGAACAGTCACCAAACGGATAGTTGTAAATTGAAGACTATCTGTGCTACTAGTAGCCTAATTCCTGTTGATTACACAGATAAGTACAGGTTCTTTTCTTGACAATAGTCAGGAAGAGGTTTGGCATTATCTTCTTCCCAGAAACTTTTGGATCATCTCAGTCTAGCCTATGGCCTTGAAACTGCCAGGTATTTCCCATTCAATTTCTAAGCAGGTCTAATCCTGGACAATTTCTTGAGGATCAATCAAAATGAGCTAGGGGCTGCCAACAGCTGAAACGCTTTCTTTTAAGGGTATCCAAAATCTAATAAAAGTGTCAACGCATCAACAGTCATTCAAAATTCCAAGAATCACATTATGAGAAAATAATTAAAAGCTGCTACAACCCTAAAAACCTTTGCTGTAACAAGCCACACTAAAAACAGTAGCAAGTTCTCAACTAAACAACTATTCATTTAGGGCCATTCAAAGTTACAAAGTCATGGGAAAAAAAGTGACTTAGTAAGTGATTCTTGCACTTAGGACCACATAGTCATATCATTAAAGTTTGGGTACTTGGAACCCAGAATGAATTTATGAAGGCTGCAGCATCCTGAGGTCATGTGATTATCATTTGTGATCTTCCCAGTCAATAGGGAAAACCAGATTTACTAACAACCATGGACTTGACTTGACAACTGCAGTGATTGTCTTAGCTGTGGCAAAAAGGTTGAAAATCAGGTCCAATTGACTCAACAACCAATCACCTTGCTTAGCAGGAGAAATTCTGGTCCCAATTATAGTTGTAAGTACCCGTAGTAATTGTAGTAAGTAAACAGGCACACAGGACTGCACAGCTTGCAGATGCAAGCTGTTAGATGCCTCAAATCCAACTTCAGCATTCAAAGGCTGCAAATTTCCGAATCAATATTCAAATGAACATAGATTTAGAATATTTAAAATTCAAATCACTGTCACAGTCATGCATAAATGTTAACACTGCAAATACAGGACAGATTCCTGGCCTACCTACTCTAGAGCAGGGGTGTCAAACTCACGTCGTCACGGCATCGTCACATGATTTATCGGAACTTTTTTCCCCTTCACTAAACTGGGCGGGGGCGGAACCAGCACGTGGCGCATCCAGCCCACGGGATGCGAGCTTGACAGCCCTGCTCTAGAGGCTAAATTCTAACAAAGTCCACTGAGATCAGGGATGCAAAATGCTTTAAAAAGTAAACACCATTGTGAAGTATCACGTTACACAGTGGCAAATCAACACGTTCTATATTTAGCCATGTCAGACAGCTAAAATCAATCATGGTTGCCATGATACATGCATCAGTGTAACCAAGAGTGGTATTCACTTACCTTCACTACTGGTTCGCAAATGTGAGCGCGTGCGTGCATGCGCAGAGCATCAAAAACGGGACACGATGACGTCCGGGCAGGTGGGCGGAGCCTCCCACAGCCGCCGCTACCGGTTTGTCCAAACCGGCTGAATACCATCACTGATTGTAATACACATGGACAAACACACATATGAATCCTGTATCCTGTATCCTTTTAAAAGGAGATGGATGGCCCACATCTTTTAACACAGGTAATAAATTTTCACACAATATAGATTAAGATCTTGTCTGAGAGTTTGAATGCTATTTCTTTTAAGAACATAATAAATTAATCCATAATGTTATTTTGCTTGAAAGCGTAACTGGTGTATAAAATTAGATGGTTTTCTTTCAAGCAATGCAGTGCGACCTCCATCTAAAGAGAGTCTGCAAAACAGATTTGTCCTCCAAGGAAACCGTACAATTAATACCTATTTATCAGGTTCAAACTCTGCTTCTGCTTTAACTTTGCAAAAAGCCTCCAAGGCATGCTGCTTTGTTTATTCATTTTTATCCCCTCAATAAACCTTTGATGCAATTTACTACTGTTTTCATGGTGGCTATTAGCAGTGATAATTAAAGGACTACTTGGCAATGGAATTTTGCAGTTCGAAAATTGGCCTTATTTATGTTATGTTTACGATTCTCCCTTACTATTAAGCAGCCTGGAGCACCAAGAAGCAATTACCAAAAAAAAAAAAAAAAGGCACCGAGATTTTGTGCATGTGTGACTTTCAGCAACCTATTCCATCAGATACCTAATACCGAGGCAGCTTCTAAACAAACCTCCGGATTTGTTAAAAATAATCTGAGTGAATTAGAAATATATCCGCACTTCTGATGTGATTTATGAAGCCACATGCAACTTTGTCAGGTTGGGCATCATGTGGTTGTTTCTATTTAGCAAACCTATCCCAATATGTACTATGGACAGGTATGCTAATTTTGTCATGCTCTGTTTTACCCACATTTCACTGACTCCACTAGCAGTAACTCAAAAGATAAACTGTTTACCCCAAAATAAGACATTCCCTGATAATAATCCCAATCAGGCTTTTGAGCACATGACAGTAAGGCCAAGCACTTATTTCAGGGTTCAAAAAAATATAAGGCAAGGTCTTATTTTCGGGAAAACACAGTAGACTTCCCAGTGTGGATTGTTTGCTGCTTCTTGACCAACTCCTGATTTATTGAACTTTTTCCTGACTTTGGCTGGCACTTCTTGGAATGTTTGGGAGCTCAGGTGTTGAAAACACTAAAAAGTAGCAGAAAACATTGCTCACGGTTCAGGAAAATACAAATCATGTTATCTGTCACATCGTGCTAAGTCACAGGCACAATTAGAAATCAGTAAACAATTTCTAGTTCAATCTAAGGTCCACTACTTTAGAAGCGACGGATTATTTACCAACCCCATTTGCATTTCAATTTAGTGCAGTATGTAAACAAGTCGCATTATATATTTAAAGACTTTTGTATGTGGGATGCGGTTAATTATTTATTTATTAAATTTATTTCCTTGCCTATCTTGCTGTGGGACTTCTCTAGCCAATTTAACAACTTACAGTTCAGAAACAATTTTACACACAGGATTTGCAAGAAAGATCCTAGTAAAATCTCTCCTACCTCCTCCAAAGTACTTAAAGTAATTTCAAATGTATCAGGAATTAATAGTAACTCTTCTGGGAAGTTCCCTTTTTTCCCACTAGTTTTCCATTCGCAACATCTGTGGAAAACAGCTGTACTTTCCTTTGTTTTTATTTTGTTTTTCTGAAATATCTGAACTTTACTAGTTATTTCCACAGACAAATTGTGGCTGATTTTGAATGCTTCTTTCTATCTATGTCCAATATAAAATTACATGTAGAGCATATTTCCATGTATACATTTAATCCTAATAATTAAAAGTTAAATAGTTGAACACTGAAAATACGCTCGGGGCATTATAATTCCAATTGCCACAACACATGTTCTATCACATGAAGAATAAAAAACACACACCTAAGGATTAAGCAAATAATCATAACTTTAATCATAATGCCTTTGGTTTATTTAGTTTATTGTCATTGCACCTTGTACAACGAAATTAAATGCCATCTTCAGTGTATGTTATAATTTTTTAAACTAAAACACAAAACACACATCCTTCACATTCTATACAACTGAATTGAAAACCCCCGATATTGCATTAATATTGCACTATACTGTAGAATTCAATATAGTTACTGCTCTAGGATAGAAGCTGTTTTTCAGCCTATTTGTCCTTGTTTTTATTATCCTGTACCATCTGCCAGATGGTAATAGTTCAAAAAAAAGGGTGCGCAGGATGAGATGGATCTTTAAGAACGTTTTGAACTTTCTTAAGGCAGCGGGAGCTATAAAGCTCTTCCAAAGAGGGGGGAGGGCAACCAATGATCCCCGGGGCAATGACGGTAACCCTCTGGAACGCTGTCCCATCTGCCACTGTGCAATTGGCAAACCATACACAAGTGCAAGTAAGTTAAAATATTTTCTAGGGTGCAGTGGTAGAAGGTCACCAACAGTTTATGATGCTTGGACTAGTTAGATGATTTATTGTAGAGGGAAGTGAAACAGTTCCCTCTGTAAGGAATCTTTGGTCCAAAAATAGAAATATGGAATCAATATAGTATGGATAGAGTATGAGAAAAGGGCACACAGGTAAAGAATAGTGGCCTTTTTCAATTGTATACTGTACATAGAATTAAATGTGAGCTAGCATGAAAAACCAGTCTGTGTATACAGATAGTCCTCGAGTTACAACCACAATTGAGCCCCAAATTTATGTTGCTAAGTGAAACATTTAAGTGAGTTTGCCCCACTTTACCACTTTTCTTGCCACAATTGTTAAGAAAATCATTTCATTTATTAAATTAATAACATGGTTCTTAAGTGAATCTGGCTTCCCCATTGACGTAGCTTGTCAGAAGGTTGCAAAAGCTAATCACATGACCCCAGGACACTGCAACCGTCATAAATATGAACCAGTTGCCAAGGATCTGAATTCTGACCACGTGATCCTGGGGATGCTGCAAAGGTTGTAAGTGTGAAAAATGGTAAATGTCACTTTTTTCAGTGCCTTTGTAATTTTGAATGGTCACTAAATGAAATGTTGTATGTTGAGGACTACCTGTATTAGCCACAACAGTTGACCCATTAAGGCAGCAGCCCCCACACACAGCCCTAACCATTTGGGCACCAGGGACCAGTCTGTGGAAAGAGGGTTTTTTGCAGATCGGAAAGAGCATCGTTTCGCATGCATCCTGCATCCTGTGGATGCAGCTTCACTTGTTTGCTTGGAACAGATTCTGGCATATCGTGAACCAGTAAGGGACCGGGACCAAGGGTTGGGGAACCCTGTATTAAGGTTTTGATGTATTGTATCTTTTTTCCTGCTTGTTTAGCACAATCATCAACACTTGATGTATTGTATCTTTTTTCCTGCTTGCTTAGCACAATCATCAACACTTAAAAGGAGGCATAGCCCTCATGTATCCCAGGGGACTGTACACTATGTAAGCATTTTAATTAAAAAATAATAAATAAAGGTAGGGTATCAGCAATACCCCCTACCATCACTTTTCTCTACTTTAGTGTTTTGCAACCTTGGGAAATTTAAGATATGCGGACTTAAATTGAGGGAATTCTACTTGAAATTGCCAAGGTTGTTCTAGCATGTTAGATAACCACTTGGGTTTGGATCATTGGCACTTTTTTTCTCCAAGTTTTTTAATTTTATTTTACAATATATCCATATCAATGCGTGAACAGTGTGGCATCTGGGTATCATACATTTTAGTACAAATAAAAATAGTGCTATTAATCATATTTGTTACATTTCTCAAACTTCTGTAGTTCTAGTATTAATACACATATTTGTATTAAATTATAGACTTTCATTATTCAATGTTTCAATACATTATTCCAATGCCAATCACAATATTGTTTAAACATACATAATACCATCGTTCAATTTCTAATCTTCCCTCTTATTACTTTTGTTTTATTGTATAAAAATGTGTATACTAATATTCCCCCCCCTCTTATTTCTACCCCAATTCTAACTTTTAATCATGCCACTTTTAGATTTAAAAACAAATCCTTTCTATCCATCATCTCTTGCCCACTTTAAAGCTTTAATTGCTTGGTTTTTTAACTTTTAACTTGATCATTGGCACTTCTGATAGCCATAGCACTTAGACTTATATACCGCTTCATGGTGCTCTACAGCCCTCTCAGTGGTTTACAGAGTCAGCAAATGGCCCCCAACAATCTGAGTCCTCATTTTACCCACCTCGCAAGGATGGTAGTCTGAGTCAACGTACCCTTTGTCTAATCAATGTTTTAATAAAAATTTAAGAGGGTCCAGAGCTGATTGTGGGGAAGCAACAGAACAAAATACAAGTAATCCTCTATTTATAATTTGTTTAGTGACCAAAGTTATAATGGCAGTGAAAAGAGAGTTATGAGTATTTTTCACACTTATGACCATTGCATACTGGTCACATGATCAAAATTTAGATGCTTGGCAACTGGCATGTATTTATAACGGTTGACCTGTCGCATGGTCATGTGACCATCTTTTGTGACTTACTGGTAAGCAAAGTCAATGGGGAAGCCAGTTTCATTTAACAACTGTGTTACTAACTTGTTCCTGCTGCCAAGATTCACATAACAGCTGTGGCAAGAAAGGTTGTAAGAGCTGTGGTGGCGCCGTATTTAGAATGCAGTATTGCAGACTAATTCAGACCAGCTCAAGCTTGACTCAGCTTTCCATACTTCCAAGGTTGGTAAAATGAGGACACAGATTGCTGGGGGCAATATGCCAACTGAGTAAACCGCTTAGAGAAGCGGTAAGAAGCGGTATGTCTCTAAGTGCTAATGCTATAGTGTTATTGTAAAATGGAACAAAAGTGTTGTGGCCTGCCAGCAGCCTGTGTGGATTGTTGCTGATCCCGACGACGAGGAAGCTGGTGTGGTGCTGCGCCAGCAGCCTGTGCAGCCAGCACTCGAGTCGGACAGCGAGGAGGCTGAAGATGATGTGGTGCCAGAGGCAGGGATTCAGTCAGGGCCTTCAGAACCTCCAGAGGCTCCTTTAAGTGAAGAGGACGAAGAGGAGGAGCCTCTTCTCGATGCACGGGTGCGCAGAGCTGCCAAAAGGCAGGAGTGGCTCCTCAGGAGGAGGTCTCCTCGAGAATAAAGCTTGTACACAGCTGGTAACAAGCTGCAGGAAACAACTTTAGTTTGTTAACCATCACGTTGGGATGTCTCTGCAAACCTTATTTCTGGGATTTCTGCCAACTCCAGTAAGACTCTGAATATCTTATCTATGGAATTCTGACAGGCTGTTAAGAACGCTTTATTAACAGCCGGCATTTCCTAACCGCGTTTTTGAGTAAACTAAGTTTGGTTCAGAGTTTGCGTGTGCTGTGTTCTTTGGGATCCGTAGCTGGGGCAGAACAAAAACTCACTTAACAGCTGTCTTGCTTAGCAACAGAAATGTTAGGCTCAATTGTGGTTGAAAGTCCAGTACCACCTGTATAGAGCAACTCAACAATTCAGCATTGGGAGAGGAATGTTCAACGTTATGTACTGGTATTTAATTAACACATGGAGAATATATGATCCATTGAGGATGTAGCAATGCAGATACTTCTGCTGTATTCCAAATTCTAAATTAGAATTCTCCATTCTAAAGCCATGCTGACTGGGGAATTCTGGGAGTTAAAACTCCATACATCTTAAACCTGCCAAATGGGAGAAACGTGGCTTTAATTACTAATAAGAAAATGATCTGGGATTTCTCCCAAAATGCTGACCCCTCTCCCTGCCCATCTGTCTTTACCTTCTTCAGCTACCCTCAGCCAAGAGAGTGGGGGGGGGGGGAATAGCATGAGCAGGAATAATCCATTGTAATTAATGAATTGACTCTGTCGTGCTGTTAACAGCCCCATTTAATTGTACAGCAGTTTTTCCTTGGCAGCTCCTCCTACCTTAATGCAATAACAATCTGCGACAATGTCCCCAAAGAATTGCCAAGGCTCAGTTTATTTTTGTTGCGGTGTCCTTAATGCCCCCCCACCCCCCACCCCCTTATAGCTGCGAAATATTATCCACTTCCCTCGTTCTGTGCTTAATTCTATGCTGTGATTAAGCATACATCAAGATTAGCTTACTAACCAAGGGGTGTCAAACTCGATTTCATTGAGCGACGCAATGGGTTGTGTTTGACCTCAGGGGGACAGGGGGCATGGCCAGGGTGGGTGTGGCCAGTTCAATGTCACTCCCAAACACTCTGTCAGTAAAAACAGGCCCCTGAGTTCTGTTTTTGGCTCCGACAGCCTCCTGCAATCCTCTGCCAGCAAAAATGGAGCCTGGAAGGGCTACCCGCACCCCTCACATGCTCTGTTTTCAGCTGCGATGGCCTCTTGCAACCCTCTGCCAGTGAAAACAGAGCTCAGGAGGGCCGCCCACAGCACTCCAAGCTCCATTTTTGCTAGCTGAGGCACCACAGGCCAGTCCTTTGCTGGGCAGCCCCACAGGCCAGATCTAAGCATCCCGCAGGCTGGCTATTGCCCCTGGACCTTGAGTTAGGACACCACTGGCTTAGTCAATACCCATCACTGCTTCTTTGCACAATCAGAGACTAGAGTTCAAATGAAGAAATAACATGGTGCCAGGATGCTAACTAACAATGCTCTCCTTACAAGACTTGATTTAAATGTATAGTTTGTTTATGTTGCGTATTGTATGTATGTATGTCTTTGTCTATTTTTTAAATAATAAAAAATTTAAAGAAAACAATGCTCTCCTTACAGGCAAACCTGCAATTGATCATTCATTGATGGGAAACCCAGCACTGGCTCATTTTAACTTTCTGGCAAGTAAGCAAGCATTGTTCCTTTTACCAAGGAATCAAGCATAAAAATAAGAAACCTACCTGGCATTGCCAAAAAAAACCTCCAAACAAATGCATGCACAAAATTATTGGTCTTGTTTATGCAGGGCTCACCAAGCAGGAGGAATTATTACTACTTTGCTTTATGGTAATAATTATTATTACCATAAAGCACATCGTCACATGCCTATGACTCTTTCAAGTATTTCAAGAACTTTCACATCGATTACCTGGTTCTAATCCCTATCGTAGGCCTCAGCTTGGTGCCTTCCATATTATTAGGACTTCAGTTCCAAAACCTCCCAACTGTATAGAGCTCAAGCAATGTTCAATTTAATAATCAAAGCTTGTCAAACGTGACATGGAAATAGGTATCCTTAGGGTCCAAGGAACAAAGGCAATATATAGAGGTCGACTAAAGCAAAGAACACACCAAGTAAGACTGCTTTCTTCTGACAAACAAAAAAGCATTTTTTTAAAGCCCCAACCAACACTACCCTCAAAAAGATTTTTTAGTTCCAAGCCTCATGGCTATTGGTAAAGGATTGTGAGAACTATAGGCCAAAAGAGGAAGGGAAAAAGGAAAGAAGGAAGGTCAAGAGGACACATTTTGCCTAAACCTAACTTGTTTTGGGATACGAAACAAAGAGGGACGTGGTGGCTCTTTGTGGCTAAGACGCTGTGGCTAAGACGCTGAGCTTGTCGATCGAAAGGTCGGCAGTTCAGCGGTTCGAATCCTTAGCGCCGCGTAACGAGGTGAGCTCCCGTTACTTGTCCCAGCTTCTGCCAACCTAGCAGTTTGAAAACACATAAAAAATGCAAGTAGAAAAACAGGGACCACCTTTGGTGAGAAGGTAACAGTGTTCCGTGCACCTTTGGTGTTTAGTCATGCTGGCCACATGACCATGGAGCCGTCTTCGGACAGCGCTGGCTCTTCGGCTTTGAAATGGAGATGAGCACCGCCCCCTAGAGTTGGGAATGACTAGCACATATGTGCAAGGGGAACCTTTACCTAACTTGTTTCGGGGGAGGGGGGAGAGGATCTTCAAACCAGTACTGACTCCTGGACAATTACCTGCAGTTTTGGTGGAAGCAAGATTTCAGAAGTGGTTTGCCATTGCTTCTTTCCTAAAATTGAGATTGGCCCAAGGTTACCCAGCTGGCTTCATGACTAAGGTGGGGGACTACAACTCATGGTCTCAATTTAGGATGAAACAAGCATATTCTGGCTGTGGCATTCTGGGAGTTGAAGTCTACCCATTTTAAAGTTGAAACAGGAGAGCAACGCTGTTTTCCATTCTTGGCTTTCACTTTGAACAATGTTTCCTATAATTCATTATCACTAGTCATTGTGGCTTGGGTTGATGGAAGTTGAAACACCAGAATTTGAAGAATAGTATGTTTCTCATTGCTGGTAAGTCAAAGTAATTCAAATTAAATATCCCCTTTATAAAAACATTCTAAATGGATTGATCTTTGTTCTGGATATTAATAGAATGCTAAGTATAATGCTTGTAAAAAGGCTACTTTTTTAAAAAGCTTAAATCTTTAACCTGATTTTTGAAGAGACTGGTGTATGTTCTATCTATTTATCTATCTATTTATCTATCCTATCCACCTACCCATCCCAAAAGGAAATATATCAGCAACCTTGACAATTATCATAGAATGGTGCAAGATTAATAACTTTTCAAATACTCTCTTCTAAAATTGTTATATTCTTATCAATACTATTCAACAGGTAGCAGCATCTCATTTGTTGTCAATTGATTAAAAATCCTCAATAAATGGGACATAGTTAAAAAAGAGAAACATATTTTTTAAAAAAAAACTTGAATATAACAGCAAATTGAAGCAAAAATAAATTTATCAACTTTCTTTAAACTGAAGGTTTTTTTCTTTCAAAATTATTGTTTAGATATACCTACATAAACCTATGAAGATTAATTCTTCTTACTGATTAATATTTATTGGATTATAGTTTTATTTCCTGGAACAACCTTAGCCTATGGTGACAACTCATTATTTCAAAGCTTCTCTGATTTATTTCATGGCACCATGTTTTGCAATATTTTTTAATTCTACAATAGTTTTAAGACAGGAAGATGAAACTGACTGCTGAAGCATGTCTGATGTTAAATGGAGCTTGAATTAAAAAAATCTGAGGAATATATTAAAAATGTGCAGACTGACTTCAGTCCACTTTGAATCACTGATTTGATCCAATTCAGAAAATCAAGTAGGTTGGATATGATTCTCCCAATTAAGAAAAAAGATCCCTCTGATTCAGTTCAACAAATTGTTTCAAATCAAAGCCTATAATACACCTCTACGTGTGTGTCTGTGTGTGAGGGAGGGGGGGGGCGGGAGGGAGGGAGAGAGGGAGAGGGAGAGGGAGAGGGAGAGAGAGAGAGAGAGAGAGAGAGAGAGAGAATATGCAGCATTGTCACTTTGTTTTAGTGATACAAGAAATAATAATATGCAAATGCAAATTCCTTCACCTATGACAGGGATGTCAAACTTACCGTGACATGTTATCGTCACGTGACATATGGCGACTTTTTGCTCCTTCATTATAACAGGTGTGGGCGTGGCCAGTACATGAGCAATCCCGCCCACGGGCCGCAAGTCTGACACTCCTGATTTATAACAAGATAGTCTTCAACTTATGACAATTGGGACCAGAATTCCCGTTGCTAAGTCAAGTAATTTATAAGTGAGTTGCGCCCAGTTTGACAATTTGTTGCCATGGTTGTTGAGCAAAGCATTGCAGGTGTTAGCTGAATCAGGCAGCCATTAAGTGAATCCAGCATCCCCACTCCCCCGACTTTGCCTGTCAGAAGCTGGCTGAGAAGGTTGCAAATGGCAATCACACAACCCTGAAATGCTACATGTTTTTCAACCTTTTTGCCATGGCTAAGACAAATACACCATGGTTTCCAAGTGCCTGAAATTGTATCATGTGAACACAGTGATGCTGTGATCATCATAAGTGACGGGACTGGTTGTATGTCACTGTTTTCAGTGCCATAACACTGAACGGGCACTAAATGACTGATGTAACTCAAGGACTATCTATAGTGTGATGTTTGCTTCTCACACTTAAATGAAACTAGAAGTCAATTGAACCTGGTTTTCTCCAGGACTTCCCTGGATGATTAATATTCATCAGTCATTGCCTTATAGGGAATCTCCCATTTTTCCCAGAATACATCCAGGATTCTTACAAAAACTTACCTATTACCTATTAGGCACCTCTTTTTCTGCCCAGAGTCCCATCATTGCCCCAAAGAGTGGCAGGCTCAATGGGACAAAATGAACGATTTAAATCTCCTCCCAAAGTATAGTCTGCTTGTTCCCATGATATTACACAAAATCCTCAGAGACCAAATTAATTATAAGTGTGATTTCCAGCACAAAATTACCAGGTTTCAGTTACCCACAAAATTGACAATGATTGGAAGAACACAGAATCACACGATTGAAGGGACCTTGGAGGTCTTCTGTTCCAAAACAAATTTAAACAACATTCTAGTCCAAATTTAACTCTATCAGTTCAAGGAGAAGGAAAGGAAACTAAAGGAACAATTAGTAGTGGAATTCAGTATTAGGATACTATTGTTTAGCATATAAAACAGAAAAAAATAGTCATAGAATAAATACAATTATATCAGCAAGAGAAGGAGGAATTGATCATAGTCTAATATAACAAAATAATTAAGCTCTACAACGGAATTTTGGAGAAGTAAAAATTACAACTAAAATTATATTACATTCACCTGGTTGACGGGGGTTTATTCCTGCAATTGTTCCAGTCTCATATCTTCAATGATGTTGCAATATGAGTGGGAGTCTTTAAACCCCACCAAACACACACTTACACACACTTGTTCCTTCACAACTAATTGAACAAAGACCGATATTGTTCTCCATACCTACAGTGTCTAAGATTTATTATGGAAAGCTTTAGATTACAGCTTTAAATATCTGATTTTAAAGTAAGATAAATGCATTCTTTAACAGATTTTTCTTTCCTAAATAAGAGTAGGTAAGTAATTATGGAAAAATTCAAGATTTTAATAGCATGATTGATATAGGTATATGTTGTACATGTTACTTTTTCAAATTAAAAAAATAGTCAGTAGAAAACATGGTGCTGCAGGGAGGCAGAGCAAAAATTATCCTGCACTGCAACAAAACTCTCCTATGGATCTATACACCATGTAACACAGGTAGTCCTCGACTTACAACTGTTCATTTACTGACCGTTTCAAATTACAATGGCACTGAAAAAAAGTGAGCTATGATCGTTTTTCACACTCATTCAGATTCTTGAGGACTGACTCCCATTTATGACGGTTGAAGTGTCCCAGGGTCATGTGATCACCTTTTGAGACCTTCTGACAAGCAGTCAATGGGGGAGCCAGATTCATTTAACAACCATGTTCCTAACTTTCCATCTGCAGTGATTCACTTAACAACTGTGGAAAGAAAGGTTGTAAAATGGGGCTAAATTCACTTAACAAATGCTTCACTTAGCAGCAGAAATGTTGGGCTCGGTTGCAGTTGTAAGTCAAGGACCACCTGTACAACACATTCACACCTGGCAGCATCAAAATTGCCTGTCTGCAAACTCAAAAAGGTTAAATTTCATAGAATTTTAGTAATGCTGCATACTCCAAATTAAATTGGATGCTCTGAAACATATTTTAGCTAGAGTCCTTTGACTCTTTTCTATTAAGAAGGAAGAAAGCACACCTTAGTCAGAAAGGAATTATCATCTGCAAACGCTTTCACAAAGAAAAGTTAGCAACAAGTAAATTTTTAGGGAATAGTCTTGCAAATAATCCCAGCTGTAATTTAAAGCAAAAATATAATTTAAGGTTTTGCAGGGAAATTTTGTGCAACCCGAGAGTCTTAACAATCCATTCTGACAAATTGTAATAACCAGGAAGAAATACATCTGGGATTCCATCTGCTAAATCCGTGCACCTTTTGAGAATATCAACGATCAGCAAATCAGGATGCAGAGGCTGAGAAAAAGAGGAGAGGTGTTGATTAAATCCATGCATTAGAAAAACATGTGGGTGAAGGAAAGAGACTTGCTCAAGGCCATGTAGTCAGCTGTACAGGCCAAAGTACAGGCTGGTATTACCATCCAAAGCTGCAACTGGTATATTCTAATTTATTCCAAGAGTTTCTATTTGCATGCATTTTTGACTCTGTGCTAAGTTTGGCCTTGCCCTGGTGTGGCAATTGGTTCTCTGGCAACATTCCAAGGGAGATAAGGTGGGTGTTTGTAAACACTCCCCTGCAAGACTGTTTGATCAGTCTGTCGGACTGGGAATGACAATAATTCAGTCATATGAATTAAATAGTTTGTCGGGACTAAATTTGTGCTGTTTACTTTCTATGGAAGCCTAGGTCCATAGGCTTCCATAGAAAGCCTATGGACCTAGGTTTCCAGTGTTAATATATTGCTCCCAACAATCTGGATCTTCATTCTACCGACATGAGAAGGATGGAAGGCTGAGTGAACTTTGAGCTGGTCAGAACTGAACTCCTGGCTGTGGGCAGAATTAGCCCACAGTACTTCACTGTAACCACTCCACCACCAGGGCTCTTAAATTTATTATGGTTTTTTTTATACTGATCTACTTGTATTTAATTTTTATGCTATTCTTTTTTTATATCAGAAAACTTCCCAGAATCACATACTTTGTGGGGGGATGGGGGACAATTTATATTATTTAAATTAATCATCATCATCATCATCTATTCTAACTTTTTGGATAAATGAGAAAGCTTCTCCCTGTCTACTTTTTTCATGATTTTATAGCTTCAAGATGTTCTTTTTCTACCTCCCTTTTTCCCAAGCTTATTATTATTATTGACTGACTGATTGATTAGCCCATAGGCTATATCAATGTCCCAGGTTCAAACACGTATTACCAATTAGCTAATACACTCCAATGATTTGTCTCACTTTATAAAAGAACCCTCTGATCATTTTCATTGCTTACTAAGGTATCAAAATATTACAGTACCAAATACTGTCAGAACTAAGATTTTTCTTAAAAAGAAAAATATACATTATTTTTTTATACTGTACAACACACATAACATGGAAAATTCTTTTTAAAAAAGAATAATATGTTTGTGTTAACGTCAGATGCTTATTTCTTTTTAATTCTGTAAGAAAAGGGAATGGGGAGGGGAATCTAGAGAGGCACTTCTGTGTTGCAAGTTGCTCTGCTTTTAATTAAACACTCTATGCGAAGAGTGCATAAAAATGAGCACTGTTCGTAAGCATCAGGGAGGGCGTCAATGTACCCTGAAAATTCTCTCTGCTTTGCAGCCCTGCCCAAAAGGGGCATCTGGAAATGTATGATTGTTATGCCAAACCAATACCTTTGAAGGCAGTCATTTTGCAAATTTATTTTGGTCATTTTGTAGGGAAAACATGAATTATCTCAGTTTAGGGTACGGAGAGCAAGACAGTGTGATCTCAGTCTGATTGTAAATAATGCTGAAATAGCATTGCACAGCTGCTCACGTCAGAAGGGAAGATCAACCTGGAAGCTGTTATAAAGATAAAAGGGTATCACAGCCTTTAGAACAGTTTCTCAAACTGTGGTTCATGAGTTCCATTAAGTCACACCCAAACAGCTGGAGAACCTGCTAACATCTGTACTCAGCTTGCGTGCCCCCCCCCACTCCACCCAAGTGTGGGAACGCATGCACACACCAAAAAAATCCTTCGGCTCCCACTCCCAACCAAGCTTTCTCATTTCTAGTTTGACCCCAAACTAAATTATGAAACCAAGATAACAAGCCCTAATCTAGACCCTGTAATTTCCAAGTATGTTATTGGTTTGGATAATGATGCCACGGGAAAATGTTCCCAACACGAGCTATGCATTTAAAAATCTTAGAATGAACAAAAGCTGAACTAGCCAAGTTTTTTAAGAATGTTTAAGTCATCCAGAGTTCAAGAACTCTCTGTCAAGAGCCTTCCCTGTTGCAAGGGAAGGTTTTTCTTTTTTCTTTTTAATCATAGTGGAATAATGATATGTTAACCCTTTAAGTCTCAAGTCAGGATCAAGTGTGAACTCCAACACAAAAATGGGGGGGGGGGAGTAAATGTGAATGATTTAGGATTGTTTTTCACACGACGGTTATAACATCCCCAAGATCACATCATCAAAGTTCAGATGCTTAGCAACTACTGATAGTCCTCGACTTACAACACTTCGTTTAGTGACCGTTCGGAGTTACAACAGCACTGAATAGCAATAGCACCTAGACTTATATACTGCTTCATATCGCTTTACAGCCCTCTCTGAGCGGTTTACAGAGTCAGCATATTGCCTCCAACAATCTGGGTTCTCATTTTACCAACCTCAGAAGGATGGAAGGCTGAGTCAACCTTGAGCAGGTCAGGATTGAACTCTTGCCAGTGGGCAGACTTAGCCTGCAATAGTGCATTCTAACCACTACACCAAAAAGTGACTAAATGACCATTTTTCACATTTATGGCCGTTGTAGCATCCCCATGGTCACATGATTTACATTTGGATCAGGGGTGGGTTCTAAATATTTTTACTACCAGTTCTGTGGGCGTGGCTTATTTTGTGGGTGTGGCTTGGTGGAGTGTAATGTGACTGGGTGGGAGTGGCCAACTTTTTTTATTATTATTTTTAAAAGCATCTTTTCTACAACTTTAAGAGGTTGCAGAAAAAAATGCTTTCAGGAGCCTCTGACGATCAGGCAAGTCAGTGGGGATCGCCAGAGGCTTTTAAAGGCATTTTTTTTTCTACATCTTCTTCAGCCAAAGAGGTTGCAGAAAAAAATGCTTTCAG
Organism: Masticophis lateralis; assembly: GCA_030761175.1. Classification (NCBI taxonomy): domain Eukaryota; kingdom Metazoa; phylum Chordata; class Lepidosauria; order Squamata; family Colubridae; genus Masticophis; species Masticophis lateralis. Next base: position 18,783,202 of record JAUDYJ010000003.1, on the reverse strand, counting down.
GAGCCTCTGACGATCAGGCAAGTCAGTGAGGATCGCCAGAGGCTTTTAAAGACATTTTTTTTCTACATCTTCTTAGGACAAAGAGGTTGCAGAAAAAAATGCTTTCAGGAGCCTCTGACAATCAGGCAACTCAATGGGGATCGCCAGAGGCTTTTAAAGGCTTTTTTTTTTCTACAACCTCTTCGGCTGAAGAGGTTGCAGAAAAAATGCTTTCAGGAGCCTCTGACAATCCCAGCTGAGCCGCGTGATCATCAGAGGCTTTTTTTTTTAACATTTAAAAGCATTTTTTCAGCCAAAGAGGTTATAGAAAAAAATGCTTTTAAAAGAAATTTTTAAAAAAAATCCTCTGAGGTGGGTGGGGTAAGCGAGCGGTGACTGGGCCGGGATCAGATTGGGGGCGTGGCCAGCCAATGTAATTACAAATTCTCCAAACAACTACAAATTTTTACTACCGGTTCCTCCGAACCGGTGCAAACCAGGAGCAACCCACTACTGATTTGGATACTTGGTAACTGACTCATATTTATGATGGTTGCAGTGTCCCAAGGTCATATGATCGCCTTTTGCAACCTTCTGACAAGCAAAGTCAATGGCAAAACCAGATTCACTTAACCATGTTACTAAATTAACAACTGCTGTGATTCACTTAACAACTGTGGCAAGAAAGGTCAAAAATGGGGCAAGAACTCACCAAATGTCTCACTTAGCAACAGAAAATTTGGGCTCAGTTATGGTCATCCCTCAAGGACAACCTGTACACCGAAAGAGATCTGTTGATCTGAGAAGTTTGCTACATGAATTTCTGAAGTAACAGCTGGTCATAATTCCATGTAGCATAAAATAAAATTGTCCCATCTCCATCCAGTTCAACAAGGGTTATACATGTGGGTTTCTTTCTCAAAGGTTATCCCAAACTAAAGATTTAATTTCTTAAGGAGTATACTATCAATATCTAGCTCTCCAAGTATAGTTTTTATTTTTGCCACGACATCTTACCCCAGAGTTGGATGACATGCAGTATATTTAGCATACAGAAAAGTTCCACTGAACTCTCAGCTGGAGATCATAAATTAATTTAAGCAGCATCTATTACCTGCTGTACATAAAGTCTTCCCCGAGTCAGATTAGTCTAGTAGTTAAGGCACCAGGCTAAGTAGGAGAGTGTGAGTACTAGTTTCACCTTAGCCATGAAAGCCAGCTGGGTGAGGTTGGGCCAGTCATTCTCTCTCAGCCCAACCCACCTCACAGGGTTGTTGTTGTGCGGTAAAATAAAAGTAGAAAAGTGTGTTGGATATGTTCACCACCTTATTTGTAAAAATAATAAAGGCAGGATAATAAGTGAATAAATAGTACTTCCTTAAGTAAAATATCTATTCCAGAGATTTGTAAAAAGTTTCTAAGGCAAATCCTATCCTATACATGTTAATTTTAAACCAAGTCCTACCGTCTTCAACAATGCAAGTGTAAATATAAATACTGGCTTAATACATAATCCATTTGCCAAAAACATAGTTTTGGGGAGGGGAAATGCAATTAATTGCATCAATAAAACCAAGTGCAAGTAATCGTGCTTGAGAAAACTGGGTTATTCCCATTCGTTTTATCTTTCATTACAGCCAAGAATTCTCTTTCCAAATGGGAAATGGCAATTTGTTTCATTTACGCTTAAAAAGTCAAAACTGAAATGATTACTTTTGGGTGTGGCAATTATATACACTTGTTGGGGACAAATAAGTTAAAACTATTCAGAAGTTGTGGGAGCTTCATCACTTGAGACTTTCAAGAAAAGAATGGATTGCCATTTGTCAGAAATGGTGTAGGGTCTCCTACACCAGAAATGGTGTAGGGTTGGATTAGATGACCTTTAAGGTCCCTTCCAACTCTGTTAATCCGTTAAGATCATTCTTTTTATCAATTATATTCTTCCATTTTTTTATTTTTTATTTTTTCCAACATAAACATAAAATTATATTTTTCCATTTGATTCTTTAATATCCACCATCTACAGCTGACACTGTAAAGGCTTAAAGCAATCCTTCTGAATCAATCTGCCCTAACCCAGACCACAATGGGAATATTTCTTTTTTTTCTAATTACCTCTTCCGAAGACACATATTTATTTAGCTGTTTATCAAACATATATAAAGCTGTGTAATTCCATAGCAGTTCTGGGCAACATACCAAACTAAAAAGAGCATAACAAAGGGGAAAAAAAGAACATTGCATGTCGGGAAGAGAATAATATACTTTTGCATTCATATGCAAAAACTTTGCATATTCAACTTTGGATACATTCAACAAGCTGTAAGATATTTGAAGAAAAACCATTTCAAGAAAGGTCATAACATGGGGCAAAATTCACTGAACAAATGTCTCACTTAGCAACAGAAATGTTGGGCTCCATTGTAATCAAAAGTCAAGGACTACCTATATTCTGCAACTCTCATATTTTACAGATAAGGAGCACAAAGACTGAGAGGTAAATTATTCACAAAATCTTAGTCACGCCAGAGGATTTATTTTGCAACAAGCTATGTCAGCAGTCTTTCAACACAAAACTTCCTCTGATGCTCAGGGACATGAGACAGATCAGATAAAAGCTAGTTGATACTGTTAGCTAGTGTTAAATAAACTGAATTCTGGAACTTTTGCAGGTCTTCTGGAAGATCCGGTCTCTTGATTTCTCCAGAGGAACAACCAGGTTCAAATTCCCATATTCCTGAATTTGTTTTTCCTCTATTTCTCAACCAAACTATTTCACGGTTTTTTGTGTTATTGCAGAACATTAAATAGGATATGTTGGAACAAATCTATCTACGCCTCTCAGGTAAAGTCGTAAAAAAATAAAAACTTTAACGTATTGCTCTGTTTTAATTTAGCATAAGCTTCATCACTTTTCACAGCATCTCCCTGCCAAATCTTTTAATGTTGGAAAACTGAGGTGTTAAAAAAAGGAGGGGAAGGGAGGGGAGAGATAGGCACAATAAGCAACTGAAAGCTCTAAAACGTCAACCTGACAAGAAGATTTTTAAAAAGACTGAAATTCTAATAGCAGTAGATCAAAGTACAAAGGGAAGGCAAGAAAAAACGTAAATGACATCCAATTAAAGAATGGAAAAGAAAGTGTGTTCTTTTGTAGCACAATATTTCAGCAAGGTTTTGCAAAACTCCACCCTTGGAAATACTAGCGCAAAAAAGACACCCCTCAAAAATAAGAGACATTTAAACACCCTATCCACATTGGATCAAATGCGCTGCAAGTAGTCCTCAACTTATGACCGCAATCGGGACCTGAATTTTTGTTGCTAAATTGAGGCTAAGTTATTAACTGAGACATGCCTGATTTTAACAACCCTTTTTGCTGCAGCTGTTAAGCAAATCCTTGTGGTCATTAAATGCATTGCATGGTTGTTAAGCGAGTCCGACTCCTCCCATTGACTTTGCTTGTTGGAGGCCGGCTGGAAAGGCCACAAATGGCAAAATGGGATGCTTCCAACCAGCAACCATCAAAAATATATGCCAGTTCCCCAAGCATCAGAACTTTAAACATGGGACAGTAGGGATGCTGTAATGGTCATAAGTTTGAGGACTGATCATAAGACACTTTTTTCAGCACCGCTGTTGCTTCAAACAGTTGTTAAATGAATGATCATAAATCAAGGACCACTTGTACTTGAGTTGGAAGGCCTTCACAAATTGCAAGATTGCCAGCAAAAGCATAAGACCATCAGACTCAATTGTTCAGACCTAAAGGTCAACTGTTCAGACCCCTGTCCAGTTGTTTCCGACTGGGACATCTCTGTTTCTTAGCCAGCATTGTCCAAAGACCCTTTCCATGGTCATGTGGCCAGCATGACTATTGCCAAGGCGCACACAGAACACTGTTACCTCCCCACCGAAGTGGTACCTATTTACCTACTCGCATTTTCAATCTTTCAAACTACTAGGTAGGCAGGAGTTGGAGCCAAGAAGAGGAGCTCACCGAGTTGTGTGGTGCTCGGGTCTCTAACCCAGGTTATCAGCTTTCCAGCTGACAAGCTCAGCACTTTTAAGAGCCACTTCAATGTTTTCTCCAAATAAACACAGATGGAGTGCAGTCCGGCTTCAACCTATGCATAATTTCCTGGGGGGGGGGGGGGGGGGGTAGAGTTAGGGTTAAGGGGAGGAGGAAACAAATCCCTGCTGAATCCAAGGCATATAAATAAGTTTGTCTACTGCCATAGTTTAAATATAGACATTTTGACTACCTTTATACCATCAACAATCAAACAAGGCCAGATGGTGAATAAAGAAAAAAGAAAGAAAAGACCGAAGACTAAGGTCTGAATCACTTCCTTTCCGTCTGCAGATCAAGGAATTGTTTCTGAGCTATTTAAAAGGTTTTCTGCATGCATCAGCTCAATGGCTGAGTCCATAGATAAGGCTAAGCGAAAAAAGCTAGGAACATTTTAGTCTTGTTCCATTGAACATGTCAAAAAGGTCTGGCGCATACATAACATTAAATGACAAGAGGTTAGTGGTAACATCACACAAACTCTTCAAAAAAAAAAAGAAACCCACATTATGGTTTGGTATAATGTGTGAACAAAGCCAATATAATAGTTAACGAAGGTTTATTTTTCATTTTATGGACATTCAGGAATGCTTTGTTTTGCCTAAGAAACCACTGTCGTAAGTCCCAGATTTATGAGAAAAGGGTATGTAAAAGCCAAGGAAGGCATTTAAAATCTGATGTGAGGAAAAAGTTATAAAGTGGATTGCCAGGAGTGGAACAGGAAGTCGGCAGCAGGAAAAATGAATTAGTCATTGTCCCTCCCAAGTCTTTCCACATATTATGTAAAGAAGATTTTCTGAAGAACTATCTTGCCTCAAGGGAAGGGGTGAAGAAGCAGATTAAGCTGGATGTCAACAGCAGGGGGGAAGAGAAAAAACGAAATAAATGTGTGGGAGAGGGAAGGAAAAGGCCGGACATCAGTGAAGCCAGCAGAGAGAATAAATACGTAATTAACTGGTGAACAATGCATGATGATTTTGGGCAACCATACATGATGGGTTTTCTCCACCCTCCACAATTCCAGTCATTTATCTCCTGTTTTTCAATCTTCAGAGCTGGAAAAAAATACAATTAGCGGGAATCTCCTTGGTGGAGAGGATGGTGATAAAGATATGGGAGAATAGAAAGCAGAGCAAATCTGTCCCTACCAAGGGCATAATGACATATGAATATAATGGAGTCTCCCCATTATCACCCAACAGTTATAAAATGGTCAGTCATGCAAAGAGCCTGGATAGCTCAACAGACTAAAAGCCTGTTATTAACATTCAGCTGTCTGCAATTATTGCAAGTTCGAATCTCGCCAGGCTCAAGGTTGACTCAGCCTTCCATCCTTTCTAAGGTAGGTAAATTGAGGACCCAGTTTGTGGGGGCAATAAGCTGGCTTTGTATAAAATATACAAAAGTATGAAGGCTATTGCTTAACGCATTGTAAGCCGCCCTGAGTCTCCGGAGAACAGCAGCATATAAATCTAATTTTTAAAAAAAATCAACCCGATTCTGCGGAAGTCATTAATCGAATTAATCGAACCACTCTATAAAGCCTTAGTAAGACCACGCCTAGAATACTGCATTCAGTTTTGCTCACCACACTATAAAAAATGTTGAGACTCTAGAAAAAGTGAAGAGAAGAGCAACCAGGATGATTAGGGGACTGGAGGCTAAAACATGTGAAGAACAGTTAGAGGAACGGCATGGCTAGTCTAGTGAAGAGAAGGACCAGGGGAGATATGATAGCAGTGTTCCAATATTTGAGGGGCTGCCACAGAGAGGAAGGGGTCAACCTATTTTACAAGGCACCCAAAGGCCAGATAAGGAATAATGGATGGAAACTGATCAAGGAGAGATTTAACCTAGAAATAAGGAGAAATTTTCTGACAGTGACAACAATCAACCAATGGAACAGAAGTTGCCTTCAGAAGTTGTGGGAGCTTCATCATTGGAAGCTTTCAAGAAGAGACTGGACTGCCATCTGTAGAAATGGTGTAGGGTCTCCTGCTTGGGCAGAAAATTGAACTAGATGACTTACAAGGTTCTGTTAATCTGGTGGGAATTCTCCCAAAGTGCTTTTTCAGGAGGCAACTGGAATTTCTGGTTTTCCTTTGAAGACGTTTCGCTTCTCATCCAACAAGCTTCTTGAGCTCTGAGTACTGAAGAAGCTTCTTGGATGACAAGCAAAATGTCTTCATAGGAAAAGCCAGAAATTCCAGTTGCCTCCTGAAAAAGCACCTTTGGGACAACCATGACCGGGATGATTGAGGATCACCATTAATCAAATGTGGCAGTCATAAAGCTAACACTAGTCATTAAGTGAACCAATGGCTCATTATGGGTGTGTTTTTGCCGAAAACAAGACGTGACAATTTTTCTCAAACCATGATGGTCATGTGACTGCAAGAATTTTCAAATGGCCATATATGTGTTGCTCAGCCTTCAAACCTTGGTCATGTCACTGCAGAAGGAGCCTGAATGTCAGGACTTCAAATCTGGATTGTAAATCCCCTTTTTCGAGTCAATCATAATTTCGAATGGTGGCTAAATAACTGGTTTTAAGTCAAGAATTACTTGCGTTCAATGAAGTGTATCACTAAACATCATTTGATAACGAATACTAGCTGGTCACAATCAATTTTGTCTAGGTGGATTGTTTTCAAAAATCTTGATGAGGAAAAAAAATAATAAATGAAGTCTTTGTTCCCCTAAACCATGAACCATGCAAATATAGGTAGTCCTCAACTTACAATCATTCGTTTAGCGACTGTCTGAAGTTGTAACAGCATTGGAAAAAGGTGACTTATGACTGTCTATGGAGATTCCCAGTCATCCAGGTGATCCTACCATCTGGAACGAGCTCCCCCCTGAGATAAGGAGGTTACGTACTTTTCGCCGCACCTTAAAAACGTTTTTATTTGAACAAGCTGGTCTGGCTTAACCTCCTTTTTATATTGGGTCTTAAATATTTTATACAATTGGATTTTTAAATTGTTCGAGCCAAATTATTTAATTTGTTTTAAACGGTTTTTAACTTTTATATTATTGTATCTTATTTTGGCTGTTCACCGCCCTGAGTCCTGTCTGGGAGTAGGGCGGTATACAAATTTGAATAAATAAATCCAGGTCATGGTTGTCCCAAAGATGCTTTTTCAAAAGGCAACTGGACTTTGTTTTTCCTGGAAGACATTTCACTTCTCATCCAAGAAGTTTCTTGAGTTCTGGAATGAAGGAAGCTTCTTGGATGCGAAGCAAAATGTCTTCCAGAGAAAACAAAGGTCCAGTTGCCTTTTGAAAAAGCTCCTTTGGGACTTATGACTGTATTCCACAATTATGACAGTTGCAGCATCCCTATGGTTATGTGACAGGGGTTGGCACCTGCCTCATATTTATGACTGTTGCAATGTCCCAGGGTCATGTGATTGCTTTTTGTGACCTTCTGACAAGCACCGTCAATGGGGAAGACATTAAGCTTCACTTAATAACCATGTTACTAATTCAACAACCGCAGTGCTTCCCTTAACAAATGCAGGAAGAAAGGTTGTAAAATGGGGCCACACTCATTTAATAATTGCCTCTCTTAGCAACAGAAATGTTGGGCTCAATTGTGGTCACAAGTCGAGGACTACCTGTACAGGGAAACTTCAGTCCAACAATGTATACTTCTCTTTCGCATGCAGTTCTCATTAAACAATTTAAGGAAAGGAAAAGGGAATTTTTCAACAGGAGAACATAAGTGTGAAGCAGAACCAGCAAACAGTGAGTTAGCTATCATTATACTCAGCAGTTCAAATACAGTTAGATCAACTTTAAATAAAGGAGTGGGGAGGATTTCCTGAAGGCAAACTCACTTTTCTTAAAGCAGCATAATGGACTGATTGACAAAGATCAAGCTAAAAATTTGCTCTTTTTGGTTCATCTTAGTGCTTATGACTTAACATTTAATGTGTACATAACCATGTTTTTTCCCAATAAACCATAATTAAACTATGCTTAGCCCAATGCATAAATCCAGTCTCTAGCTGTATCAATAACTGAATAAATATGAGGATTATTGATCAGACATTCTTTTTTTTGAACCTCCAAAAAAAATCCTTCCCCTCTTCTCCAAGCAAAACAGCATACAACAGGAAACAAGTTATTGTTGCTACTAGTGGTTGTGCTATTTTGTCTTGCCTTTCCAGATAACATTACTTCAAAAGTAACTTTCCAGAAATAAAAATAACTGAAAAGAAAGCTGCGATAAAAATTATTTAAAATCAAACCAATGTCTAGGATCCTTCCCACGCAGTTCTTCTTACTAAAGATAATCCAGTCCAGTAGACTTCTGGTATTTCCCCTACACATCCGTTCCTACACGTGATGAAAATACTCACCCATTCATACACCTGATGGGTATCCCTGTCCCCGCAGATATAAAAACTGGATTTATACAGATAATCCTCAAGTTACAACAGTTTATTTAGTGACCATTCAAAGAGTGGTGCAGTGGCCTAGAGGTGGAGCTCTTGCCTCACAATCAGGAGGCTATGAGTTCGATCCTAGGTAGAGGCAGATATTTCTCTCTCTGGGCACACTGAGACTGTATCTGCTGAACAAAACTCCGCAATAGCAACAGGAAGGGCATCCGGCCATTAAAACACTCCGCTAGCTCCATTCCCGACTCCACCCCACAGAGGATTATGGAATCATTAAATGAAGATGATTTAGTGACCGTTCAAAGGCACAATTTTACTGAAAAAGTGACTTATGACCATTTTTGACACAATCATTGCAGCATCCCCATGGTCACGTGATTTACAGTCAGATTCTTGACAACTGACTCGCATTTATGACGGTTGCAGTTTCCCCTGGAGTCATGTGATTGCCTTTTGCAACCTTCTGACCAGCAAAATCAATGGCAAAACCACATTCACTTAATCCCCGTGTTCCTAATTTAAGAACTGCAGTGATTCACATCACAAATGTGGCAAGAAAAGTCGTAAAATGGGACAAAAGTCACTCATCAAATTTCTCACTTAACAACATAAATTTTGGGCTCAATTGTGGCCATAAATTGAGGACTACCTGTACAAACAAGCCAGTGGTGAAATGCTCCCGGTTCAGACCGGATTGCCCAATCCGGCAGCGATGGAGGCGGGTGGTTCGGAGAACCGGTAGCAAAAATTCCTGTCCCCCCACCCCGCCCACATTGCCCAATCAGGCTTTTTTTTTTTTAAGCATTTTTTTCTACAACCTCTTTGGCCAAAAAAATGCTTTTAAAAGTTAAAAAAAAAAGAGCCTCTGATGATCCCGCGGCTCAGCTGGGATCATCAGAGGCTTTTAAAAGCATTTTTGCTACAACCTCTTCGGCAGAAGAGGTTATAGAAAAAAATGTTTTTAAAAGGAAAAAAAGCCTCTGCCGATCAGGCAAGTCAACTGGGATCGTCAGAGGCTTTTTTTAAAAAAAAAGAAAGCCTCTGCCGATCAGGCAAGTCACCTGGGATCGTAAGAGCCTTTAAAAGCATTTTTTTTATAACCGCTTCAGTCAAAGAGTAAAGCCCAAGTAAACTAAAACAGAAATGTGTGCTGTAGTGTTGGTGACTATAATTCCAGTCCTAGAAAACATCTAAATTGAGGATACTCCAGATAACCACAACAAGAGCACCAATAAAGGTTGTAAGATCTTCTACAAAAAACACTGTTGGCTGTTTCTTACTAAATAAAGTAGTCAAAGCACTTTTCTGTCACTCTTTTTTTTTTTTTCCAGAACACCCTTCTTCCATTTTATAATTGTTATTTTAGTATTCAGAGCACAAGTGCACCAGGAGCTTTACATAATTTCCTACCACAGAGGATAAGAGAGATTGACAATTAATATGTTACAAACAGGATAACTTAAATTCATAACGAGCCTGGCATCCTTCATTGTGCTCATACTAATTTTGTTTTACTGCCACCTCAGATGTTATCAGACAGCTTATTTTTCTTCCGAACACAGAATTTCAATGTTCACTTCTATCCAAGGCCAATCTTCAAAAGAAATTAAGCAAAATGGAATCAAGAATGATGCTACACAATCATAAAATGTCCCTGTTTAGAAGAGACAAATTATATCTCTCTGTACACATATATATATCTGAATCTATTATTCTCCTGCATAAGAGTCTATAGCAGTGATGGTTAACCTTTTCTGGACTGAGTACCCAAAGCGTGTGCGCGCATATGTGAATGTGTGTGCGTGCGCCCAACCCCCCAAAACACAATGTGCACACACTCTGCGCATATGCCCTGCTCCGCTCATGCATGGGTGCCCCCTGCATGCCCCCGCCCCTGTGTATGCACGCACATACCCTCCAGGTATGCGTGGCAGAGACCCAAAGACCAGCTGGCTGGCAGGAAGCATGCACGCATGCACAGCAGAGCTGAACTGGGGCAACGGCTCGCATGCCCACAGAGAGGGCGCTGCGGGCCACCTCTGGCACGCGTGCCGTGGGTTCGCCATCCCGGGTCTATAGCAGTGTTGGCGAACCTTTTCGGCACCGAGTGCCAAAACGGAGGTGCCGGCGCGTGTGCTGGAAACCGGAAGAGCAGCCAACCGGTGCTCATGCGCACGCCAGGAACATGATCTTCCGCTTTCCAGCATGCACATATGCATCAGCCACCTGGTCTTTCAGTTTCTGGCATGCATGCACTCACAAAAACCAGATGGCCGGTGCAAACCAGAAGATCACTTTCGTGGCATGCACATGCGCTCTGGGCGACTGCTCTTCCGGTTTCCGGCACTCCCGCGCATGTGAACACCAGCTGGCTAATGCGCTGTAACCCGGAAGACAAACGGGCGATGGCTCACATGCCCGGAGAAATGGTTCTGTATTTCTTGGGTCTATAGCACATCACGGAGGGATTTTAAAAAATCAAAAGTCAAAACACAATGAAATCCCTGGATACATCTCATTGCTGCTTTGTAAAGTGCAATCTTTCTTGATCTGAGTCTGATCCCAGAATTGGTCTTCGTTTCTCCTGCAAATGGTAAATTTGATTTGCAGAGATAAATGGTAAATCTGATTTGGCACCTGCAATGTGAATGGCATCTTTGTAACAGTTAAACATCAAACTCACAGGTTGTGTCCCTGTAAATCAGATTGCCTTATCCAATGGGTCTGTGGTCAGATTAAGGCAAGGGTCAGATTAATGTGTGGATCAATCATCCAGGTCAGGCTCAAAGGAGCTTTTCCAAAAGGCAGCTGGACTCTCTTGATTTTTTTCCTTGAAAACTAAGGAAGTGAAGAAGCTTTTTGGATGAGAAGCGAAACGTTTTCAAGAAAAACATGAAGAAAGACCAGTTGCCTTTTGGAAAAGTACCTTCGGGGCAAAAGAGAAAGAGAAATCCATAAATGGGGAGGGGGGAAACTGAAACTATTAATTGCATGCAGTGATTTTTTCTTCTTCTCCTCCTCCTCCTCTCTTACACATAAAGCACAAAATTGGGATTCTAGTGACACTGAACCAGAAACCACGAAGGCCATGAATTCTACCCCTGCCTTAAGTAGAAAGCCAGCTGGGAGACTTTGGCTTAAGAAGAAGACAATAGTGAACCGTTTCTGAAAAGGTTGCTAAGAAAACTGCAAGGGCATATCCAAGGAATCATCAAGAATCAAGAATGCCTAAAAAGCCCACACATAAAATCTAGATTCACACATCTTTTATCATTCGTCTGCACCTGACAGAATCATAGCAGCATTTTCATTTATGCACTTTTTCTCCAGTCATTTATTGTATTTTCATCTCATCTGTCTTCCACCACAGGAGTTAGAAAGTCCCTGTGTAGATTGGAAATTTGAGCTGTCCATTCTGGAGCAGAATGCAGGTTGTGTCATGGCCCCTCAGCGGCCTATGCGGATTGTAGCTGACTCTGACAGCGAGGAGGCTGGTGTGGTGTTGCGCCACCAGTCTGTGCAGCTGACACCCGAGTCAGACAATGAGGAGGCTGGAGAAGATGTGGTGCCAGAGGCGGGGATTCAGCCAGGGCCTTCAGAACCTCCCTTAAGTGAAGAGGATGAAGAGGAGGAGCCTTTTCTCGATGCCCAAGCGTGCAGAGCTGCCAAAAGACAGGGGTGGCTCCTCAGGAGGAGGTCTCCTCGAGAGTAAGGCTTGTGGCTAATTGGCCACTCCCTTAGCCTATTTAAGGAGGAGTGCTGACTGAAGCAAGTTGTAGGGAACAACTTTAGTTCACTCTACTTCGCGTCTGGATTCTCTGCCAATTGCTTCTGGGCTTTCTGCCAACCTTCGTAAGATTGTGATTACTTTATCTTTGGTTTCTTGTAGGCTGTTAAGAAAGTTTATTAACAGCCTTTGTTTTGAAAAAGAGTGAGTTAGTTTAGTAAATTAAGTTTTGTACAAGCTTTGTGTGTGCTGTGTTCTTTGGGATCTGTAGCTGGGGCAGAACATGTTGTAACTTTGAATCCTCGACTTAGAACCACAGTTGAGCCCAACATTTACGTTGTGATGTGAAACATTTGTTAAGGGAGTTTTGTCCCATGTTGTGACCTTTCTTGTGACCGTTGAATCATTGCAGTTGTGAAATTAGTAACATGGATGTTAAGTGAATCTGGCTTCCCCGTTGACTTTGCTTGTCAGAAGGTTGCAAAAGCTGATCACATGACCCCAAGACAGGGGTGGGCAATTGTGGCTCTTTTACAACCTGTGGACTTCAATTCCCAGAATTCCTGAGGCAGCTGTCTCAGGAATTCTGGGAATTGAAGTCCCCAGGTTGTAAAAGAGCCACAATTGCCCACCCCTGCCCTAGGACATTGCCACCATCAAAAATATGAGCCAATTGTCAAGCGTCTGAACTTTGATCACATGACCATGGGGATGCTGCATTGGTTGTAAGTGTGGAAAAACGGTCATAAGTCACTTTTTTCAGTGCCTGTATCTTTGAACGGACACCAAATAAAGTGTTTTAAGTCAAGAAATATCTCTACTTAGAAGCTGATGTGAACCAAGCAGTGCATGCGGTAAACAGGCGTTTAAACCTGCAACCAGAGAATCTGCTGTAACCTTCTATTTCTTGGCGAGAAAATGTGCATTAAAAAGCAGCATGCATTTCCTTAAGTCAACACTATCCCATACACCAGGGGTGCCAAACTCAATTTCATTGAGGGCCCCATCAGGCTTGTTTTGACATCGGGGGGCGAGGGGGGCGGCCAGAGGGCATAGCCAGTTTGTCAGGGGCACCTGTGGCAGCCTGAGTGCTCTGCCAAAGAAACTGGGCTCCCGAGCTCCGTTTTTGGCTGTGATGGCCTCCTGCAACCCTCTGCCAGTAAAAACGGAACTCGGGAGCCCAAGCTCTGTTTTCACTGGCAGGGACAGTCCTTTGCTGTTTCCAGTGCGGCCCTGTGGGCCAGATCTAAGCACCCTGCAGGCCGGATCCGGCCCCCGGGCCTTGAGTTTAACACCCTGCTATACACCATTTCAAGATAAAACAACCCTTTTTTTTTTAATTTACAAAAGCATGCACTATTTCGCTACAAAGAAATCCAATCACTGATTTCTCTTCACATGCCAGTGCCAATTTATTAGCCATTATTAAATGAGTTGGAGAGAGTCAGAGAGGAACTGAAGGCTCATTCTAAAACACCCAGTCATGAAGGTGGGAGAGGAAAGCTTATCAGAGACAGACATCAAAGCTCAACACATATACACACACATTCCAGGAGCTCAAAAGGGACTTTAATTGAATGGCGGCAAACAAAGAGAACTTGCAGATGATCGTGATTTATAGCAAATTTGGTGTCAGAAGCACAAGTCCAAGCATACAATTATAGCCCATAAAGATCATGCAGGGGAAATGGAAAAGAGACGACATAATCTTTAAACCTTCTCAATTAGCCCTCTTAAAACCCTGAATAACTTGGGTTTCCCCAGTCAGCTAATCAACAAAATCAGGGCTAATTCTGTTCCATTCAGCTGCACAGAAAATATGCGACATAGAAACAGGTATAAACAAAGCACAAGAATTAAAAAAAAAATCACTTAAAGAACAGAGTTGAAGTTACTGATAGTAAAAGTGATTTGCCCAGGAAGCAAGAAAATGTTGCGGAGAGCTGATTTTTATTTTAGTGCAACACCTTGTTCATTTTAACTGCCGTAACAAGCGTCTACGTATTTGATTTTTTAATATATTAGAGGGGATTTCAGTATTTGCTTCACTTTAGACATTAAACCGGTTTTATTTTCATGGCTATAAAGTTTGTTATATAAACATGTAAAACGTTTGGCAATGTTATTTTTTTTTCTCATTGTTAAGTGATAATTTAAGGCATTCAAGACTGCCAAAAAGAGAAAATTAAGAAAACGGAATCTGCTTTTCTTTTGCACTCGAAGACATAAGTTCGATAGTGCAGTATTTTTCACCTGAAAAGGTATCCTTCTCTGCAGCGGACCAGGATAGAGGGGGTTTTTTTTTCTATTTGGAGGAAATTAATATCATCTGCAGACTCACCATATTCTCTGTATTAAATTATAAACCCTTTTCAACCTACATTGAACTTATCTATGGAGATTCTCATCCAGTTCACTGCTGTCCCAAAGGTGCTTTTTCAAAAGGCAACTGGGTTTTGTTTTGTCTTTGCAGACGTGGGGGATAGAAGGACGAAAGGAATACAAATCCTTTCGTCCTCCAACATTCAGTCAGAACTGAAGAAGCTTCTTGGATGAGAAGCGAAACATCTTCAAAGAAAAACCAGAAAGTCCACTTGTCTTTTGAAAAAGCCCCTTTGGGACTACCTAGAACTTACACCTCAAAGTTATTTCTATCTCTATGTAAGATCATCCATCAAAACCGACATCTTCTTGGTTTCACAGTCAAGAGGATAATACCTAGCACACATTCACCGTATACATGCAGCTTTTGCATTATTGGCCCTTAGAAAGTAAAAGTCTTAAGAATTAAAGTAGAATTAACGCATTAATTCAAAAGAAGAAAGCTTGGTTTTAAAATTATTTCGATATTATTCAAACACACCTACGGAGACAGATATTACATAATAAATGCACAAACAGCCCATTTCACAAAATGAAGCATTTTATTTTAATATGCTAGAGTCAGTCAGTCAGGAAACAGAAGATAACCAAGTGCATCTCTTCATTCATCTTGCTACAATATGAATATATTCTGATTTATGTTGCTGCTACTCAAAAGCCTTTTAGTGGTTAGGATTTGCTTTTATTCCTTCCCATATATATATATCGTGGCTTCTTTTTCAAGCCTGCAATTTCTTCACATCTATTTTCCCAGCCTTTTGTGCTTTAAACGTGTCTATTCTTGCTCGACCGGCTGCCTCCTATTCCTTAAAATTCCTCTGTGAACAACAGTGGATTTCTGGAACACTATTTTGAATTCCAAAACTCCTGTTAGCTATTATGCAAAGCCGGAGAGTTTAAAAAAGTAAATCCTACGAAAATAAAGAGGTAGAACAGCCCCTTTTTTCCAATAATCTATAAAACTCTTTAGAAAGCAGAGAATTACACAACTAAAGAGGTACAATGAAATCTATTACTTGTCTCAAGTTTGTGGCAGTGAAGTTAGAAAGCTGCTCAAGGAATGTATCTGAAAGTGCCAAAAAACTGAATCCGAGACTTGACGATCACAAAATATACATTCTTCCTCTAAGCCATTATCTGCACGCAGGCAGAATATTCTGATCCACCGCTGGGCTTTTAGAATACTAAAACTAAGTAAGTTTAGAATACTAAGTACTTAACTGTACTTTTTTCTTCACTCAACATATTATGCAGGCAGATAGAGCATAATTTAAAGCTACGCTTAATAAGTTAATTCTTAATGTTTAGCGAAAACCTTCAGCTGATCAATGGTTACTTATTACCATTTCTCCCTCTGAATACAGTGCCAGTCTACGGACAAAATATATTACACATTGGTAGATTAATTTACAACAGGGAAGACACTATTTAACTATATACATTGAATGAAGCTAGCAGAATTATTACCAGATGCCTTACACTAGGCATGTCCAAAGTCCGGCCCAGGGGCCAATTGCGGCCCGTGTTCAAATTTCGAGCAGCCCACAGCCTCTTCTCCCTGCCGGCTCAGCTTGTCACTCATCCCCGCAGGCCAGCGTTTTTCCCTTCACCGCACAGCGGTTCCTGCAACTGTCCCCTGCTGCCACCCTGCTCAGCCATATTTTTCACCAGTAGGTGGCAGTAGACCTGAGTCAGCACTCTCGCTGCGTGACCCTTATGAGTTTCTGTGCCCATTTCTAAAATGGTGACTATACCTAAAAAAAGGAAAGTTGACAGCGAGGGCCACCGCTTCCAGGACAAGTGGAAAATTGGAGTATTTTTTCACTGAAATACGAAACAACTGTGTCTGCCTAATTTGCCAAGAGCCTGTGGCTGTTTTCAAGGAATTCAAACAAGACCCACGTGAAGACGAGACTAAGTGACTTTCACCTGCGTGACATCTTGCGCATGAAAACCACTGTTTTTGAGCCAGACCTGGCCTATATAATGCAGTCGAGAGCTCAGTATCACCCTTCACATTAGTGCAGTTAAGTTATTTGTTTAGTCTTTCATAAAATAGTTCATTTGCATTTAATGTTAATGGTTCAAAGAATGTCAGACTGAATGGTCGGCCCCCACACATTTTCACTTCACCAAATCTGGCCCTCCTTGCAAAAGGTTTGGACATCCTTGCCTTAAACCTACCCTTCTACATAAGATCTACCACCAAGCTGGCATTGTCCCACCTGCTGTTCATAGAGAAGCAGCAGCATAGAAAGACTCAAATCATCAATATCTAAACAACACTCTCTCTATGGCCTACAACCAACTCAGCAGAGACTAAAATCCAGGAAAAGCTTCCTTAGGTCGACGGAAGACTTTGAAGAATTTGAAAGCACAATGGACCTATGGAAAGCTACAAAGAACCAACACTGGATGGAACGGAGAAGCTGGTACCTGGGTCTGATGGAAGCTGGGAAGCATGAAAATTGTTGAATAGACTGCACACGGGTACAAGATCCACAGACACTCTGAACAAATGGGGGCTAACTGCTCTGTGTGTGTGTGTGTGTGTGTGTGTGTGTGTGTGTTTTCGTAGATTTTCACAGGTAGAGGTATGCAAGTTTTGGTGTATTCGGGTCTTTTCCCATGTAAGATTGAGAGTATCTTGGCGACGTTTCGACGAGGTCTCACTCGTCATCTTCAGGCTGGTGTCTTCGGCTTCAATCTTACATGGGAAAAGACCCAAATACACCAAAACTTGCATATATATAAATATACATATACATACATACATACATACATACATACATACATACATACATACACACAAACACAAACATACTAATCTTGTGTTTTATATTTTAAATTTTATGTTATACAGCAGTGGTCCCCAACTGGTCTGGCCAGGGGAAGAGAAGGGAACCCAGCCTACCACTTCTGCTTACACTACCTGGTTCCAAACAGGCCATGGCCTGATAGTGGGCTGAGGCCCAGGGGTTGGGGAACACCTGTTACATAGTATGCCTTATTTTAATTGTGATGCTTCTGACATGAATAGACAACAAACTACATATATAGATATATAGCTATTTATCTCCTTGTATGTTAACAGCATATTCATTGTGGCTTGTCATAGGACAACACTGAGACAAGGAATGTAGAAAAAAAATCAGAAAAAATTCAAATTCGAACAACCCACTTATCTCCCTTTATTATGTTAATCCACACCATTTATCCTGCAACAGTTTTCCTACTATCAATGTCATTTCAGATATGCTGGACTTCAATCCCATCACCTCTGTTGTGACCAGCATAATTCCCAAGCACCATACAGAAAGCTACCGTAGATATTTCCTCGCAAACTTCATCACAAAAATTTATGCCATTGATTTCAGGCCTCCTCTACAGAAGGAACAGCCCTTAATTGTTTTATAATTTACCAATTAAGAACTTGACTCCTTCATATTCTTTACTCAATATCTTCCCACTGGAAAAAGGCTTATCATCAAGCACTTCTGTTTCAAACAATGTATTTGCCAGTCTTCTCACTACAGCCCTCAAGAGTATTCCTGAGAGGGCAAAATTACAAAATTCAAAGAATCCCCAAGATCAGATCAATATATTTCAGCTGGGAGGTAGTTACCTAAAAAGAACACAGACTGTGTAACTTTCTATTACCCACATGATTTGTTTTGATACTAAGTCCTACAGTTGTATTTTGGCTTAGCACTACATGATAACCAACCTCTGTTTTCTTCCCAACCAACCAGAGTCAAAACCAAACCATGCTTATAATTATAGATGAAATAGTACTGAAGTCTATTGTTGTTAATATCTGTTGTCTTCTCTTAATCTTTGTGATTTAAAAATATAATAATTTGATGTGTTGTTTTATAATCTTGTACATGATCCACAGTTACTTTTTTGTGAAGTGGCCATATAAATTTGATGAATAGATAAAATAAAATTTAAAAATCCACATAAGAAGGCTGGTATCATTTCTGCCCTGGAGCCAATCCTTTAAAATGCTGGTCCATTCACCACATACCATATTTTTCAGAGTATAAGACACACCTTTTCCCCCCTAAAAGAAAATGAAAATTTGGGTGCGTCTTATACACCAAAGGTAGCCCCACCCACCAGCCCCCACCCTTTAGCCTCTGCCTCCCAGCAATTTACCTCCTTGCAGCAAACAGCCCGTTTCAGCTTCAGCACAGCCCGATTAGCACAAGTAGCTGATTGTCGGTTGGATCGCCCTCCCGACCCTCAGCTGTTTCAGGCTGCAAGGATTGCCATTGCCTATTGCGGGCCTCCACTTTTTGCTGGGAGGCAGTTTTTTTTTCTTTTGCTAATCAGGCTGTGCTGAAAATGAAAATGAAACTAAAGCAGGCTGCTAGCTGCAAGGAGGCAAATTGCTGGGAGGCAGAGACAGATTTTTTTTCTTGTTTTCCTCCCCAAAGAAGGAAGGTGCATCTTATAGTCTGGAGCGTATTATACTCCCAAAAATACAGTACCTTGAAGCACCTTTTAGGTAAAGGTTTCCCCCATCCAATCATCTCCGACTCTAGGGGGAGGTGCTCATCTCTGTTTCTTAGCATTGTCTGAAGACATTTCTGTGATCATGTGGCCAGCATGACTCTACACCAAGGTGCACGGAACATTGTTACAGAATAACAGAAAAACAGAGTTGGAAGGCATCATGAAGATCTTCTAGTCCAACCTCCTATTCAAGCAGGAGATCCTATACCATTCCAAACAGATGGCCATCCAAGTGTCTTCTAAAAAGCATCCAGTGTTGGAGCATTCACAACTTCTGGAGGCAAGTCGTTCCACTGATTAACTGTTCTGTCAGGAAATTTCTCCTTAGGTTGTTTCTCTCCTTAACTAGTTTTCATCCACTGTTTCTTGTCTTATCTTCTGGTGCTTTGGAAAATAGGATGGCATTCTCTTCTTTGTGGCAGCCCCTCAAATATTGGAACACTGCTGTCATGTCATGTTCCCTTCATTCCAAAGTGGTACCTATTTGTCTACTCTCATTTGCATGCTTTCAAACTGCTAGGAGCTGGAGCAAGTAATGGGAGCTCACCCCATTACGCGGTACTTGGGTCTGAAATGAATTCAGAAAAATTGCATGAAAGGGTCAGTACCTTCTCACTCCAGATCTTTCCCCTTCTTACTTCCAAGTAAGAGGTAAAAAAAAAGAGAGGATATTTCACTGACGTTCACTGCCAAAATATTAACTCTCTGAGTATATATTCACTCTATTCTTGGGAACAGGTCAACAGTGCATTCTAAACCTGTCACATTTTTCTGAAGTTACAACTACAAGCCAATCAAGCTCCTTTCATGATCACCACCTGCATAGTTTTTTTTTTAAATTATTATCTTAGTTCAATCCTGATAAGAGAAAATACCAGGATTCAGAGTAGCAACACTATCTACTAGATCAGTGATGGCTAACCTTTTTGCTGTCATGTGCCAAAAGAGGGGGAAATGGGGGGGGGAATTGCGTGTGTGTGTGCCCACATCCATAATTCAATGCGCCCCGTCCCCCCACGCATGTACGCGTGACCCTCCCCGCTCCCTCCTCCGCTTTTGGCATGCGATGACACGGTGGGCCGGGTAGGCCCATTTTTTGCCTTCCCAGGCTCTAGAGCCTTTCTAGGAGCCTGGGGAGGGCGAAAACAGCCTTCCCCATTCCCCCGGAGGCCCTGTGGAGGCCCAGAAACAGCCCATTTCCTAACTTCCGGTGGGTCCGGAAGGCCCGAATATCAGTTGGCCAGCGTGTACATGAGTGCTGGACTAAGGTACGGCAACACTCGCATGCCCACAGATATGGTTCCGTGTGCCATCTGTGGCACCCATGCCATAGGTTCACCATTACAGTACTAGATGGTCCAACTATTTAAAAAATTCTCTGGCCACAGCACACAAATGAGAAAGACCTTTAATGCATTTCTTCAATTAAGCTGGAATGTTTTGCAAGGCATCCTAGCAATTTTCAATTCAAAATATGTATGTGTTTGCTATTGCTTGACAAGCTCAACCAAAGTTTTCTTATCTTGACAAAAAATGATAATAAAGCCAGGTTTGAATGCTAGGCAGAATTCTGTGGCTGGACTCACACTTTCAATAAGCCATAAAGTGCTTTGCTAGGCTTTGGCTTAGCTTGCTGTCAAAGTTGTGATTTATAAAGACTATCTTATTGATTAGCATGTTGGGCAAACTCAGCCTGCTGCAGCCTATAAATCATGGTTACAAAGCCCATGATTTAGTTTTCTCAACAAGCAGCATTACCTGGCCAACTCTGTCTTAACTTCTTAATCAATCACGGGAGGCCCAGTTAGTAAAAGAGAGACCAGCAGAAAATTCCAGACTGTGGGAAAATGGAAGCAGAAGTTGGAAGCCAATGCCATGGCAGATCGCTTCCATACCGTTGCTATGAAAATTGCAAACAAGATCAATTTGACCATTAATAAAGACAATTGTCATTAAACTCATTCATAACGCTGTCACATTTCACAAGTAACGTAAAAACCCAGTCAAATTTCAAAGGATTTAAAAGCGTCCTAATCAAAGTATCCTAATCAAAGTAACTTAATTTATTTCAGCCAGCATCAGCTTTATCTGCTGAGATGTATAACTTCATGGAAAATTAATTAGTCTGCTCCTGCAGATGGGTTTTTTTAATAGAACTTGGAAAGATTAAGCTAAAACACGTCAAATGTTCTTGAACACGCTGGAAAAAGGTAGTGGGCTTATTAGAGGAAGGGGTAGGGTAGGAGGGAACAGATGGACGGGAAAAAATGTGGGGCACTCAGCACTTTCTCTAGACTACATTTTATTGCAATTAACTTGCTAAACTCGGTTTTGTTCCTCTTGTCCCTTTTTGCCAATTGAATATGCAAAACAGATTTCACCGAAAATTCAAACATTCTGACTCCATCCAGGTTACTGAGAAACAGATTCTGCTTCCTCTAAAATCTGTTTAGATTTAAATTCAGAAAAGCACAAATAAGGCTGCAGACTAACATGAGGCGAGTTTTTAAAGAGAGACAGAGCAAGAAAGAGAATCTACATTTTTATTTTTTAACCTGAACAGCCATTCAAGGCTGATTTTGCCAGGCTCCCAGACCAGAAGACTACTTGCTAAATATTTGAGCTCCTGTCTTCCACAGAGATCAAGGTAAGATTAATTACTCAGGAAAGTGAAGATCAAGTATCACAGGAAACTGAGAGGCAAGTAAGTACCTGATTTATTCATGTGCACCTCAACAACAACAAAAAAGACATTTCGGAGCTGTGGCTGGTTCCAAAAATGAGAACTGTCTTGCTGGAATGGACATCCTATGGCCAAACAAGTAGCCAGCTATTTTGGCATCGCAATACACAGCAATGTTTACCATCCACCTCAGGTAAATATATACACATATATATACATAATATACACACACACACATATATACACACATATACACACATATATATACAGGGGCATACATATATATATACTGCCCCTGTCCATTGAGCCTCCACACTGATGTGTCTATTAGCAATTAGGAGAAATTTAGTGCACTGAGTCATATTCTGCCTGCTTTTAAAAAAGAAACATTAAAACTTCTATCCGATGCAAACTGGGATGGTTCATACTGAAATATTGTCTAAAGTAACTTTTACTTTTCAGCCTATTAAAAATCTTAATAAATAACACGTTTGTACATAAGAACAGATACAATGTGCTTCTAAAGGATTCTGGAAGTAAGTCAGGCTTCAAGACATTATCAGATCAGATTTCATAAATAGGCAAGACTGGGAAAGGCTTCAACAGAAGATGGAAAAAGGCAGAGAACGAAAAGGATGTAAGCTCCTGCAGGTATTTCCTTCATCTTGCACCCCAAAATACAGCCAAATCAACTAATTTCACACACATTCTTTATGAAAACTTGCATGCAGTGTGGTGAACATAAGTGACTGGAGAACCTAGAACTACTGTGTGCGAACCAAACTTTTCTCGCCATTCAATGCAATGCGATCAAATCGGCCATTCTATGGCCATATGGCAATGTGGGAGCTGGTTTTGTGCAAGATGCTATTTTATTAGTTGGCTGTTAAATAGAAAAGTAGTCCACTTTGAAGCAGTGCAGTGGTCCCCTCACAACCTTCATTTGCAAAAGTAGCCCAAAGGATAGTTGTCAGAAAAATTCCTGGCTGACAAAACTGTCTGTACAAGTGTGTTCACATGTTTTCATTAAAAAAAACCAAATAGGCCACCTCAGGTAGTTAAAAAGTATCTTTGATGATAGGCCTCTTAGGGAAGAGGTATCCCTATACGGCCTTACCTCCTATTGGAACCACCTTGTGAGTGGATGGTCTCCTCACAGGCAGCCATTTTGTGAAAGCAGCCACATTGGACGCTCAGATTTTCAACACCGCCCTTGGCTGAAAAGATAAGGCTCCAGGAAGCATGCATCTTTCATCCTGAAATAAATTAGCTGATCATCCATTTCTCAGGCATTTCTAGTAAAGAAAAGAAGGTAGATCAAGCCAAACTGCTGGTGACTTCCTGAATCCATCCATGTTTTCTTTCAAAAACATTGTGGACTTGTCCAGAGAGTCACAAGACTGATCTTAAGACTCGCACACGGACAGAGAGAAACAGTCTACCACTCTCTTCTTTCAGGATTTGTCAAATTCCCCACCTAATGGATTTGATTTCCCTGGAGTTATCCCATCTAAGCATTAACCATATCTAACCCAGCTCAGTGTTTTCCTGACAGCAAGTAAAGTTGACCAGGAACCAAAGTTGACCCCACTGTGATATACTGACTAAGCTGTTTTGACTAGAACAGTTGACTAGAGTCAAGCTTAAATTCTCCCTAAATTTTGGAAACCTACTGGAAGGTTTGGTCAAGCTGTTGTCTCTCGGTCCAACCTATCCTGGAAGGTAGCAATATGTTACAAGATGTCCCAGGGAAAAGTTGGGGGGTGGGATTTAAGAAATACTATAAAGTGACAACTCATTTGCAAGGACCTCAATCTAACTTTTAGACATTTTGGTATTTCTGATATGAAATATAGTTCTGATTTAGTAAACCTCTAAGCAAATCTTGATGTATACAGCTTTAGAACAATATGTACATATATAATTGAAGTTCCCAATTTCCGCGTAGAGTGGGTTTCTTTAACACAGAGATCTTAACTCTACAAACACAGCTGTGATCAGCATTTAAACTTAACTAATTAGTTTCAAACAGATTCATTATCACTAAAACCCTTCCTGGTCTGCCTTGCAAATCTGTTGTGTCAGCAGCTTCAGATTAAACAAAAAAAAAAACTTATGCAATTTGTGAGCTGTTTTTAAAAAAGGAGAATAGCAAACAAGTGCACATGCCAAGAAAATCAAATTTGGGATGTCAAGAGAGTTCACACAGACCTGTTCTTGCAGCATCTCTGGTGTAACCCTAGCTTGTTTCCAAATTGCAGTGCAACCTAGTAGCGTGTAGGTGTGAAAAGTGAGTTCTGGGCAGGTCAGAAAACTGGTTAACATACTCTGGCAATAATGTACTCTACAGAATATACAATATCTATTTGCTACCCAAAGTAACTCCTCAGAATTAATTTCAAAGAGAAATGAGTGTCACAGAATGGAAAAACCACAGGAAATGTTTATATCACTGGAAATAGCTGTCAACATGGAAAAACATATGTAAAGGGCTTGAGGTTGGAGCAATTCCACACCTCACGTTGACTGAGGTTACAGCTTTTGCAGGAAAGAAAAATAAACGAGACAGTGATCTTTTGGAGAGATCAACAGATCCACTTCCACAAAGGTGCTGAAACACCTGAGATAACTGCCTCTGCAAAATACATGACTGCACATTTTAGCAGATGCCCAGAATTGTCTCTCAGGCCATACTCATCAGGGTAAAAATGGAAAACATTGAATTTTGAGATGGATGGGAAGAGTTTCATGAGCGAGGAAGTATAAAAGAGCCTCGGCTTTCCAATCCAAATACTCAACTGAGACACACAGAGCCCGAATGAGCAACTCCAGTTAAAAGCAAGAAAAGATATAGCAGATTACACTGTGATTCAGAGCCATTTTACTTAAAAGAAATTAATGGGGCGTGCATTGGTCCGAGGCATGAATATGAATCCCTGAACATTTAAGAAAACTCACAGCACAATCCTGCACACCTTTTGCTCAACAGTGACTCTGTGTCCTTGGCTGCCACTTTTTAAAAAATAATAATAATTAGGTATCACAGGTGAAATCCCCAATTGGAGGAGATGGGCAGGCAGCCACCCCCAGTTCCATGCTGTAGCAAATAAACTGAAACAGTATGTCCACCTACCCACCCCCCCTATCCCCATCCCACCCCAAACAACAAACTTGCAATGTTGCACCTGC
This sequence comes from Masticophis lateralis, assembly GCA_030761175.1. Taxonomy (NCBI): domain Eukaryota; kingdom Metazoa; phylum Chordata; class Lepidosauria; order Squamata; family Colubridae; genus Masticophis; species Masticophis lateralis. The sequence goes on along the minus strand of JAUDYJ010000003.1, from coordinate 18,758,237 downwards.
TTTTTTTTTCCAGCTCACAATCGAACAACTGTACCGAGAGAATCAGGAAGAAAGAGACGGTCAAATAAATAATGAATTGCATCTCTAACAGGCCAACGAAGGGCCTGTGATTTAGCTGGAATTTTTTAAAAAATTTTTTTAAAGAAAGACAAAAAAGAAGCAAGGAAGGGCGGGAGATGGAGAACTGCCTGGAACATTTGCAAGGCATTAATCTGTCACTGCTACCCCAGCCACGTGTGCGAAAAGAGAAGGAAAGCAACCAGAGAGAGAGGCCAAAGCGCCTTCACTTACTTTTCGTACTCGGCGTTGTCCCTATCACACCGAGCATCCTTGTGCTTCTGCCAATCTTTGCCATGCTTGCAGGTAGTCAACAGGACAACATCTTCCCCATTATGGACATGATATAAGGCATTCCTGGTGTCTGATCCTATCCCAGTTAGGTACCTTTTCCCCTTGAAGACCAACATATACTTCCTCAGAGGGGGGATGGTGTTAAACTTCAAGGAGCCTCTCTCTCCTCCTGTCCTTGGGTGATCTTTAGAAAAAAGAGGGATGGAGACGTCAAACTTGGGCCGGAAGTTTTCGGTACTGATGCTGGCTTTGGCCAACATGGCCTGGCCAATGTCGAAACCCACGTCCTCAGTGTAGTCAGGCCAGGTGCCGGAATATAAGTTAAAAACTAAATGATTCCTCCCGTTGTTCCACAAATGGAGGCTTTGCACTTTGGAGCGCAGGTTGTGCACGTACTGAGGGGAGAGCTGGTCTCGGTCTAAGGTGTCCAAGCCGAGGACGAAGAGGCAAGCTTGGCTGGGGTCCGAAGTATAAAAGCGGGAGCCTTCGATGGCGGCCAGGATGTTTTGGTAACTCTCGGCGATCTTCTCCCCTTTCTGTTGGGGGTAGACGTAGACCTTGAAGCCGTTTTTTTTGCAAAGGGCGAAGTCGAAGCAGGACTCCATGCGGCACTTCTTGCCCTTGTAGACGCCGGCGTTGGCGTCGCGCTTCTGGCGAGGGGAAGCGTGCCGGTTGTAATCCTCGCTCTCCAGCTGATCCCAAGGCAGGAAAGGGCGCAGGGCGTCCGGGAATCGGGGCCAGTAGCGTTCGGGGCGCTGCAAGCCATTCTTGCCGCTGTTAGTGCGCGCCTCTCGCCTGCTTTGGCTCCTGGATGCTCTGAACTGCAAGCCGCCAAAGTAGAAGAGAAGGACGACGAAAGTGCCAGCCGAGAGGAGGGTGAAGTAGCGTTTTTTGGCCTGCATGTGTCCTATCTGGGTCAAGGGGATCGTCGATGATGAACACAAAGCTCGCCCAACTTTGCCAAGTGACACTTTCAGCTTGAGTCCGCCATTTTCCCGCCTGCCAAGACTTTAAACTCTCTTCTCCCACCTTCTCGGATTTCCTTTCCCAAAAGCTCGGGCTGATGCAGCGCATGTGGGCGATTTCGTTAACTTTCTCCCCTCTGGTCTTTCATCTTCGGGCTCGCCCTGGGAGGAAGGGTGGTGGTTGGGGAAGACAGGGGGTGGGGGAGCGATAGAAAAACGAAGAAGGACGGAGGGAGCGAGGCCGGGTGAAAGAGAGGGGCGAGTGGGGGGCCGGTTTAAAAAGGCAGGGAGAAAGAAGGGAGGAAAAAAAAGAAGGCGAGCGCGAGAAACCGGGGCAAAAGAAGCCAAGCCCGCCCAGCGTGGCTTTCCCCAAAAAAAAAATAAAAGGAAAAAAAAGAGAGAGGCTGGGAATTGGCTCGCAATGCAAAGAGGAGGAAGAGAAGACAAAGACAGCGGGCGGCTCTCTGAACCTAAAAGAAAAAAGAGAGAGAGAGAGAGAGAGAGAGAGAGAGAGAGAGAGAGAAGCCGTCGAGTCCCGGGCTCCGGCTCTCTCCAATCTGCGGGTGCCAGACCGAGAAATCCGTCCCGCCCTCTTCTCTCTCTCTCTCTCTCGCCTGCACACGCGTTACACACTCCACACACAAACACACGCACACAAGGGGTTGCACGGAGAGCCGAGCAGCAACTTCAACTCGGGCCAAACATCCCCTGGAAGAGCACAAACACAAACAAACAAATCACCACAAACCGAGAGAAAGGAGGAAGACAGTCCAGCCAAAGCAAAAGCAAAAGCCAAAGCCGGTCGGTCAGTCCGCTTAATAAGCCCAGGGCGCCCGGCTTTTTTTTCCCCCCCAAGAAGTCGGCAACGAGAGCGGCAAGCGAGAATCTGTTTGATGCAGGGCTTCCCTGGGCTCGCTGAAGACACAGCAACCGGCGGGATTACATCTTCCGGCCCCAGCACCGTAACCTTACGAATCCCTGCATTTCTCTCTCTCTCTCTCCTCTCTGTCTCTTTCTTTCTTTCTTTCTTTCTTTCGGTGCCTTCAGCACCGGCTGCAAAGCATGACGAGCCTGGGCTTTCCGCACGCTTTCCTGAGATCTCGCTGCCTGGATGGCCCCAGGGATGGAAGCGAACGAAAAGATCCTCCTCCTCCTCCTCCTCCTTCCTTCCTTCCTTCCTTCTTCGCCGCCGCGGCTGCCGCTCCTGCCACCGCCGCCGCCGCCGCCGCCTCCTCCTCTTCCACCGCCTCCTTTTAGCCCCCGCCCCTCTCAGCCATTCATTTCAGTTGAGCGGCGCGATCCACGCAAGCCCGGGAAACAGCCGAACCCGGGGGGCGGGGGGGGGGGGAAGGGAGGGAGGGGGGGGAGAGAGAGAGAGGAGGAGGAGATGCGGGGCGGGGGAGGAGGACGCCGCTTGCTCCTCCGGCGACGCTGCCCGATCGCGGCGGCGGCGTTCGATCTCCGAACGTTGCCCCGGTTCCGAATGTTAACACTTGCAACATTCCATTCCCCGACACCACAGCGCTGACCTCATCCATCCACGCAGCCCGCCGGCCGATTGGCTGGGCGTCACGTCCGGAGGGGGCGGTGCTTCCGCTGCACCCATTCATAACCCGCCGGGCCTGGGGAGGCGGAGTGGGGGGGGGGGAATGTGAGGGGGGAGAAAGAGAAAGGAAGAGACGGCTTTGCAGTGGCTTGGAGCGAGCGAAGGAAGCGCTTCCCTCCGCCCGTTGAGATAGGGATGCCCCACCTATCCTCAACCCCCACCCCCCACCCCAGCAGATAGGTCGCGTGGGAATGTTTGGTGGGGGCTGTCCCCCCCCGTGGGAAAGCCAGACCCTCCCTGCTCGCGCCCCCCTCTGGCGCTGAGCGGGGCATTCGAGTTAAGCAAGCACGTCTGAACCAAAGATCCGAGAGTTTAAATCCCTTCCAACAAAAGGGAGCTCCGGGTTTTCGCGATCTTGGCGTGTCGGTGCCGGGTATAACCGGTGGAGGGATCCGTGGGAAAAAAGGCTTCCACTTTTGCCTTAAGGGCAAAATGCCAGGGAGATGCGGGCGACAAGGATGTGGGGAAGAAGCCCGATTGGAAGGCAAAAACTCTTCCCGTGCTCCGGCCGGGCACTTTTGCAATGCAACGAAAATGTCACTTGAATGTGAACCGGTTAGTTGTACATTCAAAGGGGCAAATATCTTTTATAAATCTTTTTTTATGTACACTGAGAGCGTATGCGCCAAGACAAATTCCTTGTGTGTCCAATCACACTTGGTCAATAAAGAATTCTATTCTATGGTATGGAGATTCTCAGTCATCCAGATGACGGTTGTCCCAAAGGTGGTTTTTTTTTTTTTCTTCAAGAGGCAAGTTGGACTTTCTGGTCCAGAAAATCCATTTGCCCCTTGAAAAGAAAAAAAAAAGCACCTTTGGGACATTCAAAGGGACAATCGAAGTGATTCTAGGGTTTGAGAAAGAAGGCAACCGGCTGCGGAGTGTTGTTTTTTTCCCCTCAGTCCGATGAGTAGCAGCCCGCTTAGAAGGAATGAGATCCCGAGTTCTTGGGCTCCCAGCCGCTTTTGTAATCCGCGAGGGAAAGGGACAGATCAGCATCTACGAACGCTCCGAAACGGAGGCGGAGGAGAAATTGAAAGGAAGGGAAGTAGAATCTCAACCGAGTTACTTCGAAGTAGAGCCTGCGGACTTTGCAGCTTTGCAAAAGCGTTTAGTTTCGGAGCCGGCTCCTGTCAATCACTTTTGCTGTTTTGGAGATTAACATGGGTGTTGCTCCTAGAGTTAAGCAACTTTGGGGACACCTTCTCCCCCCCCCCGCCACTTCACCTTCCTTCTTCTTCAACCTTCCTTTTTCTTGTACAGAGTTGTTCTGTTGCAAAGGAGCCTTGAGGATGGGGTGGAAGAGCAGGGAGATGCTAACCTGTTCAACTTTTGGGAACCTGGAGAAAGAAAGAGAAGTGAAAGTACTCCTACCTATTTTTCTTGAGAGCCAGGTTTGTGTCAATGCCCTCTAGAGCAGGCGGATGGCATTGCCACCTGGTAAATCTGAGATCATAACTTTTTAGACAAAAGGATGGCTAGACTTCAGGCTGAGACAAATCGTCCTTCCGCTTTTAAAAACGGGCCTGTTAAAGTGCAACGAAGACACAAAACACAAAAACTAAAAAATACAGGTAGCCCTCAACTTAGGACCACACAATTGGGCCCAAAATTTATGTTGTTAAGTGAGAAATCCGTTAAGTGAATTTTTGCCCCGTTTTACAACTTTTCTTGCCACGTTGGTTCAGTGAATCGCTGAGGCTCTTCAGTTAGTAGCACGGTTGTTAAGTGAATCTGATTTCCCCATTGTTTTTGTCAGAAGGTCACAAAAGAGGGTCACATAACACACACACACACACACACACACATACAAAGAGGACACTGCAACCATCATAAATGTGAGTCACCTGTCAAGCACCAAATATAAATCACGTGACCATAGGGATGCTACAATGGTCATAAGTGTGAAAAATGGTCATAAGTCCCTTTTTAAAGTGTCATCATAACTTTGAATGGTCACTAAAGAAACTGTTGTAAGTCAGGGACTACCTGCATTCTAACTCTGGAATGTTTTCCTTCCATATATTAAGGCACATTCTGATTTAACTCTTAAAATGTTTGTTAGTGGAACCAATTCATCAGATAGGTACTATTTCCTTTTTCATTGGATAGGTTGAAGCAAAGACTTGAGGACTTGAGGTATTCAGTTTGAATACCTGAACAGAGCAAAGCATTAGGTTGAAATGCTTTTAAAGGCCTCCTTCTCACTTATTTGAATCCACTCTAAAAAAAAATCCCTTTAAGCATTTCTCCTTTACAGGTGGAAGTTGTTTGTGCTTTAATAATTGGACAACAACAACAAAAAAAACCTGGAGGTTTGCAAGCCATGCAGATAACTTTCTGTCTTCTCTTGAGTATAAAGTATAAATTTAACTGCAAAACACAGACCAGAGAAAATAGGCCAATGATTATTGATACTCATCTCCAAATATTAAGGAAATACATCTGAATACAACACTGTCTCCCCTCTCCAATTCCTGTTGCCACAGAATGGTCAATATAATGTGCCAGCTCATGGACTGTGAGTCATGCAAACTCAAAAGATTGGCTTGTACAAACCATGATTTGGTTTACCATAGGTGTACAGTGCAGTGTTGCTCATTTGTGTCCAGTTTCTAGGCTCCCCAAGTCCAAAAATTACTGGGTGGTTTCCCAAAGTGAAGTAACATAGAAGAATATTAACAATCTGAAGGAACAATATACAGGACATTTCTAGCTCACAACTTGCCCAAAATATCCTAGAGAAAAATAAGTTTATAAAAGTTCATTGAAAGCAAGCAAGGTGTGTGTGTGTCTGTGTGTTTGTGTGTGTGTGTATCTTGTATCCATCAGAGGTGGGTTTCAGCAGGTTCTGACCAATTCTTGAGAACCGGTAGCGGAAATTTTGAACAGTTTGGAGAACCAGTAAATATCACCTCTGACTAGCCCCAGAGTGGGAAAGGATTTTGCAGTATCCTTCCCCTGCCATGCCCACCAAGCCACATCCACAGAACCGGTAGTAAAAAAATTTAAAACGCACCACTGGTATCCATGCATACATCCTTTATTTCCACATGCCCACTTTTAAACCTTCAATGCAGAGCAAATTTCATGGAAGACAACTCTAACAAAGCCTGTATGTTAGCTCCCCCCACCCCCAACCTTTTGGGCACCAGGGACCAGTTCCGTGGAAGTTTTTCCGCAGACCGGCGGAGGGGGCATTTTTTAATTTGCTACCTGCATCCCTTGGATGGGGCTTTGCTTGTTTGTGTGGTCCAGTTTCTGGAATGCTGCAAACCGGTGCCGTTCCACAGACCAGAGATTGGGGGCCTGGCAATATATCAAAAGGAAAAGTATAGACATATGTTATATTATCTGGTTCCCTTTTACTCAGAGTTCAGGAGAGCTGAAAGTGGAAATAAGTGGGTAGGGCAGATTATATCTTTCTTAGTTCATTTTGTGTTTATTGGATCATTTCAGAGGTGGTATTCAGCCAGTTTGGACCAGTTCACCCGAACCAGTAGTGAAGATCGTAGATGGGCCCAGCCACCTGCCCTGGCTCTATGCTATTTAGGCACATTTTTGAGATCGGGTTAGGGGTGGCTTCTATTTCCCTTTACCACCGGTTCGCAAAAGGATCGCGAAGCTTCTGCACATGCGCAGATCGTTGATGACAACATCCGAGGCGGTGGGCGGGGCTTCCCAACCAGTTTTACTACTGGTTCTAGGCAAACCGGTCTGAACCAGATTCAACACACCATTAGGTCGGGTGCATGCACGGAAGGCACGTGAGCAAAACATATGCGCGGAAGGCTGGGCGCATGCACAAACCAGGCGCACACACAAAGCGAGCGTGTGCACGCACGGCGAACCGGTAGTAACATGTGAAACCCACCCCTGGATCATTTGCTAGAGTACTTCACCTGTGGGTAGTGCCAGGACTTCCTTTGTCTTTTATAACTTGATGACATTTGTTTTCTTTTAGTTATATTTTTTTATTGCTTGAAAAAATAATTATTAAATGATGTACAGGTAGCCCTCAAGTTATGACCATATTTGAGCCTGATAATTATAGTCCTCAGTCATGATGGTTGTAAAGTGGATCACCATACAAGTAGGCCCAAATTTACAACTTTTTTGCAGTGGTTGAGCACACACTTTTTGGAGTTTGGAGAAAGAAAAGCAAAAGTACTCCTAATTTTCCCACTATTGGCTAAGGGGCAGTTTTTGCCAAAAATCTGAAGTAAACAGAGGTTTCCAATAAAAATGTAAATTGTGGTCACATGACCGCAGGGCACTGCAAACAGCTGTAAATGTGAGCCGGTTGCCAAGCACCCAAAAATATGGCCACATGACTGCAGGGAATGCCAACATCATAACTTCGAAACTGGGTGATAAGTGGCTTTTAGGAGGCCGGGGTAACTAAGCAAACAATTGCCAGTCCAAGACTATCTCTAATTTGAAGACAGGTAGATAGCTGGGTTGTGATGGCTCATCAGTTTAAGACACTGACCTTGTGCTGACATCCTGGGTTTGAGACCCGAGCTCTGTGCAACAGGGTGAGCTGTTACTTGCTCCAGCTCCTGCCCACCTAGCAGTTTGAAAGCATGCAAATGTGAGTAGATAAATAGGTACCACTTCGGTGGGAAGGTAACAGCATTCCACTCGCCTTTGGCATATAGCCATGCTGGCTACCATGTGGCCACAGAAATTGTCTTCAGACAATACTGGGTCCCTCGGCCAAGAAACGGAGATGAGCACCGTGCCCTAAAGTCGAACTGATAGGGAAACCTTTACTTTTAGGTAAAGCAGCCACAAATACCAGGCCCAGTTTTTGACATTTTTCCTTCAAAAAGACTTGCCTGGAGTCTAGCTTATTTTTTTCATTGCCAACCTAACCACTTTTCTGTTCTCCCACTGTGTTTTTTTTTTTCTTTTCTTTTATCAAACTTTGAATTGCTTTAATTAGCTGCTCTTTGATGTTGAAATCCAATGCTGTAAATTGCAGAGTCATAAAATACAATAAAGTGATAAGGAAGAAAATAGTGAAAATGCTTTAGCTGACCAATAAACCGAGCTGATAAGAAGTGAGAAAAACCAGAACCTGCAGGGGGAGGAAACGGTGGTTATTGCTCACAGATATTGATGCTGGAGGGAGGGTGTCTTCTTAGTAAATATCTTATAGAATTCAGATGAAGCAATAGTTATGGCAAACTACATTCCAGACAGTTCTGGAATGCGTCTAGTGTCCGTGCCTTTTTTTTTTTAAAAAAAAGTCACATCAGCTAATCAAAAAGAAAAAAATACTTTGATATATTTTAGATATCAAAGACACTTTGATATCTTTCTGGCTCTACTTTATAGTCAGAAAGAAAGCAAAAGGCAAATCCCTTTTTGCACAGATTAGGAGAACAGCCTTCCTGAGGCTGCTCACAAATTAGCCTTTGTATTATACTTTGAAATAAGAAATTTGAACAGCAGAAGTTAGGTTTTTTTGCCAGGTACGGGCTACTCTCAGAACACCCTTTAACTGCTGAAGATGTGGATATCTGTTCACAATCCCAGGGATGGATGGTTAGCTCAACAGACTAAAAGCCTGTTATTAACATTCAACTGTCTGCAATTATTGCAAGTTCGAATCTCCCCAGGCTCAAGGTTGACTCAGCCTTCCATCCTTTCTAAGGTAGGTAAATTGAGGACCCAGTTTGTGGAGGCAATAAGCTAACTTTGTATAAAATATACGAAAGTATGAAGGCTATTGCTTTCATAAGCCGCCCTGAGTCTCCGGAGAAGGGCGGCATATAAATCTAATAAAATAAAAATAAAATAAAATAAAATAAAATAAAATAAAATAAAATAAAATAAAATTAAATTAAATTAAATTAAATTAAATTAAATTAAATTAAATTAAATTAAATTAAATTAAATTAAATTAAATTAATAGCAATAGCACTTAGACTTATATACCGCTTTACAACCCCCTCTAAGCAGTTTACAAAGTCAGATCTTGCCCCCAACAATCTGGGTCCTTATTTTACCAACTTGGGAAGAATGGAAGCAGGGGTGGGTTTCACTTACTTTTACCACTGGTTCACCGCTCATACACACATGCTGTCCACATATGCGCCCGGCCTTCCATGCATGCACTTTGCTCGCATATCTGCCTTCCGTGTATGCGCCCGGCCTCAAAAATGTGCCTAAATAGCATGACTTGGAGCCTGGGCGAGGACCCATGATCGTTGCTACCGGTTCGTCTGAACTGGTGCGAACCAGCTGAATACCACCTCTGGATGGAAAGCTGAGTCAAGCTTGGGGCAGTGAGAATCAAACTGCTGTCAGTCGGCAGAATTAATTAAATTAACCCAACGGGCTGTGTTTATAATAACTGACTGGGTCCTAACACTGGTTTCGTTTGCATAGCACCGTGATGGCGAACCTATGGCACACGTGCCACAGTGGCATGCGGAGCCATATTAGTGGGCATGCCAGCTCAGCTCTGGGGTGCATGCACTCACCAACCAGCTGATTTTCAGGCCATCTGAGCCCACCAGAAGTAGGGAAACAGGCTGTTTCCTGCCTCTGAGAGCCTGGGGGGGGGGGAACCCATTTTTCTTTCTTACCTGGCTCCAGATCCTCTCTATTTATCCGGGAAGGGTGAAAAGAGCCTTTCCCACTCCCTTGGAGGGTTGAAAGGCTCCATTTCCCAACTCCCGGTGGAACAGGAGGTGACTTTTTTGCTGTCCCCAGCCTCCAGAGACTCCTAGAGAGGTTCCTAGAGACTCTAGAGAGGCTCTGGAGGCTGGGGACAGCAAAAAATGTCACTTCCCGTCCCACCGGGAGTTGGGAAATGGGCCATTTCAGGCTTTTGAAGGGCCTCTGAAGGAGTGGGAAAGGCTGTTTTTGCCCTTCCCAGATAAATAGAGAGGATCTGGAACCAGGTAAGAAAGAAAAACGGGCCTACCAGGCCATCATGTGCCAGGAGCGGGGGGGGGGGGGGGTGTTGCACGCGCATGCGCGTGAGCACATGTGTGCGTGACCCTCCCCTGCCCCCCCTCTCCTGGCACGCGATGGCAAAAAGGTTAGCCATCACTGGCATAGCACATCCAATCACAAATAAGCCAACTGATCTTTGTTCATGTTAAAGTTGGTATTTATTGTTTGAATGTTTCATAATATCATAATGGATAGGGCTCGCAACTTGGGGGTCCTCCTGGATGCACGGCTGTCTTTAGAAGAGCATATGACGGCCGTGGCCAGGGGGGCTTTTTATCAGGTTCGCCTGATACGCCAGTTGCGTCCCTCTCTGGATTGGGACTCCTTACGCACAGTCACTCAGGCACTCATCACTTCCCGCCTGGACTATTGTAATGCTCTCTACATGGGGTTCCCCTTGAGGAGCACCCGGAGGCTCCAACTGGTGCAGAATGCGGCCGCGCGGGGGATTATGGGAGCAAGGGGGCGCTCCCATATGACACCTCTCCTGCGCAAGCTGCATTGGCTTCCGGTGGTCTTCCGGGTGCACTTCAAGGTGTTGGTTACCATCTTTAAAGCTTTTAAAGCACTCCATGGCATAGGGCCTGGGTACTTGTGGGACCGACTTCTGCCGTCGATAGCCTCCCACCGGCCAGTACACTCCCACAGAGAGGGACTCCTCAGGCTGCTGTCAGCCAGGCAATGTCGGCTGGCGGCGCCCAGGGGGAGAGCCTTCTCTGTGGCAGCACCAGCCCTCTGGAACGATTTGCCCCCGGAGATCCGCATGATATCTGATCTCTGGGCTTTTTGCCGTGCCCTAAAAACTTTTTTATTTTGTCAAGCTGGGCTGGCATCGTTTAGCTTTTTAATTGTCTATGGGTTTTTAAATTTTCTGGGCCAAAAATTGTTTAATTCTTTTACAAATCTTAAATTTTGTACTGTAATGTTTTTATTCTTGGCTGTGCACCGCCCTGAGTCCACCAGGAGAAGGACGGTATATAAATTTAATAAACTAACTAACTAACTAACTAACTAATGTCATTTTTGTCATGTAAGCCTCCTAGAGTTGCTTGATAGCGAGATGGGTGCGAAATTATTCTAAAATAATATATATATTAGGGATGAAATCTAAAATTTGTTACTACTGGTTCTGTGGACGTGGCTTGGTGGGTGGGTGGGTAATGTGACTGGCCAACTTTTTTTTTTTTTTACTTTTAAAAGCATTTTTTCTACAGCCTCTTTGGCCGAAGAGGTTGCAGAAAAAAAATGCTTTTAAAAGCCTCTGATGATCCCAGCTGAGCCACATGATCATCAGAGGCTTTTTTTTTTTACTTTTAAAAGCATTTTTTCGTGGGAAGAGGTTGTAGAAAAAATGCTTTTAAAAGTAAAAAAAAAAAGCCTCTGATAATCCTGCAGCTCAGCTGGGCATGGAGGGGGGGCACAGGGATTTTTGCTACTGGTTCTCCGAACCACCCACCGCCATCACTACCAGATCGGGCAATCCGGTCCAACCTGGGAGCATTTCACCCCTGATATATACAAGGCACCTATTTCCATGTATGGTGGCTTTGCCCAGAAGTTTAAAAATTCTGGATTAAAATACAAAAATGGCTAAAAGAAATTACACACTATAAAATAGAATTTAAACCTGAACTGTTTCTTCTGGAGATTATTAAAGAAAATTATCCTAAAAGGATAAAATATTTAATTATTCATATAACTACAGCAGTTAGAATCGTACTTGCGCAAGCTTGGAAAATGTCCACTATTCCAACAGACTGTGCAATAATCTGAAAAATTTTCAAATGTGCAGAAATGGACAAATTTACTTTAGAATTAAATAATAAGGAAGACTTGGAATATTACTTAACTTGGGATAATTGGTATCAATGGATAGAAATTAAAAATAAGGAATGTATAGAACAAAATAAGATATAAAATGTGATTAAATATGTTGATTAAGTAGAAATATGTGGGAATAGATGAAGAAAGTTAAGAATTAAATACTGTCAGAAAGACGTTGAATTGTATAATTATTACGGATGTATTTTTGTTATAGAGGTATTTTAATTTGTATTTTTGGATTTTAAGTGTTAATAAAGATTTTTCCAAAAAAAAAAAAGAAGAAGAAGAAATAAAGGGAGGCTAGTATAGATCTGCTTCAAGCCATTTAGCTCTCATCAGCTAGCCATACCCTTACTCAGATTCGAAGGATATGGCTAGCTGATGAGAGCTAAATAGCTTGAAATAAATCTATATTAGTCTCTCTTTATTTCTTTATCACCAAATATAAATTTGGTATAAAATGGTTTGTCATGAATGCAACTGCTTGAGGGCTCTAGGCCATCTTATGGTTTATTTAAATCACCAGACACACACAGAACCACAAACTATCAGATCATATATGCGCCTAATACATACTATGAGCCCCACCTAATTTATGTAAAAGTCCTGGATTAATAAAGCATGATTAAACTCAAAAGTGAATGTCTTACAACCAAAATACATGATTGGTTTTATATCTAGAATGTAAGTGTATTGAGATTTATTAACTTGTATTTAACAATTTAACATGTTTTGGAATTTTGGCTGCAAAGACTATATACAGAATTAAACCTGGAAGAGAATCATTACAACAGTTTTGAATTTATTTGAGATTTACCTTGAACCAGACAGTCCTACGGCAAATTGAAACACTTAAGGATTACCAAACTCTGTGGTCTCATCCCAAAACCCCCAAAACTTTAACCTAAAACTGTCTACTGTTGACCTCACCCCATTCCTAAGAGGTCTGTAAGGGGCGTGCATAAGTGCACCAGCGTGCCTACCGTCCCTGTCCTAATGTTCCCTTTAATTGTACTCATTTTATGCATTCAATTCATGCTTATACTTAACGTATTTTCCGGCGTATAAAACAACTGGGCGTATAAGACGACCCTCCCCAGAGCCATTTAAGGCTCGTCAGAGCCTTATGGGCTGGTCTGCCTGGTTACAGGAGAATGAGACCTGGCGTATAAGACGACCCCCGACTTTTGAGAAGATTTTTGTGTGTTAGAAAGTAGTCTTATACGCAGGAAAATACAGTATATATATTATCTAATATGTACTCGACAAAATAAATAAAATAAAATAAATAAATAAATAAAGTTCTCTGAGAGATGTTTAAAGGGCAAAGCTATAGGAAGAGGTTTAAAACAGATTTATCAAGTGCTTAGTTTTGTGGTCCCTTAAAATACCATATTCTCTGAGAATGTATTTTTAACCACAAGAAGCATACTTTCCAATATGACTACATGGAATTAAGAAACGCTAATTATTCTGTGGCTTGGGAAAAACTGAGAGGGCCTTTTTCTCTTTTTATATTAATGAAAAATAATATGTAATAATGCATACATCAACCTAGTTTCTTACAATTTCATCCTGACTTGTAGTGAAAAACATTTGTGTCTATCTATCTGAATAGGGCTGAATGGATCTAAATTCAGTGCCATAATGATGTCTCATATATTAAAAATAGACTAACGTTCTCCACCCCATGTGATAAACTTCATATGCTCTGGAAATATGCAGATCACCAGATTGGGAAATTTTGCTCAGAAAGAATAAGCCAGCAATGCTGATATTAGAAAAAAAGTAGAAGCCAAATTTATATTTTGGACGAAAGACAAGAAATAAGGGTGGCTCTCTTCATATGAAGCATTCAAAATTAAACAAGGATCACATTTCCGTCTTGCAATTCAAGGCACATTTCTTACATGCTATTGGGACTTCTGAGTAGCTTACGAGTAGAGTAAGGGTATATCAGCATTTATTGTAGTTCTGGTCTGTGGTCAGCTATACCATAGTTATAGCGGTAGGACATGGTGGCTCAGTGGCTAAGACGCTGAGCTTGTCGATCGAAAGGTCGGCAGTTCAGCGGTTTGAATCCCTAGTGCCACGTAACGGGACGAGCTCCCATTACTTGTCCCAGCTTCTGCCCACCTAGCAGTTTGAAAGCACATACAAAATGCAAGTAGAAAAATAGGGACCACCTTTGGTGGGAAGGTAACAGTGTTCCATGAGCCTTTGATGTTTAGTCATGTCGGCCACATGACCACGGAGATGTCTTCGGATAGCACTGGCTCTTCAGCTTTGAAATGGAGATAAGTACTGCCCCCTAGAGTCAGGAACGACTAGTACATATATACAAGGGGAACCTTTACCTTTACCTTTATACTATGGTTAGAATGAAGAGATGAGTATTTAAGTAAAAATAGATCACTTCTGTTCCTTTTCTTCTAATTGAGGCAGGAATGTTTCAATGTTTGGAAATACTTTGGATGCCTTTGAGATCCACCATTGAGTTGGAAAGACCATTTAGGACCATCTCAAATCCAACCTCCTGAATAGGAATAGCAATTAAAACATGCCTGGAAAACATCTATCTAGCCTTTGCTAGAACTCTAAAGGGATGCATGCACACATCCATCACTTCGCTCCGTAATTGGTTTCACTGTCAAACTGTTATACTGCTGGGTTGTGTGGGTTTTTCCCAAACATTTAGACAGAATTTATCTTCTTGGTGGTTTAAGAGCATAATTCTCTGTCTGCATTTTGGGACCACGGAAAAGAGCTTATGGCCTTTCTGTGTGATGTCCCCGTAGATATTTGAAGTGCTATCATATCTCCCTCAGATCTCCTCTTGTCAAGGCTAAACATCCGGGTCCCTCAGTTGCTTCTTGTAGAACTTCCCTTGCAGGCTCATGACCGTCTTTGATATTCTTTATAATTTTTTCAGTTTAATCTGATATCTTCCTAAAGCATAAAGCATGGTATCAAGAACAGTACTCTAATTCAGATTAACTGAGTTGGAAGGGACTTTATAGGTCATCTAGTCCAAGCCCCCGCTCAGCGGGAGACCCTACACCATTTCTGACAAATGACAGTCCAATCTCTTCTTGAAAGTCTCAAGTGATGAAGCTCCCGCAACTTCCGAAGGCAAGCTGTTCCATTAGCTGATTGTTCTCACTGTCAGAAAGTTTCTCCTTATCTCTCCTTGGTCAGTTTCCCATCCATTATTCCTTGTCTGGCCTTCAGGTGCTTTGGAAAATAGCTTGACCCCCTCCTCTTTGTGGCTAACATGTCTCCCCTGGTCCTTCTCTTCACTAGTCTAGCCATACCCAGTTCCTATAACTGTTCTTCATATGTTTTAGCCTCCAGTCCCCTAATCATCCTGGTTGATCTCCTCTGCACTTTTTCTAGAGTCTCAACATCTTTTTTATAGTGTGGTGACCAAAACTGGATGCAGTACTCTAGGTATGGCGTTACTAGGGCTTTATAGAGTGGTTTTAGTACCTCACTTGATCTTGATTGTATCCCCCCCCCCCCCGTTAATGTAGCTTAGGATTGCATTGGCTTTTTTGGCAGCAGTTGCACACTGCTGGCTCATATTTAGCTGGTTGTCCACTAAGACTCCAATATTCCTCTCAGAGTCACTGCTATTAAGCCTGGTTTCACCCAGTTTATATGTGTACTTTTGATTTTTCTCACCTAAGTGTAGGACTTTAGGTAATATGTGACCTATAAAAGAAACTACTGGTCTTCCCAAGGTTTGGAAATTCTTGTTGATGAATCCTGAAATTAATTGCTCTTCTTTGCATCCTACGTCTAATCTAGAAAATTATTTCAAATATTGGGGCCTTCTAAGGTATTAGTTATTCGGTTCCAGTACTTTCTCTAGGACTGTGAAATGTTTGTGCAAAGTAGCTACATGATCATGGGAAAAGACATAGCTGCTTTAATGAGTTGTAGATTCAAAAGCAATCTCGGGGGGTGGGGGGATCCAGTCTGAAATTCTGTGCAGATGTATTTGCTATCCATCCAAGTGTGTATTATCTCTAATAAGCATGTCCTTTATCTCCTAGGAAAAATATTGCCATAATTGTAAATGGTGACAAATACTGAACTCAGCACCAAATCCAAAGCAGCCATCAATCCTTGGCTCCAGTTGGTTGGTGAATTTATTTTCCCTCATGCCCCCTCAGACAAAGCTAGATAACCCCAGTAAATATTTCCAAGTGGTTTAGGAATGCAGGAAGATACAATCCTTTAAATGTGCAAAGAAATCCATACCAGCCCTCTAGTCCAATTATAAATAAAGGCTTTCAGAAGAAAGGATCACAAGACTACTTAAGGAAGTTGCCAGAGGCACAATTATAAAAGTAAATAAAATCTTGTGGCAGAAAGTTAATCTAACTAGATCTGTATCTGGAGATAAAATCCTCCTGCCCCAGTATAAACTTTTTCAGAGCTTATTCATTCAACAGCATTTTCTACATTGATCTTAATTAGTCCAATGAGTTATCCAGGGATTCCAGGCAGAGACAGGAATATGACCAAAGGAAATTTTGGCAACTCTGCTTAAGTGGCGTGAATTTGACTACTAGCAGCCCTTCTTTGTTCTTAGCAGGGAGAAGCAGAAGCAAAGATGTCCATCAAACTTCTTGAGAACCAAGGAGAAAGTATGCAACTTTTCCAAGGGACAGAATTAGGTATTTCCAAAAAAGCTGCTGAGATGTGCCTCTGTTGTGACCTAGGCTTCCTGAGTCCTTAAAACACACGAGTAGTCCCAAAAACCTCTTTTATTACAACAGCTGTGAATTACATTCATTCACAGCTGAGTCCCAATTAGTTGCAAAAAATCCTTCGGAATAATCAACAATCTTTATCTCCCTTGACACTCTGCCAAAGACCTACTTGGCAAAGCCACATGATTCCAGAATCAAACAGAGATGCTGACTGAGAACAGAATTAACAACATTGCTTTCCGGCAAAGGGCCCACATGCCTTTGCTCCTCTTTTAAGCCTTGTGGGAGGGGCCATTCATCTCCAGGCTTTACTCCCTAGTTGTCCCTTTTGTTTTAACTCTTCTTTCTTTTTGACAGCTCTAGGAACAGCCGCCTCCTTTTTCTCTGCCTCTCTGCTGTCCGACTCTGGAGGCTCCAGAGTCTGCACATCACTCCCAGTTGGTTCTGGCCTCATCTCTGCCTCTGACACAGAGCCCTCATCTGGGCCTTTCCCAGACTCCAGGATTGGCCCATGTTCCTCCCCAGCCTTCTCATTGTCCAACTCTACTGCCAGCTCCGCAGGCTGCTGGCGGACCACAACAGCCTCAGCCAGAGCTGGGTTTTCTCACAAATGGGGTTTTAGTAGCTTACAAGAAAGCTGCATAAGAAAAAAAGAAAGAAAAGAAACAGACACCTATATTGCAAGATGTTAAATAAAAGATTGCCATGGTTCATCATGATCATTAATCTGACTCTCGGCTCCTTCTTTTCTTTCCTCAAGAGAACATTCTACTCTGTAGACAGCTGTCTAGAAAACAAGCATTAGTATAAACGCTGCCATAATTGATAATTCATTCAAGTTTAGAACTCATTCAAGTTTAAAATTCATTCATTCATTCAAGTTTCAATGGGCTTTACAACAATTCCGTAATACAGGCTGCTGCTTTCATTTCCATACTTTAATATTGAGAGGTGGAGTGAAGACAGACTGGCGCAAACCTCTGCGCCAATCCCATGCTTTCTTAATTAATAGAAAGCCTCATTAAGTTCTCTGGACTTAACATTTGAGTTAACCTGCATGCATTTGTTCATTATTTCCTAGGCGGAGGGATATAAGCATACATAAATATTGATATTTTGTAGTAATAGGCATGCAAGCAAGAGTACAGATTCTGAAGTTCTTCCATTCAATTCAATATGGCTATTAGATAAAAGAAAAATGTAAATAGGAAAACGGTAAGTGTCTTGTGGACACTTGAAGCTCTTCCAAAGAAATGGGAAGTTGCATGAGATGAGAGCATCACTCAAGGATTCCACTCCATAGGCCAGTCTTTCCCTCCAAAGCTGACAGATCACATCTGCCAAATATCTAGCCACCATTAATTCTCACCGTGATTGTCATATGCCTTTCAGTCACTCCTGGTGACTGCCTGGACTAATTGCCTGCAGCTTTCTTGGCAAGATTTTAGAAATAGCTTCCATTGCTTTGTTCTAAAGGTCAAGAGAATGACTTCTTCAGAAGCATCTAGCTGGCTTCATGTTGAAGATGGATGTTGGGAAATCCCCAGTCAGATGAAGAGGGGTCAAGTGGGAAATTAGTCTTGAGTCATTTCATAGCTGCAAGAGACTTAGAACTGAACCCCCCTCTTAAGTTCCTTCCCAACGGAAGATGAGCAGTCTTGGGAAATTCTTGTACTATAAGTAGAACACAATAAAGTAGTCAACTTAAACTTTTCAAACATGGATCTGGTTCATTGGATCTGTGATAGTCTGTCTGGATGCACCTCATCCAGACACCTCCCCAGATGCTAGTTCAGAGAAGGAGGCCAACCCAGTCCCTCACACCTCTGGGGGAAACTGGAGGCTCTGATCAGGAAGCAGCAGGCTCAAGCTCCCAGAGCAATTACGGCTGGAACAACTGGATGGACTGCCAGCTGAGTGTGGCCAGAGAGAGATTCAGTTGCAACAGGTTAGCCCTGAGGCTTCCAGTGAGAAGTGAACACAGCTGCCAGTGGTGTATTAACCATTAAGCAGACTAAGCACATGCTTAGGGCACCAGGCCAAAGGGGGCACCATGAAGTTGAGAAAGAAAAAAAACCAATGAAGATTTGTAAAAAGAAAATTTGATAAAACTGAACTAAAACATCTTGTGCTTAGGGCACCAGTGAGCCTTAATCCGCCACTGACAGCTGACAGCGACCAATGCAGATGAGGAGGAGCTGCCCCCTTCTCCCAATCTGATAGCATGCAGGGCCAAGAGAATACAAGAGCAGCACTGGTCAGCCTGATTACTTGCGATGTGGTAGCCTCATTCCTTGCGATGGGCTGCACTGGCATTGGCTATTTAAAGCAGCCAAAAAAGGGGGAGGGGGAAACGGCGCTAGAATAACATGTCTGTTGCCTTACTGCGTGTTCCTGCATTGTGGATTCGTGCCTTGAATACAGACTAGAACAGAACAGAACAGAACAGAACAGAACAGAACAGAACAGAACAGAACAGAAGAGTTGAAGGGAGTTTGGAGGTCTTCTATCCAACTCCCTGCTCAGGCAGGAAACCCAGGGGTGGGATTCTACCAGTTCGGGTGAACCAGTAGCTCTGACAATTAGCTGGGAGTGAACTGGTTCGCCCCGACGATCAGATGGGCCCATCCGCCTGCCCGCACTATTTTCCTACCTTTATCTTCTCAGCTGATTTGCACAGCAGAGCAGATTGCTGCGCCTCGGCTGTGTTTCTCCTCCGAAGAAACCTGGAAGTGAAGATTTCTTCAAACTGTGCACACACTCACACAAGCGAAGCGCGCAATCACCGAACTGGTTGTTAAACTGGGAGGATCCCACCACTGAGGAAACCCTACACCATTTTAGACAAATGGTTGTCCAACATCTTCTTAAAAACTTCCAGTGTTGGAGCATTCACAACTTCTGGAGGCAAGTTGTTCCACTGATTAATTGTTCTACTGTCAGGAAATTTCTCCTTAGTTCTAGGTTGCTTCTCTCCTTGATTAGTTTCCACCCATTGCTTCTTGTATTTCCCTCAAGCAATTTGGAGAATAGTTTGACTCCCTCTTCTTTGTGGCAGCCCCTGAGATATTGGAACACTGCTATCATGTCTCCCCTAGTCCTTCTTTTCATTAAACTAGACATATCCAGTTCCTGCAACCATTCTTCATGTTTTAGCCTCCAGTCCCCTAATCATCTTTGTTGCTCTTCTCTGCACTCTTTTCTAGAGTCTCCACATCTTTTTTACATTGTGGTAACCAAAACTGAATGCAGTATTCGAAGTGTGGCCTTACCAAGGCATTATAAAATGGTATTAATACTTCATTTGATTCTATCCCTATGTTTATGCAGCCTAGAACTGTGTTCTGTGTGGAACAGAAGGATGCTGTGTATACAGTTGTATTCCTCATTCTGAAGAGATTGTATGATCCAGATGGATCTTGACAGACTTGAACACTGGGCCCTACCTAACAAATTGAAATTCAATGTAGAGAAAAGTAAAGTCTTACACTTAGGCAAGAGAAACCAAAGGTACACATATAAACTGGGTGAAACCAGGCTTAATAGCAGTCACTGTGAGAGGGATCTTGGAGTCTTAGCGGACAACCAATTAAATATGAGCCAACAGTGCGCGGCGTCAGCCAAAAAAGCCAATGCAGTCCTAAACTGCAGTAACAGAGGGATACAGTCAGGATCACATGAGATACTAATACCACCCTATAAAGCCCTAGTAAGACCACATCTAGAATACTGCATCCAGTTTTGGTCACCACACTATAAAAAAGACGTTGACACTCTAGGAAAAAGTGCAGAGAAGAGCAACCAAGATGATTCTTCTCTGCACTCTTTCTAAAAGTGTCTCAACATCTTTTTTTACATCTTTGCATCTCAGATCTTGGACTGTATCTTGACTTCATGCCTTGCCTTCTGGACTTCATGGATTTTAGTCTGACCTCATTGGATGGTCTTGTTTTGGCCTCCCCTTGGCCTTACCTAGTCCAGTGACTTTATCCTTAGACTTGTGAACTTGACAGAGCAGGGATCAGTTCACTATTGTTAGCTCCCTGGGGCCACTTCAGACTCAATGGAGATGTGCAGGCTCTAGTAACTGCTGGGGAATGCAAACTTGGGCATTGTCAATAAAGACTTCTCACTGCACCCATGATGTGTGCATGTGTCTGCACAGGGTCTGACAATAGGACTAAAATTCATGGTCTCCTAGTTTTTAGCCTGACACCTTTGCAACTACACCAAAAATAAAGATCCTTATTGGGAAAAACTGGTATCGATCCACGCAGTTGTATCAAACGTACAGATTATGGTTAGTGCCTAGCCCAGTTTTTGTCTTTTCAATCAAATTCAGCAGAAGGAATGTTCTCCATTTTCTGTGTTTATCCTCCAAAAAAAGTAACCCCAATTCTTATATAAAATGTTGAGTGCGTCAACATTACATATCCTTAGAAACAATAACTAAAAGGATTTCTAGACTCCCTGTCCTACTCTATCCAAGGGATTTCAGAGTTAAATGCAAAGCTATACTCAGTGAATCCGGAATAATGGGTAACCATCTAGTTTTGCGCAGGTTGAACTTAAATCTGGTTTCCCCCAGGTCATAATTCAACAACTTAATCCCTACACAATAGCTTTTGTACTGTCATTCTTCAGTTGATGCTGCGCGAGCTTGCACATTGTTTCCATCCATTTGTTATATTACTAAACCAAGTCATGCATACTCAAACCTGTAGCCAGACGCAGTGAAGCTCAATCAAATGTGACTCAGATACATTTGGTTATTGCTAATACTTCGTAAGTTTTACTTCCCCATTGTGTTGTTGCGTGGTGATTCACATGTAGATGCCAATTGAGCAACTTTCTTGAGTTGGAGGAGAATTGAATTTGCAAACATTTATTTATGGGGTGGTTTGGAATAAGCCGTGAGCTTGAATTAATTTATTGTGTATAATCATTTTCAGTAAGATACTGCATGTGGGGGCAATGCATATTTATGTCCTAAGATAATCCTAACCAGAAGAGGAAAAGGAAAGAAGCAAGGGCTTTAGTGCTAGATTTATTAACAATACCATATTGTACTGTTGACTTACAACAGTCCATTTAGTGACCGTCCAAAGCAGTGGAGAAATCCAAAATTTTTTACTACCGGTTCTGTGAGCGTGGCTTGGTGGGCATGGCTTGGTGGGTGTGGCTTGCTGGGCATGGCAGGGGAAGGATACTGCAAAATCTCCATTTCTACCCCATTCCAAGGGAAGGATACTGCAAAATCTCCATTCCCACCCCACTCCAGGGGAAGGATACTGCAAAATCCCCATTCCCACCCCACTCTTGGGGGAAGGATATTGCAAAACCTCCATTCCCACCCCACTCTGGGACCAGCCAGAGGTGGTATTTGCCGGTTCTCTAAACTGCTCAAAATTTCCGCTACCGGTTCTTCAGAACCTGTCAGAACCTGCTGGATTTCATCCCTGGTCCAAAGTTACAATGGCCCTAAAAAAGTGACTTATGATTATTTTCACACTTACGGACATCGCAGCAATAATGAAACAAACAATATACGATATTTATGTAGTTACTTATCAAGCACATCTAAATTATATTAAAGTAACCAAAATATCTTTACAATCACTAAGGCATGTCATAATTTTTGAGCACCCCTAATGTTCGGAAATTGAAAGTTGAAAAATTTGACACATCCTATCAACATCCCCACAATTATGTGATCAAAAATTCAGATGCTTGGCAACTGATTCATATTTATCATGATTACAGTGTTCTGGGGTGATGTGACTACATTTTGTGACCTTCTGATAAGCAAAGTCAATGGGGAATCCAGGTTCACTTAACAACCATGTCATTAATTTAACAAATGCAATGATTCACTCAACAACTGTGGCAGGAAAAGTTGTAAAATGGGCCAAACTTACTTAACAAATTTTCCTCTTAGTAACATAAATTTTGGGCTCAATTGTGGTCATAACTTGAGGACTGCCTGTATTACATTAATAGTGACTGACACTATCTTCAAGATTTGGAAAGCTGTCATACACACAGTAGGTAAAATTTCTATGCATCTACAAATTGCAAAATAAAGATTTCGAAAATCCTCCATACATGGTCCAAGGATCTAATTTATTCGGGACCTTCAGCTCAATCTCTGGTGGTGATTGGTCTCAAAAAAGCTTCATAGAGGCCAAACCAAGAGTCCTTAGCTTGGCCTTACGAAAAGACAGATATATGGCCCTGAACGTTTGCAACAGATGTATATATTCTAGACTCTTTTCCAAATGCCAAAATATTTATTTAATGACCTATCTGTTCCCCCGGGAAAGTCTTCACCATACAAAAGGTAAACATCCTCTAAGGCAGGGGTGTCAAAACTCGATTTCATTGAGGACCGCATCACGGTTGTATTTGTCCTCGGGGGGTCTGGGGGAGGTGGCCAGGAGGGGTATGGTCAGCTTGACATCACTTATGTCGGGGGTGCCTGTGGCCCAAGTGCTCTCCCAGTGAAAATGGTCTCCTGAGCTCCATTTTCAGCCATGATGGCCTCCTGTTGTCCCCTGCCAGCGAAAATGGAGGAGCCTCCCACCTCCGTTTTCACTGACAGAGGCACTGTGGGCTGGACCTTTGTTGTTTCTAGGGGGTCAGATCTAAACATCCTGTGGTCGGGATTTGGCCCATGGACCTTGAGGTTGACACCTCTGCCTTATCTTATCTACCATCTTACCTTATCTAAGAATATTGTGTTTGTTCTGAACTAGCCTTTCCAAGAGCATGAAGCAGACTCCTTGTCCCGACAAAACCCCCTTTTTATTAAGTTACTGTGAATTCCTCTCATTCACATCCAGAAAAGTCTTTCAAGGGAGAATTTACAGTCACAGACCTTATCTGGCTTGGAGAGCTGCCTGGCCAATATCTTCAAAAGTTGGCAAGAAGACTCTGAGAACCAATTGAACCAATTAAGCGAACGTATTGTCTCGTGCAAACTCCACTCCCCTTTCGCTCCTCTTTATTCCCTATGGGAGGGGCTATTCACTGTCCACCTGTGGCTTTACTCCTGAGTTGACCCTTGTTCCTTAGCTGTTCCCTTCTCCTGGTAGCTTTGCACATTTACACACTGGGAACAGGCTCCAGCTGTTCTTCTGACCCACTGCTATCCAACTCTGAAGGCAGTTGACAACTGTCAGATGGTACTGGCCCCATTTCTGCCTCTGACACAGAGCACTCATCAGAGCCTTCCCCTGACTCCAGGACTGGCCCATGTTCCTTCCCAATCTCCTCACTGTCTGAATCTGCCACCAGCTCCACAGGCCACTGGCGGGCCACAAAAGTGTCTAGTTCTGAAGACCTCACTTTAAAAAAGATATTGATAAGATGGAGCAAGTCCAGAGACAGGCAACAAAAATTATGTAAGGTCTGAGGGAGAAAACATATCAGGAGAGATTGGAGGAACTGAATATGTACAACTTGGAGGACAGAAGGAAAAGTGGTGACATGATTGAAACCTTTAAATATATGAAGGGTGCGAATAAAGTTCTAGAAGGCAGCATGGTCAACATGAAGCAAAAATCAAGAACCTCAGACTGACAGGAGAGAAATTCAGAAATAATGTTAGAAAGTATTACTTCACAAAAAAGGTAGTGGAACGTTGGAACCAACTTTCAGCGGAGGTAACTGAGGTCATCAGTAACTGAGTTTAAACATTCTTCGGATAAAAACATCTCCATCATCTGACAAAAGATAAAATAATAAAATATTATAATAATTTAAAATAATCAAAGAAAACAAAAAACAAACAAACTCAAAGGGCAGACTCAATGGACCACTAGGTCTTTTTCTGCCATCAATTTTCTGAGATTAAACCAGTCAGTCGTGGAGGAGATCAACCCTTAGAAGGCCAGATCCTGAAGATGAAACTCAAATACTTTGGCCACCTAATGAGAAGGAAGGATTCACTGGAGAAGAGCCTAATGCTGGGAACAATTGAGGGCAAAAGAAGAATGGGACAACAGAGAACGAGGTAGCTGGATGGAGTCACTGAAGCAGTAGGTGTGAGCTTAAATGGACTCCAGAGGATGGTAGAGGACAGGAAGGCCTGGAGGAAAGTTGTCCATGAGGTTGCGATGAATTGGACACAACTTGCAACTAACAACAACAAAGATGTTAAAGAAAGATTATAATACTCCTCCATCCTTGGAACTTTTGTGTCCATGTTCAAAGGAAGTTATCATAACAGCTACCATATATTTCTCATATTATTTTTATGCTAGCTGGCACTCTAAACTAATAACTCAACTGTCCCCTTCAGCTGGTAGCGTATTTTTTTATTATTATATATCAGTTCACTGATACTCCATGAAGTTAGCTAAAACCTTTTCCATTGAGATTACCAAAAGGAAACACAGGGTTTGAACCTGATCTGATTTCTTTATTCTGTCATCAGTCTCAGTTTATCATTGCATGTATCTGTAAGCAATTTATTTGTGAAAGAATACATTGAAATTGAATAAGGCTTAATTTATGGTGAGTAGCAGCGCCACTTCCAGACACAAAAGACGGTGCTTGTATTTTCTGTGCAGCTGGCAACATCAGTCTGCTAAACTCTGTGTTTATCTCTTCTGTGGGAATGTAGTTTCTGACTACAGCTAGTCCTTGACTTCTGACCGGAATTGAGCCCAAAATTTATGTTGCTAAGTGAAACATTTGTTACGTGAGTTTTGCCTCATTTTACGACCTTAATGCCACAGTTGTTAAGTGAATCATTGCAGTTGTTAAGTTGCTAATCACCGGTTGTAAAGTGAATCTGGCTTCCCCGTTGACTTTGCTTGTCAGAAGGTCACACAGATGATCACATGACCCCGGGGCACTGCAACTGTCATAAATGTGAACCAGTTGCCACGTACCCGAATTTTGATCAGTGACCAGGGAGATGCTGCAATGATCTTAAGTGTGAAAAATGTCATAAATCATTTTTTTTTCAATGCTGTTTAACTTTGAACGGTCACTAAACGAATTGTTGTAAGTCGAGGACTACCTGTATTAGAAGATTATTATTTTTATTTGGATCCCCTCCTAACATTGTCCTTTCCCTATGTCTACTTTTGAGTTCTGTACAAACAAAGATGGTATTATTTTGAAGGTGTAATGATTACACTGGTTTCATGCTTCATTGGTTGAGACAGTTTAGGGTTCAGATGAATTTCTGCTATATTACTTTCCTTCACCAAATATAAGGTTCTGAAATATTTCTTCTAAACATGTTTGAGGTCTTCAGCATTGAACTGGTGACATCTATCATGTTGGTCAGTACTCTTTGTTTAACCTCCTGCTGATATTGTTGGTGACAGAAGACATTTGGACTGAAAAAGGAATTTTTCATAGCCATATCTCTACCCAGTATATTCGCCAAACGAGTCACTTTTCTCTATATAAATATGGAGAACAATAAGATGAATGCATCATTCACATATTACTTAATCTTAGCTTTCATTGTTCCACAAGTGCAAATAACATTGGCAAGCAAATTATTGTAGCTACCTCAGCACATGAGTTTTCTCTAAACCAATTTTTCAAATGTTTCTATAAAACAATTCTAAAAGAATTATTTTCCTTCCACTTGTTATACATTGAGAACTGCATTCTAAAATCATCTTAAATTTTCATAAGAACTGTCCCATATTTCTATTTTCTTGCCTCTCTAGGCACAATCAAGGATTATCTCAGTAATAGGCTGAAGTCTATTGGAGCAAAATGTGTGGTATGTCAAAGTTCCAAGTAATACACCCATAGCAAACAGAATTCCCAGGCAAATAGATTCCTCAAAGAACAGTTTTATTGGATATATCATAATCATAAGTATATTTGTCAAGCATAGATAAGATAACAGGTAAAAATATAAACATAATTTGAATACATGAAAAGAGTTCCATTGGCATCCTTCAGTCTTGAAAGACTATGTTATCGTGCTCTGGAAAGAGGTCCTAAAACAGCTTCTAGTGTGACTAAAAAGGCCAATCTGAGAGTGGCAATCCCTTCTACACTGAGGGCAGATACATTCTGTCTCCTGCCCAGCTCCCTGATTTCGCTGGTTCCGGGACTGCCTCTTTGACTTAGCCTGCCGAACAAGTGTCTCTTCAAATTGCTGCATCTTTAGCCTCCAAGCTGAACGATCGGAGGTCAAGTTTTCCCAGTTGTTAATATTCATTTCCAGGGCCTTTAGGTCCCTCTTGCAGATATCCTTATATCGCAGCTGTGGTCTTCTTCTGAGGCGCTTTCCCTGCACTAATTCTCCATACAGGAGGTCTTTTGGAATCCGACCATCAGCCATTCTCACGACATGCCCAAGCCAGTGCAGACGTCATTGTTTCAATAGTATATACATGCTAGAAATTCCAGCACATTCCAAGACTGTGCTATTTGGAACTTTGTCCTGCCAGGTGATGCCAAGAATACATCGGAGACAGTGCATATGAAAGGTGTTCAACTTTCTCTCCTGCCATGTGTAAAGAGTCCAAGACTTGCTGCATTTTTGCCAATGTGCAAGACAGAGCATTTGTTGGTTGAGATTTGAAGTTGCCACTTGTTAAACCAATCTGACACATAGTCAAGATCTTTTTGAAGGGTAGTTGCATTGTCGGTGGTGTTGAATAGTTTAACATCATCAGCGAAGAGAACACAATTGCTTTTAATATGATCACAAAGGTCGTTTATGTAAAGTATGAAGCGTGTTGGACCTAAAACACTGCCTTATATTGGCACAGGCTGGTGAAAACCAATTCTGAATGTTCCCGCAGTTTTCACCTAATTAAAAGTAAAAGTTTTCTCCCTTCCCCAAACAATCACTCACATGATCCAATCAAGGTCTCATCTGGTTGCCTGGTAACTTCACTGTTCCTCTCTCTGACCACCTGTGGGAATGTCCTTGGTTCTCAGGAGAAAGTATTTTGTTTTGGCTACAAACCCCAACTATGTCTGTTTCCCCCCTCCCTATACCTCAGCTCTAGTGTGGTAATACTGAAGCCTCAAAATGACGTCAGTCAGATCAATCTCAGGGTTGACTTGTTGATTAATATCATGTTTTAATATCATAACCATCATCACGGTCACCTTATCACCTAGTCTGCAAATCAACCTGACATAGTAGGAAAAAAGAGTTGGAATACTCAGCATTGTGGAAGATCATGACAAACAATTAGACCTGTCTATCCATTTGCTCCTTGCCAACTGTCTGGTTTGTGGTGTCTCATCTTTTCACCTGCCATCCTCACCAGCCATCCCCACATCTGAACCACCACTTAGGAAGGGAACTCATAAAAAATAGTCTCCATAGAATCTGAGAATATATGACTCAGCATTAAATCATCCTTAAACCATCCCAAAAAGTTTAAGCCCTGCACCCCTCCCCCATTGGAAAACCTCCAACAAGAGGGAGACTTCAATTGTTGACTGCAGCAAACTCTTCCATTGCTTCAAAACTCATTACCAAAACTCATTATCTGGATGTCTCTTACATTCAGCCTAAATTTCATTTCTTTTAATATGAACTCAATCATCCGTATTGCAGTCAAGGATTCAGAGAGAATGCTTCCATCCTCTGTTGCACGTGGTAGGTTTTTCAATGTTCATACTATTATATCTTCTCTTAATCTTTTGTATACCTTTCTTCATTTGTAAATAGCAAAGACGCAGCTGCCACAATGGCAAAGGACAATATTAATATGCAGTGCTATCAGCGTTTATGCTTTGACAAGTATCCTACCACATGGATTACCAAAAACTTCTTCCCAGCTTCCCCCAAACACTGAGCCAGTGTTCCCTCTTCTAGGGCAATAAAGGGCAAGCAAGGGTTCAAGTGACATCCATATCGACCTTGAAAACCTCCTTCCATCCCCAAATGGACCACCTTTTAAATTTCTAGTATGATGATGATGATGGTTCGTCACACAGTCAACCAGATGTTCAGACTGGATTTGGCATTTTTGTCTAGCTATTGACAAATAGTCCTTAACACCCTGATGGTGTTACAGATATTATCGCAGGATATAAGCTGTTCCAAGTAAAGTTGCCTTTTGCAATTGACTGATGGTGAATTTGTCAATGCCAATGGTGTTGAAGTGGTGCTCCAGTTGTTTTGGGATTGCATCCAAGGGGCCTATCATTCTTGGTGCTACCTTTGCTAGTTTTTGCCACAGTTGTTCTATTTGCAGGTCTTTGCATTTTGTTTTCTTCTCCAGTTCTTTCTCTTCTAGTCTGCTGCCTGCAGATAACTACCACATACAGTATACAATCCAGACTTTTTTTTTTTGGTCTTTCTTATAGACAGTTGTTAAGTCTTAGGGTGTTATATGGCAGGTCCCTGCCTGTTTGAATTCTATAGTCCCAGAGCAATTTAGCTTTTTCATTTTCTATGATTTTCCCTGTTTTGTGGTCCCACCAGTTTTTGTTTGTAGACAAATGATATTTCTTGCAGATATTCCAATGTACCACTGTTGCTACTTTGTCATGCTGTTGCTTGTAGACAGTCTGTGCGATCTTTATTAGTATTAGTATTTGTATTAATATTATTAAAAATGTGAGCAGTAGGATTGCCAAAGTCTGCAGGTGTTCTTTTCTCTTGGAAGATCCATGGTCTGCCATGAGTCCATCACTTAGAGTGACATTAGACACAGTAAGTGGGTGATTATTTTTTGGCCATGAAAAGTAGAGGGGGGGTGGTGGTTTCATCATCGCCTCCCCCTCCAAATAGCAAAACAACTTCAGGCTCTGAAGGAGAAGCAATGGGGACAGAATAATCAACTGTAAACTTTCATTCCAAGACTACATTTGATCCAGCATAAGGCCCAGTGTCCTTAAATCATATGCTCTGCTCAGCTGTCCATAGTACCCTTTCTGGATGCCCTGAATTAATACCACCCTCATAAATCATGCTAGCTTTCTATGGAAGAGAATATATATTTCCTATTAACTAAGCAACAATCCATAGAAACTTAAGAGGCAACAAAAATATTGTTAAATCATGATCGCCATAAAGAAATGTTTACAATTAAATTCTGATTGATTATTGTCATATTGAAAGGCAACTAGCAACATATTTCTCCATGTATAGTTTAGTTTTTATTACATGTTTTGTTGCTTGGTCTTCTGGCTTAGGATGCAAAATAAAATGTGAAACTCAACAATGTGTGTCTGTTTTCAATTACCTATACTCAAGCTTCATCATAGGCATCCTTATACAATGAAAAATAATATTGGATTCCATTACATTTGTATAAAAACAGCATTTTGTTGGAGATGCAATAGGGTTAATAATTTTTTAAATCACATGTTTTTACAGTCTCTCCCATGTACCAACTTTTGGGAGAAAGTAGTGGAGTGCATAAATAGAATTGTGCAGCAACGAATGCTAGATTTTGAAGTTGGTTTTTATTCTTTTGAATTACATAGTACTTGGCATTTTACAACTGGACAATTTAAATGGATTCTCTGTGCCCTTATTGTGCCCAGAAGATGGACATTGCAGCATTGGAAAGATAAACATATGCCCCCTTTCACTCCATAGGTTGAGCTACAGGGGTGCTATTCAGCAGGTTCTGACAGGCTCTGGAGAACTGGTAGCAGAAATTTTGAGTAGTTTGGGGAACCGGCAAATACACCTCTGGCTGGCCCCAGAGTGGCGTGGGAATGGAGATTTTGCAAAATCCTCCCCCTGCCACGCCTACCAATCCACACCATACCCAACAAGCCACATCCACAGAACTGGGAGTAAAACAATTTGAAGTCCACCACTGGTTGAGCACCAGTTTGCATTCATCACTGTAATGGCATTGTAGAAGATCATTATTATTTTGAGGCATTCTGAGCTAGTCTGCTTCGGTGTTTTTACTCTCCTTACTTGAATAAAGGAAAGGGAGGGGATCTTCAGGTAGCATCAAAGGTGTGAAAATCTCAGACTTTTTCTTACTATCCTAGAGGTATGTGCTATTTATTTATTTTTATTTATTTATTTTATTTGGCTTATATGCCTCCCTATCTCCCAATGGACTCAGGGTGGCTCACAATAATAAAATACACAAGCCACAATACGAAGTTAAAATCTAAAATAAAATTTTAATAAAATTTAAAACCCTTAAAACCCCATCAGGCCAGGTCAGGAAACTTGAATAACCAAGTTTTTAATTCGCGGCAGAAGGTGCAAAGGTCAGGAGCCAACCAGAGCTCCAAGGGGAGTTGATTCCAGAAGGTGGGTACACCCAGAGAGAAGGCGCTACCCCTGGGGGTCGCCAGCCAACACTATCTAGCTGACAGCACCCTAAGCAGGCCCTCTGTATGGGCGCGAACCGGGTGATGCAATATCGTTGCTGGCTGCAGGTGGTTCGCCAAATATCCTGGGCCTAAGCCATGTAGGGCTTTATAGGTCATCACCAGCACCTTGAACCTCATCTGGAGGGCAACTGGTAACCAATGCAGGTTGCGCAGGAGGGGTGTAACATGGGAGTATCGGGACCCTCCCATCCCAACTCATGCGGCTGCATTTTGCACCAGCTGAAGCCTCCGAGTGGCCCTCAAGGGCAGCCCCAAGTAGACAGAGTTACAGTAGTCAATATGTGAGGTGACTAGCACGAGTAACAGTGCGTAGGGCATCTCGGTCCAAGTAGGGATGCAACTGGCACATCAGACCTATCTGGGCGAATACCCCCCTATTCAGGCAAGTTCAGGTCTTGGAGACTCCTGACCCTAGGAGGGCCATAAAATCATGGTGCCTGGTTTTGCTAAAAGCCTTGGAGTTGTTGTTGCACAGAATCAGCATTGGGTACTGTGGAAAGTGTCCACCCTTGATTGTCCCAAAGGTGCTTTTTTAAAGAGGCAACTGGACTTTCTGTTTTTTCTTTGAAGACATTTCACTTCTCATTCAAGAAGCTTCTTCAGCTTTGACTGGATGGCGAGGAATGGAAGGATTTATACTTCTTAAAGACAGCTGGTCATTTGCATTCTTTTAGCAAGTCCTTAAGGCCATCTGGAGGTTTATCTGTGTCATCAGGGTCAAGTGGTGCAAATGGGCATGGAGCCTTCTTGGAATTGTTGAAAGGACTGTGTTGTAGATTGGAGATAGGTGATGTGTTATCGTTCCCCCTCTATTGAGAGAGGGCTGTTCAGTTTTGACACAGATGGCCTCTTTGACCTCTCTTTCAAACCAGCGATCCTCTCTGTCCAAAATGTGGATTTTGCTGTCTTCAAAAGAGTGGCCTGTGTCTTTTAAATGCAGATGGACTGCTGAATCTAATCCTGATGTGTTTGTTCTCCTGTGATGTGCCATGCACTTGTGAAGTGGTTGTTTTGTTTTCTCCATATTAACTTTTTGGATGAGAAGTGAAATGTCTTCAAAGAAAAACCAGGAAGTCCAGTTGCCTCTTGAAGAAGCACCTTTGGGACAACCATGACCTGGATGACTGAAGATCTCCATAGACATGTGTTAGATCGGCGCAGGAAAGAAGAAGTGACCAGCAGGGTTCAAGTAACAAGTTTTAATAACAAGAACTGAACAGCCTGTGCGCTGCCGGAGCTCTCCTTATATACACTCCGGCAGACGCACCGCCCACTGACAGGGATTCAAAACTCCCGCCGAAAGGATCTTCAGCCAATCCCAGGCGGATGTCCTTATAAGGACATAACACTCCTCCCCCCTAGTTCTTAGTCAGTCGATCAGGGAAATAGTCACTAAGATAAACAGGACTTCTACGTGCCCGCGTAGACCTGCGCAGTTCAGAGTCAAGATGGACACTCTCCCGGACGGAGGGTGTCTGCTCTGCTCGGGGCTTCTTCCCCGGTGCCGGGCTGGATCTGGCCGTCGAGGACGCGGGCACTGTGTCCGAACCTCCGGCCGGGTCACGGACCTCCGCCTGCGGGCGATGCTGGTCTGCCTCGTTCCTGCACGGATCGTGGAGCCGCCGGTGTGGATCCCTGCTCTTGGCCGGTCCGGAACTCCTGAGCCACGGTAGGTCCCTGGGTCTCCCTCGGGTCCCCTCTGGGCTGGGGTCGCGCCGGTCTGGGTCAGGGTGCGAGTCCGGCGGTGGTGGTTGGGTTAAGCCCCCGGGTTCTCCGGTCGAGTCCGGCTTACTCCCGGGGCGGCAGGCGGTCGGGAATGGTGACTGGTCGGCTCTGTCGGGGTGGCATAGGCCTACCTTGCAGGGGTGGTGTAGGCCCTCTCTGCGCGGTTGGTCTGGCGGTGGTGCCGAATGTTCCCTCTGGCCGCTGGGCTGCTCGACATGGTCGGGTTGGTGTTGGCCTACCCTGCCGGGGTGGCGGAGGCCTTCCTTGCAGGATTGGTTTTCTGCGCGGCTGGCGGGTTGTTGTAGGGTCTCCTGGAATGTTGGCTGGAGGTCCCCAACTCTGGGCTGCCGGTTGCCCACTTCGCAGGGTTGACGTTGGCTTCCCCTGCTGGGTTGTCCCCGGTCTACTTGCCTTGCCGGATCTGGTATTAGGCTAGGTGCCGGGGTGTTTGTTCGTCCCTCGGGTCGCCGGTCTCCCTCGTCTGGGTGGTTTAGGCTTACTTCGGCGGGGTGGTTTAGGCCTACCTCGTCGGGGTGGTTTAGGCCTACTGTACCGGGGTGGTTTAGGCCTACCTCGTCGGGGTGGTTTAGGCCTACTGCGCCGGGGTGGTTTAGGCCTACTGCGCCGGGGTGGTTTAGGCCTACCTCGTCGGGGTGGTTTAGGCCTACTGCGCCGGGGTGGTTTAGGCCTACCTCGTCGGGGTGGTTTTCGCTCACTTCCCTCCACCTTTTGCGGAGCTGGTCGAGATGACGTCTCACGATCTGTCCATCGTCCAGCTCAACGCGGTAGGATTTGGGACCGGTTGTGCTGTGTACTGTAGCTTTAAGCCATTTCGGCGAGCCGTGGAAATTCAGAGCGAAAACGGCATCACCGACGGAAAACTGGCGAAGTTGGCGACTGGCGGATGCGGGCACCTCAGAGGAGTATTGCGGGTGCAGTCTGTCCAGGGGTGACCGGAGTCTCCTGCCCATTAAAAGTTCGGCGGGGCATTTTCGGGTGGCAGAGTGAGGCGTGATATGCTGGGTAAGCAAAAAAGTGTCAATGCGCTCCTGCCAGTCACCCGGGCCCATTTTGGCGAGCGACTCCTTCGTGAGCCGCACCATCCGTTCAGCCTGCCCATTTCCGGCCGGTCTGTAAGGGGCAGAGAGGGCATGGCGAATGCCCAAGCCAGCCAGGAAAGCTTCCATGGGCACGGACGTAAGTTGGGGCCCGTTGTCTGAGACCAAAACGTCAGGGAGTCCATGGGTCGCGAAAAGGCGCCGGAGGGCACGGATGGTAGCTTCCGTTGTGGTGGATGCCATGGGGACAACTTCCAACCACTTGGAGTAGGCATCAACCACGATGAGGAGGTGGTGCCCGTGAATGGGGCCAGCAAAGTCTATGTGAATGCGCGACCAGGGGGAGCTCGGAGTCTCCCAGGGCATCAGGTCAGATTGAGGCGGGGCGGCTCTGACTTCTTGGCACGGGCTACACCTGGCGACCCAATGTTCAATGTCTTTGTCCAGTGTCGGCCACCAGACGTAGCTCCGTGCCAGGGCTTTCATCCGGACAATGCCCGGGTGTCCTTTGTGCAGCGCAGTAAGAGTCCTTCGTTGAAGAGTGCTGGGAATCAGCACCCTATCTCCCCATAGTAAACAGCCGCGCATGGTGGACAGCTCCCCTTGCTTGCGGCTGAACGGGCTGAAGTCGTCGCTGTCAATTCGAGTCGGCCAGCCTCTCAGGACCCAGGAGTGGACTTGCCGGAGGATGGGGTCAGCTCGCGTGTGCGTCGCTACGTCGGCAGATGTCACGGGACAGTTGCTGTCGTTGTCAATATGCAGGAGCTCGAGCGTGGGGGCCGGGTCTTCCACGGATTCGGCTGATGGGCACCTGCTCAACGCGTCGGCGTTTGCGATGGCTTTACCAGGCTGGTGGACGAGGCTGTAGGAGTAGCCGGCGAGGAATATGGACCAGCGCGTCATCCGGGGGGACATGAATGCTGGGGTCTGCTTGTCCCCTGCTAGTAGGCCGAGGAGAGGCTTGTGATCGGTGACAATGGTGAATTGCCGTCCATACAGGTATTCGTGGAAGCGCTTCACCCCTGCAACAATAGCCAACGCCTCTTTGTCCAGTTGGCTGTAGTTGCGCTCAGCACTAGACATAGTCTTTGAGAAAAATGCGATGGGGGCTTCACGACTGGTAGGCAGTTCGTGGCTGAGCACAGCGCCAACTCCGTACGGGGAAGCGTCACAGGTCAGTCTGAGGGGCAGTGTCTCATTGTATTGAATGAGCACACTGTCAGAGGTCAGAAGTTGCTTAACGGCTCTGAATGCAGACTCTTCCTCACGTCCCCACCTCCAGGAAACCGCCTTCGCCAGCAAGCGATGGAGCGGCTCAGCAACAGTGGCTTTCTGCTGGAGGAAAATAGCGTAGAAGTTAAGCAATCCAAGGAAGCTCCGCTTTGTTTTTGGGGCTGGGAGCTTCATGGATAGCTTTAACTTTTGATTTGGTGGGGTGGATGCCAGAACTATCTATCAGATAGCCCAGGAACTCGACTTCCTGTACCCCAATGATGCACTTGTCCCTCCGGACTCTCAAGCCCTTCTCCCTGAAACGCTGGAGAACTAGCCTCAGCCGGTCCAGGAGTTGAGCCTTTGAGTCCCCAGAGATCAGTACATCATCGAAATAAGGCACCACCCCTGGAACGCCTTGGAGAAGGCGTTCCATCATGGATTGGAAAATGCCTGGGGCTGCACTGACTCCAAACTGGAGACGGTTGCACTTAAACGCGCCTCTATGGGTGACAATAGTCTGTGCCTCCGCCGTTTCCTGATCTACTGGCAGTTGCTGGTAAGCCTGGGCCAGGTCCAGTTTTGCAAAAATTTTGCCCTTGCCGAGTGAGTGCAGCAAATGTTGCACTACTGGCACGGGGTATGCGCTCTGCGGCAACGCCTTATTGATGGTCACTTTGTAGTCGGCGCAGATGCGCACAGATCCATCCTGCTTCATGGGAGTCACAATGGGAGTTTCCCATGAAGCATGATCGATGGGTTCCAGGATACCTTGGGCAATCAGCTTATCTAGCTGAGCGTCTACTTTAGCCCGCAAGGCAAATGGAACCCGGCGGGGCTTGAGCCGAATTGGGGTTACCCCCTTGTCCAGATTAAAGGAGATGGGTTTCCCTGAAAAGGTCCCTAATTTACCATCGAAGACTTCTTGGAACTCTCCGATGAGTGAGTCGAGTTCGCCTGAGCTAATCTGGTGGATGCCTCCAATAGAAAGCCCCAGCGGCTGGAACCACTCCACGCCCAGCAGGGTCGGGCGGCTATGCTCCACGACGGTTATGGGAAGCTGGCCCTGGAACTGCTTGAAGGCGATCCGGAGGTTGGTTCTCCCGATGACGCCGATGGGGTTGCCGCCGAAATCCACCAGCTTGGAGTGCAGAGGTTCAAGTTGGCGCTTGGAGAGATTCGGTTTCAGTCTCTTGACCTGGTGCCAGTCGATGATCGAATAGACGGAGCCTGAGTCGACTTCCATCGTGCACGGCAAGCCTTCTGCCAACAGTGTCACGTGGAATTTTGTGGCACTGTTGGTGCTGGTGAGGGCGATCGTTGTCTGGTTCACAGCGCCGCCATGATAACTGTTGCGGTCGTCGCGATTTTGCTGGATTGAGGACCGTTTGGATGACCTCTGGGAGTCGCGACGACTTTCTGGATTCTGGGGCTTGATCGATTCAGGAACCGGATCAGAGGCTCTGCATGCCTCCGCGATGTGCCCCCTCTTAAGACAGCGTCTGCAGGTGGCATCCCGCCAGCGACAGGATTGGCGGGGATGGTGTCCCTTGCAACTGCCGCACTGAGCGGCGCGGCGGCCATCTTTTTGAATTTCCCGCCTAGGTGGGCGGGAAACTTTCAAAACGGTCGACTCTCCCTCTGAATCGGTTGGTGTGGCAGAGTCCTCGGACGATTCAGATGACGGTTTGCGGATCTTATGGATCCCTCGGGACTGGAGCATGGCAGCAGCGGCGGTCTCGGATGTTTCAGCAGCCGTAGCCTCCTCAAGAACGTCCTTCAGGGACAGTCTTTTTCTGCTCAGGAACTTCTTTTGGAGGTTGGCATCTCTCATCCCGAAGACGATCCCGTCGCGTAAGGCATTGTCAACGTTCTCAAATTCGCAGTTCGCAGCGATTTGACGCAATGCCGCCACAAAGTCTTTAAGCGATTCGCTTTCCTTCTGATTACGTTGGCGGAAGGTAAAGCGGTTCGATATGGGGGTGCCCGTTGGTGCATAGTGGTCTTGCAGGGCAGTCTGCAGATCCACCCAGGACATAACTTCAATGTCCCTGGGTGCGACGAGGTTGACGGCGAGTTCCAGAACGTCGGAGCCGCAGTGAGCGAGGAAGAGAGCCCTCTTCCTCTCGTCGTCTAGGTTGTTGTAGCCGTTTCCCCGGAGGAATTGGCGGAAACGTATCATATACGAACTCCACTTCTCCCGGCTGGGGTTGAAGGGAGTCAGCGAGGCGAACGGCGCTTGCGGCGTTGCCATTTCTCAGACCGCGTCGAGTGACTTCAGCTCGTTATGGCGATCGTGCCACGCGGAGGTTCTTCTCTAGACCTTCGTCGCCAGTGTTAGATCGGTGCAGGAAAGAAGAAGTGACCAGCAGGGTTCAAGTAACAAGTTTTAATAACAAGAACTGAACAGCCTGTGCGCTGCCGGAGCTCTCCTTATATACACTCCGGCAGACGCACCGCCCACTGACAGGGATTCAAAACTCCCGCCGAAAGGATCTTCAGCCAATCCCAGGCGGATGTCCTTATAAGGACATAACAACATGTCCACCCTTGGGGCATCTCTTTTGTTATTAAAGAGCTTCTGACAGCTTGTAAGAGATTTGGGTATCATCTTGCTTAGTATGTATGGTTTTTTTTTTTAATGCTATGCTTTTAACTCTGCTTGAGCTAATGTAAAGTTTAAAATCCTTTTATTTACTGATGTACTTATTGTAATTGAATCCAAGAGAACCAATTGCCTGGGTAGCTGATCATTACCTTGATACTTGGCAAAACAGCATCTAGGACCGTGGTGGGTTGCTCCCGGTTCGGTCCGGTTCTTGCGAATCGGTAGTAAAAGTGGCGGGAGGCTCCGCCCACCCACCCAGATGACATCATCATGGATGATCTGCGAACGCACAGAAGCTTTTGCTCATGCACAGAAGCGTGCCCACTCCAGTTTCAAACCAGTAGTAAAGGTAAGTAGAACCCACCCCTGATCTAGGAGCAAGTTGCTTACAGATGTAGACTTTATCTGGACAAATGTGATGAAATATGAGACTCATTTTTTTACAAAATACAGAAGGTTAAAAAATATGATAGTTATATAAATGTATTAGAAACATGATGTACCTGAATAATTGTATTCAACAACTATATATAGCATTGTAACTATTTACTGCTAAACAGATATGCCTTTTTTCTTTCCTTTTTGTACTTTTACACTTTTTTAAAAAAACATTCCTATGTGTCTTTTTCTTTGACAACATGTGTATTTTTAATTTTGTCTTTTGTTTGTTCCTTTTTTTGTCATCATTTTAAAAAAAAAATTTTTAAAAAAAGAAGCTTCATCAAAGCTTCTAACAAAAAAATGCTTTGAAATTAAGAGCTTGTGCCAAAGTCTAACTTTACATATATTCTCTGGCACAAATCAGTGCAATTTAATTATTTTCATTGAATCAAGTTTTGGAGGGAGCTGAAAACAAGGAAGTCTAGATCCCATCCATAAAGATAGTTCTTTATGTGTGTGTGTGTATGTGTGTATGTATATATCAGGGGTGGGTTCTAAATTTTTTTACTACCAGTTCTGTGGTAGCTTATTTTGTGGGCATGGCTTCATGGTCATGTGACAATTCTTTAGGATTTAGCAGAGGTACTGGTCTACCAGGCTTTTAACTGCTTGCAGAGCTGTACCTGTCTACCCATTTATTTTTGCAGGCACTGGTCTACCCATTTATTTTTACAGGCACTGGTTTACTCATGTATATTTACAGGCACTGGTCTACCCATTTATTTTTGCAGGTGCTGGTCTACTCATTTGTTTTTGGAGGCACCGGTCTACCACCAAACTGCCTTTTACCACTGATCAGCTGTAGGGCGGCCCTTTGAAGCCCGGCGGCAAGAGTTTAAACAGTTTTTCCTTATAGCCCATCAGCTGGGACTCAGGAGGCAGCAATAGATTTGGGGTGGGGCCAAACAAAAGGTAAGAATAATGAGGGATGGGTGTGGGGTGTGGGGGGCGGGGGGCAGAACCAGTTCGGTGACATCGTCACTGCTACCGGGTCGGTGGAACCGGGAGGAATTGGGAGGAACCCATCATTGGTATATATATAATGCATTAAACTGTTTTGAAAATATGGAATGTTTGCCACTTAACAGTCAGCTCCAAATGCAGCAACCTACAAGCCTGAGTAACAAATAATTGGAATGTGCAGATTCATGCATCTATGTTTGCTCAGACTATATGTCATGTTGACTTAGTGTAGCTGATGTTATCTTTGACATCATTTCATCTATTGTTCACACTGCAAAACTATTTACAAAAATATCCATCATTCAGCAGTGCAAAAATTTAAAAAGATGAATCTTCCATGTGGCTTACAACCATATTCGTTAACATCCTCTTTCTGTTTTTCCTGGTTGCTAATGCAAACAAAAATTATAGTTGTATGACAAAATAATCAACTTTTTCCAGAAGAAAACAGTTTTTCAGCCATTTTGGTGATAAGAAGGGGGTCATAAATCTCCATCTCCACTCCCTGTACAATGGACATATATATGTATAAAGTATTTATTTATTTGTCTGTCTGTCTGTCTGTCTATCTATCTATCTATCTATCTATCTATCTATCATCTATCTATCTATCTATCTATTTAAATTTTTATACTGCTCTTCTCCCAGGGGACTCAAGGGACTTATTGCACAGCCAGCAATAAAACACACCTATACACAAAATTTAAAAACAATTTAAAAACATATTAAATAATTTGGCCCCAATATCATTAAAAATAAAACAACCATTAAAATTCATGTTTAGGCCAGCCCAACTTGTTGAAATAGTAATGTCTTGAGAAATCAAATTTTCTATTTGATTTTGTCCATAGAGCCAGTGTTTTTTCAGTATCTTCTTATAAGGCCAGTGTAGAAATCTAGATTTATTTATTTGCTAGATTTATATCCAACCTATTCTCCAGAAGCTCTGTGGGTTACACTGGATTCTTTCTTCTTTATGTCCACAAAATTCCCCTGTAAGGTAAGGCATGCGCTGGCTGAGGAATTCTGGGAGTTGAAGTCCACAAGTCATAAAGTTGCCAAGGTTGGAGACCTCTGGTTTAAACCACAGTAGTTTCAATTCCATGCAGAGTGGATTATCGTAGTCTGTGGCAATGGGGCTGCAAGGCCTTATCCCAAAGGGTTGATTAAACTAAATAAAAATTCCCATCTCACAACTTTTATCTTGGAGACCTGTTTCTTCACAAGCAGAACCACCGAGAACCTTTTTTTTTTGTAGCCGACACTATGCCAAGGTGAGAAATTTGTCTTGCAGAGAAGTCTGACATTTGTTTTGCTCAATCCTTCCTTCATACCCTATACCTGTGTTGGCGAACCTATGGCACGGGTGCCACAGGTGGCACGTGGAGCCATATCTGTGGGCACGCAAGCGTTGCCCTAGCTCAGCTCCAGGAGTGCATGTGTGTGCTGGCCAGCTGATTTTTGGGCCTTCCGGAAGTCAGAAAACAGGCTGTTGCCGGCCTCTGGAGAGCCTCCAGGGGATGCGGAAGGCTGTTTTTGCCTGGGGAGGGTGAAAAAAATGGGCCTTCTGGTCCCAAGGAAGTTTGGAAATGGGCGATTTCTGGCCTCTGGAGGGCCTCCAGGGGGTTGAGGAAGGCTGTTTTTGCCCTCCCCAAGAAAGCCTCTGGAGCCTGGGGAGGGCGAAATATGGCCCACCATGCCAAAAGGGGGAGCGAGTGGGGTGGGGCACATTGAATTATGGGTGTGGACACACACATGTGTGACCCCCCCCTCCACCCATTTTTGGCACACGACGGCAAAAAGATTAGCCATCACTGCCCTATACAATACCAGGGGAGGATTTCATAGTTTCATGAGTTTTGGGTTGCTATCACATACTGATAAGACTTCATCCTAAATTAATGGTTGACTTCTCTTAGTGGTTTCATGTAGAAGTTGAATACCAAAGGGGAGAAAATTGAGTCTTATAGACCTCACATGGAACAACCATAAACTCTGGTGCTTCCAAATAACACCTCAAGATGTTAACTCTGACATCATCCAAATGCTGTCCAGCTGTGTGATTGCATCACCATTTTGGAAATGTGCTTTGTCCTATCTGTTCCTCCTTAGGAACTTGTGGTTCAACCTGAATAGGATCACTAGAAAGGATCTGTAAAGACAATATGTATAAGGGATCAGCACATTTTGCTAATCTTCTGACAGTAAATGCTCAACTCCATGCAGTTGCCCTGACTCTACCCCGAATTAAGGGATTAGAGAGTTGTAAAAAGGGAGTTTTCACCATATGTACTGTACCTGCAGTAGGCATGTATCTGTGATCAATTGTACTTTCACTTTCAACATCATCATTCCAGGAATCTCTTTAATCATTTCAGTCCTGTAATTCCTTAGTAAACCATGGAGTGACTCAGGATCTGAGAGGGAGGGAGAGGAAGGGAGGAAGGGAGGGAGATACAGGGGGAGAGGGAGGAGAGGGGAAGGGGAGAGGGAGGGAAAGAGAGGAGAAAGAGAGAGAGACATCTAAAACTCTACCATCTCTATATTCCATAAAACAATCGGCACATGGTGCACCATCCCCAAACACTCATAAAATCAGCTGAATCTATTAAGCATTTGGAGTAAATAATCCTAATTGGTCCTCTAAGAAATCAGGATGCCAAGAATATGGAGCTTGACCAGAAAGCAATTTGACCATAGCAAAAATTAATGACACAGATTTTGCTCTAGAGTGAACGCTAGGTCTAACACGTTCACATATGGATAAGGACTGAAATAATTTAGGACAAGCATATGGTTGCCATAGGTGCAATTATATTCTGAGCTTTTCTGGACCTCACCCCAAGGTATAGAAGTTGAAATATTTCCAGTCCTTTAAATACAGATTGTGGAGGGGTCTTAGTCCTTAAAGATCCATATACATAAACATTGTCCTCTCTAAAATAAGGGATGTGTCAATTATACACTTGTATAACAATATCACTGGATTACATGTGTATCAAAACTTCAGTTTTCTATGGCAATACTACACTAGTAAGAATATAACTCTAGGACTGAGTAATCCAGTTGCTCATGAAACAAGAGAGAGAAAGAGAGAATGAGACAGAGAAGAAGAAGAAGAAGAAGAAGAAGAAGAAGAAGAAGAAGAAGAAGAAGAAGAAGAAGAAGAAGAAGAAGAAGAAGAAGAAGAAGAGAAGGAGGAGGAGGAGGAGGAGGAGGAGGAGGAGGAGGAGGAGGAGGAGGAGAATTATGATGATGATGATGATGATGGAAATTACCATATATGGGATTATATGTGAAATCAAAAAAATGGCTAATAAGAGACATGCATCCTCCCGTTACTCGCTTCCTCCTGTGTTAGAGGGCAAAGGACAGTTTTAACATGAGATTTTGGCTTCGTCATCCTCCATCTCCCTGGGTTAATAATCACACAGGCCAACAGGATCTGTACAAGGTTCTCCTGTAATATCAACCCCAGATCAAACAGAAACGTTGGACTTGAAACTGTCAGGATGAAATCATCAGCATATCAGAATGGTGAGGTCGGGTGTCTTGAAGGTTTTGGAATCTTTACGTCAGAGTCCTCCCTGCCAAAGTAGACTGAAACCAATTAGACACACCCAACCCCCCCGCCCCCACCAATAAGTATGTTTTATTGCAGAAAAGCTAAGAAGCCATTATAATTCCAACACTTGCTGTGTCTCAAGTGCAAGTCTTATTATGGAGAAAATCCATGTTCACATATTTGGGCCACTTTGTCCCACATCAGCAATGCAACAAATTCTTTTGGGTGGGAAGCTTCTGTATCCATCTGTCTCTTGTTTTGGTAACGGACAGCTCTGATAGCAAGTTGTTTTTTCCTCTTGACTGTGGGGGAATTGACTCTTGTGCTCAGGGACTTTCCAAAGCAGCAGAACATTTTACGTATCCAACAACAAAATAAACACTTAAGTGTTTGGCTTTACAGATATGGTATTCTTGTCATCAGGACAGAATTAATGAGTGTAATCATCATCAATTTCTGTAGATGTGTACCTCAGATACATTAAACAGACTATAAAATCTTCTCTGAAATAAGTACAGATCTGGTTTTGGTCCCTACCATTAGCAACCAAGCCTTCCTTTACATTAAATAAGTGAAAGGAAGACAGCCATTCATTGCCATGCTTTGTTAAGGGCTCATGTGGAAAGGCAGGAGGAAATTTAATTAAATTAATTTCAATCCCATTTCAATCCCCAAAAGGTAACGGTTTCCCCTGACAATCATGTTCGAATCTAGAGAGCAGTGCTCATCTCTGATTCACAGCCAAAGAGCAAGCGTTGTCCCAAGACGCTTCTGTGGTCATATGGCCAGCATGACTATATGCCGAAGGCACATAGAATGCGGTTACCTTCCCCACAAAGTGGTACTTATTTATCTACTTGCAGTTACATGCTTTTGAACTCTAGGTTGGGAAGAACTAGGGCAAGAATGGGAGCTCACCTTGTCATGTGGTACTAAGGTTTTACATTGCCAATCTTCCAATCATCAAGCCCAGCAGTCTTAACCATGTAGGAGCCCCTGTTAGCTCCTATTTTTCCTATAATGTATTGTTATTACTATTGCCCCTGCAACAGGAGTTTACAGAGATGTGCATGCCACACTATATAGCTAGATGATATAGAAGATTAGAGAGAGAGAGAGAGAGAGAGAGAGAGAGAGAGAGATGGATGAGAGAGAGAGAGAGAATATGAATAGAAAATATTTTCTAAAAATGTATGGAAAATTACATGAAAATTGATGAGAAGCCAAAAATATAAGTTGCCTCCAGGCAAAATAGGTGGCATACAAGTTGAATGAATGAATGAATGAATGAATGATGAATGAATGAATGAATGAATGAATGAATGAATGAATAAATAATCTTTGCAAATTTTGGATAAATGAGGGTGACTGAACCTTAACATTTCTTAGAGCTCAGCTAAACTCCTCTTGTTCTGCAAAGAATTGATTCGGAAGCAGAACTGGTGGAAAGCATGCTCTGCACTCTGCAGTTAAAAACACCCTTACTTCTAAT
Organism: Masticophis lateralis; assembly: GCA_030761175.1. NCBI lineage: Eukaryota > Metazoa > Chordata > Lepidosauria > Squamata > Colubridae > Masticophis > Masticophis lateralis. The sequence goes on along the minus strand of JAUDYJ010000003.1, from coordinate 18,714,418 downwards.
TGTTAGAACATGGCAAAAAAAGGGGGAACAGTCTGGTTCCAGCCACAGCAGTAGTGCCAGAAGCTCACTTAGAATTCATGTGGAAGGGACCCCAGCAATCCAATTTTGTACAATGTGTAAGGAAACTTCATTAGAAAGAAACACATCTTTTGAAGCATGCAGTAGGATACCTCAGGCTTCAGTCTCGGGCCCAGTTCACATCTTCATAAATGAGGGGATAGAAGGGGAACTTATCAAGTTTGCAGATGACACCAAGCTGGAGGTGGGGGGATAGGCAACACTTTAGAAGATAGACTCAAGATCCAGAAGGATCTTGACAGACTTCAACATTGGGTCCTATTGAACAAGATGCAGTGTTGAGAAAAGTAAGGTTAGGCAGAAAAAATAAATGCATAGGTATAAAATAGGTGGTACCTGTCCCAACAGTAGTAACTGTGGGAAGGGTCTAAGTGTCCTGGTGGACAATCCTGGAGTACATCAACAGAGGTATAGCGTCAAGACAACAAGACAGTGCTTTACGTATTTGCAATAGTGCCTTTGATTCAGTTCGATTCAAAAAAGATGTTAAGACCCTGGAAAAAGTGTGCTGAGAAGAGTAATAAAGATGACTGGAAACCTAATCGTAGGACACACAACTGAGAGAATTTAAGTATGTCTAGCCTATTAAAGGGGGGACATGATAGCTGTCTACCAGTAGTTGAAGCAGAGGTGGTATTCAACCAGTTTGCCTAAACCGGTGCAAACCGGTGGGACCAGCTCACACCAGTTTAGGCGAATCGGTAGGGGCAATCATCGGTGGGCCATCCTGCACACCCACCCACCCTAGCTCCAAATGTGCTATTTAGGCACATTTTCAAGGCCAGGCGCACACACAGAAGGTGCACAACTGAGCAAAGTGCATGTGCAAAAGGCTGGGCACATGCATGGACAGCACACACGCACGAAGCAAGAGTGCACGTGTGGCAAACCGGTGGTAAAGGTAAGTGAAACCCACCCCTGACTTGAAGGGCTGTCACAGGGAAGAGGGGATTGACTTAATCTATAGGGTACCATCGGGCAGGACAAGAAGAAATGGATGGAAGCTTGTTAAAGAGAGATCCAACCTAGAAGTCAGGAGAAATTGTCTGACAGTGAGAACCATTAATCAATGGAATTACTTGCCTCCAGAGGTTGTGGATGTTCCATCACTGGAGGTTTTCAAAAATAGACTGGACCATTTGACTGGGATTTTGTAACGTCTCCTGCCAGGGATGAAATCCAGCAGGTTCTGGAGAACCGATAGTGGAAATTTTGAGCAGTTCAGAGAAGCGGTGGCGGAAATTTTGAGTAGTTCAGAGAACTGGCAAATACCACCTATGGCTGGCCCCAAGGTAGGTGGGAATGGAGATTTTGCAATATCCTTCCCCCAGGAGTGGGGAGGTAATGGGGATTTTGCAGTATCCTTCCCCTGGAATGGGATGGGAATGGAGATTTTGCAGTATCCTTCCCCTGCCATGCCCTCCCTGCCATGCCCACCCAGCCACACCATGCCCACCAAGCCATGCCCACAGAACCGGTAGTAAAAAAATTTGGATTTCACCACTGTCTCCTGCCTTGAGCAAGATGTTGGACTAGAAGACTGCTGAGGTCCCTTCCAACCCTATGATTCTCTGATTTTATAAACCAACCATGAGAGATGGCTGTCCAGTCTGTTTCTGAAACATTCCAAAGATGGAAAACCCACAACTTTTGTAGATTGACTATTTTGTAGGTAGCCACTATTCTACAGATCTTAGTACCAGAAAGTTCTTCCTTAGACTGTCATGAAATTTAGGTAGTTGCAACAAATACTTCTTTTCATTCCATCCAGTTAAAAACGATTTTCTCAATATTAAAGGTAAAGATTCTCCTCACACATATGTGCTAGTTGTTCCCAACTCTAGGGGTCAGTGCTCATCTTCGTTTCCAAACTGAAAAGCCAGCGTTGTCTGAAGACGTCTCCGTGGTCATGTAGCCGGCATGACTAAACGCCAAAGGTGCACGGAATGCTGTTACCTTCCCATCAAAAGTGGTCCCTATTTTTCTACTTGTATTTTTAAAATGCTTTCCAACTGCTAGGTTGTCAGAAGCTGAGACAAGTAACGGGAGCTCACCTCGTTACGTGGCACTAGGGATTTGAACTGCTGAACTGCCGATCTTTCTATCCACAAGCTTAGCCACTGATCCACTGCCTCCCTTGTTTCTCAATAGTGCCAAATTGGACAGGTTAACATTGGAACTTAAAGATAAAGAGGAATCTAAGTATTACACAACATATTGTACAAATGGTTTGATAGATTGAATAGATATGGTAAGTAACAGTACTTTCGGATTGTACGGGATTATAGATAAAAACATATAGAATGATAAAGGTATAGAGTGTTATGGTACAACTATGAAAATAATGGTTATAACTATGACATACAACATTATGTATTTAAAAGAAATTATTTTGTATGACTACGAGAATAATGGTTATACTCAGGGTGTATAACACTATTTGTACTTAAAAAGGACTTTATACATGCCAGTACACTGGTGTTGCAAAACTGGAAATATGATGTATAATAAGGGAAAATATAATATAATAAACATTTTTTTTAAAAAAAAGAACTATTTTCTCTAACCCTGGTTGCGAAATACATCTAGGGGACAGGGATGATGGATGGGTTGATTGACAGGTAGGCAGGCAAATAGACAAATATAGATAGTGACAGAAGAAAGAGAGAAAGAGGGGGTGTAATTGCGAGCATGTGCACTCAGACTAACCTACTTTATCTGAAATTACCGTACTGAGATTAATTAGAGAGAGTCTCTCTTTTAGGTTGTCTTGACCTCTGAGTGAAAAGGTGGGATAGAAATTGCATAAATAAATAAATTGTCCTAACTCATAGTAAGCCATTTTATGGATCTGCTGCTTGGAAAGAAGGTATATTTTATTTTTCTTTTCTTTAAAAATAAATGATGCTAAACCGGCAGGTGCTATACCTGTCTAATAAATGAAAGCCATGCAGAAGGATGCTAGATTCTGCACCTGAAAACCAGAGATAGCTCAGCATCGTGTATCCTCATTTCTGCTACATTCACACATGCATTCCTTCATATCTAGACTATCTGTCAGTGTAAAGGTTCCTTGAGCAGCTCAACACAGTATGAGATGTGTAGAATGCTAAAGCAACCGTATGCCATTTAAATAGAAAAGAGACGACTCTTGTGAATTCTACCTTTTGCAAGAAGAAAATCTTGCATTTAATCAGGGCTTTGGGATCTACTGATCCTAGAATGTTAAACAAAAGCTATCAGTAGGTCACCAAAGTGTTGCAGTCATTGGGGTAATCCATTCTGTATAATAATAATAATAATAATAATAATAATAATAATAATAATAATAATAATAATAATAATAATAATAATAATAATAATAATAATAAGTGGCTTAGCAGGCTAATGCAGACTTATGCATTGTGATTAACACCAGCTGTCTGCAATTACTGTAAGTTCAAATCTCACCAGGCTCAAGGTTGACTCAGCCTTACATCCTTTCTAAGGTAGATAAATTGAGGACCCAGTTTGTGGGGGCAATAAGCTGACTTTGTATAAATATACAAAAGTATGAAGGCTATTGCTTAACGCATTGTAAGCCGCCCTGAGTCTCCGGAGAAGGCCGGCATATAAATCAAATTAAAATAAATAAATACATAAAATACTACTACTACTACTAATAATAATAATAATAACAACAACAACAACTTTGTATGTGTATACCCACAGTATACCCATACAATGAAATTCACTTAACACCCAAAGTCCAGGTCCAACACACATAACAATCCTCAACACACTCCCACCCACCACAATTCCCCACCACTAAACCAGCCAAACATCCATACAACAGACCACGTAATGCTGTCCAACAGCTCACTGATGGTGGCCCTTTAGTTCATTGTTGTGTGCAATTATAGCTCCGGGATCAAAACTATTCAGAAAATGTCCGGTCCGAGTTTTAATTGTTCTGTATCTTCTGCCAGAAGGCAACAGTCCAAAAAGATTGTAAGCAGGATGGGAAGAGTCTCTGAGAATGTTATGCAACTTCCTCAAACAGCGAGATTCAAAGATGTTGTCCAGGGCTGGTAGCTGGAGCCCAATGATATTCTGGGCAGTTTTAATGATTCTCTGTAGAGCCTTTTTGTCCACTACAGGGCTGCTCCCATACCATGCAAGAATGTCGTATGTCAGGACACTCTCAATGGTGCTGCAATAGTAGGACAGAAGTAGATGTTGAGATAGATTTTTCTTCCTGAGCATTTTCAGGAAGTACAGCTTCTTCTGTGCCTTCTTCACAAGCATGTTAACATTCATTGACCATGAGAGGTCCTTCGAAATATAAATGTCCAGAAATTTAAAACTACCAACCTTCTCCACCTCTTCACCATTTATGTACAATGGTAAATGTATATCTCTCTTCCTCTGAAGTCAATTATAAGTTCTTTAGTTTTTTTTGGTGTTAAGTGTAAGATTATTTTCTTTACACCACAATGTCAGCCCTTGTACTTCCTTTCTGTAAACAGATGCATTGTTCTTATTAATGAACCCCACCAGTGTTGTGTCATCCACAAATTTAATAATTGCATTGGTATTATACAATGGGGTACAGTCATGTGTGTACAAGGAATAAAGGAAGTAGGGGCATGTACCAATAGTAGGTAAGCTAGCTGAGCTGAGTGGGAATTTTAGTTTATGAACGGTCTACTTAAGACTCAGGGGCTGGATCCAGCCCACAGGGTGCTTATATTCGGCATATATGGCCACCCTAGAAACAGCAAAAGACTGGCTCATAGTGCCTCTGCCAGCAAAAATGGAGCTTGGGAGGGCCGTTTCGAGCTCTGTTTTCAGCTGCAACGGCATCCTGCAATCCTCTGCAGTGAAAACTGAGTTTGAGAGGACCTCACACAGCCCTCTCAAGCTCCGTTTTTTCTGGCAGAGCACTCAGGTCACCATAGGCGCCCCTGACATGAGTGACATTGACCTGGCCACGCCCCCCAGTCCCGCCAAGGTCAAACACAACCTTGATGCAGCCTTCAATGAAATTGAGTTTGACACCCCTGGTTTAGTGTGATTTGTCAGCATTGACCGGTCTAGCCTGATCCCTGTTGAATTTTGAAATTTTTTAGTGTTGTAGGGTTGTTGTATTTTAAGTATTTAATTGTTTTTAACTTTCAGCCAAAGTTTATATGGGTTTTATAATTTTTTAACTTTTGTGTACTGTTTTTTATTCAGCTGTTCACCGCCCTGAGTCCGCAAGGAGAAGGGCGGTATATAAATCAAATAAATAAATAAATAAATAAATAAATAAATAAATAAATAAATAAATAAATAAATAAATAAATAAATAAATAAATAAATAAATAAATTCCCCAACATTTTCTGGTGGTGCCCCAGTGTGGGGAGGGACGGGAAGGGAGGATGATTTTATGCGAGGAGCAGGTGCGCGCACATGCACACACATAAACCTTCATTTGTGTGAGCAGCGGGCGTGAGTGGAGCTGCGTGTCCCAGTGCCTACTGCTCGTGAAAGTTGAGCTGTGTACACGTGTGCACACTGGCCCACCACTCACATGGTCCAGTTGCAAATAGGCCACAGCCCGGAAGTGAGCCACGGCCCACAGGTTGGGGACCCATGTAATATGTAACCCAGCAACCCTAATGGTCTGGTGATCAAAAGGTAACTATTTTGTGATTTCAGTCTAGAGAGATGGAAAAACTTTTAAAAGCTTTACAACATCCACTGGACGATCTTACACGTTCGTTTCCACCATACCTACTCTGTTGACTATCCCAATTCCCTGGCAAATGCGACCAAAGATAGTGTGCTTGCCATCAAGCCACTGGGTTGCTGCTAGTGTAATAAAGAACTGGCTTCCATTTGTATCTGGACCCGCATTTGCCATAGCACAGGATTCCTGCATCCTGTAAATTTCAGTTCTGGGTGGAGTTCATCTTCAAACTGCTTGCCATAGAGAGATGCTCCTCCTCTTCCAGTTCCTGTTGGATCACCTCCCTGGATCATGAAATCTTTGATTATCCTATGAAACTTTGTGTCATTGTAATAGACTCATGTGGAGAGCTCAGAAAAATTTTTACAAGTTTTGGGTGCATGCTTCCAGTACATCTCCAAAACCATGAGCCCCATAGTGGTTTCCCATTGAAACTGTTGTGACCCAGGCTCAAGTAAGTAGTAGGAAAATCAGTCAGTGAAAAAACAAACAAACTTTATTCAAACAGCTGAGAATTACTTCATTCCCAGCGTCTTTCAACTAAATTAAAGCAAATTCCTCCCAACACAAATTCCTCAGTCCTATAGCAAACCTTGTCCAATTAGGCAAACTGCCAAAGGCCTTTCTTGGCAAACGTTTAGAAATCACAGATACAAACATAAATACAAGACACAGACAAAGACAAAGACAAAGAAGAAGATGAAGCTACCAACGTTGTTTTCCGGCAAAGTCCAAATACCGTTGCTGGTTTGTTTTAAGCCTTATAGGAAGGGCCAATCATCTCTTGGCCCTACTCCCGAGTTGTCTGCTTTGCTTGAGCTGCTCTTGCCCCCTGGCAGCTCTTCTCATGCATGCATTAGGAATAGGCTCCTTCCGTTCCTCTGCTTCACTCCTATCAGACTCTGGAGGCTCTGGAGTCTGCACCTCACTCCCCAATGATGGCCCCATCTCTACCTCTGATGCAGAGAACTCATCCGGGACTTCCCCAGCCTCCAGGACTGGCCCATGTTCTTCCTCAGCCTCATCGCTGTCTGACTCCACTGCTGCTCCGCAGACTGCTGGCGGACCACAACAGAAACAGTTGGCGGCATGGCACTGCAGCCATGCTTCCTTTGTCTGACACTTTAGGCACCTGACGCATATTTATGATGGTTGCAACGTCCCAGGGTCATGTGATCACCTTTTCTGACCTTCTGACAAGTGAAGTCAATGGGAAAACCAGATTCACTTAACAACCAAGTTACTAACTTAACAACTTCAGGAATTCACTTAAGAACTGTGGCAAGAAAGGTTGCTTAACAACCGTCTCACTTAGCAACAGAAATGTTGGGCTTAACTGTGATCGTAAGTTGAAGATTACCTACATAACGCTGTGTTTACGGACCGTTTGAAGATACAACATCACTGGAAAAAGTGACTTACCACTAATCCTCACCCTTACAACCGTCGCTGAATCCCCATAGTCATGTGATCAAAATGTGGGAGTTTGGCACCTGGCATGTATTTATGATGATTGCGGTGTCCCCAGAATTACGTGATCATTTTTTTGTAATCTTCCCAGCTGGCTCCGGACCAGCAAAGTCTGGGAGGGGGAGTTGGATTTGCTTAAAGACTGTGGTTATTAACAACTGAATACTTCGTTTAAGAGCCGAGGTGTTGCAGTGGTTAGAGGGCAGTACTGCAGGCTGCTTCAGCTGACTGCTAGCTGCAGTTCAGCAGATCGAATTTCACCAGCTCAAGGTTGACTCAGCTTTCCATCCTTCTGAGGTAGGTAAAATGATGACCTAGATTGTTGGGGGCAATATGCTGACTCTGTAAACCGCTTAGAGAGGGCTGTAAAAGCACTGTGAAGTGGTATATAAGTCTAAGTGCTATTGCTATTAACAACCCTGGCAAAAAATATATATGGTAAAATTGGGTGTGACTCACTCAACAACTGTCTTGCTTAACAACAAAAATTCTAGTCTCAGTTGTAGTCGTAAGTCTGCAGCCAGCTCGGTTGCTTTTCTCTTCTCCTCTTTCTTGAATCCCAAAGAGATTAGCAATATTCATTCTCTGTCACTAAACCACAAGAAGAAAAATATTCCAGTTGCTAAGCAATGAATTTCAGTCCATCACTTTATGCAATAAATATCCAGTGAATTAGGGGAGAAGCTATTCATAGCAGAAACCTGAACCTTAAAAAGTTAGTTGAGGTAGGGAGAAGTTGGGAATTCCAGATTGTCGTTAAAAGCAGCGGTTATTCCACACAGCGGAGACATCCCAAGGACACAAGAAGGAAAGGCAATAAGGAGGTTATCGCTTTATTATAGTTCAGTGTAGGAATATATTAAACTACACTTCTAAAAAAAAGGTTGTGCTAAAAAAAATATACCTCATGTAAGAGCCAGTATAGTCAATAGAGAATTCTGACCTAGACGTGGGCTTCACATATTGTAGCAACCGGTTCGCCGAGCACCAGAAATGTGAGCACACACGCCCTCCACGCATGCATGCAGCATCACAAAACACGGAAATTTGCTCGTGTGTGCGGTCCACACATGCGTGTGGCATCTGAACCGGCTGAATACCACCTCTGCTCTGACCCCACAATACCTGTGAGGCAGTGGTGAAATGTAAAATTTGTTACTACCGGTTCTGTGGGAGTGGCTTGGTGTTTTTTTTTTAATGTGACCGAGTGGGCGTGGCCAACTTTTTCTTTTTAACTTTTAAAAGCATTTTTTCTACAAGCTCAAGAGGTTATAGAAAAAATGCTTTTAAAAGGCTCTGACCATCCCAGCTGAGCCACGCGATCATCAGAGGCTTTTTGGTTTTTTTTTTTGTGTTTTTACTTTTAAAAGCATTTTTTTCGGCCGAAGAAAAAATGCTTTTAAAAGTTTTTTTAAAAAAGCCTCCAATGATCGCACGGCTCAGCTGGGTATGGGGGGTGGGCAGGGATTTTTGCTACTGGTTCTTCGAACCACCCGTCGCCATCCCTACCTGCTGTGAGTTCATATTTTTATACTCATATTCCTTTATTGGTTCAATTTGTATTTATTGGTTCGATTTATGTCAGGAAGTGTTTTCAGGATTGCTGTGGCCACTTGATCAGCTACAAACTGTATGGACTTAATCAAGCCATCTCCGGTCTGCAATTAACTGCAAGCCTTCCCCGCCCTAGTTAATTGCAGGTTAGCTTACCATATAAGCACGGACCTTTCTCCTTGCTAGTTGGGGCCTAGACACAGTTTAGGCCTAGATGCAGAGCCAGTGCTGAGGCACCTGGACGCAGACCTGAAAGAAGGGAGGAGAACTCTGCTGGGAAGCCCTGACGCCTGCAGCAGAGAAGAAGCCGAGAAGCTGTGTTACTCCCATGTAGCTGTGAACTGAGATAGCTGGGAGCCTTTTGAAGTTTCTATCTTCGGCTTGCCTTTTGCTTTTGTTGAAGCACGCAAGCCAACATTTGAACTTTTGCTGCTACGATCAGAGGGATAGCTGGACACTTTCCGTGCCAGGAGCTTCAAGCCACGTTTGCTGTTTGGATTGTTTTTTACAGGTGACTTTTACTCTGAAGCCCACGCTGCCGCCCTTCTACCACCTCTATGATGTATCGACACCGAGGCTGTTTAATGTCTTGTTAATTTTTCCCAAGGACTGGTTTGGGTATTGTGGAGAGGAATTTAGGGAGTCGGCCTGGCTTCATTTAACCAAGATAAGACTTTGTTATTAATGTGCTTTTTTAAAGATACAGTGTTTTTTAAAAGTTTTGTAGTAAAGTATATTTTTATACAAGACTTCTCTGCTAGTCTTATTTCAGTCCTAGTGTGTTTGCTTGTGTGCTGGTTCACGATTCGGGGGCAAACCTCAACTCCATCCCAACAATTTATATGCCGCTCCTCTCTGGAGACTCAGGGCGGTTTACAATGCGTTAAGCAATAGTCTTCATACTTTTGTATATGCCTGCTTAGTAGGGCTTTTGCCTCCCCCGCCAAGCGGTGTTCTATTTTATACAAAATCAGCTTATTGCCACCACAATCCAGGTCCTCATTATACCTACCTCAAAAGGATGGAAGGCTGAGTCAACCTTGAGCCTGGTGAGATTTGAACTCGCAGTAATTGCAGGCAGGTGGCAGCTAAGTGCTACTTAACAGCACTTAGTAATTGCAGGCAGCTGGTGCTAGTTAACTGCACTTTAATCTGCTGCACGACCAAGGCTCTTGGTGGCGCAGCAGAATCCTTGACAAATTCTGGTGCCTCCTTTCTCCATCTGTGTTGTGTCTTCCTCCTTTACAAAAATGGGGAATAAGGAAGCAAAGTGATGTCTGTTTAGCAGCTGCACCTTTGTCTTGTCTGCTTGTATCAGTAAAAAGGACACTCACGTCTATGAAAGCAGGCAAGAAGTCAGCTTAGGGTGAGCAGTAGAATCTTGGTAGTATAGGCAGACTTCCTCCATTTGAAGTGTCCTCTTTTGTTTGAAGGGCTTTTCTTCAGCTAAATTCCACTTTGGATGGTGAGCCCCACTAAGACTTCAAAGCTGGTTGGATGACTTTGGCCAATCACTAGGGGACTGTGAATTCTAGTCCTGCCTTAGGCATCAAAGCTGGCTGCATAACTTTGAGCCAATCATCAGGAAATGGTGAGTTCTAGTCCTGCCTTAAGCATAAAAGCTGGCTGGATGATTTTGGCCAATCACAGGAGACTGTGAGTTCTATCCTGCCTTAGGTACGAAAGCCGGCTGCATCATTTTGGGCCAATCACCAGGAGACTGTGATTCTAGTGCCACCTTAGGCATGAAAGCTGGCTGGGTTGATTTTGATCCAGACACTATCTCTCCACCCAACCCATCTTACGGGAGAAAAAGGAAATATTAGAAATGTCTGCCACTTTGAGTTCTTTTTAAAAATAATAAAGATGGGATATACCGTAATTAAATAAAACCCAACCCTTTCCAATGTGCAGGGTGACTAACTAAAATATTCATGAGACGTGACTTCTAGTCCAGTTATTCTCAATTTTGATAACTGACTGGGGGATTCTGGGAGCTCAAGTCCATGCATATTAAATTTGCCAAGGTTAAGAAATACTGATCTCAGGAGTGGGCTGCTGAGGTTCTCAGGGATTTGGGAGAACCTTTAGCTCAGCTTCTGTGCAGTTTGGAGAACCCCCAAATCCCACTCCTGGATGGCCCTGCCCAGAAGTCCATACATGGCCTGTTTTGGATGCAGGTAAGTGCAGGGCATGTGTGGAGATTTGGGGACGGCGAAAAATGGGCTTACTGGAAGTTTGGGAAGGCCTGAAATGAGGCTGTTTCCGGCCTCCAGGTGGCCTCTGGAGCCTGGGGAGATTGTTTTCGCCCTCCTGGAGGCTCGAGAAATGACTCCGGAGCCCAGGGAGAACCCCTTGCTAAAAGTTTTGAAGCCCTTCCCTGACTGATCTAGTCTGTTCTTAAAAAGTGCCAGAAATGGTGAGACCGCATCTTTGGTAGCTCAATTGCTCCACTGTTATACAAATTTTATCTTCAGCAAATTTTTTAATGTATTATTTGTGGACTGAGTTCCTCTGCGCGTGGAAAATAGATTTGACTTTCTTCCCTGTGAATTCACTTCACGTATCGGAATATGACTGTGGTGACTCCTTCAAAATCCCAGCCCCATTCATCCTATTCTCTGAGCGGATGGCTACAAGTTCCTTGACTGTTTTCCTTAGCTCTTCTGAACCCTGTCTAGATGGAGAAGGAAAGAGAGGCTTCCAAGAAGCAAAGAGACAAGTTAAGGCAGCCCATCTGGAGAAAACGCTGCCAGCCTGTCTTTGAAATGTGTCTTATGGTTGAATTAAAAAGTGATTGATTCAGTGGGGAGGTGTCAGGAAGTCCTGCAGTGATACAGAGATATGAGAAGGATTCTAATCTTCATGAAGAGGGGCCATAAGAGGCTTAGCAAAGATCTTGCTGTTTTACCTCCATCACCAATGAAACTGACATGATACAAAGTGGGTTGGTGGTACAGGAAGTCCTCAACTTACAACTGTTTATTTAGTGACCATTTGAATTTACAGCAGTACTGAAAAAACTGACTTAGGACCATTCTTGGACCGTGATGACCTCCATACAGTCACTCATGCACTTGTGACCTCCCGGATCGACTACTTCAATGCTCTCTACATGGGGCTGCCCATGAAGACCATTCGGAGGCTCCAACTGGTGCAGAATGTGGCTGCGCGGGTTGTGATGGGAGTGTCCCAACACTCCCATGTTACACCCCTCCTGTGCGACCTGCATTGGCTACCAGTTGTCCTCCGGGTGAGATTCAAGGTGCTGGTTATCACCTATAAAGCCCTACGTGGCTTAGGCCCGGGGTACCTGACCGAACATCTGTGGCCAGCAAAAGCTCCCCATCGCCTGGTGCGTTCCCACAGGGAGGGCCTTCTTGGAGTGCCGTTGGCCAGGCAGTGTCGACTGGCAACTCCTAGGGAATGGGCTTTCTCTGTGGCTGCACCCACTTTATAGAATCAACTCCCCCTGGAGCTCCTGGTGGCCCCTGACCTGCGCTCCTTCCGCCGTGATCTTAAGACATGGTTATTTCGCCAGGCTGGATGGGACTGAAGGGGTTTTTAAGGGGAATTTTAATAGTTTTAACATTTAAATATTGATTCTTGCTTATAAAAATCTATTCCTGTGAGCTGCCCTGAGTCCTTGTCAGAGAAAGGGCGGCATACAAGCTTAATTCATAAATAAATAAATAAATTCTTCACACCTTATGACTATTGCAGCATCACATAATTTATATTCAGATGCTTGACAACTGACTCGCAGTTATGGCGGTTGCAGTGTCCTGGGGTCCTGTGATCTCCTTTTGCAAGCTTCTTGACAAGCGAAATCAATGGGGGAAACCAGATTCACTCAATAACCATGTTTACTCATTTAACAACTGCAGCAATTCAGTTAACAAACGTGACCAGTAAAGTTGCAAAATGGGGGAAAACTTACTCCCTTAGCAACATAAATTTTGGGCTCCATTGGGGCCGTAAATCGAGGACTAGCTGTACTTAGTTCTTGGGCTTCTGCCATATAGAGTCCACATTACAAGCATTCCTCTATAATTAAAATTGTAGTACCGTGTTTCCCTGAAAATAAGACCCTGTCTTATACTTTTTTGAACCCTGAAATAAACGCTTGGCCTTATTTTCAGGTAGGGCTTATTATTTTGGGGCGCGTGGAGCAAGGCGGGGCTCCTCTTGCCGTCTTACCTGATTTCCAGCTCTGTCTCCCTAACACTAACCAAAGGAAATGGCAGAGACCAGCTGCATGTGAATTTAAATATTTTGGGGGGAAGGGCTTATTTTCAGGGGAGGGCTTATTTTCTGAGGGAGAGCTTATTTTGGGAGGAGGGTTTATTTTCTGAGGGAGGACTATAATAAGGGAGGAGGTCTTATTTTCAGGGAAACACGGTATTTCATCAAGGCTTTGGTTTAAGTTATATTGTTTTTAATTCTAATTTCCCCTGATGATTTAAATCTTTCCCTTTCTTATTTTTTTTTTTAACCAGGTCATTATTCTGCTCTTATCACACTCATTATATTCACTTATTATGCATTTTTGAAGGTTTTTGGGGGTTTTTTTGTTTTTTTTTTTTACAATAGCAGCCTATAGTCAAAGGGTAACTCAGGCTTGGAAATATAATTATTAAAGCATTCCAGCAATGTATAAATCGGTGCTGGTGCATTTTAACCGGGTGAGATAAAGATGCTGACTGGGGCTGTCAGCTGGAACCTTTAGAGATGGTTTATAAAGAAAAGCAGCTGGAAATAAATGAGAGGATGATCCTTACACACTCACACTGGCTTGGATTGTTTTCGGTGCAGCAGCAACACAACGTTTCAAGCTTACTGGACAGAAAGAGCCTCTCTGAATCCCAATGTTCCTGTTTAACATGGCTTAATTGGGGTTTTCTGTCTGTAAATTGGGGGTTGGGGGGAGAGAATAAAAACATACCTCTTGTTCCCAATGCTGACAACATCTATGTATGTAATCAATGTATTCATTCCAGTGAAGCAGTTTAGAAAAATGAACAGCTGTTATCACCAGGTGGAATTATAAATTTGGCGTCCAAGAACTTTCACAATTGCATGAGTTTTTGACAAAGCTTGAGTTGCCACAGAATTACTGGAAAACAGACAAGCTACACAAGACTCGTTTTACATGAGGAGAGCTAATCCCGACTCGGGAGCAGCACCCAAACCAAGCCAGAAATAACCCTTTGTTCTCCTGACAACATTGGAATGCAGGCCTGTCGGCACTTGCTGGAGCTTCTGCAGAAAGGGGATTTTTATTTCTGAAATCTTGACTCTCCATGCTGGCCAGTACAGGAGGAGGAGGAGGAGGAGGAAAGGGAGGGAGGGAGGGAGGGAGGGAGGGAGGAAGGAAGGAAGGAAGGAAGGAAAGAAAGAAAGAAAGGAAGGAAGGAAGGAAGAAAGAAGGTGAGGAGGAAAGGAAGGAAGGTGAGAAGGAGGAGGAGGAAAGGAAGGAAGGAAAGAAGGAGGAGGAGGAAAGGAAGGAAGGAAAGAAGGAGGAGGAGGAAAGGAAGGAAGGAAAGAAGGTGAAGAGGAGGAAAGGAAGGAAGGAAGGGGAAGGGAGGAGGAGAGGAAGGAAGGGGAGGGGGAAGAGGGAAGAAAGGAAGGAAAGAAGGAAGGAAGGGGAAGGGAGGAGGAGAGGAAGGAAGGGGAGGGGGAAGAGGGAAGAAAGGAAGGAAAGAAGGAAGGAGGGAGGAGGGAGGGAGGGACGGAGGGAGGGAGAGAAGGAAGGAAGGGTGAGGAGGAAGGAAGGAAGGAAGGAAGGAGAGGAGGAGGAGAATTTTGATGATGATGATGATGGTTCATCACACATTCAACCAGATGTTCAGACTGGATTTGGCATTTTGGTCTATCTATCAATTCCTTTCCGAGGACCTGGGATAGGCAGATCTGGATGCTTGATAGTGTTACAGATATCATCGCAAGATGGAAGCTCTTCCAAGTAAAGCTGCCTTTTGCAATTGACTGATGGTGAATTTGTCAATGCCAATGGTGTTCAAGTGGTGTTCTAGTTGTTTTGGGATTTCATCCAAAGAACATATATTATTGAGACTACCTTTGCTTGCTTCTGCCACGGTCGTTCTATTTCTATTTGCAGGTCTTTGCATTTTGTGATCTTCACCAGTTCTTTCCCTGCTGTTCTGCCAGGTTTCTTTGTTTTTTGTTTTTTGTTATTCCCCATACAGTTGGACAAAAGCAACTGAACAGGAATGACACATATTTCAGTAACATCTCTTTAACAAATTTCATGCGGTAAATATAGAATCTTGGAAATTGTAATGGGAATTCCCGAACCTCATTTATAGTAAGTTAATTAAACTAGAGTCTCTTTGAATAATTTGAAATGCTTCTTCCTAGATTGCTCCTCACCTGAACTTAGTTGCATTTATGAGATAAGATGTCAACTGATTTTTCAACTCTTGTCACTTCCATTGCATTCCCAGCTCGTCCATAATATCTCACAATCTTAGAAGGCAACACCAAACTGTTCTGTATCATTGTCAAGAAAAGTGAATGGATATAACTATGAAGTCATCAGGAATTGCGCTTCATTAAAGGAAATCATAACCTTTAGTTTTGAAGGAAGGTTGACAATTTTAAATAAATTAGAAGAGCTGTGGTGGCGCAGTAGTCAGAATGCAGGATTGTAGGCTAATTCAGCTCACTGCCAGAAGTTTGATCCTGACTGGCTCAAGGTTGACTCAGTCTTCCATCTTTCTGAGGTCAGTGAAATAAGGATCCAAATTGTTGGGGGCAATATGCTGACTCTGTAAAGCAAGAGGGCCATACAACATTGTGAAGTGGTATATACCATATTTTTTGGACTATAAGATGCACAGGACTATAAGATGCACCTACCTTTTTTGGTGAGGGAAACAAGAAAAAGAAATCTGCCTCTGCCTCTGCCTCCCAGCAATTTTGCCTCAGTGCAGCAAATACCAAATAGCCTGCTTTACTTTCATTTTTGTTTTCAGCATAGCTTGATTAGCACAAGAAAAAAAAACTGCTCCAGCAATTTACCTCCTTGCAGCAAACAGCAGAGGCCCGCACAAAACAGCTGAGAGCAAAACAGCTGAGAGTCGAGAGGCTGATCCAATCAACTTGTGCTAATTAGGCTGTGCTGAAGCTGAAACGCTTTGTTTCTTATTGCTGCTTGCTACAAGGAGGTAACTGCTGGGAGGCAGAGGCCAAAGGATGGGGCCGTGGGTGAGGCTACATTCGGTGTATAAGACGCACCTAAATTTCACCCTCTTTGGGGGGGGGGAATAGTGTGTCTTATACTCTGAAAAATATGGTAAGTCTAAGTGATATTGCTACTGCTATTATGCAAATGTGGTGGAAACAGAGAGCAACTAGAATCTCCAGTCAGCATCATAATTGGGTATGCTTCAAATGTTTTGGTTAGCTCCTAACAAGCATATTCTGCAGGCTACTTCTGCTGATCACCAACTGCCAGAAGTTTGGCAGATCGAATCTCACCAGGCTCAAGGTTGACTCAGTCTTCCATCCTTCCAAGGTGGATAAACTGAGGACCCACCTCAGATTGTTGGGGGCAAGATGTTGATTTTGTAAACCGCTTAGAGAAGGCTGTAAAAAACTGACGCTTTCTGATAGCAATTCTATGGAGTGAATGGTGAATTTTACAAAGCCACAACTTATCATTCACACATAATAGGGTGGTTTCAGCAAACGTGGAGAAAATCCCCAAGGCTTACAGAAGCCCAAAAATATATTTTAAGAACTATATCAAGGGAAATAACACTATCCTCATGAAAAATCAGAGGAATAAATATCAGCAAGCTTGGGAGAAATCCCTAAGGTCTACAGAAGTGCAAAAATGAAGTTTAAGAAGTACAAAGGAAATAATATCCTTAAAAATAGAGGAAATTGAGTCTGTGTATGTATGCGAACATATGTTGTTGGAACACGATTTTTGTGGATTTTATTTGTGTGGGCTTTGGATTGCAGAAGTAGAAGCCCTAGCTTTATAGACTCCTGGTTGATTGTTAAATATGTTTAAGGCTCCAGGTCTCATGGAGTCATTCTCTATGGATATTTTTTTTCATCAACTGTGAAAGGTGTGGAAGGCAGGTGCGGAAGAGCTTCTCTCCTGTCATGTGAAGCTTTACAGCTCAACCTAAACAAAGGGAAAAGAAAGTGTTTTAAGTAGGTAATCTTAGCATCATCGTGCAGACTGCTTGGGCCAATATGATTGGTCTCTTAAAAATGCATGAACCAGGGCTATCTTCAAAGCTAAATAAACATCTGGCTTACTCTAAGTTGGCTCCTGTCCAATTCTGGCCATTCCCTGATGCATGGAATTCAACTCCTAGAGTTGCCTAGCTAGCATGATCGTTGCCGAGAAATTTGGGAATTGAATTTCACACATCTGGACATTGTCAAAACAGTGGTTTAGTCGAAAACTTTTTAAACTGGCTGTCTTCGCTCATGCTTTCCTCTGGTTACTTTTTCCATGAGTTACTCAGCCACAACGCACCAAACCATAAGTTAGCCATAAGGCAGGGGTGAAATCCAGCAGGTTCTGACAGGTTCTGGAGAACCGGTAGTGGACATTTTGAGCAGTTCGGAGAACCAGCAAATACCTCCTCTGACTGGCCCCAGAGTGGGGTGGGAATGGAGATTTTGCAATATCCTTCCCCCAGGAATGGAGAGGGAATGGGGATTTTGCAGTATTCTTCCCCTGGAGTGGGGTGGGAATGGAGATTTTGTAGTACCCTCCCCCTGCCATTCCCACTAAGCCACATCATGCCCACAGAACCCGTAGTAAAAAAATTTGGATTTTACCACTGCCATAAGGGCTTGCTTTGTATAATTCAGGAAGCTAAAATGCGGTTCGGCACTGGTGGACAGTGTGAACCTCGGCATCTTTAACTTCTTCTAACTTCTTTTAACCGCAACAGTTATATAAATCTTAGATGCAAGAAAAAAAGGACAGTCTGTGGTCTCCTGGATTAATTTCACAACACGTTCATAAGAAGCCAATTTAATTTTTGGCAAACGTGACCCATCCACTTCCAGAAGAGGACAGAGAGGACTAGAAAACAAACAAGAAAGGCTGCTTATATGTGTGTTGAAAGAGAAGGAAAGAAAAAAATATTGACCCATAGAGATAATAGAAGGAGATAGCCTGACCCCGTGATGGCAACCCTATGGCACGCTGCCAGAGGTGGCACACAGAGGCCCCCCTGTGGTCACATGCACAGTCGCCAGCTGCTCTTCTGGTTTCCGGCACCTGCCAGCTGGTCTTCACAGGCGCCAGAGCGCCTGAAATTGGCCCAAAAAGCACCTCAAAAAACAGACTGTTTTCTGGCTCATTTTTGGGCCTTTTTTGGCCTGATTTCTGGGTCAAAAACAGCCTGAAAATGGCGCAATAAACAGCCTGAAAATGGCTTGTAAAATGGCCAAAAAACAAGCATGCAAGCGCCAGCCAGCTGGTCTTTGGGTTTCTGGTGCTCCAGCATGCGCATATGCACATGCATGCATCAGAGGTGGGTTTCAGCAGGTTCTGTCCAGTTCTGGAGAACCAGTAGTGGAAATTTTGAGTAGTTCGGAGAACCGGTAAATACCACCACTGACTGGCCCCGCCCCCATCTATTCTCTGCTTCCCAAGTCCCAGCTGATTGGGAGGAAATGGGGATTTTGCAATAACCTTCCCCTGGAGTGGGGTGGGAATGGGGATTTTACAGTATCCTTCCCTTGCCATAGCCACCAAGCCACAACCACCAAGCCATGCCATGCCATGCCATGCCACGCTCACCAAACCACAATCACAGAACCGGTAGTAAAAAAAAATGAAACCCACCACTGGCATGCATGCATGTTCCGATTTGAGCATTCAGTGCCAAAAAGGTTTGCCATCACTGGCTTAACCATAATAATTTGATAATGTTCACAGGATCACATTTTGGGCAATTGGCAACTGATTCACCTGTAGGGCCATTTGCAGCATCCAATTTTCAACATTTTTGTTAGAATCTGAGATTTTATGTCCAGTTTCCAGCAAAAACAAAAACCCCTTCCAAACAATAGATTTGCTTATTGACATTTATTTATTTATTTTATTTATTTATTAGTTTGATTTATATGCCGCTCTTCTCCGGAGACTCAGGGCGGCTTACAATGCATTAAGCAATAGTCTTCATACTTTTGTATATACTTGCTTAGTAGGGCTTTCGCCCCCCCGCCAAGCGGTGTTCTTTTTTATACAAAGTCAGCTCATTGCCCCCACAATCCGGGTCTTCATTTTACCAACCTTGAAAGGATGGAAGTACTTTAACAGCACTTAGTCCCCTGCGCCACCAGGCTCTTGACTGGTGACATTTGCTCAAGAACAAGTTGTAAAATAGGGTCGATCAAACTTAACAACCAACACGATGTACAACTATAATTCTGGGCTCACGGTTGTGAGTCAAAGATTACCTGCAATGTATATTAGTTCACAGGCTTCATAATTTTTTCCCCTTTTGACATACCATGGGGGTGCAGTGGTTAGAATGTGGTACTGCAGGCTACTTCTGCCGGCTGTCAGCAATTTGGCAGTTTGAATCTCACTGGCTCAAGCTGACTCAGCCTTCCATCCTTCCGAGGTCGGTAAAATGAAGATCGAGATTGTTGAGGGCAATAGGCTGACTCTGTAAACTGCTTAGAGAGGACTGTAAAGCATTGTGAAAGTGGTATATAAATCTAAGTGCTATTGCTATTGCTGCCAGCATGCAAAACTGTCAGCCAAACAACAAATAACTGTAGAGAAGTATGGATGGGTTGGTTGTTGGGTTTTTTGTTGTTGCTGTTGTTTTGAGAACTCATGTTGTAACTGGGCCAAGCTGTATTCAGTCTTCACCAACTTGGACTTTAGTCCTTCTAGTGGCCATCAAACGCGAGAAGAGGGAATTATGTGAATATTTTTTATTGCTTCACAATACTCTTATGAGCATGCGCTTATAAAGCCAGTGAGTCTGTCTTAAGTTTCCTTGTTTATTAAAAATGGAAAATTATGAAGATAGAAAGCGACAGAAACACCAATAATGGAGGAATGGATTCTGAAGATGGCTGAGTTTGCAGAAAAGGCTAAATTGATTTGTTTGATTAAAAAAGGAACTTTAACTACTTTTTATAAACGACTGCGAACCCTTTATAGACCTTTTGCTGGAAATGGATAAAAATGAACTGCTGATCTTGGGATTTATTGATTTAAAAAGGCTTGTTTATGAGAAAAGGGAACTATGATATGCAGTACTGGAGATGGTAATTGCTGTTTGTAATTGCTGCAAAGAAGGTTGAAAGTTATTTCTTTATATATTTTTCTTTTCCTTGATTTTTGGTTACTTACTTTTTCTTTTACCCTTTAACAATCTTTTTCTTCTTCTTTTATTTCTTCTTCTGTAGTTTTTTTCATAAATCCTTGCAAAAAATTTTTAAATAAAATTATTCATAAATATGGCGGGGGGGTTAAATAAGAATTTCACTGCTCTGCACAAATGTGATTAAGCAATGCATAAACTGTGCTGTGTACAAGGGAAAAAAAACCACACTGGCAAATCTGTTCATAAAGAGAGTACTAATATAGTATTTCATACCTGGATTATGGCGTTATTCCCTAGTATTTAAGGGGCACAGTTTGCAATGTCCAGTGATGCCTGCAGGGGGAGCAAGAAGGGTGGACTGATGTCAACAGCATCATTTTACTGCAAGATAAGCTCCACCTATTTTCTATAAAGATCACAAGATTGTTTGCATGTCCCAAAGGGGTGGAGGTTGTGTTGTTGACAAGATGGCTTTTGCCACTGAAAAATAGAAAGTTGTTATGCAAGCTGCTGGCAACACAATTGTATCACTTGTCCTCCACCTGAGGACAAGTAATACACAGGGGTGGGATTCAGCTGGCTTGGACCAGTTCAAGCGAACAGGTAGCTCCGACAATCAGCTGCAAGTGAACAGATTCGCTCCGACGATCAGCTGGGTCTTCCCGCCCCTGCGCTAAACCGATCTATATTTCCTTTGTTTGAAGCCCAGCTGATAGTCGCAGATTGCTGCACCTCAGCTGTTTTACTCACCGGGGCTGCAATAGAAGGTGATTTTTAAAGCTGTTTTTGAACGCACTGCATGCATGTGGAGTGCATGTTTGGTGCATGTGCGAGTGAAGTGAGAATGTGCGTGTGAAGCATGCACTGAGCGAACCGGTTGTTACACCGGTTGAATCCCACCACTGGTAATACATGATAACTACAGTTTGCCTTCTACATACTGAATAATTTAACCTTGGCCTGGCTAGCTAGGCCAACTGGGAGTTGTGGTTCAGATGTATCAGGATGGCCACAATTCCTTCAACTTCCCACTTGGCACAGCCAACTGGGGAAGAGGATCTGAGTATAATCTGTGGCATCAAGCACCACAAGGATTTTGGTATCAGCCACTGCCTGTTGATGCATTGGGTTGGCTAATGGATCTTTTAAAAAAAAAGTTATTCATCAACTTTAGGAAACCCCCCATCTCTCTTCCTGAGTGGTGTGCAAATAAAATATTAAAAGATAAAAACAGAATATAAACATTCACATTAAAAAAGAAAGTATGAATTAAAAGTCAATGTTAAAAGCTAATTAAAAGGCAAGAGGTGGGATTTCAGGTTGATAACTAGTCCCACGACCATGTGCCCGTCTGTGAGCCCTCTGCAAGGATGGGGGAATGTTTTCATAGTTATCTAGAAGTCCAGGAGACTGGACACCCACCTCATCTTTGGTGGGGAAAGTGTTCAAAATGATGGGGGCAATGGAAAAGAAGGCACACTTCCTGGACCCATCCAGAATGAATTCTTTAACTGACAAGGGCACAACGTGCCTTCCCTGCCTGACTGGGTGGGTGGGAAGGGCTGATGTGATGGTACAAACATGGTTCTCTGTCATGCCCTCATCAGAGCTTGAATCTGTGGAGGACGATGAGCTGGAGCTGGAGCTGAGGGAGACTGAGGGGGCAGCTTCATTGGTGTCAGAGAAATGAGGAGGCAGGCCAGGGCCTCAGGAGTGGGATGGCTTGCTAGCAGGGAAGAACGGGGCTAGGATAAACAAGAGAGGGCAGGCAATGGAAATGAGGAGTGACAGAGTTCAGGTGATGAGCAAGAACCGCCCCCTCCTGATCCCTGAGCATGGAGAGTGGAGAGGAGGCGGGAACAGCGTAGGCCAAACCAATGACTCAGGAGGGGAGCATCCCGCGCCTCTTCACAAGGCACACCTGGGGATTGAGATTTAAGGAGACTCTGTGGGGACGGGCATTTATTGGGAACAAATGCTGAATTCACGGAATTTTGTGTGCCGCTGCCGACATTTGAAGTTTCCTAGAGTTCTTGCTTTCTGGATTAATTGCCTTGTTCCTTTGCTTCTTGAAACCATTGCCATGTTCCTTTGCTTCCTGGACTCCTTGATTTATTCCCTGGTTCCGCTGGATTTCTTACTTTGCAACCGTTGTGCTCACAGCTGTTTGCTGGACTACTTGCAGCCAGAGGCTGCTGAAGCTGTCTGTCTCTGTGTGTGTGTGATCACTTTGCTCTGGGACTTGCCATAACATGGGAGCATTTGGGGGAAAGTTGGAGCAATAAAGGGGCGATTTGAACTATCAGTTGACTGAGTTGCCTCTGTGCCTTGTCCCAGGTAATGTGCCTTGTCTCTAGGTAATCTGGCCCCATGCCATGTAGGGCTTTAAAACTCATAAGCAACACCTTGAATTGGATCTGGAAGTAGCACCCAATGCAACTCACACAGCAAAGGTGTTAATCTGGGCACCCAAGATAGTCCAGGTGGCCACATTCTGTACCAGCTGTTCCAAAAGTAACCCCATATAGAGGGCATTGTGATATAGGTAGTCCTCAATTTACAACAGCTCATTTAGCGGCCCTTCAAAGTTGCAACAACCCTGAAACATTGAGTGATGATCATTTTTCACACGTATGACTGTTGCAGCTTCCCCTTGGTCACGTGATCAAAATTCAGATGCTTGGCAACTGACCCGTATTTATGATGGTTGCAGTGCTCCAGGATCATTTTTTGTGACCTTCTGACGAGCAAAATCAATGGAGGGAACCAGATTTACTTAGTAATCACGTTACTAAGTAACGTGCAATGATTCACTTAACAACAGCAGCAAGACAGGTTGTAAAAAGCGAGCAAAACTCGCTTAACCGCTACTTTCACTTAGCAAAACAGAAATTTTGGGTGGTCATAAATCGAGGAATACATGTAGTCCAGTGGTGGGTTCCTACTGGTTCGTCATGGTTCGCACGAACTGGTAGCGGCAGCGGCAGGAGGCTCCGCCCACTCATCCGGATGTCATCACGGACCGTCTGCCCGTGCAGTCATGTTTGCAAACCCACCACTGATATGGTCCCATTCTAACCCATCCTCCCAAAAGCCCCCTTTGTGGCCACGATCC
Source organism: Masticophis lateralis (assembly GCA_030761175.1). Taxonomy (NCBI): domain Eukaryota; kingdom Metazoa; phylum Chordata; class Lepidosauria; order Squamata; family Colubridae; genus Masticophis; species Masticophis lateralis. Next base: position 18,691,139 of record JAUDYJ010000003.1, on the reverse strand, counting down.
ATTCTGTGAAAGGGGACACTACCCTTAGCACAGACTCAATCACCACGTTGTAAGTTTAGTCAAATTAGAATATCTTTTCTTCCCTTGGCAAGCTTAGATGACAGACAGTCCTTGGTCTGACCTAAGGAACATACTTCAACTGGTACTGGTTGAAAGCCAAGAACGCTGGGGGAAAAAAAAATAAATCAGTTTTTCATCAGCTGATTCAGTGGTGCTGCTGGAAAGAGATTAACATTCCAGTCGTGGCTTTTTAAGTGAAAAAGCATAAAATGCAATGGTTTTGGAAATAGATATTTGCAGCCACCCTGGGGACATCAAGTAGAAAAATCATTACTTTTCTCTGGATTTTGCATTCGCGATATCCCACCTCTTATTTTAGATGCTTTGAACATTTCATTCATCCAGTGACTCAAAATGTCAGGGAGCTTAAATGGGTGTAATCACTTCCCTCTGAGAAGGAAAGGGCTGAACTGCAGGGCTCTGAAACATAAAATGGTTAGCAACTGTTTAGGAAAAGCCATGATAGCTCCTGTTAGCCTTCTTAAAAGCTCCCCTGCCAACTTTCCAGCAACTTGGACTGCCAACAAAGATCGCCTAAAAGCAGAAAGCACTTTAAAAATCTGGGTTCGGCTTCAAGGATTTGCTAACTAGCTCAAGCAGTTGTTAGAATGTTCATCTATACATAAAAAAAGGTTATTTATAATTCTTGCAAGTATGTTAAGCGCACAACAAATATTTCAAGACCGATCTGAGCTGCGAATACAGGCCTAATATTACATCTTAAATAGACCTTTGCCCTCCTTGTTATAAATCCTGTTCTGTTTACCTCCATATAGCATGACAGTTTATGTTCCCATAAAGAATAAATCAGCAGCTCGTGATTTGCTGAATTTCAGCTCCTGTCATCCTGTATTTTTGGCCATGCTTCCTAAGGATGCTGAGAGCTATAAGTCAGCAACACATAACTTGTGTAGCTCTGGTGGCTCAGCAGACTAAAGGCATTGTAATTAAACACCAGCTGTCTGCAATTACTGTGTTCGAATCTCACCAGGCTCAAGGTTGACTCAGCCTTCCATTCTTTCTAAGGTAGGTAAATTGAGGACCCAGTTTGTAGGGGCAATAAGCTGACTTTGTATAAATATACAAAAGTATGAAGGCTATTGCTTAACACATTGTAAGCCGCCCTGAGTCTCCAGAGAAGGGCGGCATATAAATCAAATTTAAAAAAAAAAAAACTTGTCCCAGGTCTCCATCTCATGCTGTAGATCAGTGGCCCCCAAACCTTTGGGCACCAGGGACCGGTGTCATTGAGAGAGGTTTTCCCATGGACTAGAGGAATCATGGTTTCATGTGCTGCCTGCATCCCGCAGATGCGGCTTTGCTTGTATGCACAGTCCACTTTCTGACCTGCGGTGGACCGGTGCCAATCCACAGACTGGGGGTTGAGGACACCTGCTGTAGATTAACAGATTAACAGAGTTGGAAGGGACCTTGTAGGTCATCTAATCTAACGCTCCGCCCAAGCAGGAGACCCTACACCATTTCTGACAAATGGCAGTCCAGTCTCTTCTTCAAAGCTCCCACTTCTGAAGGCAAAGCTCCTACTTCTGAAGGCAAGCTGTTCCATTGGTTGATTGCTCTCACTGTCAGAAAATTTCTCCTTATTTCCAGTTGAATTCCTCCTTGGTCAGTTTCCATCCATTATTCCTTGTCTGGCCTTCAGGTGGTTTCGAAAATAAGTTGACCCTCCTCTCTGTGGCAGCCCCTCAAATATTGGAACACTGGTATCACGTCTCCCCTGGTCCTTCTCTTCACTAGACTAACCATGCCAGTTCCTGCAACCGTTCATCGTGATGTTTTAGCCTCCAGTCCCCTAATCATCTTGGTTGCTCTTCTCTGCATTTTTTCAATGTCTTTTTTATAGTGTGGTGACCAAAACTGGATGCAGTATTCTAGATGTGGTCTTACTAGGGCTTTATAGAGTGGTATTAGTATCTCATGTGATCCTGACTGTATCCCTCTGTTACTGCAGTTTAGGACTGCATTGGCTTTTTTGGCTGACGCCACACACTGTTGGCTCATATTTAATTGGTTGTCCACTAAGACTCCAAGATCCCTCTCACAGTGACTGCTATTAAGCCTGGTTTCACCCAGTTTATATGTGTACCTTTGGTTTCTCTTGCCTAAGTATAAGACTTTACTTTTCTCTACATTGAATTTCAATTTGTTAGGTAGGGCCCAGTGTTCAAGTCTGTCAAGATCTATCTGGATCATACACTCTCTTCAGAATGAGGAATACAACTGTATACACAGCATCCTTCTGTTCCACACAGAACACAGTTCTAGGCTGCATAAACAGAGGGATAGAATCAAGTGAAGTATTAATACCACTTTATAATGCCTCGGTAAGGCCACACTTTGAATATTGCATTCAGGTTTGGTTACCACAATGTAAAAAAGATGTGGAGACTCTAGAAAGAGTGCAGAGTAGAGCAACAAAGATGATTAGGGGACTGGAGGCTAAAAGATATGAAGAACGGTTGCAGGAACTGGGTATGTCTAGTTTAATGAAAAGAAGGACTAGAGGAGACATGATAGCAGTGTTCCAACATCTCAGGGACTGCCACAAAGAAGAGGGAGTCAATCTATTCTCCAAAGCACCTGAGAGCAGGACAAGAAGCAATGGGTGGAAACTAATCAAGAAGAGAAGCAACTTAGAATTTAGGAGAATTTTCCTGACAGTTAGAACAATGAACAATTAATCAGTGGAACAACTTGCCTCCAGAAGTTGTAAATGCTCCAACACTGGAAGTTTTTTTTTTTTTGTAAAACAATTTTTATTTTAACACAAAAAAAAACCATAAAACCATCATCATTCCAAACAATTACAGACAGTACATCGATCGGTTAACATCCTTTTGTACTCAATCCCATCTTCAAAATATCAATATGTGACCAAAGCTTATTTTCATAATAAAATATTTCACTTATTTTATCTCAACATCGACTTCACATTTCATATTTATCTCCATATTTTATTATCTACCCATTGATAAAATAAATCCCATATCAAATAATACTGTTTATCTTCCTGTTCTCTTATTTCAAATGTCAATTTACCCATTTCAGCACAGTCCATCATTTTCTTAATAACTTCTTCATCAGTAGGTATCTTTTCTCCTTTCCAGTTTTTAGCAAATACAATTCTAGCCGCTGTTAATACATTCACAATTAAATATTGCAATTCTTTGTTATATGACTCTGGTAATATCCCTAATAAAAATACATCTGGTTTAAAGTCAATATGTCTCTTTATCATTTTTTCCAACCATGTCTGTATCTTAGTCCAATATCTCTTAGCTTCTGCGCATGTCCACCACATATGGTAATAAGATCCTGGCGTCTGCTGACACTTCCAACATTTCTCTGAGGATCTGGATTGTGGGGGCAATAAACTGACTTTGTATAAAAAAGAACACCTCTTGGGGGTGGGGGGACAAAGCCCTAATAAGCAGGTATATACAAAAGTATGAAGGCTATTGCTTAACGCATTGTAAGCCGCCCTGAATCTCCGGAGAAGGGTGGCATATAAATCAAACTAATAAATAAATAAATAAAATAAATTTCTCTGATTTATTCTTGAATATTCTGGCTATCCTGAACATTCGGGGGGTAAATGGCACCTGTAAAACATCTTATAGAAATTCTCCTTATATGCTGTAGACATTGTCATTTTATATTTATGCAACCACAATTTTTGCCATTTCTCTAAATCTATACCATACCCAAAATTTTTCCCCCACACTATCATTGATTCTTTAACTTGTTCTTCTTCCAGTTTTACCTCTAACAAATATCCATATAGCTTTTTAATTATATGATCATCAGAACCCATTAAAATCTTATCTAAGTTAGTCAAAACATTATAAATACCTTCTTGTTTGAGATCTTCTTCATATCTGTGTCCAATCACACTTGGCCAAGAAAGAATTCTCTTCTCTTCTCTTCTCTTCTCTTCTCTTCTCTTCTCTTCTCTTCTCTTCTCTTCTCTTCTCTTCTCTTCTCTTCTCTTCTCTTCTCTTCGATTCTGTTGTCGAACCTATTGACTTCAGAAAAGCTGACTCACAGCAAATACCAGATGAGGCAGTCTGTACAAGCACTGTCTCCTGAAGCCTTTGGGAAGGCCACCCGCCCTTCTATTTCTAAGACCGGAGTTAATAGAAAGCAGGACATAGTTAGGAGCAACCACAAATAACTCTTACCCTTTTATCGATTTATCTAGTACTCTTTCCATTTGACAATTATCATTGCACCTTCTGGAAACCAAAGGCATCGTTTTAACAACAGGTGGTCCTTGACTTACCACAGTTCATTTAGTACCACTCAGAGTTACAACGGCACTGAAAAAAGTGACTTAGGACCGCTTTTAACATTTGTGACCCGTGCGGCATCCCCATGGTCACGCAACCAAAACTCAGCTGCTTGGCAACTGACTCATATTTATGATAAGAAGCAGTGTCTCGGGGTCATGTGACCTGACAAGCAAAGTCAATGGGGAAGCCAGATTCACTTAAGAGCCACATTACTAACTTAACAACTGCGGTGATTTACTTAGCAACTGGGGCAAGGAAGATTGTAAAATGGGGCAAAATTCACATAAGAAAATTTTGGGCTCATCTGAGGTCATAAATCAAGGATTAGCTGTATAACCTTTGTGACTATTGTGGGTTGCAAGTCTTCATTCCTTCACATCCTGCTAGCCTAGCTTTAAAAAGGATGTGAATACGGCACAAAAGCAAGTCCTTTCATAATCAGACACACAGACACCAGCAGCCGTAGCATGTTTTCTCTAGAAGCACTTCTCATTTTACAAGAGGAAAGTCAATCCTAGGAAAATATCAGTCCTGGTTGCAAAACAGCCAAATATAACACCTAAGACAGGAGTAGGCAACAAGCAACCTTTTGCCCAACCTCTGATGCCATCCTTACAGCTATCTGCACACAATGTATTCATCCACATCAGTTAGGGACTTAATAGCAATAGTACTTAGACATAGTGGGTTCTAATTTTTTTTTTACTACCGGTTCTGTGGGTGTGGCTTATTTTGTGGGTGTGGCTTGATTGTCATGTGACAATTCTTTAGGATTTAGCAGAGGTACTGGTCTACCAGCCTTTTAACTGCTTGCAGAGCTGTACCGTTCTACTCATTTGTTTTTGGAGGCACTGGTCTACCCATTTACTTTTGCAGGCACCGGTCTACTCATTTGTTGTTGGAGGCACCGGTCTACCACCAAACTGCCTTTTTACCACTGATCAGCTGTAGGGCAGCCCTTTGAAACCCTGTGGCAAGAGTTTAAACAGTTTTTTTCCTTCCAGCCAATCAGCTGGGACTCAGGAGGCAGCAATAGATTGGGGGTAGGGCCAAATAAAAGGTAAGAATAACGTGGGGGAGTGGGGGGACAGAACCGGTTTGATAATGTCATATCGTCACCGCTACCTGCTTGACGGAACTGAGATGAATCAAGAGGAACCCACCACTGACTTAGACTTACATACCACTTCACAGTGCTTTACAGCCCTAAGTAATTTACAGAGTCAGCATCTTGCCCCCAACAATCTGAGTCATCATTTTACCCACCTCAGAAGGATGGAAGGCTGAGTCAACCTTGACCCTGGTGGGATTTGAACTGCCAAATTCCAGGCAGCCAGCAGCCAGCAGAAGTAGCCTGCAGTGCTGCTCTCTTAACAACTGCGCCACTGAGGATCTAGACTTAATAGCTGCATTCCCACAAGAAGCTAAGCTTACTCAGAATTTTTTGAAGACTTGTAGACAACTTATGCTTCAATGTGTTTTGCGAATCTAACAAACGAGTTAATTCAGGAACCAAATTAATTGTGCTGCAGAAGTACAGTCGCTGTGAGCTTCCTCATAGGCTGTGGAACAATGAAAGGCTGATTTAGGTGTGCATCACACCATTATAAAGATATAGCCAATTAGACTGAGTTCACACCAGCAGTACTAAGGATAAATAAAACCCATTTCCCGCAAGGTAATTCTTAAGGTACTTTCCAGCCATTACAAACCTAAGATTTCCCCATTGCAAAGAAATTACAGGAGGCTTGCTTTATATAAAGGTAAAGGTCCCCCCGCACATGCATACTAGTCATTTACGGCTCTAGGGGGCAGTGCTCATCTCTGTTTCTAAGCCGAAGAGCCAGCGTTGTCCAAAGACTTCTTTGTGGTCATGTTGCTGGCATGATTAAATGCCAAAGGCGCATGGAGCGTTGTTACCTTCCCACCAAAGTGGCCCCTATTTTTTTACTTGCATTTTTTACCTGCTTTTGAACTGCTAGGTTGACAGAAACTGGGACAAGTAACGGGAGCTCACCCCACTACATGGTACTAGGGATTCGAACCGCTGAACTACTGGCCTTCTGATCAACAAGCTCAGCATCTTAGCCACTGAGCCACCGCATCCCTTGCTTTATATATTGATTAATATTTTATAATCCATCCCAAATGATAGTCTCGGCTGGTTATTGATGCTAATTCACTAAGCATTGCTGTCAAACAGGAATAAATGTATTAAAAGTTAACAATTAGGCATCTTGCGATGACTCCAGAACAAACTCAATATGTCTTGAAAGCTCTTGTACAATATGAGATACTTGTGGATTTCAAAGTGCTCTCTTAATCTAGGTGAGTTTAAAACCCTGCTGGACAAGTTGGAAAACATGTGATCAATGTTCCCTTTAATACTTAATATTGGATGGAAGAACATTTATGGAGTATTGTTAATTATAGCAACATCTACTCACAACTCTGAGTCATCTTAGCTTTAAAAAAGCAACTGGAAATGATTATTTTTAGAATATGGACAGCCTGGTGATGTACAGTGCAAAGATTGTGGGTATGTATGTATTTTTCTGAAACACAGAATACAGTACGTACTTTGTAATCAAAGTTCTAGCAAAGGAGAACAAAATTATCTTTATCAGTCAATCTGATCAGCGCATATGAACTCTATTCAGCATTCAATTGGGTAGATCGATACTGTTTCCTGTAAAATGTCCTGCTTTTTATTGCTCATGTCTAGTTTTGAAACACCGCCAGTCTCTTTTCTTTCCTAAATATAAACCATGGGTGGGTTCTACTTACCTTTACTACTGGTTTGCAATGTGGCCGTGTGCGCATGCGCAGAAGCTTCCTGATGACATTGGGGTCAGTGGGCGGAGCCTCTCGCCGGTTTTATTACCTGTTCTTGTGAACCGATCTGAACCGGGGGCAACCCACCACTGATACAAACCAATTAATCAGTCCAGTTATCTAATTTGGTGGCTAATAATACCCAACAGTTAGCTGTCGGTGTTTCCCCGAAAATAAAACCCAGTCTTTTTCTTTCTTTCTTTCTTTTTTTTTTGGCCTCCAAAAGAGGCATTAGGTCAATGAAGACCTCTGACAGTGAAACGAGGCTGAGGGGTGCTGCACACATCAATCTGGTGTCAGACCTGGAAGCCATCTTTTACCTTTGAGGGGGGATTGTATGGAGTGAAGATGATATGTAGTCAAAATAACATTCTTTCCAGAAAGTCAAGGCCGCTTTACCCTGCAGCTGTGCTGAGAAGACTGGGGAAGTATCCTCTGTTCTGGAGAGTACCTGATTGGCTCGTGTGATGGACATGTGGGTGATGGGCAAGGACTTGAACTTTCATTTGGGTGAGGGAAACCCGGAAGCTCTCAGATTTGGGTTTTCCCAGATGTGTCAATAGAACATCTCTAATAAAATTTAGCTTTGAGGATCTTCAAGCCTCCGAGTTTGATTTCGTTGGGGGTTTTATTTGGAACCCTGACATTTGGAGCTTGTCCCTCAGCTGAAGAGGCCTTTCTGAAGGCCTCTGATGGTGAAACAGAGGCTGGGGGAGTGATGTGTGCAAGTGGTAAGAAGCGGCTGCAGAAGAAGTGGGTCAGCAAGGTGAAGCAGGTGTTAGGGTGTGAGCCTGGCTGAAACTGCCTAAGTTAAGTGGGTGTGAGGCACATGGGACAGCTCCATCTCCCCATCCCCGACCTAGCTTGTTTTTTACCCATGCGCTCACCCACCTCATGCAACCAGATGCAATGGAGTGGGCAGGGTATTAACTAGAGCTTATATTGGGCACACGTAAAAATCAAGGTAGGGCTTATTTTCAGGATAAGTCTTTTTGGGGGAAACACAGTATTAACAAAAATAATATAATATAATGGGAACGATAAAGGAGAATTTTTGCCATAATGGAGTCTTAAGAAATGCTCTTAATGAATTAAATAAATGCTGTTTATATCCTAGTAACAACAACAAAAGGAGATAGATTCTAATAATTCCAGTTTGTCATCATTAGAGGAATCCGTATCACTAAGCATACAAGCTTCATTTGTTGATCTGAACATGTTAGATTTCTTCTTAAACTGGTGGACCGATGAGATGATTTTTCCTTCATCGGTGTTTTCCATTCCTCTGGTCTTCTCAACTAAATTTTCTGGCTAAATCTTCATCCATATTGATTTACTAAGGATTTCAAAGTAGATTTCAAAGGAGACTCAAAAAAAAGGGGGTGGGGGGATATTTTCAATGTTTGACTGAGGTCTTTCCATTCTCCACCATTTTTCATGGCATCTAATTAACTTCATCCCTTTGAAAATGTTTGTCACCCTCAAAACAAAACACCGCACAACAATATAAAAGGCCTGATGCAAACACAAGATTCAGAGTTCTGCATTGTTTTCCATGTTAGACGATGCTGATTGCATTGCTGAGAGAAGAAAGAAAAAATACAGAGAATAGGAAAGAGAGAAGAAAAGTTGATTCCACTTAAAGTAAGACAAAAACATCAAGCTGCACATTTCTTTGAAATAATTCGTCCTTGAGAAAGTGTCACATTTTGTGACATTTCCTACCAAAGAGAAGCCCTAGGACCGTGATGGTGAACCTATGGCATGGGTGCCACAGGTGGCACGCAGAGCCATATTGGTGGGCATGCGAGTGTTGCCCGAGCTCAGCTCCAGTGTGCATGCGCGCACCGGCCAACTGATTTTCAGACCTTCCGGTCCCACCGGAAGTTGGGAAACTGGCTGTTTTTGACCTCCGGAAGGTCTCTGGGGGGAATGGGGAAGGCTGTTTTTGCCCTCTCCAGGCTCCTAGAAAGCCTCTGCAGCCTGGGGAGAGGGAAAAACAGGACTACTGGCCCACCGTGCCATTGAGTGCCAAAAACAGGGGGAAGTGTGTGGGGGGGGGGGTCACGTGAGCATGCGCGGGAGGGCGGGGCACATTGAATTATGGATGTGGGCACCTGCACTCACGACCCCCCACGCTCCCCTCGCTTTTGGCACGTGACAGCAAAAGGATTAGTCATCACTGTCCTAGGATAAGATAATGTCCCCCGTAACACAAAAAAGTCAATGAGACAAGCAGTGAAATTGTACTTCAGTGAAGATACCATGATGATACCACCAGAGCACAGATCCACCCTTCTATTCGTAGCTCAGGGTTGAAATGAGAAGACCTTGGTGCTCTCTGAGCTTCGTTGTTTTCTTGCACACACTTTATTACCTGAGCTAGGTAACATCATCAGTGCTAGAAAAACCCATTCCTTATTAGCACTGAAGACGTTACTTAGTTGGGTAATAAAACATCTGCAAGAAAACAACCAAGCTCAGAGACCACCAAGGACCCCTCAATAGAATTTTCTATCAGGCATACGTTTCTGTCTTTCCGTATCTTACATTTCGAATGGCTGTCTTGTCAAATTCAGATAAAATCATCATCATCATCATCATCATTACAAACTCTCTCTAATAATCATTCTAATTTTTTTAAAAAAACAATTACTACCCAACAACCAGATGTGGGTAATTTTACCACTGGTTTGCCGTGCACTGAAAATGTGAGTGCCTTCCATGCATACGCCTGTCCTTCCATGCATGCCACGATTTGCTCGCATGTGCAGCTTGCACGCATGCTCACGGCTTAGAAAACATGGCTAAATAGGATGGCATAGCACCGGGCAGGGGTGGGTGTAAGGTTTCGAGGTCGTCTCAAATAAAATTGCATTTCAAACAAAATCTTTGCTGAAGAAAAAAACTCTTATTTATTAAACACGACATTTTCGCTCCGACTCATTGTAACCAGCACTGACTTCCAACCCCAAACCCCTCCCTTTCCTTCCCCCACTCCTCTGCACTCATTGGCCTTCTGCCAAGTCACTCTACCCCTAATCTACTGCTTCAGCTCAAAGGAATTCCCCCCTCCCATCCCATCTCCTAGGGGACATTATCTCCAGGGAAAATAAGTAGGTGAAATGTCAAGACGTTTCTTTCCAGATGCCCTTCTTCTCCTCCTTATGTCAGCACCAGAGTGAATGTGGCTTGGAGTGCTGACATTGGGTTCCACTTATCTTTACTACCGGTTTGCAGTGGGAGTACACGCGCACGCTTCTGCACATGTGCAGATCACCCATGTTGACATCATGGTGGCTGGGCGGAGCCTCCCGCAAGTTTTACTACCAGTTCTATAGAACCGGACCGAACCGGGAAGAAGCCACCACTGGCGCCGGGATGGGTGAGTGGGACCACCCGCAGGTCGTCCACCTGCAGATCGCCATTACTGGTTCACCTGAACTGGTCCGAACCGGCTGAATTCACCACTGCTAACAACTATTGCATTTCTTAAAAAACAACAATCCTATTTTGACTTCCCAACAATAATACTATTTCCAAAGAACAATAACCAGAACTAGACACAAGAACAGTTTTTTCCTGAATACCATCACTCTGCTAAACAAATAATTCCCTCAACACTGTCAAACTATTTACTAAGTCTGCACTACTATTAATCTTCTCATCATTCCCACCACCCATCTCCTTCCACTTATGACTGTATGACTGTAAGTTTGTTGCTTGTATCATTTGTACCCTATGACTATCATTAAGTGTTGTACCTTATGATTCTTGATGAACATATCTTTTCTTTTATGTACTTCGAGAGCGTATGCACTGAGACAAATTCCTTGTGTGTCCAATCACACTTAAAAAATTCTATCTATTCTATTCTAATCCCACCTGTTTAAAAAAATGCTCACTCCTATTCTAATGGTATGACTTTCTATTGGCAACTCTCAAAAGAGTGATTAAGAATTAGGAATTTTCGTTTAAGAAAACATTTCAAGTCTTCATTTAGCAATAAAGGGAAGTTTCAGTTCCTCTATTCCCAAACCCTTCCTTCATTACCAGCATTTCCCCTTTCCTCGTTTTGTGCCTTCAAGCCTTGACTTCTGAAGACTAAGTGGACAAGTCCCTGCAATTTTCTTAGCAACATTTTCAGACATGGTTTGCCCTCGCCTTCTTCCTGAGACGGTATGACTGGCTCAAAGTCACCCAGCTGGCTTCACACCTAAGGCAGGAATAAAACTCAAGCTCTCCTGGTTTCTAGCCCAGTGTTTCTAACCACCACATCCAACTGGTTTTCTCACTTTTCCTACCTCCTTCCAAATTAGAACCTGTTGGGCTGTCTTACAGGTAGGAGAAAAATCTCTGGATCATCAAGAAATGGATGCCTGAATGAACCAATTATGGAAGCTATTTGCATTTTTTTTCTCAGGCATAGCATTTGTTTAACCTCGTTGTCACAGAAATTTCAGCAATGGCCTGGCTGCTGGAGCCTACTAGCTTGAAAAACATGAACTGCGCACTGAGACATGTCATGGAGATGGCAACAGGGAAATGCAATTTTTTTAAAAAATTAGATACAAAAGTTCACAGACATGCGAAGAAAATGAGGCATCCAGAAGTCCTGATATCTGGTCCTTTTTCAAGTTGTTTCTTGTCAGTTCTGTTGTCACAGAATGGCAATGCCAATGTCAACGATCCATACTTTTTTCTTCTCCACAATCGTGATATCCGGTGTATTGTGTTCCAAAACTTTGTCAGTCTGTATTCGGAAGTCCCACAGTAGTTTTGCATGCTCATTTTCGACCACTTTTTCAGGCTTATGATCCCACCAGTTCTTTGCCACAGCAGCTGGTAGTTGTGACACAAGTTCCAGTGGACCATCTGAGCGACTGTGTTATGATGTTGTTTGTAGTCAGTCTGAGCTATTGCCTTGCAACCGCTCAGATATGATCAATGGTTTCATCCGCTTCTTTGTAGAGTCTGCATTTGGGATCATCAGCAGATTTTTCTATTCTGGCTTTGATTACATTTGTTCTGATGGCTTGTTCCTGGGCTGCAAGAATCAAGCCTTCTGTCTCTTTCTATAATAATAATAATAATAATAATAATAATAATAATAATAATAATAATAATAATAATAATAAGAAGAAGAAGAAGAAGAAGAAGAAGAAGAAGAAGAAGAAGAAGAACGGATTGAAGATAAGCAGCAAGAAAAAATCACAAAGTATCGGGACTTGCAAATCGAAGTTGAGCGACTGTGGAAAAAGAAATCATCTGTTGTCCCGATTGTAATTGGAGCCCTTGGAGCAATACCCAAAGGGCTACCCCGCTATTTAGAAATTCTAAATTTACCGGACTTGAACATTTTGACTCTACAAAAAACCACTTTACTCGGAACAGCTTACATCCTCCGACGATACCTTAACAGTTCCTAGGTCCTTGGTTAGGACTCGAGCTGCTGAGCTATTAACCAGCCTCAAAGACTGTGAATCTCACTACAGATTAAATAATAATAATAATAATAATAATAATAATAATAATAATAATAATAATAATAATAATAATTCACTTCTTAATCATTTTGAATGAGGTTTTTCAACAATAAGTTAACTGCTTTAATTCAGATCATGTTACCTAATAGCTAACCTTTATAAGTTTGCTTCTTCATGGCAGTAACATTATTTTGTTTTGCTTTTTAAAACGATGTTTGCTTTTTCCATGTAAGTAGGTTGGCCGATTCTGGATGAAAGTAATCAGAGATTTGAGCTAAACATTTTGTGTATCTGAAATGCTGGAGAATTTATACTCCAAAGGGGTTCTAGAGGCTGGTCAAAAAAATCAAAATGTTGGCTGCAACAGCACAATCTAAATCCCATCACTTCAAAGTATATCACAATTGCAATACACATGCAAAAAGAGTGGTATATTGGTCAAACAGGTACGGGTGCCACTGCTTCCCTCTCCTCTGGTAGATACCCATGAATAAGCCCAAGTGTTTATTTTAAGCATAGCTACACCTAGGGGTGGGCTTCAAAAATTTTAGCAAGGGGTTCTCTGCTCAGTTGATGGTAGGCGTGGCCTAGTTGGCCGCCTACACCATGGCAGGGAGGGGGCATTTGCCCCCCCCTGGGTCCAGAGGCTTTCCTCAAGCCTCGAGGAGGGCAAAAACGGTCTCCCCAGGCTCTGAAGGCATTCTGGAGGCCAGAAATAGGCCCATTTCCAGCCTTCTTGAACTTCCGGTAGGCCTGTTTTTTGCCCTCCCTGGGTTTCTGTGTACACCTGCAATTACCTGCGTCCAAAATGGGCCATGTGGGACTCCTGGGAGGGGTGGGGCGGGGTGGGCAAGGTGGGGCCAGCCAGGAGTAGGATTTGGGGGTCTCCGAACTGCACAGAATCTTAGCTAGAGGTTCTCCCGAACCCCTGCGAACCCCCAGCAGCCCACCCCTGGAAGCAAACCTATGAGGAGGTAGAAGCCAGATCCAGGTTATGTTGTGGATGTTCTGATTTGCAAATCTTAATCTGGATGTTGGCAAACGATTCCCATGATGATCAATCAGATCTTCCTCACTACTCCTACCTCAGGTGATCTCTGCTGCTGACCAGCAGAGATGGATGCTGCCCAACAAGGATTTCCTCTCTGAGGTCTAATTAAAAACAGTAGTCTTTCATGTTCAGCACTTCCATGATGTCATGGTAGCAGTCACTGCAAAATTCCACTCAAAGATTCCACAAACCCTATTTTAATTTTACCAGCTCTTGAGGATGAAGAGGGGCAAAAAGGCACATCCTGGGTTTCACTTCACCTGTCACGTTTCCCATTATTTCACTCACATTCCAAATGGAAGCCAGAAATCTTGTTTTATTGACCATTTTCGGATCTTCTCTATACAAATTATTGAACCAAAAACAGAGTGGTTTATCCAACTATGAATGCCACAGTAAAGGTATTTTCAGAAACAGAAATTTAAGGATACTAGTTTTTTTGGCAGGAAAAGGAAAAAGGCTCAACTGGAAGGGTATGTTTTCTCTACGTATTTGGAAGCTTCTAGAAAGAGAAGAGGAAGAAGAAGAAGGGAAAGGTGAAGGAAGAATAGGAGTAGATTTTATGTATTTGAAAGCTTCCAGAAAGAGGAGGAGGAGGAGAAGGAGAAGGAGGAAGGAGGAAGGAAGAATAGGAAATAGATTCAAAGAGGATATAATCAAAGAGGACATAGGTGTTTTCTCCAACAAGAAATGTCTTCCTACCATTGAAGGGCCCAGCCCACACACTTTATACAATACAAAACTTGTTATCATTTCAAAGATTTACTCCAAAGCTGCTTTAAGGCTACTTGTCAAGCAACAAATTTACTCTGTGGGCTATAGAGAGAAAGCTGAACAAAGAATAGGAGCCACTGGTGTCTTTGGAAAGCAAAGAATGAGCAACATCAGAAGTAAAAAGAGAGAGTTTTCCAAATGTCATTTCTGTGTGATTCTTATCTCCTTAAACACAATCACATATTGGACAGTTTCCTGTCCAATAGGTATAGATAAAGGTAAATATCTATACCTTTAAAAGACAAAAAAAAAACCAGAAACAAAAAGTAAGAGAAATTAAGGGATGCTTTCATGATTTAAGGGACACGGTGGCTCAGTGGCTAAGATGCTGAGGTTGTTGATCGAAAGGTCGGCAGTTCAGCGGTTCGAATCCCTAGTGCCGCGTAACAGGGTGAGCTCCCATTACTTGTCCCAGCTTCTGCCAACCTAGCAGTTCAAAAGCACGTAAAAAATGCAATTTGAAGAATAGGGACCATCTTTGGTGGAAAGGTAACAGCGTTCCATGCACCTTTGACATTTAATCATGCTGGCCACATGACCACAGAGACATCTTCGGACAGCGCTGGCTCTTCGGCTTTGTAATGGAGATGAGCACTGCCCCCTAGAGTCAGGAATGACTAGCACATATGTAACCTTTACCTTTACCTTCATGATTTAGAGAACTGTGGCTTATCTATGCCTTGCCTTTCACTTTCATGAATTTGAAACGCTATATAAAATAATTAAAATCACAGGGACTTTCACCGAAACAGCTGGGTGGAGGAACATGTGGAAAACTGCCTTCCCTTTAACCTACTCCTGCAAGTTCCAGCTTATCCCCTCCTTCCACTGCCCATCCCATCCTGTGACTACTGGAGAATCACACCATATTCATAATTATTCATTTCCCATAATACAAGCAAACAATGCTTGTCATCTGCAGTTACACTTTATTAGAATTGAAAAGGAAAAGTTTAGATTGTTGGACAGCTGCTGCAAATCAAATTAGACAGTACTGGGTTACATGGGCAAACAACTCAGTAAAGTAGTATTTATCACATCTGGAGGAAGAGAATAGAGACGCGGAAACCCAAAGGTGGTTTTTCAAAAGGCAACAGGACTTCCTTTGTTTTTCCTTCAAGAACTTTGACTTCTCACCCAAGAAGTTCCTCTTCGGTTCTGAGGAACTTCAGTTTAAGGAAAAACAAAGTCCAGTTGCCTTTTAAAAAAGCACCTTTGGGACAACAAACATGACTTGGATGATTGAGAATCTCCATAGACAGAGAAAGTGTCCTTCAAAAGGATTGGATGAAGATCTGGTGGACTCTTCCATTGAGGACCTGTATACTGCACAAGTCAAAAAGAGGGCTGGGAAAATATTTACAGTCCCCTCACATCCTGGGCATAAATTATTTCAACGCCTACCCTCAAAACAATGTTATAGAGCACTGCACACCAGAAGAACTAGACACAAGAACAGTTTTTCCCGAACGCCATCACTCTGCTTAACAACTATTTCCCTCCACACTGTCAAACAATTTACTAAGTTTGCACTAATATTAATCTTCTCATCGTTCCCATCACCCATCTCCTTCCACTTATGACTATATGACTGTAATTTTGTTGCTTGGATCCTTAAGCTTTATATTGACTGTTTCCTAATATTTTATTTATTTATTTATTTATTTATTTATTGGTTTGATTTATATGCAGCCCTTCTCTGAAGACTCAGGACGGCTTACAATGCGTTAAGCAATAGCCTTCATACTATTTGTATATACCTACTTAGTAGGGCTTTTGGCCACCCTCTAAACTGTGTTCTTTTTTATACAAAGTCAGTTTATTGCCCCCACAATCCAGGTCCTCACTTTACCTACCTCAGAAGGATGGAAGGCTGAGTCAACCTTGAGCGTGGTGAGAGTTGAACTTGCAGTAATTGCAGGCAGGTGGCAGCTAAGTGCTACTTAACAGCACTTTAGTCTGCTGCACCACCAAGGCTCCTGATTTGATTGCTTATTTGATTGCTTATTTGTACCCTATGACTATCATTAAGTGTTCTACCTTATGATTCTTGACAAACGTATGTTTTCTTTTATGTACTCTGAGAGCATATGTACCAAGACAAATTCCTTGTATGTCCAACCACACTTGGCCAATAAAGAATTCTATTCTATTCTATTCTATTCTATTCTATTCTATTCTATTCTATTCTATTCTATTCTATTCTATTCTATTCTTCTGCAGGAACTGATCCAGAATAGAATGCAGGGAGGTGCTGAAGGTTAAAGTGTTGGTATTTGACAAAGTTGTTCTGTAACACAGAAAGGATTAGGCAAAAGCCTGATGATTTGTGCCAAATCTTTGCCAACTCATGGTTGTTCCTCTCAGTGGACCTTGACTCCAGCCTATTATCTTGATGCCAGCTGCCTTCCATTGCACAACTTCTGTGTTCCTTCTTTGATTCATCCACGTCACTATTTTTTTTAAGTCCCCTGATGTCCTAAATCCAGATTTTTGTGCTGGGACATCAACTCATGACATTTGAACTTCATCCTGTTGACCCAGCTCTGTAAGCTTCCTGGTTCATGTGAAAGTTGGTAACTTACTCTTCTGGTTTGGGAGTCTGAGTTTTGCCCATCAGGTTCAATTAACAGCAGGTTACATGAGTTTTTACAGAAGTCTCCTGCAAGTATAATGTCCAAGGGACTTGATCAAAGCTTAATTTGAGAAGAATCCCCCCAAAAAACCCTGATGGATAGAGATGGAAGGAGGTAAAGGAAGGAGATAAAAGCTTTAGACTTCAAGAAACTGAATGGAGGAGCGGATGGAAAAGATAAGCTCCAAAAACAGAAGAGAGTTGGTATTATTAAGGGTGTGTGTATGTGTGTGGGGGGGGGGGGGGAGAACAAGAAGGGGAAATTCTTGTAGATGACTAAAATGTCTCCCCGGGCAGGTGTTCCTAACACCCACTTTAATGTATTTTTGGTGCCAGACAAATGTATTCCAGTCCCTTCATCCAGTTTTATAGTTTTTTTTTTAATTTTCAGCTTAATTTTAAATGTTTTGTTTTATACTGGAAGAGCCGTTTGTATGAGGGAGGGAGGGAGGGAGGGAGAGAGAGAGATCTGAAAACTTTGCCAACTCACCAGAAAATACTAACTTCTATTCACTGTTTATAATTAACAACTCAAATTGTCAAAACCACACTACGTATTTTCAATGTGTGCCATATGCACTATACACACATATAAGGTAATCCTTGGCGTATGACTATAATTGACCCTGCAATTACGGTAGTAACTTGTGAGGGTACTTAAGACGATCATCGCATGACCGATTTTACAATCTTGGTTGTAGCAGACGTTAAATAAATGCTGCGTAAAGCCCTTGTTGGTTATGGGTTTCTTTGGGGGGGGGGGCGGAACTGGAAGTAAATGTCGATTTCCAGCAAAACTATAATCAATCATGATCATGTGACCACAGGATACTACAAACAGACATAACTGTGGGCTAGTTGCTGAGTGTCCAGGATGTGGTCATGTGATTATGGAGGAGCAGCTGTCAATAGCTAACACTTGGATCATATGTAGGTTTTTGGGGATCTATCACAACTTCGAACAATCACTAACCAACCAGCAACAAGTTGAGGGCTATCTGTAAAAAGGAAGAGGTTCATGCCCGGACATATCCATTATTTAGCACCATTTATCATGCCCACTTTCAGTATGTCCTGGAAGTGGGCATGGAGCAATACGTAACACTCTTTGTGGTTGCTCTATCACTGGAGGTTTTAAAGAAGAGATTGGATAGCCCTTTGTCCGAAATGGTATAGGGCAGTGATGGCCAACCTTTTTGCCATTGCATGCCAAAAGTGTGGGGGGCATGGGGGGATTGTGCATGCACGTGCCCACACCCATAATTCAATGTCCCCCACACCCCGCACCCCTGTGCACGCGCATGTGACACCCTCCCCCAGCGCTACCCCCGCTTTTGGCATGTGACAGCAAAAAGGTTAACGGTAGGCCCGGTAGACCTGTTTTTCGCCCTTCCCAGACTCCAGAGGCTTCCTTGGAGCCTGGGGAGGGTGAAAACAGCCTTCCCCATCCCTGCAGAGGCCATCAAGTGGCTGGAAATGGCCCGTTTCCAGATTTCCAGTGGGCCCGGAAGGCCCCAAAATCAGCTGGCCGGTACACACATGTACACTGGAGCTGAACTAGGGCAATGCTCATGTGCCCACAGATATGGCTCCCCGTGCCATCTGTGGCACCCATACCATAGGTTTGCCATCACGGGTATAGGGTCTCCTGCTTGAATAGGGGCTTAGACTAGAGTAGGGGTCTGCAACCTTAAACACTCAAAGAGCCATTTGGATCCATTTTCCACAGAAAAGAAAACACCGGGAGCCACAAAACCTGGGTGAGCATGGCCAACTCGATGTCACTCACTTCCACCAGTCACATGACAACCCCTCCCCCCAGCCACGCCTACCCAGCCAGTCATTAGGGCAGAGAACCTGTTGTTAAAAAAACACCGGGAACCACAAAACCTTTTTGACATCTCTCTCTCCCCCTCCCTCCCCCCCTCTCCCTCTCTCTCTGTATCTCTCTATGTCTCTCTCTCTCTCCCCCTCTCTCTGTATCTCTCTATGTTTCTCTCTCTCCCCCTCTCTGTATCTCTCTATGTCTCTCTTTCTCCCCCTCTCTCTGTATCTCTCTATGTCTCTCTCTCCCCCTCTCTGTATCTCTCTATGTCTCTCTCTCTCCCCCTCTCTCTGTATCTCTCTGTCTCTCTCTCCCCCTCTCTCTGTATCTCTCTATGTCTCTCTTTCTCCCCCTCTCTGTATCTCTCTATGTCTCTCTCTCCCCCTCTCTCTGTATCTCTGTCTCTCTCTCCCCCTCTCTCTGTATCTCTCTGTCTCTCTCTCTCCCCCTCTCTCTGTATCTCTCTATGTCTCTCTCTCTCCCCCTCTCTCTGTATCTCTCTATGTCTCTCTTTCTCCCCCTCTCTCTGTATCTCTCTATGTCTCTCTCTCCCCCTCTCTCTATATCTCTCTATGTCTCTCTCTCTCCCCCTCTCTGTATCTCTCTATGTCTCTCTTTCTCCCCCTCTCTCTGTATCTTTCTGTCTCTGCCCCAGCCACTTCTCCATCACCACCATCACCCTTACCTTCTCAATCCAGACAAGGAGAGACTGAGAGGGGAGGGTGAGGAGTGGGGCTAGCCAGTGGTGGGGTCACCCAACAGGGAGCCACAGCAGAGGGCCCAAAGACCCGCAGATTGCTGATACCTGGACCAGAGCAGTGATGGTGAACTTTTTCGGCACTCGTCGGGGCCATGCTCTGGAAAAGCTGAACTTCCGGGTTCTAGTGCTCATGCGCACCCAACAATCAGCTGGCTGGCATGCGCACACTGATTTTCAGCTCTGCCACACACATGAAGGACATGCATGCACTCCAGAAACCCAGAAGACAAACAGGAAAGGCCACGCGTGCTGGATGATATGACTTCACGTGCCACTTTGAGCATGTGTGCCATAGGTTCGCCATCGCAGGACTAGAGGATCTCCAAGGCCCTTTCCAATTCTTTTGTTCTGCTATTCATAACAAGATTAGACAAACATTTTCAAATCTTGGTATTCACAACCAAACTTTCTCCAAAATCTGTTTTTCTAACTAAAAATTGATATTCCAGCTGTGGCGTCTCCTACCTCAAATTGAAATGATGCACGCTTCATGCTTGGATTGAATTTCATGTGCAGCTTTACCTTCCAGCTTTGAGAGTGCTGAATAAAGGGCCAGAAGTAGTCTTGCCTTCTGCTTGCCCATTACAATTAGGGATCATATGAGATAGAGGATTAAAGCATCAGAGATAAGAAGGCCTTGGAATTGAGTGCAAAGTGTATCAAGTTCTTTGTCCTGCTAGCACCGATTTTGGAATTCAACCCAAATAATTTGGATTCAATCCAAGTTTGAACTGAATCCAAATCATTTACCAGTTACAAGTTAATACAGCAGCTGTATTTTCAAAATTTTCATCCTGGAGACTTTGTCTTGCTGCTTTATTATACAAATAAGAAGGATTCCAATACTATTAAGAAGAGATTGGGCATCCATTTGTCCAGGATGGTGTTGGGTCTCCTACTTAAGCATGGGGTTGGACTAGAAGACCTCCAAGGTCTTTTCCAACTCTGTGATTCTGTTACTATTGGGAAACTCTTGCTCACCCTGTGAAAAAACTTTAGAAAGAAATGACTGACGCCATTAACAAACACACACACGGTAACTATTCAGACTTTTATTTTAATTTCATGGTAATAAAGACATATCTGACCAGACTGCATGTCAGAATGCATTCTATATTTGCCTGAGGCCCATGAGAAAATAAATACTCCCCATTGGTCATTTTATAAGAGACCAGAATCAAGAACTGTTGGTTTAAATGAAATAATGCACACTTGCTGAAGTTAAAAACTTAAAATAAAATTTAAAAAAAACCAGAGACTTAAACATAGGCTTACATCTGTTCTGTTGAAACCACTTGGATGTGCTGAATTTTATCCTAAAAGAAAACAGTTGTCAACAATAGTAACAATGGAGCAGAAGGAAATTTGGTAGAATTTGGAGAAGCATTTTAGAAGTTTATCCACCCAAAGTACAAGCAAAATTATGAGCTATTGTACACAACCCAATGTTTAGTTCTAGCTTTGGATTAAAGTAACACCTGAGAAGTTTTGTACATTTGTGACCTATATAACAGTAAGTAATAGTTGCTGCACCTTTTGGTAATGAATGTCATCCAGTAGGGATGCATCATCATCATCATCATCATCATCATCATCATCATCATCATCATCTAGAATAAAATGCCTAATAGTAAGTCCTTCATGTTGGCACCCATTTTCTAGATTGGGAATATAACTTTCAGAATTTCTGGTGAATGTGATCAGGTATAGACCTTCAAAATGTACATTGGGCAGCTGGGATTTCTTCAGAAAGTATTAGTAGTAAAGTAGTAAGGGTTTGCTTCTGCATTACTGGAGGTGGTCTCTGGTTGATGTGTAGGTACTTATGAAACCAGCCAATTGTTTATATCAGTGGTTCTCAACTTGTGGCCCACAGAGCCCTGGGCGAGGCACACAATGTCATCTCAGGGAGTCTCCAAGGCTTGGCGCAGCCTAGTGCCTTAAATCTTAAGTCTTGGTGGCCACAAAAATGTGAAGTAAAGGTTGAGAAACATTGGTTTACATGAATTCAAACTTTGCAGGTCAAAAATGAACTCCATTAGGAGATTCAAGATGTTATCTTCCAGTCATGCAGACAAGTGTGAAAATCACTGCACAATCAAATCAATGAGTAGCTAAAGCTGGCCACCGATATTTGAGAATTTGGAAAGAGCAATACTAGTGCCACAATGAAAATATTGAGAACCAGTTGTGAAAAGTTTAAATGGAAGGTAAGGTGAGAGATGCAGCTACAGTATTCAAATATTGAAAAGTAAACATGAAAATGGACAATATTTATATATTGAGGAGCAGAAGAGAAGCTTCAAGTTTTGCTGTGTGCAGTTATGTTTCTGCTTTTGCTACATGAATTAAACAACACTGAATATATTGAATAAGATCATTGGTTTGTCTAACTTAGAATTATCTCTGCCAAACTAGCAAGATTTCTTCTAAGCCTTAAGTAGAAGTCTTTTCTACAACTAACAGATCTGGAATGCAGAAAAATAAAAGACCACCAGATGACACCAAAGGTTTGATGGCGTACCTTCAAATAATTTTGGATTCCTAGTAATGATGCAGACTTTCTCTATGATGATCTCGTTGTAACCTGATCTCTCAGGTTTTCCAGTGATCTATTCCCTGATACTGTAATGGAGTCTATCTACTTTGCTGCTGGTTGTCCTCTTCTCTTTCCTTCTGTCTTTCCCAGTAGAGGTAGTCCTTGAGCTATGACCACAATTCAGGCCAGAATTTATGTTGCTAAGCAAGAAATTTGTTAACTGAGTTTCACCTCGCTTTACGACTTTTCTTGCCGCATTTGTTAAGTGAATCACCGCAGTTGTTAAATTAGTAACACGGTTGTTGAATCAATCTGACTTCCCCTTTGACTTTGCTTGTCAGAAGGTCCCATGACCCTGGGACACTGTAACTGTCATAAATATGAACCAGTTGCTAAGCATCTGAACGTAAATCACGTGACCATGGGAATGCTACAATGGTCATAAGTGTGAAAAATGGTCATAAGTCACTTTTTTCAGTGCCATTGTAACTTTGAACAGTCACTAAATGTTGTAAGTTGAGGACTACCTCAATTATAACTTTTTCCAGAGAACTAGGTCTAATGTGCCCGAAGTAAGACTCCTTGAGCTTCCAGTGTAGGAAACATTTCTGCTTCCAGTGAGAACTTGGGGTCTATTTGTTTGATGATCCATTAATTTGTTTTTTGGGCTGTCCACAATTCTCTCAGGGATCTTCTCCAACACTAACATTCAAAAGTGTCAATGCTTTTTCCTTATCTTGCTATCTCAAAGTCCAACTTTCACTTCCATAGAATACAGAGTACCTTCTGTTTTCATGGCTTGCACAATGTTTATCTTTGTAGGTACAAACACATAAGAAGGTTGGATGGTCCTTTCCAAGGCCTTCATGGGTGCTCTACCAAGTTTTTTTTAAAAAAATAGAATAGAATAAGAGTTGGAAGAGACCTTGGAGGTCTTCTAGTCCAACCCCCTGCTTAGGCAGGAAACCCTACACCACCTCAGACAAATGGTTATGCAACATCTTCTTCCAGTGTTGGAGCATTCACAACTTCTGGAGGCAAGTTGTTCCACTGATTAATTGTTCTAACTGTCAGGAAATTTCTTCCTAGTTCTAGGTTGCTTCTCTCCTTGATTAGTTTCCACCCATTGCTTCTGGTCCTATCCTCAAGTGCTTTGGGATAGCTTGACTCCCTCTTCTTTGTGGCAGCCCCTGAGATATTGGAACACTGCTATCATGTCTTCCCTAGTCCTTCTTTGTGTTGGTCTGTAGGGTAATGATTCAGAAAAATACCTAACTTTGTACTGCCATGTAGTGGTCATTCTGATTTTTACAACCTAGATCTGATAGTTGTAGTCTTTTCCAGTCCTACTACCTGAGATTCGATTAACTTAAGTTGCTGGTGATGGAACTTAGGACCGTCTTCATTCAAAATCTGAACTCTGCTCTGGCCCCTCCCACTTGTCAAATTTATTCTTATTCTTTCAGGCAGGTCTCAGATACAAATCTATTGAAAACTGAGAGGGAACGGAAGAGATCAGAACTCTAAAATATATACATTCCTTACACTGGAAGCACAGATGAAGGTTTTTAGGCCCTATGGATCCAGAGGTTATTAGCTGATCAGAGTTTATTATGTTGGACTAACAGTGAGATCTGATCTAGCAGGCCTCAACCTATTTTCTTGGACAGTGGAGTCTGCAGATGGATTGTTAAGAGAAGAAGCTGATTAAAGGAGCCTGTATATACAATAAACCATTGATGAAAGGAGAAAAAAATGTGCTGAAAAAGTCTGTTAAGTAGTAATTCTACCGAGGCACACGCAACTAGGTTTGTCACCACAGCTGATAATAATCTGAGGCACTGATTGTAGATCTGGTTCTTTATTAGAGTTTAATATTGGTGACTGTCTTGTCTAAGACTAATGGCAATTGATTTTTTTTCTGGAATATTACTTTAATCCTATTGCTCTTTTCCCTTGCTACTTTCTTGCTCCAACATAAAAGACTGGGACTTTTTAATATTTGGAAGTATTTTTTTTTTCTTCATGTAATAAGACACACTATCTTTTCTCTACGAAGAGTGCAAATAGAGGAGCCTCATAACTAAATAAGGATGTCTAGAGGGCACAGTAAAAAAAAAAAAGTTGAGGACACCCACAACTTGCAAAACTATGCCCATTTTTAATGTGTGTCACCGTGATTACAGCGCAAGTGGCCAGATTCTGCGCCGCAGCACTGGGGATTCGTCGGAAACATGTAATTAATCCACCATAGCTATTTTACACAACTAATGTAGGGGTACTTGGCGGAACACCTGCGGCCAGCAACAGCTCCCGATCGCCGGTGCGCTCACATAGAGAGGGCCTACTTGGAATCCCGTCGGCCAGGCAATGTCGGCTGAAGGCCCCTAGGGAGCAAGCCTTCTCTGTGGGTGCACCTACCCTCTGGAATCAGCTCCCCTTGGAGCTTCAGGCAGCCCCCGACCTTCGCTCCTTCCTCCGTGACCTTAAAACATGGTTATTTCACCAGGCTGGCCTGGACTGAATGGGGTTTTAATGGGAATTTTAGTTTTAGTGTTTGAATTTTAATCTGGACTGGTTTTATTGTTGTGAGCCGCCCTGAGTCCTCGCAGATAAGGGCGGCATATAAATCCAATTATAAATAAATAAATAAATAAATCCCTTTTGCATTACAACTCTTTTGTATTTTAGTATTTAATGACTATGGGGTTCACTGTTTAAGGATTGATACTATTGTATAGTTAAGCTATGTATAACTGATAGATTGGATGTCAAATTGTGATTTTAATACAGATTTTATCCCAGTTATTTATTACTTTATTCTAGAATTTTAAACTGAATACTCCTTGAGGTTTTTTTTTAAATTTGTTCTGATCTCTGGTCTTTAACTATAATGAACTTGATTGATTGAATGTGTGTCATATGGTAACACATAAAAACCAAACAGAACTTCAATGGCTCCTATCTTGACAATTTTTTAAAAAACTACACTGAGTGGACATCCCTGGAACTAAAGTGATCTGTCATATGCTGGCATATGAAAACCTTCACAAATGATGGTTTGTGAAGGTTTCATAAATGACATTATGAAAACCTTCACAAATAATCACAATATAGAAAATATTCTCCTTGAAAGTGGTTTACCCATATCAAAGTTCTGTTGAAACCTAAAATATGTCTAGACATGATTGACTTTGGATTTACTCCTGTTGTGAAGGTTTCACGAGCCATTGGAATATTTAGACCAGAGGTATCAAATTCGATGTCATGGAGGTCCACATCAGGGTTGCGTTTGACCTTGGAGGGCCAGGGTGAGTGTGACTAGGATGGGTGTGGTCAGCTTGACATCACTCATTCAGGGCGACTGTGGTGGCCCGAATGCTCTGCCAGTGAAAATGGACTCTCGAGCTCTGTTTCATTGGCAGAGGGTTGCAGGAGGATGTCCCAGCCAAAAACGGAGCTTGGGAGTCTGTTTTCGCTGGCAGAGGCACCACGAGTCGATCCTTCGTTCTTTCCAGGGTGGCCCATAGATGGGATCTAAGCACCCTGTGGGCTGGATGTGCCCCCCCCCGCCCAGTCTTGAGTTTGACACCCGTGATCTAGACTAGGGAGAAATTTTCGACAAAATTTCAAAGAAGCAATAGAGATGAATAGTTCAGGATCCATGCAGGGACATAAGCCACTCTTCTCTTAAAACAGCTCCAAGTATATCTTGAAACACTGACAAATTGAAAAGTATGAAGGGCACAACAAAAGTGTGTGTCTGTGTGTGTACGTGAAAACCACACAAGTTTTTAACAGTCTGTCAAGCAGGAGAAAGTTCAACTGATGATCTATCATTGCTTGATTTAGGAACAATTAGAATCAGACACTTATTTTCTACGGATGCTTTTCTACGGATCATGCTTTTTTTTTCTTTTTTTTCTTTTTTTTTTTTTGCTAGAAAGGGTTTTTGTTTCCAGAAGAAATGAAGGAACAAAAGTTGTATGGGAAAGCACTGACTCAGAATTGGTAAGGATAAAGATTAAACCACAGCCTGCTGTGTTCTGGAAACCTGGACAAAGAATAATGGAGAGCAGAGCTCATTTTAGTTGCAACAGTCGTAAGCCGGCTACAATTATGTGGAAAGTAAACATTTCTGCTCAAATTCATTTATGAGAGCAAAAAACCCCCACAACAGATCTCAGGTATAAAGCTGAGGGTCAAGATATATTCAAAACATGACATATTTGTGGATACCTATCTGTAGCATAAATTATCCTTAAGTGCACTATTCAAGATGATTGAGATTTCAACATATCCTTGGCCTGTGAAATTTTGGCTTGCTCACTCTAGCTGATAGCTGATTGAAAAAGAATTTGAGGTCAATATGGCACATCAGATGAACAACAACAATAACCAAAAACAAACAAACAAAAAGTGAATCCCAAGACTCAGTTGGATGTCATTGGGCAGACCTGCTTAAGAACATACTTGAACAAATGCAATTCTATTTTAGAAAGAAAGTAGGAAGATCTTGATGGGCATTCACCCTATATCCCTGCAAAGAGTTGTGATCAGCCTTCCTTATCTTTAACAGTTCTCCATATGCCCCCTAAAAAGTAGATGTTCCAATTTTCAGTGAGTCACTTCCAGAAGGGAAGGATACCAATAATACAGTAGTGTGTACTCACTACAGTAGGTTTGCACCAGGGGTGAAATTCACTTACCTTCCCTACCGGTTCGGAAATGCGCCTGTGCTGCAAAGCCTTCTGCGCATGCACAGAAGCTGAAAATCATTGCAAAAAAGGGATGTCATGATATCTGTGCGGGTGGGCGGGGCTTCGCACAGTCAGCCCTACTGTATTGTGCGATTTGGTAGGAACCGGCTGAATTTCACCCCGGTTTGCACTGCTAGCAAACCCAAAGCTCGATCTGTTACTCTATTTACTTTAAATGGGGCATGTGCCTTCAAAGGATAGAGAATTAAAATGGCTTATGGAGTAAGACAGTAATCGTTTATCAGTTTGCTATTTGTATATTTGTCTGTTCTATTGAAAACAAGCAAGCATTTTAAACAGCCAGGAATAACTCACCTATGCTAACCGATCAACACTTTTTATAGCTGGCTTTTGCTACAACTGTATAGTAGAAAACTCTGCATTTCTACAGTGTGCAATGAGAATGTTTTCAGACTGGCCACGTTGCTACTGAAATGTTACATGTATCTTCAATCGTCAAAAGCCAGGGGGTTCTTGCAACAAGACAGCAATCTTTTATCTCCATTAATTTCTTCTCTATTATTTAACATGCATCAAAGCAACAGAAATATAATCTTACTTGTCATTTTGGAGAGTAGGTGCAGCAAAGGAACATACGTGCTCTCATTCTACTACTTCTACAAGTGGAGAATCAAAACAGCCACGACAATATCCAGGTGAGTTACCAAGCCAACTTTGCTACTGAAGCAATGCACATGGTGAGTCACGCAAGGTATAATCTCAATGCAGATACCTGAAACATTCCCATAACACACCAAATCGGCTAGAATGTCTGTGTGGAGACCATGTATGGATTGCAGATACCGTAAAACAGCTTATCATTCCGTGTATCACTAAGACAAAATATTTCTACGTTCCTATCTGGGGGTAGGGAAAAGGGATATCAGTGAACATTTGGGTGTGCGAAATTGGAACTACCGGTCTCATAAAAAACACCATGCAATCTGCATATATAATATAATCCATTGTTTGCCATGCTAAAAACAAAACTCAATTAAACCCAATCCCCAGACCCTTTAGTGAAGGTCACAGAGAGTTCCCTAATGGGAATATTAAGTTTACGCACAGTGATGAAACTGGAAACAGTTTTCCGGTGTAAAAAAACCCCACCAACTATTAGGTGGAAAGAGTTCCATCGTTGGTTACATGCCACGCTGGGATTCCATCAGCAAATCAGAGGCTATTCAATACTTATCGTGTTAATCAAATCAGTTGGATTTGGGTCCAGTTCTTGATGACTGTTTTCTTTTGGCAGTGCCATTTCTTAGGTTTCTTTTTAAAAATCATTATTATCATTCTTTCAGATGGAAAAGTTCGCTTCTATATCATCTGGCAGGACAGCAGCTTTAGAGGCTGGTGTTGTTTATGGGGAGCTCTCTGTCGAGGCTGTTAAAAGAGAGGAGAAAGGAAACAGAGGAATAAATACAAGCTGAGTTTGAATCAGCTGCAACATATTGTCGTTCAGACTGAGCAGATGACTGAATGGTCCTTTCCAATCAAAGTTTAGACTTGCATTAAAACTTAAAACAAAAGACCACTTCCTTCTAGCACTGATGATGTTACCTAGTCTGGTAATGAAACATCTTCAAGAAACCCACCAAACTCAGAGAGCACCAAGGACCCCACAGCTTATGCCCTCCCAGATAATTATTTTTCCCCATTCTTCCCCTATATCCCATGACATTTTAGAAAGCAAAGTCTTCCTTAAATTAAGCACCAGTCCAGGTCACCACACAATATGTCCATGTTATCTTCCTGGCACTTCTAACCTACCTTCAGAGCCAGGATTTATATTTGGTTTCCAATTCAAGAACTTTTTTTTTTCAAGATTATCTAGGTCTCACTGCCATCTGTTTTGACTTGAACATTATTCTCAGTATTATGTCAGGGTTCCAAGTAACATCCCCAATGAAAGAAGACTCCGATGCTTGAGTTTCCTCAAAGTTCCATTTTATTAGAGATGTCATATTGGCACATCTGAGAAAACCTAAATCTGAAAGTTTCCAGGTTTTCCCCATCCAAAAGAAAGTTCAAGTCCCTGCCCAGCACCCACATGTCCACTACATGGTCCAATCATCCACTGTCCAAAGTGGAGATACCTCCCAGTCATCCCACCCTAAGTGCCAGAACAAGGCGTCCTTGACTCTCTGAGAAAGGAATGTTATTTTGACTACATATCACCCATACTCTATGCAATCCCCCCTCCCATTTTCCCACAGTAGAAAATGTGGCAGAGCTGAAGGCCCAAATGTTAAAGGTGGCTTCCAGGTCTGACATATTAATTACATCAATTAATGCATTAGATATAGGTCACATCAGAAGTATTTGATTAGATGTTCCCAAATTATTTGGTCAAGATTCTTCTTAATATAGCTTGATGTTTAATATTTCTATGATCTCAGAATACTTTCTTCAAATCAGCTCCTTTTTTGAAGATCAGTGAAATGTTCTCATTCTTACATCCAATCATTAATCAGTCCCAAATAATTCTATTTTATATTTCTCCAGGCCATATTTTCTCCACAGCCATATCTCAAAGCTAGGGCTTTCAGAGTATCACCCATGGGTTCAAAGACAAAAATGATCTGTTTCTTGTACTGCCTTTCATGAACTAAATTTACTACTATATTTTTATGGTTATTGAATATGCTTCACCTTCTTGTTTGTACAACACTCAAGAGGACATAAGAACAATTTTTTTTTAAAAAATGGGGCCTTAAAATCAATATTTTAGTCTGCTTAACAATGATAAACTTGGAAAAGGGATTTGTATCTTAATTTATGTGCTTTTCCACCACCAATCTGCCATGTTCTCCCTTCTTTTATTCACCTGAGTGAAGGTTTGCATCTTTTGCCAGCTTCTTCAGTTGTCATTTTTGTCCACTTAAAAGCGCTCATTAAATGGATGTTTCACTGTTCGCCTGAATAGGTGTAAAAAATGCTTTTAAAAAGTAAAAAAAAAAAAAAAAGTTGGCCATGCCCACCCAGTCACATTACCCCCACCACCAAGTCACTCCCACAGAACCGGTAGTAACAAATTTTACATTTCACTACTGGTGGTAAGTGTAATCGAAGTGTAATCTTAGAAGTGGCATCTTTACTTCTCTCTATCAACTTCCAAAGCACCAGAAGGCAAGAGAAGAATCAATGGATGAAAACTAATTAAGGATAGATGTGACCTAGAACTAAGGAGAAATTTCTTAACAGTGAGAACGATTAACCAGTGGAGCAGCTTGCTTTCAGAAGTTGTGGGTGCTCCATCACTGGAGGCTTTTAAGAAGATACTGGACAGCCGTTTAACTGGAATGGTATTGGGTCTCCTGGTTGAGCAAGGGGTTGGTTAGAAGACCTCCAAGATTCCTTCCAACTCTGCTATTCTAACACAAAACTGCCATTCGTTGAATGCTATTCTTCTAAGCTATTAGACAAACAGACAGAAATGACTTGGGAGTTGATATATTCTCTCCACTGATTTTGAGCAAGAAGCAGATGCCATTCAGTTGTATTTCAAAGGGCAAACTGTCCCAGAGAAGTTAATGAGGCACTAACTCTGCTCGAAAAAGCTCTAATCAGGAAAGGATGAAGTGTTTTCCACGTGATCTTTCCTTGAGGCACATCAAGTGCATTCTCCATATCCTGACTTTTCAATGTCTGATTAAAACTTTTTTCTTCTTCTTCTCAGAACGAAAAGAATTAAGCAATAGCCTTGTAATAATTCCCATGGGCCCTTTTCTAACTGGTTCCAAACAAGACACAAACGAAAAAGTTCTTTCAAGTTATTCCAGGAGGTCAGCCTTTGGAGAATTACCTTGTTGTCTTTTGTCATTTCATTTTTAAAAAAAGAAAACTCAACAAAGAAGCATGTTATTAATGGGCAGAGCATATCAGAAGATGGCTAAAATAAGGGCAGCTGCCACTTTTCAAGAGCAAGTTAAACACTGACACTTCCCTTTGTTTCTGCAAACTCCCCCTCATCCAGCAAGGAATGTACTAAAAACTGTAATTAGACACTCTGCCAAAAGTGTTCTACCGATACACTGTGCTTGATAAGAAATCACTGATACATAAAATATACACTCTGAAAAGCCGTGGATCCCAGCCTGCCAACAGTGGCTCAGCAGGAATAGTATTAAGAGAGTTACTGCTTCAGGCAAAAGTGGCTGCCTGCCAAGATGCCATCCAGAGACAGGGTAAAAGCAAGAATGGTTCCAGGTTCCAACAATTTCCCATGGGTCACATTAAGGTTGAGATTCTTCTTGATTCTGATTTTTCACCGAACGATGGAAAGTCAGCAGGAGAAGGCTGCTCGGAGCTTCCTGCGTTAAGATCACCCTGCCAAGCAAGTACAATTTGTATACCTTCCGTGTGCAAATGGAGGCATCCCTCTATGCATTTTTAATTCGACAAAGCAATTCTCTAATAAGCACATTGATGCCTAAGTTCAAAGGTGGCTGTGAACAGTTCAACGCTGGACAGGGAAGCAGTATGAAAATGAAACAAGAATGTTTTATGGAGCAGTTCGAAGAGAGAGGCTGTAGGCTGTAGGTGGTTGGTAAATTCAACAGAATAGTAGCTTGACTTTCCGTTTATGTATCTTTCGGGCAACAGGAAAATGAACCTGACAGAAAAGGGTTATTTCCACGTCTTCTATATTACAAAGCAAAGCTTAAGACCACTTTGTCAGGCCTGGAAGCCATCTTTTTCCTTGGGTCTTCAGGCCTGCCACATTTACTACTGTGGGAAACTGGCAGGGGGGATTGTATGGAGCCAGGGTGATATATATAGTCATAATAACATTCCTTTCTCAGAGAGTCAAGGACATCTTGCTCTGCACCTGGATGGCTGGAACTGAGAGGCATCTCCAGTTGGGATGGTGCTTTGATTGGACCATGTTATGGACATGTGGGTGTTGGGCAGGAACTTGAACTTTCATTTGGGTGGGGAAAACCTGGAAAGTTTCAGATTCGGGTTTTCCCAGATGTGCCAATATGACTAATAAAATGGAGCTTTGAGGAAACTCAACCCTCAGAGTTTTCTTTCTTTGGAGGTGTTACTTGGAACCCTGACATTCTTATTATTTCATGGAGAATACCCCTTCCCTTCAGCCATCTGCACTGACTTCAGCTGAGAAATTCAACTATCGTTTTATAGTATATTCAATGATTATAAGAAAGCTTGCATATAGAATTGGAAGAATAATGTTTAATGGTTGAGATCAAGCTGGCCTGGGAGGACTTTGCTGCAGCAATATTTCCAGAGTGGATCGATCAATCAAACAAATGGTTTATAGCATTCTGTGTAGCCCACTGCAGTCAAAATCTGGTCAAAACAGTCAATTTTCCTATATTGTAACATTTTATAAGGACAGATGACTTCTCCCTTGTACCCTAAAATGGTATTGATGTAATTAAGACTATCAATGTAACTGCTCCCTTTGCAGAAGGTGCTATGAGTAGAAAAGGGAGGTCTATTCACTTGCTAATTGTAGAGGAGGAAACGCATCTCTCCTGATTCCTCATTTTATGTGAGACAAAAAATGATTACATCTTTGCTCTCTCAACGAGGCAGATTCTCAGAGCCCCCCAACATCTAGTTTGAAACCAGATGAATTGAATCAGCCATCAAAGGTACATAGAGATAAAGAACATTTACACACCATTCAAAAGAGACAATATGAAAAGCTAAAAAGATAACAAAAAAGACCAGAACACTTCTTCACCAATGATCAACATTTAAATATATAGGAATTAGGACCAGGATTAACACCAGACAATCAATGAAGCAGTAAACAGTACCCTAATCAAAGATTTATCAACTCAGAAAACAAGCAATAAACAACAGCCTAAGCAAGAAACTATGAAGGAATAGAATAGAATTCTTTATTGGCCAAGTGTGATTGGACACATAAGGAATTTGTCTTGGTGCATACACTCTCAGTGTACATAAAAAGATAAGATACACTCGTCAAGAATCATAAGGTACAACACTTAATGATAGTCATAGGGTACAAATAAGCAATCAAATCATATTAGGAAACAGTCAATATAAATCATAAGGATACAAGCAACAAGGAGAAAACAACCTCCTCCCACCAGCAATAACAGGGGAAGCCACTGAATATAAACAGAGAGCAAACTCCACTCCCTTTCAGTACTGAAGAGGTTATCTAGTATGGTAACAAAATGCCTGCAAGCAAACAAGCTCAGATACTAGCAAGGACCCCACAGTTCAACCTTGAGTTATATGTATTCTCTTCAAACTTTGTCTGATTCAAAAATCTGGAGTATTAATCCCAGTCCTTTAGGCTTCTTTGAACTTTTTATTTTGGCGCTTTACATTTCTGGCTGCCTGGTGCATATTTTTAGCAAGGCATTGTGAGTATATAGACAGAAAAGTGCCATGTAGTTTCTTTCCCAGATTAACATCTGGGAAAGATATTACAATAGATGTTAATAGATTAACATCTATTGTAATATGTTGCCTGGTTCCTTTCCTCTTACTATATATACATCAAGGGATTCTGGAACTTTTCTTGTGATAACATGTTACATATGGGAAGCATAAATCTACCAAATTACAAATACAAATACAAACAGATACATTTTGTGGATATTCAACTAAGTCATCCTAACTTCCTGGAGAAAAAGTAGGATTAATTACATATAAATTAGCATGAATTAATATAAAATAAAGGATTATATTAGGATGAGGGCCTGATGGCTCTGTGGTTAAAGACCCTGAACTTGTCAACTTGAAAACTGACAGCCCAGGTTCGAGACCTGAGGGCCGTGCATTGGAGTGAGCTCCCGTTACTTGCTCCAGCTCCTGCCCACCTAGCAGTTCGAAATCATGCAAATGCAAGTAGATAAATAGGTACCACTTCAGTGGGAAGGTAACAGTGTTCCGTGAACCTTTCGTACATAGTCATGCCACTCACATGACCAGAAACGCTGGCTCCCTCGGCCAAGAAACAGAGATGAGCACTATGCTGTAGAGTCGGACACAACTAGACAGGAAAACCTTAATCTTTAGTACATTAGGAGTATTAGAGAAATACAAACTGGAGAATCATTGAACAAATCAACCCAGAGATCTCAGTCAAGCACAAATGACCAGTCTCAAATGATCCTGCACCAACACAATACAGCATTGCCAGGGGTGGGTTCTACTTACCTTTACTACCGGTTCACAATGAGAGCATGCATGTGTACTTCTGCGCATGCGCAGATTGTCAATTATGACATCCAGATGGGTGGGTGGAGCCTCCCACAACTTTTACTACCAGTTCTAGAGAACCAGACTGAACTGGGAGCAATCCACCACTGAGCGTTGCCCATCCCAGTTCCCGTAGCCAACCCATAAGGATACCATGCTTGATCCTATTGAATTCAAACTTCAATTGAAGTAAAATCATGCTGACTGGGGAATTCTGGGAGTTGAAGTCCTTAAAGCTGTCAAGATCGAGAAACACCAGCTGCAATGCTCAATTAAAGCTAAGATGGATCAGAACTTAAGCACTGCCTGCCAGGAAGAATAAATAGCCCTGTAGAAGATGGGCCAGAATTGAAGAGGCCATCTGCATATGTTCATATCTGTCACCAGGACCTAGTGTTTATAGCAAATATAGATCAGATGTCACCCTTAATTTCTCAGATCTTTGTTTTTCATTGGGGTGGAATGGACATAATCAGATCAGACACCAAACTCTGATTACTTATATGTTAGTTCAGCAGAACTGCCCTGTTTTCCTAGGGATTTAAGATAAATATGAAACTTTTTGTTTTGTAACAAGAATTACAACACTTGGAAACTCTGAGCACCCTCAGGGATGAGAAAGAGAAGCATAATTCTTTCTCCTTTAATTGCCACATTCTTTACAGAAATTACTTCTTTAAAGCTGCTGCTCCTTTGCATTTTGCAAGAAGTTCCCAGATTTCTGATAATGCCACTCCCACTATTTCAAAATCACATCCTAAATAATAAGAGGTTCAAGTACTCAATACTCCTGTTTTTTGCATATTCTTGATTCTGCCGGAATGGCAGATAAGAAGATCATAGATCATAAAGGGGAAGGGGAAGAGAGAGAGACAGACTGGGAGAGAGAAGGAAGAAAGAGGGAGAGGGAGAGGGGGAGGGAGGGAGAGAGAGAGAGAGAGAGATTGAGGGAGGGAGAGAGGGAGAGAAATTATTGTAGTTTCCCAACCTCAGCAACTTTCAGAACTGTGGACTGCAATTCCCAAAATTCCCCAGCCAGCACTGGGTAGCTGGCATTTGTAGCCCATGTATCTGAAAGTTGCTGAGGTTGGGAAACATTGGATTATTGTTTTTTTTTTGTTTTTGCCTTAATAAATAGAACTGTTTGGCTTCAATAATCCTGATGCGAATGTAGCTTTGAAAATGGTTGCCTATTTTGCATGTGGTGTTGACGGAATATTGAACTAAGGAGGAATGTCATGACAGTAAGAACAATTAATCAATGGAACTGCTTGTTTACTGGAGTTGTGGATACTCTTATTGCTGGAGATCTTCAAGAAAGTATCAGACAGCCATTTGTTAGAGGTGTAATAAGGTCTCCTAACTTGGGCAGGGGGTTGAATTAAAAGACCTCCGAGGTCCCTTCTAGCTTTATGATTCTATAACCATTGACCATAAGCCATTGGCATCCCTCTATCTAGCAGGAATTTCTTGTATGCAAATGCCAGGCAATCTAACCCCATAGCCTTAAATTCTGAGTTGAAGTTCTTTGGGTTGCATGAAAGTCCTGGCTATTGCTCTCAACAAGTTGCCTTTTCCAAAGATCAGTCAAAGTTTATTGCTCTATGATCCACAACTACTACAAACTATATTCTCTAGGCACGATCCTCAATAACAGAATAACAGAGTTGGAAAGGACCCTGGAAGTCTTCTAGGCCAACCCTTTGCTCAACCAGGAAACCCTATACCATTTCAGACAAACAGATGTCTAATCCCTTCTTAAAAATCTCCAGTGTTGGGGCACCCACAACTTCCAGAGGCAAGTTGTTCCATTGACTAAATTGTTCTAACTGTCAGGAAATTTCTCCATAGTTCTTGGCTGCTTCTCTCCTTGATTGGTTTCCATCCATTGCTTCTTGTCTTGCCTTCAAGTGCTTTGGAGAACAGATTGACCCCCTCTTCTTTGCAGCAGCCCTTTAAATAGTAAAGTAGAGCAACACATGACTCAGAATTCTCACTTTCCTGATGAAAAACCCTTTTTGCTGTGTTTGATCAAAAAAGGAGGCTTTGATGATTTTATCAAGATAAAGCTAAGAGAGATGGGAGACAAAGAAAGAATAGCTTGACCAGAGACCACTGTCTGCTTCTTCTAGCCCCTGACTTTGAGGTTGCTATTCTAAGGATTACATTTTTGTATTCATAACCAGGATGCAAATTAAAATTTAATTTTAACGTACTCTGATGGCAGAGGGTATGGAGTGAAGAAAAGGAGATTTATGGTTTAATAGGCTACTGGTATTAGAATGCATCCCGTTGCCGTCTTTATTTATGCTGCCACCCAAAATTAATTACTTAGATACAATGTTCATGGTGCATCAAATTATTGCAATGTTTATTTCAGCTTATGGTGATGTATGCAACTGATGCTGTGGCATCACCTCTACCCAAGCCTGTGCCAGCATGATATGCATGGACACTAAAATTCTATCCATCAATCAGAAAAGAACTGTTAGGAAGCTTCTCCTTAATTCCGGGTTGTTTTTCTCCTTGATTAGTTTCCATCCATTGTTTCTTGACTTGTCTTCTGGTGCTTTGGAAAATACTGTAAGTTGACCCCCTCTTTTTTTGTGGCAGCTCCTCAAATACTGGGAATACTGCTATCACCTCACCCCTAGTCCTCCTTTTCTCTAGATCGGCCATACCCAATTCCTGCAACCTTCTTCATATGTTTTTGTCTTCAGGCCCTTAATCATCTTAGATGTATTTATTTAATTAATTTATATTGCCGCCTATTCACCCATTGACACTGAAGGCAGTTTACAGAATATAAAACCACATTTAAAACAATAAAAACTAACAAAAAGAATCAAATAAATTAATATAGTACAATATAACAAAATCACTTCCCACCTCCCCCACCCTGGTGACAGCAGATCACACAAGCCATTCAATGAACTCTATCTAGCTCTTGGTTCCCAGGCCCGCTGGCAGAACCTTCAGCGCCTTCTTAGAAAAGTATTAGAGTGGGGGCCATTCTAAAGTCCTGGGGAATGATGTTCCAGAGAGAGGGAGCCACCACGGAGAAGGCCCTTCTTCTGGGTCCCACCAGGTGTATCTCCTTCAGGGATGGGACCTGCAATATTCCCTGCCTCTGTGCTCTGATGGATTGGTAGGTGTGACCGGCAAGGGACGGTCCCTCAGATAACCTGGTCCCAAGCCATGAAGGACTTTAAAGGTGACAACCAGCACCTTGAATTGCACTTGGAAGTAAATCGGCAACCAATGCAGGAGAGGTGATACATGTGCACACCGGGGTCTGCACAAAACCATGCTGGCCGTTGCATTTTGCACAAAATAGAGGTTCTGGATGCTCTTCAAGGGCAGCCCCATGTAGAGCGCATTGCAATAGTCAAGACTGGAAGTGGCTAGGTATAAGTGACTGTGAGTAGGCACTGTTGGTCCAGGAAAGGGCGTAAATGGCGCACAACCCGCAATTGTGCAAAGGCCCTCCTGGCCATGACCACCACCTTCAAGCAAGAGTCGTGAGTCCAGGAAAACCCCTAGATTACTCACAGGGTCTGTTTGGGGTAGTCCCACCCCATCCAAGACCAAAGGTGACAATTCTCCCTGAGCCAGCGAACCCCAAACCCAGAGCCACTCGGTCTTGCAAGGGTTTAGTTTCAACCCATTGCTCTCCATCCAGCCCCTAACAGCCTCTAGGCACTGTGAGAGGTAGGACACAGCATCACTTAACTCACCACAGGCCGAGACATACAGCTGAGTACCATCAGCATATTGGTGATTCCTCAGTTCATGATGATGGATGATCTCACCCAGCAGCTTCATATAAATGTTGAACAGGAGAGAGTACCGAGCCCTCTGGAACCCCATAAACAGCGGGCGAGGGCTGGATCTCTCCCCTCCTATCAACATTTATATGATGGTCTTCTTTGCACTTTTTCCAAAGTCTCAACGTATTTTTTGTAACATGGTGGGTGTAACCAGAATTGCCTCCCACAATGTTATTTGGGCTTACACTCTAGTAAATGAGCTCATTACAGTGCCAAACTAAAATGCTAAAATATTTTTTTGGGGAGAGATGGGAAGCCATTTTCAAATGGCAGATATTCCATCATACAAATCAGACGTAATGTGTGAATTTTCCTGTTAGTGTTCAAATTCCATAGCCTGAAGAGGCTGCAGGTGAAGCGAGTGTGCACGGCCCTGTTGCGAACCGGTAAAGTAAAGGTAAGTAGAACCCACCCCTGAGAGGCCTGCATTACTTCT
Source organism: Masticophis lateralis (assembly GCA_030761175.1). Classification (NCBI taxonomy): domain Eukaryota; kingdom Metazoa; phylum Chordata; class Lepidosauria; order Squamata; family Colubridae; genus Masticophis; species Masticophis lateralis. Next base: position 18,652,620 of record JAUDYJ010000003.1, on the reverse strand, counting down.
TTGGATCAAACTGAAGAATGTAGAAATGAATTGGCGGGATGATAGAGGAGAACAAAGAGCCCCAGAGAAGAGGAAGTCTTGGCACTAGTCACACAATTCCTTTTACCCGTTTCTACCATAGGAACCAGCAGATGTTCAAAGAAATAGCAGCTCCATGCAAATGGCAGCCAATATGTTTCTCTCAAAAGATCAGCATCAGCTTTTGAGGTTGAACCACTGCCAACCGCCGCTATTTTAGGAAGATCCTTGTTCTTCTCAACTCATATCTAAGATGTAACATCAAACCAACCATTGCTCTTTGAAAAACACAGTCAATGACCTTGTGCATGGTGGTGTGAGCCCAACTAATTATCCAACAAACTACGGTTCAGCAAACCACAGCTTAGCATAGTGGGTGTGCCGGCACACAGTGCTATTGTATTGAGGATTGTATCTTAATGAGTAGCTTGCATGAAATGCTATCCTGCAAAAAAACAGGCTGCCAGACATGTGATGCATCTGGAAATGGAGACAGTCTACAATTCGAGAAGAGAGGTTGGCAGCTAAGAATTGCCTCCAATTACAAAGCTCTTCCAGGAAAGGTGTGGTTGAGAAGGACTGTGTGTAGGATGTTCCCACTCAGTTTACTTATTTGTTAGATTCATATCTCATCTTTCCCCAGGGAGCTTCAGGCAGCCTACATAATACTTTCTCCTCCTATTTTCCATGTTGGTAATAGTCCTCAGTAGGGTGGGTGGAGGAAATGAACGGTAACCATGGTAGAAAATAAAACATACCTCTTTCACTGTGATAAAACTTGTCTTTCAGACATATAATGACCTAGTAATGCCAGTAAATGATTATATATATTAAATATGCATTCAATTAAATTATTAAGTATTGAAGTCCATTTACATAACAAGAAGTAAAAATGGAAAATTCCTGATAGAAATGACTATGTGCAAGTCAAATGTCTAAATGGATTGAAATGTATTGATTGTGGGTGGACTTGAACCTGATCGCGCTGTTCCCAGACTAACATGTTAATCAATGCTTGCACTGGTTCCTTATCTACTCTTTATTACTTGATAAAGGTAAAGGTAAAGGTTCCCCTCGCACATATGCGCTAGTCGTTCCTGACTCTAGGGGGCGGTGCTCATCTCCCTTTCAAAGCTGAAGAGCCAGCGCTGTCTGAAGACATCTCCATGGTCATGTGGCCGGCATGACTAAATACCATAGGTGCACGGGGCACTGTTACCTACCCACCAAAGGTGGTCCCTATTTTTCTACTTGCATTTTTTATGTGTTTTCGAACTGCTAGGTTGGCAGAAGCTGGGACAGGTAACGGGAGCTCATCCTGTTACGCGGTACTAGGGATTCGAACCGCTGAACTGCCGATCTTTCGATCGACAAGCTCAGCATCTTAGCCACTGAGCCACCATATCATTTATTATTATTTATTTTTATTTATTACTTAGATGAACAGATTCTTTATTAGATGGTGGGAAGACAGACAGATGTCTCCTGCAGACAGGAGAGCATATTGTTCAAATAAACTCTGCACGTTAAAAAAAAGCACAATTATTTCGCACTTTTTGAAAGTCAGCCTTAGAGCAGAGACTCCGTTCAGGTTTTCATCCTAGCAAGAATGAATATTCTTGAGACCGCACAGGGCACAATCGTACTGAATGCAACATTGGCATGTAAAATCCATTTGAATCACAACATCCAGGAATTATTGAGTCTGTCGTCTGTACTTCGATAACTGTCTAGTTTGGTACAGCAGCTAAACAGGACAGGTAGAGAATCCAACGGATAGTTACAACTGCAGAAAAAAACAATTGCAGCCAGCCTGCCTTCCATAGAAGACCTGTATAATGCGCAGGTCAGAAGGAGGGCAGAGAAGGTATCTGCAGACCCCTTCATAGCCTGGACATAAATTGTTTCAACTCCTTCCCTTAAGATGTCACTACAGGGCACTGCATACCAAAACAAAGAGAGACACCAACAGTTTTTCCCCTCATGCCATGACTCTGCTAAACACCTAATCCTCACAGTATTGTTTTATTTTTATATATATCTATATATCTATATATCTATATATCTATATATCTATCTATCTATATCTATCTATATCTATCTATATCTATATCTATCTCTATATATATATATGTTTTCTGAGGTTTTCGCGGGTGTTTGTATGTAGGTCTTTGGTTATTCGGGTCTTCTCCCGCATAGAATTGGAAGTATCTTGGCGACGTTTCGACAAAGTCTCATTCGTCATCTTCAGACTGGTGTTCTCGGCTTGGTGTTCTCGGCTCCTGGAAGCACGAAGCCGAGAACACCAGCCTGAAGATGACGAATGAGACTTCGTCGAAACGTTGCCAAGATACTTCCAATTCTACGCGGGAGAAGACCCGAATAACCAAAGACCTACATCTATATATATCTATATATATCTATCTATATCTATATCTATATATCTATATCTATATATATGTATATATATCTATATCTATATCTATCTATATCTATATCTATATCTATATCTATATCTATATCTATATATATCTATATATAATATATTTATCATATTGTATGGCTGTAGTATTGCGGTATTATTATCCTTCTCATCTTCTCTACTACCCCATCTTATTGGTATCATTATGATAATGATTATTAGTACCCTGTTGCTTTCCATGCATATTGAGAGCTTCTGCACCAGAGAGAAATTATCTTGTGTGTCCAATCATGCTTGGTCAAATAAAATATTCTCAAATTGGGGATCTCAAATTCAGAATAGAGCTGGAAGGGATCTTGGAGGTCTTCTAGTCCCCGCTCAAGCAGGAATCCCTATACCAGTGGTGAAATCCAATTTTTTTTACTACCGGTTCTGTGGCTGTGGCTTGGTGGGTGTAGTGTGGCTTGGTGGGCATGGCAGGGGAAGGATACTGCAAAATCTCCATTCCTACCCCACTCCAGGGGAAGGATACTGCAAAATCTCTATTCCTACCACACTCCAGGGGAAGAATACTGCAAAATCTCCATTTCCTCCCCATGCCTGGGGAAAGGATATTGCAAACTCCCCATTCCCATCCTACTCCCGGGGAAGAATACTGCAAAATCCCAATTCCCTCCCCACTCCTGGGGGAAGGATATTGCAAAATCTCCATTCCCGTCCCACTCCAGGGGAAGGATACTGCAAAATCCCCATTCCCTCCCCATCCTGGGGGAAGGATATTGCAAAATCTCCATTCCCATCCCACTCCAGGGGAAGGATACTGCAAAATCCCCATTTCCTCCCCACTCCTGGGGGAAGGATATTGCAAAATCTCCATTCCCACCCTACTCTGGGGCCAGCCAGAGGTGGCATTTGCCGGTTCTCCGAACTACTCAAAATTTCCACTACCAGTTCTCCAGAACCTGTCAGAACCTGCTGGATTTCACCCCTGCCCTATACCATTTCAGACAAGTGGCTGTCCAGTCTCTTCTTAAAAACGTCAGGGATGAAGCACCCAAAACTTCTGAAGGCAAACAATTCCACTGGTTAATTGTTCTCCCTGTTAGGAAGTTTCTCCTTAATTCCAAGTTGCTTGTCTCCTGGATTAGTTTCCATCCATTATTTCTTCTCTTGCCTTCTGGAAAGTAAGTCGACCCCCTCTTCTTTGTGGCAACCCCTCAAATACCGGAATATTGCCATGAGATGCTATCACGAGGATATTTGATAGCATCTGATTGGTAGGAACAGACTGTTCTATTGATATGCTATCAATAAAATATTCTATTCTGTGCAAAGCTATTTAACAATATTCAATTTATGAAGTTGAAACTCAAATCTTATTGCCTTTTGTTGATGATGAATGATCAGGAATTTAGGAAAGAATTTTGCCTGGATGCTTTATATTTATGAAAATAGCGGGGTCTTTGATATTAGATGTTTAATTCCCCAGAAGGCTTGTGGGGAAAAAGAAACCTGCTGACTTTGCCATCACACGGTTAAAGGCTTTGTGCTCAGCAAACACATTGCAGCAAACAGCATTTTCTGGCACAGACAATGGGTTGGGCAATCTTTAAGGAAGAGCATTACTTTATTGCACATGTTAAGGCTTTCACTCTGTTTTAACTTTTATGTGCATGACAAAGAACAAAGAGCAATGGTTTAAATGCTTGCGAACTGCTAGCTGTGCCATTTATCCTCAGTCAATTTCACACCACTTCCATAACACCAGCGGGATACTTATTTCGAAACCATCGGATTCCTTTAAGCTGTTCTGAGATTTTTATATTAAAAAACAAATCAAACTTCAAAATTAGAAGTTCAAACCCTCCTTATATTTCTTAATGCGGTTATTATTTTGGGTGAAAATGGCTCAAGGTAATGAGATCACTGGTGGCAAATCTCATCACTCGCAGGTAAGGGGTGAAGCGAGTTGAATTATCTTCACTCCAACAATGAGCCGACTCCACACCAGCACAAAATACTCAATCCATACAACTTCCACGCTCAGTTTTTTTTATTGTTTTGCCAAGCTCAAGCACTCGCAAAGAAAATAATGGCCTTGGCTTAATCAACATGCTGAACCATGGGAAATAATTTTGCTGGGTATGTTATGTAAACCAGGATCAAAGTTGTTCCTTTAGGGCTTTTATACTGTGCAAATTTTGGTTATTCTTTCTTGCATCAACAACCATTTGAAGTAATGCAATCCATTAACCATATTGTAGGTCACGGGTATCAAACTTGCGGCGTCACATTGCAGTCATGTAACATATCGCAACGTTTTTCCCCTTTGCGGAGCTGGGGTGGGTGTGGCCTGCATGTGATGGATCCGGTCTGCCCGCTGCCAGTTTGACACCCCTGTTGCAGGTGGCTCACAGACCATAGTTTGAGAATTAATATACTAGGTCATAATCAGAGGTGGTATTCAGCAGGTTCTAACCAGTTCTGGAGTTCAGTTCGGTAGTGGAAATTTTGAGTAGTTTATTAAATACCACCTCTGACTGGCCCCACCCCCATCTATTCTCTGCCTCCCGAGTCTCACCTGATTGGGAGGAAATGGGGATTTTACAGTATCCTTCCCCTGGAGTGGGATGGGAATGGAGATTTTACAGTATCCTTCCCCTACCACACCCACCAAGCCATGCCATGCCATGCCATGCCCACCAAGCCACGCCCATAAAACCAGTAGTAAAAAAAATTGAATCCCACCACTGGTCATAATGCAGTTTAGTGTACGATCCCATTCATTCAGACTTAGTAATGATATGTGAACAATGGCCACTGGGGACATATGCCTGGGGACCTGTATTTCAATAGCACTTGGAATGCTATACAGATCAAGCCAAAATGCTCGATAATTCCTGGAAGCCAGACACTCAAACAAATCAGCCATCAACAGGCACATAGGGATAAACAACATCTACTCAACTTCCATTCAAAGCAGACAATCAAAAAGCCAAAAAGGAAGAAAAAGACCAAAACACCTCCTCACCAGCAATCAACACCCAGATGAACAGAGATTAACACCAAGATTAATATTAGACTAACAATCAAGCGGCAAACAATAGCCCAATCAAGGAATTGCCAAATGAGCTGACAGAAAACAACAGCCCAATCAAGGAACCACCATTGACTTACCTACACTGACGGGGAAGCCATTAGTGTATAAAATGAGAGCAAACCCCACTCCTGCTAGCACTGATGATGTTGGTGCTAAATTTGATTGCTAAACCAGGCCAGTTGCTAAACAAGGACTAGGTAGAAAAATACAGGTTCCTGTCCTTGTTTCGGTTCCTAATGTGTATTCCTCTGTACAAACCAGGTGCATAACTTTAAATTGTCCCATAGGTGCTTTTTCAGGAGCTCTGACAGGACAGTGGGGAATGGAGCTGAAGGAGCTTCTTGGACGAGAAGCGAAACGTCTTCAAAAGAAACAACAAGAAAGTCTAATTGCCTCCTGAAAAAGCACCTTTGGGACAACCATGACCTGGATGACTGAGAATCTCTACAGACCCCCTTAAATTGTTTCATCTTCTTACATTTTGTCAATGGAGATTCCACAGAGGTTTTCTGGCTAAGAATGAAATGGACAAATATTAATGTTTACCAGGAGTTCAGATCTAACAGGAGAGCTTCAGAAATTCAATTTATAAAGCGAGAAAGTTTGCTTAAATATTGTTAGGACTTGAACAGAATGTTATGGTTGATAGCAACGGAAGAGAGGTGATGGCAGTGATCCATCTGAGGTATTATTTTCCCTTAAATGTTAGGACATCTTTTTTAAAAAACCGTGAATTCTACTGCGTGTAAAACAATTCTCTTTAAACAAGCCCTGTTGTGGCTTAATTTTATTCACTGACTGTTAGTTTTGGCACTCTGGATTTTTGTCTTTGTTTTTAGCTCATAAATGGGCATTTAATGACTGGTTCTTGTTTTTATGTTTTTTCATCTTTTGAAAGCCACTCTAAGCCACTCTGTGAATAATGCATACCCTTTTCCAAAAAAAAAAAAAAAAAGGCCGTAACAGGCCGTTCTTAGATCTCTTCTTATATTGTGAAAGATATTCAAAACAACCCTGCTTTAACTTTAAATACACAGAGTTGATTGGAGAAGCGTTTCTAATTTGCAAATTTCCCCCGTTTCATTTCTACGTGGAATGGCTATTTTTATTTTCAGCTTTTTTTGTTGTCTATTTCATTATCTAGAGCAGTATTTCTCAACCTTAGCAACATGAAGATGGGTGGACTTCAACTCCCAAAATTCCCCAGCCAGCCAGCCAGCCTGCCTCTGTGACTTGAAGCCCACCCATTTTCAAGTTGCTAAGGTTGAGAAACACTGCATCCGCCTGAGAGTCCAATTTTCCCCATCTTGCATCCACCGAAATGTAGCAGTGTCAGATATATCACTCAAAATAATATCACTAGACACCGCTAAGCTTTTCTTTTCCAAGAAGGAAAGAAATTGCAGTTTGATATGGCTCATTAAGTAGAGCCTCTTTCATTTCTACTAATGGCTACAAATGCTCGTTATCATTTGCTGAACTCCAGAATGAGCAAACAAAGCAGGGCTAATGCATCACAAAAGAGAGTTTTGTTCGGCTGTTTTGACAGCTGTATTTTGAATCATAGTACAAGAGCCGCAAATGGTATCCCATAATCTACACTGTTGCAACAGCAATTAAATGGGATCAGAGCCAGCCTTAAATTGATATTCTCTCTTCACTCAGAAGCAGGTAAGTGAAAGTTATTGTGGTGTGAAAAGGATGAGCTTATCAAAATTGGATCCTGATCTTGCTTGATCCGCTGCTAAAAGGCTGCTTTAGTGCCACTGAATTCAGTTCCTCCAATTACACTGAAGCCATTGGGCAAGATAATGTGCTGAAAACCTTTGAGATCCAAGTTTAATGCACAGAGGTACTCTACCTGAGCTGCCAAAATCCAAAGGATTGCCAGATTGGTGCTCTCAATGTTTTCTGTGTCTCTTTCCTGCCATCTGATGATCATCTGGAGTTCTGCAGTCCATGTATGCTGTAATAACCCCATGTATGCTCTAATAGCGTTCCGTCCGCCTTTGGCGTTTAATCATGCTGGCCACATGACTACGGAGACGTCTTCGGACAGCGCTGGCTCTTTGGCTTTGAAATAGAGATGAGCACCGCCCCCTAGAGTCAGGAACAACTAGCACATATGTGCGAGGGGAACCTTTACATTTACCTTTATGCTGTAATAATAATAATGACTCAATTGTTTTTCCTGTTTTCCCCTGGCTTTTGATCCCTCCTGAAGCCATAATAAACCCAGAATTCATGCCAGACTAAGTTAAATGTTCCTTTCTTATAATTGATTCATTTCTTCCTGGGACAACTATTAACATTAGATAAAGAAAGATGCAATACCAATAAAGGAGAACATTTGTAGCTCAGGGTTTAAATGGAGAGGTGTTTTATTACCCAAAGTCGGTAACAGTATCAATGCTGGTCCTGAACTGATGATGTTACCTAGTTTGGATAATGAAACTTCTGCAAGAAAACAAGCAAGCTCAAAGAGCACCAAGGACCCCTCAATAATAATTTCCCAATGTCTGATGGATAAGTATTGTTAAGGACTGGGAAGATTTTAGGACTGGGCCATAGTAGTTAAGTAACTAGTTGGTGGTATAAATATAACAGAAAAATGACAAATAGATTCTTTGGCTTTTAGAAGAAGACATGGTGGATTTGAATTGGATCCTAAAATACATTGTAAATGTCTGGCAATTTGTCTAGAACCATTAACCTGAAACCTTTTATAATGGTTGTGTAATAATAGAATTGTAAAAAAATTGCAGGGATTACATCAGTGTCCACAATAATTCACCGTTGTTCCATTTCTGAAGGACTTTGGAAGAGATATTTAGTATATTATTTGAAAAACCAGACTGGCAAGATTATTAAATATATTTATAGACTAGACTAGACTAGACTAGACTAGACTAGACTAGAATAGAATAGAATAGAATAGAATAGAATAGAATTTTTAATTGGCCAAGTGTGATTGGACACACAAGGAATTTGTCTAGGTGCATACGCTCTCAGTGTACATAAAAAGAAAAGATACGTTCGTCAAGAATCATAAGGTACAACACTTAATGATAGTCATAGGGTACAAATAAGCAATCAGGAAACAATATCAATATAAATTATATGCATACAAGCAACAAAATTACAGTCATAAGTGGAAGGAGATGGGTGATGGGAATGATGAGATTAATAGTAGTGCAGATTTAGTAAATAGTTTGACAGTGTTGAGGGAATTATTTTTTTTAGCAAAGTAATGGCATTCGGGGAAAAACTGTTCTTGTGTCTAGTTGTTCTGGTGTGCAGTGCTCTATAGTGCAGTTTTGAGGGTAGGAGTTGAAACAGTTTATGTCCAAGATGTGAGGGGTCTGTAAATATTTTCAGAGCCCTCTCTTTGACTCGTTCAGTATACAGGTCCTCAATGGAAGGCAGGTTGGTAGCAATTATTTTTTCTGCATTTATAATATGAAATGCTTGGTTGTGCCAATGAAAAAAAAGAATCATCATTGTCTGGAATTTAGTCAGACTACACAGCCTGATCTCAACAGAAGCTACCAGAAACTCAGCAAGAGAAATACTAGGCTGAAGTCACTTCAAGCTGTCAATTGCCCTCTGCTCAATTGCCCACTTCAACATCCAACTCTTCTTTATCCCACCTTTCCTGCAGCTGAACAGACATCTTGCACTTCTTAGACTTGATACTAGGAGCAGTGGGTGGGTAACCTAACTGGCATTTTTGCTTTGAGAAATTGTAGGTCACAATTTATGAATTAACTCCCACATCACAGGAGCTGATTCTAGAAGTAGGTATATGGATTCAGAAACAGCATGGACATTCTTAAGATTATAATTCCTATGCCTTCCCTTCTTCCCTGTTTGTAGTCATAAGCTTGGTTAGCTTATGAATTTCACTTTGCTCAGACTTGAAAGCTTCTAAGCTAGATTTGTGTTGCTATTTTCTAGTCGTTGTCTCCCCTGTACTTCTTTCCAACTTCTTTTGCTCTTCCTAATAGATTAATATGCCTGTAGGCAGTACCTTGTTATATCAGCTGTGTAGTGCCTAGGTCTTTCAGGAGCATTAAAAATGTGTTGGCTTTTCATCCTAATGTAAGCTGGGTGCTGTGCCAGGCAGCCTAGAGGAAGCCTGAAGCCTTGTAGTCAACACAGAGAGTCCTAAGCAGTACCTTAATTTGCAAAATGGAAACACTGTGTTCTTTACTACCTCCTGAGGACCTTCTTACACTCAATATCATTAAAATAGATGATGATAGATAGATAGATAGATAGATAGATAGATAGATAGATGATAGATAGATAGATAGATAGATAGATAGATAGATAGATAGATAGATAGATGGATGATAGGTAGATGATAGGTAGGTAGAAAGATGATAGATAGATAGATAGATAGATAGATAGATAGATAGATAGATAGATAGATAGATAGATAGTTGATAGATAGATAGATAGATAGATAGATAGATGATAGATAGATAGATAGATAGATAGATAGATAGATAGATAGATAGATAGATAGATAGATGATAGGTAGGTAGGTAGATGATATAGATAGATAGATAGATAGATAGATAGATAGATAGATAGATAGATAGATAGAGATATATAGATACAGATATAGATATCTATTTTCTTACTTTTCGTAGGTTTTATGTGTGTTTTTCCTTTAAGCCAGGTTTTTCCTACGTAACCAAGATTTCTCTGCAACCCTAATTGAGTGAAATCACATTCACTACTTTTGGGGGGGGGGTCCTTCTTTTCATTCTGGCAGCCAGCAGATTTTGTGTTGCATAGTGAGAGACTTACAGATATATAGATATAGATATAGATAGATAGATATACTGTAGGTAGATGATTGATAGGTAGGTAGGTAGATAGATGATAGATTTCAGAATTCTGAAGTTCACCTTCATTACCATTATTCCATTCTGTGTTTACTTATCTTTCACTCAAACTATTTCTCACAACTAGTTCATTTAATGCTCTTTCTCTTTTTCTCCCCCCTCTGAAAGACTTTGTAAGTGTTTTCTGCACTACATAATTGTAACATGGGACAATTATAGAAAACAATGGAATGAAATATCTTAGAGGTGGCCTTGGTTAAACCAAAGAACTCCATATTACAACATTGTGGATATTTTCAAAAACACAGCTAATTCTCATCTCGAAGGTCAGTTCAGTTCAGCAGGTCAGTTATTTCAATCTGAATTAAAAGTGTAAGATAAATCACCGCCAGACATGAAACCCATTTTTTGGGGGGGAGGGGTTATTAATAACTAAATTCCTTCAGAAGAATCAGTTGTGGATCTCATGCTAACGACTTGAGTCAAAGTCAATTTTGGTGAGTCCAAAGCAAAATATGAACAGGTTAATCTCCTCTGCCAACTCATTTCCCATCTCTTTCCCTCTGTTCTTTCTCCATTCCCACTGGGTTGTTAGGAAAGGGACAGTGATCTAAACTGACTGCTCATAAAGAGATTTTGAAATTAGATTGAGGAGTTAATTTATAGCTTTAATCCCTAAACTGGATGAGTCCCAGTGATACAGAAGTCTTTCCTTTTTTAAGGAATGCCTCTATTTTACTTAGTGTCAACGTCCAAGACTACAGATCACACCTTGCCTTCAAGCAGCACCAAGTCTAGCTTTAACTCCCATCGTTGAATCATCACCAGAAATGTTAAACTGAAAAAAGAAAGCTCAAAGTACAATAGGGGAAGTGGAGAGAAGAAAGAAAAGGAAATAACAGGCAGTTGGGGAGGGGAATTGAATCAATTCATTCTTTGAATGGGGAGACACTTCTAGATTACTGAAGAATACACAAAGGGTGTTGGCTCATATTGTACCATGATATAACGACACCGAACTGAACATCTCGTACTTAAAAAGTTGGCCCTCTTGGATGGAAAAATACAGCTGACTTGCCCGCACTTGTGGACGCACCCAACTGCACCTCTTTTTGAAACATTTTTTTGGAAAAGGAAGGAAGGCTTCAGAAATCCTGCATGCTATTTGGAAATACTGGAATTGTTTAAGGCTGTCCTAGGCCAACCTTAAACAATGTTCTCTTGTTCTCCTCCATGTTAAGAGCCTTCCTAAGAAGGTTTTGTAGATGTAGATTACAGGTAGTCCTTGACTTACAACAGTTCATTTCATGAATAGAATAGAATAGAATAGAATAGAATAGAATAGAATAGAATAGAATAGAATAGAATAGAATAGAATAGAATAACAGGGTTGGAAGGGACCTTGGAGGCCTTCTAGTCCAACCCCCTGCCCAGGCAAGAAACCCTACACCACTTCAGACAAATGGTTATCCAAACTCTTCTTCTTAAAAACTTCCAGTGTTGGAACATTCACAATTTCTGCAGGCAAGTTGTTCCATTTATTAATTGTTCTAACTGTCAGGAAATTTCTCCTTAGTTCTAAATTGCTTCTCTCCTTGATAAGTTTCCACCCATTGCTTCTTGTCCTGCCCTCAGGTGCTTTGGAGAATAGTTTGACTCCCTCTTCTTTGTGGCAGCTCCTGAGGCATTGGAACACTGCTATCATGTCTCCTTTAGTCCTTCTTTTCATTAAACTAGACATACCCAGTTCCTGCAACCGTTCTTCATATGTTTTAGCCTCCAGTCCCCTAATCATCTTTGTTGCTTTTCTCTGCACTCTTTCTAGAGTCTCCATATCTTTTTTACATTGTGGCAACCAAAACTGAATGCAGTATTCCAAGTATGGCCTTACCAAGGCATTATAAAGTGGTATGAACACTTCATGTGATCTTGATTCTATCCCTTCATTTATGCAGCCTAGAAATGCTTTGGGTTTTTTGGCAGCTGCTGCACACTGCTGGCTCATATCTAAATGGTTGTCCGCTAGGACTCCAAGATCCCTCTCACAGTTACTACCACATATGCTGTACCTGTGCATTTTACTTTTCTTGCCTAAATGTAGAACCTTACTTTGTTCACCATTGATTTCATTTGGTTAGATAGTGCCCAATGTTCATATCTGATGATTGGCAACTGGTTCATACTTATGACCATTGCTGTGTCCGAAGGTCATGTGATCGCCTTTTGCAACCTTTTGAAAAGTAAAATCAATGGGAAGCCAGATTCACTTAACAACTGGGTTACTAACTTATCAACTACAATGATTCACTTAACAACTGTGGCAGAAAATGTGACTCACTCATAAAGTGAGTAAGCAAAACTCACTTAACAAATGTTTTGCTTAACAACAGATATTTTGGGCTCAATTGTGGTCTTAAGTAGATGTAAGTACCTGTATATGCCCCATGATCCCAAGACATTTTTGCTTCCTAAGATGAAACAGCAAAGGAATCTCACCAGGACCGTCCAACATTAAGTTCACACATTGATCTTGTTTGTCTATCACAGGCAAGAAAAACATGTAGGTTTTTATGCTAGTAAAAATCAGTTAAAGAGCTGGGTATTTGCTGCCCCTTAGAATGTCTGAAAGGATGCCTGGGAAGAGCAATAGAACAGTATCTGGAAGGGATCTTAGGCCAAAATGGATGCTTGGGTAATGCTAAAGGCAGAATGCTCAGCTGAGGAAACCATTGTTCCAGTCTAGTCCTTCTGCATAACACCAGATATGTCACTGGAAGGCAAAATTTCAAAACTGCATCTCACTTATTTTGGCCATGTCATGTGGGGGGGGGGAGGGATTCATTTGAGTGGTGGCCTAGAAGTGGAACTCTCGTCTCAGAGTCAGGAGGCTGTGAGTTCGATCCTAGGTTTAGGCAGATATTTCTCTCTCTGGCACACTGAGAATGTATCTGCTGAAAAAAAACCCTCTGCATTGGAGACAGGAAGGGCATCCAGCCAGTAAACACTCAGCTCCATTCAGTTGCCCAGATTCCACCCCACAAGGGAATATGAGGTTTTAAAAGAGGATGGTGATGTGGGGGAATTCATCGGAGAAAGTAATTATGTTTGGAAAAGTTAGCAGCCAAAGGCAATCAGGCCACCAAAGAACACAGTTGGCTGGACACCATTAAAGCTGACACCAGCAGAGCATAGAACAACTCAAAGAAGTAATTAGGGAAATTCTAGAATGCGCAGAGATGGATAAAATGATTATGGAGTTGAAAGAGAGAGAGGATTTGGAATATTATGAAATATGGAATAAAATGTACAGTTGGCTCAAAAATAGAAATCAGAACAAGAAATGTTTAACTTAATATTGATGAAATTTAAAGTAACTGAACAACATTAAATAAAGAGATGTAAATATAAATGAATATAAATATGTAGATAAGAACAATGAATATTATAATGTGTATATACACACACACATACATATATGCAGTATATATATGTTGGAGTAATGCGATTATTCTACTATTGAGTAGTAAATAGAAATGACAGAATAGAGAACAACAAAAGCAAAATACGTAAGTTGATACGAAATGCTGTAAAATTACCATTAATGTTATGTAATGTTCAATACGTTATGTCTTGACATGTTTTATTTTTATATATGTGTGATTGTTTTTTGTGTTGTTTTTAAAGACAAACTGTTTAATAAAAATTATATATATATAAAAAGAACACAGTTGGTGGGACACCATTAAAGCTGACACCAGCAGAGCATAGAACAATTCAAAGAAGTAGTGCAAGATTGGAAGATGTAGAGAGACCCAGACCATAAAATCGAGTTGGACATGACTGAAGCATAAGATCAACATCATATCTGGCCCAAATGGGCTTACATTTGTAGCTCCATGTTATTCAGTTCCCCCTTAATCCCAAGAATGCCACAGACTAGGAATTTTAATTAAGTGGGTCCTTATTTCTATTCCACCATCTGCTTTGTCATTCATTTTTGCCATATATTCTTTTAGCTGGACGCTATAAAAAGAAGTCTCTAGTAGGGCGAAATAAATGATTGACTCCATCTACGAATGCAATATTCTTTCTTCTGCCTCCAATCACACACACATGCATGTTCCTTCAACTGTGATGAATTATATCTTCCTACCTGCACAGCAGATAGAATGGCTAAGTGACAAAAATAGAAAAAAAACACCCCTCCTTTACAGAGAATACATTTGTCAATCATGGCTCATCAAAATTGTGTGATGTGTTCCATGAAGAGCAGGGGTACAAATCTTTTTGACTGAGCTTGCTTAGAAATAAGAATTTTCTTGTCTATGGCACTTTAAAAAAAACAACAACTTATGGATATGAACTTTGACTGAATGGCCTTCAACTATCCATCCATAGAACATTTCCATTTTGTCAATTCCAAAAAAGCAGTGCTGGAATTTGTAAAATTTATGCAGGAAGTTAACAGATTTAACAGATTAACAGAGTTGGAAGGAATCTTGTAGGTCATTTAGTCCATTCCCATGCCCAAGCAGGAAACCCTACACCATTTCTGACAGATGGCAGTCCAGTCTCTTCTTCTTCCAGCGATGAAGCTCCCACAACTTCTGAAGGCAACTTCTGTTCCATTGGTTGATTGCTCTCACTGTCAGAAAGTTCCTCCTCATTTCTAGGTTGAATCTCTCCTTGGTCATCCATTATTCCTTGTCTGGCCTTCAGGTGCTTTGGAAAATAGCTTGACTCCCCTCATCTCTGTGTCAGCCTCTCAAATATTGGAACACTGCTATCATGTCTCTCCTGGTCCTTCTCTTCACTAGACTAGCCATGCCCAGTCCCTGCAACCATTCATTGTATGTTTTAGCCTCCAGTCCCCTAATTATCTTGGTTGCTCTTCTCTGCACTTTTTCTAGTGTCTCAATGTTTTTATAGTGTGGTGATCAAAACTGGATGCAGTATTCTAGGCATGGTCTAACTAAGGCTTTATAGAGTGGTATTAGAACCTCACATGATCGTGATTGAATCCCTCTGTTAATGCAATTTATGATTGCATTGCCTTTTTCCCCCCTTGCACAGCAAAAGGTTGTCCTCTAAGATTCCAAGATCCCTGTCACAGCTACTGCTACTAAGCCTGGTTTCAGCCAGTCTATATGTGTACTTTTGGTTTTTCTTACCTAAGAGGACTTTACTTTTCTCTACATTGAATTTCATTTTGTTAAATAGCGCCTAGTGTTCAAGACCCTCTGGATCTTGAGCCTATCATCTAGGGCCATGATGGTGAACCTATAGCAGGCATGCCAGAGGTGGCACACAGAGCCCTCTCTGTGGGCATGCATGCCATCGCCAGCTGCTCTTCTGGTTTCCGGTCAGAAGAGCAGCGCTGGAGTGCCAGAAATCAGCCTGAAAGCAACCCAAAAAATGGCCAAAAACTGGGCCGTTTTTGGACCAGTTTTGGGCCTTTTTCAGGCTGTTTTTCAGGATGCTTTTGACCTGAAAAACCCCTGCAAAACACCCTGAAAATGGTCCCCAAAATGCGTGTTCCAGTTTGGGCACTCGGTGCCGAAAAGGTTCGCCATCACTGATCTAGGGTGTTGGCTATTCCTGCCAGCCTAGTATCATCCACAAATTTTGTAAATTCCCTTTCTATTCCCTCATCTAGATCGTTTATGAAGATATTGAAGAGTACTGGGCCTAAGACGGAACCTTGTGGTACCCCACTGCTTACTTCCCTCCATGTAAATGTAGTACCATTAAGGACTACTTGTTGAGTAAGATTTGTCAGCCAGTTACAAATCCATCTGATGGCTCATAAACTCTTTATCAGCAGGAAGTACATAAAGTCTTTATTGGTGAGAACCACCAATAAGATAATTAACTAGTTAGAGCAGAGGTGTGAAAACTTTAGAGGCGTTTGAACTTTCATCATTACCACATACTGGGTAATCATGGAGTGTAGCAATGTCTGGAGGGCTATAGATTGCCTACAATTGTGTTAAAAGTCAAGGGACCTCAAGTAACCTATTAAGGGAGCAGGTTGCTTTCTTACAACGAATCTTGTTCACTTCCTTTCAGTTCTTTCCACAGAGGAATCAGTGAGTTCCCCACAAACAGCTGGTCATGTGACCAACTGACCACAACATCACACAGGACGTAGATAAGCAGAGAAGAAACTGAATGAGATACTTTACCCAAAACCCCAGTGAAGAGGTAACCTAGTTTGGTAATGAAACGTCTGGGAGCTAAACAGCAAGCTCGGAGAACAGAACCCTGCCAAAACCTACAACCCAAACTATGAATATTCTCAACAATTTCTAATCAGTGAGTAATTCTACCTGCCTCAGCTTTGAAGAGGCTAGCCAATGAAGACTGAGGGTAGATAGAGAGTGAGCAAAGGCACACAATTACTCACCTTCTGAAGTGGTTGCAAGTTTGGTTTCTGTACAAAGTGTTCCTCTGCATTTGCCAGCTTCCAGTCAGAGGATTTAGAAAATTCTGAAGGATGAAATAATAGAAAATACTTGTAGCTCGGGTTTTAGATTTTGGCAGTGGCTTTGTTCTCCAAGCTTGTTTCAATTTAGTTTCTGAGCATTTCATTACCAGTCTAGGTAACATCATCAGCTGAAGGATTCTGATGGATACATAGAAAAATTTGATAAAGATAAGAATGGTTACTTACCTGTAACTGAGGTATCAGTGGTGATCTGTATATCCACACCAATGAAAATTGGTATCATCACACTACAGGTAGTCTTCAATTTACAACCATTAGTTTAGTGACTGTTCAATGTTACAACAACACTGAGTAAAGGGACACATGACCATTTTTTACACTTAGAATCATTGCAGCATCCCCTTAGTCATGTAATCCAAATTTGGATGTTTGTCAACATATTTATGACAGTTGCAGCATCCTGGGGTCACGTGATCACATTTTGTGACCTTCTGACAAGCAAAGTCAACGGGGAAGCCAGATTCATTTAACAACCATGTCACTAACTTAATAACTGCAGTGATTCACTTAACAACTGTGGCAAGAAAGGTCATTAAATGGGGCAAAACTCACTTAACAAATGTCTCGTTTAGCCATATAAGTTTTGGGCTTTAATTCTGGTCATAAATCAAGAACTACCTGTACTTCAGTAGCAACCTTTTAAAAAGTGAAAAATTTGGTGGAACTCAGCAAGTGCACACCTGCTCTCCTTAGTGAAAAATAACCCAGCAAAACATCAAAATGTAAATATACAGATGGTTACTCAAAAATCGCAGTTATTGTAGATGATAAATTATTTTTGACTGTGGTCTCTTATGATTCACACTGATACAGAAAAGAAAACTGAATGCCCAGAGGTAGATCAGTGTCTGTTTTCCTAAAATGCATCCTTCTCTGCCTAAACATTTCTCCAATAGTCTAATGGAGGTTGATTATTTTACCCAAATCACAGAGATTTGGCAAAGAAACCTATTTCAGAAAAGTAGCAGATATGTGCCAGAAGAAATGCTTAGCTAACAAATCAAGAGTAGATGGGAAAAACATTTTTTTGGGGTGGGGGAGGGAATTGGGATAATATACCAACTTTCCTGAGGAAGATTCCAATTGGCAAGAAGCATTCTGATAAAAGATGGAAAGGAAAATATTCTCACTTGTAAAACAATAAAAAGATTAGTTCTAGTTATATGGCAACCTTTCTTTTCTTTTCTGTTATACAGTATATGGGATATCTATTCTTAAAGAACATAACTCACTATTCCCATGAGCCTTAGCAATTCAAAGCACTTACTTCTAATATAATATATCTACGGCACATGTTGCCAACAGATCAAACTATTTATTCATTAAAATCAATAAGGCAAAAATAAATCCAATCAGAGACCAGGTTTGGTACTTGAGGATGCAAATTAAGTATGCCTTTTAGAAAGTTTTTAATCATTGGCTGCAGAAGAAAATAAATAAATAAATGCAAGTTAACTTCAGAAAGGAAATCAGTATGTTGAGGTGACTGACAAGTAAACACGTAAAGGAAGATTTTAAATTTTAATGCTTAAAAAAAAAGATAATATGAAGCAGTAAACATACAATTGAAATTCTTTTGGTGGAAGAAAGTAGTAAAATACCCATTGATAACTGGAGAGATGGAGCAAACTATGGTATGAGAAAAATATATTTCCTTCTCTTGAATAGGAGAAGAATGGACTGAAATGAATAATATTTCTGTTCATAGGAATATAAGAACAATCTACAGAAAATCATGGTCCAGAAGAGATTTTGCAATAAATGATATACGGGAATGCAAACAACATGATGTAAATTTGTTTTCATTCGTAAAATAGACATCAAACAAGAAATGTATCTGATTTCTGTTCATTCCATATCCACACTGTTGTATCAATTCAAGCAACTGGGCAAAAGACATGTAGTTGCCTGAGAAATATATAGGCAGAGAGTTCCTTTGAATGCAACCAATTCCAAAAAGTCTACTATAGACACCATAAGACAAAACTTTATTCCACCTGCATGTGTCGACTTATCAAAGAACCATGATATTGTTCCTGTATAACCTTGCTGGAAGGTTCCTAGTGGTGTAAGACTCTCCAAACATGGACATTGCTCCTTTAGGGAAGGATCTACCATTACTTTGAGCCTTTATACCAATACAGCAAAAGATACCCCTGCAAAAAAAAGGTGTCACTTCTAGAAATTGTCATATCATCTCAGGAAAGAGATATTCATGGATCTCCATTGATGGTACTAAAAGTACTAGCACTGAAACAAATATGTGTGCAGATGAGTGAAATGAATAATTTATATTGACTGTTTCCTAATATGATTTGATTGCTTATTTGTTCCCTACGACTATCATTAAGTGTTGTACCTTATGATTCTTGACAAATATATCTTTTCTTTTATGTACACTGAGAGCGTATGCACCAAGACAAATTCCTTGTGTGTCCAATCACACTTGGCCAATAAAGAATTCTATTCTATTCTATTCTATTCTATTCTATTCTATTCTATTCTATTCTATTCTATTCTATTCTATTCTATTCTATTCTATTCTATTCTATTCTATTCTATTCTATTCTTATGATTGACATATGTTAAGGATTTGAGAGAATGGGCCTTGTTACAGCACCCAATGATCTGTCTTTATATGTAGAAAGACCAGGCCCCTACCTATATCAATTTGGACATTGGAGCATTGGAACAGAAAGAAGTCAAGAGTTTTCCAGAAGCAGTTGAATGAAAATTACGGCCATACATGTCTATGAAGATTCTCAATTATCCAGGTCATGGTTGTCCCATGATCGACCTTCAGAGTGCTAATAACCAGATTCCTCCTAAGAAACATATATACTTCCATTGCTCACCATTCACCCAGAACTGCAGAAGCTTCTTGGATGAGAAGTGAAATATCTTTGGGGGGTGGGGTGGGGGGAAACAAGAAAGTCCAGTTGCCTTTTGAAAAGCATTTTTGGGACATTATGGCCATACAGTTTCAAAGCACAATGGTGCTACTATAAGTCTATCGTACTAACAGAACAAACAATAATTTCCCGAGGATGGAAATACTACATATCGGAGTCGCAACTCCTGGTCCATGGCTGGTATCGATCTGCGGACAATTGGGAACCAGTTTGTGCAAGCAGTGGATGAATGTGTGAAGTTCCATTTGCCCAAGCAGTGGGAGCGAGCATCAAACCATGCCCTCCCCACCCCCGCCATTGGTCCATGGGAGACCACTGCTGAATATGACTTGCAGGTATACTAAGATATCTCATAAAATGTGATGAGAAGGTGAGAGATGTCCTTTCTGTGCTATGTTTACAAGAATGTGCTTTGATTGTGGAATATTAGGAAAAAGACAGGCTCACTCATTCCTCAATCTCCATTTTACCAAAGGCAATCCTTTGATATTGCTGTCAATTTGACCTCACCCCATTCCTAAGAGGTCTGTAAAGGGTGTGCATAAGTGCACCAGCGTGCCTACCGTTCTGTCCTAATATTTTCTTTTTACTTATTCTTTTCATGTATTCAAATTATGTTATACTTTTACCTGTTATCTTATATATAAGATATAAGATATATATTATCTTATATATCTTATATAAGAGCCTGAGTAGCGTAGGGGAGTAATGCCTCCTACAAAGGCAGCATTTAAGATCCAGCTGCTGCAATTACTTGCTAGTTCAATCCCAGGCAGGCTCAAGGTCGACTCAGCCTTCCATCCTTTATAAGGTGGGTAAATTGAGGACCCAGTTTGTTGGGGGCAATAAGCTGACTTTGTATAAATATAAATATACAAAAGTATGAAGGCTATTGCTTAACGCACTGTAAGCCGCCCTGAGTCTCCGGAGAAGGCGGCATATAAATCAAATTAAAAAAAATAAAAATAAAAATATATATGCTTGACAAAATAAATAATTAAATAAATAAATAATAATAGGAACGAGACAGGCTGGGATGTAGAGATTGCAAATGAGCAGTTGCCACTCAGAATTGATTGTGGGAAATTTAAGGCAAATTTACCATTCCACCACAGAAAATGTGGGGGTAAATTTCTGTAAGTCACAGCATCGGTCTTAACTGTCCATGGCTGTAACCTGTTGGGATAGTGATGATGACGTTCACTTTCAACCAACCCATGCTGGGAAGCTTTATCCAAGTTCAGGATTGCCCAAAGTATCTTAATGGCAGTTGAGAGACCTGATCCAATTAATGTGAAGCTTGAGAAGTCATCATATCAGTTTGCCCTATCTCAGTTAAAAGGAAGTGGGGTGATAATGGTGATGCCTTTTCACTTCATTTTGACCTTGGTTAAGATACCTGCAGGATGCTTGGACAGCAATTTTATGCTTGCTGTGCTCGCTAAGGAGCAGTCAACTGGTTTAAGGTTGCTCTTTTATTGGCAACTCTGGCCGTGCTGATGCTGGAGAAAAGGCTCAAATGGGAGGAGAAATGAAGCAACACGGAGTCCTGTAATTTTCTCAAGCAGCCTGCTGTTCCACACCACACTATGGCCTTGGTAATCTTACCTTAAGGCAGAGAAAGGATTAGACATCAAAAGCGTGCAGGCTTGGGTTGAATATTTTCATACCTCGTTCAGCGATGCTCCAAATGGCTCAGTTTTCACATAATGTTCCAACTTGCCTTCCAACTTGCCGGACTTGCCTGATTCCTCCTATTTTTAAATATTTTAAATTATTTTAAATTTTTAGAGTTTTAGAGTTTTTATTCGGTTTGTATTTTCAGCCTAAATTTATATTGATTTTAGTACGTTTTAACTTATTGTATTGCATTGGTTTTAAATTGGCTGTTCACTGCCCTGAGTCCGGAAGGAGTAGGGCGGTATAGAAATTTAATAAATAAATAAATAAATAAATAAATGTTCACCCTGAAGTCAAGAGACCAATCCTCTGTTCCTTCTTCCTTCTTCTGAGATGGTTAAACTTATTTTACAATTGAAAAATCCCAAGGCAAAGCAATTGAGGGTGATCTGACTTCAGCAGATCTGTTCAAGGTAAATGTGACTGCTCTTTCCTTGAGAACTCTAGAACGCTTTGAGCAATTTCAACCAAACGTGGTACACAGATGACTTATTTTCTGGAAAGAAATACTGTGGGGATAAGACACCCCTAACACCCCTCAAGGTGTGTGTTCTGGTAAGATAGAGCCTGTTGTGCCTTAAAATGACTTCTACTGTGCAGCACAGTGGAGTTGCCATGGTAACGGCCTCGCAGTACTCCACAAGGGGGCTCCCTCTGGTAAGGGGAAAAATCCAACATTAGAAATTACATTTGGTCCGGATATTTTCAACAAGGCTTTGATTATTCTTGACAACAAATGTATGGCCATGATCAATAAAACATTACTGCAACTTGGTCTGCCTGCACCACTATGAGACCAACATGACGTACATCACGCAGATTATATACGAGAAAAGAACTACAACGTCGAACAGCTAACTGCATATATTGCAGACAAGAAGCCATTTCTAAATCAAGATTAGAAAAAAGCATACCAAATGATCATGGATCAGCTAGCAAAACAGCAAGGTGATATCATTTTATTTGAAATGGGGGTGGGGGGCACAGGGAAAACATTTTTAACTAAGTTAATTCTCACCAAAATCAGGGCTAAGGGTGAAGTTGCTCTTCCTGTCTAATACAGGATTGGGATAAATAAATACCCAGGCAACGCCAGGTTATCAGCTAGTGGTAGATAAAAACGAGATAGGAGGAATCTGATGAATATTCACTCTATCAGCTGGCTGAGTACAGGAAGCAAAAGTAGTAGATATTGGTTGAGGCAGGACAATATCTCAGTGGAAGAACAAGCTGAGAGCAATATCTTTGGAGGAATAGCTGACACTAGATCAGTGTCTTATTCCTCAAGATTTAACAGAAAAATGCATTAATCCCCCTCAGGATATCATCTGTCTTGCCTTCATTGACTTAAAGGCAACTTTTGATTTGATCTCTACAGATAGGTTATGAGAGAAATTGGATGCCTCCTCTATCAGTGATGACTTTTCCTACTGATTATGAAACTGCATGGAAAGAATAGACGGTGTAAATCTGCTGTGACATTTTGGAAATCAAATCCTCATTAAAAACAAGTGAAGCAAGGATAGGTTTTGGCTCCCTTGCATTTTTAACTTGTATATTAATTATTTGCTGGAAGTGTTGATAAAAGCTGAGACTTATCCCCAACTGTTGGCCAACAGACTAGTTTTGATGGATTGATCAACAATCCTCTCTACTGTGCAAATACACCTATTTGAATCTTTAAGCTAGGGATGTCCAATCTTGGCAATTTAAGATTAGTGGACTTTAACTCCCCAGAATTCTCCAGGCAGACTACAACCAGTCTTTTCACAAAAGAGAGTGAGGGTTTAAATCAGGAATTCTGGGAGTTGAAGTCCACAGGGTTAAAGTTGCCAAAGTTGGATGCCCCTACTTTAAACCCTCTTTTGTGGAAAGACTGGTTGTAGTAACTCTTTCCAGAAGACCTGTCATTCTTGCTAGGAATCAATGAAATAAGGATCAAACTATGCTATAATTTGTTTATTCTGATTCTCTGTATCTGTAGAATCCAGATATAGCGCTGATCAGATGAAATGGTAAAAAAATGTATGAATTCAGAAATTTTTTTAAAAATGCAAGTACCTATTCAGAGAATCGATAATGCAGAAACTGCAGTAATGGACATAGGTTCCATGTTTCCATAGGTTCAATCTTTATTATACCTGAAGCAGGGGTGAAATTCAGCAGGTACTGACAGGTTCTGGAGAACCAGTAGCGGAAATTTTGAGTAGTTCAGAGAACCGGCAAATATTACCTCTGGCTGGCCCCAGAGTGGGGTGGGAATAGAGATTTTGCAATATCCTTTCCCTAGGAGTGGGGAGGGAGTGGAGATTTTGCAGTATCCTTCCCTGCCACGCCCACCAGGCCACACTCACCAAGCCACACCATGCCCACCAACCCACGCCCACAGAACCAGTAGTAAAAAAAAATTGAATTCCACTGACCTGAAGATATATTCCTCAAAGGAAATCTCATAAATAATCAGGGTGTAGCAAAGGCTTAATGGTGGTAGTGAGAATGAGGCTTAATTTTGCCCTTCTCCCAAGCAAACCAAATTGAAAGAACACCCATCTGGGAGAAACATCTACTGTTAAGAAGCCTACTTCACAAGTTTTCCTCACAAGACCTTCAAGACCACTAACACCAAGATGACAAAAGGCAGACAGCTTTATGAAAACAAATTCTGAAATAAAAAGAACATCCAGACTCTACGCACGGTCACTCACGCTCTTGTCACTTCCCGTCTGGACTACTGTAATGCTCTCTACATGGGGCTCCCCTTGGGATGCACCCGGAGGCTCCAACTGGTGCAGAATGCGGCCGCGCGGGGGATTATGGGAGCGACGGGACGCTCCCACGTGACACCTCTCCTGCGCGAGCTGCATTGGCTGCCGGTGGACTTTCGGGTGCGTTTCAAGGTGTTGGTAACCACCTTTAAAGCACTCCATGGCTTAGGGCCAGGGTACTTACGGGACCGCCTTCTGCCGCCAATTGCCTCCCACCGGCCGGTTCGCTCCCACAGAGAGGGCCTCCTCAGGGTGCCGTCAGCCAGACAATGCCAGCTGGCGACCCCCAGGGGGAGAGCCTTCTCTGTGGCAGCACCCACCCTCTGGAATGATCTGCCTCCAGAGTTAAGAACAATCTCTGACCTCCCGACCTTCCGGCGGGCTTTAAAAACCCATCTCTTTCAGCTCGCCGGCTTAGCCTGATTCCTATAGTATTTTATCATTTTAGAATTTATTTTAATATGAAGTTAGTTTTAATTCTATGGCCATTTGTATTGTTATTTTAGGAAATTTTTAACTTTTGTATGTTTGTTTTTTAATTGGCTGTACACCGCCCTGAGTCCGTAAGGAGAAGGGCGGTATATAAATCCAAATAAAGTAAAGTAAAGTAAAGTAATTGGGAAGAGGAGAGAACAAAGATCAAAATGAATTAAAGAAAGCAAGAATGAAGGAATTTTTGTGAGGTATTAAGTTATTAAATGATATTCTTGACTGTGTTAGTCAAAGAATTAAGAATAATGGTAGGAATTCTCTTAAAGGTAGGGATAGGATAGATCTCCAAGCAAAAGGTTTAGCCCTGGAAAGTTCTGACAAACACCTTGTGCAGTGATTCTACTTCTAGTGTAAATCATTGGGGCTACAAGAAGTAAAGTTTGCTTTCCTTCTTCAGGACAGATAGTCCTTGATGTATGACTGTCATGGAGCCTGCCCATTATGCTCATAAGTTGTGACAGTTGTAAAGCAGGTCACTCTTATGACCATGCCTATCAATGGTCATTAAATGAACACAGTGGTCATTAAGCAAACATTATGGTCATTAAATGAACCCATTGTTTGCGCTGGGGCATTTTTACTAAAACCCAGAAGTAAATGCTAGTTTTCAGCAAAAATGTTGCAAATCACATAACCATGGAATGCTGCAAAAACCTATAAATATGGGTTGGTTGCCAGGTGCCCAAAATGCAGTCATGTGACTCCAGGGGGGCTTCATCAGAACCAAGTCATAAGTATATTGGGATGTGTGTCCATTGGAACATTAATTGGTCATTAAGAGACCTGTCATAGGTCAAGGACTAGCTGTAATTCTCAAAAACAGGATCACTTTGTGAAAGAACTGGAAGTGTATTAAGGAGAGTCCCGATCTGGTGGTGCTTCGTGTCTAAGGTGGCTTTAGATGGGGAGTGAGGCAACCTCAAGAAGACTAATCATATTGAATACATTCTTGTTTCAGAAAAAATGAATAAGTGTGTCAGTGTGTGCACAGTGTGACTATTCTGAGACAACCCAGGAGCAAAATACAGTAAACAGGTTTGTCTTTCAAATAGCGGTTTATCTACAAGGAATATATACATACAGGTACTAGGCAAAGTCAAGCAATCAATCATCAACTATAGCACAGAAGCACACATGAGAGAGGGAATGCCCTCACAGGGCCTCTCTTATATATACAGCCTCTTAAAGTGATAAGAGTTAAATAACCCTGCTGACTCATTCTCATTGCGTCATCATTTCAGTATTACAGCATTATAACATTACAGCAGCTGGTCAGCTATTAAATCATATTACCCATGACAGAGTGCCAGTGGGACGCAATGATTACCTTCACATTTTGGTTACGGCTTCGTGAGATTAGGTGCCAAACAGGATACAAGACAAGAGAGGTATTTGGCCTGATCCAGCAAAACTCTTCTGGTGAGACATATACAGGAACCAAATTCTTGCTGAGACTCCTACTGACTCTTCTCTGCGGTATAATGATTTATGTCAAAATTATAGCTGAGATTCATGTTGGGACAAATCTATTACTTATTCAAGCAGTATTCCAGAAGTGACACCTTATCCTCATGCAAGTTTATTCCAACATGATTGATTGATTGGTTAATTAATAGATGGAGAGAGATTTTAGAATGAAAAAGCAGAGATTCACTCATGATACTATTCGGTAAGAGACTTACATTTCCGAATACTAAATATTTTTAGTTTAGATATAGACCAAACTATATTTGCTTGAATAGAACACATAAAAAAGCTGTTGCCCTGATCAGATTTGAAGTCAGGTTCAAATAACTGACAAGCACAAAGGCCATCGTATGACCTTAGGCTAGTCTTCACCAACACGTCCATCTTCCACATCTGTAGACTTTACCTCCCAGAATTCCTCAATTTGCATGACCAATTATGAGGA
The DNA here is from genome assembly GCA_030761175.1 of Masticophis lateralis. Classification (NCBI taxonomy): domain Eukaryota; kingdom Metazoa; phylum Chordata; class Lepidosauria; order Squamata; family Colubridae; genus Masticophis; species Masticophis lateralis. The sequence continues at coordinate 18,625,955 of JAUDYJ010000003.1, read as the reverse complement.
TTCTGGGAATTGAAGCCCATGGATCTTGATACCTGAAGTGATTGAAGGGACTGAGTTGAATAAATCTAATATAGTATGCTAGTACAAAGAAAAAGGAGAGTGTGCATTTTGCATGCTATGTGGTTCTCTTTGGAAGTACACATGCAGTCAAACAGTGAGGAAAGAAGTAAATTTGTTGGTTAAAAGTAATAGTTGACCAGGTGACCAAGATCTTCACTAAACAAGTAAAGGATATGTGCTGAAAACTGGCAACAGTATTTCAAGCTATGGTTGAAATGTCTTTGAATATTAGTAGCTCGGGTTGGTAGTTATGTTGTTGGTTTGAGCTCTGAGCTTGGCGATATGATTGCAAACGTTTCATCCCCATTCGAGGAGACATCTTCAGTGTGCACATTTCAAGCTATTTCAGGGCACTACAATCAGGGATAGTATTCACTTAGCTTCGCTACTGGTTTACAAATGTGAGTGAGTGCCTTCCGTGCAAGTGCAGCGCGTCAAAAACAGGACGTAATTACATCTGCGGGTGGGGGTGGGCAGAGCTTCCCACAGCCGGTGCTACCAGTTTGCCCGAACTGGATAAAACCGGCTGAATACCACCACTGACTGCAGTGAAATTACTCCTTGCTTAAGAATGGAATACTTAGTGATTGTTCAAAATTACATCAGATCCCCAGGAAGCTATTTATGACTCACTTCTGGAGTTCCAATCACTGTACCCCATGACTGTACCCCAAGGTCACAAGACCGCATTTCAGATGTTTGGCAATTGGCTCGCCTTTACAGCTGGTTGCACCATCCCATGGTCATATGACAGTAATTTATGGGAGGTTCTTTTGCAGGTGTCCAGCCTTTTCGGATGGTTTTAGGTACAAACTCCATGGATTTACTTAACAACTATCATATTCATTTAATGACAGTAGTGTTCACTTTCCACTTAACTGCTGCAATATATATATATATATATGTATGTATGTATGTATGTATGTATGTATGTATGTATGTATGTATGTATGTCTTTGGTTATTCGGGTTTTCTCCCGCGTAATTCCAAGCATGAAGCCAAGAACACCTGAAGATGACGAATGAGACTTCATCAAAACGTCGCCAAGACACTTCCAATTTTACGCGGGAGAAGACCCGAATAACCAAAGACCTATATACAAACACTCGCGAAAACCTCAGAAAACAAATATCGTACCTCTATGGGGAGGAAATCCACCATCTCATCAGGACCTATGAAAAACTCGAAGTCCAAAGAGCTTCCGTTTTATGTGACCTTGCATTCGTACGCAACTGCCGAGATCAAAATTTAATCCCTACAAGCTTCCAATTGAAATTCCACTCCAACTCTGCAGCCACCAAACGCATTCTGAAAAGAACAGAACTGGCCCTAATCAGAAATGAACTCCACACAAAAAGATTCCTCCTAGACCGAATCAACAAGGATCTCCTCACACTTCACCTCAAACTCAGCAACAAGATCCACCCCGCACATTGGGACAAATCCAAGCAACTTGCAGTCTGGAGAGCCGAAACACAGACCACCCTCAAGACAGACACACACACCAACAAACTCCGAAGACTACAAGAACGCCAGAAACAAACCCCACCACCCTCACAGCCACACATGAAACAAACAGTGCATAACATCTCAGATAGGATCCTCACCAAAGCTGAAACCAATGTCCTTTCCAAAGGATTCAACTTTGCAGTCGCTCCCAAACGCATCCCCACTGAAACCATTATATGCGGAGTTGAAACCAGCCTGACCGAAATCAATCCTGACGATGCAAACAGAATCAGACTCGAAATCACCAACATCCTCCGTACCAGCAAGCCACCCAAAAGCAACTTACCCAAAGAGGAACAGACAGCACTACTTAACCTGAAAGTCAAATTCTGTCTTGACTACTCTATGTCAAGAAAATGGACATGTAGGCCCAAATAAGGGAACTGGCTTGGTGAACAAATACATTTTATGCAGCAGCATCAAAATGCCTTTGATCCAAGGGTGAAATCCAGCAGGTTCTGACAGGTTCTGGAGAACCAGTAGCAGAAATTTTGAGCAGTTTGGAGAACTGGCAAACACCATCTCTGGCTGGTCCCAGAGTGGGGTGGGAGATTTTGCAATATTCCTTCCCCCCAGGAGTGGGGTGGGAATGGAGATTTTGCAATATTCCTTCCCCCAGGAGTGGGGAGGGAATGGGGATTTTGCAGTATCCTTCCCCTGCCATGTCCACCAAGCCATACCACAGAACCGGTAGTAAAAAAATTTGGATTTCACCACTGCTTTGATCTCATTTACCAGTATTGGGCACATTTCTCTAAACCAAAAAAATATTTAGAAATGACAATTAACTGATCACCTGCCTGTGATTTCTTGCTCAGAGAATAGAATTCTTTTCTTTCACTTCTACTATTTATCTTTTTTTAAAATTATCATTGTGGCTTTTTGTCCAGAGAGGGGATAGTTAGATGCACGTTGTAATAATTTCATGTTTTAAAGGTAAAGGTTCCCCTCGTACATATGTGCTAGTCATTCCCGACACTAGGGGGCGGTGCTGAGCTCCGTTTCAAAGCCTAAGAGCCAGCGCTGTCTGAAGACATCTCCGTGATCATGTGGCCAGCATGAATAAATGCCAAAGGCGCACAGAACACTGTTACCTTCCCACCAAAGGTGGTCCCTATTTTTCTACTTGCATTTTTTACGTGCTTTCGAACTGCTAGGTTGGCAGAAGCTGGGACAAGTAACGGGAGCTCACCCCATTATGCGGCACTAGGGATTCGAACCACTGAACTGCTGACTTTTCGATCAACAAGCTCAGCATCTTAGCCACTGAGCCACTGCGTCCCTTCATGTTTTTTAGTGGGATTATTGAAAAAGATGTGCTGTAACAATGGAGTTGTATAGAGTTTTGATTATACCACAGATAGATGTCTTTTCACTCTCTTGCTCTCTGTGGAATTGAAGTTTCTTAGAAGTTATGGTTATGACAAGACTTTTAACAGAATGAAAGGATTTGATATAATAACTGTATCTTGGTTGCATTGTAAAAAAAAAAAAAGAAATCAAGTTATCTTTTGAACTAACCATCACTTTTGTTGTGATGTATAGCTAAGCACAACTGATTTGCTACAATTTAGAATCTGCCAAGAAACTGCTGTTATACTTGTAACTGAAAGTTTAATTTGTAGATCAAAGTACCCGAAATTGTTAATTAAACTAGTAAGTATATTAATACACATTAATCTATTGTGAGAACCGATGTAGTGTGGTTAAGATGCACCAGGGTGATGCAGGTTAAAATCCACCCAGGCTTACTGGGTGACTTTGAGTAAGTCAACATTAATTAATATTACAATCAATATTAATTAACATTACAAGTCCTTGCATGAAGAAAATTAAGACAAGGAACCACTGTGTCTTTTATGAAAAGGGGGGTTAAAACCTAACAAAGAAATGCTTCTGTTTATTGATCGCTGAGGGCTACTTCTAAATCCACAAAATTAACAATTAATGTTGCACTTTCTTGAATCCATTTGTTTCTGATATGAAAGGTAAAATGAAAAGAAAATATTTGTAGGAGGAGAAGCGGCAGAATCTGGGTGCAGAGTTAAAAGAGGAATCAGCCTAGAATTCTTATGTAACCATAAGCAAACTAAATTGAATTCTGTTATCTAAACCCAAACAGGTACTGTTAGTTAAGAAGATTCCTGCAGATAGGCATGATTAGCAATAAATCAGTTTAATTGGACCTTCATTATGGACCTGATCAGAGGTGGTATTCAGCCGGTATTCAGCACAAATTTTGAATAGTTCGGAGAACTGGCAAATACCACCTCTGACTGGCCCTGCCCCCATCTATTCGCTGCCTCCCGAATCCCAGCTGATCGAGTACCAGCTGATCGGCTGGGTGTTCTTTTGTTGCCCTCCACAGGGAGCTGGAAAACAGGGAGGGGAGGGGAAGGAATGGAGATTTTATAGTATCCTTCCCCTGGAATGGGGAGGGAATGGATATTTTACAGAATCCTTCCCCTGGAGTGGGGAGGGAATGGATATTTTACAGAATCCTTCCCCTGGAGTGGGGAGGGAATGGATATTTTACAGAATCCTTCCCCTGGAGTGGGGTGGGAATGGAGATTTTACAGAAGCCTTCCCCTGAAGTGGGGAAGGAATGGAGATTTTACAGAATCCTTCCCCTGGAGTGGGGAGAGAATGGAGATTTTATATAATCCTTCCCCTGGAATGGGGAGGGAAAGGGCGTTGGCTTACCTGAACGCCCGTTCTGGGTGTGGAAAGGCCAGTGTTCACACGTGGGGATGTCTCTCTGATGTAGCCCAGATCGAGTCCAATCACTGAAGACTCCTCCCCTTGCTGTTGTGTCTCCAGCTTTAGGACGAAGAAGTGTACGAAGAAGACGCTCCAGCTGGCCTGAAATAAAAAATAGCAAGTATCCTAGCGATAACGGACCGGCTGAAACATCAGGGAGGGGGTGAACACTGGCCTTTCCACACCCAGAACGGGCGTTCAGGTAAGCCAACGCCCTTTCTAGGCGAGGGAAAGGCCAGTGTTCACATGTGGGGACATGCCAAAGCCCGCCCCCACTAACGGGAGGGTCCCGCCCGGTCCGTGGAGCCCTCTGTGTCACACACCCGCTGGAGAACCCGTCTGCCGAAAGCCGCCTCCGCCGAAGCAAAGGAATCGATCTTATAATGGCGGATAAATGGCGTTGGGGACGACCACATGGCTGCCCTACAGATCTCTAGAAGAGGAGCTTGGGTAGCCCATGCCGCGGAAGTTGCCGCACTCCTGGTGGAGTGGGCAGTAATACGGCGAGGAATAGGTAAGGCGTGTGACGAGTAAGCAGTGGTGATGGTGGCTCTAATCCACCGACCTATCGTCTGCGATGACACCTTAAGCCCCAGGGTTGCCGGTTGAAATGAAACAAATAGACTTTCCGATTTGCGGAATGCCGATGTTCGTTTGAGGTAAATCTTAAGTGCCCGGCGAACATCCAGGGAGTGCCAATTACGTTCCCTGGGGTGGGAAGGGTTCGGGCAGAAATCCGGCAAAATAAGTTCCTGCGAACGGTGGAAAGATGAATTTATTTTAGGTATGAAAGTGGGGTCCAAACGGAGAACCACTCGGTTGGAATGAAAAATACATAAATCGCTTCGGGCCGATAGGGCAGCCAGTTCTGATATACGCCTGGCCGACGTGATAGCCACTAGGAACGCGGTATTGTAAGAAAGGAGCCGTAAGGGCACTGTTTGGAGTGGTTCAAGGGCCCTTGGGTGAGAGCTTGTAACACCTTAGGTAAATCCCAAGAAGGGTACCTATGAATGGGAGGAGGGCGAGTGTTGGTTGCACCCCGAAGAAAAAGGCGGATCAGGGGCCTGTCCGCCAATGAGGAACGAGATCCGAAGCATAAAATAGATGACAAAGTGGCAACCTGCCGCTTGAGTGTATTGGGAGCCAACCCCGCCGTTAAGCCCCCCTGAAGGAAAACCAATACCTGTTTTGTTGAAGCCAAACCTGGGTCCAGACCGCGGTCGGCGCACCAGAGCGCGAAAGATTTCCACGTAGCTCCGTAAATGCGACGGGTAGCTGGTCGGCGAGCCGCCAAGATGATTGCGATGACATCGTCAGGCAAACGAGTATCCCTCAGGAGGCGCCACTCAACCTCCAGGCGGTTAGTTGAAGCCAATGGACGTCTGGATGTTGAAGAGGACCTTGCCGAAGCATTCCGCCTGATGGGGGTAGTCGCCAAGGAGGACAAACCGATAGCATCTGGAGGTCGGCGAACCACGGGCCCCGGGGCCAGTGGGGTGCTATGAGAATCAACTCCGCTTGCTCAAGAAGAAGCTTCCGTATCACCCTTGGAAGGAGAGGGAGTGGAGGAAAGGCATACAGGAGGCCCGAGGGCCATTTGGTGAGTAGAGCATCCACTGCCTCCGCCTGTGGCTCGGGAAAGCGAGCAAAGAAATGCGGCGTCTGTCTGTTCAAGGCCGTGGCAAAGAGGTCCACTGAAGGCTCCCCGAACCGCGCCGCTATTCGGTGGAACAACGATGGGTCGAGTTGCCATTCCCCGTGGTCCAGGTTGGCTCGGCTGAGCCAATCGGCCTGTGTGTTGGCTAATCCCGATATGTGAGAGGCCCGAAGGGACCTCAGATGGGTCTCCGCCCAGGCTCCCAACCTCTCGGCCTCGTTCATCAGGGCGCGAGAGCGGGTCCCCCCCAGGCGGTTTATGTGGGCCTTTGCGGCCACATTGTCTGTCCGGATTATGACGTGATGATCCTGTACATGAGACTGGAAGGCACGAAGTGCGAGATGTATGGCCCGCAGTTCCAGCCAGTTGATGGGATGGGTCCGGTCTGCCGTGGTCCAAAGGCCCTGGGCAACCGAGGACTGGAGATGAGCCCCCCATCCTACGAGGCTGGCGTCCGTTGTCACTATGACTGGAGGAGTTTCCCGGATCTCCCGCCCCTTGAGGAGGGCTGGAGAAAGCCACCATTCGAGAGAGAGAAGGACATTTGGAGGGAGGGACACCATCCGGCAGGAGGTCAAAAGTTGACTTTTTTGGTATGGGAGAAGAAACCACTGCAGAGCCCTGCAGTGGAGACGGGTCCAAGGAACGATGCCTATACACGAGACCATCTTTCCCAGGAGTTGGGATAGGGTCGCCAGGGGAACCGGGCGTCCCCAGGCAACCAACCGGACCAGAGACCGCAAACTGGTCAGGCGCTCCTGGGAAAGGTAGACCCTGTTCTCGACCATATCGATTAAGGCTCCCAGATGTTGTATGCGGGTGGCAGGAACCCGCTGGCTCTTGGGAAGGTTGATTGAGAACCCATGAGCTCTCAGGACGTGGAGGGTGGTGTCCAGGTCCTGTTGCGCTAGGGCCTCCGAGCTCGACTGGATGAGAAGATCGTCCAGGTAGGCCTGGACCCTGACCGATAGAGCCCGGAGGTGGGCCGTAAGGGCGGCCATTAATTTTGTAAAAACTCGGGGAGCTGAGGATAATCCGAAAGGGAGCGCGCGATACTGGAAATGCTGACCCACATGAAAGAACCTGAGGAACCTGCGGTAAGCCGGATGGATGGGAACATGTAAATATGCCTCCGTTAAATCTATAGAAGAGAGGAGGTCCCCATCCCGAATACCATCCCGGATGGATTGGAGCGACTGCATTTTGAACCGTCGGTAGATAACCCAACGGTTCAAGGACTTGAGGTCCAGAATTGCCCTCCATCCCCCCGACGATTTCGGGACCACGAACAGGCGAGAATAGTAGCCTTGTCCGTGCTGCCCCTGAGGCACCGGTTCTATGGCCCGAATTTCTAGTAAATGCTGAACGGCCGATGCCAACAGAAGCCGTCTTGCCCGATCCCCGGAGGGAGGGCACCTGAGAAATCTGTCTGGGGGGGTGGAGATAAATTCCAGGGAGAGGCCCCACCGTACCGTCTCCCTGACCCAAGCGTCCGTCGTTGTAATCTCCCATTGGCTGGCAAAGAGCGCCAGGCGGCCTCCAATGGGGGAAGAGGACCTGCAGTCATCGGGATTTCCTGAAAGGGCGGCCACGGCCACCCCGAGAGGAGCGACGGAACTGCCCCCTCTGGGTATGGGAACCTTGGCGCTCTGGAGGTCGGGAGCGAGGAGGGAAGAACTGTTGGTTCCTGGCTCCCGCGAAGGAGAAATCGGAACTAAAGGGACGAAAAGGAAGGGAGGCTCGGTGTTTCGATCTGCGAGAGAGATGAGGCAGAACCCGTTTCTTGTCCCTGGTTTCTATTAATAGTGGCTCTAGGGGAGCCCCGAACAAGAGAGGGCCCACAAATGGAGCAGAGGCCAGGCGCCATTTGGACTTTGCGTCCGCCTGCCACTGTCGGAGCCAAAAGAGACGTCGAGACGCCACCGTGGCTCCGATAGACTTGGCGGCGTAACGCGACGCATTAAGTGTCGCGTCCGCCGAGAATTCTAATGCCGCGAGGATTTTGCTGATATCTTGTTGGGAGCAGGAATCCGCCAGAGGAATGCGGTCCCGCAGTTTCTTGAGCCACAGAATCGAGGCCCGGTTGAAAAATGAGGATGCCAAGGAGGATCTAATAGACCATGCGGAGGCTAAATGGGCTTTGGTGAGAGAGTTGTCCAACCGTTTCTCCTCCGGCTTCAGACACTCGTCAGGGGGAGCGGCCACATTAAGGGGGGCTGAAAGAGCCACCACAGGAGGGTCGATGGAAGGGACCTGCAGGAGAGTTGAGATATCCGGGACTAAATTGTAGAGACGCCTATCTAAAGGATTGGGATTAGGGCCTGACACAGGGTTGGCCCATTGATGGTGAAGGACATCTTTGAATAATTTGGGACCTGGAATCTCTTCAATTTCGGAGACCGGTTCTTCAAATAAGGGGGCTGATGCCTCAGTGGCCTCGCCCGTAGGAGGGACAGTAGGGCGAGACAGCCCTAGGCCAGTCGTAGTCTTAGCTTTGTGCAGCAAGGATCTAAATAATTGTGGCTTGAATAAGCCAACAAAGGAGGGCTGGTCGGGAGCTAAGTCCTCGTCCTCTGACAAGTCCAGCTCCCTAATTTCCTGATCAAGGAGAGATGGGTGCTCAGAAGCCAGGGAGGCCGCATCTCCTCCTGCTAAATTGGAGGGGGAAGCTAGCTGAGAACCCTCTACATCTACCTCCCTTGAGCTGACAGAAGAAGCAACCCAGGAAGCGGTCTGGTGTTGGAGTTCCATCTGAACCCCCGCCTGAATAGCTTGCTGAATGTAGGCGGCCCACTCGGGTGTAATGGAAGGGGGAGGAAGGGAAGAGCTAGGAGGGGGAGGGGGAGGAGGAGGAGGAGGTGGGGGTGGGGGGCCTGTCGAAGGCCCAGGAAGCGGGGAGGTGGAGGTGCCCGGGGTGTCTGAGGGACCACCAAACAAGGCCTCTTGAACCTCTGCCTGCCCGGATGCGCTGGGAATGGAGCCATCTGGTGACAATTGAGGCAGGGAGGATTCTGAAGCCGCCTTATTCCCAGGGGTGGAACAGGGAGGTGGAGCAGGGGCTGTCTGAGGTGAAGAGGCCACAGGAACCGCAGAAGCCTCCTTTAGGGCCACTTGTTTGAGGGCCCTTTCAATGGAACGCTCAATAGCCTCATTGAGGCGGCGTTCCTCTTTGGCTTTAGCTAATAAGGCCTTCGCCTCCCTCGAGGCCTGGGTTCCCCTGGGACATTTGGCCGGAGTTGAAGTAGGTTGGCCCTGAGTAGCCTCCCCTGAGGCAGTGCGTTTGGAGGCCTTGGTGTGTCTAGAGGCCATCGTATCCCTGCAACAAAGGGCCAAAGAAACACAATCAACTGAATTGGGCTGTGACTGCCCACAAAATGGTGGCCACCACCTGAGGAGGACTTAAAATGGCGACCGCAGTGCAAATAGAGCCCAAAATGGCGGCCGTCACGTGAGGAGGGTCTAAAATGGCGGCCGCAATGCAAAGGGAGCCCAAAATGGCGTCCGCCACGTGGAGGGGGCCTAAAATGGCGGCCGCAATGCGAGGGCAACCAAATTGGCGACCACAACGACAGGAGTCAAAATGGCGGTCGCCACGAGGCTAGGGCAAGAAACCGCCACTCGCTGAGGCTTCCAGGGCGATGGAAGTCCAAAACAACCTCCCCCCTTGCAGCCGATGACAAAGGACACGAAAGGAAATTTCGGCCCCGGCTTGCTCGCGCTCCCAGCGTTTTACCTGACTCCCACGGAGGATGGTTAGCTCAGTGCAATTGAAGGCCCGTCGCTGAGAAGCGTATGGGGAAGAAAGCCCCAGTGACGCCGATGGGAGCATTGGCGGCGCTCTCGCTGTCGTTCGTGCCTCGGCGAAGGCTGGTAGAAACACAGCCCGCCGATCACCTGAGCTGCTGGATGAGGCCGGGGAATAGCCCAATGAACCTACAACCGGCAGAACCGGGAGGCTCGCAGCGGGTTCGGGCGTGAGCCCTTCTCGCTGCCACAAGAGGAGAGGCTCTCACGGGGGAGCCTCAATCCCCTGGACCATTGATGGTCTAGGCTATAGAAAGCAAGCCCCAGTCCAGGAAGCTAAATTAATTTAGTAATATTAAGCTATTAAATATGCCAATTAAATTACTAGTCAAGAGAAAGCCAGTGGAGCGTCTGATCTGGGACAGATCGAGTCCAAAAGCTGGGGACACAACAGCAAGGGGAGGAGTCTTCAGCGATTGGACTCGATCTGGGCTACATCAGAGAGACATCCCCATGTGTGAACACTGGCCTTTCCCTCGCCTAGAATGGAGATTTTACAGAATCCTTCCCCTGGAGTGGGGAGGGAATGGAGATTTTACAGAATCCTTTCCCTGGAGTGGGGAGGGAATGAAGATTTTACAGAATCCTTCCCCTGGAGTGAGGAGGGAATGAGATTTTACAGAATCCTTCCCCTGGAGTGGGGTGGGAATGGAGATTTTACAGAAGCCTTCCCCTGGAGTGAGGAGGGAATGAGATTTTACAGAATCCTTCCCCTGGAGTGGGGAGGGAATGGAGATTTTGCAAAATCCTTCCCCTGCAGTGGGGAGGGAATGGAGATTTTACAGTATCCTTCCCCTGCCACGCCCACCAAGCCATGCCCACCAAGCCAAGCCACGCCTACAGAACCAGTAGTAAAATTGTTTGAATCCCACCACTGATCTTTTGTGCCTGTCCATGTTCACCTCCCCCCCACCTCCCCCCCCCCCAAAAAAGATATTGTTTGTTCTTCTGGCAAGTTTCCTTCCTAAGGCTGACAGATATTGTCTGGCCCAAGTTCACCCATCTGGCTTTGGGCAGAACTAGAACTCACAGTCACCTGGTTTCTAGCCTAAAGCCTTAGCCAGTACACTAAACTGGTTTACATTTTACCTAGTAGGAATACTGATATCATTTGATATCTTTTCTTTAGAATAGAATAGAATAGAATAGAATAGAATAGAATAGAATAGAATAGAATAGAATAGAATAGAATAGAATAGAATAGAATAGAATAACAGAGATGGAAGGGACCTTGGAGGTCTTCTAGTCCAACCCCTTGCACAGGCAGGAAACCCTACACCACTTCAGACAAATAGTCATTATCCAACATTTTCTTAAAAATTTCCAGTGTTGGAGTATTTACAACTTCTGCAGGCAAGTTGTTCCAAGTTGCTCCTCTCCTTGATTAGTTTCCACCCATTGATTCTTGTCCTGCCGTCAGGTGCTTTGGAGAATAGCTTGACTCCCTCTTCTTTGTGGCAGCCCCTGAGATATTGGAAGTCCCCTACTCCTTCTTTTCATTAAACTAGACATACCCAGTTCCTGCAACCGTTCTTCATATGTTTTAGCCTCCAGTCCCCTAATCATCTTTGTTGCTCTTCTCTGCACTCTTTTTAGAGTCTCAACATCTTTTTTACATTGTGGCGACCAAAACTAATTGCAGTTTCTCCTGAGTTGTTTTTGTTGTTTAGCTTCAAAGATTGCAGCCCTGCTATTTTTTTTCTTTTGCTAGTCTCCCATCCAAATGCTAACCAGATCCAACCCTGCTTAGCATTTTCAAGATTCATCCATCCTAGCCAGAGGTTACCACCTGTAATGTAATTTAATGCTGCTAGTAAAAACATGCTGGATTGCTTTGAACTAGATTGTCGTGCTTCAACACTGTTTAATTCTGGGATCATTTTCAGGTAGTCAAAGGTAGATGCAACCATTATCTCCAAGACTATTGGATCAGTTCATCAAAACAGGGAAAATAATTCAAATTCTTGATCCCCCCCCCCCCAATGCCTCTAGACAAAACATTAGCCATTCGTACTGTCTGCCAGAGCAGGATTTGAAAACATAGTTAATCACCCTACACAGCATAAAGACTAAAGAGTAACTTTATTTTGTATAGTTGGGGATTTTGATCCAGAGGTGGATTTCAGCAGGTTCTGACCAGTTCGGGAGAACCAGTAGCAGAAATTATGAGTAGTTTGGAGAACCGGTAGTAAAAATTCTGACTGGCCCCACCCCCATCTATTCTCTGCCTCCCGAGTCACAGCTGATTGGGAGGAAATGGAGATTTTGCAGTATCCTTCCCCTGGAGTGGGGTGGGAATGGAGATTTTACAGTGTCCTTCCCCTGCCATGCCCACCGAACCACACCGGTAGTAAAAACCAATAGTAAAAAAATTTGAAATCCACCACTGATTTGGACATATTTGTTCCTCGCAGCTTTTATCTAAGGCTCCTTTCCATTCCAGGCGATGGTCTTTTGCCAGAATTAGAGAGGGGCTAGATATATATGCTCATAAAAAAATACTGCAAGTTAGACAGCGTCTCATCAAATTTGGGGACAAAGAAATCCTCCAAAGATGCAGCAGCTCAGTCAAAATTACAAAGTACTAACTCTAAAATTAACTTGCTCTGGGATATTTTAAAATTGTAGATTGCTAGTTCTGAGCTGATGGGTGTTCTCCTACTCTTGATGAAATATAGAAGTGGTTTATTACATATATAATTATATCCTTGCCTAGTACTGTTATTTCCTAGTTATAGAATAATAGTCTAAATGCAACCAGACTGTCTGTAGTATCAAAAGAGTATTACATCATAAAAACCTGTAGGAAACAACCGATTAGAAAAGCTAAACACGAGGAAGAAAAGGGAGGGGAAAGAGGAGTAGGAGAGAAGGTTAGAAGGAGGGAAGAAAAGAGGAATGGGGGAAGGGAAGGGGAATAGGAAAGAGAAGGAGAGGAAGAACGAAGAAAGTAGGAAGAGAGAGGAAGGAAGAGAAGGGAAGGAGAAGAAAAGTTGTGGCAAAATAAAGAAGGGTAAATGGTTAAAGAGCAGCCTGGAATAATTAAAAATTAAAGTTAAAAGATAAGCTGAATGAAAAATGGTGAATAAATGACTGTACATGTAAATATGTTTATGAGAAACAATAATAAAATCTTTTTTTTTTTTTTTGAGAAAAGCTAACCACACCCTATTTCTCCTTTCCTCCCAGATCTGAATTTGCTCTGATCTTCTAGGGCGGTTTTGCTCCTTCCACTTCATCTAAAATGGCCTTCAAATAGAGAAGCAACTTGATGACTGAGTTCACACCAGTGGTGGGTTGCTCCCAGTTTGATCTGGTTCTATAGAACCGGTAGTAAAACTGGCGGGAGGCTCCGCCCACCTGCCTCAACATCATCATGGGTGATCTGCGCATGCACAGAAGCTTCTGCACACACAGAGAAGCCCGCATGCACGCTCCCGTTGCGAACTGGTAGTAAAGATAAGTGGAACCCACCCCTGGTTCACACAGTACATTAAATAAGCCATGGATTTGGTCCTGCAATTAATTTGTTCCCAGGACCAGCAGGGTCCAAACAAGCATCATTCACTGAGTAGATTCATACATAGTCCAGAGTAGGTTAGAATGAAAACATTTTCATTCTAACCTATTCTGGACTATGATGTGAATCTACTTGGTGGCTTATCATGAAGCCATTATTTGGTGGCTTGGTGGCTTATCATGAAGCCATTATTTTGGTGGTTTATCATGAACCTTGGTGGCTTATCATGAAGCCATTATTTTGGTGGCTTATCATGAACTTGGTGGCTTATCATGAAGCCATTATTTGATACATTGAGTGAACAAACAATTTCTTTTAAGTCATAGGCCTTCAATCATGGGTCCCATCTAGCTTTTTTTTTCTTTTTTACCGTCCCCTGAGACTGCCCTGCTAACTTGTTTAATCAGTTGAAAATATTTAATTACCCTAATTTCCTATTTACCCAAATGTTTATATTTAGGTAGATTTAACAGAGTATAATTTTGTCTCATGGTTGGAATTCCCCTTCTTAGGGATCAAAAGAGGTGGTTGTGGATGTAAAAAATGGTGGCAATGATGGGGATTTGTATTGTGGCTACTGTCTTGACTTTTTTATTCATGTAAAAAATGGGAGGGATTTGATCTCACAGTTGTAGCTATCAACTTTTATCCATTCCTGTGGACAATGCTGTCCTTTCCAAAAAACAACTCATCAATTTTTCTCAAATTAAAGTGCAAGAATTAAGAGAACGTAACATTTGTCTGATTTAATAAAAAAAAAGACTAGGGGAGACATGATAGCAGTGTTCCAATATCTCAGGGGCTGCCACAAAGAAGAGGGAGTCAAGCTATTCTCCAAAGCACCTGAGGGCAGGACAAGAAGCAATGGGTGGAAACTAACCAAGGAGAGAAGCAACTTAGAACTAAGGAGAAATTTCCTGACAGTTAAAACAATTAATCAGTGGAACAACTTGCATCCAGAGGTTGAGAATGATGCAATGCTAGAGGTTTTTGAGAGGATGTTGGACAACCATTTGTCTGAAATGGTATAGGGTTTCCTGCCTAAGCAAGGGGTTGGACTAGAAGACCTCCAAGGTCCTTTCCAACTCTGTTATTCTAAATTCTAAGTCCACCTATTGAATAAAGCATTTTCGGTGCATTGTTCCATGTCCCTAGAATCAGGAAAAATAAAAGAGACAATACAGATAATCCTCGATTTACGACCACAACTGAGCTCAAAATTTTAGTTGTTAAGAGAGACATTTGTTAAGTGAGTTTTGCCCCATTTTAGCAGTTTTCTTGCCACAGTTGTTAAGTGAATCATTGCAGTTGCTAAGTTAGTAACATGGTTGTTAAGTCATTCTGTCTTCCCGATCGACTTTGCTTGTCAGAAGGTTGCAAAAGATGATCACGTGACCTTGGGATAAGCAAGTACGAACCAGTTACCCAGTATCTGAATTTTCTTCATGGGGCTGTTAAAAAGGTCATAAGTGTGAAAAAATGGTCATTGTACGTCACTTTTTTCAGTGCCATTGTAACTTTGAACGGTCCCTAAATGAACTGTTGTAAATTGAGGATTACCTGTAGTGTGTTGTAAATCATTCTACCTGTAGGTTGCTAGAAGAGGAAGGAATCCTGAATGCGGATGAAGAGATGCAAATATTGCTTGCTCTTTTGCTCGGCCTGACTGTGCCTTGGATCGATGGAGTAAGTGTGCAGACTCAAGAACGTGGCCTTTTGTAACTGACAGATGGAAACGTTGTCAGTGTGCAGATTATCTAAATATCATCCAAGGTTTTTTGATATGGCATTTAATGTGCTAATAACCATTGGGATTACCATTGCCACTTTATATCATGATCTTTCAACTTCAATTTTCAGACCTCGATCTTTTGGTATCATCTCCAATTCTTTGTTTTCTATTCTATTATTCTCTAATATTGTCTGTGGAGATTCTCAGCCATCCAGTTTACAGTTGTCCTGAAGGGGGCCTTTTCAAGAGGCAACTGGACTTTCTGGGTTTTCTTTGAAGACGGTTCGTTTGAAGCAAAATGCCTTTAAAGAAAAACCAAAAAGTCCAGTTGCTTCTTGAAAAAGCACTTTTGGGATCCCCTAATATTGTGTCACATCCACAATTTCTTCTTCACTGCCGAATAGAAACAACTGGAGAAAAATGGTAAAATACAAAGATTTGCAAATAGATATAGAATGAGTAAGGAATGTGGTGGCTCAGTGGCTAAGATGCTGAGCTTGTCGATCGAAAGATTGGCAGTTCAGCAGTTCGAATCCCTAGTGCTGAGTAATGGGGTGAGCTCCGGTTACTTGTCCCAGCTTCTGCCAACCTAGCAGTTTGAAAGCACTTTAAAAAATGCAAGTAGAAAAATAGGGACCACCTTTGGTGGGAAGGTAACAGCATTCCGTGTGCCTTTGGCATTTAGTCATGCCGGCCACATGACCACAGAGACATCTTCGGACAGTGCTGGCTCTTTGGCTTTGAAACGGGTATGAGCACCGCCCCCTAGAGTCAGGAATGGCTAGCACATATGTGTGAGGGGCAGCCTTTACCTTTACTTTATAGAATGAGTGTGGGAAAAGGAAGCAAAGATAGCATTAATAGGAATAGGAGCCTGGGGTGCAATCCCAAAACATCCAGATTATCACTTGAACACCGTCGGCATTGACAAAACTCACCATCAGTAAATTGCAAGAGGCAGCTTATATCCTGCAACAATACTTTTAATACCATCAAACAACATTTGTCTATCCCAGGTCCTTGACAAAAACTCAATAGATCAATATAAATGCTAAATCCTAAATGTCTAAACATCTGGTTGACTGTGTGATGAACCATAATTTCCCAATATGGTTGAGAAACACTCAAATTTTCTATTCAAAACACATTCAGGTTTCTCACACCATAATTTTTTTTTAAAAAAAATTGGAAAAACCCTCCAAAGTTAATTGACATCATTAAAATATAATAATGCTTAAAGGAGGGGGCAGTCAAACTTAACATGTGAAGGACTTCATTTTACATCTGAGGAGTAACTCAAGAGAAGCTTTCCTCTTTGTGTCTCATATGAGAGCATCTGAGAATACAGATGAGATCTCTGCTACACAACAAAGTTTATAATTGGAGAGAGTCTCCCTCAACCATTTAACCTGTATGTAGAATTTGGGAGATTTCTTAGGTGTAGCATTTTTTACTACGGGTTCTAGTAAAGACTCTAGAAAGAGTGCAGAGAAGATCGGACTTCCGGTGGCGCCTTCCTCGTTGGCGGCGGGCTTTTCATGCCCGCCGGTTTCTCGGCGTGTTAGAGCCGCCTTACAGCAGACAGGCGGCTCGAAAAACCTGCTCCTTAACGGGAGAAGCAGGGAGAGCTTCTGGGGGTGAGGTTGAGCCTCACTGAGTTGCCCCAGGAATTTTTCCTTGTCCTGGGGAGGGCTCAGAGGGATGGCTCCCTCCATACCCCCAGGGTATGCTCCGCGCCGAGAGGATCCTCCGCTAATTATCTAATTAGCGGAGCCAGACGTTGGGAGCAACACCACAATCGAAGCGACAATTGGAGCAAGATGGAAAAGAGAGAAGAAAAATTTAAGCAAGTATGGATTTTTTTCAACGGATTTTTTTGGAAGAGGAGGGGGGAAAGGGGGAAGGAGAGGAAGAAAAATGAAAGTTTTTAAGATGGAGACTGGCTCTGCTTGAAAGGAAAGTGATAGCGGAAATGGAGCGCAGAGTTTAGTCCTGAAAGACTTTGAAAGGAATATTTTGTCACAGAAAAAGAATTTAAAGGAACAGAGGCTGATTTAAATAGATTTCTTTTGTTTTTTTTTCTTTTCTTTTTTTTATTGAAGTAAGAAGGATTTTTTCTTGGTCCTTTTTAAAAGTAAAGATGCCTAAACTTAAAGGAAGGGGGGGCTCCCCCTTGAATCAGATGAATAAAGTTGAAATGTCTCATTTGCAGAGACTTACAGAACAGGAGTTAAAAGAGTTAATTACAAGGTCCTTAGAGAGTGTGGTAGATAAGATAAAAGGATCACAGAAGGACCTCGAGGAACTGGTTTCTGGGAAATATGACCAATTAAGTCAAATTATTGCTCAAGTAGCTTCAGATTTTTCAACTGCGGTGGCTGCAATGGGGAAGAAAGTGATTGAGATGAGTAGTAAATTTGAATCTCAGATACAAGAATTACAAGCGAAACTTCTGGAAGCAGAGGCCAAAAATTATAACATTCAGAATGATGTTATTATGCTCCAATTTAAGGCTATGGAATCTGCAATTAGACTAAGAGGGATAAAAGAAAACAACAGTGAAAACTTAAGAACAACTTGTGCAAAGGCCTTTGCAGAATTATTAAAGCTACAAGATGAATTAATTTTGGGTTCTATAGGGAAAGTTTACAGAGTTAACTCACATTTGGCTAAACAAAGGAATCTGCCTAGAGATGTCGTTGTTTACTTCACTGATAAGAGACTGAGAGATGATATTTTACAAAAGTCTTATTCTGATAGAGTGCAGGTAGCAGGTACACAAATCAGGATTTTCAAAGAGCTACCATCGAAAGTCTTGAAGGACAGGAAAGATTTTGATTTTTTGGTCAAGGAATTGAAGAGAAGTAATATCCCATTTAGATGGGATTTTCCAGTTGGTATAATTTTTAGATATCAAGGTGTGAGACATTGTCTGAATACTATTGAAAAAGCAGAATATTTTTATCAAAATATCTTTAAGGGAGCATCAAAATATATTAAGAATAAAAAGTCACAAACAGAATTTACAAAATGTGAACAGAAAGAAGAAAATCAAAGTGTGTTAAAAGTAAAAGGAGAATTTGGTGGTTGTCCAGAGGATTCTATTATGGATTTTTCTGATGAGAAAACTGAACACCTCAGTGATCTTGGGGGATTACAGGACCTTGAACTGCTGGAGGAAGATTCAAAAAACAAAGTTTTACTTCAAGATGACCAGCAGCAGAGGTCCAATACTCTTCAGGACATGGGGGGTGATGCTAATCGACAGGAACTAGAAGTCAATGAAGAAATCCGACTGGAAACCACAGGTGATAAATTTAAAGAGCATCCTGAATTGTTTGATACTGAATCAGAAAGCATTGAAAGATTTGGAAAAAATGGATTACAAAAACTCTTTTAAGATGTACTACAATGTGTTAAAAGTTCATTCTGAGTTGGACTAACTTTAAACTTATATATCAAAATGGATTATAAAAATTTTTTACTATGAAGTTTATCCTGGATTGGACATGTTATCCTGAGTTCTGATAGATTGCTGCAAAATTAGCAGCGATCACTGGTTACCCAATTATATATTTTTTGTGGAATTTATTTTCTAGGAGAAGACTACGAAATTGAAAATATCCTATAACCCGAAGGATTGAATTGCAAAGGGTGGCAGGATTTGAAATAATTTTGAAGGAACATCTGGGAATACAGCTCTTAGTTGGTTTTTTTTTTTCTCTTTTTTTTTCTTCAAGGCTTGAATGTCAAGACTGCAAAAGCCTATTTTTAGGTATAGTATAAGTTAGCTTGAATGAATCTTCCTAGAGGTGTGAATATCTTCGTGGTTGGATATTATTCATATAAAGTCACTCGGGGGGTTGTGTGGGGAAATGTTTTACTTTGCTGATGGGGGCAGCGGCAAGATGAAGATTATTGAAGCAGGATTTATGTAAGGAAATATGTTTGACTTCAATCAAGTTGAAGAGAAGATTGAAATTTGGATTATACAGACTGAGGAATGAATTAAACAAAAGATAATTTTCTTAATGATATAACTGCGTGATTATAAATATATATGCATATATATGTTTTATGTTTTTGGGGTTGTTTTTTTTTTAGTTAAGGGGTGTAGTTAGGATAGAATTATAATGGTGTTCTTAATTATAATGGTTAATGGGTTTTTTTTATTATTATAACATTGTTTAAATATATTAAGGTCTGGTTTTTTGTTTTTTTTTTACTTTTTTTTTCCTTCTTTCCTTCTTTCTCTTTCTTTTCCTCTTTTGAAATTTGTTTAATTTAGAATTTGAATATTTAATAATCTTTTCTTTTTCCCTTGTTCTAAATTTTGTTTTTTTTTTAACTTGTAGCGGAAGTCAGGGGGGGATGGGGAGGGAAGGGGTTGGGGTTGAGGGAGGATGGGAGGGGTTGGGTAGGGGGACGGGGGAGGGGGGGTGAAAATGAAAAAATTTCTGTATTGCAAAACTTTTTCAATTAAAAAAAAAAAGAAATATAGAACACAACCATCAATTATAGAAGAAAATATACTGGAATAGGAACAGGAACAGGAACAGGGACAGGGACAGGGACAGGGACAGGGACAAGGATAGAATAGAATAGAATAGAATAGAATAGAATAGAATAGAATAGAATAGAATAGAATAGAATAGAATAGAATAGAATAACAGAGTTGGAAGGGATCTTGGAGGTCTTCTAGTCCAACCCACTGCCCAGACAGGAAAGCCTACACCACTTCAGAAAAATGGTTATCCAACATCTTCTTAAAAACTTCCAGTGTTGGAGCATTCACAACTTCTGGAGGCAAGTTGTCCCACTGATTAATTGTTTTAGCTGTCAGGAAATTTCTCCCTAGTTCTAAGTTGCTTCTCTCCTTGATTAGTTTCCACCCATTGTTTCTTGTTCTAACCTCAGGTGCTTTGGAACACAATGATATTAATATATTGATATTAATATTAAACACAATAATGGAGACATCTCAGAATACTCCCGGTTCCCTGGGACCCCCAGGTCTGAAAATAAAGTCAGGTCTTACTGGATTTATGGAACATTAATGTGGATGGAGCTAACGTCATTTTGGGTGAGAGAAAGTTCCATAAAGCAGCTGCCACTGCTGAGAAAACTCATCTCTTGTGACCCATCAGATCTAAGCCACTAGCAGATAGGACCTGCCAGTTCCAATGGGACAGCAGATGTAATTGGGAAGACAAGCTCCTCCAGATAACTCATTTCCATGCAATGATCTTAAAAGGTTGTAAAACCAGCACCTTGAATTGGCTCTGGGTGCAAACTGGCAACTAATACAGGTCAAAGAGCAGAGGTATGGCATGTGCTGTTCTGGAAGTACATATGGACTGTATTCTGTACCAACTGAAGCTTCTGGATGCTCTTCAATGACAGCCCCACATAAGGCTCATTACAGTAATCCAACCTGGAGGTGACTTTGGTGTGACTGACTGTGAGCAGTCATTCCTAGATTCTGATCTAGGAATGGGCACAACTGGTGCATAACGTGAAACTGTGCAAAAGGCCTTCCAAGCCACAATTGCCACTGCTCTTTGAGCCAAACTTGTGTCCAGGAAGATCTCCAGATTCTGGAGAATCAGGGGCAATGCCACCAAAGATGGCATAGCCTAGAACTGGCAGTGCCCCAAACCCAAACCCACTCAGATTTGCCAGAGTTCAGTGAAGTCTGTTATTCCCTATCCAGATGCACACAGCTTCCAGGCACCTCCAAGTTAAGACGTGTTTACTTCAGGGAAACAAGGAGCTTAGTTCTTTCAAGCAAAGCTTTACTAGAGCTATCAGATCTGGGCTGTAAAAACCCAAGTGACCACTGTGTGTCAGCAAAGAGTTTGAATCTTCTGTATCTCTTTGCTGCCACCCAGTGTTTATTTGTATTATTTGTAATTGAACCGGTTCACTCTAATAAAACATCCTGCTCAGGAGTGTGGGAAGGCTTCGTACCAGAGATCTCATCAAAAGAGACAAAGTCAGCTTTTGTTTTCTGACAACTCGCTTGCCACCATATTCCAGCATGTCAAATACAGTACGAAAGGTACAGTGTCCATTACGCTTTCATAAGGCACTTCAATCTTTCCCTCTTCGTGAGGGTTAGGTTTTTATGTGAAGTTTCAAATGTCTACTCTACTTTTCCCTCACAGCAGAATTAAAGCCAGTCGCTGGGCGAAAAATCTTAGCATTCTGTTCAGCTCTTTCATGAGAGGGGGAAAAAAAAGCGAGAGATTCCAGTCAGTCTTTGCACAATAAGTTATTAGCTGTTTCAGTGTCAACCGTTCTTTTCCATAACCCCTGGTGATTTAAGGTCCCTTCTTTTGCACTCATCCTCCGTGGCTTTTATATTTTCTGGGACAATCCTTTATCGCTAACTAGAAGCATACTTCACATTCTCTAATTCAACCCTTTCAAGTGGGACATTGCAGGTCCCTAGGTGAGATATTTCCTCTTAGTTCATATATTTTGTCTTTTGGTATAACTGGCCTGCCATGCTGGGCCAGGCCATTTAGCATCCAATTTGAGCCAGAATGTTATTTCATCTTGTTCTTAAACAGAGTTCAGCTACTGTAGTGATAACCATGCATATGTAGAACTCTGAGTCATTTCAAGCTTCACTCATACCAAGATTCAGGGCATTTTATCCCAATCAGCAGCTTTTATTAAACTTTTAGATGGTATCAGTGAAACATCACAAGCCAGGGAAAAATACCTATCTATGTGGTCATCAAAAGTCAAAAGTGACTTGATAGTATATAATCCATCAGACTACATTCTTTTTTTAAAAAAAAAATATAAACTTTATTAAAACACATATAACACACATAAAAAAACATATAAATACATATATACAATGAACAATTTATAAGTAACTCAATCATTTGAAGCATTTGTTTCGTATTGGTCTTTCAGGTAAAACAATTATATCAGACTACATTCTTATTCCTCACCATTTCAAGGTTGATTCAGCCTTCCATCCTTCCAAGGTCAGTAAAATGAGAACCCAGAGATTGTTGGGGGCAATATGCTGACTCTGTGAACCGGGGTGAAATTCAGCAGGTTCTGACAGGTTCTGGAGAACCGGTAGCGGAAATTTTGAGTAGTTCGGAGAACCAGCAAATACCACCTCTGGCTGGCCACAGAGTGGGGTGGGAATAGAGATTTTGCCCCTGCCATGCCCACCAAGTCACACCACTCCCACCAAGCTACGCCCACAGAACCAGTAGTAAAAAAATTTGAATTCCACCACTGCTGTAAACCACTTAGTGAGGGCTGTAAAGCGCTGCAAAGCTGTATATAAATCTAAGTATTATTGCTATATTGCAATTCCAGGCAAACCAATAAGCAAGAAATACAGGTGGTCCTCGACTTACGACCACAATTGAGCCCCAAATTTATGTTGCTGAGACATTTGTTAAATGGGTTTTGCCCCATTTTATGTCCTTTTTTGCCAAAGTTGTTAACACAGTTGTTAATGGCATCTGGCTTCCGCATTGACTTTGCTTCTCAGGTTGTTCTGCCCCAGCTACGGACCCCAAAGAACGCAGCACACACAAAGTCCGTACAAATCTTAGTTTACTAATTAAGGACTACTAATGAGTTTTCTTAATAGTTGTTCGAACGCATGTACAGTTTAAATCAGTCTTTTCCGAACAAGGGCTGTTAATTTAACTTCATTAAAAGCCGACAAGAATCCAAAGAATATTATTATACATATTATTCTACATATTATCACAGCAACGAGATTAATATATGCTCAATTCTGGAAAAATAAAAATACCCCATCAGAGGAAGCAATTATAAAGAAGATCCTGGATTGTGCGGAAGCAGATAAATTGACCAAAAAACTGAAAGTTAAAGACCAAACGCAAACATGTTTATCTTGGGAAAAACTATATATTTGGATATCAAAGAGAAAACTATCACCCAAATCAGACTAGGAGTCATATTTATTGAAAAACGTACATTATACAAGTAAAGTGAGGTCGGATAGACCTAATTGATATATAAAGGTAAATTAGGTTATTCTGTCTCCCCCGGAATGTAACATGGATATATTGTACCGAATATTAAGTTATTAAGGTACTATTTACAGATATATATGTTATTTGTTTTGTTGTTTTATTTGTCATATATTTGGTGTGTCGTTATCTTTTTTAATGATAAATGTAAATAAAGATTATTAAAAAAAAGAATCCAAAAAATAATAACTCAATTCTGAGGCACAGTATTTCAGATAACCGTAATCTTACTGTGGTTGGCAGAATGCCCAGAAGCAATTTGCAGGAAAACTAACAAGAAAGGAGCAAGAGCCGATCAGACGTTTCTGGAATCAAGACGCAAAGGAATATAAACGAAGTTGTTTCCTGCAAATTGCCTCAGTTGTCGTCCTTCCTTAAATAGGCTAGGGGAGTAGCTAATTAACCCCAAGCCTTACTCTCGAGGAGACCTCCTCCTGTGGAGCCACTGCTGCCTTTTGGCAGCTCTGCGCACTTGTGCATCAAGAAGAAGCTCCTCCTCTTCTTCCTCTTCATTTAAGGGAGCTTCTGGAGGTTCTGAAGGCCCTGGCTGAATCCCCACCTCTGCACCACATCTTCTCCAGCCTCCTCATTGTCTGACTCGAGTGCCAGTTGCACAGGCTGCTGGCGCATCACCATACCAGCCTCCTCACTGTCGGAATCAGCTACTAGCTGCACAAGCCGCTGACGGGTCAAAACACAGGTGATCATGTGATCATCCTGGATCATTGCAACTGTCATAAATACAACTCAATTGCCAAGTATTTGAAGTTTGATTACCTGACCACGGAGATGCTGCAACGGTCATTAATGTGAAAACTCACTTTTTAAATGTGCCATTGTAAACTTTGAACGTCACTAAATGAACTGTTGTAAGTAAAGAACTACCTGTATTGCAATTCAAATATTTGTATTTTCATTTTAAATTATAGTTTTTTCACTATTATGGCTGTAAAATCACATATACAAATAGACATATGTGGGAGATATGGTTTAGAAACAAGATTTCCGATTATTTCAAGTGAGTGTCAGCAACTCCTTGCACCTTGTAGGCCTAATGAAACTGGAATGAATTATACAAAATTAAATTTTAAAATATTGAATAAATTATGCAAATGCACCCAACAAGTTACAGAAAATAGGTTTCTCCCCCTTAACTTGGGATATATATATATATATATATTCTGAGGTTTTCGCGGGTGTTAGTATGTAGGTCTTTGGTTATTCGGGTCTTCTCCTGCATAAAATTGGAAGTGTCTTGGCGACGTTTCGACGAAGTCTCATTCGTCATCTTCAGGCTGGTGTTCTCAGCTTCGTATATTTCCTTTTTTAATCTGAAAGAAGTTTCAGGATATAGGAAAGCAGCTGTGTAAACTTCCCTAAAAGGAAACTGCTCCTGTAAAAGAAAGGTTGTTTGGGATTTTTGACTTTAGAAAAGAAATGGTTTTTAAAACTGTTGCCAATATTAAAAATGATCTGACTAAAAGGGTCGTAATTAAAATGACACTTTTGAAATATGCCCCACTAAAGTTGTCCGGGGCTCTTGGGGATTAGAGAGGATTATATATACTGTGAAATTAATTTAAGGAAGGTCCCTAAGAATGCACAGCAGGAATGATAGGAATGTGATCTTATGAAAAGGAAGGTGGTTTTTGTAAACCTAGACCTAGAAACCATCCAAGAATTCAATGAATCGTTGGCTGTGGTGGTTGGATAAGATGAAACTGTAGATTCTGTATCTGAAAAGAACAAGGTTGAAGACAGTACAGGTAGTCCTTCACTTACAACCATTCATTTAGTGACCGTTCAAAGTTACAACGGTACCGAACAAAGTGACTTATTATCATTTTTCACACTTTCGGCCATTGCATTAGCCCCATGATCACATGATCAAAATTAAGATGATTGGCAATTGACTCAGGGGTGAAATCCAATTTTTTTTCCCTACCAATTCTGTGGACGTGGCTTGGTAGGCATGACAGGAGAAGGATACTGCAAAATCCCCATTCTCTCCCCACTCCTGGGGAAAAGATATTGCAAAATCTCCATTCCCACCCCACTCTGGAGCCAGCCAGAGGTGATATTTGCCAGTTCTCCGAACTACTCAAAATTTCCGCTACTGGTTCTCCAGAACCTGTTAGAACCTGCTGGATTTCACCCGTGAACTGACTCCTATTTACGATGGTTGCAGTGTTCTGGGTCACCTTTTGCAAGATCCTGACAAGCAAACTCAATGGGAAAGCCAGATTCACTTAACAACCAAGTGACTAACTTAACAACTGCAGCGATTCATTTAACAATGGTGGCAAGAAAGGTTGTAACAACAGGGCAAAATTCCCTTAACGACTGTCTCACTAAGCAACGGAAATTGTAGATTGTAATGTTGTGATCATAAGTCGAGGACTACCTTGTTGTGACCTAGGCTTCTTGAGTCATTAAACACACGAGTAGTCCCAAAAACTTCTTTTATTGCCACAGCTGTGAATTATGTTCATTCACAGCTGAGTCCCAATTAGTTGCAAAAAGTCCTTCGGGAGAAGTCCTTTGGGATAATCACCAACCTTTATCTTCCTTGACACTCTGCCAAAGACCTACTTGGCAAAGCCACACAGAGTCCAGAATCAAACAGAGATGCCAACTGGGCACAGAATTAACAACATTGCTTTCCTGCAAAGGGCCCATATGCCTTTGCTCCTCTTTTAAGACTTATTGGAGGGGCCAATCATCTCCAGGCCTTACTCCCAAGTCTTCCCTTTTGTTTTAACTGTTCATGCCTTCTGGCAGCTTTGCACATGCGCACACTCAGAACAGGCTCCTCCTGTTCCTCTGTCTCTCTGCTGTCCAACTCTGGAGGCTCTGGAGTCCGTGCATCACTCCCAGATGGCCCTGGCCCCATCTCTGCCTTTGACGCAGAGCCCTCATCCGGGCCTTCCCCAGACTCCAGGGCTGGCCCATGTTTCTCCCCAGCCTCCTCACTCTCTGACTCCGTTGCCAGCTCCGCAGGCTGCTGGCGGACTACAACATACCTGATGAGTGGATTTCCACTAGTCTCACTGCCTGCTCTTGTTTGTTGTAGCAAGTGCTCTGGTGAATGTTCTCTGGAGTGATTGATGATTTTTCATATCTGACTGCATCAGCAGGACTTGGAAAGTAAATGGTACTGTCAGTTTCCATTTTAGGAAGAACGCAGAGGCTACTTGGGACATTCACATTAATGAAAACAGGGAGAAACAGATAGGTACAGACGACCAGCTCAATACATCCATCACTAAGTTTAGTATACAATATAGAAGTTGTATTGCTCTTGGCGGCTTGCTTTCAGCACAGGCCAAGAATCACTCTTTCTAATATGGAATAAGTGCAATAGCGTGTATTTATAGTTCTCATGCTCCTGGCACTAGATATTATAACTTGGAGCATCAATTCAAATGGTGCACAAAGCAAAACAGAATTAGACAACTGAAGCAAAAGAAGAGGAGCAGGAGAATTTTAGAAATATCTAAATGCTCAAGTTTGTTAAGTGGCTAACCTGACAAGTACTAACCAACATCTGATGGCTCCCAAAAAAGGAGAATAATAACCATATTTTCATTTATAAAACAAACTGCTGGTTATTTAGCATCGGAGCATCTTGGGAATACAGGAATTTAGCTGCATCTGGCTGTTAATTGAAGTGGGACATCTGTCAAGCTGGGTAGGGATGAGGGAAGCTAGCAATTTAACAGGCAGAATCAATTCTTCTGCATGCTGATTCACTTTGAGATGTGGTAGCTTCAACCTGCAGAACAAACCCCTCCGTATCACCAACGAGAAACAGAAAAATGCCTTTGGGCTTGAAAATGCCTAGCTGAATGATTTTTTATTATTATTATTAAAGAGGCAAAACAATAATAATAATATAAAGTCAATTGCATGTGATATCTAGTAGGGTGGGGAGATTCCTAAACCTTTCTCAAGAATCCAAGCTGGAGAATTAATCCATTCTGGTATAAGAATTCTTACCTTCTGCTACATTGACTACACCAAGAAATCTATTATGTAGAAGTTGGCTGGTGCATACACATGCAAATGTGCTGATGTAGTCAAAGTATGGCCAGAATTCTTCCAAGAATCTTATCAAATATAGTACACAATAGTGTTTATCAATGAACATATTCTGTCTAAAGTTACCCTCCCCATTCCTAAAGATGTTGGGCTTCTAGTTGGGCTTAAAAATCAATCTGCATAGGTAATTTTAATCCTAACTTGTCATTACAGGATTTGAAATCCAGCACAAATGAAACATAGTAGGGAAAGACTGGCTTAAGGTCTAGGGATATGAACACTTTTTATAATGCTGGTTCCTGTGATGGTTTTAATAGATTTAAAAAATCTAATTAATAATAATCTATGCCTTCAAATCACTTGTGATTCCCGGCAACAACCTAAACAAGTCTCTGCAGTCTTCTTGGAAATGCTTTCAGAAGTGTCTTGTCATTTCCTTCTTCCTAGAATTGAGAATGACTGGTCCAAAGTCACTGGACTAGGGTAGGACAAGAAGCAATGGGTGGAAACTAATCAAGGAGAGAAGCAACTTAGAACCAAGGAGAAATTTTCTGACAGTTAGAACAATTAATCAGTGGAACAACTTGCCGCCAGAAGTTGTGAATGCTCCAACACTGGAAGTTTTTAAGAAGATGTAGGATGGATGGCCAGGACGGATGAATCTTGAAAATGCTAAGCAGGGTTGGATCTGGTTAGCATTTGGATGGGAGACTAGCAAAAGAAAAAAAAATAGCAGGGCTGCAATCTTTGAAGCTAAACCACAAAAACAACTGAAGAGAAACTGCATTCAGTTTTGGTCACCACGCTGTAAAAAAGATGTTGAGACTCTAGAAAGAGTACAGAGAAGAACAACAAAGATGATTAGGGGACTGGAGGCTAAAACATATGAAGAACGGTTGCAGGAATTGGGTATGTCTAGTTTAATGAAAAGAAGGACTAAGGGAGACATTATAGCAGTGTTCCAATATCTCAGGGGTTGCCACAAAGAAGAGGGAGTTAAGTTATTCTCCAAATCACCTGAGGGTAGAACAAGAAGCAGTGGGTGGAAACTAATCAAGGAGAGAAGCAATCTAGAATGAAGGAGAAATTTCCTGACAGTTAAAACAATTAATAAATGGAACAACTTGCCTTCAGAAGTTATGAATGCTCCAACACTGGAGACTTTTAAGAGGAAGTTGGATAACCATTTGTCTGAAGTGGTGTAGGGTTTCCTGCCTAAGCAGGGAGTTGGACTAGAAGACCTCCAAGATCCCTTCCAACTCTGTTATTATATTATATTAAAGTAATTCAACTGGCTTAAGGAAAGACTGGAACTCAGTCTACCCTGGTGCCTTTAACCAGTTCACCAAATTGGCTCCCTGATGCAAATATTTCCAGTCATCTGCCTAAAAGACCTATTGAAGGGTGGATGAGTTCCTGTCACCACCTTCCACTATTAATGTCTGAGTTACAATCTGTTCTTTAGCAAGCTTTCCTGTTCCTTAGTATTTCTGCACACATCAGTTCTTGATAGAGACAGTTCATCCTCAAAAGATCATCACTAAGAACATGGCATATATGCCAGACAAGATACTATTAATGCTCTTCACTTTAACAAGCAGAAGCTCAGTTCTGGAGATTTATAGGTAGAAGGCAGAGGCCTACCTTTTGCAAAGGTCTGCAAATTTTAATCCATTGATGTTTAATTAAATTGAAAATAACATAACTGCTTCTTCTAAATATTATTGCTATTATGAATACCTGAAGGCAGAACAAGAAGCAATGGATGGAAACTAATCAAGGAGAGAGCCAATTTAGAACTAAAGAGAAATTTCCTGACAGTTAAAACGATCAGTGGAACAAATTGCCTCCAGAAGTTGTATGTGCTCCAACACTTGAAGTTTTTAAGAAGAGATTGCATAACCATTTGTCTGAAATGGTACAGAGTCTCCTGCTTGAGCAGAGGATTGGACTAAAAACCCTCAAAGGTCCCTTCCAACTCTGTTATTCTGCTATAAAATGGCAGGTAGCAAACAATGAGTTGAAAGAGCCATCCCTCATTCTGTTTCTTTGATAGGAAGGAATGCCTCTTTGAAGAAGATGCTGATAATAGTACTTGGATTTATTGACTGAAAGTAAAGAAAAAGTATTCATTGCATCAGAAAACTGTTATCCTGGAATAGTATCTTCTATATGTCTGGACCCAGTTTTCAGTCCTGGTGATCAGTTGTAGTATTTTCAAAGGTTTGGTCAGATGATTTGAAGCCTACCTGCATTTAAGTCCTAGGTGGCCATTTTGTGGATCCAAAATGCACACACTAAATTGGGATCTGCAGACCAGCACATATATGTGCTTATGCACAAACTTATCAGATCCCTACTGATGCATGCACATACCAAGGATCTGCTTGATGTGGGCTAGCAAGGTGTAGAAGCTTTTTCATACTAGCAAGGATATCTTAATACTATTGTGAAAATGTAGTATATTGCAAAGGATTAAATGTAATAGCTGATTCCAACTCATTGTATTTGTTGATTTAAGATTTCTTAATCTGGGTGCTAGCATTACATTTGAAGCTCTGATTGTAGCCTTTGAAGAATAAGATTCTCTGGATTTTTGTATGGAACACAGCTTATATTAGAGAGAACAGTCAAGTTGTTATTTGTCTCTTTGTCATTGAACTGTTACATTTCTTTCTGTCACTGAATTAATGTAGTTCTTATCTCATTTGGGTGACAAGGGCATCATTCATTAAAACATACCATCCTGGCTCAAGAGTAAATAGGATTACGAGAAAGGAAACAGCTAAAACCTTAGAGCCCCAACCTTTGACCAATTCCCCACATGTAACTTAAAGCATCTGCACTGCATCACCCAGTCACAGCTGAAATTATATATACAGTCTGCCTTCATTGCAGTTATTTTGGCACAGTCGTGGTGAGATGATTCTAGACTGTATAAGATGCTCGTTGGGAAATGACTTGGGGCTTTAACATGAAAAATTGACACATGTGCCAAATATTGCTTTCAAGGAAATCCATATTAAACTTTTGTTACAAACAAACCCCTGTTGAAAAGGAAGAAAAATGCCTCTCCTTTTTTAAAAATATAATCTAGGACTATATATTTTTTAAGATGAAAACGTTGTCATCGATATAACTTGGGCTTGTTTTCTTTCTGTAAGGTATATCTCTTTTTTCATATTGCAGAATAAATAATAGGTATAAATCATATTGATGCATTCATTGGTTCATGGACTCTTGACTGAACACTTCACTGAACATCCTGTTCAACCTCATCCTTCAATGCTTTTTTTTATGATGGAGTGTCTGCCAGCCTAGAGGTTTCTCCCATGCATTCAATGCAGGCTACAGAAAACTTGATTGCAGGTACACAGTGGTAGGAAAGACACACTGGAAGTGCCCAATGACTCTTTCTCATGGTTCCTTCTGTGTTTGTCAACCTTGGCAACTTGAAGATGTGTGGACTTCACCTCTAGCATTCTCCAGCCATCTGGGGAATTCTTTGAGTTGAAGTCCACAGATCTTCAAGTTGTGTCAACTCACATCTTCAAGTCCACACATCTTCAACACTTACTTTTTGTTCTCATTCATGGGTGGAAAAATGTGATAGCTCAAATTATAATGAGTTTTCTTTCAATCTTTCCCTGGTGTCTGTTAAAATACCGAGGTTTAACAAGATGACATATATTTGTATGTTAAGTCAGCAACGTGAATTGAACATAATTTTGTTTTTCATTTTACATTTTGGCATAATTTATATGCTCGGTGGATGGGTTTTTTTATTAACCTTTTATACCTGGATTCAAAGCTTTAGATGTGACTATTTTAAATATAAAATGTTGCATGCATTCAATTTTTGTGATTTTATTATGCAAATTGTCCTCATCTCTGTACTTTGAAACGTCGAATAAGCTGTAGATAAAGGATTTTTCTAAAAAGATTTTAACACCCTTATAAAATGCAGGAATCTAAGCTTGGGGAAAGGAGTTCCATCCCAATGGATCTCAACAAATAAATAAGAAAAAGCAATTTTGCATGTATTTATTTGGCTTTCTTCTTTCTTTTTCTTTTTCTTTCTTTTTTTTAAAAATATGCATTTATATTCACGTCTATCTCTGGAGCCTTGCAGATCACCTTCAATTCTACAACATTCCTTCTCCCCCAGCTGTTTCAATTATCCCAGCACTACCTAAAGCATAAAATGCCAACTGCAGCATTCAAAAACAATTAATAAGAACATTCTGGTTCTGTTCACCCATTATTTTCCTGGGAGAAATCTTAACCTGGAATGACTCCAGGGATCCTTGTATTTTCTCTTCAACCAGCCCTTTATAGTGCACAGAATATATTGAGTGAATGAGTAATACAAATATTCATAGAATGGAAACTTTAACCTTTTGTATGATATGTGGACAATAGGAAACATATTCCTTCATATGTTTATACAACACATCTGTCTGTCTATCTGTCTGTCTATCATCTTTCATCCATGTATCATCCATGTATCATCCATGTATCATCCATCCATCCATCCATCCATGTCTGTCTGTCTATCTCTGTCTGTCTGTTTGACTATCATCTATCTTCCATCCATCCATCCATCCATCCATCCATCCATCCATCCATCCATCCATCCATCCATCCATCTATCCATCCATCATCATCATCCGTTTATCTATCTATCTATCTATCTATCTATCTATCTATCTATCTATCTATCTATCTATCTCAGGCTCACATGCTATATTAGTTGTTGACTACAGGCCAGATGATTTCCCTTACATTTTACAGAAGATTCTGCTCACACATTCCAAAAATATCACTGCCTTTATTCACCTCCTACATGATGTGCAGAAGGTGTTATCTGTGAACTGCCACATCCATTTTGCTACCTGAGATAAGCAACTAGATGGATGACTTCCTGTCCATATAAAGT
Source organism: Masticophis lateralis (assembly GCA_030761175.1). NCBI lineage: Eukaryota > Metazoa > Chordata > Lepidosauria > Squamata > Colubridae > Masticophis > Masticophis lateralis. Next base: position 18,593,891 of record JAUDYJ010000003.1, on the reverse strand, counting down.
AACTGAGCTGCAGGTTGAAACTGTTTTCAAACCTTCAGAAGAAATGGAAATCACTACCATACCTGAGATTGTAGCCTGGAGAGGGTTGGAGATGGAGAGTAAGGGCAAGAGTGACAGTAATGGTGTTGTCTTCCAACAGAAGGCAATAATTAGAGAGTGTATGAAAATTGCAGAAGGCTATCTATTCCGTATTGTTGGCTTCCAAGGCAATTATCTTATAGAAATTACTTACCTAATGGTTGGGTTAACCCTTTTGAAAAATTATGGGCAGATTTCCAAAGCATGTCAAGTCCAAATAATTCAGACTGAAATCAGCTGCTCTGCAATCAAATAGTCCTCTCCACAGTTCCAAGTCCTTTTGACTATTATTGTTCCACCAGCTTCAGCAGTAAAATATATTGAGAAACCTTCTGTCCAAATGTTGAATCATGGCAACTGGGTTTCTTTTCTTGTTGATTCGAAATGTTTTACTGCTTATCCAAACAGCTTCTTCAAATCTAAGCAAATTGGTGGTGGTGGTGGGAGGATATATATGTCCTCCAGGGAGGTTTCATTTCATATATAGGGTCATACATGGGGTCCTCCTAGCCAATTGCTCAGACTGAAGCAAGGAGTGAAATGTTTGAGTAAGGAGTGAAATGTTTTGATCCAACAAGAAAAGAAGTCCAGTTGCTATGATTTAACTTCCAGATAACTCTACCTGGATGTCTGAGAATCTTCATCAACTTTTGGTCCAAACAATAATAAGATTTCAATCTTTCTAGTTTTTGTCTTGTCTTGTTTTGTTTTGCCTTTCATTGTCTACCATCATCATTTCACAGCAAAGCAGACTCTTAATCCAACTCCAAGTCTTAATCCAGACTCTTTTTATCTTTGGTCGAGTAAGAAAACTAGTAAAGATTCTAAGCTACTTCTCTCTCTCTCTCTGATCTCATGCCATCATTTCTCTCTTTTTATTTAATAAGACACAATGTCATCATTGTCTCATGCAGGATTTTCTTGGTGAATTTGCATCAACTAGGAGTAAGCACCAGCCTGATAAAAGAACTAACTTAATGATGAAATCCGAATGGTGCAAGAATTTCAAAGGAAATGCTGGCAGTTCAGTTGAATATAAAGTAGACTTATTTGATCTACTCAGTTTGATTAACAGTTAAAAAGTTATTACCAAGCAGGCAGTCCCTGAATTTAATTACTTAAAAATCTCTGTGTATGACTTTTTGCTAGCGTGCACCATATAATTTTTAACTCAATGAATTATTTCAGGTTTTACCCCCATTCCAAGGGTAAATACCATTTTTGACTTTCAGCACTTACTGCACCAAAGAGGGCTAACATTTTGTCTCCTATGATCCTAGGACTAAAAATACTGTTTAATAGCTTCGTCTCTTGAGGAAAAAAAAAGTTCATCTCTGAGTTTAGAATTTTCCAGAAGGCACGAAAATAACTCTGAGGAACCTGTACTTCAGTCCAAAGCATGAAATGTTAGCAGTGTATAGTTTAGCATGGGAGGGATTATAGGAAAGTGAGGGGATTTAATTTTAATTATTTTAACTCAGAAATAAGGTGATTAATTAGGATCAGAAAGAAAACAAACACCTTACAGTCAGAATTATAATTATAGGAAGTGTTATGAAGGCAGCTTTGATTTCATATAATGCAATTGTTTCCCCAAAATTAAAAGAAATGAGATTGGATCCCAGTTTGGTGTTACTTAAGAGTTGTTTTGCTGAAATCAAGAGGCCTGAAGTTTTTCAGGATTAAGACTCACTGAATTTATTGGATGAACTTTTTAAATACATGACAGGCTAGTATTTGAAGCAATAAAGACTTTGGAAAAGATTTTTGGATAACCCAACAGTATCTTTATCTACAAAGATCAGAATAGTGCAAGCTATGGTATTTCTTGTGACACTTTGTTGAAGGGAAAGTTGAACTTTGAAGAAGCCAGATTGAAAAGATATTTATGCTTTTGAACTTTGGTGTTGAAGAAAATACCCGAGAATACATGTACAGCCTAGAAAACATAAAAGCATCATAGACAAATCAATTTAGAGTTCTCCTTCGAGATATAAATGACCAGGCTCAGATTATCATAATTTAGACACATTATGCAAAGACCTATCTTACTTGAAAGGTCTATATAGCCTGTAAGAGTCAATATCAACTTGATGTGACATAACCATTTTTAGGAAGGACTACATCTAGCTCATAGCCACAGATGAATAACATGGGGGGAATGCTTCAAACAAAACAAAACACACAAAAAAGAGGCTTTTTCAAGTCAGGATAAACATCTGCTTTTGAAACAAATCCCAGTGGGATGTTTTAAGTTGGCCTTGTTCCAGAGAAGCAACACTTGAAATAGCCTCAAGAAACATAAGAGGAATATAAGACCAACACCCATACCCTTGTTTCCCCCTCAAGGCCATAACAGAAGATAGGGATGTAATCCATTCTAAGTGGTATTATCCAATTTGCTGGATGTTACACATAGATTTACTTAAATGTCTCAGTTTTTTCAAAGATTTAAATAATAACCGAGAGAAAACAATGCTCTGTTATCACGCCCATTAGAAAAAAAAACCTATGTAGACCAGGCTGCTGTTACCAACAAAGCCACTCTTGCTCCAAGTTTGCGATAACAGAAGTCTTTTCAATTGAAATAAACTCCCTGGATTACTCAGACAACAGGACAAAGACAGCTGCTAATCTTATAACATTCCTTTCAATTAGAACTTGTCCTTTATCATTTTTCTTTTTAATCTTTGTATTGAAGGGGGAAAAAATTTCTCCTTGGCCAATTTTTCCGTAGGCATTGACAAACCACTTATTTAGCAAGATCAAACAATACAGCTGACATACTTCTTTTCTTTGCCTTTTTTCCCTGCAACCTACTTGCCAGACTTGAGAGCAACCGTTCTTTCATGATGTACTTATTTGTTCACAGTGGTATCCATTGGCTGCAAAGAAGAAGAGCTACTAATACTTTGTAATGCCACAAATAACACTAAAAAAACAATGAGGTCTAAGAGCAGATGGGTGCATGCATGCTAGAGTTCATAAAAACCAGCCACACCAAGATATATTCTTTGCTTTTCTCATGCTTTCTGAAGCTCAACCTCAACACAAGAACCTGCACAGAATTTAAAGGTAAAGGTAAAGCTTCCCCTGGCACATATGAGCTAGTCGTTCCCGACTATAGGGGGCGGTGCTCATCTCCGTTTCAAAGCCGAAGAGCCAGCACTGTCCAAAGACGTCTCTGTGGTCATGTGGCTGGCACGACTAAACGCCAAAGGTGCATAGAACGCTGTTACCTTACCACCAAAAGTGCTTCCCATTTTTCTGCTTGCATTTTTTTATGTGCTTTCGAACTGCTAGGCAGAAGCTGGGATAAGTAACGCAAGCTCACCCCATTACGCGGCACTAGGCATTCAAACCGCTGAACTGCTGACCTTTTGATTGACAAGCTCAGCATCTTAGCCACTGAGCCACTGTGTCCCTCTCACACAGAATGTAGATGCATACAAACTCCCCCCCCCGTCAATGTTTTTTATTGTTGCACAAACTCTTATAGAAAGCAATCAAAGCAACTGTATTCGGTGTCTTTGCAGCAGCATAAATTGGCATCAAGGAATTGCACAGTAGGTGTCCAAATGAAGCCAGAGACGCTAAAACTTCTAGTTTTATATAAATAAATATATTTTACATCTATATATTATATATATATATTTTCTGAATAGTTTTTATCCCAGAGCTATAATTGCACTCAGCAATGAACTAAAAGGCCACTATTAGTGAGCTGTTGGATAGCATTACTTGGTCTGCTGTGTGGATGTTTGGGTGGTTTAGCAGTGGGGAATTGTGCTGAGTGGGAGTGTGTTTGGGGATTATGTGTATTGGACCTGGTCTTTGGGTATTAAGTGAATTTCGTTGTATGGTATACTGTGTATACACGTACAATGACAATAAAGTTGTTGTTGTTGTTGTTGTTGTTATTATTATTATTATTATTATTATTATTATTATTATTATTATTATATACAGCAGACTAGATAGTCAGGCAAACAAGAGCATTATGAGGTAAATCACAGAGCATAGAGTACACATAAGTAAAAGGCGGGAAAAAGGGGAAACTCCCCCTCCACACCTATAGCAACCAATCACAGCGCAGACTGCTTCACGCCAGTGCTCTTCAACCAATCAACTATAACTGCACGTTATGGCTCACTGCCATAAGCTCACTGCTCCAGCTATTAAATTTAAATATCTCAACTGCTGCTTTTGATGCTGTATTTGTAGCTGTTTTGTTACTGTATTGCTTGGCTGGAACCCCCCCCCCCCCCCCCCAGAAAAGTAGAACAATCAAAATTAGCCTAGTTGCAATGCTTGAAAAGTCAGAATCATCCAAATTAGGCAACTGAATACAGCTGGGGTTTGTTTGGAGGTCTTCTAGTTCAACCCCTTCTTCAAGCAGGAAACCTGATACTATTTTGGACAAATGTTTGTCCAATATCTTCTTAAAAACCTCCAGTGTTGGAGCACTCACAACTTCTGGAGGCAAGTCATCCCGCTATCAGGAAATTTATCCTTAGTTCTAGGTTGCTTTCTCTCCTTATTTAGTTTAGTTGACTCCCTCTTCTTTGTGGCAGACTCTTTGATCAGGGGTGAAATCCAGCAGGTTCTGACAGGTCCTGGAGAACCGGTAGCGAAAATTTTGAGTAGTTCGGAGAACCAGAAAATACCACCTCTGGCTGTCCCCAGAGTGGAGTGAGAATGGAGATTTTGCAATATCCTTCCCCCAGGAGTGGGGAGGGAATGGGGATTTTGCAGTATCCTTCCCCTGGAGTGTGGTGGGAATGGAGATTTTGCAGTATCCTTTCCCTGCCACGCCTACCAAGTGACGTCCACCAAGCCACACCACACCCACCAAGCCATGCCCACAGAACCGGTAGTAAAAAAAATTGGATTTCACCACTGCCTTAGATATTGGAATACTGCTATCACGTCACCCCTAACAGTTTGAATATAGACTCTTTGCATTGGAGAGCTAAACATGATATATGCCCGAAGATGCCAAAGTCTTGCATCTGCAAAGCTTTACCCAACTGCTGTATTCCAGTAAATATATTGTTCTTTTACTATCAACTAGAGGAATGTTCTCTGACTGGGAAGAGAGCACAAGGAACTCTACCTGGAGGTAGAAATCAGAGTGCCAGAGATTGAACAGGGGACATGCTCATTGGGAAAGCATCTGATCACTGACTAAACTAGTGTTCTTCAGATCTGATGAATGCATTCACAACCAAGGACTCAGGAAACATTCTTGAAAGCTGACCCTACAGCCTGCCCTGATCCTGTTGCAAACCTTTATTTGAATAAATAAATCTTTGTCAGACGAGAGCACTGAAAAAAATAACTGTATGCAAAATTATTGACTCAATCAGCAGAGACGCATTGATTATTGAAAGCATGCTTTACAGTGGCTGGCATCCCACTTCACCCTAAGTCAAAGTTTATTGAACAATCTGCAGTAGATGGTTTCATTAGGCTAACTGACAGCACACCAAACTTCATTGTTAGATACATATAACAAGCCAACATGAAGGTAGGGCTCTCTTTTTCTCTCTGTATGTCTGTACACACAGTGGAGTGGGGGGGAGAGAGAGAGAAAGGGAGAGAGAGAGGGAGAGAAGGAGAGAGGGAGAGAGAGAGGGAGAGAGAGTTGTTGGCTTAGCAAAGTCAATAGTATAACTCAGTGATGGCTAACCTTTTTTCCATCGTGTGCCAAAAGCGGGGGGAGTGCGGGGGGGTCACGCGCACATGTGCCCACACCCATAATTCAATGCACTCCCCCGTGCATGCACGCATGAACCCCCCCCCACGCTCCCACTGCTTTTGGCACGTGATGACACAGTGGGCCCGGTAAACCCATTTTTCACCGTTCCCAGGCTCCAGAGGCTTTCTTGGAGCCTGGGGAGGGCGAAAACAGCCTCCCCCCACCCGGAGGCCCTCCGGAAGCTGGAAATGATCTGTTTGCCAACTTCTGGTGATACCAGAAGGCCCAGAAATCAGCTGGCCAGCATGCACATGACCACAAGGATCAACTTGGGGTCTTCTGTATAGCATTTATCCAGTATAACCAAACTATAGTCATTCCTTTAATTACTAAAGCTTGCTCATGTTGTATATTAAGTAATATTTAGGACAAGCCTAATGTCATATCTAACATTTGAAGTAGATGAAAGAAATATTCACATCATAATTGTACACTTAATGCTGCTGTGCATCTTGACTACACATTTCATACAAAGTTTAATATGCACTTTTCTACATCTGTGAAGGCATCCATGCCTAGATAGAGTCTATATACATACATACATACATACATACATACATACATACATACATACATACATACATACATATATTAATCTGGAAGAAGAGTTTATGTGAACCTCAAATAGTTTACCTGGAGCATTTGGAGAGAAAGTATGTCCATTAAATCTGAACATTCATTAAGTTCAAACTGACATAATTTGTGTCATTTTCATAATTACATAATTGGCATTAATACCAATGACATATATTTATCAATTATGTAAGAGACACAAATTATATCAGTCGACTGATTTAAATATAGTGGACTTTCTCATTATTTCTAGAACGATGTCTGAACACAAATTTGCTTAATTGCTTCCCCAGTCTGTTAAATCAAGGTCCATTAAATCAAGGTTTCACTTGTTTTGCATCCTACCCCGCATTTCTTATTTCCATAGGAGTTGTCAGCCAGGAGTTCTGCATGAAAGAGCTCAACATTTTAATTCATTACAGGACTGGCATGGGAACAGCTTCTATCTGGTTCAGTCTACATCTGCCTGATGAAATTTGTAAACTGAAATTGTCCTATCTTGTACATATCGCATACAACCACATTTATATTTAACTGCAATGACGCCTAAGTGACAACATTCATATGATGATGTAATTACCCGAATCCTACAATTATGCCTTTGCATCAGAATATCTGATGCAAAAACAGAAGTCATGATGTTTATGCAATTATGCATGTATTATTTTCCTCCCTTCTCCTCCACACACAAATATCTACGATCATGGTCCTAATGCACCTCTATTTACAGAGATTATTTGAGTGATATGTTACAGATATGGCTTTGCCGAATAAACTATATTTCTTACAGCAGACAGCAAACAACCTGAAATTTGCATTGCCAGCTGTCAAAGCAAACTACCAATGGTACCCTTATTTTTATTCTTCTAAGGTACAGAATTCAGATTAAGACCATTCACCTGCTGTATGAGATAGTGAGTTAGGTTGCCCTTTGTGAAAAGAAAGTCCCAAAGATGATGACAAAGCCAATATGTTTTTTTCAAACAAGATCATATAACATTTGGAGAATGAAAGCATTAATTTCGGACCCTGACAAAAGCTTTCATTTATTTGCCTGTACCAAACTTAGAGGAAGGTTACCTATTTTGTGATTAATTCCTTGACATTTTATCATGATTGGCAATCCATTATTTATGTCACCATGTAAATGGTGCTCCACCAAGGGCATGCAACATCCAGCATATGTTTTAAAAAATTAATTCATGGTGGCCAGAGAAAAGTTACCAAGGTGTCATTCGTGCAGAAGAAATACCTTAGAAAACGAATGCAGGATGCATTGAACTCCTGAAAGCTTCCTGCAGTATTTTAAAATATTTAGCATTAACTTTTATTCCGATACCAGAATGCCAGTGCACTGAAGTTCTTTTTGATCTCATTTCTGGTATGTAAGTGATAATGACAGATAAACAGTGCATTAAACTTGGGAGCTATGATATTGGAGAAGGAAGGGAAAATGTATTCATCAGGGCTTACATAAAGCATTTGATCTTCTATATCTCCAGAGTCCCATATTTCCCACTTAGTTTTATTCATTTGTTTGTTCATAAAATATTTCCATATTATGTTTTGGCTCCAAAATTAGCCCCCAAGGGTTGTTTTTTTTAAAAAGACAACAATAAACATCAGTGCAATTAAAAGAACATTCAAGCCCCAATAAGTCAGATAAACAGATAAAAACAAAACTCTTTAAAAATCCTGCCAAACAAAGCAGTTTTATTTGCCAGTTTATAGAACAGAAGTTTTCCATTACACAAAACCCCATGTTCTGCATGGTAATGGGGTAGTTTTGTGTAAACAGAAGCAGGGCTGCAATGGATTCCATTTGCTCCCCACATATATGTGAAGCCACTGTCTAGTAATTCCCCAAGTCTTCTCTGAGTAACTAAAGGAGATGGGAAGATGAGTGAGAATGCAGTGGAAGCTACAGTCCCTTCTCAGAATTCCCAAAGGTGCTTTTTCAGTTCTCAGAAGAAGCTTCTTGGATGAAGAGCAAAATGACTTTAAGGAAAAACAGAGTTACCTCTTGAAAAAGCACCTTCAAGCATCCATGACCTGGATGACTGAGAACCTCCACAGTCATTCTCAAAATTCTTGTCACTCATTCATTCAGGTTCCATCTACATCTAGGAGAAATGGCAGGGCAAGGAAGTTCCTTCCAGCCATGCACTTTATTTATTTATTTATTTTATTTGTCAAGTATGTATTAGATAATATATATCAGTATAAGCATGAATTGAATACATAAAATGAATACAAATAAAGGGAACATTAGGACAGGGACGGTAGGCACACTGGTGCTCTTATGCACGCCCCTTACAGACATCTTAGGAATGGGGTGAGGTCAACAGTAGACAGTCTTAGGTAAAAATTTTGGGGATTTGGGGATGAAACCACAGAGTCAGGTAGTGCATTCCAGGCACTGACCACTCTGTTACTGAAGTCATATTTTCTGCAATCGAGTTTGGAGTGGTTCACTTTAAGTTTGTTATCTATTGTGTGCTCGTGTATTGTTGTGGTTGAAGTTGAAGTAGTCATTGACAGGTAGGATATTGTAGCAGATAATTTTATGAGCCACGCTTAGGTCATACCGAAGGTGGCGTAATTCTAAGTTTTCTAAGCCTAGAATTTCAAGTCTGGTATCATAAGGTATTTTATTGTGAGCAGAGGAGTGGAGGACTCCTCTTGTGAAATATTTCTGGACACGCTCAATTGTATTAATGTCCAACATGCAGTGCGGGTTCCAGACAGATGAGCTATATTTGAGAATTGGTCTAGCAAATGTTTTGTATGCTCTGGTTAGTAGTGTAATATTACCGGAGAAGAAGCTACACAAGATTAGGTTTACAACTCTTAATGCCTTTTTGGTGATGTTGTTACAGTTGGTTTTGGCACTTAGATCATTAGATATGAGTACTCCAAGGTCCTTGACAGAGTGAGGGTCATCTACAAGATTGTGTCCATTCAGCTTGTATTTTGTGTTCTGATTCTTTTTGCCAATGTGTAAGACAGAGCGTTTGTTGATTGAGATTTGGAGTTGCCAATTGTTTGACTATTCCGACACAAAGTCAAGGTCTCTTTGAAGGGTAGCAGCATTGTCAGTGGTGTTAAATAGTTTTACATCATGAAGAGAATGCAGTTGCTTATAATATGATCACAAAGGTCATTTATATAAAGATCACTTTTTGCTGAGAGCATGACCTTAAAAATGCATAATGTTTCCAAATATTTCCCTGCTATGTTGGAAATGTAAACATCAAAAAGGAACTTATTATCACATGTGGTGGTCCTGCCAGAAGGCAAAACAATTTTGGCAAACAATTAAAATACAAATAGAAGAAATTATAAATCAACAAACAGAAATGAGGCCAGAAACTTTCTTACTGGGAATAATTACCAGGCCATATGAAAAAGAAATAAGATACTTAATTATTCACATATTGACAGCAGCACGAATAGTTTTCGCTCAAAACTGGAAAAACATACCATCAGAAGACAAGGTGATTAGAATAGTTATGGAATGTGCGGAAATGGATAAGCTCACAAAGGAGACACAAGAAAAAGATGAAACAGATTATTATTTAGTTTGGGAGAAATGGTATAAATGGTTGGAGGAGAAAGGAGAAAAAGAAAAAAGTGGGGGGGGGGAGAAAACTAAACAATGGTTAAATTAAGTGGAGAAATATGGAAACAAATGGGAAGATACAAATTGTGGAAAGGAAACTAGGTATTTGTTTATGTTAAATGTAAATAAAATATTTAGATTAGGAGAATATATATATATATATATGATATACTAGAAATACATGTATAAGAGATAGATTAAGATAAGAAAGAGAAAATGTATAAATATAGATTACTGATGCGAAAATGTTGAAAAGAAGATGTAAAGATTGATTTTTGTTTGTTTATTTGTTTGTTTTGTTGTTTGTAGGTTTGTTTGTTTGTTTGTTCGTATTAAAAATGTTTAATAAAAATTATATTTTAAAAAATGCATAATAATGTGGGCATTTGGTACCAGCCATGGCCTTAATTTCTTGAAATTCAGTCTGTTTTTCTTCCCATTTGTGCTTCACCTAGCTAGTCTGACCCATTGGAAATTACTTGGTTTTGTCTCTGATCAAAAATGGTGCTACTGAAAAATCCCACCAAGGTTTTCCATTGTGTTGTGAGCACATAAACACTAGGATATAAAGGATTTTGCTAATTTTGGAGTACACGGTTTGAAACTACAATAATCCACACCGAGAAAGGTCACACAAAAGCTACAACTATTTCTGACAGCTATGCATGATATGCCATCAGTTATTTAAAACCAAGTTCCAACCCTAAATTAGATGCAGTGATAATAAACCTGACAATGTGTGTGATGGGTAAATAATTTACAGAAGGACCAAGCAATCTCAAGATGTGACCTTGTCTGTCCTCTCATGTCACCATCTCCACAACACAAACTTTCAACTGAGTAAACATAATTATTTTGATGTTATTTGCTAGACTGATGAAGAAATGTTGAATGTTTTCCATGGCTTTAAAATAGCGCACAAATCTCCTTCCCTGTTTAAGACATAGAATCTCTATGATGTTATGGTTATGCTAACAATGAAAATAAGGTTTGCCTTCCCACCATATTTCTAAATGTAGTGAGTGTATTGTATGGTTAAGGCAGTGGTGAAATCCATTTTTTTTTACTCCTGGTTCTGTGGACGTGGCTTGGTGGGCGTGGTGTGGCTTGGTGGATGTGGCAGGGGAAGGATATTGCAAAATCTGCATTCCCACCCCACTCTGGGGACAGCCAGAGGTGGTATTTGCCGGTTCTCTGAACTACTCAATATTTCCACTACCGGTTCTCCAGAACCTGTCGGAACCTGCTGGATTTCACTCCTGGATTAAGGATGCTGAAAAGAAGATCCACTCAACCCCAAAGATTACTGGGTGATTTGGGGCCTAGTCATTATCTCTCAGCCCTGCTTAGGATTCAGTGTCAGGATAAATTTAGGCAAGAGTTCTATGTAGGCTACTTTGTGTTCTCACACAAACGCTGGGCTATAAATACAATAACCAAATAAATTATAATGCATTTTAAGAAAATCATGCGGTTAACATTTTGATTTTAACCTTTAACATTTTGCAAGGTAAGTCAAAGAGTCCCTTAGCTGAGCCATCTAGAATACAGGTAGTCCTCAACTTACAACAATTCATGTAGTGATTGTTCAGACTTACAGTGGCACTGAAAAAGGTGACATGACCATTTTTCACGCTTACTGTCAGACCTGGAAGTCATCTTCCAGGTTAGTATATTGGATGCTTAACCACTATACTACTCTCGTCTCAAGACTTTTCTGACCAGGGAAGGGGAGGGGCCTGTCAGATCTGGAAGCCATCTTTTGAATTGGGCCTTCAGATCTGCCTCATTTACTGTTATGGGAAACTGGGAGGGGGGATTGTATGGAGCCAGGCTGATATATAGTCATAATAACATTCCTTTCTCAGAAAGTCAAAGCCGTCTTGCCCTGCACATGGGAGGCTGGACCTGGGAGGCATCTCCAGTTGGGACGGTGCTTTGATTGGACCGTGTGATGGACTTGTGGGTGTTGGGCAGGGACTTGAACTTTTCTTTGGGTGGGAAAACCTGGAAACTTTCAGATGGGTTTTCCCAGATGTGCCAGTATGACATCTCTAATAAAATGGAACTTTGATGAAACTCAAGCCTCAGAGTTTTCTTTCATTGGGGGGTGTTACTTAGAACCCTGACATTTACGACCGTTGCCGCATCCTCATGGTCATATGATCAAAATTCAGATGCTTGGCAGCTGGTTCATACTTATGATGGTTGCAGAGTCGCAGGGTCATGTGGTCAGCTTTTGCGAACTTCTGACAAGCAAAGTTAATGAGGAACCCACTTTCACTTAACAACCATGTTACTAACTCAACAAATGCAATGATTCACTTAACAGCTATGGCAAGAAAAGTCATAAAATGGGGCAAAGCTCACATAACAAATGTTTCACTTACCAACATCAATATTGGGCTTAGTTGTGATCGTAACTCAAGGAGTGCCTATACCCAGTTCTACAAGAAAAAAAAAACCTTTATGCTGGTGGAAATAGATAACTTATTTTCAAGCTCATATTGTATATTGCAATGATGGTTCATATTGTTATATTGCAACCAAATAGCTCACCTTTTCCCTAACAATGATATTCAAACTGAGTTCGAGGGAACTTTCAAGACTTATCAATTTTCTTCAATTAGTAGATAACCTTCCCTAAAGATTAACTGTCATGATTCCTTTTTCTCCAGAGTAAGTAGTTCGAAGGAAGAGTGAGGTATTCTATAGCAGAGGTCCCACAGGCATAGCATGACATAGGTGAGCGTGCCAGAAAATGTGTTTGGATTCTTAATAGAAAGCCAAGTTCTCTGAAAGTCCCCCTAGAGACAGAATTGCATCAGACAGAAAATATGAGTGCAATTGCTATGTAGAGAGCATCTAGCAATAATTATGGCTCATTTTTCACTATTCCTGTTGGATACTCAGCGATGAGGAGCTGGTTTATATAAAGGATCAGATAGTGACTTGGTTATTAAATTTTTTCAACCATGACACCGATCAAGGCTTTGACACTGGTCATATTTTCTTTTTCAATTGGAATTGCCAGGAAGCAACCTCTAAGACCTTCTGCATGGAACACATGTAGATTGGTACTAAGCTTTGGCCTAGTACTATTAAAGCATATATCAAAATAATGTTACAGTAAAGCCAGATAATTTTGCCAAGGTGGTGGGAAGCTCCTTGGTTTCCATTCCATCATAATCAAAGGCCGTTGGAAGAAAGTCATGCCCCATGTCAGCAAAAGGATATAGAGTTGCCCTGATCCAGAAATCCATGTTTTTGTTTTTTTATGTTTGTAAGGACCAACTCGTAAATTCAGGAGGATGACAAACTGGGGAGGGGGGGAGTGATTGAAATGCAAGATGATCCTTAAATTCTTGTACCTTGAGGATTATTCAAACACCATAAATTTCCACAGGGACTGATGTCATAAAAATAATTTTACGAGGGCTATGCCGTATCAGTGCATTTGGTGAAATAGGAAATGCTTGGGTTTTCATTAGTTCATTCTGAAGCATTAAGTAATTGATCTCGACGTCTGATGAGATACAGTACTTCCCACAGCAGGTCTGAAAAGAGAAGCATACCTGCAATCAGCAAGCTTTATTGCTAATATAAATGAATGTAAAAATGAAAGGTGACCTACTTGTGGGACATCAAAATAAGCTATGTTTCAGAAAAGGTGGAATGTATCCAATCAGTTAGTCAATTAGAGAGTATACTCCTCATATTTTGACTTTCTAAACAGGGACATTCTGGAATGAGGAGGTTGTTTTAATTCAAAGTTCAAAGTCTTCTGCAGTAGGCAGCCCCAATAAATGTGATAAAATAGATAACTAAATTTTATTTATGGTCCTCACTTCCACTTGCTTATCCCAGCAGATATCTACAGTCAGCAGACAAAAACTCCAGTAACTACTAGTAACTCTAGCAATGTTTTCTGCAATGGACACCAAAAGCTTTAAGTCCAAACCAAAACACTGATCCAAATTATGAGCAAAACCCTTTAACTGAGTTCATACATATAAATTAAATCCCAGACCTAGGATAACAAAGCTTTTGCTGCACCCACATTGCATTTTATACTTCCTCAAGTTAACCATTTTTGGATGGAACGTTTTGGCTTGTAACCTATAACACGCTTGGATAATAGTTGATTTCACATCAGGAATTGAATCACAACTTACCAACTGACACCTACTAATCTAGACTAATGTAGCCATGTCTGTTGTGCAATCTTCCTGTCTTGGCAAAATGATTAGGAATGCACTGGAAGGAGGTTGAAAAATCAAGTCCATCAGATGTAGAGGACATCTATTTTAGTTATCAGTTGTTAAACAGAAAGAATTACATAGGCTTTCAGTCATGCTCAGAAGATTCCTGGAGATTTCAAGAAGGACATCGAGTTGACCCTGAACTATATAGGTCCAATTCAGGCACTTACAGTATTTTTCGGAGTATAAGATGCACCTTCCCCCCCCAAGGGGTGTGAAAATTTAGGTGCATCTTATACACTGAATGTAGCCTCGCCCACTCACTGGCCCCCACCCTTTGGCCTCTGCCTCCCAGCAGTTTACCTCCTTGCAGCAAGCAGCAAGAAGAAACAGCTCATTTCAGCTTCAGCACAGCCTAATTAGAACAAGTTGATTGGATCGGCCTCCCGGGTCTCAGCTGTTTTTCTCTCAGCTGTTTTACCTGAGCCTCTGCTGCTTGCTGCAAGGAGGTAAATTGCTGGGAGCAAATTTTTTTTCTTATGCTAATCTTGTGCTATGCTGAAAACAAAAATGAAAGTAAAACAGGCTATTTGCTGTTTGCTGCAACGGGGCAAAATTGCTCGGAGGCAGAGGCAGAAGCAGAGTCAGATTTCTTTTTCTTATTTTCCTCTCCAAAAAAGGTAGATGCATCTTATAGCCGAGAGTATCTTATACTCCAAAAAAACATGGTATTTCCTCTAACTATGAGTTGGCCTGGCACTAAAGATATGTACAAGTAGTCCTCGACTTACAACCACAATGAAGCCCAAAATTTCTGTTGTTAGGCGAGACTTTTTGTTAAGTGAGTTTTGCCCCCACTTTATGACATTCCTTGCCACAGTTATTAAGTTAGTAACCCAGTTATTAAGTGAATCTGGCTTCCCCATTGTCTTCGCTTGTGTGAGTATCACAAAAGGTGATCACATAACCCCAGGACTCTGCAATGGTCATAAATATGAACCAGTAGCCAAACATCTGAATTTTGGTCACATGACCATGGGAATGCTACAAAGGTTGTAACTGTGAAAAATGGTAATAAGTCACTTTATTCAGTGCAGTGTACCTTTGAATAGGTCAATAAATGAACTGGTGGAAGTCAAGGTACTACCTGCACCCCAGTAGTAGCTCTCCTAAATGTCCAACCCATACAGGAAGAACTAAAGTCTTAACTGCAGGGTGGTGAGCACAGCACAAAACATTGTGGGCTGTTCCCTGATACCACTAGACGACATGGCTAGAGCTCACTGCCTTAGAAACTGACGAAAATCCTCAGGGATGACTCACACCCTGGTCAGCCTTTCTTTATTCTCCTACCATCTGGAAGGAAATATAGAAGCATAGACAGCCACACAGACAGGCTGAAGAACAGTTTTTATCCGTGGGCTGTCAAGACTCCTGAATGAGAAATAACTCTATAACAGCATAGTAGAATTGACTTGCGGAGCTGGCGCGATGTGCAATCAGTTCACAGGGTGCAATAGGACCGGGTGTATGTTAGTACCGCGTTTCCCCGAAAATAAGTCCCTCTTATATTTTTTTGAAATAAGCGCTTGGCCTTATTGCCATTCGCTCAAAAGCCTGATTGGGCTTATTATCAGGAGATGTCTTATTTGGGGGGAAACAGGGTAGGATTCACTGGGCTAGGGATTTTTCTTTTACTGTCTTTCACTGTGAGTTGTGTTGTGTTGGGAAGGGGGGGCACGAAGGGAGGCTCAGCCAATCTCATTGTACACATGTTGTACTCTGACAATAAAGTTTTGAACTGAACTGAATTGGGATTATCCGAGGGTTACTTCTGACTGAGTCTCTGGTTCTGTTTCCTTAGGCTGATGCAGAAGTACATCTTGCTGGAGATTTTCAAAACAAATCTCTCACAAAGAGACCGGGTATCCTTACTAGAGTTGGAGACATGTTTGGAGATGGCTACTTGCTTGCTAATGGATTCTCAGGTTTGGTCCTTCTCCTAGGTCAATGAAATGGCCATGGCTGTTGGGTGTGCCAGCTGTAATAATAATAAAATGATCTACCTGAAAAGCTCTGTGTCACACAGGTAAACAAAGCCTGTGATCAGGAAATGGAAGCATTTTTTTCTCTTCTCCCTTTAATTGCTTTAGTTAACAGGTGAGAATGAAGAGCAATCTTAAACTGGAGTGAGCAGCCTTAACAAATTGAATAGAATAAATACATAAATAAACAGGAGAGGGAGAACGATCTGGAGGATGAAGCCTGAAGATGCCTCTTTAATAGATCCTTTCCTACCTTTTAAATTAAGAAACAGTATGAACAAAGTGTTAACATCGGGTAGCAGCATCTAGCCAGCCCTTGCTGACCTCAATAAACCAGCTCAGTATTTCAATGAGAAACCACAGGAAATCCTAATTGTAGGCTATACAGAGAAGTTGAAAGTCCATGAAGTTACCAGGAATTGACAAAGCATTTCGCAAAATGTTTTGCCTCAAAGTCGTAATAAGCAACTGCAGCCTGTATCCACCATTCATGCTAACGTACAAACGAGGAGCAGAATTAATAGAGGTTTGCATACCTCCTACAGTAATAAGCCGCAACATCTTTAGACATCAGGCATGATCACCTCCGTTCCTAACAAAGGGAACAAGCATTGTTTTCCCTATAGCCCTTCCTTTCTGTTCTTTTGTCATAAGCAAGAGAACCCAACTTTGACTTCATGATCAAGGTGTTTGTGTGAGCATATGTTTAGCCTAACAAGTTGTTCTCAGTGTGACAGCTAATCCCAGAGATTCCAGGTTAGCACAAAAATGTGCTGCTTTTCTATTCAAGCAAGTCCCAAAGCAGTTCTTCCTAGAAACATGAATCCTAGAATTGGGAAGAGCTTTTCAAACCCAACACACCACTCACTGCAGGAATCCACATCAAAGCCTGGATAGCTCAGCAGACTAAAAGCATTGTGATTAAGACCAGCTGTCTGCAATTACTGTACGTTCGAATCTCACCAGGCTCAAGGTTGACTCAGCCTTCCATCCTTCCATTGAGGACCCAGTTTGTGAGGGCAATAAGCTGACTTTGTATAAATATACAAAAGTATGAAGGCTATTGCTTAACGCATTGTAAGCCGCCCTGAGTCTCCGGAGAAGGGCGGCATATAAATCAAATTTTAAAAAAAAACTCAACTTCCAGACAACTCTATCTGGATGACTGAGAACTTTCATTGACATACCTGTACCCTTGTTGCATATACTGATGGACAAAGCTAGACAACATACATTCAAATTACTCTTTCTGTCTGGATCACAGGAGACAAAAGCACAACCGAGTCTCCAAGGGGTGCTTATCCAATACTAATATTCAGTACTAATTAAAGTTCATTCTTTCCAATACCACACACCCATAAATCATGTCTTAATTTGACTTTGCGTAGGTTATTGTCTCCATGTCCCTATTACATACAATCCTGAGGTACATAATCTGATGTGTGATGAGCACACATCAGATTATTACTGTATAAGAAGTTCAAGTCCTCTTCTTTCCTCTTCCAGCTTTAGAATATAGAATAATGGATGACAGGAAGGAAGACTTCAACTGAGTATTAAGAAAGAAAAAGAAAATCCTTGGTAAGAACTGTTTGACAATGGAATTAATAGTTGAAAGAGGTAGTTATTTCATTGGACATGTTCAAGTAGAAATTAGACAGTCAACTATCTGAGATTTATGTATTTATTTTATTTATTTATTTTGTCAAGCATATATAAGATAACAGGTAAAAGTATAAACATAATTTGAATACATGAAAAGAGTAAATAAAGGGAACATTAGGACAGGGATGGTAGGCACACTGGTGGGCTTATGCATGCCTCTTACAGACATTTTAGGAATGGGGTGAGGTCAACAGTAGACAGCCTAAGGTTAAAGTTTGGGGAGTTTGGGGAAGGAACCACAGAGTCAGATAGCGCATTCCAGGCATTGACCACTCTGTTGCTGAAGTCATATTTTTTGCAATCGAGTTTGGAGTGGTTTACCTTGAGTTTGTATCTATTATTTGCTTGTGTATTGTTGTGGTTGAAGCTGAAGTGGTCATTGACAGGTAGGACATTGTGGCAGATAATTTTATCTTCTATGCTTAGGTCAGACGGAAGTCAGCGTAGTTCTAAGTTGTCTAAGCCCAAAATTTGGAGTCATAAGGTATGGTGGCATAAGGTATTTTATTGCGGGTAGAGGAATGGAGGACTCTTCTCATAAAATATCTTGACTCTCTCGATTGTATTTAGATGCTTTTTTTAAAATTTGATTTTAATCAATTACCTACCTTAGAAAGGATGGAAGGCCTGAGTCAACCTTGTTATGGCAACTGAACATTTTTTAAAAATTTGGAACATTTGACTGCTTATCCAAGTAGCTTATTAACCTTACAAGCAGCTTATTAACCATTTAATGGTTAATAAGAGCCTTGGTGGCGCAGTGGACTAAAGTACTGTAATTAGCACTTAGCTGCCTGCAATTACTGCGAGTTTAAATCTCATCAGGCTCAAGGTTGACTCAGCCTTCCATCCTTCTGAGGTAGGTAAAATGAGGACCTGGATTGTGGGGGCAATAAGCTGACTTTGTATAAAAAAGAATATCGCTTGAGGGGGGGGGGAAAGCCCTACTAAGCAGGAATATACAAAAGTATGAAGGCTATTGCTTAATGTATTGTAAGCCGCCCTGAGTCTCGGGAGAAGGGCAGCATATAAATCGAACCAATAAATAAATAAATAAATAAACAAATAATAAGTGGTGAGAGTGCAGTGGTTAGAGCAGTACTGCAGGCTATTTCAGCTGACTGCTGGCTGCAGTTCGGCAGTTCAAATCTCCTGGCTCAAGGTTGACTCAGCCTTCCATCCTTCCAAGGTGGGTAAAATGAGAACCCAGATTGTTGGGGGCAATATGCTGACTCTGTAAACTGCTTAGAGAGGGCTGTAAAGTGATATATAAGACTAAGTGCTATTGCTATTAATCGAACTAACATTGCATTTATGCGTATTTCCTGAAGATTCTATCAAGATATCACCTGATAGGCAGTTGATGGAAAAATGCCATGAAATTTACTTCTATTGATGCATTGTCTTTCTTGTACTTAAAATCAAAGCAATCACAAAAATGCCCCGTTATTACAATGTTGGCAAGAGCCAGCTCACAGAGAGGAGACTGAAATGTGCAAGATAATGTTTAGTGCTTGAAAAGTTAACTGCTACTGATGAATAGGGCATGACTGCAAAGAAATTGCATTGGATAAGGAAAAAAAAATAAGAACAATACTTAACACTAGGAAGGATAATAAGAGGAAAGGAAAGGAGAAATTTTTGCAGCTGAATACTAGAGATGCAATAAAACCTCCCTCCTGATATTTGAAGCTTTGAAGCAACAGTTGTAAGTATAAAAAATGGCCATAAGTCACTTTTTTTCCAGTGCTGTTGTAATTTTGAATGGTCACTAAATGAATGGTTGTAAATCAATGACTACCTGTATCCTAAGCAGGTAGATTTTTATTTAGGGTTGCCAGAGATGACCCTTTCATAGAAACTTTGAAAGTTTGTTGTTAGAAACAAACTTTATGGATCTAATTAAACATTCTATTTTCTGCTGTGTTTAACCAGATACATCTTAAATTTAATTTTTAAGTCCTGGCAGTGGCCATGCATCTAGCATCAGGAAACTCAAATTTCTAAACCGGGCTTGAACTGAAGAAGGCAAGAAAGTATTCATGCTTGAAAAACTCAAGATTCAATCAGATGCCTTTCCTCCCCCCCTCCCAATCCAATTTACATACACAGCGCATGTCTCTGTTTTTTGACTCTCACCAGACATATTTTCATATTGTCCTACATCAGCTAGCTGATTAAGATTTGGCAAGGAAGCTCCAGGTGGTTAATTGATAAAATATATATCTCAAAAGACAATTCCTTTAATTACATGCATTTGACATCTTTATATATGTTTTATGAGATAATAAATACATTTTCACTAGGCATCCAATGGAGCCATATGGCAGCACACAAGAGAGCCAAACAAATTAGATATAATGAGGCTCATTAAAATAAGCAAAATTTACTATTAAAAGGACTTTGGGAACTTGAAAGATGGAGGTTTAGAGATCCATGTCATTCTAGAAGTGCCCTACATCCATCTCTCTATTTCATTTCTCTCTCTCTCTCTCTCTCTCTCTCTCTCTCTCTCTCTCTCTCTCTCTCTCTCTCTCTCTCTCTCTCTCTCTCTCTCTCTCACACACACACACACACACACACACATACACACACATACACACACACTCACACACACACACACACTCACACACTATACCATGATGATCTTGGCGTTGCAGAGGAAGTATGTTGAACCCATAATCCTGTTGGGGGAATGAGGAAAACTGTGTTTGTGCATTCTGTATTGAACAGAGAGAGAAAATGAGAGAGAGAGAGAGAGAGAGAGAAAAGGGAGGGAGGGAGGGAGGGAGGGAGGAGAGAACATGAGCTTTGGTGGCGCAGCATACTAAAGTGCTGTTAACTAGCACCAGCTGTCTGCAATTAGTGCAAGTTCAAATTTCACCAGGCTCAAGGTTGACTCAGCCTTCCATTCTTCTGAGGTAGGTAAAATGAGGACCCGGATTGTGGGGGCAAGAAACTGTCTTTGTATAAAAAAGAACACCGTTTGGGGGGCCGAAAGCCCTACTAAGCAGGTATATACAAAAGTATGAAGGCTATTGCTTAACACATTGTAAGCCGCCTTGAGTCTCCGGAGAAGGGCGGCATATAAATCAAAACAATAAACAAACAAACAAACAAACAAACAAACATTCCTAAAAGTAGGAATTTAACCTGGGCAAAACTTTGTGAAGCTTTTTTAAAGCTAGAAAACAAAGCAGATTTTATTAACAGGAATCAGTGGTGGGTTGCCCCCGGTTCGGACCGGTTCGCAAGAACAGGTAGTAAAACTGGTGGGAAGCCCCGCCCACTGCCCTGGATGTCATCATTGGCGATCTGCGCATGCGCGTGCGCGATTCCGTTGCGAACCGGTAGTAAAGGTAAGTAGAACCCACCCCTGACAGGAATGGATCATTAGGAAAGTTAGTTAGATAGGTAATCTAACTAACTAGAGCCCACCACAAAGAGAGTCAGAATAGCACATGCTGTCTGTGTATATTACAGAATAACAGAACTGGAAGAGACCGTGGAGGTCTTCTAGTCCAGGGGTCCCAAATCTGGGTCTAGGGACTAGCACCGGTCTGTGGCATGCCAGCAACTGGGCCATGCAAACAAGCAAAGCCCCATCTGCAGGATGCAGGCAGCATACAAAACCACATCCTCTCCGGTCCGTGGAAAAGCTTTTCTCCATGGAACGGGTCCCTGGTGCCCAAAAGATCAGGTAGGTGTGTGTGTGTGGGGGGGGTGTCTGTGCACACCGGGAAATAAAACGAGAAAGAAGTGACTTCAGACTATCAAGTTCTTAGGCAAAGAGTGATAAACAAAGAAGAGATAGTTGAGCCAATCCATAACTCTATTGCCTTCCTATGGTTAGTAGGCCACAAGGTGCCAAACAGACAGAGGCATTTGAATTGTACCTCCAGCATTTGGGAAGGAAAATAAACCCTGTCAATCAGCACAATGCATCCAAACATTTCTAAAAACCAAGCTTTGTGCACATCCATTGGGTGTGGAGAGGCAACAGATTGGAGCACAAGGGATTCTCATACTTGCAAATGAATCTATTCATCCAAGTTGCTCAATGCCATCCCTCAATTAGAAAAGAATCTAATTTTGACTGGAGTTGGAGGGAGGGAGAACGATCTTTACTAGCTTTGTTGCAATACGAGCATAATGACTAAGCTGACTCATTACAGTAACCCTTATTGTAGCTTGTTTTGTTTGGGCTAGGTATAGGTTTTCCGAACCTGGCACTCTTCCAGAAGCTGAGATGGCAGCTTCCAAGATTCCCAGCCAACATGGATGCATCCTCCCTTCATATTTATTTTCTAAGAATGCCTTATGGGGGCTGACAGAGGCTCTGTAAATAGAGAACATGCTGGAGGCTGGTGCTTTCTTCATAACACAGTGCTTTCCATTGTTCTTTTTAATTAAAATGTTTTTTTTAAAAAAACAACCACAGCTAGGTAAGGCAAGGAATTACATAGAGCTACCTTGCTGCTTCTTTAATAACTCTAGATGCAAGGAAACTGCCTCCAGGGACTCTAATGCCCACTGTCACTGTAGTATATTCCCTTCTCTTAAATGGGAAAGCAACTTTAAGAGCCCTGGTGGCACATGGGTTAGAGTGCAGTATTACAGGCAAACTCTGCCCACAGTCGGGAGTTCGATCCTGACGGGCTCAAGGTTGACTCAACCTACCATCTTTCTGAAGTCATTAAAATGAGGAGCCAGATTGTTAGGGGCAATATGCTGACGTTATAACGCTGCCCAGAGAGTGTTGTAAAGCACTATGGGACGGTATATAAGTTAAGTGCTATTGCTAAGTGCTATTGCTATTTAAAAGTTGTAGGACTCTATGGAGTGGGGGTGAGTAGGTGGTGGATAACAAAGCTACAGAAAATCTGGCTGTCTGTGCTACAACCCTTATCAAAACTCACATTGTCAAGGGACTCTTTGCTGTGTGTCTTTAACGTTTTGAGCGCATTGCCTAGATCCTCCTTGAGATTATTCAGCAGAAAGTAAATACTCCGCAAGCTGCTATTCTTCCTAAGGGGCTGAGAGTTATAAACAGATGGTTGCATAGACGCTTTTGTGAAATTCAAAGGTCTGCAGGTCTCAGTGTCTACCCATTGCTCTTTGCCATGACTTTCATGTCCTGCCTGGCTCTGTCCAAATTTCAAGAACCATCAAGTCCCTGATTTTCCACCAGCACCGAAGTATTGACAATGGCAACTTCCAGAATTTCCAGGCAGGAGAGATATGACGGGTTATAATCTCAATTTCTTTGCAAAGCACCCAGTCGGGAAAGATGGACATGGGCTATTTCCTCCCCATTCTGGCATCTTCAAAATCTTGGCTAAACAGCTTCTTTCCTTGTAGCTAACTTCTCTGCTTCCATGTTCCACAATCTCCCGTAAAGCTCTCACATACCAATGAAACCAGAAGGGAAGCAGCTCACCCTTCAGAAAGCAGAGACTAGGTGAAAGATAATATATAAGAGGATTGCAGTAATTGGAATTTGGGTCTGTTAGAACTGTTACTTGGCATCTTTGGTCATACTGTATTCTCCATCCTGCCCTCTCAAAATCTGGCTAAGAATATGTTTTTGGTCAGGTACATCTCAACTTTCTTACCTTGAATGAAACTCTGTTTTATTTTCATTTATTTCATTTAATTTATTTAATTTATGTACTGTCCACAAATGAAAGCAGATATACATGTCCCAGGATAAAGTTGCAGGATCCAATCTGAGTCAATCAACAGGATCTGCATGAATCCAAAAGCTTGGAAGACTAAACCTCTAGATCCAGTGACCAACTCAAATTGGATCTTGCTATTGGTTGCTCATCTCACCATCAAGCAACTCTAAGCAGCTTATAAACAAGGTAAAAATGACACTAGAAAACGTTAAAAGGATATTAATATTAAAATGAACAAAGACAGCTAAGGAAGGAGCCAATATACAACAGGGTGTATTCCAGGGGTGAAATCCACATTTTTTACTACCGGTTCTGTGGACATGGCTTGGTGAGTGTGGTGTGGCTTGATGACCGTGGCTTGGTGGCCATGGCAGGGGAAGAATACTGCAAAATCTCCATTCCCATCCCACTCCAGAGGAAGGATATTGCAAAATCTCCATTCCCTCCCCACTCCTGGGGGAAGGATATTGCAAAATCTCCATTCCCACCCCACTCTGGGGCCAGCCAGAGGTGGTATTTGCCGGTTCTCCAAACTGCTCAAAATTTCCGCTACCGGTTCTCCAGAACCTGTCAGAACCTGCTAGATTTCACCCCTGGTGTATTCATTTAATCAACTAACCATCTCCAGTATGGAATGGCCCCATTGGGACCCCAGGCTAATCACAGGGCCAGGTTTTAAGATCCTTTCAGAAAACTAAGACGGTGAGATGAATTTCATTTCAAGTGGCATAATGGTCAGAGGGCAAGAGCCATGGCACAAAAGTCCCTTTTCCTGGAACCCACCAGCTGGAATTCCTTGGTTGACAGGGTCTGCAGCCTGGTCCTTCTACCAGCACATTGGATGAGCCTATCCTATTATAGGCCGAGCAACTGCATAGATCTATCTATCTATCTATCTATCTATCTATCTATCTATCTATCTATCTAGCTATCTATCTATCATCTATCTATCTATCTATCTATCTATCTATCTATCTATCTATCTATCTATCTATCTATAAAACTATCTATTCTTTAGAGAAGGTGTGTCAAACTCATGTCATCACGGCATTGTCATTTGATATATTGTGACTCCCCCCCACAAACACTAAACAGGGTGTGGACGTGGCCAATGTGTGACACATCCAGGCCGCGGGCCTTGAGTTTGACAGCCCTGCTTTAGAGGACAGATAGTTTTAAGGAGGTTCCTGGTTTTAGACTCTCCCTTCTTGGGAAAAGCAGTTAACAAAGGCATGAATTCTGAATAGCTTGCTATCAAAATCTCCAAGCATGCTTGGCTGACAGTAGTACTTCCACAATTGGGTCTATCCAATGATAAGATATTAAGCCCACTGTCAAAATTGAGGCAACTGAGAGCAGACCAAGGAAAGAATAGAAGAGGGCTTCTTCCTTATTTGTCCTACTCAGTCTTTAGACTTTTTCCACCTTGAGGTAGATGACTCAGTAGCAGCAGTAGCATGAATTCTGGGAGTTGAAGTCCACAAGTCATAATGTTGCCAAGGTTACAGCCCCCTGCCCTAGATGACTACAAGGTACAAAGCAACAAAGATAAACTCCTAACTATTTGCTGCCATTTCATCTCAAATCATCCAGATTTCTGAGGTCCTACTACGGTAGTGCTATTCCCTTGCTATCCTGTTTGATGAAGGCATGGGGCAAACATGGGATGGCAATAGGAAGCATTGTAAGAGCTTTAGGAGAGCTGATTGATTGTTTGTTTATCATAGAAGGTGATTCTGAGCGACGTACCATAAAAACATATCCTAAAAAAATTACAATTAAAAAAAATCACAAAGAAAAGCACCAATTGGGATTATTAGTAACAGAGCAACGGAGAGATATTATCATAGACAACACAGCCATCTCCATAATTCACCACTTCCTCAAGGTCTCCAAGCCTATGACACAACCTTTAGCACTTAGCACTTAGACTTATACAGAGCTTTACAGCCCACTCTAAGTAGTTTACAGAGTCAGCATATTGCCCTCAACAATCTGGGTCCTCATTGAACTCACCTTGGAAGAATGGAAAGCTAAGTCAACCTTGAGCCTGATGAGAATTGAACTGTTGGCAATCAGCAGAAGTAGCCTGCAGTACTGCATTCTAACCACTGTGCCACCATGGCTCTTTTTGTGTGTGTTTGTGTATGTGTGTATAATTAAAACTTTTAAACAAGCACATACAAACTAACGCAAACTAAGGTAAACTGAGAAAGAAAAAAGAAATCAAACAAAAAGCTGCAAGAAGAGAAAAAGAGTTGAAGAAAAATAGAAAAGAAAGAGAAAAAGACAGAAAGTAGTGGCTTCCGATATTCTTCACTGCAATTGTAAGTACAAATATTTGACCCAACTATGTTCAATCATGTTCAAAGGACTTCTGGAAGGATGTCAGCGATGGATCCAGTTGGGAACTTCTATGCTATGTTGATTTTTAAATGCTTCTTATCCCTTGGTAGCTAAGCTTCTCTTTGCCATTCTTTTTACCCCTGATCATTTGCTCTTCAGTTATAGTCTTTTTACTATTTTAATCTTCTTTCTGCAAGAAGGAAATCTTAAGGTATTCAGAGTCCCTCTGGATTGGAGCAGCACATAAACACCAGCAAACCAACCAATCAATAAACAACTCCAGCAGGGCCTCTATTCCTCCAGGCCTCACAGCGAATGCCTCTTTTGCCATCTCTTTATTTACATCACTGCTCTCCTAACGTATTGTCCATCTTTTCGGAGGCTGAAAAGGAACCACAAAGAACTTGCCTGTGTAAAGCCACAAGGTTATAGGAACCGACTTACTTACAACTTTAGTACCTAAAGTTATCAAAGATACAGAGTGGCAATTTAAAAGTACTATCCTGAAGCTGCCAAAAGAAAAATGGCATTGTTGAGCCTCCCTCCTTCTGCCCAGCCATTTGTAACAGAACCATCACTGTGTCACTTTTGAGAGCTGCAAAACTCCCTGAAACACAAAACTTTGCATTTGCAATATATCCTGAAACATAACACTAACCAAACCAACTCCATTCAGAGGCTGCCACAAGAGCAGAGAGTTTCATCAAAATGCTAAAGGCGCCATCATTAAGGTGCTGCAATGTAAAGTGCAGGTGCTATTCATGCCTGCAATGTCACAACACACACACACACACATAGGAGGTGAAGCTTGCTTCATGATGATAAAGGTAAAGACAAAGGTTTTCCCTGTCCAATCATTTCCGATTCTAGAGGGAGGGGGGAGGCGGTACTCATCTCTGTTTCTTAGCCGAGGGAACTAGCATTTTCCGAAGACATTTCAATGGTCATGTGGCCAGCATGGCTATTTGTTGTGGCACACAGAACTCTGTTATCATCTCATCAAAGTGGTACCTATTTGTCTACTCACATTTGCATGTTTTTAAAGTGCTTGGTAAGCAGCAACAAGTAATGGGAGCTCACCCTGTCACACAGTGCTAGGGTCTCGAACACAGGCTCTCAGCTGAGCTTAACACACTCAGCATCTTTAACTGCTAAGCCCTTGTGTCTTGTGTGATGATATGATACTGTAATTGTCATTTGATTTCCCTGAAAATATTTTTGGATTCAGTCCTATGCAAAGCCAGAAAACTGAATTAGTTGAATATAGTGTTTTTAAACTAACAATGGGTCACAGAGTAATGCAAATGAGCCACTTCAATGTATGATAGTTACTGTGAGGTCCCACTTAAGCATCTGTGATATTTCTTAAACGGTAGTCAACAGATTTCAAAGACCTTTGAGGAAATATCTCCTCTGCAGATGGAAAACAAACCAGAGCTGGAATAGAGGAAGATAAATATAATTTCACTAGCATTACTGAAATATGGTGGGACGATACATACAGCAAGTGGAAGACAATACTGAAAAGCTACTACTTACTATATTTTTCGGAGTATAAGATGCACCGGAGTATAAGACACAGCTTATTTTTGGGGGAGGAAAATAGGAAAAAAAATCTGCCTACCAGGTAGCGTCCTTAGTCTGATCAGCTTTAGCACATTAGTTTGCTGGTTTTTTATCCTACAAGATTCCTACAAGGAATTCCTACAAGAAAGAAGGATTGGACACCCGTAAGGAAACAGGCCTTTGAACTGTGGTGCTGGAGAAGACTCCTGCGAGTCCCTTGGACTGCAAGGCGATCAGACCTATAGTCAGTCCTAGAGGAGATCAACCCTGACTGCTCTTTAGGAGGCCAGATCCTGAAGATGAAACTCAAAGACTTTGGCCACCTAATGAGAAGGAAGGACTCACTGGAGAAGAGCCTAATGCTGTGAAAGATTGAGGGCAAAAGAAGAAGGGGATGACAGAGAATGAGGTAGTTGGATGGAGTCACTGAAGCAGTTGGCATGAGCTTCAATGGACACCAGGGGATGGTAGAGGATAGGAAGGTCTGAAGGAATGTTGTCCATGGGGTCCTGATGGGTCAGACACAACTTCATGACTAACAACAAGAAAACATAATTGCATCCAGACAGAACTTAATAAATTGCTTAAAATAGCAATGAAATGGAAATATACAAGAAATGGAAAAAGGGAAATAAACTCAAAGAAGAATGCAAAACAAAAAGTGCACGTTTAAGATGAGAAATGTAAAGCCCATTATGAGCTTAAGCCAGTAAGGGATGAAAAAACAGCAACAAAAAGAACCTTCAGATATGTCAGTAGCACAAGGAATGTGAAGGACCCAGTAAGTGTCAGAGAGACGCTGGCCAAGTCAGGGAGAGGAATCAAAAAGGGAATTAGCCTGGGATCTCTATATGGGCATAAGGTGGGTGTGAAGTCTAACACACACTCCCTCCTGAATCTTATCCAGTCTGACCCAGGTGCAAACCGCCAGTTTGAGAAGATTCCTGTGTTATAGGCTTGAGCAAGAAAAGAAATAAGTGAGCTCTTCACGTGTGGAACAAGTTGTTCATTCCATGACAGTGAATCTCCTGCAGAAAGAGAGAATGGTGATATGGTTAAGTAGGAGGGTGAGAAGTAAGAATGTCCCAATTCCTATTTTGCATTGGTTCTCTCTCATAAAGGAAAGAAATCCTCATTTGGCCCTCACTGTGTCAATGAGGAGAAAGAGAAAGCAAAGTGGAAGGTAAACAAGGAGCAGGTGAGGTATTTCCTAGCTAATCTAAATGGGTTAAAGTCTCTAGAGTCAACTGAATTACACCCTAGAGTATTAAAGGAATTAGCGGAGGTAATTGCAGAGCCACTGTTTGTAATCTTTGAGAAGTCCTGGAGAACAGGTGAATCCCAGAAGACTGGAGGAGGATTAATATTGTTCCTTTTTTCATAAAAGGAAGGAAGCAATGAGCTTGATTGATATCACTACTGGGCAAAGTCCAATCAAGTAGTATGTCTGTAAGCACTTAGATCAAAATTTTTAATTAACAGGCACCAACCTGGATTTTTGACGAACAAGTCAGTACAGACTAACTTGATCTCCTTTTATGAGAGAATATTAGCTGGATTGATTGGGGAAATGTCCTGTGTGAAGTCTATCCTGACTTCAGTAGAGATTTTGATAACATCTCTCACTGCACCAATGGTAGGTTGCCCCCGGTTCGCACCGGTTTTATAGAACCAGTAGTAAAACTGGCGGGAGGCTCCATCCACTGACCCCAATGTCATCAGAATGTTTCTGCGCATGTGCAGAAGAGCGTGCATGCGCAACGGCCCCGTTGCGAACCAGTAGTAAAGTTAAGTAGAACCCACCCCTGCACTGCACCCTTATTAACAAAATGGTGAAATGTGGGTTTTACAATTCAACCATTAGGTAGATCCACAGTTGGCTAAAAGATGATATTCAAAGGGTAGTTATAAATGATGTGAAACCTGGAGAGACACCCCAAGTAGGTGCCACGAAGTTCTGTTTTGGGTCTAGTGCTGTATGATGTTCTTATATTGATACAAATATGGAAGTTGAAAAAATCTTACTAAATTTGTGGATGGTACAAAGGTATAAGACTGGTTGATACTTAGCAGAAAGAAAAAATTAAAAATGTGGATAGTATAATGAATCCTGCAGTGTAAAGTATTGGTCTTCTCTTCTCTTCTCTTCTCTTCTCTTCTCTTCTCTTCTCTTCTCTTCTCTTCTCTTCTCTTCTCTTCTCTTCTCTTCTCTTCACTTCACTTCACTTCACTTCACTTCACTTGGCTTCACTTCTCTTCTCAAGGGAATGGTATTAGGTAACCCAAAAAAACTTCCTCAACTGTAGATACTATTTTATACTGAGTTCTGTTATTGGGCAGATATGATCGTAATGATATGAGCAACTGGGATGAATATGCAGCAGCTCCAGAGCAAGGATGATAAAAGGGTTTAGAAAAGATAATAAAGATAAACAGAGCAATTATCTGGACTGATTAGTATAATTTAGTAACTAAATATTACAACTCTAGATAAAAGAAACTGGAACTAGATCAAATCGGTAGAAATTGGAACAAATTAAACAGCGATCAAACTTTATTTAACCAACGTGAAAACAATAAGGTGCTTTTCTTGTACCTTGCCAAAATGCTCAGATAGAACATTTGACAGGACACAACAATCACATCTATTAAAAATCCACCACTTTTTAATAAATGCCCATTTATAGCAAATTATACAATAAGCTCAGGATAAAGCAGGAGTAGCCACTCCTGATGGCATAATATTTGTAAAGTTGGCTCTTCATGTAATGGTCTTCTGTTTGTGCAAACTGGGAAACTTTTGCAATGTATGGTAGCCAATATTGGTCTGTATGCCCAAATTATATCATGTAGGAAAGATGATAGGATTTGGGGTTGACTAGATTGCAGCGAATGAGAAACCTGGTTATTTATTTTAATTATTTACACATATTTACACCTAAAACAGGAATTAGCAACAGGTTTCCACCCAGTGGTGGGATTCAAGTAATTTAACAACCGGTTCTCTGCCCTAATGATTTCTTCCAACAGCCAGTTTGCCAAACTGCTCAGAAAGTTAACAACCGGTTCTCCTGAAGTGGTGCGAACTGGCTGAATCCAATCATTGTTTCCACCCATAATTCCTCCTTTTGGCAGGTTGGGTTGATAATGTAATTGTCTTTTTCCACTCAGATGATGGTATTATGACATCCCTGGCCACTTGTATCATTTTTTTAAAAAAAAATGGAGCCCTGGAGGCAAAAGAAAAGAGAAAAATTGCTATTGCTCTTTCTGGACCCAGATCGGGGTCTAGGGCTCAAACAAGATAGTACCACTTCTTCTCCTTCTTCTTCCACGTTAGTCTTTTCTATAGTGTGATCACCCAATCAGGAATCATACCAGCGGTGAAATCCGGCCAGATCTATCTGGCTCGTGCAATCTGGTAGGGCCGGGGGTGGGAGGCTCCGCCCACACGCCGTGACATCATCACATCCCATTTTTGACTCTCTGCACATGCGCAGAAGGCTCTGCGCATGCGCAGAAGTGGTGCGCACGCTTACATTTCTGATCCGGTAGTGAAGGTAAGTGCATTTTACCCCTGAATCATACCTATCTTTATCATCCAATGAAGATTCAGTGGAATTCTTCAATGGAACAAGATTTTGTAGGCAAATGAACTCTGACAGAAGAATTCTGCTCTCCACCACCACAATGCCTTCTTTGGTTAAAGGATTAAATACAGTCAGGTATTTGTTGCATCGAAACAGTCTTGATTTAGTTGCTCTGAATCAGGGGTGTCAAACTGGCAGCCCACGGGCCGGATGCATCACAGGCAGGCCATGCCTACCCCAGCTCCATGAAGGGAAAAAAGTAACAAAAAGTCATGTGACGGCAATGTGATGCTGCTTGATACCCATGCTCTAAATCAATCATCCAATCATTTTCAGACAAAAATCTGAGATTTGCATGGCTCGAATGACTTTGTTGGCTACTGTATGAAAATCCCACTCTATGTTTTTGTACGTACACATTTATGTGTGTTTCAAAGGAAGAGGATCCCAGAATTATTGGACCCCTTGAGACGACACAATCTCCACGAATATTGTGCTGTTAATTCTTATTCTAAGAGTGTTTCAATACCTTGATTTGAAGACTGGGCAACTGCAGTCTGACTATGGGTGAGGCACATGGACCTCTCGCTGTTTCCAATTTGTCTCCTGAAGCCAGGATCTTCCTTGTATTTTTTTTTTAAATATATAACTTTATTGATTTTCAAGAACACAAGATTAAAAGACAAGGGAAAAAACCTTTGGAAAAAGAAAAAAAAAATTGAGAAAGAGAAAGATAGAGGTGCAAAAAGAAAAAGTAAGACAAATAGAAAAGGAATGATTTCCCACTTTCTTTGGTATAGATACGGATTTAAAAACTACATTATACTCTTGCTCCAAAGTTATCATTTGTCTACATTAATTCTATAAAGCTGTATAGTTTTAATCATCAACTCTCAAAATCAACATTTCATTTCTTTCAGTTTCTCACAAAAAAATCCAAAAGTGATTTCCAAGAAAAAATAAAGTCCCTCCTTCCCTCCCTTCTTTCCTTCCTTCCTTCCCTCCTCCTCCTCTATGTAGATTAAAGTCTTTTCTTTAATCAATGCTGTTGATTTTGCCATCTCTGCCAATTCCATCAGCTTCACCATCCATTCTTCCAACAGAGATGTCCTTACATCATAGGCAGGGGTGGGTTCTAAATTTTTTTACTACCGGTTCTGTGGGCGTGGTTTATTTTGTGGGTGTGGCTTATTTTGTGGGTGTGGCTTGATGGTCATGTGACAATTATTTAGGATTTAGCAGAGGTACTGGTCTACCAGGCTTTTAACTGCTTGCAGAGCTGTACCGACCTACCCATTAATTTTTTTGCAGGCACTGGGCTACCCATTTATTTTTGCAGGCATTGACCTACTCATGTATTTTTGCAGGCACTGGTCTACTCATTTGTTTTCTTTTAACTCTGAACAGCTGTAGGGCGGCCCTTTGAAGCCCGGGGGCAAGAGTTTAAACAGGTTTTTTCCCACTAGCCATCAGCTGGGACTCAGGAGGCAGCAATAGATTGGGTGTGGGGCTAAGTATCAACCAAATAAAAGGTAAGAATAATGCGGGGGTGGGGGGCCGTGGGTAGTGAGGGGCAGGGGGGGCAGAACCAGTTCAGTGACATCATATTGTCACCGCTACCGGCTCGGGAAAACTGGGCCGAACCGGGAGGAACCCACCACTGATCATAGGAGAAGCAAACGTACTTCTTTTGCAGGATATCTTCCTTCAGGATTGACCCCCTGAAATTTTCTTTTGTGCTAATATCAGGTTGTGTTAATGGATATCTATATGCAGATTCACATGGTAACACATTATGGCAAAAAAAATTCGGTCTAGCTTTCTATCTTATGTGGTTGCACACTCAACCCTGTTGCCAAATCCTTAGGTCAAGGTTGCTAAGCCTTTACTTCTGTCTTTCAGCCTTTAAAGTTGTCAGTTCTTCCGTCCCTTGACAGCAACCCACCCCCCCTTCAGATAAGCTTGCATGTGAAATGAATGACAAGAACAACATTTCAGAATATTGCTTTAAAATATGCATTATTAATGAACTGAAATGGACAGCTATACTTTCAGAAAGCGTTCGGCGTCAATGTTGCAAGGACCTCTGCACCATTTAGTCCTTGCCAAATTAATTTTTTTGCACTTTGGGTAGCTCCACGTATAATTATGTGCTCGTTTAGTTTCCTGCTTTGCATAGTGTTAGTCAGCAAGCTGACACAGTGTTTGTGGGTATTAATTACAAGTTACCATCTTGTCATCAATAGCTGGGATTGACATTAATAGAAAATAATTGCAACCAGCACAAGAAAGCAGTTAGACTGATATTTAGAATCTTGATGGCATGTTTCGTTTTTCAGA
Organism: Masticophis lateralis; assembly: GCA_030761175.1. NCBI lineage: Eukaryota > Metazoa > Chordata > Lepidosauria > Squamata > Colubridae > Masticophis > Masticophis lateralis. The sequence goes on along the minus strand of JAUDYJ010000003.1, from coordinate 18,560,422 downwards.
TTTTTTTTTTAAAAAAAATGCTTTGCAGAACACCATACATAGCCTGCTTCATTAAAAACAGAACATTTTGTATTGTTCTAAGAATAACTGTGTTGAATCAGACCAACATCCAGCTCGCCTGACCAGGATTCTGCTCCCACCAGGGGCTATCAAATGCATAAGGAAGGGGGAGCAGCTATGACAAAGCCCCCCCCCCCCCCCGCTTATATTCCCTAGCAACTACCACTGAAGATGCTGGAGGTAGCGTAAAGCACTCATCACCAGCAGTTACTAATAGCTCTATCCTTCATGAATCTGTTTAACCTCCTTTTAATGCCAACAGCATATTGAAATTACTGCAAAAGATAATCAAAGCAAAGAATGGCCACTAGGCAAAAGAAACCATCTTCACACTGCATACTAAATAACAACAGTAATTAAAATAAGCTGATTAAATTTCTACAATGATACTGGGATCACAGCTGGATAGAGCATTCTATCAAGAAGGGCAGGGTTATCCTGATTTGGTGCTTGAAATGATGGCAGATGTAATGTCGTGCCTAAGAAACTAGCTAAGTAACTAAGGAATCGGGTATGTCTAGTCCAGGGGCCTGCAACCTTAAACCCTCAAAGAGCCATTTGGACTCATTTCCCACAGAAAAGAAAACACCGGGAGCCACAAAATCCTTCCCGTGCCTGACTATTTCTTGAGCGGCCACAAAACTAGCATATGTAGTTGAATTAAATGTTCTGTTTTCTTATGAAACTTTTATTTTCTTGGATTTATTCATGGTGGGCCTACCGGGGGGTGAAAAGCTCAATAAATTGTGTGCTGGCGGGTTCGCACGTTGGCGGTTGTGATACATATTTTGAGAGACAGGGAGCCACAGCAGGGGGGTGAAAGAGCCACATGTGGCTCCAGAGCCACAGGTTGCTGACCCCTGATCTAGTCTAGTGAAAAGAAGGACCAGGGGTGACATGATAGCAGTGTTCCAATATGTGAGGGGCTGCTACAAAGAAGAGGAGGTCAAATTATTCTCCAAAGCACCTGAGGGCAGGACAAAAAGCAATGGGTGCAAATTAATCAAGCAGAGAAGTAACTTAGAACTAAGGAGAAATTTCCTGACAGTTAGAACAATTAATCAGTGGAAAGGCTTGCATTTAGAAGTTGTGGGTCTTCCATCACTGGAAGTTTTTAAGAACAGACTGGATGGCAAACTATCTGAAATGGTATGGGGTTTCCTGCTTGAACAGGGGGTTGGACTATAGGACCTCCAAGTTCCCTTGTAACTAGGGAACTTTTTTTCTTTCTATTAAGAAAGAAAAAAAATGGGGGGGGGGAAGCAAAAAGTTGAAGAAAAACATAAAAGAAAGAAAAAAATATACAGAAAGTAGTGACTTCCAATATTCTTCACCACAGTTATAAGTACAGGTAGTCCTCGAATTGCAACAACAATTGAGCCCAAGATTTCTGTTGTTAAGTGAGACATTTGCTAAGTGAGTTTTGCTCCCTTTTAGAACTTTTCTTGCCACAGTTGTTAAATGAATCACTGTGATTGATAAATTAGTAACCCGGTTGTTAGGTGAATCTGGCTTCCCCATTGACTTTGCTTGTCAGAAGGTCGCAAAATGGGATCACATGACCTTGGGACACTGCAACTGTCATCAGTATGAACCAGTTGCTAAGCATCTGAATTTTGATCACATGATCATGGAGATGCTACAAAGGTCATAACTGTGAAAAATGGTCATATATTTTTCAGTGCTGTTGTAACTTTGTCACTAAATGGACTGTTGTAAGTTGAGGACTACCTGTACACATATACGACCCTACCATGTTCAATCATGTTTAAAGAACTTCTGGAAGAATGTCAGGGATGGAGCCGGTTGGGAACTTGTATGCTATGTTGATTTTAGATGTTTCTTGACCCTCGGTAGCCATTCTTCTCTTTGCAATTCTTTTAACTCCTGATCACCATTCTGTTAACAACTGTTTATTCACAAATCACCTGAATGAAACTTGCTAGTAGAACCTGGAGCTCCAGGCTGTTGAGTCAAAATCCAACCTGAAAAGGCCTCTGGGTAAGACCCCTGCACCGTGGGACAAGAGTTACACTAATGTCAAAGAAATGGTGAAACAGAATCATTAAAGAAAGGATGCAAAAGGAGGTACAGCATGAAATGTGAACGGCAAAAATTAAAACGATTTTTATGTATTGTAAATAATTAAATAGAATTGTTAAATTATCCCACAACGAATTGTCCCGTGGCGAGTTGGCTATGGCGAGTTAGTCATGGTGAGTTGGCTGCAGCAAGTTGGCTGTGGCAAGTTGTCCCATTCCTTCTACATGAAGATGAATCTGAGTGAGACCTGCCAATACCAGTGCTGGATACTTGGCCTCAATCACCAGGCTTCTAAGAATAAAGGACCAGAAGGATGCTGACAGAGGAGCACTTCAATGCATGGAAATCTGAGTGTCAGATGGGTCTGAGAGTCAGTTCAGGCAGACACCAGTAGCCTCAAACCAAAGGAGACCAGTCATTACCATAACAAAGGAAAGATGCAACTGAAGGAAGAAAATGCAAATATTTGAACCTTGGTTTCATTATAAATAGGGCTTGCTTTTAATATAGGCAGTTGCTGGAATTCTTTCTTAAGGGCTGCATTAATTTTTGTCTATTTCCCCCTATATAATTAACCTGGTATATCTGGCTTCTGGATCTAGCATTTGCTGAGAGAAGTTTGACACCAAAACTTTGCAGAACTGAACCTTTGCGATCAGGATCAACATGGCATCAGCTATGTTTGTGGGAAGGCTAAGGATTTAACACCATGTCCTGGGCAACCAGAACCACTCTGGTACCAGCAGTGGTGAAATCCAATTTTTTTTACTACTGACTTGGTGGGCGTGGCTTCGTGGGCGTGGCAGGGAAAGGATACTGCAAAATCCCCATTCCCTCCCCACTCCTGGGGGAAGGATATTTCAAAATCTCCATTCCCACCCCACTCTGGGGCCAGCTAGAGGTGGTATTTGCCAGTTCTTCGAACTACTCAAAATTTCCACTATCGGTTCTCCAAACTGCTCAAAATTTCCACTACCGGTTTCCAAAACCTGTTAGAACCAGCTGGATTTCACCCCTGGGTACCAGGTAAGAAAGCAGAAGACTGTGAGTTCTCATTCCACCTTAGGCAAACATCTAACTGGGTGATCATGGGCCAGTCACTCTCTCTCAGCCCTAGGAAAAAGGCAATGGCCAACTGTTTCTGAAAAGTTGCCAAGAAACTGCAGGGATTTGTCCAGGCAGTCAGCATGACTCAACACTGATTCAAAGGTACTCTCTCACGCACTAGAGTAACTAAGATGTTGGGGCAACCTTTCTGTAGGGTTTGATTTATTTGCCATGATTGTTGGCATGGCAAATAAATAAGTTGACATGACTGCTATTCGTGTCTTGCCCATCTTTCCTTTACTAGATGGAACCATGTGTGAACACGAATGGAACTACGTCATACTTTACTCACTGCGTGCACCTGAGCAAGTGTGGATATTGCCAATCTGAACATGTCATGCTGAATACTTCATATTAGGAGCTGTCATATTGTTGGAATTTGGGACGTAAGCAGATATCTAAAGAATAACAGGTACAGTAGCTTCCTAATGACTAGGACACAGAAAATGCTTTGGTACTTCTTATTTCTGTCACCTGTATCAAACCCAAGGCTTTGTACTGCCCTACGCTGTGCTGCTTCAAGTGCACAGAATAACTATTGGTATTCTTTTCTAAAAATACAAAAAGGCTCATAAAAGGCTTGGTGATCTCGTGAGACCAAATCACAGCCCTCGTGCACAAGGTTGCTCTTTCAAGCTCTGAAGTCCACAACAAGCTTGTCAAGCATCATAAAGATGCCATCTTGCTTGGAAGAGACATCATTTCCCAACTAAATGAAGATGTTGCATATGTACACATGGAGACAGGAGCAGCTGCATTACGGCTACTTAATGATTCAAAGAGAGGTAACTGTTCACATTCCCATATGCTTCCCTTTGGCAGACTTTGTATCAGTGGTGAAATTTGAACCGGTTTGTTACTGGTTTGCTGGCCGCGCATGCGCGCTGCGGACCAAATGCACACTGCATGCGTTTGTGCAGTGCGCACCAAAAGGAGGCCTGGGAAAGTAAGCAGAATAGAGAGGGGGGCGGAATCAGCTGTGAAGTGCAGTTTAGCTTCGTTAGAAAGCAGGAAATCCTGCTTTCTAGCAAAGCTAAACCGTGCGGCACAGGTGATTGGCGGATCGTAGCTTTTTTTAAAAAAAATATTGGTTCGGCTGAACGGGTTGTTTTTATCACTACCGGTTTGCCTGAACCGGAGCAAACCGGTAGCATTTCACCCGTGCTTTGTATAGTTCTTTTGATTTTGATTTGATTTTATTAGATTTATATACTGCCCTTCTCCTTTTCATTAAATGCTGACCATCCTGACACAGATAGACACCAACTGTGGCTCTTCTCTTCTTTTTATTTATACATTTTTATTTATTGCCAAAGTTAAGATATAAGATATAAGATCAAAGAAAAAAGAAATACAAGACTAAATCAAAGGGGAAAAGTGCATAGATCAAAATATTTAAGCATACATATAAAATATCCCACCTGGTTGAACAATAATATATTTCAGCAATAATAATTGTTCCGCGCCCCCTTGCAAAACAGGTCCACAATTTATAAACTTCTGTAGCTCTTCTCTTCTTCATCTGTTAGGTCAGTGATGGTGGACCTATGACACAGGTGCCAGAAGGGGCACACAGAGCCATCTCTCTGGGCCCACCAGCCATCACTTGTTGGTCTTCTGGGTTCCAGAGCACCGGCCCGTTGGTTTTTGTGCATGTGGGAGTGCCGGAAACAGGAAGAGCAGCTCCCTGGCGCACATTCGTACCAACTAGTCAGTCTTTGTGTGCGTATGTGTGCCAGAAAACTGAAAGACCAGCCTGTCCGTGCAGTGGCATGTGCACGCCAGAAACCGTAAGCTCAGCTCAACTGCTCTTCCGGTTTCCGTGCTCCTGTGCATGTGCGCGAGGAGCTGCTCTTCCAGTTTATGCCGCTCCCCTCCCCCGTGTGCACAAGCTCCCGTTTCGACACCCAGTGCCAAAAAGATTTGCCAACACTGTGTTAGGTCAAGGAAGAATAAGTCCTGTTTATTCTGATATAAGCTGAAGAATTTGGACATTATTGCTTGTTACTGAGGGCAGATAATTTCTCTTTCTGTTTCTCATTCCATCTCATTCTTTGTTCAGCTGAGCTCCTCCTTCTATTTAATATGGTATACAGAGAAAGTTTGTAAAGAATTGCTTTACATTTCTCCTTAGAAATGGTTTGGGAAAGAAGAAAGGAAAGACTATGACAGCTGACACTGTATATTCTGAACAGTCCACAGGAGGAGGAGACATTTGAAATATGTGACAAGAGAAAAAGCCATTTGGTGGTGGTGTTAGATTTGTTTTTTAAATATTCAATTCCATGTTGAGATCAGAATAAAAATATGCAGAAGCTCACAGTCAGTTATTATGCAAATAGGGTACATCTCCCATATTCTTTTAAAAAAAACATCCTCTACAAAATGAAGGTAATAATTCTGATTTACATTATTGGGATTTTCAGTAGATTGGAGACTGTGTGTATGTGTGTAAAAAGAGACAGAGAATATCTAAACAAAATATGTTGAAGAAATAATTTTAATGAAGGTTATCTGTAATGAGAAGATATGATTCTATAGATTCTATCTATTTGATGTAGAAATTTGATGGGGTACGAGGGAGCCCTTAAACGTTTATCAAAAGTATCCTTGCTACTTCAAGCATGAAAAAAATAAGGTAGTGTCTTTTTTTTTAATGCATCTGTTTAAATCTTTTTTAGTCTATTATTAAAGACAACTCTTCTGGCTTGAAACCTCTCAAGTTGGCCTACAAAATTAGAAAAATAGTTTTTAAAACTCTTAAAAATATTTTTAAAATCCAAACTTTCATTCCCAGCAATTGAAAAATCGGAAGCTACTTAATTTGGACAGCAAAATACCATGGTCCACTAGATGGCAGTGTCAGTTTACCTTTTCTCTTTGCTGCTATCTAGTGGGCATCTGGATTTTGTCACCTGATGCGATATTTTCCAAGACAGGAAAATATAGCAAGGGGATAATTCCCCCCCACATATACACAAAGCTTACAATAAGCAGAATTTGCAAAGAGTTTTTCTTTGATAAAGATGCTTTGCTTAGCAAAGATGGTCTAAGATGTATTGGGTGCTGAATACAGCAAAATATAGCAGTAAATTAAATAATTAGCGAAGGCCTCTGAAAGAATTCCCCTGCTCTAGGGATCTATAAAATGTGATATATTTGTGTATTTTTCAGACATTGTACTTGGGAGAGAGGAGAGAGAGAGAGAAAGGAAGTACCAGGGTGGGGGGGGGGAATAGGGTATTTATATCAATTGCTCAGAGTTTATGAATTAATTTCTTTAGAAGGCCATAACTTCCCCTCTTTACTGACCTTCTAGAGAAAGTGCAAAACAGCATTTTCTTCCTTTGTTCAGTTCAAACACCAATCTCGGTGCGCTCTGGTTGATTCCTACAGTGCAGAGACTGTATGAATGTGGCGGTAATTTTTTCTTTGTAAAAGAACAGCAATGACTGGTTATGGGGGAGAGCATTGTTTTATGCTTGGCCGCAGGCAGCACAATACCTTATTCCAGGCTTGATGTTAAAAGACAAATGGAGATAAATCTCAAGCGGTCTGCCTAGCTTGTCAGTTTGCCCGATGACCTCTGGCTAGCCTATATATGAATGCTGAACTGTATAGACAATGCTTCCTTCTTAAGCAGCACGGATAGCAGGAACAATGGGATTTTAACTAGCATTCACTGCTTCCTGCTAAAGTACAGGTAGTGCTCCACTTACAACAGTTCGTGTAGTGCTGTGATGGCGAACCTATGGCACGCATGCCACAGGTGGCCCGCAGAGCCATTTCTGCGGGCATGTCAGCCATCGCCCCAGCCCAGCTCCATAATGCATCCATGCGTGCCTCCCGCTGACCAGCTGGTCTTCAAGTCTCTGCCGCGCATGCCTTTCCTGATCTCTGCAGATTCCCTCCAGCATGCCTTACCTTTCTCCTCCATTTCTGCCGCCTGCACCAACCTGGAAGCCAAAACGGGGCACGCGGGCACCATGTGAGCCCCCTCCGTGCCCCATTTTGGGCCTGGAAAGCCTCATGCACCAACCTGGAAGCCAAAACAGGATTGGGTGCATGCACAGGGGATGTGTGAGGGACGGGTGCATGCACAGGGGGCGCTCGCATTGCATTTTGGGGATTGGGGCATGAGTGTGTGCATTCGCGTGCATGTACTTAGGGGACTCAGCACCAAAAAGGTTAACCATCACTGGTTTAGTGACTGTTTGAAGCTACAGTGGTACTGAAAAAAACTGACTTATGATCGCTTTTCACACTTATGATCATTGCAGCATCCCTGTGGTCACATGATCAAAATTCAGACACTTGGTAACTGGCATGTATTTATTTTTATTTTATTTTATTGCAATTTATATGCCGCCCTTCTCCCGAAGGACTCAGGGCAGCTTACAAAATAAAAATTCAACAATATGAATTAAGTATACATTAAAATCCAATTAAAATTCGTTAAAATTGCTCACTCACTATCTGAGTGAGCCTCAGATAGCTCAACTGGCTGAATAGCCTGTTATTAACATCCAGCTGTCTGCAATTACACCAGTTCGAGGCTCAAGGTTGATTCAGCCTTCCATCCTTTCTAAGGTAGGTAAATTGAGGACCCAGTTTGTGGGGGCAATAAGCTGACTTTATATAAAAAATATACAAAAGTATGAAGGCTATTGCTTAACGCCTTGCAAGCCGCCCTGAGTCTCCGGAGAAGGATGGCATATAAATCTAATTTAAAAAAAAAATACAATGTAAAACCCCCTCAATGGGTCTGTCCTTTTGATGAAAAAGCCACGTCTTCAGTTTGCGGTGGAAGAAGAGGAGGTCGGGGGCCGTCCTAAACTCAGTTTATGATTTATGATGGTTGCTGTGTCCTTGTGCAGCCTTCTGACAAGCAAGTTGATGGGGGAAATCAGATTCACTTAACAGTGATGGATTCAAATAATTTAAAAACCGGTTTGCCCAGGGTCAGGTTGGCTGTCATGGGAGGCATGGTCCATCCCCATCCTCCAGCTCTGCCGCACATGTGGGACGAACCTCCTGCGACAGCCAACCTGACCCTGGGTGAACCAGTTGTTAAATTGCCTCTTCCTCCGCTATCGAAGTGGATCCTGGATCAGTGGTGGGTTGCTACCAATTTGTCCCGGCTCGGGCGAACCGGTAGCGGCGATGGTGGGAGGCTCCACCCACCCGCACCGGATGCTTCTGCGCAGAAGCGTTGACATGCACACAAGCGCACACGCATCCACGAGCAAACCGGTAGCGAGGGGTTTTGAAACCCACTACTGTCCTGGATGCTGCGCTGCAATGGAGAAACGGAAAACAGAGCAGCCGACACAAGGGAAGGAGGGGAAGCAGGGAGAAGAAAGAAGGAAAGTGGAATTCTCCTTCCCTCGCATTGGCCACTACGTTTCCCATTTCACCATTGCAGCGCAGTGCAGCATCCTGGATCCACTTTGATAGCCGTGTGTGTGTGTAATTTAACAACCAGTTTGCCCAAACCAGCATGAACTGGCTGAATACCACCACTGCTTAACAACTGTTACTAACTTAGTAACTACAGAATAATAGAGTTGGAAGGGACCTTGGAGGTCTTCTAGTCCAGCCTGGTCCTCAAGCAGGAGACTCTATACCCTTTTAGACAAGTGGATGTCCAGCCTCTTCTTTAAAATCTCCAGTGTTGAAGCACCCACAACTTCTAAAAGCAAACCGTTCCACTGATTAATTGTTCTCACTGTTAGGAAGTTTCTCCTTAGTTCTAGGTTGCTTCTCTCTTTGATTAGTTTCCATTCATTGTTCCTTGTCCTGCCCTCTGGTGCTTTGGAAAATAGATTGACCCCTTCTTTGTGGCAGCCCCTTAAATATTGGAACAGTGCTATCATCACCGCCAGCCCTTCTTTTCTCTAGCCATATCCAATTCCTGCAGTGATTCACTTAACAACTGTGGCAAGAAAGGGCAGAGTTCACTTAACAATTGTCTCGCTTAGCAACAGAAATTTTGGGCTTAACCATGGTTGTAAATCGAGGACTACCTGTAGTAGGTGAAGGTTTTTGCCTGGTTTTGGGTTTAAGTCACATTATCCAGCTTTGGAATGGTTTCAATAGTAAATGATCTTCTGGTATTACTCTTCTGCCTTTTTCCACCGAGAAAATGCTGTCATGCTCATCACTTTCTTTTCATTTCCAGGGCATAGATTTTCTGTTGGAATTATATGGCTTTTAAAAATAATTTGGCTGAAACACTGTGCCTGGGACTTTAGACCGGCTTTCTATTATCGTAACTCTTTCAGTGAAGGAAAAAGAAAAAAAAAAAAGAAACCGAGTGTGAAAAAAAATATATATAAATATAACAAATGGAACTGTTTCATTAGCCAGAAATATCTCAGAGATAGACAGCCATAAAAATAGATTGGTTTTATAGCAAACACGCACAGCAGAGAAAATTACCCCACATCGTAAGGGTTCACAAATGCTCTTTGGTAAATCACCTACTTTTTCATCCAAGGAAAGGTGAAATTGCTCAAAGGTAAATGTTAGGTGAGTAGCCTGGAGCAGCAGAAACAGTTCATATTATAGCTAGTTTGCTCTGCACTTCCTAGGTTGCTGTATTGCTAATCCCTAGTTCTTTCGTAAAGCAACCATGGTATCCTGTAGGCAGGGGAGGAAATAGAAAACACAGCAGAAGTAAATCCACAGGCTAATTGTTTCCCAGCAAAGAAATCTCTCTTGAGCACCAAGGAAAAAATTACTCTTAGAGATTTTAAATACATTTCTCTTTATATGGAAGGAAAAAAGGTTTAAAGTTCCAGCCGAAGGACCATGAATCAGAATGTTCCAGCCAGCCTTTTTTTATTATGATTATGATGATGATGATGAGAGGGCATTTACCAATGGTGGAAAAAACTTATAAATAGATTCCTTCCATTCTGCTGCTGGTTTGCTACTGAATATAACTGGGAGTCCTATGTTTACATTTTCTAATTTATTATTAATTTATTACTGAAGCTTGCCTGGATCACAGTGCCGTGGTGGTGTAGTGGTTAGAATGCAGTATTGCAGGCTAATTCTGCTGACTGCCAGGAGTTCGATCCTGACTGGCTCGAGTCTTCCATCCTTCCGAGGTAGGTAAAATGAGGACCCAGATGGTTGGAGGCAATATGCTGACTATGTAAACTGCTTAGAGCGGGCTGTAAAGCACTATGAAGCAGTATATATGTCTAAGTGTTACTGCTATTGATTTTATCATATCCATGAAATATAGTCTTAACATAACATCTTAGACTTAAGAAAGTTTACATAGTGTTACTGGAAAAGATGGAGGAGTTGGCAAAAATGATAATGTTATTTGTAATAATTACAAAGTAATAAGAGGATATGACCCAGATGTTGTTTCATCGATGGTCTAATTAGCATATATAGCATAAGACACTTTTAGCAACTGCAAGAAACATTTCAGAGGATGTATTTAATCATCTCTGGTATGGTATATGCTGACATTTAATTAGATAAACCGTTCAATCTCTATGCAAACGATTAAGCAGATACATTTGGCAATAGTAAAGAATGAAGTATTCAAAATCCGGTGGATAATCACTTCAAGAAGACAACCTTTGAGAGAAGGAACTACAAAAATACCGTATTTTTCGGAGTATAAGATGTACCAGAGTATAAGACACACCTTAGTTTTTGGGGAGAAAAATAAGAAAAAAACTGATTGGCAGGTGGATCAGCCTCCCGGAATATCCCCAATCAGCTGTTCCTAGAGGTGAATTTTAGCAACAGGTTACTTCCTCTGTGCCTTGCTTTTTTTTTGGCTTTTTTTTCTGTCTCTGAAGCTTCTGAAACTCTGTTTCAGAAAAAACTTTTTTTCCTGCCTCTAAAAGCCTCCGAAACAGAGCTTCAGAAAAAAAGCCCCTGAAACTCTGTTTGGGGGCTTCTTTTCTGAAGCTTCATTTCTGATACTTTTTTCAGCCTCTGAAACCTCCGTTTGAGAAGCTGGGCGGGGCTACATTCAGAGTATAAGACGCACCCAGATTTTCACCCTCTTTTTTGGGGGAAAAAGATACATCTTATACTCTGAAAAATACGGTAATTTTAGTATGAAACAAGATTTTGTTAGAAAGTTAAATCATCTAAAAACTAAGAGGTCTTGTGGTACAACATATGTTAACAATATAGCTCAGTAGAAGAGCTTGAAGATTTCAAAGCAGGTAGCAAATGAGAAAAACCTTGGTCTGGAATTCCTGGACAGTCATTACCTATCAGGGAAGACATTTAGATGCACGAAGAACTTAGTTGAGCTCAGAGGCAGGCACAAAAGTGATAAGGACCACACTGTTGTATCTTACAAATGATAAACAGTAAGAATAGACAGTTTGATACAGTTGTTAAGAGTACCAGTTTACAACCAAGAGACCATGAGTTGTAGTACTATCTTAGGGCCAGAGCCAACTGAGTGACTTTGGTCCAGTCATTCTCTCTCTCGGTCCTAAGAAGAAGACAACGGCAAACTGCTTCCAAAAATGTTGCCAAGAAATGTTGCCCAGAAATCAAGATTCTCTCTCTCATACACACACAATTCTCTCTCTCTCTCTCTCTCTCTCACACACACACACACACACACACACACACACACACAAAAATAATTGGAAGGCCAAATGACTCTAGAGCGGGTGTCAGCAACCTGTGGCTCCGGAGCCGCATGCGGCTCTTTGGGCTCTCTGCTGTGGCTCCCTGTTGGGTGATCCCACCACTGGCTGGCCCCACCCCTCGCCCTCCCCTCCCAATCACTCCTTGCCTGGCCTGAGAAGATAAGGACAATGACGGGGATGGAGAAGCAGCCGGGGCAGAGACAGAGAGATACAGAGAGAGAGGGGGGAGGGAAGGGAGGGAGAGAGAGAGAGAGATGTCAAAAAGGGTTTTGTGGTTCCCGGTGTTTTTCTAATAATAGGTTCTTTGTCATAATGATTGGCTGGGTAGAAGTGTCGGGGGGGGTGTCATGTGACTGGTGGAAGTGAGTGATATTGGGTTGGCCACGCCCACCCAGGTTTTGTGGCTCCCAGTGTTTTCTTTTCTGTGGGAAACAGGTCCAAATGGCTCTTTGAGTGTTTAAGGTTGCAGACCCCTGCTCTAGAGCCTATATCAATAAAGCACCACCTCTCCCATTTAAGAAACTCATGTTTAAGAACACACTTGTAGATGCCCATCAGAGATGGGTTTCAAAGATTTTTACTACCGGTTCGCTGCTTGCTTCACACATGCGCCTTCCACTCATGCTCGTTTTGTGTATGTGCGTTTCTTCTGTGCATGAGCCCAGCCTTCCGTGCGTGCACTTTGCTCATGCACATGTGCCCAGCCATGAAAATGTGGAAAAATAGGACCGGGGCGGGCAGGCAGGCCCACCTGTGATCTCTGCTACCAGTTTGCTTGAACCGGTAGGGTACATAGTATGCATAGGAAAAGTCAGTAATGAAATTCTAGTCATTACTGTATAATGGTTAACATGAAAAGCTCTTAACCTTGTTCCTGCCTCTAAAGAGCATGATCGACATTGCTGTCTCCTCACAAAAGCAAATGAACAAGAGTATCAGTTTATTGGACATCTTCAAGCACCAGCTGTGGTAGCCATCAGTTGGACGTACTCTGTGGTTTGCTCTGAAGGAAAATGGAAATTAGACTAGATTGCCTATAATACCTGCTCCCACTCCTAAATCACAGATCTTATGAAGGCATGATCAAAATATCCTCATACTGAAGCATTGCCAGTATTATCAGTGGCATTTCATCAAGCTACTGATGACATTTAAAGAATGGTATATGAAATTAATAGAGGTGACAAGGAAGAGATTATGAAATTCTAGTCACATCAATTTTGCAGTTGTGTTTGAACTGCAGTACTTCACGAGCTTTTACATCTCAGAATAATTAACTAAATGTACATCATGAGCTCATTTTTGAGTTCGTGGGAAATAAGTTTTGACTTTTGTGCCTAAACTCATAGTCTGAGCTATCATCCAAAGTAGGATGAAGAAATTTTGCAGACAAATACAGAAAATTATTCCCCTGATGCTACTTATGGCCCTTATGGGAGAATTCATCAAACTTTGAGTATATTTTACTACCTTCTTTAATTGTCCCCACCTTGGTTATCATAGCTGCTATGCTAAAAGTAATTTAATTTTAGAAAAGACATTACTATTGATCAATCTTCAGTTAAATATTACACAAGTAAATGTTTTGCTAATATGGATAAATTAAGCATATAAATTAACAGCTACACTACTTCATACATTACCTTTTGTTCTTTTTAACTACTCAGCTCTTTCTTCTTAAGGAATGCACCCACTCTACCCCTGCACAACTTTCTTGGTCTTCCACTTCTTCTCAACCCATTCAGAATTTTGTGAAACATCTTTCTGGGCAGGTTTAACAAACTGATCCTCCTGTAGCTTTTGCCTTCAGTTGTCAAGTGCAAATAAGCAGGATTGTTCATTGGGTTCAAAGCTCAGAAGGGTTTATTATTGCTACCTATACATAAAGAATCTTGTCAACTAATGGTCAGTGTTAAATTGGCAGCAGATAAGGATCAACAAAATTCATAGAGAGCTGGACTTGGGTCTCTTCTGGCAATGCAACAATTCCAAACTGATAACACATTTTACACCACCTATCACTTCTGCTTGCTCTTCTCCTACATCAATCTTCCTTCCTAGGCTATTGTCTAGCAAATCATTAGTAATATTCTTCCAATCATCAGATGCTTAAGGATTCAGATCCTAACATTGCCATTAAATAAGCCACATAAAACTTCATAAGGAAACTAGAACATATAAAATTTCTCCTGTTCGCATCACACTCATGTCAGAAACACTGAGGCACTTTGGGGTTGAAAGGATTAGCTGGTGAGATCACCATTGCTGGGGGGATGCCCAATTAGGGGATCTTTTTAAGTCCTTGGCAGGAGCTGGGGTTAAGGTTAAGAGCTCCCCCTGTCCCATGCACTCAGGTCTTGAACACAAGTCTCCAACCCAGCATCCTAGCCATGTAAGCTACCTGTGTTTCTATTTCTCCTGTTAAACTATCCACATTTATAGCCTTACCGTTTTTCAGCATTTTCAGAGCATTTATAGCAGTGGTGAAATCCAAAATTTTTTACTACCAGTTCTGTAGGCGTGGCTTGGTGAGTGTGGTGTGGCTTGGGTGTGACAGGGGAAGGATACTGCAAAATCTCCATTCCCACCCCACTTCAGGGGAAGGATACTGCAAAATCCCCATTCCCTCCCCACTTCTGGGGGAAGGATATTGCAAAATCTCCCTTCCCAACCCAATCTGGGACCAGTCGGAGGTGGTATTTGCCGGTTCTCCAAACTCCTCAAAATTTCTGATACCGGTTCTCCAGAACCTGTCAGATCCTGCTGGATTTCATCCCTGGTTTATAGCTTTCTTTTCATCACTTTTTTTCTTGGGCACTAATATTTTAGTGATATCAGCATTTACAGCATTTTTAGGTAGCACTAAATAAACCATGACAACCTTGAAGTGCTTTGGAGAATATGTTGATCCCTTTTTTCTATGGCAATCCTGCAAACATTGAAAGATTGTGATCAAGGCACTCCTAGTCCTTCTCTTCATCTATCTATCTATCTATCTATCATCTATCTACCTACCTACCTACCTACCTACCTACCTACCCACCCACCCACCCACCCACCCACCCATCCATCCATCCATCCATCCATCCATCCATCCATCCATCTATCTATCTATCTATCTATCTATCTATCTATCTATCTATCTATCTATTGTGTTTCTCTGAAAATAAGACCAGATCTTATATTAATTTTTTGCTCCAAAAGACACATTAGGGCTTATTTTCTGGTTAGGTCTTATTCCGGGAGAAATACGGTACTAAATGCATCCATCTAGCTGACAATCTTTACTGGGGTTTATTTTAGGGGTAGGGCTTATATTATGAGCATCCTGAAAATCATGCTAGGACTTATCCATCCTTCTGTCTGTCTGTCTGTCTGTCTATCTATCTATCTATCTATCTATCTATCTATCTATCTATCTATCTATCCATCCATCCATCCATCCATCCATCCATCCATCCATCCATCCATCCATCCATCTAAAATTTCTCTACTGGTCATCTCAATGGCACAGTGACTCTGGGCAATTTACAATACAATAAAAAGTATTGTAAAGAAAAGTGCTAGGAAAAAAAATTAAACTTAGAAAAATTGAATTATAAAGCTAAGAACCAAGATGAGTTCTTGTAACTAGAGGATATTGTAAGTGAAGAAGGGTAACAAAAAGAATCAAAACACATCCCTTGGTGGTTGAAAGCGTGAACATCCCTCATAGGAAGAAGCCATTCACAAACTCTGTTTCCTATCGATGTATACAATTTATATACAGACATGGATGTTTTGAAACTTTCAGATTGTTTTTTTATGTCAGGAAAAAAAAGGAGATTCCCATTTCAAGGATAGGCTTCACAAAGAATCTCCAGTTCTGATCAAGAGAGGAAGACTTATCAGGGTTCAGTTCTGCTCCAGTGACATGACATGACTCTCTTCAGTCCCAAACTTATAAGCCAGATGTTTCTATTAGGGAGGGAGGGAATCCTTTGCTTCCTTTTCTCTTTGGTTAGTTTGGATGTCTTAAAACAAATGAAAAAGACACTGTGTTTGCTGCATTTTATAGGTGGCATGGCTAATTGCTTAAATGCCTTGTAACAAGCTTGTTGCACAGATGGGCTTGCTAAAATTAGTGGTGTGGAGTGGACAAATTCAGAGGAAATGAGATGCTAAGCCTGAGGAGACTAAACAGATGTTTCCTCCTCCACCACCACCCGCAAAAAACAAAAAACAAAGAGTATTTCCAGTTACAGTCAAAGGTAAGATGCTAGACTGTAAACAATGGACCCAAAGATTGAAATATATTATGCTGTGAATACTATATGGAGATAGTCAAAACAAGATGAATGCATGTTGAATTCTGAGTCAAAATGACCTCAGTCTCCCTACAATTGTGCAGCCCTCGGGTGGGTTCTACTTATCTTTACTACTGGTTTGCAATGGGGCTGTGTGCGTGATGACATCCAGGCAGTGGTGGGTTGCTCCTGATTTGGCCCCGTTCGGCCGAGCCGGTAGTGGTGACAATGTGACATCACCAAACCAGTTCTCTGTGACTGGAAGCTGGGCCCTCCCGCCCGCCCCTGCTTTATTCCTACCTTTATTTCTTGGTTTTTAGCCCAGCTGATAGGCGCGGCAGAGTGGATTGCCACACCTCAGCTGGCCAGAAATCCAATGCGCTTGTGCAGGGTGCAGCTTTGGTGCTCGTGCACAAAGCGCGTGCGCGAAGACAACTAGTAGTAACACCAGTTGGAACCCACCACTGCGTCCAGGCCAGTGGGCAGAACCTCCCATAGGTTTTACTACTGATTCTTGCAAACTGGTCCGAACCGGGGGCAACCCACCACTGGTGCAGCCCCATTTTCCATCGAAATAAATGACTTTTTTTTTTCTTGGAATGTGTCAGGTGCAAAGAATCAGGACCACCACTTACGCTGCAGTATAGAGGATTTATTCAAGCCCCTACACAAGAATCTAGTAATCGTACTTACGGCAATAGGTACAGCCTTGAGACTGAAAATGAAGACAATAAAGTGATAGAAAGCTCCTGCCCTTTGGGATCAACCATCAAAAGGACAAGCAGTCAAGAAATACTCTGCAGATTAACACTTGATAAGAGTTGCAATGAAGGCCTTGGAAAATATAATCAGATGCTGTGATGTGTCTTATACTACAAAAATCAGAATAGTGGATGTGATGATATTCCCTGTGAGATTTTATAAGAGTTGACTCCAACTTGGTGGCATATAATCAATCAAACGGTTGAACAAGGCTAGGCACAAAAGGCTCACTCACATGGTCTTGAACTACAAAGAATGAAGTTTATGGGGCTGTTATAAAATTGTGGAGTCCTTGGTCCTCTCTGAGCTTCGTTCTTTCTTGTAGACGTTTCATTATGCCTGCAAGTAAACAACCAAGCTCAGAGAACATCAAGGACCCCACAATTCAATCTTGAGCTTCAAATATTCTCGCCTATTGTGATTAGGGGCAATGCTTAAGAAAACCAAAGAACTTTTAAGAAAATTCAATTGTCTTCCAGTGGTAAATGAGCCAGATGATCAGCAATTAAAAAAGAAAAGGGAAATCTGTGCTTAGCTTTTTTTAAGCTCAACACAGAAGTCTATTGGAGAGAGGTTTGTCAAGCTCTTATGTCAATGAACCATGGAAAATCAATTTCAAATAATGGTTGAGTACCATCCAATGCCACTCACCTGGGTCTAAGAAGGCAACTCAGGTGTCGCTGACAGTTGTATTTGAAGAATAAATGCTACCATCTAGTGGCACGTATGATGCCAGTGACCAAGAACAATTATAATCTCCAATTCACATTTATTTCTGAACAGAAAATCATTTGACTCAGGAATAGATTTGTGAACTCCTTAAAATATAGTACTTTCTTGAGAATACTTTCAATAAACTCCTCCTTGTTTCAATTATTTTATCAGCATCTTAATACTGCATCTGAAACACCTAATTATAATAGGTGATATGATAATAGTCTTCAGAGTTTTTTCTGTTAAGAGTGTCAGCGAAATACTTTAAGAGCTGACCAGCTGCTACAATGATATAAGGCAGGAAATGAGTCAGCAAGGTTTTGGGGCTGATACGACTTTAAGAGGCTGTATATATAAGAGAGGCCCTGTCAGGGTGTCCTTCTCTCCATGTGTGTTTCTGTGCTGTAGTTGATGATTGACTGCGTGACTTTGCCTAGTACATGTATGTATATTCTTTGTATATAAACCACTATTTGAAAGACAAACCATTGTTTACTGTATTTTGCTCCTGGTTTGCCTCAAAATACTCACACTGTGCGCACTCCAACAAGGAGTTATCTAAAAATTCTTCTCCCCTATGAAGTTTAAGAAAATGGAATGGCATTCTAATTGTGTTGGGTTTTCTGTTTTTTTATCTATTTCCTTTCCCCACTACCCCATTACTGGGAATTTTATAAAACAATTGATATTGCAATTGATCCACGGAGCATATTGAGCAAAATCCAAAATTTATGAGTGAACTTCTGGTTATAAAATAGAACTACCCACTACCTTCCCAGAAATCTCCACCTGCAAAACAGATTTTGAAGACTGAAACAAAATTGTTCCTACACCGGTCTGCAGATAAAATCCATTGTTGGTGGGAACAACCAGATTCAATTCATACAGTTCAAGAGTTTGTGCTATCTAATTGAAATTCTTTGGTGAAAGCTTCTTTGGTGAACCACCTGCATTTTGCCAAAGTTCATTTATTGTTCTAGGAAGAGAATAGTAAAACATAGAATAATAGGGAGTGTCAATCCTGAAGTGAACCTGGCCGGGGCCATATTTGAGGCTTCAGGGCTGCCACTAGATGAGAGGGGAAGAGAAATAGTTGGGGTGTTGTAGTCAGAATAAGAAGTTTTCCTGTGGGAACCAAGGTCATTCCAACAGGTGGCTCGGAGAAGTGGAGCTAAGTAACCAAGCAACTGGCCAGCACCTTGACTGGACCGTGTGACTGATGACTTGGGGAAGGAGGGAACCTTTCTCTTTCAATTAGGTAGATTTTCAGAGTCGGTTTTCACCAGTTGTGCCAATATGATGTATCCAATAAAATTGTCCTTTGAGGAATCTATCTGCCTCAGAGTTGTGCTTTCTATGGGTGCATTACTTGGAACACCTACAGGGAATCTGAAATGTATTTATGAGTTGGTATTAGCTAAAGCAGTAAATGAAGGGCAGGTATCTTTAAGAAAATGCCTTCTCTCAACAATATTTGTGGCATTTATCCAGGGAATGTTTCAATTTGTAATTAGAAATTCTGGTTTAAACATCAACAATTAAAGCTTCTGTAGTGTTTACAAATAATTCAAATGGCAAACTGTCAGTTGATCTAAGGAGGGAAATATTAAAAGTAGCAACATGCTGACTGACTAACATATACAAATATTTGTTTGCATGTGTGTCATTCGGATGAAAGCAATGAATCCCGCAAACATTTATGAAGTTGGGAGTCAGTTGAATCACTTGGGCCCCACTGCAAATCTCTCAGGGGGCCCTCCCTCCCAACGCTAATTATCTTACAATACAATGAAAATAGTTAACCTGCATAAAAATTCATGAGCTTATGAAAGAAAACAATATGCAGTGGTATTCCAAGGTCTATGAATACTAATTCTAGTAACAAAACTTCACTTTTACTGAAATGGCGTCAATCACCAGACAAGCAAATTCATTCAGGGTCTCTATTTTTTTTTTTTTTAAGTTTTTGTCTCAACAGGGATTTTTGTTATGCTTTTTCATATTCGTTCGTATATCTAACATAATAATCAGGGATCTGGTATTTCATAGCATATTTTAATCACAGCAAGGGCGAACCTAACCACGCTGCTGGTGGAGCTAGTGTTAGAATCAGAAAATAGATTATTTTATATAATAAAAGTCTTTCTTCCTGGATTAGTGCTGCAGAAGAAGTGAAATAAGAGAATTCCTTATCTCCCTAAAGAGATTGAAGTACAGTAAAACCGTGCTTTCAATCTCCTTCAAACACAAGGACAAACTTGTTTGGGTAGGAATAATGCTGAGGTTTAGGAACAACTGCCCAATGAACATTGATGATGTACAATGTTGATGGTAATGCATTATGCTGTCCCCCCAAATAAGCTCTTCCTCAACTTGGGGAAGGTGAAGGCTATGAACATTTGGCAAGATACTTTTGATTTCGAGGCTGTTCTGTTAGATGGCACCAGTGGTGAAATCCAAATTTTGTTACTACTGGTTCTGTGGCATGGCTGAGTGAGCGTAGTGTGGCTTGGCGGGTGTGGCAGGGGAAGGATACTGCAAAATCTCCATTCCCACCCCACCCCACTCCAGGAAAAAGATACTGCAAAATCCCCATTTGCTTCTCACTCACAATATCATCCTGGGAAAAGGATATTAAAAAATCTCCATTCCCACCCCTCTCTGGGGCCAGCCAGAGGTGGCATTTGCCGATTCTCTGAACTCCTCAAAATTTCCGCTACCAGTTCTCCAGAATCTGTCAGAACCTGCTGGATTTCACCCCTGGATGGCACCCTACGGACTTCCAAAGAGCATCTATAACAACTAAGTGAGTATATATCTGGTGTTTTTATAACTCAGAGTAGAAAGGAACAGAGTAAAGAGTCTATAAAATGCTAGTTTGGAGCTTGGGAAATGGTTATCTGTTTTTTTTTTATTATTATTATTATTATTATTATTATTATTATTATTATTATTATTATTATTATTATTGATTAAATTTATGTTACCCATCTCACTGCAGAGCAAATCCTGGGGCAGCAACAATTATTCTCCTCGTAATTTTCATTTGTATCACTACTATAGAACTGCAAAAAGACATTCAGACTTTTTGTTGGCAAATACATGAGATTCTGGAGTTAAAAGAGAGAAAGGTTTCCCTTGGTGGGGAAACCATTTGGAAGGATACCCTGAAGCTATCAAGTTAGGTCCTCTTCATGAAGATTGAGGGCTCTGTTATAACTGAAACTACTACTGTTGGTCCAGCCAACCTTCTGGCTCTTCACAACTAGGGATGTGTTTTCCTAAAAATCACACGGGGCAAACAGTGTGATGGACTGCAGTATGAGGCCACCAGAAGGTCCCGAGATGGCTACCTCCCTTTCCTTGTCTATTTGTACACTATTTGTACACAGGAGAAACCCAAGACGGGTAGTTCTTCTACCAACAATTACACTCTGCATTCTTGTATGTTTGCTTCAAAGAAAGTGAGGCAAATGAAGTTATACTTAAATGTGTATGTTTAAATTTGATGATAACTAACTTAAGACCCATTGATCCAGTTGTGGGTTTCAAAATTTTTTACTACCAGTTCTGTGGGTGTGGCTTGGTGGGCGTGGCTTGGTGGGCATAGAAGGGGAAGGATACTGTAAAATCTCTATTTCCTCCTGATCAGCTGGGACTTGGGAGGCAGAGAATAGATGAGGGCGGGGCCAGTCAGAATTTTTACTACCGGTTCTCCAAACTACTCAAAATTTCCGCTACCAGTTCTCCAGAACTGGTCAGAAACCCACCTCTGCATTGATCTCAGAATAGTTGGAGGGTGATGAATTTACTGTGTATTTGGGTCATAGATTTGTTGGAAGGAGCTATTGCAAAAACAATCTCACCTAGCTCTATGTAAACCTAGAACCAAAACACATATTATCTCATTTTTATTTATTTTTCATGTTTTTATTCTGCTGCAGTTCGGAGGCTCCCTGAAATGCTAGCTTAGGATAACTTATCATGTTGATTTAGCAACACTAACAGTTCACAGTTCTTCTTAATATACAAGATTAGGCCAATTTAATTTTTAGAAACAATTCTCATCACCAGGAACCAGAAACACAATTAAGCCTTCAACATTATAGGTTTTCTCTATTTAATGGACATTCTCATTTAGAGGTCCACAGCTCTGTCAATAGACTAAATTCTAAAATGATAGGCTCTTAAAGTCATTTTAATATGCCATCCATTATTTGGGTACTACATAGCAGACATGATAAGCCAAATTTATGCAGTATTAAGTGACATTAATTACTGTAATTAAGCCTAAGTACATATACTTGAAATGTTTCTGCTCCCTTTGTTTATCCCTTAGCTGGATCTCCTTCTATTCCTCTGACTCCACCATTCCTTTCTACTTTGCACCACACGGTGCATCTTGATAGTGCTGTAACTATCCATACAATGATACTTTTGACACTAGAATCAATGAGAGAAGCATATTATTGTTCTGCACATGCACCCTAAAGGAAACCAAATGGACAGATTTGGACATGGAAAGTTCAGCTCCAGTAAAATAATCATGTCACTGTCATGTCATGTCATGCCAAGGCAAGGTTGGGAAGATAATTAGAGACCAGTTAAATTAAAACAAGTAAGGATAGGATAGGATAGGATAGGATAGGATAGGATAGGATAGGATAGGATAGGATAGGGGAGGAGAGGAGAGGAGAGGAGAGGAGAGGAGAGGAGACATAAAAGTCATGTTGGCACAGTGGTTAGAATGCAATACTGCAGGCTACTTTTGCTGACTGCTGGCTGCCTGCAATTTGGCAGTTTGAATCTCACTGGCTTAAGGTTGACTCAACCTTCCATCCTTCTGAGATTGGTAAAATGAGGATCCAGATTGTTGGGGACAATATGCTGAGTCTGTAAACTGCTTAGAGAGGGCTGTAAAGCACTGTGAAGCAATATATAAGTTTAAGTGCTATTGCTATTGCTATAGGGTGGGATGGGATGGGATGGGATGGGATGGGATGGGACGGGACAGGACAGGTTTAGTGGCCAAGTGTTATTGAACACACGAGGAATTTGTTTATATGTATATACACAGAGAACAAACCCCACTCCCTTCTAGCATTGATGAGTAACCTAGCTGGATAATGAAACATCTTGGGGAGAAGAAACCCCAAGGATCCCACAATTCAAGCCCAAGATCCAAATATTCTCTTCAACTGGTATAGGCAAAGTCTCCTTCAAGTGGAATTCATCTTCTGGAAAGTTCATGTGTATGCAAATATTTTGAAACATGGAAATTATTTGTCACTGCCTTCATTTTCTTCCTAGTTTAGTTCACACCCTCAGGTTTCCTGGTGTTTTCCATCCAAATACTAACCAAGTCTCATTCTGATTGGTTCTTTTCAAGATTATCCAAGAGCAGCTAGGTGGTCAACTCTTAATAGATTTTTCACATTTTTTTCTGGGCAACCATTGACAAAATTCTAGCCGTGCAATCAATTAATCATGAATAAGAGAATTTCACTTATGCAAGCTCATTCAGGTAATTGGGAACATTCCAGATGAATAAAAGTATTACGCATCAGCTATGTTTGAGAAATTGGATCAGCCAATAATTATAAAATCCAGGCACTTAATCTTAAAAGCAAGAAGCCCATGGAAAACAACTCGACACAAAATAAAATACATTTTGCCTGAAATTTGCAGGAAACCATTACTTTGCCAAAAGCAATTTCTTTTCCATCAGATAATCAAATGACACGATGCATTTCCGAGATTTCATACTGAAGAGGCAACAGATGTTTAAAACCACATTAAAAGTCTCGCTGGACACCTAGTAATAGGTTCTGCCAATGAAACATCAGGATGAAATCTGACCATTGCAGAACAATAGTTGTTCGTGGATGCGATGCCAAGACTATAAACATTACCGGATTGGGCATAAAATTTATTTGTAAGGACAGAAGTGCTAATACATGGCAGCAGTCCATTGAGCAGGAACCTCTAGATCCGTGATGGAGAACCTATGGCACGCCTGCCACAGGTGGCACACGGAGCCATATTAGTGGGCATGCCAGCTCAGCTCTGGGGCGCATGCGCGTGCTGGCCAGCTGATTTTCGGGTTTTCTGGGCCCACCAGAAATAGGGAAACAGGCTGTTTCCTGCCTCTGGAAGGCCTGGGTGTGTGTGTGGGGGGAAGGCCCATTTTTCTTTCTTACTTGGCTTCCAGATCCTCTCTATTTATCTGGGAAGGGCGAAAACAGCCTTTCCCACTCCCTTGGAGACTCTATGGAGGCTGAAAGGGCCCATTTCCCGACTCCTGGTGGGACAGGAAGTGACGTTTTTTGCTGTCCCCATCCTCCAGAGACTTCTAGAGAGGGTCCTAGAGACTCCTAGAGAGGCTGGGGCCCAGGAAGTGACGTTTTTTGCTGTCCCCATCCTCCAGAGACTCCTAGAGAGCTTCCTAGAGACCCTTAGAGAGGCTGGGGTCACCAAAATATGTCACTTCCTGTCCCACCGGGAGTTGGGAAATGGGCCTCCGTAGGGCCTCCAAGAGAGTGGGAAAGGCTATTTTTGCCCTTCCCAGATAAATAGAGATGATCTGGAACCAGGTAAGAAAGAAAAATGGGCCTACCAGGCCATCATGTGCCAGGAGGGGGGGAGGGCATTGCATGCACATGCACGTGGGCACATGCACGCACAACCCTCCCCCACCCCCCCTCTCCTGGCACGCGATGGCAAAAAGGTTAGTCATCACTGCTCTAGATTTTTTTTTCTTCTTCTAAAAAGGGCTCTTAGCACTTTTTGACAAACCCTCCATTAAGTATCTCAGGGATGTTCCAATTTGCAACCCCTGCTTCAATCAATCCTTTGTATTTTACCTGGAGATCAACGCTTCGGCTCCAGCTGTTTTCTGTATCTTTTCAGAAACTTTTGATTTCCCCCTCCTGTTTATCCCTGCCACGGTTTTCACTGGAGCTTGAAATTAACATGACTTTTTATTTAGCTCCTCATTTGTGCACCAACCTCATCAATACTGTCAAGAGAAAACAGCAAAGAGGGTTTTCGTTTACGGCTAACAAGAGAGGGATAAAAGGGTGTATAGTGTTAAGTTTGCATTTCCCAAACCATTTTAGGCTTAACATAAAAAGCAAGGTGTCCATATGTGTTCTTCACACACACACACACATACACACATATTTTAAAAATAGGTTGCATATTTGAAAGAAGTGGGCATCTTTATCCTTCCAGAGAAAATTAGGAAGGAAAAGGTATATTTGATTATACGTGTAATAAATTGCAGCGAGGATAGTATTTGCGCAAAGATGGAAAGTAGAGAAAATCCCTTCAGAAGACGAAGTAATTAAGAAAATATTAGATTGTGCAGAAATGAATAGACTGACTTTGATAATTAAAGAAAGAGAGGATTCGGAATATTACAAGATATGGAGACAATTTTACAATTGGTTAGAGAAGAGACATAGATAAATGTATTAATAGTAAACAAGAAAATGTTATAATAAATGAAGTATGGGGAGAATGTTATAATAAAGAAATGGGAAAAAATAAAGAAACAATGAAGATTGGAAGAGTAAGAAGAAGAAGATGAAGAAACAATAGAAACATCTAGATGATACACTGAATGATTTATATATGTGGGCATCTTTGATCTTGGGGAGGAACATGGGAACAGTTTTCCAACATTGATGGGGTATTGCCTAGAAGTCCATGATCTGTTATCAAGTTCCCCAATAGGGGAGGGCACAGAGTAATGGATACTGGAAGACAAATTCTGGTGGAACATTCAAGAGAAATTTCTAAGAATAGGTTTTGCAAATGGGACCAATTGTTAAGGAAAATGGAAAGCTCTCCTTTTATAGATATGTTCAGGGATGGGATTTTACTGGTTCAGACCGGTTCGGGCAAACCAGTTTCTCCAATGATCAGCTGGGAGCGAACCGGTTTGCTCTGATGATCAGCTGGGCCTGCTCCATATGCCCCTGCACTTTACTTACCTTTATCTTCACAGCTAAGCTAATCCACAGAGTGGATTGCCGTGCCTCAGCTGTTTTAATTCCCAGCACTAACGTGGAAGGTGATATTTTGTTGAACTGTGAACATGCACACAGCATGCATCTGGAGCATGTAAGTGAAGCGTGCAATCACCAAACCAGCTGTTAAACCGGAAGGATCCTACCACTGGATATGTTCAAGTAGAAGCTTGGAGAGTCATGAGCCAGGATTGTTCGAGTTTGAATTCTGGCACCATGTAGGCGGTTGGATTCAATGGCTGCTTCAGACTATCCATCTCTCCATCTATCCATCCATTTCTCCATCCATCCATCCATCTATCAATCCTATTTATCAACTGTATATTCTTGGCAAGCCACTCTGCGGCAGCCACTAGCATAAATCGAAAACATCAATGAAATTTAACAATGTAATAAAGTTTAATTAAACATCAACATTCAATCTTGATATTGAAAGCATACCATTAAAACACCAAAATCCAATAGGGAAGAAATCTTACAAGTGCTACCAACTGAAACCCCCCTTGCCCAATGGCTTTCTCTGCAGAAGACAATCAGAGTTCCAGGTACATGATACAAATGGAAAGCTGTTCCTTCCTATGAATTCACCTTGAAGATCTATGTTCAGGTACTCCTCATGTTATGTCTACAACTGGGAGCACAATTTTTTTTATTTTGTATACAGCTCATCCGTCTGGAACCCACATTGCATATCGGACATTAATACAATCAAACGAGTCCAGAGTTTATTTCACAAGGACAGTCCTTCACTCCTTTGCTCACAACAAAATACCTTATGCCACCAGACTCGAAATTTTGAACTTAGACAATTTTGAACTTTGCCATCTTCAGTTTGACCTAAGCATAGTTCAGTTTTGACCTTCGGAGCATCCCCATGATCATGTGATCAACATTCAGATGTTTGGCAACTAGTTCATATTTAAGACCGTTGCAGTGTCCCAGGGTCATGAAGCCTTCTGGCAAGCAAAGTTAATGGGGAAGCCAGATTCATTTAACAACAGGATTAACAACTGCAGTGATAAATTATTAATCTGCACTTAACAACTGAGAGGGAAAAGGTCATAAAATGGGGCAAAATTCACTTAACAACAGAAATGGTGGCATAAGCAATATGGCAACCATCAGAAGAAGAATCAGTCAAAGTTGTAATCAAACTATGAGAGCAAATTTGGAGAATACCATTGTCGTCATTAGTTTGAAAGATCTCAATCTACAGTCCAACCAAAAAAAGATGCATTATTATTGTTTAGCGCATGATGAGAACATGACAGAAGAGAAGTAAACATATATACACAGTCTACAAAATTATAAGTAAAACTTCTATGAGATATTGCAGTGACCTCAAAACTGGATGTCCAATTCAGCTCTCCAGGTGATCACATTTGGTGTTGCTTCATGCAGATCTTCTAGAGAACCAGAGAAGCACATCGTGGGAAATCTTGCACAATATGTGTAATAGTTTGCATATCAGCATCACAATCATAACAAGGGGAATCCTTCCATCTCTACTGATACAGGGCAGAGGCACTTTTAAGATGGCCTCAGTCAGGCCAGCTTCAGAGTTGATACCTGGTTTCCTGCATGCCGTGGCCCGGTGCCAGTCCACGGACCGGCGGTTGGAGGAATCCCTGGTTGTTCTGACCTAGGCTTTCCAAGAGTGTGAAGCAGACTCCTTGTCCCGACAAAAAACCCTTTTTATTAAGTTACTGAGAATTCTTCTCATTCACATCCAGCAAAGTCTTTCAAAGAAGAATTTACATTCACAGACCTTATCTGGCTTGGAGAGCTGCCAAGCCGATATCTTCAAAACTTAGCAAGGAGTCACGAACCAATTAAGCAAATTAATTGTCTCCAGCAAACTCCACTCCCCTTTCACATCTCTTTTATTCCCTCTGGGAGGGGCCGTTCATTGTCCACCTGTGGCCTTACTACCAAGTCGACCCTTGTTCTTTAATTGTTCCCTTCATCTGGCAACTCTGCGCATGCACCCACTGGGAACAGGCTCCAGCTGTTCATCAGCTCACTGATGTCTGACTCCGAATGCAGCTGGTAACTGGCATACGACACTGGCCCCCTCTCTGCCTCCCATGAAGAGCCCTCATCAGAGTCTTCCCCAGACTCCAGGACTGGCCCATGTTCCTCCCAACTTCCTCACTATCCGAAACAGCAGCCAGCTCTGCTGACCGCTAGCGGGCCACTGGTCTAGATGGAAAAAGAGATGTCAAATATTCATGCTGGCTTTCGAAAAGGCTAAGGAACATTACTGCTGATGCACGCTGAATAATTGAGAAGGCCAAATAATATCAAAAAGAAGTCACTATGTGCTTTACTATAGAAAGGCCTTCCATGGTGTCAAACATATCCCGCTGTGGAAGGTGCTCAGGAAAACGAGGATCATTGTCCTCATGAAAAACTTATACAGAGGTCAGGAAGCCACAGTGTGGACAGAAGAGGATGAAATAAAGGAGTGGGACCAGATTGCAAACTCTCCCCACAATACAGAATATATATTGAGGGACTGGAAGCAGTTAAGTAGGATTTTAAAATGATTGGAGAAATATCAATAAACCTGCACTGTGCTGATGAAAATACTCTGGTAGTTGCACATGCAAATGATCTGCAAACTCTGGCAATGAAAATCAAAGAAACACAGAAGAAAAAGGAGGAGGGAGCTGAGATGAAATATAAATAAATCCAAACTAATGGCAACAGATATAGCAACCAGTGTATCTTCAATTAACAATGAAGATACTGAAGTACGGATAGCTTCTGCCTTTTAGGATGCATTCTCTACAGCAAAGAAATCAGCAGTCAAGAAATAGATACAGATAAAGATTAACAGAGTTGGAAGGAACCTTGTAGGTCATCTAGTCCAACCCCTGCCCAAGCAGACCCTACACCGTCTCTGACAAATGGCAGTCCAGTCTTTTCTTGAAAGCTTCCAGTGATGAAGTCCCACAACTTCTGAAGGCAAGCTGTTCCATTGGTTGATTGCTCTCACTGTCAGAAAATTTCTCTTTATTTCCAGGTTGAAACTGATCCGGCTTGATCAGTTTCCATCCATTATTCTGTGTCTGGCCTTCAGGTCCTTTGGAAGACAGCTTGACTCCTTCCTCTCTGTGGCAGCCCCTCAAATATTGGAAGACTGCTATCATGTCTCCTCTGGTCCTTCTCTTCACTAGACTAGCCATGCCCAGTTCCTGCAACCGTTCATTGTATGTTTTAGCCTCCAGTCCCCTAATCATCTTGGTTGCTCTTCTCTGCACTCTTTCTAGAGTCTCAACATCTTTTTTGTAGTCTCAGAGTGTATGCCAGACTATCGCTGGGTAAAGTAACCACGAAAGCTTCAGAAAATATAATCAGATACCAAAATGTGTTTATACCTACTCAGATCAGTGCTGAGTAGACAATGGTTTTTCCTTATGACATTCAATGGAAGCATGTTTTGGATGCTGAGGAAGCAGGACTGAAAGAGGATTGAGTTTTTAAACTTTGACATTGGCGAAGAGTCCTGAAAAAATAATGGGCAGCCAATAAAACAAATAGCAATTGCGCTTACTGCCCACATAGTGCTCTCTGAGCAGTTTACAATGTCAGCCTATTGCTCCCAACAATCTGGGTCCTCATTTTACTTACCAGAAGGATGGAAGGCTGAAGGATGATTTACAAGGTTGAGCCTCATCAGGATCGAACTCCAGAGTATGGGGCAGAGCTAGCTTCTAATACAGGTAGCCCTCAATTTAAGACCATAATTGAGCCCCAATTTTTTGTTGTTCAGTGAGACAGTTAAGTGAATTTTTGCCCATTTTATGACTTTCCTTGCCACAGGTGTTAAATGAATCACCGCAATGGTTACGTGAGTAACGCCGCTGTTATGTGAATCTGACTTCACCACTGACTTTGCTTGTCCGAAGTTCGCAAAAGGTGACCCCAGGACACTGCAACTGTCATAAATACAAGTCAGTTTCCAAGCATCTGAATTTTGATCATGTGACCATGAGGATCGTAAAAACGGCCATAAGTCACCTTTTTCAGTGCTGTTGTAACTTTGAATGCTCACTTAATGAACTGTTGTAAGTCGAGAACTATCTGTACTGCATTTTACCACTGTGCGACCTTGTTGTCTGCTAGCTAAGGTAGGAGAAATCCATTGCTGATGAGTTTCAGTTTAAAATGCACTGGGAATTTTTCGCAGATGGAATGGATGATGGTGTGGAATACCAAGTTTCCTCAAAAATAAGATCCTGTTTTATATTTTTTTGAACCCCCAAATAAGCACTTGGTCTTATTTTTGGGGAGGTCTTATTATTTGGGGGCACATGGAGCAAGATGGGGCTCCTCTTGCTGTCTTACCTGATTTCCAGCTCTGCGTTTAAATATTTTCAAGGAGGGTTTATTTTCAGGGGGAGGCTTATTTTAGAGCATGCATTCAAAGGCCTGATTGGGCTTATTATCAGATGTCTTATTTTCGGGAAAACAGGATAGTTCACTATGAATTTCAAGTAATGGCTTGAATACATCTGGAAAAAGGAGGGGATGCTAATTACCTCCATTCCCCAATTAAATGTCAGAAATGAAAGCTTTAGCTGGGAGCCAAAGTTCTTAAGGCCATTACTATCTCTGTATATCCTCAAGGACTCCTTCCAGCAACATTGGAAGGTTAACATGGCCACTACATATCTCAGCCAACTTAATAATCTAAGACAAGGGTGTCAAACTCAAGGCCCGGGGTCTGGATCTGGTGGGGTGGTTAGATCTGGCCTGCAAAACAATGAAGAACTGGCCCGTGGTGCCTCTACCAGCAAAAATAAAGATTGCGAGGGCCACGAGCAGCTCTCCTGAGCTCTGTTTTCGCTGGCAGTGGGCTGCAGGAGGTCATTGTAGCCTGTTTTCGCTGCCAGAGCACTCAAGTCACCACAAGACATCCCCCCCCCCCATGAGTGATGCTGAGCTGGCCATGCCCACCTTGGCCAGACCCACCCTGGCCCCCCCGAGGTCAAATACAACCCTAATGCGGCCCTCAATGAAATCGAGTTTGACACCTCTGATCAAGGAGTATGTCTTTGGAAGTATGATGCGCAAAGGATTGGTTTTTTTAAAAAAAACAGCAATAACAACGACATAAAAGCTCACATTTCTAGCATGGTACCCACTGCACTCATGCTGGCTATGTGCAAATCGTTTTAATTAACTAGAATATGGAAATTAGCCATCCTCCTCCCCTATCATTATGCTTTCCCAGTTAACACAAGCTGCTGTCCCAGTTTGCAATCCGCAAGTGAATGTAAATTAAAACAACCTGGCAATACTAGCCAGCAAAACCCCATCCAAATCTCATTATGTCTGCTGCAACTCAGTTTATGGGTTGCTTCCTCCTCTTTCTAAGACATTTCCTTCTAAGGTCTGACATCTGGCAGGGGAGGAATGTATTGGAGAAAAACTGCATCGCCAGCCAAGATCAGCTACGTCAGACACTATAAAGCCCATACTCAGCCAGGCTGCAGGAAACTCATCCTGCAAATCATTAGTCTGGATGGAAAGGCTGATTACAGCTGTCACATGATACATGCTACAGCAATAGCAATAGAATTTAGGATTATGTACCACTTCCCAGTGCTTTATAGTCATCTCTAAGCAGTATACAGTGTTAGTATATTGCCCCCAACAATCTGGATCCTCATTTTCACTGATTTCAGATGGATGGAAGGCTGAATCAACCTTGAAGTATAGAGTACTGAGAAGTGCAGGAGAGGAAAGGACATTCCCTTCTCACCATCTCATGATCATAGAGTCCCCTCCCAAGAGCTGTTCTCAAAGAACTTATTTTTATTACTATAGCATAATCCTGGGATCTCGGGTTTTGTAAGCATACAGGTAGGTTGCAAGTTTCAGCCTTAAAGCTGTGCATGAAACTTCCCCGTTTATATATGACTAGGGAAAACCTGGATTTATTCAAAAGTGATCCATCATTATGTATATCCGGAACCATTGTGAGTCCAAAATCTTGGATCCAACAATTTTAGCATCATGTTTTTTTTGATATAAACCCCCCCCCCCAGCTCTTGCCTATTTAGTTCCATTAAATAATTGTTAATCTTCATTGATATATGCTATTATTCTAGTAGCTGAAAATACAAATAATACAATCTCATAATGAAAGTCAAGGAACACAGTGAAAAAATGGTACTGAGATTAGATAAAGTACCTCCCACCACTGCCAATAGAAAAGAGCAACCATCTTTAGAAATGTGAATGAAGCTTGTGAAGTGGTGGATGGCTTCTGCTTTTTAAAATTGACTATCCACAGTAAAGGAAACAGCAGTCAAGAAATTCAACACTGACTACATTTAATAGAGTAGCAATGAGGACCTGAAGAAAGATGTCAATCAATCGCTATGGAGATTCACAATCATCCAGGTATGGTTGTCCCAAAGGTGCTTTTTCAAAAGGCAATTGGACTTCCTTTTTCCTTGAAGATATTTTGCTTTTCATCCAAGAAGCTACTTCAATTCAGAACTGAAATATCTTCAAGGAAAAAACAAAGGAAGTCCGGTAGCCTTTTGAAAAAACACCTTTGGGACTTGTCAATCAATCCATCAATCAATCCATCAACCAATCATCTGGTTTACATGGATGCAAACATGATCCTGGCCAAAAATTAAAACAACCAATGAAATAATCAATAACCAATGAAAAAGACCAACATATTGTGTCTACTGAGGATACCACTAACCAATCCATTGATGTTGTATTGTGTCTACAAAAGTCAGAATTATGCAGCGATTATTTTCTCTGTGACAGCCTATGGATACAAATATTATATTTTTTATAGAAAAAGTACTAAAGCTGTTGAATTTTTGTATTGAAGAAGACTCCTGGGGAAACCATGAGTAGCCAAGAAAACAAATGTCGCTTCAAACAAATGAATCCAGAATTCTTACTTGAGGCACAAATGATCAAATTATCATTTTTGGAATACATTACATGAAGGTCTAGCTCTTTGGAGAAGTCTATAATGCTGGGAAAGGTAGAAGGAAAAAGAAGAAGAGAACAACCATCAGGAAGATGGATGACTTAATTACAGCAGTGATCATCATTGGAAGACATGAAGGACCAGACTGAGTACAGATCATCCTAGAGAAGTTCAGTCTGTATAATCACTAAAGGTCAATACCAACATAAAAGCATGTAATCAATCAATTATACTGTACAGAACATTCTTAATTCATTTCCAATTATGATGCTAATAATAGCTCTTAGATCTGCTATTACTACATGGAGTAAATTGTCCCCATTCTTATTCTTATTAAGGTATTTCAGGTTAAAGCTGAACATGTTAAAGCTGTAATAGTCAAACTCCAGGAAAATCAGGAGATCCGGACAGTTTGGGCTGCAAAATTCCCCGCATCCAGGAGATGACAGCCAATGTTCTTTGCTATCCTTTTTTCCTGTAATGTCCAGTCAGATTTTGCAGCCCAGATTTGCTAAACAAGATGTACAGTGGACAATGTCAGCTACCTCCATCACATATCTTTTCCAGGAAAGAGGAGGATTTGGTGCCCCTTTGCCATTCAGTTGTGGGCTTCCGTACCAACTTAATTGGTTGTATTGTTCAATCTTAAAGGTTCCCCTCGCACATATATGCTAATCGTTCCCGACTCTAGGGGGCAGTGCTCATCTCCATTTCAAAGCCGAAGAGCCAGCGTTGTCCAAAGACATCTCCATGGTCATGTGGCCAGCATGACTAAATGCCAAAGGCGCACGGAACGCTGTTACCTTCCCACCAAAGGTGGTCCCTATTTTTCCACTTGTATTTTTTATGTGCTTTCGAACTGCAGAAGCTGGGACAAGTAATAGGAGGTCACCCCATTACGTGGCACTAGGGATTCAAACCGCTGAACTGCCGACCGTTCGACTGACAAGCTCAGCACCTTAGCCACTGAGCCACCGCGCCCCTTTGTTCAATCTTAGTTCACCACTAAGCTGCTCTGTATAACAGCTGTGCTTTGGTTTTATTGCAGGACGTTAAAAAAAACAGCGACACAGTCAGATTGCTGACTTTCATGCAGAAGCAGACAATTGCCTCATCCCCCAACACCACATCAACCGTTGTTTTGTCACAGTTACACTCAGGGAAACTCAAATCTCCAAGTCATTTATTTTACTACTTGGAGATGGCTCACAGCAGTGAAGTTTGAGCATCCTGTTCTATCTCGCTGCATTTAATCCTCCTCTAATTAGGCAGCTTCTACGTTTGCACGGCAACACAGGATGCTCCATGCAACTAAGTAATAGGCAACAACAAGAAGAATGCATTTAGCCCCTGTGTGAACGCTGCCAAAGTTTCCAGAGACCTGTGTAACGTACACACCTTTAAGCATCACATCCTGATAATAAGCTCAATAAATCCAGTCCGATTGCAATGTTTAAAACATTAGTCCTAGCAACTCTGTGGTCTTCCAATAGCTTTCAACTCTGTGTCTCACAACATTAAGAAAGATGAACTTTTCCAGCACTTTGTAACAGTAGGGATCATCTATTCTTGTGGTAAAGGATGCTTAACGTATTTGACAGAGATTTATCAAAATCATTGCTGCAGGGTAAAAGAAAAGACTGTTCTTCTCCAATAGATACTTTGCAATAAAATGAGTTTTCCTTTCTTTTCACATTCTTCTCGTTCTCCTAAATTATTTCCTTAAGTAATCTATATCCTTCTCTTAATATTTGCAAAATGATGATGCCAGGCATGGCTTCCAATAAAGTTGAAGCAGAAAGGGATTTAGACTTCAACTACCACCATAATCAATGGCAAGAGATTATGGGGTTTTTCAAGATTTAAAAAAAAATGAGAACTTCTGATTTCCTGCCCAAGATTTTGACAAAAATCTCCTTCCTCCAAAACCCATAGCCAAGAGCAATCTCTGTATCTCTAAAGATCCTAACCTAACCCACTAAGATGAGTTTGCATAAATCTTGATGTAATTGTGTGTGTGTGGGGGGGGGGGTGTTCCTTAGTTTAATGTGATGGCTCAGTGATTAAAGATGCCGACAGCCTAGATTTGAGACCCAAGTGCCACACAACGGGGGTGAGCTCCTGTTACTTGCTCCAGCTCCTGTCCATCTAGCAGTTCAAAAACATGCAAAAAGTAATATAATTTGGAAAAGCATCTCAGATTTCACCCTCCTTACTTGTGTTGAATGCAAAAGGTGGGAAAGTGGAGAGGCACATTCAGGTTTTCAAGATTCTGTTATTAACAGAAGTACAGGTAAACTCCTTCAATGACCACGCGTTACAACAGCACCAAATAAGGAGTACTTATGACCCGTTCTCTTAGTTCTGGGAATTGCAGCACTGTGAAATATGATTCAGGTGTTTGGGAATGAGCTTGCAATTACGTTGGTTCTCTTATCTGGCCACTGTCTCAGACTCTTCTTCCTGTTCCTCAAGGTTATTTTCACAGTCCATTACATGAGCCCCTAACAGAGTTTGTACCTTGAGGTTGCCCTTCAACATTATCAGAGAGGGATGAGGAAATGCTAACATTGATCTGGCTAATAACAGCTAAAGCTATCTAAACCCTAGTCTATGAGATGAAAGCAGCATCAAAAGGACATGGCAGAACAAAACAAGTTGACATGTTTTTACCTTGGTTGGGGGGGGGGCATATTTACAAAAATAATTTTGATTTAGAAGCATCCATCAAAAGGACCAATGGCTATCATGTAACTAGCAATGAGCATTTAAGAGTATTTCTCTGTATAGTTCCCTTCTTTGGCCAGAACTGATGGTTGACACATAAATTTGGCATCTTGTCTAATCCAGGGGTCTCCAACCTTGGCAACTTTAAGACTTGTGGACTTCAACTCCCAGAATTCCTCAGCCAGCTTTGCTGAGTTGAAGTCCACAAGCCTTAAAGTTGCCAAGGTTGGAGACCCCTGGTCTAATCTGTAGTACACAAACAAGGATCAGATTGAACTGCTTTTCACTTGTTCACAAGAGTACCATTTCTTCATTGAAATGTCATACTAGTCATGGTACAATAAAAGAAAGAGAGAGGGAGGGATCTGCATTAGTTAGCTAGTTAGTTCACTGCAGCAGTTAGTATATGTGCTGAAGTTCAAAACTATACAGTATTTTCCCCATTTCAATCTGGCTGTAAGAAGCCAATTCATCCACCAGATACTCTCAAAAATACTTGCAGCGAGTATTCCAATCACTTCATTCAACCAATCCCAAATTGAGTCCAATCTCACTGAGAGAGCATAGGTGCAATTGCCTGTTTACTTCATGAATTTGATATTCATTGCTAAAAAAAAAAAATCCCAGAGAAAATAGCTCCAGCTGCATAAGATCCAGACCTAAAGGCTTTTTAAATATATATATATATCACCAAACTCAAATTACACATTTTGTACAGGGCTCTATTATGATAGAACTGTGGAGTTTAATTTGCCTCATGCAGCAAAAGAAAGGTCAAAATGGTTTTATTTGTCCCTGAGAAGGAAACGGTTCTGCTAATTTAATAATATATGTCACTCGCTGGCTTTCCTTTTCTGGAATCTCACCTTAAGAACAAGTATCTCCACATGGAGAAATTCTTTGCTTTGGCAGGGGGTCTTGAAGGGAAATTACAGTAAACAAGTCTTCTAAGTTACCTCATTATTTCTAGTTATAGAACCGAACAAAGGAAATTAGGTTCTTAGATTGGCAGACAGCATGAGTATATTATTCTAAGACCAGCATTGTCTATATTAATTGGCTATGGCTTACACAGTGTCATGTGGAAGGTCTTTTTCGTAGTAGGGAATCTCAGGCACAGAAGCTGAGAAATGCAGACTTTAGGAATGGAAGCTTTATTCAGGCAGAACAATCAGTTCTACTACAGGTAATCCTCGATTTACGACCACAAATCAGCCCAATTTTTCTGTTGCTAAGCGAGACATTTTTAAAGTGACTTTTGCCCCCATTTTATGACTTCTCTCAACACAGTTGTTAAGAGAATCACTGCAGATGTTAAGTTAGTAATGTGTTACTAAGTGAATCATCGTCATCTCCTTTTAATGATCCCATAATCCCTTGCAGGGTGGATTCTGGGCAACTGAATGGAGCTGAGTGTTTACTGGCTGGATGCCCTTCCTGTTGCCAAAGCGGAGTCATATTCAGCAGATATATTCTCATTGTGCCCTGAAAGTCATGTGCTAGGCCCTGTAGTCTCCTGAGCATACCCAGGACCATGAAGTCATGGAGCCAGGTTTTAATAAAACCTGGGGGCTGTTGTTGGGAGCTTCCATATTGGCACCTACCATTATGGAAACTGGTTACCCATAGAGAGATCTGCTGTTGTTATTAAGGAGTTCCTGGCAGATTATAAGGGATCTGGGTATCATCTTGCTTAGTATGTATGCTTTTTATATTATGAGGTTAACTCTCTTTGCTTGAGCTAATAATTAAGTTGTAAATCTCTTTATTGCTGTTCTTATTGTCTCTAAATCCCCCAAACCCCAACTGCCTGGACATCTGATCACCCAATCACTGCCCTGATACCCTGGTGGTGGGGAAACTTGAAGAAACTTGAAAAAGAGGCTGACAGAACACAAGGCACCTAGATACTTCCAGAGATGACAACAAGCATGAGTTTACAAGAACTCAAAGCACTTAGTCAGAGACAATCCAAAGAAAATTATGTCCACCAGATCACAAAGAGAAGAACAAAACAGAATATTTTTTACATTTAGCAAACTTCAGATTTCACCACTTTTAAAATGCAACCTTCTTTACTGGCGATACCACTGTATGGGCAGTGCTCCAAAATTGCATCTCACTTTCTCTGGCTAGGTCATGCAGGGGAATTCGCTGGAGAAAGCAATTATGTTTGGAAGAGTCAGTGGTAAAAGGAAACCAGGCCACCAAAGAACAAGATGGCTGGACACTTTCAAAGCTGACACCAGCCGGACCATAGAACAACTCAAAGGAAAATGTGGAGAGATCAGGCGCATAGAAGCTCCACAAATCAGTCATAGCTGAATGGATATCATCATCGTCGTTGTCGTTGTCGTCATCATCATCATCATCTGAGTGATTTAGGAGTGACAGAATTCAGGTATTGTGGCCTGTCGGCTACTGACCCCTCCAACAGTTGAATCAGATGAGGAGGCGGCATAGGAGTCAGGGCCAGCATCAAGGCAACCTGAGAGCTCTGAGGGGGAAGAGGGACTGGAGCTGTCGAGATAGAGGAAGAGCCTGGGCCATCCATCAGCTCTTAGGTGAAGAGTCAACAGCCCCCAGGTCTGGAGCTGGCTGATGAGGAAGAGGAGGAACAGCTAGGTCCAGTGCCTGACTCACAGATGCACAGAAGGCAGAGGAGAGGAGAGCAGTGGAAATCTATGGGCCAGTCCTTGGGATAGAAGAGCCACTGCTGCTAGCGAAGCCTCACCTTTTATCTGGGGATAAAAGGCAGAAGGCGGAGATGAATAGGTGTGGCAGACAACTATTTATCTCCCTGCTGGACAGACTTGTTAGCCTGTTGTGTGTGAGAGAGAGACTTTTTGCCAGGGCTGCTGGCGCTCCTAATAAAGGAATCATTGATTTAACTACAGAGGGTTTGTCGTGTTTGGGAGCCGGGTCAGAACATCAGGTCCAAATACACCAACTTCAGCTTGCTATCATTCATTATGATAATAAAACATTTCATGCCTTAAATTTCAACCTGGACAGGTGCATGGGGAGTTTTACAGGCCCAATCCATGAACCAATTCGATCAACAGTCAGTTGTTGGAACATGCAGTGTGATGAAAGGTCTGCTTTTAATTCAGTGCTGCTCTCTAACTGCAGGAAAGCTGGAGGATACAGCTGCTGAGGACCGATGTGAAATTAAAGAGAGAATGAAATGTGTGATCTGATTTAATTGCACCTGGTGCTTCAATTTTTCAATTGCAGCACCCTACCAGACTGTGTCAAATCATTTTCACAAAGGAGGAGGGGAAAAAAAAGACCTGATGGCAAAATAAATTAACTCTTTCACTATCCTCACATCAATGCCAAACAAATGTAAAATGAGCGTTTGACATGGAAACATCTGTTTCTATTCTTTGACCCGGTGCAACAGCCATTCGGCTAATCATGTCTTACAACACTATACATATTAAAAGCTGTGAAAGTCTTATCTGTACTGGAGAGCCACATTTATCATTTTTGTCATCCTTAGGTAAGCGGGGAAAAAGGATCGTTGCTTTGCACAAAAGAAGTTCCAAAATTTGAACTGAAGTTAGATATTTTTCTTATTTACATTTTTTATTTAGGCCTTCAAGTTAAGGCAAAAAAAAAAAAAAAAGCTCATAGGAACTGCCTGGACAAGTTCATGCAACTTTTTGGCAACATTTTCAAAAGTGGTTTGCCTCTGCCAAGAACTGAGGATGAATGACGGGCACAAAGACCTGGCTTCATGTCTAAGGCATAACTAAAATTCACAGTCTCTGCGTTGGTGTAACCGCAACACCCAACTGACTGCAAAAAAAATGAGAAATCAGATAATTGTCCAAGGTCATGTTGAGCACAGATAAGCACAGGATCAAAGAAATATCTTGAAAATCATGCCATCCCCTTCTTCCTTGAAACATATGCCAATGTCTCAAAAAAGGCATCTTGATTTCATGTTATTTCAGTTTAGTTACAAAGTAGTTTATTGTCTACTTTGTACCATTATCTTTGTAAGGTCCAAGCCCTAGAATTAACACAGAGAGATCCACAGCTCTTTATTTGCTTGCACCTAATAGTCAGAATCTTGCCTGATTAAAGCTATAAAGCTTCTAACCTAACAGAAATATCCAGGGAGTGTCTATGGAGTGATTATGGAGATTCTCAGAAGACATTTTGCTTCTCATTCAAAAAGCTTAGAGAATAGATAGAATAGAATTCTTTATTGGCCAAGTGTGATTGGACACACAAGGAATTTGTCTTGGTGCATACGCTCTCACTGTACATAAAAGAAAAGATACATTCATCAAGAATCATAAGTTACAACACTTAATGATAGTCATAGGGTACAAATAAGCAATGAAATCATATTAGGAAACAGTTAATATAAATCATAAGGATACCAGCAATAGTCATTATACCAGTTACAGTCATAAGTGGGAGGAGATGGGTGAATGTTGAGAAGATTAAAAGTAATGCAGTAGTGAACAGTTTGACAGCGTTGAGGGAATTATTTGTTTAGCAGAGTGATGGTGTTCGGGAAAAAATTGTTCTGGTGTCTAGTTGTTCTGGTGTGCAGTGCTCTATAGCATCTTTTGAGGGTAGGAGTTGAAACAATTTATGTCCAGGATGCGAGGGGTCTGTAAATATTTTCACCCTCTTTTTGACTCGTGCAGTATACAGGTCCTCAATGGAAGGCAGGTTGGTAGCCATTGTTTTTTCTGCAGTTCTAATTATCCTCTGAAGTCTCTGTCTGTCTTGTTGGATGAGAAGCAAAACTTCTTCAAGGAAAGAGAAAGGAAGTCCAGCTGGCTTTTGAAAAAAACACCCTTGGGATATACCCTGAGAGATTCTAAAGTGAGGCTATGAACATCTGAATATCTATGGAGATTCTCAGTATCCAGGTCATAGTTGTCCCAAAGGTTCTTGTTTTCAAGAGGCAACTGGACTTTCAGGTTTTTCTTTGAAGACAATTCACTTCTCATCCAAAAAAGCTTCTTCAGCTCTGACTGGATGGTGGAGAATAAAGGATTTATATTCCTTGCAGACAGCTGGTCATTTGCATTCATTTAGCAAGTCATTAAGGCCACCTAAAGGTTTATCTGTGTCATCAGGGCCACCTGAGTAGTGTAAATGGGTGTGGAGCCTACTTGGAACTGTTGAAAGGACTGTGTTGTAGACTGGAGATAGGTGATGTCATATCCCTCCACCTCTGTTGAGAGACGGCTGCTGCTCAATTTTGACATAGATGGCCTCCTTGACCCCTCTTTCAAACCAGCAGTCCCCTCTGTTCAAAATATGGGCTTTGCTGTCTTCAAAAGAGTGGTCTTTGCCTTTTAAATGCAAATGGACTGCTGAATCTAGCCCTGATGGGTTTGTTCTCCTATGTTGTGCCATGTGTTTATGAAGTGGATGTTTGATTCCCCAATGTACAGAACTGCACAGGGCTCACTGCATTTTACTGCATATTACCACATTGCTCAGTTTGTGTCTGGGTATTTTATCCTTGGGGTGGACATGCTTCTGACTCAGTGTATTCTTGGGTATGAAGTGTGCACATATGTTGTGTTGGCTGAGGATCCTTCTGAGCGTTTCCAACATTCCTCCCAAAATTCATACCTAAATGTCTATGGAGTATCAGAATATCAGAAAAGCTCAGGACCATCATTTTGGATGAAAAGCAAAACGTCTTCAAAGAAAAACCAGAAAGTCCAGTTACCTCTTTAGGACTACCCTGAACCTTTTCCTTCCAAACCCTTCCAGTTCAGGACTGCACAGTCTCTTGTCTTGGGCCTCTCTTAGACTGTGCTATCTCCTTCCTGGCAAGATGTGGTGCTACTGCTGACATTCTCCCCCCACCCCCTTCAGCTGTACATTCCATCACATCCTCTGATAACCATGGGGCCATTTCCATTTTAGGATGAAAAGCATCCATTCAATGAAAATCTCCAAATTCAAAACCTGGCACTTCTGGTTTACAAGAAAAGTAATGTGAGCCATGATCTTTGGAAGTGGTAGCTGCGTATTAAAAACGGCGAGAGCTTGTTAAAATACTCTTCAGAATTGTTTTAACATGCTTTGACCATGGCAGTCATGTCAACTGATACGCAGAGATACAGAGAGCAATTGTCTTGGGGTTTTTTTTTTTTTTTTGCTTTTTTGTCCAATGAGGGAATCTCGAGGATAGAAGTCACATTGGCTATTGCACACTGCCTCCAGCCAATATATCTTGTCAGATTTATCAGAAAGCAAACAGACTCAAAGAAAAGATAGAAATGACAACAACAGATCCTTAGGCAAACCTGAATGAAGACTTGCTCACGTTCCCCATTCATGAACACTGGTAGAACAAGGGGTGGTGGGGGAAATAGCCTCAATGCTAACGGTCACCCGTGTTTTTGTTCTATTCTGTCGATGCTTGAAAAAAACAACAAAATGTTTTGCATCTTAGGGTGTTATATTAAGCACTGAGTGTAATCTGTTCTTGGTTTTTCGAGCACTTAGATGCCCATCTGTAAGAGAAAGCAGGGTCTTTTATCTCATGGAAAGGAGAATTGTATCTATGGTCAAACTTTTCTTCCCCACTCACAGGAAAAAAATTGGGGAGGGTGGGGGAACAGAATGTCTTACTTTCAGCTCCTGAGTGGCATTGTCCAAGAAGCAGCCGAGCAATTAACTTACCAAACCCATCTTGCATTAAATAAACAGAGAAGAAAATGGCATATTAGTGGGCAAAAAAAAAATAGCATCTGTTCTTTTTTTCTCCCACCCTCAAAAGGGAGCACAGAAGCAGCAGCGCTAATCCTTGTCTTGTGTGCTCTGCTGCTTGAATTGAACACCACGTGGGCTGAGAGTGGGATCCTCCAGCAATGAGGCATTCTTAGAGATTAAAATACCAGGGCCCTCCTTCAACACAAAAGGAGAGCAGATGTGCATGGCCCGTCTTCCTATCTGGTAGATCGCACAACATCTTTGAATCAGGCAGGTTCTACTTTCTATCCACCTGGTGTAAACATGTCAAGGTTCACACATTTGAGAATTTGATACATGATGCTCCTGGGCACTTCTGGTTTTAGCAAGGAGAGTTAATCTTTTGCTGTTCTGCATCCTAGGAATGCCTGGGGCGTAAGAGTTGCAGGAACTTATTAATCCAGTCATGAGTGTTTCAGGAATTTATCAACCCAACTGGTTTAAGTGATTGGAAAACAAAATATGAGTTTAGGACCCTTAACTCACATCTGCTTTGGTTTCCTTCCTTACTTGTACAGGTGTCCTCGAAGCACAGCCTTCGTTTAGTGACCGTTCGAAGTTACAGTGGCACTGAAAAAAAAGTGACTTATGACCATTTTGACACTGACAGCATCCCACGGTCACGTGATCAAAATTCAGACGCTTGGCAATTTGACGGTTGCAGTGTCCCAGGGTTAAGTGATCCCCTTTTGGGAACTTCTGAAAAGCAAGTTCCATAGGGTAGGCAGATTCACTTAACAACCACGTGACTAATGTAGCAACTGCAATGATTCGCTTAACAACTGTGCAAAAAAAACCAAAAAAACAAGGTTGAAAAATGGTGCAAAACTCCCTTAACTGCACCCTTAACTGTCTCATTTAGCAACAGAATTTTGAGGCTCAATTGTGATCTTTACAGCGGTGGAATGCTGCTGGTTTAACAACCGGTTTGGTGAGCGCATGCTTCGCACTGAAAATGGAGCATTTAGAAGCTCAGCTGCTTCCCTTCCAAGTCAGCAACGGTAAATAGAATAGTGGGGATGGAGGGGGAAAATAGCCATGCTGTGAGATTGAGATGAGTTAGAAAGCAGGAAATAAAGGACAGGATAGGGTGGATGGGTGGGTGGGTAGGGCCAGCTGATCATTGGAGCTACCGGTTTGCCCGAACCGGCTGAGAACCAATTCTGGGTCTTTAGTTGAGGAATATCTGTATGTAGGAACTATTCCTATAGTAACTTCCAGTCTCTCCCCTTTCTATAGATCCATTCCTGGCCCTTCCAAATATCCGCGTGGGCACCAGTCCAAGGATCCCAATTTATGGCTAACAAAGCAGTGCCATTTGCAGTTGCCTCTTTAGGATTCTGGTTTCTGTAAATGTGCCAATTTATCATTCAAGCATCCTCAGCTATTCAGCTTTGGTTAAATTGTTTCCCTCGACAGCGCTGGAATAGGAAGAACAGGGCGTTTCACTGCTACTGCGCTAGGCTGCCATCCGTTCAGGGAAGAAGGAGCTGTTGACTCATTGAGTACTGTCTGCCAACTGTATTTGGACAGGTAGGATGACGTAGGATAACAAAATCCATTAATATTTGCCACCCGATATTTTTAAGTGTCTTTCCCACCTGTTCAATCTATACCTGGTAGATGGGAGAGTGTTTGTTTTCAAAAGCTGTCTCTCACAGATAGGCATAAGGCAAAAGGGAAATGTTTAAAATATTCGCCTCCGCCAGAGCTGATGTGCAAAATTGGGCATTGGCTGAAATCTACTCTTGTGCCGGAGGGGTTGCTCATCTCAGAACACCCCTTGCGCTGCTGCTTGTCTTTCCTGTTGTTGTTTTTGCTTGTCTTCTCCATGCAAGTGATTAGAGGAAAAAGGATAGGAAGCCACAGTTTCTTGACAGTTGACTGTTCAACTTTCTGGTCAACTGTGTTGATTGGGCCCAAAGGGAGAGCTCAAATAAATGGACAATGACAATATCACTGAGGGGGGAACTAAGCTGATTCAGAAGACCACCGAATGCCTCTCGCCCAAGGGTTTCTCAAAACCTGGAGTAAGAACTGACATCGATGTAATTGACGACATTGCAACAGGTCTTTCTATTATACATGCAGTTGTTACCAGCTAATTATAAAAACCATGTGGTTAAAGTCCCAGTACTTACTGTAACACTAGGTTATGCATTGTATAAATATATCCCAGACAGTTTGGCACTGCATTGTTGTCAAATGATATTAATGAGCGTGCTTGCTAACATTCCTATACTTTTTATTGCGTTTTAAAAACTGTAATGTGTTTTTTTTGGGAGGGGGGAGCAGGAAGAGAAGAGGGGGAGTTTGTTGGATAGAACCTTAAAA
This sequence comes from Masticophis lateralis, assembly GCA_030761175.1. Taxonomy (NCBI): domain Eukaryota; kingdom Metazoa; phylum Chordata; class Lepidosauria; order Squamata; family Colubridae; genus Masticophis; species Masticophis lateralis. The sequence continues at coordinate 18,515,994 of JAUDYJ010000003.1, read as the reverse complement.
TAAATATGCTAAAAGTAGCTTAGGAGCTTGTTGTGGTTTTATCCTTTTAACCCTTTCGTACATAAAGTCTGATTCCTGCTACAGAAAATCGTGACTCTGTTAGTTGCAAACTGCGCTATCAAAGGCAGGAAGCCAAGAGGGGAAGCTAAAGAAATTGGACACATTTAACCAAATGGAAAAAATGGCAAAGAAAGAACCGCATGAAAAGCAGCATTCAAAAATCCGAAAGGTCACCATATGGAGGATGATGTGACGTGAAGGTCGCATTTGCATGTTGTGTTCCATGTCGGTTGAAGAATCGCTCCTAATCCCACGGCTCCACAACGTAGCCATGCTCAAAACTATGTTGTAAATTTGAGAAAATGCTTGCAACTTAGATATCTCACGGGTTCTCCAACAATCAATATTTTACTAATACAACCTAAAAAAACCCATGTTTAGTCAAGGTCAAGGTAGGCATTTATTCCATGCCTTGCAGCTTTCCAGTTAGTGAGGGTTCTTGGCAAGAATATACCAGTCAAACTGAAGCAGAAAAAGGCATTTGGCCCCCCAAAAGGGATCACTTTTTAATCTACTGAATTTCTCTATATTAAGTAAGTTATAAACAGTGTGTCTTGAAAGGAAGAAGCAGTGTAATGGCAATGAAGAAGACCCAGGTTATTTCGAATGACATGTTTTGATTTTTCCTTCATATTAAGGAAAAATCTAGAAGTTTGGAGGTCCTTCTGAATTAACCTGCTTATTTTCCACTTTTGCTTAATGAGTAAAGGAGAATGGGGCAATCTTCACATGGTCGCAAAGCTTTTCTTATTGTGAAAGTCTCAGACTTTTGGTTCTCATCCCATCAGTCAAGGTCAGTTCTTGCAGTCTCCTGATCATAGCAGGGCCGTGAAGTTCTGGTGCCAGGTTTTGATTAAAATGTTGGCATTATTGTTGGTTGAGAGTTCTGCATGGAACCTAGCACTGGGTAGTGTGGAAACTGGCCACCCTTGGCATATCTCTGTTGTCGTCATTAAAGAGCTCCTGACAATTTATAAGATATTCAGGTATCATCTTGTTTGACAGGAATGCTTTTTCTGTTATTCTTTTAAATCTGTTTGCTTGAACCTTAATAATAAGGTTTAAAATTCCTTTCTTCACTGGTATGCTTATTGTCTCTAGGTCCAAAAGAAACAATTGCGTGGGCATCTGATCACTGCCCTAACCCTTGGCAAAATAGGAGGCTTTACAATGAAAATAACAGGAGAACAACTGATGTACAACTACTAATAGCTAAGATAAATGTGATGAAAGCAACTCGGATAAGGGTGGAATGCAATATAGACAACATCATTATTCCTAATGGTGAGCCGATGTAGAATTTAGAAGCTTTAGGTTAATTTTGTTAAAAAGATGAACTGACTGAGAAATTTATTTGGCAAGTCGATTGGGATGGGGATAGAGAAGCAGTAAGCCTCTTTTTTATATCAGTGGTTGTGTTCGTATGTAAAATAAATACAAGGTAATCATCAATCCTTTAGGCCAGTGAACTAGATGCAACATAAAGATATGCTGTCAAGTCAAACTTGACTTTGGGTGAATACATGTGAAAAATTCATGTTATTTTCTTGGCAAAAATATAGAGGTGGTTTGTCACTGCCTTCTTCTGGATGTTTCTTTTGGGGCCTTCGAGTCTAGTCTAACGCAATGGGAGTCCCAGTTACTAACCAAATACTAACAGGATATATATACTGATCTTGGAAACTCTAATAGTGAGCAACCCAAAGATTTTCAGAAGCAAGTAAGGAGGACATGAAAGCTAAGATCTTTCACATAGTCAGTGACGGACTACCTCTTAGCCCAATTATTCCATTAAAGGGAATATTTGTAGCTCACGGTTGAATTGTGGGGTCCTTAGTGCTCTCTGAGCTAGGTTGGTGCATCTAGTGCTGATGATGTTACCTAGTTTGGTAATGAAAATAGGTCTACAAGAAAACAACCAAGCTCAAGAGACCACCAAGGACCTCCATAAATGGACATTCCAAGGACATTCCATAAATGCTTTGCATCTCATTTATCATTCATGAATGTGCCCCATTGTCTTGGAAAACTATATAAGGTAAATTGGGGTTGATCAGAACATTTTGCATTACACTCCTGCCTGCCATTTTGCAAGGCCGGAATTAAGAGCTGAATTTACCACATGAAAGGTATATAACTTTTCCTGGGCCAAGAACCAAACTGGGTTTTTGCAGAGCGTGAAATGTGCAAGGCCAAAGCGAAAAATTAAATTCTGTATCATTAATATGATTATTCTCCAGTTAAGTATTCAATAACTTCCACTTTCATTACAAACGACAATTTTGTAACCATTTCTGGAGCTTTTTAATGTCTCTGTGCTAAATGCTTTCAGGAAGCCATGCATTTCTATGGCCTCAGGTTGTAGACTTCTGCCTGACATGAAATACGTATCCAGAAAACTTTCTGTCTTACTTTGCAATTGTAAATTGCTCTGAGCAATTTTTCCATCTCAGTATCAATATTAGAAATAAGCCAGGCTGGATAAAAATTCATACGGCAACAGAGCTCAATGAGATTATGCTTAGAAAAGGATGAGATTGGTTTTCTACACTTTTGCTTTATCTACGAATGGAGCAGAAAATAAACTAGCTGGAACAGAACCTTTCTAAGTAAACAGAGATCTTTTCTTGTATGACCCCTTATATATATTTCATCCTGTGCAAGTGCAGCACCTATTAAGGGGTGTTTCTATGGGGAAGCTGTGACTGAGGACAATTTGGTATAATGGTTAAGGCACCAGCCTAGAAACCGGGAGAGGTGAGTTCTAGTCCCACTTTAGGCAGTAAGGCAGCTGGGTGACCTTGGGCCAGTCATTCTCTCTCAATTCTAGGAAGGAAGGATACAGTGGCAAACCACTTCTGAAAAACTCTGCCATGAAAACTGCAGGGACTTGCCTATGTAATTAAAAACTGACTTAGCTCCAGGAGATGTATGGGGAACTGAAGTCAGCTCTGTGAAAGTGGAGCTGACAACCATAGGTTTGAGGTGGAGAAATGATTTGCAAACCTATAAAATGTTGCAAAACATTAGACCAGTAAAAATACTAGAGGAGATTTTGAAGAACGGAATCAGAAAATAGTAGCCACAATCTCAGCGATGTAAAGTCTGCTTCTATGGATTGATTGTGTCCAAAAGATGTTATTGAAAAAAATGATTGTACAACAAATTTTATCTGAGAAGACAGAGATAGTGTGGGAAGTGGATTTAAAAATGACAAATCAAAAGAATGACTTAAAAGAGACTATTTAACTGAATCTACAAAAGGAACTGGCATGCTTTAAAATTTTAAAAAGGGATATATAAATGTGAAACCAAAAGAGTGACCTGGATATCAGGTCACTCTTGCTATTGGATTTATAAAAGAGAGTGTTAAAGCCTTGAAGAACTCTGTGTGATGGGACAAATGAAGAGAAATTCTATGACAATACTAGAACGAACTAAAGATTAAGACTGTTAGAAGCGAAAAGGAAGAAATATAAAGTTGGTTTATTTGATTAAGATTAAAAGAATTTTTTTTTTCCTTTTGGCAACCTTTATGACTTTCTGCTGACACCAGGACTGAAAAAATGATATCTTTATGGATTGGTTTATAGATAAGAGATAGGATAGGGAAAGAAGAGATAAATATTACTAACTTAAAAGGGGTGAAGAGTCCCTAAATTCATTTATGCCTTGTGTGATAAAAGTAACTTCTTTATATATTTATTTTCACTTTATTGCATTCTTACATTTATTTATTTATTTATAGATTGATTGATTGATTGATTGGTTCTATTTATATGCTGCCCTTCTCCGGAGACTCAGGGCAACTTACAATGCATTAAGCAATAGCCTTCATACTTTTCTATATACCTGCTTAGTAGGGATTCCCCCCCCCCCCGAGTGGTGTTCTTTTTTATACAAAGTCAGCTTATTGCCCCCACAATCCGGGTCCTCATTTTACCTACCTCGGAAGGATGGAAGGCTGAATCAACCTTGAGCCTGGTGAGATTTGAACTCGCAGAAATTACAGGCAGCTGGCAGCTAAGTGCTATTTAATAGCACTTTAGTCCACTGCACCACCAAGGCTCATTTCTTTCACCTCTCATTTTTTTCCTTGCAGTTTGTACTCTTTTCTAATCTCTTTTCCTTCATTGTGTAGTTTGCATTAGATTTTACTATTATATACAATTCTTAATAACAGTTATATAAACCTTGTCAAGAAAAATGCAGGAACTAGTCCAGTCACCAGGAGTCAAAAATTGACTTGAAGGTGCACATATGCACTGACTCACTCTCTCTCTCTCACACACACACACACACACACGGGGGGGGGGGAGGGAGAGAGAGGGAGGGAGGGAAGGAGGGAGGGAGGATGAGCTAGGATTAGCTCCATCATTTTGGGTCTTTTAAACACCTTCCATTGGAAGGCACAATTTAATTGTTAGCTGGAAGCAAATTCATTCAGTTGTGTTTGTGTGGATTAGGGAAAAGACGCTATCTTGGCCTGTCTTTCAGACAGCAAAAGGTCTTGGACCAGCCTAAAGGAAAGCCATTAGAACAGCATCTGCACCAGTTCTAAAAATAACCAGTACACATATGTAAAAACTCCCTTGGTTTCCCTTTCTAACGAACTGATGCGCTGATACTATATCCATTTCTGTGGAGTAATTAAGGGCAAGCATAAAAGGAGGGGAAGGGGAGGGAAAGCTCATTATAGCATACAGATGCTGCCCGGCACTCTGTGCTCGTTCTCAAGAAAACATACATTTCTTTCCTCTCTCTTTTTGAATGTGCTTGTTTGCAAAGGTCTCTCTATTTGCAAATGGGTGAGAGCAGCCATACATGCTCAGACATGCCATGCCCACACAATTCAGGTACTGTAAAAGAAAAAGCATGGAACAAATTAAAGATACAATTTAAAAATTAAAGCAGCTCCTGCAGAAATCATATCAATAAGTACTAATTAACTTACATATAACAAGTACTGCACTGCCAATGAGAACCTCAAGCTTGTTGTTGCATAGTTGCATAGCTTTCCAAAGAGATAATATCTAGGTTTTAGTCATTGGAGGCTCAGCTTTAATTATTGTTTTAGGCTTAAAACTTCAGGTTTCTCCAAAATCTTTACATAAAATACTGGACTTGTACTGCAGTAATTGATGGTGTGATGCTCCATTATGTATTGGTATAAGGTTGAAATGAATTACGAATGCTTGAATCGTCCGTCTGCGTTTGCTTCTCTTTTTTTATTATTCTTGTTCAAAGCAACCTGAAGACTTATGTGAATTCTGATGTGATTCAGTTGACGTTGGTCAACATAGTACTTACTTGTTACATACATTAGATATGACAGTTCCATGGATTGGGATCAAATGCCATCCAACTGCAAATAATACAAAAAGTTTTCCAACCTTGGAAGGAGGAATTCCATTAACACACCCTAACAGTTAAGTCTATGATCCAGTGGTGGAATTAATTTTTTTTTAATACCAGTTCTGTGGGCATGGCTTGGTGGGCATGGCAGGGGAAGGATACTGCCAAATCCCCATTCCCTCCCCACTCCTGGGGAAAGGATATTGCAAAATCTCCATTCCCACTCCACTCTGGGGCCAGCCAGAGGTGGTATTTGCCAGTTCTCCATACTACTCAAAATTATCGCTACTGGTTCTCCAGAACCTGTCAGAACTTGCTGAATAGCACCCATATTATGGTCCCAGAATTATTTCCAAGAGATTACAGGTTCAAACTCTAAAAGCACAGGATCAAAATCTAAAAGCTAAACCATATGAAGAACGGTTGCAGGAATTGGGTATGTCTAGTCTACTGAAAAGAAAGATGGTGTGTGGGGGGGGGGAGGCAAGAGACATAATAGCAGTGTTCCAATATCTAAGAGGCTGCCACAAGGAAAAGGAGGAGTCAACCTATTCAAAGCACCCGAAGGCAGGACAAGAAGCAATAGATGGAAACTAATCAAGGAGAGAACCAACCTAGAACTAAGGAGAGATTTCCTGACAGTGAGAACAATTAACCAGTGGAACGGCTTGCTTCCAGAAGTTGTGGGTGCTCCATTACTGGAGATTTTAAAGAAGAGATTGGGCAACCATTTGCCTGAAATGATGCAGTATAGGATCTCCTGGTTGAGCAGGGGGATAGACTAGAAAACCTCCAAGATCCCTTTCAACTCTATTATTACAATATGAATGCTACATATTAATCTCAAAGAGTGAAGGAAACATGGAAACAAGGCATAGTTTAAATTTGGCAATCTCATTTAAGCCAAATACGGCAAAAGGATTGTTGTTATTGTTAGCTGCGAAGTTGTGTCCGATCCATCGTGACAACATTCTCCATGCCTTCCTGTCCTCTACCATCTCCTGGAGTCCATTTAAGCTCACACCTACTGCTTCAGTGACTCCATCCAGTCATCTGATTCTCTGTCGTCCCATTCTTTTGCTTTCAATTGTTCCCAGCATTAGGCTCTTCTCCAGTGAGCCTCCTTCTCATTAGGTGGCCAAAGTATTTAAGTTTCATCTTCAGGATCTGGCCTTCTAAAGAGCAGTCAGGGTTGATTTCTGCTAGGACTGACCGGTTTGATCACCTTGCAGTCCAAAGGATTTGCAGGAGTCTTCTCCAGTGCCATAGTTCAAATGCCTCAATTCTTCGGCGCTTAGCTTTTCTTATGGTCCAACTTTCACAGCCATATATTGCAACTGGGAAATCCATCATCTTGACTATACGCACTTTTGTTGGCAGAGTGATGTCTCTGTTTTTAGTACGCTGTCTAGATTTGCCATAGCTTTCCTCCCCAGGAGCAAGCGTCTTTTAATTTCTTGGCTGCAGTCCCCATCTGCGGTGATCTTGGAGCTCAGGAAAATAAAATCTGGCACTACCTCCATTTCTTCCCCATTTATTTGCCAGGAATTGAGAGGGCAGGATGCCATGATCTTAGTTTTCTTAATGTTGAGTTTCAAGCCAACTTTTGCACTCTCCTTCTTCACCCGGATCAAGAGGCTCTTTACTTTCTGCATTAGAGTGGTATCATCTGCATATCTGAGGTTGTTGATATTTCTCCCGGCAATCTTAATTCCAACTTGTGATTCATCTAGCCCTGCCTTTCTCACGATGTGCTCTGCGTATAAGTTAAATAGGCAGGGCGACAGTGGCAGGGAGCCTTGCCAAACTCCTTTCCCAATTTTGAACCAATCAGTGGTTCCGTGTCCAGTTCTCACTGTTGCTTCTTGACCCGCATATAGGTTTCTCAAGAGACAAATAAGATGGTCTGGTCCATTTCTTTAAGAACTTGCCACAATTTGTTGTAAGCCACACAATCAAAGGTTTTAGCATAGACAATGAAGCAAAAGTAGATGTTTTTCTGAAACTCCCTAGCTTTCTCCATGATCCAGCGTATATTGGCAAAAGGATACAATACTAAAAAAAAAAAATCCTCAATCACTGTTAATAGAAAATATAATTCAGCTGTTGAAGGAAACCACTTGGAATTCTGCAGTGGCAATTCAATAGAATAAAATATAAGCAATGAGGATGATTCAAGGAATATTAAATGTAAATGGTAAAGGCATTGAGAAATACAATAGTAAGGAAGAAATGAAGGATCAAAGCAGAAGGTTCCTACTGTGAAAGAATAAATATTTCAATAGTAGTGAGACTTGGTTACATTTTTAAAAAATAATCTCATTGACTATATTGGGATTGAGCTGTGAGCAACTGTGTGTAAAAAGCATGCTTTGTGTACCATGTCTGTAAAAAATTATATAGGTAAGGTAAAGGTGTTGTGGTTCGCCAGCAGCCTGCAGAGTTGGCAGTGGAGTCGGACAGTGAGGAGACTGAGGAAGAACATGGGCCAGTCCTGGAGGCTGGGGAAGGCCCGGATAAGGGCTCTGCGTCAGAGGCAGAGATGGAGCCAGGGCCATTGGAGAGTGATGTGCGGACTCTGGAGCCTCCAGAGGCTGACAGTTGAGGGGCAGAGGAACAGGAGGAGCCTGTTCCTAGTGAGAAGAGCTCATATATGAGCTATATGAGAAGAGCTGCCAGGAGGCAAGAGCAGCTAAAGCAAAGAGGATGACCCTGGAGTAGGGCCAAGAGATGATTGGCCTCTTCCATAAGGCTTAAAAGACCAACAACGGCTCTTGGGCTCTTTCTCGGAAAACAACGTTGATAGTCTTGCTGCTCTCATCTCCTGTCGGTGTCTTCTGCTTTTGAACTTTTGCCAAGAGAAGCCTTTGGCAGTTTGCCTAATTATACCAAGGTTGGTGATTAGACTGAAGAATTTGTGTTATGAAGAGTTTGTTTTAATTTAGTTTGGACTATGGACTGTTGGACTGTTCTAATAAAGTCTACGTGTTTTGGAACTGTTTGCGTCGATTACTACCTACTTGGGCCTGGGTCACAACAAAAGGTTCCCCTCGCACATATGTGCTCGTCATTTCCGACTGTAGGGGACGGTGCTCATCTCCATTTCAAAGCCGAAGAGCCAGCGCTGTCTGAAGACATCTCTGTGGTCATGTGGCCGGCATGACTAAATGCCAAAGGCGCATGAAACGCTATAACCTTCCAACCAAAGATGGTCCCTATTTTTCTACTTGCATTTTTTACATGCTTTCAAACTGCTAGGTTGGCAGAAGCTGGGACAAGTTACGTGGCACTAGGGATTTGAACCGCTGAACTGCCGACCTTTCAATATAACTGCATCGTTATATTATATTATATATAATAATATACTTTATGTAGATCTTTGGTTATTCGGGTTTTCTCTTGCGTAAAATTGGAAGTGTCTTGGCGACATTTCGACAAAGTCTCATTCGTCATCTTCAGGCTGGTGTTTTCGGCTTTGTGCTTCTAGGAGCAATGTGTGATCGCAGCAGTTTCTTCCTTTTAACTGCCAGTGGGGGTGTGAACTGATTGGGTGGGAGCTTGGCTGTGTTCTGATTGGGTGGAGGTAAGCTCTGATTGGTTGGGGGCTTGGCTGTGCTCTGATTGGATGGGGGTGTGTTCTGTTTGGGTGGGGGCTTGGTTGTGAATAACCTGAATAACCAAAGACCTACATACAAACACCTGCAAAAACCTCAGAAAACTAATATACTTTATTATATATAATGAAATAGCTAATACCAATCTCTATAGAATAGAGAAATAATTGCTATACAATAGCTATATAAGTTCACAGTCTCCATACTGTTGAGTTAGTTAACTGAGGCATAATTAAAATAAGAAAAAAGGACTGTTAAGGAAAGTCCATAAAATCAAAACAGCACTACTGTGAAGTATTACAAATAGATTTAAGATATTTTAAGATCTTGTTTATGCCCAGGGCAAGAAAACACGTGAAAGTAATTGCTTACTAGTGCTGATTGTAACAGGCCCAATAGAAGTCAGGCTTGTTGGTCATTAAAGTACAATGGGGAAAAAAAATAAACCTTTAATTAATAATAATAACCATAATGCTTTTCATCCAAGATAAGTTAGTTTTAAAGGAAATCCATAGGAATATAGAATGGTTGTGCCAAAAGAAAGGCTAACTGTATGCCAAAGCAAGTTTTTAAAAAGTTGTTTTTAAATTGCCAAGAGACTGGCTCTTTATCTCAATTCTCTGCAACCGTTTATGAAGGTTCCTCTCCCAAAATTTATCGGTAGGTTGCTCCTTAATACTTATTTTAGGAAAGAACTTAAACATTTATATCTACTTGGGAGCAATAAGGAAAGAGTAGGAGGAAATCACAATAAATTATATATGTCTATGGATTGATTTGTGACTTTCAGAACATGGGCAGTGTACAGCACGTAAAGGATCTGAATGCAGAGTCTCCAGAGTGAAATCACAGCACTTGGCTGACCACGGTTAATCTTAAAAAATGAAACAGGGTCAGAGCAGGTTAATGCTTAGGTGGAAGATCACAAGGGAATCCTGTGGCTGCAGGCTAGCCTGGGAAGTTGAGGCGGGGTGGGGGGAGAAATGAAAGCAAGCAACGGAAAACCTTTTAATATTTGCTGCATGAAATCGCCAAAAATTGAAAGTGACCCAAAGGACGCAATACCTTACTTACATACTAGATGGGATCCCCCTCCCCGTTCCCCGGCTGCTCCTACTGCATCCTAAATTCTGCCTTGCCAGTGTAACTAGGAATGTGTTGTGTAATGCTCTTAAGTTATACCGGGGGTGTCCAATTCGCCACATCAGGGATGTGTTTGACCTCAGGGGGACAGGGTGGGCATGGCCAGGGTGGGCGTGGTCAGCATGACATCATGCTAGGGCGCCTGTGGTGACATCATGCTGGGGTGCCTGTGGTGGCCAGGCTGCTCTACTAGCGAAAATGGACTCACAGGTCCTGTTTTTGGTCAAGATGAGCTCCTGCAGCCCTCTGCCAGCAAAAATGGAGCTTGGAGTGGCCGCATGTGGTCCCCCGAGCTCCATTTTCACTGGCAGAGGGCTGCAGGAGGCTGTTGCAGCTGAAAACAGAACCTGGGACGGCCGTGCTCAACCCTCCTGAGCTCCATTTTCACTGGCAGAGGCATCATAGGCTGGTCCTTCACTGTTTCCCGGGTGGCCCATGGGCCAGATCTAAACACCCCATGGGCTGGATCTGGCCCGCAGGCCTTGAGTTTGACACCCGTGGGTTATACTCTCTTCCCTATATAAGTAGGTTGCACAAAGCCTCTTCACCCCGCCACTCCACCTGTAGAGCAGTTCTTTGAAGCAATCTAATATAAATGGGGAGGAAGGCTTATGAGAAGAGTCCATGCCATGTCTCCTCCAATCACATTAGGCTCCTCCTATTTGTCCAACTGATTGGAGATCATTTTTAGTATGCTGGAAAGGAGGTTTTCAGCTACAAAGTTGAACTAGGAGTGTGAAAAATGTGCATATCTATACAGGTAGTCCTTGTCTTACAACAATTCATTCAGTTACCATTCGGATTTACAACAGAACTGAAAAAAGTGTCTTATCACCATTTTTCACACTTATGACCTTTGTAGCATCCCCATGATCACATGATCAAAATTCATAAGCTTGACAACTGACTCATACTTACGACCATTGCTGTGTCCCAAGGTCATGTGCTTGCTTCTGACAAGCAAAGTCAATGAGGAAGCCAGAGTTGCTTAAAGGGTTACTAACTTATCAACTGCAGTGATTCACTTAACAACTGTGGCAAGAAAGGTTGTAAAATGGGGCAAAACTCACTTAACAAATGTCTTAATGTGGTCGTAAGTCGAGGATTGCCTGTAGATGACTGTGTGCATGAACACGAGATGATCGTGCACGTTCAGATTCATGAGCACATCTGAATTTGCCAGTGTGAGGAGACCCTCAACCAGGGATGGGCTGCTGGGGGTTCGCAGGGGTTCGGGAGAACCTCTACCTAAGATTCTGTACAGTTCGGAAAGCACCCAAATCCCACTCCTGCGCCCCGCCCCACCCCACCTCTCCCAGGAATCCCCACGTGGCCTGTTTTGGATGCAGGTAAGTGCAGGGCGCGCGCAGAAGCTCAAGAAGGGCAAAAAGTGGGCCTACTGAAAGTTTGGGCCTGTTTCCGGCTCCAGAGGACCTCCTTGAGCTTCTGTGTGCGTCTTGTACTTACCTGCATCCAAAACAGGCCACGTGGGGTTTCCTAGGAGGGGTGGGGTGGGCGGGGCGGGGCGGGGCGCCAGGAGTGGGATTTCGGTGCTGGGGAGTCTGGGGAGGCCATGTTCACCCTCCCGGAGACTCGAGGAAAGCCTCCAGAGTCCAGGGAGGGCAAAAACGCCTCCCGCCCGCCGTAGTGCAAGAGGCTGACTAGGCCACGTCCACCATGGCCACGCCCACCCAGCAACCGGGCAAGGAACCCCTTGCTAATATTTTTGAAGCCTACCCCCTGCCCTCAACTCAGTGGGATATGTAGTCCTAGGGAGATTGTCCATTCTTATAAAAGGCGGTGATGAATCCAGAGTAGCACATTAATAAGAATTATATATGCAAAAAGGCAGAGAAAAGAACTCTGTTCCACCCAGCTTGGCCTACAGACATTCTTAAATGAAAGGAAGTGATTTTATGTACGATCACTCCTTTATGTGCTCATCTCCTTTGTTCAACATGGGAGGCCTGGTTGCTCGCCAAGGTTGCTGTGTGGGCATGGCACTCAGCTCTGGAAGCTCCATATATTTGATTGGGTTTCATAGGTTAAATGCACTAAGACTACGCACCCAACACTATGCTTCCTACTTACAAACACTATTAACCAGACATGATTAAGTGTCTTACATTCTGTGTTGGCCACTCTCTGTGTTGGAGATATTCAAACAGAACACTTCCAGTGATCCCCAATCTGCTGTTTTCCCCTCCAAAATGATAGGATTAAGATTGATTTCCAGGTAAATTTGTAATCTTAGGTGACACGAATTCTCAGACTCGAATTGTCCCCCAATTCAGGTCTGAGCCTTAGGATGAAGCAGTGGTAAATTGTAAAATTTGTTACTACCTGTTCTGTGGGCGTGGCTTTTGGGGAGGTTAATGTGACTGGGTGGACGTGGCCAACTTTTTTTTTTACTTTTAAAAGCATTTTTTCTACAACCTTAAGAGGTTGCAGGAAAAAATGCTTCTAAAAGCCTCTGATGATCCCAGCTGTGCCGCACGATCCTCAGAGGCTTTTTTTTTTTTACTTTTAAAAGCATTTTTTCGGCCAAAGAGGTTGTAGAAAAAATGCTTTTAAAAGTAAAAAAAAAAGCCTCTAATGATCGCACGGCTCAGCTGGCCATGGGGGTGGGGGGCGCAGGGATTTTTGCTACTGGTTCTCCAAACCACCCGCCACCATTGCTACTGGATTGGGTGACCCGGTCCAAACAGGGAGCATTACAGCCCAGACTGAAGCCAGTGATGGACGCCAAACAGGAGGTGCAGGTTTTCTGATTGCTTTTTATTGGAGTACTCCAAGGAAAAGGGCTCCTGGCCAAAATGCCAAGAACCCAGAACAAAGGATTAAGCTTTATACATTTCCACTAAAAGAGAACGTGGGACAAGGCGAGATAATAAGAAATATCATCTAATAAACATTTTAGTAATAATTCTACAATTTGTTCTATTGGTCTCTAGCTGTCCCTATTCCTAAACCTTGGCTAATGAATGCCCCGGGAGTTATCTAATGCACATTTTATTGGCTGCAGGCCACCTGTATTCCTAATTTTTGATGAGGCCTGCAAGTTGTCTAACTCTTGTTACTTTTATCAGCTTTCTAACTATTCCAGAATTGTTACAAGATTTATACGTGCATATTTCCTGTAGATAAGCATTCTTTGTTCTTGCCAGTCAGAAATCACAATTCAAGTCTTCCTGATTTACTTTCAAGTGTGTATCATAACCTGGCTTTATTTTAGCATAAAGATGAGTGGGAATCTTTGCTGGACAATGTCCTCTGGAATTCCCTCAGACTGTATTTCCTAGTCAAAGTGACTAAACTGCAATAGAACTTAGTCTGAAGTCTGGTAAAGAAATAATGGCCTGCTATGGCTATTGCTATTATTATTGAGAGGTGGCTCAGTGGCTAAGATGCTGAGCTTGTCAATCAAAAGGTCAGCAGTTCAGTGGTTCGAATCCCTAGTGCCCACATAACGGGTGAGCTCCCGTTACTTGTCCCAGCTTCTGTCAACCTAGCAGTTCGAAAGCATGTAAAAAATGCAAGTAGAAAAATAGGGATCACCTTTGGTGGGAAAGTAACAGCATTCTGTTATTGGCATTCTTGGCATTGAGTCATGCCGGCCACATGACCACAGAGACATCTTCGGACAGCACTAGCTCTTCGGCTTTGAAACAGAGATGAGCACCATCCCCTAGAGTTGGGAAAACTAGCACATATGTGCAAGGGGAACCTTTATCTTTACCTTTTATGGTTATTACAGAAATGAAAAGGTGGAAGGGAGGCTGCTGTCCAACTTCAGGATGTAACGCTTGAAAAGTTTTTGAGAAATTTCCACCCTCCTTAACTTAGGCAGGAGACTGGGGTGTAAATATGTCCACCTGATGGATGTACATGTTCAGGCAATTAAAAAACATTCGTGATTTATACTTTCTGGGTGCATTTCAACCCATGGAATGTTTGTTTTTGAGGTGGGAAGCTGAGGTTCTCTGCTCAGCGTTAACAATCACTCGGTGGCTTTTTTTAACGAACCTATGACCTCTTCAGGTTTCCAGCTCCATTTTAAGCACTGTTGATAAGCTTGGATATGAAACCATCTGACCCTAATTCCATAGATTACACAGGAACACAATTTGAGGACAGGGGTCTATCTAGAATTCTGAAGGCCTATGAGTACCTTCATAAAATGGCTGCTTGGAAAGATGAAATGTAGACATTTGCAAATTAATTGCCTTCAAATTTGTTCAGTTGTGTCCAACTCTTTGCAACCCCATGGACCCAGCACACCAACCAAACCCCATCATCCATTGTCTTCTGGAGTATGTCCAAACTCACACCCACTGATGCTATCTAACCATCTCATCCTTTGCTGTCCCCTTCAACTTTTGTCTTTAATCTTTCCCAGCATCAGGATCTTTTCCAACAGTTGCATAACCAATCACAAACACAAATTTATGAAAAGGCTGTTTTTGTACTTTGGGGGTTTGGGGCTCCAAATAAAATTAACTGGGGTTGTTTCTATGCTATTTCTAATCTGTTTAAGGGTTTTGGTTTCCAAACATCAAACCCATTTCCAAATGAAGCAAGTTCCTGAATCCACCGGATACCGTATTTTTCCGTGTGTAAGATGCTACTTTTTCTTTAAAATACTTACTTGAAAATGAACAAAAATAAATTACCCCATCAGCTCTGCAAATTTTTAACTCATGGTCGTATATACTGGATCTGTGCCAAGTATGCTGATGAATTCACTTTAAGCATCTAGTAGTGTACACGCAGTCCCATATGGCAGGAAGATAGCACATCACAAATTGTCATTTAATCTCTCTTGTGCTACAAGAGGCAGGTGAAACAAGATAAAAATCAGCAGCTACTGAATTTATTATTTTTTTAAAAAATGAGGTGGGTGGAAGAAGAGGAAAGGAAGTAGATGCATAAATAGATGCATTTATCTTCTCCCAGACTTGGTACTACACTTATTCCAGTGGTGGGTTTCAAAATTTTTTACTACTGGTTCTGTGGGTGTGGCTTGGTGGGCGTGGCATGGCTTGGTGGGCGTGGCTTGGTGGGCATGGCAGGGGAAGGATACTGTAAAATCCCCATTTCCTCCTGATCAGCTGGGACTCGGGAGACAGAGAATAAATGGGGGTGGGGCCAGTCAGAATTTTTACTATCGGTTCTCCAAGCTATTCAAAATTTCTGCTACTGGTTCTCCAGAACTGGTCAGAACCTGCTAAAACCCACCTCTGATTTATTCCATGTGATTAGAGAAATAATGCCTTTGTCTGCTATTCTGGTTAAAGGAGTTGGGAAAGAAAGAAAGAATCCATGATCTGCATGCTTTCCCAACCTTGTTCTAGAACAGGGATCTCCAGCCTTGGCAACTTTATGACTTGTGGACTTCAACTCCCAGAATTCTTCAGCCAGCCATGCTGTGCAAGCCCACAATTGTCACTGGCAACCCTAAATGCTCCACCGAAACCTGCTACCAAGCCCAAAGCTACGGCCCGAAAAGGGGGCGAAACTGTGGAGATCTTCCTTCCATCTGTGCTGTCTGAGGAATTCTGGGAGTTGAAGTCCACCAGTCATAAAGTTGCCAAGGTTGGAGACCCCTGTACTAGAACAAGGTTGGAAAAAGCATGCAGATCATGGATTCTTCCATTCTTTCCAACCTCTTTAACTAGAATAGCAGGCAAATGGATTTTTCCAGTGTAACAACTATCTTTGTGTGTTGTTCTGTGTTCCATTTGTGCTGCACAGAGGGCAGACTGTGATCAATTTAACATATTTGCCCATTTTCTAGCATGTAGCCTATTAGCACCTGAGGGGGGAAAGTTTATCTAGTGGTATCCTCTGTTGATGGAACAATATCATTGTGTACGATGAGTAGGCACTCCTTTCCCCTCTAATCATCTCCTTTTAATGGCCCCATAATAGATAGATAGATTATAGATTATTAAATTTGTATACCGCCCTTCTCCTGACAGACCCAGGGCAGTGAACAGCCAAACATTAAAATACAAGCAATATAAAAGTTAAAATAATCTAAAACATAATTCAATCAAATTTTGGCTTTCCAAAATTTAAAACCCCTCATAAAATTCATCCATTAAAATCTATGTTAAACCAGCCCAGCTTGCTGGAATAGAAAAGTCTTCAATGCCTTGCGGAAAGTGCGGAGGTCTGGGATTAATCGAATCCCCGGGGGTAACTCATTCCAGAGGGCGGGGGCCCCTACAGAGAAGGCTCTCCCCCTGGGGGTCACCAGTCGACATTGCCTGACTGACGGCACCCTGAGGAGACCCTCTCTATGAGACCGTATTGGCCGGTGGGAGAAGGTGGTCTTGTAAGTACCCAAGTCCTAAGCCATGGAGCGCTTTAAAGATGAGAACCAAGACCTTGACGCGCACCCGGAAGACCACTGCCAGTGCAGCTTGCGCAGGAGAGGTGTCACGTGGGAGCGCCAAGTCACCCCCATAATAATAATCCCTTGTGGGGTGGAGTCTGGGCAACTGAATAGAGCTGAGTGTTTACTGACTGGATGCCCTTCCTGCCGCCAAAGTGGAATTTTATTCAGCAGATATATTTCTCCTATATCAGAGAGAAATATCTGTCTTTACCTAGGATCGAACTTACAGCCTCCTGATTGTGAGGTGAAGTTCCATCTCTAAGCCACCGCACCACTCTCCCTTCCCCTCTAAGGTTCCTTTCAAATCTGCCTCCAGGGCTTGAGGCTCTCTCTTGCATGTAGTCAATAAATGTAGTCAATAAGTCAATATAGGCTATAAATGTAGTCAATAAGTATAAATAAATTTGGGGACATGAACTGAAGCCAGAGCATGCACATGGTCAACTCCTTGTAATGTTTTCTTTTTCCAAAGATTAGTTCTAACCATGTTTGCCCATATCTATGAGAAACATCTGCCTTGTTCCCAGCTTGTCATGAGGAAGCTTGCCAGATGGAGGAAGAAGAATAACAGAGTTGGAAGTCTATGGAGATTTTGAGTAATCCAGGTCATGGTTGTTCCAAAGGTGCTTTTTCAAGAGGCAACTGGGCTGTCCTGTTTTACTTCGAAGATGTTTGGCTTCTCATCCAAGAAGCTACTTCAGCTCAAGTCCAATTGCCTCTTGAAAAAGCACCTCTGGGACAACAGAGTTGGAAAGGACTTTGGAGGTCTTCTAGCCCAACCTTCTCCTCAAGCAGGAAACCCTATGCCATTTCAGACAGATGGTTGTCCAATCTCTTCTAACCTCCAGTGTTGGAGCACCCACAACTTCTGGAGGCACGTTTTCCCACTGATTGAGTGAGGACAAATCTGCTTGGCTCACATGAGCTGCAATACAAGAGGTTTAACACATTCCCAATACTTCATTTCTCATTCTGTTTTGAATAAAGGAACTATCATTTGTAGACACCCAACCCTAGAGAACTAAAGGAATACCAACTAGAATTGATGGGTTGAATGGTTCACAATGAACTTCATGCCTGCTTTCAGCACCAATATGGCATTTGAGTCTCGTGACTAATGTCGCCTGCAGAAGGCCTTTGGAGAGGCTACAATTTCCAATGAACAGGTGTAGGCGATGTCTAATTAGCAACCTCCCAGGGCTTTCTCGGAGGCAGAAATACATTGTTACTGAACCTTGACAATTCCAAGTGCTTCAAAACAGGTGATGTTCCCTTAAGGGGCTTCTTTTAGCTGCTCAAACCTATCAGAACAATTGTGTTGCTTATATGCTTTTAAGTGTTCTGCAAAATGAGATTCATTTTCAAAATGCCAGCGACCAAATGTTGGTCTTTTGATAAAGAATGACTACTGAGTAGAAAAACACCAAGCCACCCTTGACTTCTGTGTAACTGTCACAAATGAAGAAATGTAAGTTATTCTTCTGTGATTTCACTTCCTCTCTCCCCCCCACCTCCCATTAAAATGTGTTATCTCTATACAGAAATTCTGGGCAGTGTTCCATAGGAGAAACTTCTCTTTCTCTTCTTCTTTTAACACAAAAGAAGTGGAAAAAGAGGCTTTGTAAATATGTACCAGGAAGAAATAGGCAACAATGCATTCCTATGCCTAAAACATCATGCCAGCACAAGTGCAAGTAGGACACGTGAATAAACATGTAGCTGGATGCAAATCTTTAACCTAATAGAATGGTAGATAATCAGACATGTCAAATTAAATGAAAATAATTAAACAGAATGCTGAAACGGATCCAAAATTACAATTCTTAGCTCAAAGTACAAGGTTCATAAACTCCCATAATTTCCTCCAAGAAAAGACATTGTAGTATAGTGATTAAGGTGTTGGGCTGTAGTTTGGGAGATCTAGATTCAAGTCCTCTTTCCATCACGGAATTCAATAGATGTCTTTATTGAACAGCCAAACAATCATGATCTCTCAGCCCCAAACTACAATTTAGGATTGTTGTAAAGATATAGGATAAACTGAAAAGAAATGTTCTTGTAGCTGTCATTTGCTACCAAAGAAAAGGTGGGTTCTAGTTACTGTATAACATAATATGGTGGTGGCTTCTTCTCATGCATCTTTGGCTACATCTCCTAATTAAACTTGTCCCTTTTTTCTCCAAGGTCAACTTCTTCTGAACAGCTCCAAAGTCTCTATGAATTTATTCTTCCTTTGATTCTCTCCAGGAAAAAGCTGCTAATATTAATCCTTTTTTTTCTCCTTATCTGATCTCTTAGGTTCAAGAATGAGAAGTAGGGCAAATCTATCTGGAACATAGCTTGTCCTTTCCGATGAAAATAGCAGGAATACCTGCCTAAGTTCAACACTGTGAATTTGGCATTGAACACTTATGGAGGGAGAATCTTTCAATAATGAAAATCTTATTTTAGAATCATAGGGCTGGATGGGATTTTAGAGGTCTTCTAGGGGAGGAGACTTTATTCCATCCCAGATAAATAGCTCTCCAATCTTTTCTTGAAAACCTCCATCGATGGTGCACCCACAAATGCTGGAGGCAAGCTGTTGCATTGATTAATTGCTCTTACTGTAAGGAAATTCTTCCTTAATTCTAAGTTGGATCTCCCTCTGAGAAGCTTCCACCCCTTGCTTCTTGTCCTGTCCTCAGGTGCTTTGGAGAATAAGTCAATTCCCTCTTCTCTGTGACAGCCCCTCAAGTTCTGGTAGATAACCATTATGTCACCCCTAAATCTTCTCTTCATTAGGCTAAACATACCTAGTTCCCTTAAGAATTGAATGCATTGCATGGTTTAGTCTTCAGTCCTCTTATTATCTTTGTTGCTCTTCTCTGCACTCTTTCTTTTAACTGAGCTTGCTAAAAGTTGCACATAATGCTTTGTTAAACTTGTGCTCAATTCTTCATGCTATGACTCCAAACAAATGAAGTCTCAGATGCTGACATCCATGTAATTTCCACCCTAGTGACAATTCTTTTATTGTCCAGTAATAATTTTGAACATATATTCCTTGATTATGGACGGAGATGCCATAAATAATCATCCACAAAGCACTGCTTGTATTTTTAAATTCCTCCATTCAGTGTTTCCCTCAAGTCCCTGAATAAGTTCTTTTTAAAAATTAATGTTGCTTTATTCAGACCACATCGTATTGCTAATGGTTTTTGTGCTTCATCTGACAATCCATCCTTCATTTATTCATATATATACTAGCACTTAATGGTGTTAAGAAGATGTGCCAAGATATGGCAAAATTTGGAACATTTCATAAAAGGAAAAAAAAATCCCCCGTTATTCATTTGCTTATATTTGGTCATGACTATAAAGGACTTCTGATGGATCCAGAAACGTCAAGCAAGAAACAATATTGATTTCTCTTTCAGATCAATAGTTTTTCATTTTTTTTCTACATAGTAGTTTGCATACATGTAGCTAGAATTGATTTATTAAGAATAAATATATTGAAATGCTTTAACTGTGGCCTTCAGGATAATAATATATTGTGGCAAGCTGTGAAGTCAAAAATAAGCTTCATTTATACTGAAAAGAGATCCTGACAAAAGGATTTCCATTTCTCTAAGAGTTTTCTTCTCAAGAAAATACCTTATCAATATGTGCATTTATAACAAAGGATACAAATGGAGCTTATGATTTTAAAACTTTTTTAAAAATATATAGTTTAATAATTTTAATGAACCCATTATTAGATAGATAGAGATGGATGGATGGATGGATGGATGGATGGATGGACGGATGGACGGATGGACGGACAGACAGACAGACACAGATCTATTTATTGTCATGTATTACTGTGGACACACTGGCACACATTAAAAATAAAATTCTGTGGCCTGCTCTCAAAAATGTACACATACATAACACACATATACACATGCTATATACACACATCTGTATATATATCTACACCCATACACGTAAATAAACACACACAATAGATTTATAACAGATCTCTTTCTCTCTCCCCCTCCCTCTTTGTATTTATATGTATGGGTGTAGATATATGTATGTATATAGCATGTGTATATGTGTGTTATGTATGTGTACACTTTTGAAAGAGAGAGAGAGAGAGAGAGAGAGAGAGAGAGAGAGAGAGAGAGAGAGAGAGAGAGAGAGAATGTATATATATATATATGTATGTATGTATGTATGTATATATATGCATCTCTCTCTGTGTGTGTGTATATATATATATACACACACACACACAATTATATAAGCCTTAATTATAATTATATAATTAATTAATAATTAATTAATTATATAAGCCTTAAGTCTCACAGCAGACAGCAAAATGTTACTTTGATGTCTGATAAAGCCTAGAAACTAGTGAATGAGATTTCACTGAACTATGGCTGTAGAAACATCTTGATTTACATAGGAAAAACTTGGCTGAAAGAAAAATACACATAAAGACCTATGAAAAGAGAAATATATATATATATTCTACGCGGGAGAAGACCCGAATAACCAAAGACCTACATACAAACACCCGCGAAAACCTCAGAAAACATATATATATATATATATATATATATATATATATATATATATATATATATATATATATAATTTTATTTTCGTAGGACTTTATGTGTATCTTTCTTTATGCCAGGGATTTTCCTACGTATATTAAGATGTTTCATGGCCTAATTTTCGGTGAAATCTCAATTCACCAGCTTTTAGGCCTTTTTAAATAAATATTTTTAAATATTTTTAAATAAAGCCTAATGAGGCAAAAATGGGTCCATTCTAGTCTCCCACATAAACTCAAACAGATAGCATATAGCTGCTGTAATATTTAAAAAGGCCTAAAAGTGATATATATATATCACTGCCCATCCCTTCTATTTTATTAATGACAAATTTGGGATTCTAGCTTGCTTCAGCCAAAGTCTGGCCAATGATTATAGTTAATTTTCTAATATGAAAATTAACCAAATGAAAATTAACCAAATGAAAACCACTAGTTTACCATCCTAAAGCAAGCTAAATTAAAACTCTCTCCAGAGCATCAGAACTTCTTCAATGCAATCTCCAGCATCTGCAGTTCAAAGAGGTTGATCTCTTAGTACACTTGAACAACAGCATGGAACAACAGCATCATAGAGTGGTATAGTTCAATGAAAGTCAACAAGAAGAAGTCAAAGCAGCTTATTCTCCATGAACTCAAATGTCACCTGGTACTTGATGAGTTTATCAAGGGAATACAGACTATTAACTGGCTATGGCAAAAGGGAGTGATCTCCTCTTTTCATAAATGACATAAAGGGGCAATAAAACAGCTTTCTGTTTTTACTAGATCCTTCTAAGTATAATCCAAAATAATGGGTTGAAGGAGAAAGAAAACAAGTGCTTAGGTTCAAGGGAAAATTTGCGGAATTTATGAGTTGAACTTACAGTTCTTTGCACTCTGAAATCTTTCATTTTCTCACCAAAGTTTCTTTAATCAGAGCAGTGTAATTCATAATACAGTCAAAAGTAAATCTTATTAAGTGCTTCAGAGGCAGGCAGGTTGAGAGTACAGAATGAAGTTTGGAGGTCTCGACTCAACCCACCTTTCTGAGAAGCCCTGAATCTATATATGCTAACTCCACCTTTTGCCTAGATGTACCACTTGTTAATTTCCCCTTCGACAGCCTATTTTTTAAGGAATGCATCCTTCCTCTTAACTCCAGGGTCAGGGATGTAGGGCTCCAAATCCTCTGTTATTTTTTTGTAAAAGAAGGAGGAGAGGGGGAAGGTAAGGATAGAGGGAGGAGGAGGAGGAGGATGATAGAGGAAAGAAGAGGAGGAAGAAGGAAAGACAAGGAGGAAGGAAGGAAAAGGAGTAGGAAGGAGAGGAGAGGAGAAACTATACGGTGCTATTATCCGGCGGTGTAGCCTTGAGATAAGTGAATTGGGAATCGGATCTCTTCTTTCTGAGCTTCGTCGTCAATTCAGTTTCTCAAGTTTTTTCACACAAGGCTTCTTTGATCTCTGTATTGTAGCTATTTCCAAATTTAACACCCTGGTTAGAACTCATATTGACTTTATCCAGTATGTCTAACAGTTAGAGGGAATAGAATTGTTGTCCAATGGCTCTGTGTGGAGCCCATGATCCAAAAGCTCACGACACTCAAGAGCAGGGGGGGGGGGGGTGGTATATGCTCTTTCTGAGTGGGAAACCCACAGAATCAGGGGTGGCATTCACTTTCCCTACCAGTTCGCAAATGTGCACAAGCTCTTCCTTGCATGTGCAAGGCCTTCTGCGCATGCATAGAGCCTCAAAAACATGGAAAAATGGGATGTCATGACATCCACACAGGTGAGCATCTCACAGTTGCCCCTACCAGTTCACCCAAACCAGATAGAACTGGCTGAATACCACCACTGCACAGAATTTACGTCTTGCATTGAAATTCAGCCTCAAAGCAAACAAAAAGGGGAATCACACACAACACTGAGGAGAAAGCAAGAAGCGACAATCATTTTAAGTGTTTGTTGCAGTCACAAGTGGCCAATGGGGTTGCAGTGAACTTTTTTAAAAAAATAAGGCATGTCTTCCCAATGGCCTGTAGAAGGGAGATCATACAACAAGCCTAACTTTAGCTGCAACTGTTGGATAAGTCTCTGGGCAGGAAGGCCATGTCACTCAAAACCTATGGGTTCTCTGTTCTCATATAACAGTTGTCAGACCTGGAAGCCATCTTTTACAGTTGGGCCTTCAGGCCTGCCACATTTTCTACTGTGGGAAATTGGGATGGGGGATTGTATAGAGTATGGGTGATATATAGTCAAAATAACATTCTTTTTTCAGAGAGTCAAGGCCATAGTGCCCTGTAGCTGTGATGAGGTGACTGGGAGTATCTTCAGTTTTGGATGGTGCCTGATTGGATCATGTGATGGACATGTGGGCTCTGGGCAGGGACTTGAACTTTCTTTTGAGTGGGGAAAACCGGGAAACTTTCAGATTCGGGTTTTCTCAGATGTGCCAATATGACATCTCTAATAAAATGGAACTTTAAGGAAATTCAAGCCTTGGAGTTTTCTTTCGTTGGGAGTGTTATTTGGAACCCTGACAACAGTTTGAGATGAATGAAGCATTGGATGTTTTACTGAAAGCGAACTAAGGCGAAGATATATGTGTCCCAGGAAAATGTTGCAGGATCCAATCTGGGTCAGTCACCACTGGGACCTGAGGATTTGTCTTCTGAGCTTTTGGACTCATGCTGAAGCCCATCTCTCTACCCCTGAAAGCTTTGCTGAAAGCTTTCAAAGTGGTTTACTTGGCAAAGGCAGTGGAGAGAGGTTTGACAAGGCGATGTGGCCCAGGGCAAAATAAATCTCCTGGGAAATTAAGGGTTGTGTACATATCTCTGAAAAATAATCAACTCTCAGTTTTGGCATGGGATATATCAGAGATATCTGCATAGTAATGCTTGCCAGAAGTGAGCAATGCAAGGAATTCTCTAGCTTTGCTAGAAATTACTTAATTTGGAGAAGGATAGGAGGACAGGGAAGAATAGCAAAAGTATAGAAAAGGGCTAATGTGCATACAGGAATTAAACTATCCTAAAATTTAGACCTTCAATTGTTGGGGTGACATCACTCCCAAAAAAGATCAGGAAATTGAAAATGCACATCAGTGAAAGCTATTTTAGCTAAGCCTTAAACAATTCATAATTACATTTAATTAATAATGTAGCTAGGTATACAAAAATGAAAAGGGCAGTCTTCTATGGAAAGAAGGAACAAATTAGCTTTGTAATACATAATTTGAAAACCCAATGGAGAATTTCAATATTATATTTGTTTTAAAGATATCTAAAACATGTGGATTGCTTTCATTCTTCAAAGAATATAACAGAATTATACAGTTATTTTCACATATTATCTTCCTAATACTCAAAGTTAGGCTAGGCTTATAAGTTTGGGCATCTTGCCTTGAGATTTATGGTCTCACAGAATTTTAACCTAGAAGAATTTTAACCTAGAATCACTTGGTTGATTATATTCCCCAGTTATTACTAATTCCTCCTCCTTCCCTAGGTTCTGAATACTAAAAGCATGGCTGTTCTAAGAATTATTGTTTACAATTTTCAACAGCATGCACTTCGCTTCATTCTGAAGTCAATGCTTTTCTTTTTCACCCTTGAATTTGCAACTAGTTGCAATAGCAGTAGCATTTAGACTTATATAGTGCTTTACAACCCTCTCTAAGTGATTTACAGAGTCAGCCTCTTGCCCCCAACAGTTTGGGTCCTCATTTTACCCACCTCAAAAGGATGGAAGACTGAGTCAACCTTGAGCCTGGTGAGATTTGAACTGCCAAATTGCAGGCAGGCAGCAGGCAGCAGAAGTAGCCTGCAGTACTGCACGCTAACCATTGCGCCACTGTGGCACAATGTAGTTAACTTCAAAACAGGCATGTGGATTGTTGCAATTCACATTAGACTTACACTTAGAATAACTTTATTGTCACTTTGAATGTACACTAATCGGCATACATTAAAATGAAATTTCGTTGCATACAGCTCTCAAAGGACCTCCACCCCCAATATACACTACATGAACATGACAAAACTAATAAATAAATATAACGTTGCATATTCCCACATATATTATATGACACAGAGAAATAACACAGTCTAGTTCGGATGTATACATGTACATGGCAAGAAAAACACCATGCATGTGACATCCTTGTTTCTCCACTCCAGTTCCCAGACTTTCAGGGTCTGAACAGTTCATATTACAGGGACAGAAAGATAAGTCAGGAGTTTTGTGCAGGCTAGCTGCATCCCTTTTGCAGCTCCTTGAACCCCAAGACCCCAGAGTGGATGGACTTCTTTCACAATTCTTTGGGGATTTGCAAAATGTCATTTTTATGGGAAAATGGGTCACTTAAGCTTTTTAGACTCTTAGCTCTGATGAAGATATGGGCTAAACCACTTTTCCAGAAAAGGACCAGTTCCATATTCAGGGTACTTCTAGATTTGTCATAATGTTCTTTGGCCAGATGTTAAAAGTCCTGCAAAACATTTATTATTATTATTTTTTGCCAAATGTACATATGTTTATATAACTAGTACTGTTACAAGCAGATGAGGGCCATCTAGCGCTTCCAGAAATGGAGAAAATTACATCATGGCCAATTACTTATCAGGCTTTAGCTGATGCTAAGACAACATATTCCTAGTACAGGTAGTCCTCCATTTAAAACTGCTCACTTTGCAACCATCTAAAGTTATGATGAATCCCTCCCCCAAAAGTAATTACAACACAGATTCAAAGTTCCAATAGCATCCCCACCCTTCAGTCACTTGATCCCATTTTGGGTTCTCAACAACTGGCCTGCATTTACAGATGTTTTCAGAATTCTGCAGTCATATGACCACAATTTACAATTTATTTATTTTTTTGCTGGAAACAGGCAAACGGAAAAACATTGCTGCAAACAATGCGTTTGCTTAATGACCATGTGGTTCGCTTAAGAATGCCACAAAAAATGTAAAATCAGGTCAGAGAGATGATGATCTGCTTAATGACTGGCACAATTTACGATGGTATTTCCAGATTTGAGACCCATTCTACAGTAACCAAGTTCTTGAATCGGCAAAACTCAACTGTAGCTCTCCATGGTGCTGAATTCAATACCCTTAATTCAAACAGGTTTTCTGGTGAGGCACCCTGCTGTGCTGACATCAGCAGTGACAAAAATTGATGGGTGATCCCCAGGAAATTCCAGGGCTGTTGGCTAGACTGGGAAGAAATAAGATTAAAATATTTCCTGGATATAGCCAAGAAAACATGTGACAATCCATAAAGTCACCTTGAATCATGATTAACCTAATAGAGTTTTAACCTTTGCTTGCCTTGATTGAATTGGACTCTACCTCTTTGCCCAATTTCATCTGCCTAGGCATAATTGCTCTCCAGGGACTGAATTTTCATGCTACTAACATGCCCTTGTGACCTGTAATAACAATATAGATGAATTATATACCTAGCACATTGATTTCAATGGAAATATAATCTGAAGTATTTTTAACGATACCATTAGAAAAAGAGTTACATGGATATTAAGGTCTACAGTGTGTAATTTACAAGGAGGCAGTGGAAACAGAGGAATGAGAAGGCAGTCAAAGTGAAGGTAAAAAAAAAGGGCATTTTAAGTACATATACCTTGGTTTAATTACAGTACTGATTGCCCTCAATTTACGGCCACAACTGAACCCAAATTTTCTAAGCAAGACAGTTGTTAAGTGACTTTGGGTCCATTTTATGGCCTTTCTTGCCACAGGTGTTAAGTGAATCACTGTAGTTGTTAAGTTAGTAGCATGGTTCTTAAGTGAATTGAAAGTTCAGTATTGCAGGCAAATTCTGCCCACAGCCTGGAATTTGATCTTGATGGGACTCAAGGTTGACTTAGCCTTTCATCCTTTTGAGGATGGTAAAATGAGGACCCAGATTGTTGGGGGCAATATGCTGAGATTATAAGCAGCCCAGAAAGAGCTGTAAAGCCCTGTGGGATGGTATATAAGTTTAAGTGGTATTGCTATTCCCTATTGGCTTTACATGTCAGATGGTCATAAAGGTGATCATACAGCCCCAGGACACGATATTCTTCATAAAATACATGCCAGTTGCCAAGCCTCTGAATTTTGATCACATGATCGTGGGGATGCTGCAATGGTTATAAGTGTGAAAAACGGTTATAATCACTTCTCTCAGTGCTGTTGTAACTTCAAACAGTCACTAAATGAATGGTTGTAAATCAAGGACTACTTGTAATGAATGCCATGTAAAATTAGATCAATTTTTGCTGAGTAAGTCTACGGTATTATTAAACTTTAGTTTTGTCACTATGTATCAGTGGTGGGTTTCAAAAATTTTTACTACTGGTTCTGTGGGTGTGGCTTGGTGGGCATGGCAGGGGAAGGATACTGTAAAATCTCCATTCCCACCCAAATCTAGGGGAAGGTTACTGCAAAATCCCCATTTCCTCCCAATCAGCTGGGACTTGGGAGGCAGAGAATAGATGGAGTGCGGCCAGTCAGAATTTTTACTACCGGTTCTCCAAACTACTTAAAATTTCCGCTATCAGAACCTGCTAAAACCCACCTCTGGTCCAAATCCCCAAATATACAAAATAAAGTTACTCTTTAGTCTTTATGCTGTGTAGGATAATTAACTATGTTTTCAGATCCTGCTCTGGCAGACAGTACTAATGGCTAATGTTTTGTCTAGAGGCACTGGGGGAAAAAAAGATCAAGAATTTGAATTATTTTCCCTATTTTGATGAACTGATCCAATAGCCTTGGAGATAATGGCTGCATGTATAGTTGTATAGAGTCACTATACACTCTATGTATAGTTCATAGAGATAATGCTACTAAAAGCCAGTTGAAAATGCTACATAAAAAAAAACCCTGTCTGAAAAATGATACCAATATGATTTAATTCTGAGCCACAACAGCAGATCCCTGACATAGTGGTCTTTGTTTCCACAAAGCATAGCAGCCAGAGGTGCTATTCAGCAGGTTCTGGAGAACCAGTAATGGAAATTTTGAGTAGTTTGGAGAACCGGCAAATACCACCTCTGGCTGTTCCCAGAGTGGGGTGGGAATGGAGATTTTTGCAATATCCTTCCCCCAGGAGTGGGGTGGGAATGAAGATTTTGTGGTATCCTTCCTCTGCCATGCCCATCAAGCCACACCACACCCACCAAGCCACGCCCACAGAACTGGTAGTAAAAAAAAATGAATTCCACTACTGATAGCGACCCACACACAAAGCTAAGGGATGCACCAATGAGCAATATTTGTGGGTTTTGTGCAATCTTTAGGAGACTGGTTGCTGGTTTGTATGAATGAAGATTAAGAAATAAATTAAGTATGTCTTCTCAAGCATCTTGCCCAGTGAGAGAGAGAGCATGGATATTTTTGTCAAATAAATTCAATGACCTGACTGAATTTTTGCAGCCAAGCTCAGTAGAATGAGGTCAAAATTCTGCCCTTCAATTAAGATGACAGCAAGGACACCAGTATAACTTTTCTCCAGAAAACTGACCTAGTTGTCAAATCTTTACTTAATAGAAACGATCACTACAGAGATACAAAAGCTTTGCGTGTTTTGCTGTTTTTGTCAACCGAAAAAGAAGTGCAAAATGCAGCCATCAAACCAGAATAACAATGAACGCTATCACACTGGATTTCAAATCCAGTTTACGATAATTCCTGTATTAAGCTAATTGAAAGGACACAAAAATACCTACCTAGGTAAGATGCTTCAAAAACAGGTTTGAGAATAGAAAGAAACTTTTTTTAAAAAAATACCAGTGTTGATGAAATCAAGTTATTAATTCTGCTTGGTTTAAGTTTTGCTAGAAGATGAGAAGGCACAGAAGCAGCTCAGTAAAATGTTTTAAGGGTTAGATTGAGCTGCTAAACCCATGAAGCTACTAGGAGCAAAGAATGACCATTTCCCCAGTTCTGAAAATCAAAGTCAAACTGTCTTTGGCCACATCTTTTAAGAAGAATAGAACGGCTTGCCTTACGTGAAAAACAAAAACCAGAACAAGTGTTTTTTTATCACAGCAACCTGGTCTGCTGAAATATGGGATGTTTTTGCCTTTCAGCCCCAATCCAAGAGCCTTCGCAAGCAGTCGCTTTCACAACAAACTATTTTTTGTGTTAAATTTATATTTACTGACAAAGAAATAAAGGGAGCCTATTGCAAGCTATTTAGCTCTCTCAGCTAGCCATACCCTTCTGGAATTCAAACTCAGGCTGCTTACATATTAGGTAGCTGTATTAACCTCTAAGCCATGGGCTCTCCTGGCTTTGTCTGCTATACCAGAGGAGAGATTGTTTTTTATCAGGTCAACCTGATCTACCCAAATATGGGATGGAGCATACTGCTTCCGCTGATGAGAGCTAAATAGCTTGAAATAGATCTGTACCAGTCTCCCTTTATTTCTTTGTCAGTAAATATAAATTTAACACAAAAACCAGAACAATTCTCCTCTGGCTGACAATTATGGAAATAATTCTGGCATAAAAATAAAATGCATTTCTTCACTCTCAGCAGCAGCACCAGTAACTCTGCTCCCAGTTGCTGCTTTGGTTCCAAGTGTTTGGCATTTCAACTGTAGTGCCTAGTGGGTAGCACTTATCCCGGGCATATGCCACTGCCTAATGATTGTTGCTGATGTGTGTGTGGGTGCACGAGTGTTTTGGGAAATGGAGAGATAAAGAGAGAGAGAGAGAAGGCAAGTGATGTGACAGAAGAAAACTGCTCCAAGCAGGAGACTGGAGACCGGGGTAAGGATAAAATAGAATGGGATCAATAGGTCAAGGAAGTTAAAGGTGCTCTGGGATATGTTTTCCATAAAATGAGAAGCGTGACCTATAAGTGTCAATCACATGAGCCTCGGGGAATAATCAGTAATGAAGAAACTGGGTCAGCTTCCATTTACATCTCATTCAAAAAGCTGTCATCATCAAATTCAACATATAAGTTTAAGAAAAAAAAATCAGGTCATGATCTGAAGATGCATGATACGGACTGTTCCTGAAATGAAGTAGGTTTTGCACGGGTCTAAAGCTGAATAAGAACCCGTTTGAAAATCAATGTACCTCTCCTTAAAGTTTAAAGAAGAATAAAAAATTTAGTAAGCAGGTGCTTTTAAAATGTAAAACAAGTCATGGGGACTCTTACACAATAGGTACTGTAATGAAGAGAAGTACAGAATACCGCATTTCCCCGAAAATAAGACCGGGTCTTATATTAATTTTTGCTCCAAAAGACGCATTAGCGCTTATTTTCTGGTTAGGTTTTATTTTGGGGTAAATACGAAACTAAATGCACCCATCTGGCTGACAATTTTAACTGGGGCTTATTTGGGGGGGTAGGGCTTACATTACGAGCATCCTGAAAAAGCATGCTAGGCCTTATTTTCCAGTTGGGTCTTATTTTTGGGGAAACAGAGTAGGTACTCAAAAAAGTACCCAAAGGTACTTTTTCAAAAGGCAATTGGACTTTGTTTTTCCTGGAAGACGTTTCACTTCTCATCGAAGAAACTTCTTCAGTTCTCCAGAAGTTCTTCCAAAACTGAAGAAGCATCTTGGATGAGAAGCGAAACGTCTTCCAGAAAGAACAAAGTCCAGTTGCCTTTTGAAAAAGCATTTTTGAGACATCCATGACCTGGATAGACATTTACTGTACAGGTACTTAAATGAAAAATATCAGTGTGCCAAGCAGTGGTGAATGTGCAAGAACTGTTCCTGCTCTTGTGTTACCAAACTGCTAAAAATATTTCTCTCGCAAACTGGGAATTTGTTTTACATCCCCACCCCACCCCTCCATTTTAACAGCAGAATAGATTCTGCTTAAATAATATGCAGTGCCATTCTTTTTGCTGATTTTCACATTCCCTTAAGTGTTTTGAAAATAGTGACAATATTTACATAAATTCATCACTCTTTCGTATTGAAACACATCCTGAATTCTAGCATGTGTGATCAACCCTCGGCAGAGCTCAGTCAGAACATGGCAGAGATTACAAGGTTAAAAAAAAAAACAACCTAAAAAAAGCCTTGTGTTTTCAACATGAGATCTAGCCCCGGCAAGACAGTTTACACTTGACTGTCTCTATCTAGCAAAACTATTTTTTGCACCAGTAGATAGCCTGTTTCCCCGAAAATAAGACATCCCCTGATAATAAGCCCAATCGGGCTTTTGAGCGCATGCACTAAAATAAGCCTCCTCCTGAAGATAAGCCCTCCCCAAAAATATTTAAACACAGAGCTGGAAATCAGGTAAGACGGCAAGAGGAGCCTCATCTTGCTCCACGTGCCCCAAAATAATAAGACCTCCACAAAAATAAGGCCAAGTGCTTATTTTGGGGTTCAAAAAATGTAAGACTGGGTCTTAGTTTTGGGGAAACAGAGTACATGGTTATCTACTACAGGGCTTGGAAGCTTAAAGTGTTCTGAAAGTTCCATCCTAGAAGATGCATTTTTCCTTGCTGCTTATTGGTTTCCAGAAAACAATCTCCCTATTAATGTCCTTCCTATACATCCTTTTTTGAATATTTACGGAGCAGGATCAGAAGGAACACAGTAAGAAAAGAAAACAAGGTCTTGAAAAATAAATTTCAACTGCAGGGCTGAAGCAACTACAGAAGGACTGCCAGAGGCAAGATACATACTTTTCAAAATATGTTACAGAGTGGAGAAAATACTGACCAAAATCTTGTCTTGCTCTGATGTCATTCACTATCGCAATTTAGCCCCAAAGGTGCTTTTTCAGGAGGCAACTGGACTTTCTTGTTTTTTTTGTTTTGAAGACGTTTCGCTTCTCATCCAAGAAGCTTCTTCAGCTCTGGGAAGATAGTGGGGAATGGAAGGATTTATATTCCTTGCAGCTGGACATTTGCGTCCTTTTAGAGAGTCGTTGAAGCACTTGTCATTGAAGAATATGAATCCTTCCATTCCCCACTATCCTGTCAGAGCTGAAGAAGCCTCTTGGATGAGAAGTGAAATGTCTTCAAAAGAAAAAAACAAGAAAGTCCAATTGCTTCCTGAAAAAGCACTTTTGGGACAACCATGACCTGGATGATTGAGAAGCTCTACAGACTTATTGCAATTTAGCTATCCTGATTTGGGGACGTTGAATAGGAGCTTCTTTTAAAGCCTCTCTTTTCAAGCCCCTTTTAAAAACATCCAGGTTAAAGGTCACCATTGCCATTAATCAGCTTTAAATCATCTTCCCATTGGCTGCATTGGATAACCACAGAGAAAAAATTCCCCCTTGGCAATATCTTTCATGTCAGACCTGATTTCATACATGTGTTTTCTTACCTTTTCTTAATGTCAGATTCCCAAATTCTCTAGCTATTTCTCATGAGCCCCTTGAGGGTTATTTTGATTGCTGTCTTCTGATTCTTTCCCAACTTTATTGCATACCTTTTCAAAAATAGCAACCAGACAGTCCACAGCCATAAATACACAGAGTTCACATGCTGAGTCAACATCTTCATTGAACTATCCCCTTTTGTTTCCCACATCTTTTTTGCATTGGTTACAAACAGCTCAGATCCCTTCAGTGTACACATGACATGAGAAAGTTTGCAACATTTTACCCTTGCTCAGAAACATCAGGGGCTGCCACAAAGAAGAGGGAGGCAAGGTATTCTCCAAAGCACCTGAGGGCAGGACAAGAAGCAATGGGTGGAAACTAATCAAGGAGAGAAGCAACTTGGAACTAAGGAGAAATTTCATGAAAGAGCAATGAATCAGTGGAACTTGCCTGCTGAAGTTGTGAATGCTCCAACACTGGAAGTTTTTAAGAAGATGTTGGGTAACCATTTGTCTGAAGTAGTGTAGGATTCCCTGCCTAAGCAGGGGGTTAGACTAGAGGACCTCCAAGGTCCGTTCCAACTCTGTTATTCTATGCTATGCTATGCTATGCTATGCTATGCTATGCTATGCTATGCTATGCTATGCTATGCTATGCTATGCTATGCTATGCTATCATTTGAAGCTGAAGAATCCTAAATGCTCTTTAGCTTTTCTCAGAGAACATGCTGAACAACCTCTGAATTTCCCAGAATCTTCCTGAGAATTAGTATTGACACACCACTGGGGAATTTATGATTTGATATATATGCCTGGCTAAGACTCTGGGCAGCTCACAACAAATTTAAAAACTAAGATAAAGCGGTGTAATGATCATGATATTGTCTTCATTGTTATTTTACATTGCCCGGAGTCACTAATTAGGGAGATGGCAGGTCATATATTTTTTCTAAATGAATAAATTCTTTAAAGTTCTTTAGCAAATACATTTTCTGAATAAATCAATTCTCAGAGTCGGATTCAGTCAATGCCCGGGCCCAACACCCACTACCTACGATGGCACAGTGGTTAGAGTGCAGTACTGCAGGCTAATTCTGCTGATTGTCGGCTGCCTGGAATTTGGCAGTTCAACTCTCACCAGGCTCAAGGTTGACTCAGCCTTCCATCCTTCCGAGATCGGTAAAATGAGGACCCAGATTGCTGGGAGCAAGATGCTGATTCTATAAACCGCTTAGAGAGGGCTGTAAAAGCATTGTGAAGCAGTCTATTAGTCTAAGTACTATTGTTATTGCTATTGCTAATGCACACTGAACCAACAAGATCTTAGTGCCTTTAGGAAGCCCAATAGGGTTAAAATATATGAATTTGGGTGCAGGGGAGTTAGTGATGATGGCAGCTGATGTGACAAAGAATTCCTGTTTCTTGGCTCCCATCTGATGCCATGTCAAATATTGTCAGATCTGGTGGAGCAGGCAGAATTAACAGCAGACAGTCCCACTAATAAACCAGCCCTATGACATACTGTTGCTGACCTGCATATTGATTTGCACCTGGAAACCTTAATGAAAGCTAATGGTGTTGAGTTCTGGACAAGTTGCAGATTCTGAAAAATCTTCCAGTATTAGAGGATGGAGGGGGGGGGAGGACGTAAAACCTACAGCCAGCCAGTCCTATTAGGGTTGACTCTAAGCCTGTTTCTCCCTAGCCAGATCTCCTTGGCCTTCTATAAAAGCTGTCATAGAAGATCTATGGTATAATATCCTTTTTGAAGTCCACTTTGAAGACTAACACTGGGCACAATATTCCAAGTAGGCGATTGATTTAGCTGTATAAAAGCATGGATAATATTTGATATGTTGCTTTTTTTAAATACTTCTTTTTCTATGAATAAATTTTCTAATCTCCCACATGGATTTGCCACATTCACAACAGTCAACATCCTTTGATAATATCCCAACAGCATTACAGTAGTTTGAATTTAAGCACATTTTGCCTCAAGGCTTCCTGTACAACATCCAGAGGGTGGGCATATAACTGGAGTATTGGAAAGTGAGAAAATGAATCCCATTGGTCATAACATAATTTGGTTTCAACAAAGTAAGATCATTGGGATGGCCTACAAAATATCTTGGTCAAGTCATTCCACTGAGGCGAGCCCTTATCTTCCATTCAAGGCTATACCTAAACTATCAAAAGCATTACAGAGAACTATTGACCCCTATTTAAGTCTTGTGAAGGGTTCACAACCATGGCTGGCATAGCATTAACTTTACTCAGAAGGGGAATCTTAGGAATTGCTTCCTTCAAGGTCAACTATCTGAAAGGGATTGTCATCACTTGTCCCAGATATTTTCCATTAATGCAAAAAATCTACTGTTCGTAGTTCACTTTCTTCCTTTCTTTTCCTGTATCACAGTTGAGTATACCACCCACATGCATACTTTTCCTTTTTGACAAAAGAAAATCATTCCACTGCCTGGCAAAACAACATTATTAATTTTTGACCCTGCAAATAATTAGGGAGAAAAATTATAACTATCACACCACTGTCTATCGTGATGTATAAGTGTGCTTATACTTGGCATAATCTCAGCAGCAAATGCTTTCCAAAGAGTAGGTCAGCAAATAAAGTCAAAGGCAGATGAATTTGAATCAAGCTAAAACCACAGCAATGGAGAAGGCACATTGGTGAGACTGATACATGTCAGTCTCTTGTAAAGCAAAGTCCCTACACTTTGATACAAACACCTGTAGCCCTTAGCACCCACAAGACTATATTACATATATATTACTTAATACTCTATATTACCTATAGAGCACTGCACACCAGAACAACTAGACACAAGAACAGTTTTTTCCCAAACGCCATCACTCTGCTAAACAAATAATTCCCTCAACACTGTCAAACTACTTACTAAGTCTGTACTATTATTAATCTTCTCAGCGCTCCCACCATCTCCTTCCACTTATGACTGTGTAACTGTAACTTTGTTGCTTGGATCCTTACGATTTATATTGATATTGTTTCCTGATTGCTTATTTGTACCCTATGACTATCATTAAGTGTTGTACCTTATAGTTCTTGATGAACGTAACTTTTCTTTTATGTACACTGAGAGCGTATGCACCAAGACAAATTCCTTGCGTGTCCAATCACACTTGGCCAATAAAAAATTCTATTCTATTCTATTCTATTCTATTCTATTCTATTCTATTCTATTCTATTCTATTCTATTCTATTCTATTCTATTCTATTCTATCCTATCCTATCCTATCCTTGAAAGTGTCAACTTTCAAAGCATCCCTAGCCTGCTCTTGAGTTGCCATAAGCCAGGGGGGATGGGAAACCGGTGAAATGGCACAGCAGCCAAAGATAGATGCACATTCCATGCTTATTTCTTTCACGGCTGTATCCCAGTGTTACCTACAGCAGCCCAGAGGGGAGTGACTTCTAGAACCTGCGAAATTCCTCCATTGGTGAATGTGATTGATGACACACCTTGGGGAGAGGGGGAAACAGGTTCATAATTAGAGTGTATATGGAGTGTAGGGTGAGAGCTGGCTTCACTTGGGAACATGCTGACATGAAGCTCCTAATAAATAATTGGATTTCTTTTGAAGCTTGGCTCGAGACTTATGATTTAATTAGGGCATCTGTCGGAACCCAGACACAGAGTGTTTACTGGCTGGATGCCCTTCCTGATGCCAATGTGGAGATTTGTTCAGCAGATATATTCTCATTGTGCCCAGAGAGAGAAATATCTGCCTCTACCTAAGATCGAACTCACAGCTTCCTCATTATGAGGCAAGAGCTCCACCTCTAGGCCACCGCACCACTCCTTTGATCTGCATTTAATGACTATTTTAATTTAATTTTTCAGATTCTTGAAGAGCGATAAATGAACAAGGTATCAATGCGTTATTTATAAAAAGCGAGGAAAGGCTTGCATTGGGGTAGGTACTCAGCTAACAACTGGTAAATTTTGAAATTTTGCCTAACAATTGCAACTGGGATTGTGGGGATTGAAGTTGCTAAGTGATGCAATCATCTGACATCTAGTTTTATGGCCACATCACTTAGCAACCAAAATTCCAGCTATAATCCTTTGCACTCAGTAAAAGCAGACTTGGAATAAATGGTTCTATTTTCACGGGTGTAGGACCAACCGGTTTATTTTACTAACATCTTACACAACTTACTTTATTTATTTATTTATTTATTTATTTATTTATTTATTTATTTATTTATTTATTTATTTATTTATTTATTTATTTATGCATGCATGCATGCATGCATGCATGCATGCATGCATGC
Organism: Masticophis lateralis; assembly: GCA_030761175.1. Lineage (NCBI taxonomy): Eukaryota > Metazoa > Chordata > Lepidosauria > Squamata > Colubridae > Masticophis > Masticophis lateralis. The sequence goes on along the minus strand of JAUDYJ010000003.1, from coordinate 18,479,205 downwards.
ATGCATGCATGCAATTTATATGCCACCCTATCTCCGAGGACTCAGGGCGGCTCACAATAATAAAAATGCATAATTCCCCGTTAAAACAATAAAACTTAAAATCGAATTTAAAACAATTAAAATTGATTAAGAAACCCCCATCAGTCCAAACTACGAAACAACCAGGTCTTCAAATCGTGGCGGAATGAGCGGAAGTCAGGAGCCATCCGGAGCTCCAAAGGAAGTTGGTTCAAGAGGGCAGGTGCACCCAAAGAGAATGCTCTCCTCCTGGGGGCCACCAGCTGACACTGTCTGGCCGATGGCACTATACTCAAGGAAAAAGCCACGATCCACCTCTAATTAAGGACAATTACCCCAGGATGGGAACGGGGCTGATTGCCACTCTGACAGGCACCATGAGGAGGCCCTGTCTATGGGAATGCACTGGGCGATTGGGGATTGTCGCTGGCTGCAGGGGGTCCACCAAATACCCCGGGCCTAGGCCATGAAGGGCTTTGTAGGTGATAACCAGCACCTTGAACCTCACCCGAAGGGCAACTGGCAACCAATGCAGTCGCACAGGAGGGGTGTAACATGGGGGTGTCAGGAAGCTCCCATCACAACCCGCACAGCCGCATTTTGCACCAGCTGAAGCCTTTGAGTGGTTTTCAAGGGCAGCCCTAGGTAGAGATTGCTCCACAATCATCATCTTGGAATTTGTCTTTTAAGTCATGACACCCCACCTAATTTATGGACTTTTTCTTTCTTTTCTGATGTGCAATCAGGGTAACAACTTGCCTGATGAACTTGAAAACTTAAATTTTGGGGGGTCATTTTGGTTGATCTATTTTGGCTTGCCTTGTTTTTGTTTTGTTTTGAGAAGGTAAAGTTTAACGCCCATTTAAACATCTATTCTGTAATATTTCTATCGTGAGGTTTCATAAGGCTCAGAGGAGAAACCAATTACTTCTTGGATTAATCAGGCAAGACTGGATCAAGCTCAATCAAGGGAAAGAAATCTGATTTGGCAGGAGAAATCAAGGGATTACAGATAGTCCAAATTAACTTTCTTAGCTAAAATTTACTCATTTAGAACAATAGGAAGATCTAGACTTTATCATATAGATAAGACAAGATTGCCATCAAGTTGAGTTGATCCAAGTAGTTAAAATGTTACTATAGTTTACTATAGTTTGAGTCCGAGATAATAAGATTCATTAGTGGACAGATATTGCAAAACACTTTTGATCAAATCTCTTACATCTGTTCCAATTTTGACTCCAAATTGAGAGAAGATTCTATAGTGCTGGATGAGTATTTACTTTCTTTTATATGAAAAGTGTGAGTTGGAAAAATGAGGATATACTTTTAAGAAGAGATTGGACAACCATTTGTCTAAAGAGGTATATGGTCTCCTGCTTGGATGAAGGGTTGGACTGGAATAGCTCTGGCATTCCTTCCAACTCTATTATTTATTTGTTTGTTTGTTTGTTTGTATTTTTATACCGCCCTTTTCCCAAAGGACTCAAGGCGGTGTACAGCCATGATAATAACAATAACAATGACAACCCAAAAATTTAAGAAGATCAATTAAAATAATTAAATCAATGGCCATAATTTAAAACCCCAACTAAGAGCCATAGTTAAAACTCTTTAAAAACCATTTAAAATCCCTATTCCATCAGACCAGCTTGCTGAAATAGTAAGGTTTTCAGAGCACGATGGAAGGCATGGGGGTCGGGGATCCTTCATATGTCCTGGAGCAATTCATTCCATAGGGCCAGAGCCCCCCCAGAGAAGGCTCTCCCCCTGGAGACATTGTTTGGCCGATGGCACCCTGAGGAGGCCCTCTCTATGAGAGCGTACCCGTCGGTAGGGGGCAATCGGTGGCAGAAGGCGATCCTGCAGGTATCCAGGTCCTAAGCCATGGAGCGCTTTAAAGGTGGTAACCAACACCTTGAAGCACACCCGGAAGACCACTGGGAGCCAGTGCAGCTCGCACAAGAGAGGTGTTACATGGGAGCGATTATTCTGTTATACTTTCCATGATCACGTGTATTCATGTGATCAAGCCCAAAGAAATCTGGAATGGTATAGGATCTTTCGCCATGGGCAAGGGGTTGGACTAGAAGACCCCCCAGATCCTTTCCAACCCTATTATTCTATGTGTCTATGGAGATTCTCAGTCATCTGGGTCATGGTTGTCCCAAAGATGCCTTTTCAAGAGGCAACTAGACTTTCTGGTTTTTCTTTGAGGATGTTTCGCTTCTCATCCAAGAAGCTTCTTCAGCTCTGACTTCCCCACCATCCAGTCAGAGCTGAAGAGGCTTCTTGGATGAGAAGTGAAACGTCTTCAAAGAAAACCAGAAAGTCCAGTTGCCTCTTGTGACCTATTATTCTATGTTCTCTGTTGTTCCTCAGTTTCTTCCAGAATAAGTTTCATCTGTTTTGGTATGAGCCTTGAAAGAAGTTATTTTATTTATTTATTTATTAATTTGTCAAACATGTACAAGATAGCAGGTATGAATATGAACATGGACATGAACGAGGGAAATGAATACAAATAAATGGGGACAGTAGGACAGGGATGGTAGGTATGCTGGTGCGCTTATGCATGCCCCCTTTATGGAACTCTTAGGAATGGGGTGAGGTCCACGGTACACAGTTTAAGGTTGAAGCTGTGAGGGTTTGAGGATGGCTTTAGATTACATAGTCCCATTTCAACGTTATCTACTGTAAAATCAATAGGTAGTAAATTGTTACAATTAGTTATGGTACAACTAGGAAATGTGGGGCAGCAGTCATTGCTGTCAACAAAGACTGAACTGAAGAATGTATTGAAAAGGTTGGCCTTAACAGCTTCATTGTAACAATCTTCCCCGTTAGGCCCTTTTAGGGGTGGGATAGTTCTCGAGTTTTTAAGTTTGGCATTTACAAAATTATAGAAGGCTCAGGTGGATTTCAAGTGTAACAGCTCTTCCTCCTGTTTGCAATGGTAATTGGTACATTCTGCCTTTATCTGGCGGCATAAGGCTTTATAGCGGTTTTTAAAGTTAACCTTCTTAGACAGTAGACTAACAGGTTGGAATTATGTTGGGTCTAGTGGTAAAAGCTTTCACATGGGCCATGGATTTAGCCCTGTTACGATCTAGAGAATTCAGCATTACACAACTCAGCTGCTGAAAATAGCTTTGCCTAGACCTTTCCTTCCTTCTATGCAAGCTTTTCCAACCTAGCACCTTTTAGATGTGTTGGTTCCAGTCTCTGCCTATTCTGCAAGCATAAATTCATAACAGAAGGTGACAGAAAACAGCCAGTACTGATATCACAGCATAATAAAACATACACAGTATATTCCTCATCTTGGCCAGCTGGATTTCAGACAATGGAAGAGATCAGCATGGGATAATACTGTATTGACTAACACTAGAATCCAAATAATTAAGCACAAAGCTTCTCCTTTCAAAATCAGCCCATATGAAGTCAAACAATGGATTCTTTCCTCAGCAGCATGAGTGATATAGAAGCAAATCATCCCTATTTCATTTCCATTAATTAACACAGAATATACTTGTCTCCAGAAGGACCAACTCGTGTATGCAAATATGTGTTAGGAAGCAATAGAAGGGCTTGTTTCTAATACAAAAAAGGGCTCTTATCATAACAGGCAGGTAGTCCATAATACATAAATCACCTGTTTTTCTTATTTTCCTCTTGCTCGGTGTGAGAGAGAGTGCTCTGGTTGCACAAGACCTCCTTGTGCATAAGTTCGCGCTGGAGAGCATCAAATTAATCTCTCCCTGCTTGAAGGTGACCTTCCTGTCTCACCTTCTGCATTCTCCTTGAGTTGAATGTTTCCTACCTTGTGTGAGTAGCTGTAGGTTTCGAACTTCCTCCCTCACTTTCAGCTGGAGAACTTGCTGCAGAATGTGCTGACGTAAGCTCTCCTGAGCAATCCCCATTCGCTCAAGCTTTTTGTCGGTAAGCCTGAGCAGTGCGCGGCCTGGATCCAAAGGAAGAGACAAGAGGAAGAGGGATTACTCCAGGATTTCTGTTTAATGAATAAAAAAGAAAAAAATCTACATGCTGTCAATACCTTCATTTCTAGGAGACAAAACCCGCCTGCAGCGCAAATATTCTCTCGGAAACAATCTGATTCACAATGGGATAGATTGAGGGAATAGGCAGCCCAAAATATTTGTTGGCTCAGTGATTTAATTACATTCCACACTGGAGATCCAGGTTCAGGAGATGAAATAACTCATTGAGATTCCAGCACCAGTACTTGTCATAGGAAAGGAGCTGTGCATAATATGCTACGGTCAAAAGGAAGTTATGAGGATTGTACAATTGCTTAGGAGGAGAACATGAGAGGTGGTATTGAGCCAGTTTGGACCAGTTCATGTGAACCAGTAGCAGAAATCGGCTCTATGCTGTTCTATTTAGACACATTTTTGAGGCTGAGTGCATACGCAGAAGGTGCGTGCATGAACAAAGCGCATGCAGGGAAGGCTGGGAGCATGTGCGCGCGCACTCACACTTTCAATGCTGGGTGAATAGGTAGTTAAATTATGTGAATCCCACCTCTGGAGAACATATAGCAATAGCACTTAGACTACGTACCACTTAAGACTTTACAGCCTTCTCTGAGTGGTTTACAGTGTCAGCCTATTGCCCTCAATGATCTAGGTCTTCATTTTACCAATCTCGGACGAATGGAAGGCTGAATCAACCTTCAGCCCGTCAGGATCGAACTGCTGCAGTCAGCAGAGTTAGCCTACAATACTGCATTCTAACCACTGTACCACCACAGCTCAGTTTTATATACTTAAGATCTCAAGTTCAAGCCCTGGTCTCTGTGCTTAGGAGAAACGTCTAGCAAGCAATGGGAGCTATCTTTGTTGAATAGGTAGGAAACAAATAGTACTTGTTGAGGGCTCATTTGTCAGTGTAAAGTAGTTGTACTTATCTACAATATCTCTTTTGTCAGTTAATCAGCGGCATCCCTCATAAAGAAGACAATGTAGATAAGAGAAGCCAAAAGTAGAGTAACACAATCACTTAAACTATCAAAAATATTTTAAAAAATAAAGTGCAACAGGAGAAACAGATCTTTAACACAAAACTTGCACGTACAACAGGAATATGCTTGAGTGATGGGCTAGTGGAAATATCACTTAATAGGAAACAAGTTGATGTGGAACAATCTTCAAGAGGACTATAAAGTCCCAGCACTTCATCCAACTGGCTCTGTGCCTAAGGTGGAACTAGAACTCACAGTCTCCTGGTTTTTAGGCCAGTACCTTAACCACTAGACTTTAGATAGCCATATCAGGAGAAATATTTTATTTTGGAATGGCTCCCCTTTATTAAATAGTAGCAATCCTAAAATCTAACCCTAAGCTAATTGTTTGTGTACTATCCATTGGTTTTGAGTGACATTGGGAGAACACCAGCTATCCAACACCATGAAGAAGCTTCTAGTTCAAGAAGAAAAAAGTTAACAAAAACTGAACATTTTAATTCCTGGAAGTGTTTCAGCAAATAATTTATTGTCCTGATGGGAACTATATTGATCCTTTACAAATTTTGGATATAAAAGATTGTTAAGACTGTTCTGTTTTTCAGTTGAACCTATTCAGGAAGCCTTGATGATTTGAAGAGGAAGAAATAATCATAACTCGAATTCCCGTCTGAAGCATAAATTCAAGCACAAATCATATTAAGTTGCTTTGGAAATGCATTGTAAAATGTAAGACAGCCATTTTTAGAGCTTGCAGGAAGAACCTCAAAGACCCATAGGGCAAATTAAATACAAATCTAAAACTTTGGCAGACAGACATATAAATTTACATTACTTGTTCCTTGTACATTTACAAACTCATTTCCTAGATGCACTAACTGTTCAATAAATATGGCCGTAAGTAACGTCCTCTCTGAGGTAAGCTCAACTCTTGGTAACTTCCTTAACACATCCATGCAGTTTTCTTAGAAATTGCATGGAGATGATTTACTGCTGTTTTCTTCCAAAAAATTTTTTAACTACTGAATCTAGCTTAAAGTTCTTAGAGTTCTCAGTGGTCTCCCATTCAAGTGTGAATGATGCTTGACCCTGCTTAGTGTCCAAATCTGGCCAATGTTGGCCAAGGTCAACTAGCTGCTAAGGCTATAGATTGATTTTATTTTCAATTAGACAAACCATGACCTGTTGGATCATCATTTCCTAGATAGTTCCTCTTACCTAAACAGAGAAACAGAATGACCAAAAATAAAAAAAGCAGTAGGACTAGGAGCGGGTTTTGATTTCCTGCCAGCTTCACCATGGCTGACACAGACACCCTTTAGCAGATGATGGTGGGACCAGTCTACCCAGCCTCCAGAAAGCTAGAATGGGACCAGTCTACCAGATCTCCAGTGGCCAAAGCAGGAGCTGGCCTACCAGGCCTCTGGAGGGTTATGCCAGGACTGGTCTGCTAAAACTCCAAGCAGTGGTGTGGAGGCACATCAGTACTGAATCAACCATAAATTTGCCAAATTTCAACCCAACATGAGTCGTGGATCCCAGATTTTGGATGCCTTTTGTAGGTTAGTCCAGTGACCACATGATTCACTTAACAACACTTAGCAAAATACAAGCTGGGCAGAAATGATCTTGTAGACGCCCCCCACTTTGTCAAGGACCTAGGAGTACTTATCTCAAATGATCTAAGCCCCAGAGCTCACTGTAACAGCATTGCCAAAATGTCATTAAGAATTGTTATGTGTTTCTACATTTCACCATTTATATTGTTTTCCAATGTTTATTTTGTGTTAATCTTAATGTAAATATTTAATAAAGATTTAATTAAAAAAAAAAGAATTGTTAACCTAATCTTGCGAAGCTTCTTCTCCAGTAACATTGTATTGCTAACTAGGGCATACAAAACCTTTGCCAGACCAATTCTTGAATTCAGCTCATCCACCTGGAATCCACACTGTATATCAGACATTAACATGATTGAACAGGTCCAGAGGTATTTCACTAGAAGAGTACTCCACTCCTCTACTTGCAATACAATCCCTTATGCTGCCAGACTTAAAATTCTGGGCTTGGACAATCTGGAACTGCACTTCCTGCAGTCCGATCTAGAATCATCAGATTTCCTGCTTTCTAGCTAATCTAAATCGTGTGGCACAGCGGATTCCCCCCACTTGCTGTTCTACTTACCTTTGCAGACTCAGAAGGCTTCAAAATGTTCCTTTTTTAGTGCTGTGTGGCGCACCTCAGGTGATCATCCACCTGAGACTCATAGAACTGGTAGCAGACTTCAGAGGATTTCACTGCTGCCCAATATTATCAGCACTGAGACACACATTATTTTCTTCCTTCAGCTTTCCCTATTGTTGTTTTTAAAGAAATGTTCTTGTGAAATCTTGCTCTGTCCTTTTCTAATATATTTTGCTGTTATTATGCTCAGAAAAGAATTGCTATATTCTTGTCCTAATAGAGGCGGGCAATGGCTTTACAATTGCTTCCTGCGTGAAGTTCATTTGTATGATATATGTCCTGAGGGCAAAGACAGAGCTATCATGGATGCTTCTTAAAAGTATTAGAAAGAGGACGTGGCTTGCATGCACAAATGCTTAGGATTGAACCTGGGTTCAAGTCCCAGCACTGCATGGAAAGATCTAACCTTTGAAACACTGCAGAACCATTATCAGTCAGTGAGCTAGATGGTCTGTTAAGATCTATTCTTATCTCCTATTCTCTATTGCCTGGAGAAGAAAAGGTCACTTTTCTTGTCTTCTGACTGGCAACAGAAAATTCTACTGTCTGTGAGCCAAAAAAATAGCAGCAATGTTTCAACAGAATGGAACTATCTCAGTTGGATCGCAGTTTTTGATGCAGTCAACAAATTATAATTTGAGATCAACCAAGCCTCGTGCAATAGCTGTCTGCAAAATTAATTCTACAACCCAATCCTTGTGTAAGTTTACTCTTCAGTTTTGAACAAAGGTACAATTCTCCACAAACCTACAGATCAGTGGTGGAATTCAATTTTTTTTTACTACCAGTTCTGTGGGCGTGGCTTGGTAGGCATGGTGTGGCTTGGTGGGCATAGCTTGGTGGGCGTGGCAGGGGAAGGATACTGCAAAATCTCCATTCCCACCCCACTCCAGGAGAAGGATATTGCAAAATCTTCATTCCCACCCCACTCTGGGACCAGCCAAAGGTGGTATTTGCTAGTTCTCCAAACTATTCAAAATTTCCGATACCGGTTCTCCAGAACCTGTCAAAACCTGCTGAATAGCATCCCTGCTACAGATCCTACATCTTCTTCTTCTTCTTTAACCAAATACTATTAAGAATGTCAAATTGTGGATGGCGTTAATACTTATAAAGTTAAATAATTGATGTTAGTATAAATGGAAAATTAAAAGTGCACTATGTGTAAAGGAGGAAAGAATGCGGACAGCGAGCCATACTATTTCAACCTATATTGCCTTAATTCTCTATAGAGATCCTGTAGGAAGCTTATTGACTTAACAACAGGATTATCTGATGGACCTTTTTCCTATGTGGTCACCTCTGCATTCTAATACCATCAAATCCGAGAGGGGGGGGGAGACTGAAGTCTGAAAGACACCAGATTTACTGCAGGTATAGCGTGAAAGTTAAAGGATGATGTTTAGCTTTGAGGATGTGCAAGCTAATCTTGGTTGATGGACAACCAACAACAAAATTGCACTGGCTAGTTTCATATAAGTAAGCTACTCTTGTATTGACATTTCACTGGGATGTATAATGGAAGACGTGAAGCCACAGCTGGTAAATAGGTTTCAATCAGCCTTGCAATTTTATTAAAAATATAAACTGCTTATTAAGTTCTCACAATTGTAATTACAAAGCCTTCGGCTCTGGATCAACAAAATAGCGTCTTGTTTTATCTTCTATTCATAGACATAATGCTAATCTATTCTAAAGCAGTTTAGGTATTCTTAGAGGTATTCAGCAGTATTCTTAATTGCACATTGTTAATCCGGTATTATGTATAAACAATAAAGGCAGTCTTTCAAAAGTAATGAAATGGGGAAGAGCAAAGCTCGCCAACTGGATTGTGAGATGTGAAAGAAAGAAGAAAAAAAAGAGAGAGACATTCTGCAAACATGAAAAATCTTTAATACTTTAATATAAGGTATCCTTGTTTCTTTTAGGCCCATCTGCCAAAATGAATTTCTATAACCTGGTAATATATACAATCAGACAAAAACAACAGCAAACCCAAAAAATAGCAGCAATGTTATTACAAAATATTAGCAGCAAAATAATAGCAGCAAAAATTATCACAAAATATTTATTTGATAAACAAATGTATATTTGATTTGATTTATCAAATTTATATACCGCCCCACTCCCGAGGGACTCAGGGCAATGTACAGCATGATAAAAAGACAATAAACCATACAAAATTTAAAACCAGTTTAAAACAAAATTAAACAAATCTTGGCTTTCCTGATTAAAACCCCATAATTTAAAATACCCATCCAAATTTTATTTAGTCAGCCAGGCCCACCTGGTGAAATAACAAGATCTTGAGGGCCTGGCAAAAAGCATGGAGATCGGGAATCGTACTTATCCCAGGGGGTAGTTCATTCCAGAGGGCGGGTGCCCCCACAGAGAAGGCTCTCCCCCTGTCGGTCGCCAGCCTACATTGTTTTGCCAACGGCACCCTGAGGAGCCCCTCTCTGTGGGAGCATGTTGGTGGGTGGGAGGCTATTGGTGGCAGAAGGCAGTCCCGTAGTATATAACTGCACAATTCCCACAGTGAGGCTTGGTGGTGTACAATGTTAAAAGTTCACAATTTTTAAAAAATCACAATTTAACTCCCACCCTGCTCTCTAGCCTACGGAAGCAAATAATCATCAATTAAGCACTAGAAGAAATCAACTCACATTTACATTGTGATAAAATAGTGTTTAATTTGCTCTGGAAGCAAGTGATTGGTTATTCTTCATTATTGGAAGAACTATGTTAGGAAGGAAGTAAATAAATCCTCTAGTTATTGATAAACACCTGTCAAGAGTATGAGTTGTGCTTAAAGACACTATTAAAATTGAATGTGAGAAAGACAGCAATATTATCATATATAAGATCAAGGAGTTTCAATTTCTTTTCAGGCTGCTGAACCTATTAGTTTATATATATTAGTTTATATACACACTCTCACACACACACACACTAGCTTGGAAGAAATATTCTACATTCTAATCCTAAAAGGAAGGGTGCAGAATATGCAAACTATAATTTCACAAGGTAGCAAAATAATATTTGAATCATCCACCCATGCAGGATAGAGCCCTACTTAGAAAAGTGATGCCAGATCTACAAGCCGGCCAGTGTTGAGTTGCTCCCGGTTCTGTCCGGTTCTTGCGAACTGGTAGTAAAGGCAGCAGGAGGCTCCACCCACCCTCCCGGACCTCATAATGGATGATCTGCGCAGGCGCAGAAGCACACACACACGTGCTCTCCCATTGCAAACCGGTAGTAAAGGTAAGTAAAACCCACCCCTGAAGCTGGCTTTTAAAAAGATTGAGGAACGTGAGACAGTACCGCTGATACATGATGGACAGCTGCAAAACCCAAAGAATGCAAAAAAAAGAAAGAAAAACAGGTCAGTGCATGTTTCATTGATTGGTGAAAGACCTTCAGTTGTGTCAATCATGTCAAAGTAGATTGGTTTTGGAAAAGTGTGAATCACAGAAGAACTTATTGTCCTCGTGCGAAAGGTACCTACTGGAAAGAAAGCCCTAATATGGATAGAATGTGATGACACAAACTGGATCCAGGCTGGCAAAAGAGTGCAAGAAGGCTGTATAATCTCTCCTGAATCTACTGGTTACACTGAATTAAAGGAAGATGGATTGAAAGAAGGTAAGCATGGCTTTAAAACTAGAGGAAGAATCTGCACTTTGCTGATGACATTACTCTGATAGCTAACAATGCATAGGATCTACCAAGCTCTAGTAATAAAGTCAGGGAGCACAATGAGAAAATGGGACTAAAATTAAATATTAAGAAGGCCAAACTAATGACAACACATACAACAATCAGTCTTAGAGTTGGCAATGAATACAGCAAAGAGGTGGTTAACTATTGCCTTTTAGGATCAACCCTTAAAAGAATAGGTACTTAAGAGATATGGATAGAGATTAAGATGCTGGACATGTTGATCAGAAGGTTGGCAGTTTAAGACCCGCATGATGGGGTCAGCTCCCGTTCCTGCCCCATCTCTTGCCAACGTAGCAATTTAAAAGCATGAAAATATGAGTAGATAAATAGGTACCACTTCAGTGGGGAGGTAACAATATTCCATGCATTTAGGCCTATAGAAATGGTGGGAGTCAAATAATTTAACAACTGATTTGCCCCGGGATCAGGTTGGCCATCGTGCCCATATTACAGCTCTGCCACACACATGAGATGAGCCTCCTGCAACAGCCAATCTGATCCTGGGTGAACCGGTTGTTAAATTACCCACCCCCCACTATCAAAATGGATCCTGGGCGCTGTGGTGCAATGGAGAAATGGGCAATGGAGCGGCCAGCATGAGGGAAGGAAGAGGAGCAGAGAGAAGAAAGAGGGAAAGTGGCCTTCTCCTTTCCCTCACGCTGGCCATCCCGTTCTCCATTTCTCCATTGCAATGCAGCGCCCAGGATCCATTTTGATAGCAAGAGGGGGAATTTAACAACCAGTTCACTTGAACCATTGCAAACTGGCTGAATAGTCTTGTTGGCCAGAAGACCATGAAAGTGTCTTCAGGCAAAGCTGGCTCCCTCACTTAGGGAACAAAGATGAACACCATCCCTTAAGAGTCAAAGATGACTGGACAAGAGGAAAACTTTACCTTTTCATTAACAGTAACCGAATGAGTGGTCAAGAGATACACCACAGACTAGGCACACAATAACACATGAACATCTCAGAAAAGATATTCAGATACTTGATGCATCTACAAAGATCAGAATATGAAAGTCATGGTATTCCCTGTGACACTCCATGAAAACAGAAATTGGACTTTGAAGAAGCAGGATAGGAAGAGTATTCAGGCTTTGGAACTTTGATGTTGGAGATTCCCAGGACAGCTAAGGAAACTCACCAATGGATCATTGAACAAATCAACCCAGGTGTCAGAGTTCCAAGTAACACATCCAACGAAAGAAAACTCTGAGGCTTGAGTTTCCTCAGTTCCATTTTATTAGAGATGTCATATTGGCACATCTGGGAAAACCCAAATCTGAAAGTTTCCAGGTTTTTTCCACCCAAAGGAAAGTTCAAGTCCCGTTCCAACACCCACAAGTCCATCACATGGTTCAATCAAAGCATCGTCCCACCTGGAGATGCCCTCCAGTTTCAGCCTCCCAGGTGCAGGGCAAGATGTCCTTGACTCTCTGAGAAAGGAATTTTATTGTGACTATATATCACCTATACCCCATACAATCCTGCCTCACAATTTCCTACAATAGTAAATGTGGCAGGCCTGAAGACCCAATACGAAAAATGGCTTCTCACTGGAGGCCCAAATGACCAGGCTCAAAGTTTTGAAAGAGAAGACAAAGGAAAGCAAAGAAAATATATAAGTGGAAAAAAATGCAAAGAAAACAATACAAAAGAAAAAAAAAAGAAAGGAGAAGAAAAAGTTCTAACTGGCTTCTTGCCTTTTTAACAGCAGTTACAAGTATGTCTATATCTTTATCTCTGTAAGATTAAAACATAATTTCCTTCTTTCCATAGTCTACCCTTTCTAATAATCAAATCCCTAAATCACAAATTCACTTTCTTTTTTCAGCAAAAAGTCCCTAAGGGGTTTCCAGTCACTAATAACTGTAGTTATAGTCCTTTCAAACAACTCAATTTTGTCGTCTCTGCTAATTCTATCATCGTCACCAGACATACGTCCGTTGTGATTCAGGTCTTTCCATTTTTGTGCATGTAATAATCTCGTAGCAGTTTTCATATATAAAATCAAGTTTCCACAACGCTTTTCTAATTATCTACCCATTAAGTCCCAACAAGAAGAGTTCTGATTTCAATTCAAATTATCCTATTTTGGACCATTATGCGAAGAACTGGCTCTCCAAAGAAGGGTCTAATGCTGGAAGGAAGAAAGAGGATGATGAGGAAGAAGGCAGATGGGCTCAATCGTGGATAAAACCTATCTATTCACTAAGAGTTGACACTGATTTGATGGTACATAATCAATCGGCAAAGCAATCAATCAAGCCATATAACATTAAAACATCTACAATATAAAAGCAAGAGCACTTAGACCTATATATTGCCCTCTAGGGCTTTACAGCACTCTTTGGGCACTTTACAACATCAGCATTATTTGCATATTGCCCCCAACACTCTGGCTCCTCATTTTATTGACCACAGGAGGATGGAAGGCTGAGTCAACCTTGAGCCCTCTCAGGATGGAGGGCAAAGTTGGCCTGCAATACTGCATTCTAACCACTGCACCACCTTGTGGTAATCAAGTACATTAGCAAAACATTCTAAAGGGGATTCCACTCAAATGACCCTAATGCCTGGGGGGGGGAGGGCAGAGGTTTTCCTACAAATAAGCAGAGTTGGGACCTGTCATGCATCACTACCTGCAAGTTAGATGAACAAAACCTGGTGGGAGGAAGAGATAATGGTGCCTTTCTTACCGTTCTTATCTAATAAGAGTGCTTCAACTTGTTTTCCTTTCTCAGCTAAAAATGGAATGGAGTGGAGTGGAGTGGAGTGGAGTGGAGTGGAATGGAATGGAATGGAATGGAATAGAATAGAATAGAATAGAATAGAATAGAATAGAATAGAATAGAATAGAATAGAATAGAATAGAATAGAATAGAATAGAATAGAATAGAATAGAATAGAATAGAACAGAATAGAACAGAATAGAATAGCAGAGTTGGAAGAGACCTTGGAGGTCTTCTAGTCCAACCCCCTGCTTAGGCAGGAAACCCTACACCACTTCAGACAAATGGCTATCCAAAATCTTCTTAAAAACTTTCAGTGTTGGAGCATTCACAACTTCTGGAGGCAAGTTGTTCCACTGATTAATTGTTCTCACTGTCAGGAAATTTCTCTTTAGTTCTAAGTTGCTTCTCTCCTTGATTAGTTTCCACCCATTGCTTCTTGTCCTGCCCTCAGGTGCTTTGAGAATAGCTTGACTTCCTCTTCTTTGTGGCAGCCCCTGAGATATTGGAACACTCCTATCATGTCTCCCCTATTCCTTCTTTTCATCAAACTCGACATACCCAGTTCCAGCAACCGTTCTTTGTATATTTTAGCCTCCAGTCCCCTAATCATCTTTCTTGCTCTTCTCTGCACTCTTTCAAAATCAAGGCCCACGGATTGGATCCGGCCCACGGGATGCTTAAATATGGCCTGCAGGGCCAGCCTGGAAATAGCAAAAGACCGGCCATGTGTGCTGCAGGAGGCATCCATCCTGTCTCCCCCCCTGCCCCCACCCCCACCCCGCAGAGGAGGACTGCAGTGCTGACCCAGCACTCGAAGAAATCCAGTTTGACACCCCTGTTCTAGAGTCTCAACATCTTTTTTACATCGTGGTGACCAAAACTAGATGCAGTATTCCAAGTGTGGCCTTACCAAGGCATTATAAAGTGGTATTAACACTTCCTGTGATCTTGATTCTATCCCTCTGTTTATGCAGCCCAGAACTGTGCTGGCTTTTTTGGCAGCTGCCGCACACTGCTGGCTCATATTTAAATGATTGTCCACTAGGACTCCAAGATCCCTCTTACAGTTACTACTATTGGGCGAGGTACCACCTAGTCTGTACCTGTGCATTTTGTTTTTCTTGCCTAAATGTAGAACCTTCCTTTTTCCATCATTGAGTTTCATTTTGTTAGATAAAGCCCAATGTTTAAGTCTGTCAAGATCCTTCTGTACATTAAGCCTATGATTGCTAAACCAGATAATTGACAAGAACCTGGATGGTGTAAATCATATCTAAGATGGACAACATACTTCTGAGGCTTCATGCCAGTTTGGTCACATCTTTGTCTTGACTGTGAAGCTGGAGCCTGATGGTGATGATGATGATGATGATGATGATGTTATCCATTCAGTAGTGTCTGATTCTTGGTGAGTCTATGGACCAGATCTCCCCATATCTTCCAATCATGCACTACTTTGAGTTTTTCAATACTCTGGCTGGTGTCAGCTTTGATGGTGCCCAGCCACTGTGTTCTTTGGCAGCCTGTTCCTTTTACTCCTAACTCTTCCAAGCATAATGGATTTCTCCAGTGAATTCCCCCACATGACATGGCCAAAGTAAGTGAGATGCAATTTCGTGATTTTATCTTCTGGTGACATGTCTGGTGTTATGAACTCCAAGATTTGCTGGTTAGTCACCTTTGCTGTCTAAGTAATACACAGGAGCCTTCTCCAGTGTCACAGCTTAAATGACTAGATTTTCTTCCTGTCATGCTTTTTTAAGGACCAAATTTCACACCCATAGGTAGCTACGGGGGACACAACAGAGCATTTGGTTGCCAAACTGATGTCGAGTTCAAGACAACACTCTCTCTTATGTTCCCTGCTTCTACTTTCACTGTTTCAACCGTGACAATACAGCCCAGATTACGGAGAGACTTTTTCCAGGACAAATCTGGGAATTTTCAAAATGGATTACTGGATTACTTTTTTGACAATCAATCAAAGTCAAAGAAAGAAAAATAAAGTATCTGCTCCAGAAGGATAGCACCCCTATAGTTGACAAACATTCTATCAGTTGAAACTTTTAAGAAACTTTTCAGTGCTGTTTGCTAGTCTTGTTTGTTCCAGATGAAATCAGGCTTTCTGTTCTTCAAAATTATGTTATTTTATTTTAAATAATAAAACCAAATGAAGGCCTGAGGCAACAAAGGGGAGTTGTGATACGCATAAAATTGTAATGTTCCATTCACTTTTGCATTAAAATTCCCCTTCAGAAAGTGTTATGTATTCTGTTGCAATTAGGAGCATGGGGGAAAGTATTATTGTATTCTGGGTCCTGAGGACCCAGATTGTTGGGGGCAATATACTGACTTTGTAAACTGCTTAGAGAGCGCTCTAAAGAACTTAGAGAGGGTCGTAAAGCCCTGTGAAGCGGTATATACCTAATTCTAAGTTCTATTGCTATTGCTATTCCAAATTAAAAAAAATTCATGCACAGGACAATAAAGTCTCAGTGGCACAGTGGTTAGAGTGCAGTACTGCATGCTACTTCTGCTGCCTGCCGGCTGCCTGCAATTTGGCAGTTCAAATCCTACCAGGCTCAAGGTTGACTCAGCCATCCATCCACCGGCGAACCGGTAGCGGCGAACGTAGGTGGGCTTCAAGTTTTGCTATTTAGGCATGTTTTCGAAGCCAAGTGCATGCGTGGAAAGCACGCAAGCGAGCAAATTGCATGCACGAAAGGCACCCCAGTTTCCATCCTTCCAGGGTGGGTAAAATGAGGACCCAGATTGTTGGTGGCAATAGGCTTACTCTGTAAACCACTTAGAGAGGGCTATAAAGCACTGTAAAGCAATATATAAGTCTAAGTGCTATTGCTAATAAATGCAATGATCTCATTTCTAAGAACAAATAATATATTTACAAGGCCTTAGAGTTTTTCCAGTCTCTATCTCTCTCGGTCTTTCTCTCTAAGCAAGCAATAAAATTGATGCTCCTTCCTCAAGTTTTACTGGCAAAAAGAAGATACTGCTAGATGTAATAGGAGATGATCAGATACTTCTTGGAATCCAAAAGTAAGGTCATACTGTAGGAAAACTACAATACTTCTGAATGTACTGCACACACTTAGATCTCATTGCTAACAACCAGTGATAGATTAATTCAACTGAGTGGGATTTTTCTCCTTGAAAAGCAGATGCTACGTTTAAGATATAAATAATAACTTTTATAAATTAATGCATTATTCTGTTAAAAAAAAAAAGTATTTCCCCCCCTAATTTCCTGAAATAAGAGGCATAGACAGGTTTGGCTGTCAGTTAAGGGCAGGGAAAGAACGGAGGAGTCTTCATATAAGATGCAGAGAATGCCTCTAGCTTTGATAACTTCAAACAGGACTAGTAAGGGAAAAATGTGTTTCCAATTCAGCTGTTTATTCTATAGATCAGTGGTGGGATTCAAATTTTTTTACTACTGGCTCTGTGGGCGTGGCTTGGTGGCTGTGGCATGATTTGGTGGGCATGACTTGGTGGGCATGGCTTGGTGGATGTAGTAGGGAAAGGATACTGTAAAATCTCCATTCCCACCCCACTCCAGGGAAAGGATACTGTAAAATCTCCACTCCCTCCAAACTCCAGAGGAAGGTTACTGCAAAATCCCCATTTCCTCCTGATCAGCTGGGACTCGGGAGGCAGCGAATAAATGGGGGCGGAGCCAGTCACAGGTAGTATTTACCGGTTCTCCGAACTACTCAAAATTTCCGCTACCAGTTCTCCAGAACTGGTCAGAACCTGCTGAGCACCACCTCTTATATAAATTTAATATTCTTGAAGAGCTTTCACCAATCTAACCATTAAGAAAGGGAAATTTGACCAACCAAGTACTTTTTGTAAAATCAGATTCAGGAAGCAAAATAAAATGAGATATACATTCTGAATAGGCCCTTCTAATAAATGTCCTTTGCATCTCTCCTGTGGAAGGTCTAACCATGTCTACTTTCATTATACGGTGAAGTCCCAGTACTGGGTACCTTTTCAATAGTCCAAAGAAATTTTGTTCATTTGCCATCTTACCACAAAATTGCTGTGGTTTATTCTAAAGGCCATGTTGATTTTTCAGCGCATTTGAGATGCCTTTAAGAGAAATCTGACTTTTCAGTCCTGAAAATGCAGCTCTTTCAAAACCTGTTGACTATTTCTGAAAAATAGCCATTGCAAGATATGATCACCACTAATGCACAAAAAGGGCATCAGACAAAAAAGGTACAGAAATGTGCATATTGACCAAATTAACATTCCAAGTTAATCCTGAACTCCTCGGATGTTTCAGCCTCATTGCATTAACATCTTTTAAGAACACCAAAAGATTTTAGTGAATTTATTTTTAAGAGGTGTGGTCAGCTTTATTCCAGATAAGGATAGTTAGTCACTGAACTTTAATATCCATTAAGTCAATCTCATTCTGATAACCGTTTATAATCTTTATTTTCTTGTTGCATTGTTGTTAGGATATGATTTGAGCCTAACAGTTGTCCAGGCAATATATGTGTTCTGTGACTTTAAGTTTTAATGCTGCATCATGCTGTAATGCTGAGTCATGCTATAATTAGGTGTAATTTAGCAATGTATTTAAGAAAGGTACTGTAATGTATTCAGTTGATGATAAGCTGCCATTGTGCTATCATCGTGTGTGTGTGGGGGGGGGGGGTGGGTGTGGGTGTGGGTGTGTGTGGGTGTGGGTGGATCTGCTACCATCCGGGGTTTGTGTATCAGAGTGAACCAACTACTGTTTGTTTGGTAAGAAGCTTTTTGGATTTAACCGGTAAAGACTTGGACTGTTTAGAAGACTACGAGATTGTTTATTTTCCACTATAAAGAAAACTTTTGATAATCCAGTATCTCTTATTTTCATTGCTCTCAGCAACGTTTCTCTGTGCACTATACTCTGCTAGTTGTTACACAACAACAATATCCTTAACAATTGTTTTAAAAAAATAAAAGTCAATCAGTTTCAACAGACTTCAATACAATAATAGTAAACAATATAACAATATAATGTGTAATGACCCATACTAAAATTTAACACTGATTTTAGCAATTGAATCTACAACAAAACCCCTTGATTTTATCTCAGAAAGTAGCTCATTTACCAGATGAACAAAACAGCAACTTTTAAGACTACAAATACCTTTATGATAGTCTCCTTGTGAGGAAAATTGTAGTGGTCAATTAGTTTTATCACCTGTTTCCCCAAAAATCAGACCCAACCAGAATATAAGCCTAGCGTGATTTTTCAGGATGCTCGTAATATAAGACCTACCCCCCAAAATAAGTCCCAGTTAAGATTAGCAGCCAGACAGACCAGTGGTGAAATGTAAAATTTGTTACTACCGGTTCTGTGGGCGTGGCTTGGTGGTAGTGGGTAATGTGACTGGGTGGGCGTGGCCAACTTTTTTTTTTACTTTTAAAAGCGGCTGAAGAGGTTGTAAAAAAATGCTTTTAAAAGGCTCTGACGATCCCAGCTGAGTTGCCTGATCGTCAGAGGCTTTCGTTTTCTTTTAAAAGCATTTTTTTTTGCTTTTAAAAGAAAAAAAAGCCTCTGATGATCAAGCAACTCAGCTGGGATCGTCAGAGCCTTTTAAAAGTATTTTTTCTACAACCTCTTTAGCCGAAGGCTTTTTTTTTTTACTTTTAAAAGCATTTTTTCAGCCGAAAATAAAATGCTTTTAAAAGTTTAAAAAAAAAACCCTCTGATGTAAAAACAACTTTTTCAGACTTGTCCCAAGTAAAAAAAAGTATAGGCTCTTTGGCTCCTTACTTCCAACAAACAGCAAGTGGTTATGATAGATAATTACCAGTGTTGATCTTCCCACAGTTTTTAGGCAGATAGAGCATGTCGGATCGAAAGATCGGCAGTTCAGCGGTTCGAATCCCCGTTACTTGTCCCAGCTTCTGCCACCCTAGCAGTTCGAAAGCATGTAAAAAATGCAAGTAGAAAAATAGGGACTGCCTTTGGTGGGAAGGTAACAGCATTCTGTGTGCCTTTGGCGTTTAGTCATGCCGGCCACATGACCATGAAGACGTCTTTGAACAGCGCTGGTTCTTCGGCTTTGAAATGAAGACGAGCACCGCCCCTCTAGAGTTGGGAATGACTAACACATATGTGCGAGGAGAACCTTTACCTTTACCTTTAGATCCCATTATTTTAAAAAACTAAAGTGTTTAACCATCTACAATTTGAGCTCTGTCCCTGTCTCCTTACCTTATCAAAAAAAAAAAAACTTATTTCCACTCTTTTCTGCTCCTTCGTAATTTTGCTTCTTCAGGCCGAATGATGACCTTACTTCTCCTCCAACCTCTGATGTATGTTATTTTGTTACCCAACTAAAGACTAGATCCCCGATTCTCAGTTCCTTCTGCTTTCTGCTTTCATCAACATCCCAATCTGACAGTCTGGTGAAAACTTTGATGTATGTCTCAGCTTTGTAGGTTCCATCTTCCTGTTATCTTGAGACCTGAACAAGATCTACAAAGTATCTTTGAGAAAATAACATTGGCAATGCCCTCCTACACTCTGGTATCTAGCAACTACTGGAAAATTAATGCCTTTTTACTGCCTTGTAAAAGTCCTTCAGTGCCTATTTAAAGCTATTTTCAAGTGATTCCATCACAACCGCAGCTGCTCTAAGTGCCTTAACTACAGGCTTGAGCAAACAAGCTATCACACTGAAGAAAGTTTTACATAACATTTCTGAGAAACCTAAAATGGTACGAAGCCCCACTGATACACTGGAGAGTTTTTGTTTTGGTTTTCTACCGAGATGTGTAATTTAATTGTAGATCTTTGCTTTTTGCTAGATGAATGATTTCACAGCTCAAGCATACTGCTGAATACTTTCTGCAAGTCAGCAGTTCAAAACTATGTAAAGTAATAGAAATTTGCTTAGCCAAGACATAGCATAAAATATACATAAACATTTCCATAGAGAAGAGGTGGCTCTCGATAGGAACAACTCTGGAAGATGGATTTTCAAGTCAGGGTACAAGAAGAAGGAGAAGAAACGGCTTAGGTATCTGTTTCTGAGTGATAAAATCACTGAGATTCTGCATTTAAAGCAGCTAAATGCATTGAAGGCCTTCATGGCTTGGGCCTGGGTTATCTGAGAGGCCATCAGAGTTTCAGCAGGTTCTGACCAGTTCTGGAGAACCGGTAGAGAAAATTTTGAACAGTTTGGAGAACCTGTAGTAAAAATTCTGACTGGTCCCCCCATGATCTATTCTTTGCCTCCCAAGTCGCAGCTGCTCGGGAGGGAATGGAGATTTTACAGTATCCTTCCCCTGGAGTGGGGTGGGAATGGAGATTTTACAGTATCCTTCTGCTGCCACGCCCAACAAGCGACACCCAAGGAAAATTTTGAAACCCACCACTGGAGACCATCTCTTGCTGGTCACATCCACCTGACCAGGGGTGCTATTCGCTCACTTTCCCTACTGGTTCGCAAATGTGCGCATATGTGCTCCATCCTCACATGCACCTGGCCTTCCGCGCATGTGCCCAGCCTCAAAAATGTGCCTAAATAGGATGGCATAGAGCCGGGGTCCACCCGCGATTTAGTTTAGTTTAGTTTAGTTTAGTTTATTAGATTTATATACCGCCCTTCTCCTGACGGACTCAGGGCAGTGAACAGCCAAACATTAAAACATTAAAATACAAGCAATATAAAAGTTAAAAATAATCTAAAAACGTAATTAAATCAAATTTTGGCTTCCCCAAATTTAAAATCCCTCCTAAAATTCACCCATTAAAATCTACGTTAAGCCAGCCCGGCTTCCTGGAATAGAAAAGTCTTTAATGCCTTGCGGAAAATGCGGAGGTCTGGGATTAATCGAATCCCCAGGGGTAACTTGTTCCAGAGTTCTGCTATCGGTTCAGGCAAACCAGTCTGAACCGGCTGAATACCATCTCTGCACCTGACCCACTAGAGCAGGGAGGTAAGGAATGATGTGGGTCCCATCCCCTAAGGAGGTACATCTGACACCACTCAGAAGAAGGGCCTTCTTCATGGTGGCTCCCTCCCCCTTTGGAACATCATCTCTGCAGAAATTAGACTGGCACCCACTCTGACAATCTTTTAAAAGATCTTGAAATTCCACAGAATCTTAGCTAGTGGTTCTCCCAAACCCCTGCAAACCCCTAGCAGCCCACCCCTGGAACTCGGGAAGATGAAAGTAACTATCCTTCTCTTAGCGATAATAAAATATTCTGTTGAGCCTTGACCCAAGGCCGCCCCAATCTTGCCTTTTTTAACCTTTTCAGAGACGACATACAGCTGAGCAGTATTGGAAAAATGTCTATAATAATACTTGCGTCATCTCTATAGGGCAGTAATGGCTAACCTTTTTGCCATCGCGTGCCAAAAGTGGGGGGAGCACGGTGGGGCCCACATCCATAATTCTATGCACCCCGTCCCCCCATGCTCCCCCCCTTTTGGCACGTGATGGCCTGATTTTTGCTCTCCCCAGGCTCCAGAGCCTTTCTAGGATCCTGGGGAGGGCAAAAATGGCCTTCCACACCCCTCCCAGAGGCTCTCCAGAGGCCAGAAACAGTGTGTTTCCTGACTTCTGGTGGGCCCAGAAGGCCCAAAAATCAGCTGGCTGGCACCCGCATGTGTGCCAGAGCTGAGCTCACGTGCCCACCGATATGGCTCCATGTGCCACCTGTGGCACCCATGCCATAGGTTCGCCATCACGGCTATAGGGCCTTCCCCATAGAATTTCCTAAGCAGACCAAGCCTTAAAAACTGCTCTCTCCCCCCCACCCCAATTTATAAGCAATTGAAGAAAAAATATCTTCTTAGTTGCTTGCATTGTCAACTAAATGTTCTTCCTTACCAAAAGGTCAAGCAACTGAGGCAAATGAAAACTTTTTTTCCCCTAGTATTTTGTTTTTTAAAGCAGAACCAAAGCACTTGAAGTCTAGGCCCTGGAGGGGAGAAAAGATTTTTTCCCCTTCGTGAAACTTCAAAGTAAAAAGAGAAACACCTCCCATTACTTATGGCCGTGCTTTATTTGTTCTGACATCTGAAATCCCACAACTCACAAATGTTCAGCCTTGATGAACAGAGTTAACCCCGGTAACTACTGGACTCTGAAACAAGGGAAATCCAACTTTTATTTCACAAAAAAAAAAAGTAAATCCTAAAATTCTCCTAGAGAGAAAACAAGCTTGCCACTGCCTTTCATAGAAGGTGGCAATCAATCAAGGGGGTTTGCAGAGATAATCTTCTGGTTTTAGTCATTCTGAGTTGGAAAGAAAAGGGAACCAATCGTAAAATGAGATGGCAAAGTTTTATTTTTTTTAAAGTGTCGTCCCTTAAATGGTGAAGAAATCCCTGCCTATATTTTGACCGAAGGATCACTCGCAGGCTTGTTTAATTTCATTTATTTGTTTGCTTTAAACTTTGCTTTTCTGCTGGAGATAGGATGGAAGGCCGCTAAGAAAGTTACAAATAAACAAATAATAAAAAAGCGAAAATACAAACACAACTAGGAGAACAGACGAAAGTGTTACTGATGGAGCCAAGTCTTCCAGTTCTTTAGGGCATTTGATCTATTCCACCATACCTGGTCTTTCCATTTGTTTTGTTTGTTTGCTTAATTTATATGCTGCCTATTTCATTATCAGAATCATATAAAAACTAAGCCAAGACCATGAACAGTATCTTTTCCACCAGGTACCTCTAGCATGGCATGTCCCCATCAGGGGCCCAAAACAACCAGTAGAGATATATTTTAAGGCTCTTCCAGAAGGCCAAAAGGGTGGTGGCAGAACTCACCTCCAACCACAAGTAGTTCTAAAGGT
Organism: Masticophis lateralis; assembly: GCA_030761175.1. NCBI lineage: Eukaryota > Metazoa > Chordata > Lepidosauria > Squamata > Colubridae > Masticophis > Masticophis lateralis. The sequence goes on along the minus strand of JAUDYJ010000003.1, from coordinate 18,455,657 downwards.
GGACAGCCATGGCAGAAAAGACTGTTCTCCTAGACCCCATCAATCAAAGGTCCTTGAATGACAGGATCCACAGCATTCTCTAGCAGAACTAATCTAATCTGCAGAGGATGGGAACTAATCAAGGAGAGAAGCAACCTAGAACCAAGGAGAAACTTCCTAACAGTGAGGACAATTAACCAGTAGAACAGCTTGCCTTCAGAAGTTGTGGATGCACAAACACTGGAGGTTTTTAAGAAGAGATTGAACAGCCACTTGTCTGGAATAGTATAGGTGTCAGGGTTCCAAGTAACTCTAGAAAAAGTGCAGAGAAGAGCAACCAGGATGATTAGGGTGACCCGCTCCCTCCTTCAACCGGGAGCTCGGGATGACCCCTTGCAGGGTCGAGCTGAGGACTTTGTCCAGTATCTGTATGACAAAATCGCTCAGATCCGGGAAGATCTGGCCTCTGACTGGGTAGATCCGGATGGGATAATCAAGGCAGATCTTGGGGGTGTGGTTTGGGAGGAGTTCGACTCTGTGGCTCACGAGGACATGGACAGGATCCTGGGACGGCTGAATGCAACCACATGTTTATTGGACCCGTGTCCCTCCTGGTTGGTGCTGGCCTCCCGGGAGGTTACACGAGGCTGGCTCCAGAAGATTGTTAACGCTTCTTTGAGTGAGGGTGTTCTGCCGGCCGCTTTGAAAGAAGCGGTGGTGAGACCCCTCCTCAAAAAGCCCTCTCTGGACCCGGCTGTTTTGGCCAATTACCGTCCAGTCTCCAACCTTCGCTTTGTTGCGAAGGTTGTTGAGAGTGTGGTTGCATGGCAGCTTCCCCAGTTCCTGGATGAAGCTGTCTATCTAGATCCGCTCCAGTCCGGCTTCCGGCCTGGGCACAGCACGGAAACGGCATTGGTCGCGTTGGTGGATGATCTCTGGAGGGCACGGGATAGGGGATGTTCCTCTATCCTGGTCCTATTAGATCTCTCAGCGGCTTTTGATACCATCGACCATGGTATCATGTTGCGCCGGTTGGAGGGATTGGGGGTGGGGGGCACCGTTCTACGGTGGTTCTCCTCCTATCTCTCTGACCGGTCGCAATCTGTGTTGACAGGGGGGCAGCGGTCGACTCCGAGGCGCCTTGTTTGTGGGGTGCCGCAGGGGTCGGTCCTCTTGCCCCTTCTGTTCAACATTTATGTAAAGCCGCTGGGTGAGATCATCCGTGGCTTTGGTGTGGAGTTCCATCAGTACGCTGACGACACCCAGCTGTACATCTTCACCCCAGGCCACCCCAACGATGCCGTCGAAGTGATGTCCCGGTGTCTGGAAGCTGTGCGGGTCTGGATGGGGAGAAACAGGCTCCGACTAAACCCCTCCAAGACTGAGTGGCTGTGGCTGCCGGCATCCCGATATAGCCAGCTGACGCCATCGCTGACTATTGGGGGCGAGACATTGGCCCCCACGGAGAGGGCTCGCAACTTGGGCGTCCTCCTGGATGCACGGCTGTCTTTAGAAGAACACATGACGGCCGTGGCCAGGGGGGCTTTTTATCAGGTTCGCCTGATACACCAGTTGCGTCCCTTTCTAGATCGGGACTCCCTACGCACAGTCACCCATGCTCTCGTGACTTCCCGCTTGGACTACTGCAACGCTCTCTACATGGGGCTCCCCTTGAGGTGCACCCGGAGGCTCCAACTGGTCCAGAATGCGGCCGCGCGGGGAATTATGGGAGCGACGTGGCACTCCCACGTGACACCTCTCCTGCGCGAGCTGCACTGGCTCCCGGTGGTCTTCCGGGTGCGCTTCAAGGTGTTGGTGACCACCTTTAAAGCGCTCCATGGCTTAGGACCTGGGTACTTGCGGGACCGCCTTCTGCCGCCAATAGCCTCCCACCGGCCAGTACGCTCGCACAGAGAGGGCCTCCTCCGGGTGCTGTCGGCCAGACAGTGTCGGCTGGCGACCCCCAGGGGGAGAGCCTTCTCTGTGGCGGCACCCGTCCTCTGGAATGACCTACCCCCGGAGATACGCAGGATTCCAGATCTCCGGACCTTTCGTCGGGCCCTTAAAACCCATTTATTCCATCTAGCTGGGCTAGCCTGAGCCCATCCTCCGTTTTTAAATTTGAATTTGATTTTAAATTGGGTTGTTTTAATTCTTGGCCAAATAATATTTAATAATTTTTAATTGTTTTTAACTTTTGTGTACCATGTTTTATTCTGGCTGTTCACCGTCCTGAGTCCGCAAGGAGAAGGGCGGTTTATAAATTGAAATAATAAATAAATAAATGAAATAATAAAGCTGTTTTCCAAAACACCTGAAGGCCAGACAAGGAATAATGGATGGAAACTGACCAAGGACAGATTCAACCTAGAAATGAAGAGGAACTTTCTGACAGTGAGAACAATCAACCAATGGAACAGAAGTTGCCTTCAGAAGTTGTGGGACATTCAAAAAAAGATTGGACTGCCATTTGTCAGAAATGGTGTAGGGTCTCCTGCTTGAGTCGGGATTTGGACTAGATGACCTATAAGGTCCCTTCAAACTCTGTTAATCTGTTAAACCCGTCCCATTACATTCTTTTTGATCTCAGTATTGTCTCTCTTTTTCTCTGGTTTCCAGGATCTAGAATCTCCATATCCAGAACCAGATCTCCTATTTGGCTTCTCTTTCACCTTTCTCAACTTTATGGACTTCTCCAGGGAGCTAGATCTTTGCATAATGAGTCCAAACCATGGTAATTTAAATCTGGCCATTTGTGCCTGGTATTCCTGATGTGCCTGATGATCCATTTGCTTATTTTCCTGGTTATCCACAGTTTTCACAGGCATTTTGCCAAACCCAAACTTCAAAAGTATCAATACTTTTCTCGCTGTTTGAGAAAGTTGCATAACATTCTCAGAGACTCTTCCCATCCTGCTTACAATCTTTTTGGACTGTTGTCTTCTGGCAGAAGATGCAGAACAATTAAAACTCGGACCACACGTTTTCTGAATAGTTTTTATCCCAGAGCTATAATTGCACTCAACAATGAACTAAAGGGCCACCATCAGTGAGCTGTTGGACAGCATTACTTGGTCTGTTGTGTGGATGTTTGGGTGGTTTAGGGGTGGAGAATTTGTGATGGGTGGAAGTGTGTTTGGGGATTGTTATATGTGTTGGGCCTGGTCTTTGGGTGTTAAGTGAATTTCGTTGCATGGGTATACTGTGTATACATGTACAATGACAATAAAGTTATTATTATTATTATACTTCTTCTATCCTGCTTCTAATTTCTATCTCGGTCCAATTTTCACTTCCATAGAGTGTCACAGGGACAAACACTCTTTGCATGATTGGAATTATTGTAGGTATAGAATACTGTAGGCATCAGAGCATCTTCTCCAAGACCTCCATTGCTACTCTACCAATTGGTATTCTGAGGCATATTTCTTGACTACGGGTTCCTTTACTGTTCATAGTTGATCCTAAAAGGCAGAAGCTAGGCAACACTTCAATACTTTCATTGTCAATTCTGTGGCTGGTTGCTCCTCCTCTTGTCATTAGCATGGTCTTGTTTATATTTAATTCTAGTCTCATTTTTTTCCCCACTGTGCTCTTGACATGTAGATCATTTGCCTGTTCAGTTAACAGAGTACCACTATTAGCATATTAGCATCAAATTGTTCCTCCAAGTGTTCCTCCAATTTGGAAACTGCTCATCTTCTTCCAACCTAGCCAACCTCTCTCTATATTCTACATATAGGCTGAATAAACAAGGGGAGAAGATACAGACTGGTTGCACTCCTTTGCCAAACCTGAACCACTCTTTTTCTTCAAAGAGCCATGGCGGTGCAGTGGTTAGAATGCAGTATTGCAGGCTACTTCTGCTGACTGCCAGCTGCCTGCAACTTGGCAGTTCGAATCTCACTGGCTCAAGGTTGACTCAGCCTTCCATCCTTCCGAGGTGGGTAAAATGAAGTCCCAGATTGTTGGGGGCAATAGGCTGACTCTGTAAACTGCCTAGAGAGGGCTGTAAAACATTGTGAAGCTGTATATAAGTCTAAATGCTATTGCTATGTGCTGTGCGTATACTCTGGCTCCCTCACTTTAGGGGTGAAATCCAGCAGGTTCTGACAGGCTCTGGAGAACCGGTAGCAGAAATTTTGAGCAGTTTGGAGAACCAGTAGCGGAAATTTTGAGTAGTTTGGAGAACCAGCAATACCTCTGGCTGGCCCCAGAATGGGATGGGAATGAGGATTTTGCAATATCCTTCCCCCTGGAGTGGGTGGGAATGGAGATTTTGCAGTATCCTTCCCCTGCCATGCCCACCAAGCCACACCACACCCATCAAGCCACACCCACAGAACCGGTTGTAAAAAAATTTGGATTTCACGACTGCCTCACATGATGGTTTTTCATAAGGATCGTTAAACGTTCTGAAACTTTCATTTTTCTTCCACACTTGACATAGTTAATACAATTGAAGGCTTTTCTAAAATCAATGGACCACAACCTAACCTCTTTTTTTAGAGTTCCTGGTTTTCTCCAGTGTTTCAGTACTGAATTTGTAAAATAAATGAATATTAAAATATCCCAGAATATAAGTATTGAGGAGTCTGGAGGGAAGCGAAGTAGAACATTATGTACAGAAATCTTGCAGATTTGGAGATCCTGTCCAGAGGATTTTGTGGGGGTTTTGTTGTTGTTGTTGTTGTTGTTGTTTGTTTGTTTTTTGTTTTTTTGAGATGGGGGGACACATTTCGTGGTCACTCTGTCTCAGCCCAACAGGGTTATTCTTGTGGGGAAAATAGGAGGAGGAAAGAATAATAGGAATGTTCACCATCTTGAGTTATTTATAAAAAAATAATAAAGGAGAGGTGAGAGAAAGACAGAGAGAGAAAGACTTGGAATTTTAACAATCATAAAATACTGATTTACCGGTTATCAGGTAAATGCTCTTCCAGGGCATGCTATACAATCTGTTAAATGTTTGGCATCTGATGACAACTCAATAGCAAGATTCTGACAGAGGGTACTTTATCCTTTTATTGAAAGGGAAACTGTTACAGACATTTTGATAACAAGTCTTCTACTTCTAAGAAACCTGCTCCCCCATCATTGAGTTCACTTGAGTAGAGCTTTCTCTGTTTTGTTGATAACCACCCTTTGATGAAGAAGAGATGTAAGTAACCCTTCACCAGATAATGGAAGAATCTCCAGATGTTATGAACTTGCAGTCTTATCTTTCTTCTTTCCTTGGCTTTGAAAAGACCATTAATCATCTCTGCTACCTTTGCTATTTTTCCCCTTGGTATATAGGTATGAATCCATTTAGTTTTGCTTGGGTTCATTTTTAAAAAAAAATTTAAAAAAACAATAACAACAACAGAGAAAGCAATAATGTCTCAGGGTACTGATTTGGGATGCCAAACTCAAGCCTAAAAATGGTGCCCATTCATTTGTTCCCTTATTCATTCATCTGATTTATATATCCCATCCTTCATTCAGCAGTTCAAGGCAGTGTACAGTATATAGTGTATCTGCTCCTTCTCCCTATTTTTTTCCCCAACAATCCTGTAAGGAAATTTGAGCTGAGAAGGAATAAGTGGCAGAATACCACCTCTGGAACCCAATGGTGAAATGTAAAATTTGTTACTACCAGTTCTGTGGGCGTGGCTTGGTGGAGGGTAATGTGACTGGGTGGGCATGGCCAACTTTTCTTTTTTCTTTTTACTTTTAAAAGCATTTTTTCTACAACCTCTTCGGCCGAAGAGATTGTAGAAAAAATGCTTTTAAAAGCCTCTGACGATCCCAGCTGAATTGCGTGATTGGCAGAGGCTTTTTTTTTTTAAAAAAAGCATTTTTTTAAGATTCTATTCTTCAAAGAGGTTCTAAATTTAGATAAATAGATAAACCTATCTAAATTTAGTTTAATAAAAGGGGAGTTAAAGTACAAGAGGGAGGGAGGATGCCATAGTTAGTTAGCTTATGTTAGCGTACGATTGTTAAATGCTATACCCTGTATTTTGCTCTGGGAAGTTGGGGGGAGGGAGGGTTGGAGTGGGGGGAGGGAGGGGGAAGGGGAAACATTTGTAAAATTTATTAAAACTTTTCAATTAGAAAAAATCCTTTTAAAAGCCTCTGATGATCAGGCAATTCAGCTGGGATCGTCAGAGGCTTTTAAAAGAATTTTTTCTACAACCTCTTTGAAGAGATTTTAGAAAAAATGCTTTTAAAAGTAAAAAAACCCCGCCTCTGATGATCGCGCGGCTCAGCTGGGCATGGGGGGGGTGGGCAAGGATTTTTGCTACCCGAACCACCTGCCGCCATTGCTACCGGATCAGGCGATCCGGTCTGAACCGGGAGCATTTCACCCCTGCTGGAACCTGTATAGTTGAGGGCAGGCTAAAATCTGGCTTGCTCTGCTCCTAGAGGAAACTTTCCCTACTCTTCGTACAATTTTTAATTGTTTTAGACCAGTCTTCCAAAACCTGGCGCCTTCCCGATCTCTAAATTTCAAATTCCAGAATTCCTTACTATAGTCATTGCTGTGATACAATTCTAGTACTTCCAAAGGCATAAGAATGGGGACGTCCAATTTGGCATTTGGTTAGTAAATAGAGAAACAGCTTTCAGAAAAGAATAGAATAACATGGCTTAGGACCTGGTTATTTACGGGACCGCCTACTACCACCAATAGCCTCCCACCGGCCTGTATGCTCCCATAGAGAGGGGCTCCTCCGGGTGCTGTCGGCCAAACAATGCTGGCTGGCGGCCCGCAGGGGAAGAGCCTTCTCTGTGGGAGCACCTACCATCTGGAATGAGCTCCCCCCGGATATACGGAGGATCCCGGACCTGCGCATCTTCCATCGCGCGCTCAAGACCTATTTATTCCAACAAGCCGGCCTGACCTAAGTTATTTTCCCCTTTTAATTATGAATTTTAATTTGTTTTAAATTATTGGGGTTTTAATTGTCAGCCAAATTATTTAATTCGTTTTATTCTACTGTAAACTTCTGTATTTATGTTTTATTTATGGCTGTACACCACCCTGAGTCCCCCAGGATTAGGGCGGTTTATAAATCTAATAAAATTAATAAATAAATAAACAGAGTTGGAAGGGACCTTGGAGGTCTTATAGTCCAACCTCCTGGAGCAGGAGACTCTATACCAGTGATGGCGAACCTTTTACCCACCGAGTGCCAAACAGGAATGTGCTTCGCGCCTTGTGTGTGTTCGCATGCCATCTGCGGTAACATGCGGCTCCTCCCCACGTGCCACGCACACAACCGCACCATCTGCGCATGTGCACAGCTTTCACACATGCGTACTAGCGCGTGCTATGTGCGCAATCTCACCATCTGTGCAATGCGCATAGCTTTTGCACGCACAATGTACATGCACCAATGCTGTCTGCACATGCACGCAGAATCTCGTGTGCATGCGCAAACACACACGCATGCACAGGAGAGCTCCAAAGACCAGTGGGGTCCCCTGAATTGCACGCATGAGCACCAGAGGCCTGAATACCAGCTGGGGCACATGTGCATGCGCAGTTTCAGGTGAGCTTGGCGACGGCTCGCGTGCCTGGAAAAACGGCTCTGCGTGCCACCTCCGGCATGCGTGCCATAGGTTTGCCAACACTGCTCTATACCATTCCAGACAAGTGGCCATCCAGTTTCTTCTTAAATAACCTCCAGTGATGGAGCACCCACAACTTCTGGAGGCAAGTCGTTCCAGTGGTTAATTAAGGAGCCTGAGTAGCGTAGGAGGGTAATGCCTCCTACAAAGGCAGCATTTAAGATCCAGCTGCCTGCAATTACTTGCGAGTTCAATCCCAGCCAGGCTCAAGGTCGACTCAGCCTTCCATCCTTTATAAGGTGGGTGAACTGAGGACCCAGTTTGTTGGGGGCAATAAGCTGATTTTGTATAAATATAAATATACAAAAGTATGAAGGCTATTGCTTAACGCACTATAAGCCGCCCTGAGTCTCCAGAGAAGGGCGGCATATAAATCAAATTTAAAATAAAAATAAAATAAAATAAAAATAATTTTTTCTCAGTGTTAGGAAATTTCTCCTTAGTTCTAGGTAGCTTCTCTCCTTGATTCATTTCCATCCATTGTTTTTTTTTCTTTCCTTAAGCACTTTTATAGATGGTGAGGGTAGAGATGTTTGGAGATATTAATGATGATATTTTCCAGCAGACTGCCCTTTGCCAAGATGGTTTTTTTCCCCAAATAGACTACTGCCTGCTTTTTAACTATTCAAGAAAAGGTTTTTGTTTTGATTTTGTTTTTAATACAGGTAGTCCTAGATTTACAACAGTTCATTTAGTGACTGTTAGAAGTTATATCACTGAAAAAAGTTACTTATGGCCAGGGGTGAAATGCCCCCGGTTCAGACCGGATTGCCCGATCCGGTAGTGATGGCGACGGGTGGTTCAGAGAACCAGTAGCAAAAATCCCTGCCCCCCCCCCCCCCACCATGCTCAGCTGAGCCGCAGGATCATCAGAAGTTTTTTTTACTTTTAAAAGCACTTTTTCCTACAACCTCTTCCGCCAAAAAAATAAAAAAAAAAGCCTCTGATGATCATGTGGCTCAGCTGGGATCATCAGAGGCTTTTCAAAGCATTTTTTTTCTGCAACCTCTTCAGCCGAAGAGTGGTAAAAAAATGCTTTGAAAAGCCTCTCTGACGATCCCAGCTGAGTTGCCTGATCGTCAGAGAGGCTTTTCAAAACATTTTTTTCTGCAACCTCTTCGGCCGATGAGGTTGTAGAAAAAATGCTTTGAAAAGTTTTTTAAAAAAAAGTTGGCCACGCCCACCCAGTCACATTACTACCTCCCCCCCCAGGCCACCCCCACAGAACAGGTAGTAACAAATTTTACGTTTCACCCCTGCTTATGGCTATTTTTCACACTTGGGCATCATTGCAGTATCCTCATAGTCACATGATCAAAATTCATTCGTTGCAATGTCCTGTCTCATGCAATCCTCTTTTGCGACAAGGGAAGTCAATGAGGAAAGTAGACTCCCTTAATAATGGTGTTTCTAACTTAACAACTGCAGTGATTCATTTAACAATGGTGGCAAGAAAGGTCTTAAAATGAGGCAAAATTCCCTTGACACTAGTCTCACTTAGCAACAGAAATCTTGGGCTCAATTGTGGTTGTAAGTCAAGGACTACAGGTGGCTTTTCCCCTCCCATCCCAGTGGTGGGATTCAGACAGTTCGCATCACTTTGGGAGAACCGGTTGTTAACTTTCTGAGCAGTTTGGTGAACTGGCTTGTTAAATTATTTGAATCCCACCACTGCCCCATCCAATATAATTTGTGCTTATTTTCAACAATTTGCAAACTCATCCAAAATAAAGATAAACTAACTCAACTAACTAAAAAAAGGTTTTTTCTTTTTCTTTAGAATGTTCATTTATGCAGCATACTGAAAACAGTTTTAAGGATTGGTTCAAGAGTGCAAAGCATCACTCTAACTCTTTCTAAGGTCCTTGTATGCATGTAATTAAATAATATATATTTCCTATGATAATAGAGAAAGGGAGAAATACAGAACAATAGCAAATGTAAGTGTTCCTCTCCCAGAAATTTTAACATCAGAAACCAGTAGTTAAATTACAACTTATATCATGGCAGAGTAAAGTAATGCTCACTAATTTGTTTATTCTACTTACCGTATTTTTCAGAGTATAAGAGGCACCTTTTTCCCCCGCTAAAAGGGGGTGAAAATTTAGGTGTGGCTTATACACCGAATGTAGCCCCACCCAGCCACTGGCCCCCACCCTTTAGCCTCTGCCTCGCAGAAGTTACCTCCTTGCAAGCAAACAGCAAGAAAAAACAGCTCCTTTCAGCTTCAGCCCAGCCTAATTAGCACAAGTTGATTGGATCGGCCTCCCGACTCTCAGCTGATTTGCTCTCAGCTGTTTTGCACAGGGCTCTGCTGCTTGCTCCAAGGAGGTAAATTGCTAGAGCAGATTTTTTTTCCCTTGTGCTAATCAAACCATGTTGAAAACGAAAATTAAAGTAAAGCAGGCTGTTTGCTGTAACAAGGCAAAATTGCACAGAGGCAGAGGGAGATTTCTTTTTCTTCTTTTCTTCACCAAAAAAGGTAGGTGCGTCCTATACTCTGAAAAATACGGTATATCACTTTTGCTGATCCAACTGAATAAATTAGCTTACATTTAAATTTTTACAAAAATAAACAAATAAAATCAAATTGATTGAAACACAAACAGCATCACTAATTTTTGAAAACAGAAAGATGCAGCTACATTAAGCAATGCCTCTTGTAGCTTAAACGGGGAAATATTAAAAGGATCCGTTGAATTAAATTACTATTTTTTTAAAATCCTTTCAATTCATTCCCAAAAGCTGGAAGATGTATTATTGTGTCTCCTGAAACAAGCATTGTATTTTGTGTTCAAGCTCCCCCTAGAGGAGCTAAAAATTATTATATGTCTCCAGAGCATCCTGCTGGAAAATCCATTACAAATGAGACAAAGCACTGTTCTTCTCTTTTTCCCCCTACCAATTTATCAGAGATACTTTGCACAAAAATATTATACACTGTGATATCTCAGCACTTGATGAGCTGAATGAAAAAAAGGAATGAATGGGGGGAAAAAAAGAATGAAAACACCAACCTAACCAAAGAGCACAGCTTTTGAGATGATGAGGTTTAGGGGGTTTAAACTGCCAAAATTTATTCACACCTGCTGTAATTAGAACCTGGTTCCCCCAAAGTCTATGCAGAGTTGTTGGAAGACACCTGGTCTCTTCACAGGCTAAGCAAGGTATTTAGAACACCGCTAAGAAATCCAAGCATATCTATCCAAGACCATTTTTTTTTTTATTTTGGTGTCTGCAGGTCAGGGTTGACTCCTAAGCAAGTACAAGGACATGTCCCTGAAGTTTTCCTGGCAAGATTTTTCAGAAGTGGCTTGCCATTGCCTCCATTCTAGGGCTGAGAAGAATGACTGGCCCAAGGTCACTCAACTGGCTTCATAACTAAGGTGAGATTAGAACTCTTAGCCTGTTGTCTTAACTATTACACCAAACTGGTTCCATAAGGTAAAGGTTCCCCTCATACATATATGCTAGTCGTTCCCGACTCTAGGGGGCAGTGCTCATCTCATTTCAAAGCCGAAGAGCCAGTGCTGTCCGAAGACGTCTCCGTGGTCATGTGGCCGGCATAACTAAATGCCAAAGGTGCATGGAACGCTGTTATCTTCCCACCAAAGGTGGTCCCTATTTTTCTACTTGCATTTTTTACGTGCTTTCGAACTGCTAGGTTGGCAGAAGCTGGGACAAGTAAAGGGAGCTCACCCCATTACGTGGCACTAGGGATTCGAACCACTGAACTGCCGATCTTTCGATCAACAAACTCAATGTCTTAGCCACTGAGCCATCATGCCCCCTTCAACTGGTTCCATACTGCAACTAAAAAGCATTTGAAAACATGTCCATGAAGTTACCAAGAATCAAGCATGAATCAAAGGAGACATCCATTTAGAAATGACTTTTTTATATCCATATTGAATGTACTTATTTTTTAAAAATTTTAATACATACATATATAGACATTTTGAATTATGAACAATTTGGGGGGAAAGCAACAGAGGCAGAAAAAACAGCAATTACATGAAAAGCATAGTTTCTGATCTTTTGGATAGATGCACCCATATTTAAATTCATATTCAATATTTCTTTCCTAGCAGTGATTACATAAATAGAGTCGATGTATTAGTATTACTTTGTTAACCTAACTAAAAACCAAATATGAATGAAATGAATTTTAATTAAAGGGATCTTGAAGAATTTTTGCTGCTGGGTTAGTTTTCTAGCCATGGTTATTTTCCACAGTTTTAACAATCACTGATCAAAAGAAATTAATTACTTATTTCCCAGTGTTTTACTAGGATCAATCTGGTAGGCAAAAAAACAAAATCTAAATTAATTTCATGTATCCTATAATTGTATAAGTTCTGGAAAAAAATAGGTCACAAAGTGACATTATCATTAATTATTGAAGACTGTTAAACAATATTTTCCATTTCCTCCTAAATTTCTGAACCAAATGAGTAACTAAATGGACAAAGCCACCAGGAACATTCAGCATTACTGTAATGCCATTACAATCCCTTCAGCACCATTTACTAAGCCTTTGATTAATACAATGCAGTTTTATGTGAATTTTGGATAAACTATACATTTTTTTATAGCCAATTCTTGTTTTATGGACAAGCCACTTGCTTCAAGCATACTGGCCAATTGGGATAATGAAGGAAATTATTATTAGAAATTCTACTTTATAAAGAACGGACTAATGTGTAAATGATGGCTTAGCAATACATCTCATTTTGTAGTTCCCTCAGTTCTTCACTGCAGCTTTCTACAGTCTAAGCCAGAGGTGTCAAACTCAAGGCCCAGGGTCTAGATTTGGCTGGCGTGGTGCTTAGATCTGGCCCTTGGGGCTGCCCTGGAGACAGCAAAGGCCCAACCCACGGTGCCTCTGCCAGTGAAAATGGAGCTCACAAGGGCCACAAGCGGCCCTCCCGAGTTCCGTTTTCACTCACAGAGGGTTGCAGGAGGCCATCGCAGGTGAAATGGAGCTTGGGAGCCCGTTTTCACTGGCAGAGCGCTCAGGCCTCCACAGACACCCCCCAACACGAATGACCTTGAGCTGGACATGCCCACCCTGGCCCCCCAAGGTCAAACACAACCCTGATGTGGCCCTCAATGAAATCAAATTTGATATCCCTGGTCTAAACATATCAAAAAAAGACTCTGTACTGCTCACCTAGCAGTTTGAAAGCATGCAAATGTGAGTAGATTAATAAGTACCACTTCCATGGGAAGGTAACAGATTCCATGAGCCTTTGGCATATAACCCTGCTGGCCACATGACCACGAAGGTGTCCTTTGACAACGCCGGCTCCCTCAGCCAAGAAACCAAAATGAGCAATGCATCCTAGAGTTGGACATGTGTTCTGCCGGCTACGGACCCCAAAGAATACAGCACACACAAAAGTTTGTACAAAACTTAATTTACTAAAATAACTCAGTCTTTATCAAAACAAAGGCTGTTAATAAACTTTCTTAACAGCCTACAAGAAACTAAAGATAAAGTAATCACAATCTTACTAAAATTGGCAGAAGCCCAGAAGCAATTTGCAGAGAATCCAGACGCAAAGTAGAGTGAACTAAAAGTTGTTCCCTACAAATTGCTTCAATCGGCGTTCCTCCTCAAATAGGCTAAGGAAGTGGCCAATTAGCCCCAAGCCTTATTCTCGAGGAGACCTCCTCCTGAGGAGCCACTCCTGTCTTTTGGCTGCTCTGCATGCCCATGCATCAAGAAGATGCTCTTCACTTAAAGGAACTTCTGGAGTTTCTGAAGGCCCTGGCTGAATCCCTGCTTCTGGCATCACATTTTCTCCAGCCTCCTCATTGTCCAACTCGAGTGCCAGCTGCACAGGCTGCTGGCGCAACACCACACCAGCCTCCTCGCTGTCAGAGTCAGCTACAATCCGCACAGGCCACTGACGGCCACAACAACATGAGTGAATAGGGAAACCTTTATCATTGACTTTTACTCTTATTTCAATGTGTCTTTGGAGGTGGTGGCAAAACTATAGGCAATGTTTCTCAAATTGCATACAACTACAATCAGAAAAAGACTGATTTACTCTTAATTCTGGCATTATCAACTCCATTCACACTAAAACCCCACTATTTAGCTAATGTATGATGATACCGTAAGAAGAGCTGCCCTTAACCAAATGCACCTCATTCAATGATTTATCCATTTAAATGCAATAAATAAAGAAACTCAACCTAGCTGTAACTCTTCACAATCTTTTCCTGTATTTCTTCTAGTATAGGGTGTCAAACTCAATTTCATTGAAGGCTGCATCAGGGTTGGGTTTGACCTTGGGGGGGATGTGGCCGGGGGGAGGCATGGCCAGCATGATGTCAGTCATGTTGGGGGGCGCCTGTGGCAGCCCGAGTGCTCTACCAGTGAAAATGGGCTCCCAAGCTTCATTTTCAGGTGCCACAGTCTCCTACAACCCTCTGTCAGAAAAAAACGGAGCTCGGGAGAACTGTGTGCAGCCCTCTCAAGCTTCATTTTCACGGACAGAAGCACTGTGGCCAGGTCCTTTGCGTCTCCAGGGTGGCCCTGAGGGCCAGATCTAAGTACCCCATGGGCCAGATCTAGCCCCCAGGCCTTGAGTTTGACACCCATTCTAGTAGGATCAAAAGAAGTAACTGCTTGGATTCTATTATTGATATACCTGTCCTAAATTTTCTATATGGATTACTGAGATTGCAAGCTGCCATTCTGACGTTCCCAGCATGCTGAGGAGCAATGTTAAAACAATTGCATGATAGGAAGAATTAACTGGCTGGTCTGAGAAAGAGACCCAGGCCTCTGGGCCATAATGAGTAGAGTCTCCATTTTTAGGAATTGTAATACCGTTTCCCCCAAAATAAGACATCCCCTGATAATAAGTCCAATCGGGCTTTTGAGTGCATGGCAATAAGGCCAAGCACTTATTTCAGGGTTCAAAAAAATATAAGACAGGATCTTATTTTCGGGAAAACACTGTATACTTTAGCGGCATTGGCCATTTACTGACCATTTGGTTTTGATGATATGTGTTGGGTTATTTTTGTATTTGTTGGTTTTGACTTTCTTTCAAGCCATATACATGCAATCAATCAATCAATCAATATCTTAGTGCCCTACCAGAGCAACCATTCTTCAAGGCCTCTCACATACATACATACATACATACATACATACATACATACATGCATGCATGCATACACACATAGATAGATAGATAGATAGATAGATAGATAGATAGATAGATAGATAGATAGATACATACATACATACATACATACATACATACATATCTTAGTACCCTACCAGAGCAACCATTCTTCAAGGCCTCTCACCTCTGGAATCAGTCAGAGAATTTAGAAACTGATAGGGAATATAGGCAGTTCAGGGTTCAGCTGTATATATACTCTGTGCAGCCCTTGGTGCTCTCTGAGCTTGGTTGTATTTCACAGAAATTTCATTAACTGACTAGGTAGCATCTTCATGGATATAAGCACTATATTTAGTCTGGTAACAAAACATCTGCAAGAAAACAATAGCAATAGCACTTAGACTTATATACCACTTCACAGTGCATTAGAGCTCTCTCTAGGCAGTTTACAGAGTCAGCTTATTGCCCTCAACAATCTGGGTTCTCATTTTACCCACCTCGGAAGGATGGAAGGCTTGGTCGACCTTGAGCCAGTAAGGATCGAACTGCTGGCAGTGTGTTGAATTGCCTGCAGTACTGCATTCTAACCACTGTGTCACCACAGCTCAACAACCAAGCTCAGAGAGCACCCAGTACTCCACAATTTAGCAACTCGGTCACATCTCAAGTATGTTGCTAAGGAAAGCTACAGTACATAGATAGGGACTTAGGTTTTGAAGAGACACCCACCCACCCCTTTCTGGAAGATGAAGCTGCATTTAGATAAAAATCATAAGCTCAATGTCTTCTCTAATGGCAAAGGTAAATGAAATACATGTAGCCAGGGATTCAAGAAAAGGCTTGTCCAAAGAATAATTTTCCAAGGAATACTTTCTAAGTGGTGAAACAATGATTCTGGGGGCCAGCCACCAAAGATCGTATTATCGAGATCTTATAAAATATTAAACAGAAGTATTGTTGTTTTGCTACATTATTGTTTGTTCCTCCTTTCCTGCCTGCCCCAAAGATCTGGTTTATAGATTGCAATTTGCATTATTTAAAACAATCACCTTTAATCGGGAAAGGTACCTTATTTGCACTTCCTTCTAGACAGAGGTGGGATTCACATACCTTCCCTACTGGTTCATTAATGTGAGCACACGCTCACACGCGCCACCTTTCACACATGCTCAACCTTCCGGGCATGGTTTTTGCTCGCGCATGCGCCTCCTGCGTATGCGCACAGCCTCCAAAACAGCTAAATAGGATCGCATTGCATCCAGGTGGATGGGTGGGGCCTACCGCAGTCAGTGCTACTGGTTCGTTCAAACCAGACAGAACCAGCTGAATCCCACCACTGCTTCTAGAGCATATCTACAAGAGCAGTTCATGTCACAGAATCTGGAGACTAAAAAAAGGAGAACAAGCAATGTCTGGTAAATTATTCAAAAATGATACATGAATCCTACTCGGATTTTCCAATGCAGCTTTACTCATCATTTGTACCAAGGGAATAGATGCACAGCTTATGCAACATCACCCTTCTTGCAATTTCATACAATTATTCTCTTCCACTTCATTTTTTTTAAAATTGCATTGAGATGAAGAAAGTGTTGTTGAACTGTATTGCTGAATATCCATTGTGTTTCTTTTTACTGGGTATGTTTTATATATTTTTCCTAAGTAAGCCTTTGAGAGTCATTTTGATTGTGGCGGCATAGAAATATATCTAATAAATGTGCCTGGGAGAACAGATCTCAGGTCATTTTATGAATAAAAAAAAACGATAAAAAATAGGCACGTTTGCTAATCTTCTATCTGTATATTTCACTTTTATACCAAAATGTCTTTGTTTTTAGAAACCTTAGTCCCCAAGTAAATTATCTTAATTATTAAGAGCATAGTTATCTAACTACACTTCAGAGTAATGATAAACAGAGGATACATACAGAATATACTACCTGATGAATCTGTGTTAACCACTGTACAAGGAATATATATGGGGAATTTCTGTGTGAAGATATGGGCTCTATTGCTGAGTAAATATCCTTCTAAATATCATGTTTCTCAGAAAATACGACCCAATCTTATTTTCTTTTAGACTTGAGAATAAGCACTTGGGCTTGTTTTCGAGGCGGTCTTACTTTTTTCTGAGGTGCAGCAGGCCAGACTCGGTGAGCTGGACGCGCCATGGACGTACCGTCACCTCCATTCTGAACCTTCAGTGTTTGGAATGGAGGCTTTTTGGCGAACGGAAGGAAAATGGGGAGGGGGATTTTCCTGCCTGTCATCCTTTCCTCAGTCTGTGCTGAGTTTGAGGAATGGATGACAGGCAGGAAAAAAACCCTCCCCATTTTCCTCCCGTGAGCCTCCCAAAATGAGGGAAAAAGCAAAGCAGCTGGCCGCGGAACTGCTGGCTTTGAAGAAGCGGCCTAACAAGCAGAAGCGCTGCACCCAGAGAGAGAAGGGCAAAAGCGGTATTTGTGCTGTCCCAAAGGGCCAGTAGGCTGCAGCTGCAGCCAGACAGTTGCCCCCTGTGTCCGCGTCTGCACCACCACTCGTGCTGGCCATGCCCGGGACTTATTTTCAGGGCAGGGGTAATGTTAGACCCACGCCCCCCCCCAAAAAAATTAGGGTTGGGCTTATTATTGAGGTGGGTCGTGTTTTTGGAGAAACACAATATTTATCCCAATCCAGAAGTAGGTAGTACAGGGAGTAAAGCAAAAGGCACACTGTGGAGTCTTCTCCGCTTTTAAAAATGATTTAAGAAAGGAATGCACTTTAGGTAAATGAGAAGTAATTTGAGTTGGCTGCTTCCAGGAAGTGTTTTACAACTTTGCAATCTAGCCTACAGCCCTGGTATTTCTAAAAGCTCCAAGTATTAGACCCGCCTTAGCTTTCTGAGACTACTGAAGAAACATAGTAAATGTAACAAAAGTCACCAAAGATAGCGAAAAAAAGAGCAGTCTGCTGCTCCTTTTTCAGATGAGGTCCGTGTGGCTTCAGAGGAAACATGGAAGGCGGGAAGAAACTGGATGCAGTGAAGGATTAGAAGATGGAGCTACATCAGGAGTCTAACTCTTCTTTATGTTTAGTTACGGCCAATAAAGGATTTGAATTCCTAATGCCTTTTTTTAAAAAGAGTACTGAAATCCTATGAAACGCACGTACACTTTCCAGATATACCAAGCTGCACCTTTACATAAGAAACATATTCGCTTCCAAAGAGTTATGGTGCCCAAGAGTAAAACAATGATTCCTGAATTTGGAACCTCAGCAACTACTTACTGAGTTAGACTAGAAGGTCATCAATGGAGCCCTTTGGAGATTCTCAATCATTGAGGTCATGGTTGTCCCAAAAGTTAGAACCAAAGAAGCTTCCTGGATGAGAAGCAAAACATTTTCAAAGAAACAAACCAAGGAAGTCCAGTTGTCTTTTGGAAAAGCCCTCTTGGGACAACCATGCCCTGGATGATTGAGACAGACCTTGATGAGCTTCTAGTCGAGGGGTGGGTTCTACTTACCTTTACTGCCAGTTCATAACAGGAGTATGCATGAGCAGAAGCTTCTGCGCATGTGCAGATTGTCAATTATGACATCCACTTTTACTACCAGTTCTTGTTGTGGCTCCGTTGCCTGAGCCTGTGTCATCAGCAGATGCAGACTCTGAGAGTGAGGGAGAGGAGTTTGCAAGGCCTTCTTCTCCAGGACCCTCCTCTCTGGCAATGCCTCAGGAGGACACCGAAGGGCAAGAGATAGGCCCAGAGCCAAGCACTTCCCCGCAGCCACAGGTGGACAGTGATGAGGGTAATGAGTCTTGGCTGGACCCTCGTCAGCGTCGCAGGGACAGGCACGCGCAACAGAAGAAAAGGCGTGCCAGAGATTAGCTGACTCACTGGACCACACCCCACAGGATATAAAAGGGGGTGAGTTAGCCATTCAGACTCTGTGACGGACAAAACTAACTCCTTTGAGTCACATTCTCCACATCTCTGGAAAACAGCAATCTGGGCCTTGGAAATATTCAGACAATTCTGACTGTGGGTATTTTTGTATGTTGATAAACTTCTTGGCAAGCAGCTACTGGGTGGCTGCCAAGCATCTTATCGGAAGAATTGGTTGTCTGCCAGTTTATTTAACCCCCAGCTGTTTATCTCTGTGTGTGTGTGTGAGACGGGGACAGAACAGTTCTAAAGAACCGGACAGAATGTGGATCAACCCACCACTGTTCTAGTCCAAATCTCTGGTAAGTAATTGCTAAGATTCCAAATTCAGGAGCCATTGTTTTACTCATGGGTGCCATAACTCTTTGGAAGAGAATATGTTTCATATATAAAGGTGCAGATTGGTATATCCCAAGTCCCTTCCAGCCCTATGATACGAATTACTAGTGTTTGCATCCTGACTTTAATTCTTAAGCCACATCTTTAATACAAGCATTTCTCACTCCCCAAAAAGTCCATTAAAACATTTTTTTTAAATCACTGAATGACTCCCTGATTGCAAATTTTCTTTTCATCGCTCCTTTAAATGATGTCACATCACACACTGTTTATTTCTTCTTATCCACAAACTGCTCCAAGGAATCACATCCATTTTATCAAACCGAACGCCTTTATAAAACAAGTTACTCCTTTATGGCATGAGAAGACATTTAACACGTGCACATCTATTCTAAAATGAAATAAATTTGATATTTTCATACTTTACCAGTTATGTCATGCTGTTTGAACGACTCACTGTAGATTTGATACTGACTGGGGCAATGTTTCTTCAACCACTTGCATACATCTTGCTGTGTCCAAAGAGCCACTGGCTTTGTCAGCTTCACAATATGAAACTGGAAATATAAAATAAGTTAAACAAAAGTTAAGCCGATCATTTTGCTTGCACTTTGCATACACCATCATCAGCCAGGATGGCCAAACCCTGCAGAGCTAAATTTTCTACTTTGCATGAAAAGGTCAAGGATGAAAGGATTATGATTAATCAGACACTTCTTCATGTGGCTAGCAATTAATAAACTGTAGATATCAGAGAGATTTTAGACTTGGAGAGAAGGTAAAGAAATCTCAAATTCAGTTCAAGTAACAATTTGGGTGATCAGCAAACATCTCAGACTCATCTCTGTGGATTCCCTTTATGCTACAAAAAAATATGAGATGCTGAAATATCAGCCTTTGGAAAGTTGATCTCAATAATTTTAATAGTTGTCTATGTAGGAGATGACCAGGCTGAGCCCAAGGGCGGGGTCAAGCACATCATCAGTTTGGTGTCCCTTCCACTCATGAGATCTAAATCCAGCCCTCCCTGAATTCTGTTGACTCTTATCTACCGCCGATTTCTCCTGACCGTTAGTAGTTCAGATTCTTGTTGAGAGCTAGCGTGAAATAAACTTGTACTTGTTTGAACCACCCTGGTTCCTGATTTCTTGTGCCTAATAGTCTTTTCATCCAAGAGTCCTTGGAAATAATAGCTTTGGGGAGATGTCTGTCCATCATTCCCTTTCTGGGGTCTAAAACCCTCCGGTTCTTACATGCATGGATCTATCATCAGAGTTGCCCCCATCTGCTTCATGGCACTTGGCAGAATTTGGGGGGTGTCTTTGAGAAAAAGAAGCAGATTGACCTGGGGCTTTTGCCTTTCCCAAACTGGCAAGTAATGGCCTACTAGCAATAGCAATAGCACTTAGACTGATGTACTGCTTTACAGTGCTTTACAGCCCTCCCTAAGTGGATTACAGAGTCAGCATATTGCTCCCAACAATCTGGGTCCTCATTTTACCCACCTTGGAAGGATGGAAGGCTTGAGCCTGGTGAGATTTGAATACCAAATTACAGGCAGCTGGCAGTCAGCAGCAGTAGTCTGCAGTACTGCACTTTAACCACTGCGCCACCATGGCTCATACTAGCCCTGCTTTTGTGAAATATTGCTACTGTTATATCACTAAAGCAATCTTAGCAGAGTTTTAATTCATTGGGAAACTGATTAAAGGTGTAGGAAACCACTGATGAAAGGGAAAGAAATGGTCTTTCCTCTACCCCCTTTGAAAAATACCAGACGTTCCCAGATGTGCTGAAAAGTTGTGTAGGATCTTCCCGCTGAGAAAAATGAGGGAGATATCCCCCCTTCTCTGACATACTTGCTATCGTAAATTTGCTGTGCAGTAGAGCCTCAGCATTTGGCATGAGTCAGGCACTGGTAGAGTAGAGCAGGGGTGTCCAACCTTGGCAACTTTAAGGCCTGTGGGCTTCAAGTCCCAGAATTCCCCAGCCAGCTACGGACACCCTTATAGTAGACAATATAGGGTTGTTTAGACAAATACACTGAATCCATAATGAGGCAGTTTCCTTTTATCCTGACTCAGCAAGAACATAAGTGTAAGACAAATGGGAGAAGAAGTCTTGCTTGGAAAGCACCAAGTAAATTCATCAGGGCACAATAATGAAACAAGAGTAGGGAGTGAGACAGAAAAAAGCAATGAAACCAAAACTATGGAAAGTTGCAGAACCATAAGATTTAAGAAGGAAAGAGGGGGAGGGAAGTGATTAGGGAGGAATAAGATTTAAAGGCTTATTTTTATCTGTCTTTTTGGCAATGCTTCATTGACTAACCTCATCCCAGATCATCTTAATAAGCTCCTAGCCAATCTTGGTTGATCTTGAAAAGATGAACAGAATCAAGACCCCAGTTAATACTACGGTGGGAGACCATCCAAAAACATTGAGGTTAGTCTGGGAAGTCAAGAAACATTCCTAAAGAGAGCGATAGCAACCCATTTTTGTAAGGCTGCCGTTGAGTTATTGGAGAAACGTCACTTGAGTTTGGCAAATCCTGGCTCAAGGATTTCAAGTTGAAGGTCAGAGATTTACAGCCAAGGGATGGTCCTGGCATTCTAGCCATGGCCAAGAACACTGTCTAAGAGCCTGAATTTAAACTTGACTCAAGAGTGCTTTTACCTAATCTCAGATCACAAATTATTATAAAAAATGAGTGCCAGTATGTAAATTTGTGTGTAGAAATGGACCAGCAGCCAGCACAATTGTTTAAGAATACTAAAAAGGTTCCAATGAGCGTTCAGGGAGGAAGTAGGGAAACATGCCAAAGGACTAACTATGCATTCATGTTTACAATTCTATTTGGGCTGAATTACAGTATTTTGTAGATTAAACCCATGGAGCAATTAAGCTGCTGTACAACATCATTATTAAGAGTCCATACAGCACTTTCTGTTTCTTCTTTATTCAGCCTGACTAGGTGGCTCAGTGGCTAAGATGCTGAGGTTGTCGATCAGAAAGGTCAGCAGTTCGGTGGTTCAAATCCCTGGTACAGGTCTCCTATGTAAGCAGGGAATTGGACTAGATGACCTCCAAGGTCCCTTTCAACTCTGTTACTATTTACTATTCTTCTTTCCTACATGTAGCTTTTTATATTCTTAAATCTTAAATTTGAATTGATATTCCCACGTTTAACTTTATTTATTGGATACTCTGTTTTAATTTGTCTTTTAACTTTTGTATTTTCTGTTTCTTATTGTTGTGAGCCGCCTTGAGTCCTTCGGGAGAAGGGCGGCATATAAATCCAATTAATAATAATAATAATGATGATGATGATGATGATGATGGTATAGCAGTTAGAAAAACAAACTTCCTACTTTTAAAGGGAAGCAAGATTCATAATGATGCGCCATTCCCCCCAGACCATTTTAAGAAATCATCTCTTTACAAAACAGAGCCACACCTTCCTACAAAGCTGTGGCCAGATGATATGAATTATTGCTGCATTAAACAGCGGGAAGAGGGTGGTAACTGAATATGTAACTGAAGTTGCCAACACATGCAGATTTAATAGTGGAAGAACTCATCTAAACAGCCTGATTTCCACAGCATGAAAACACCGCACTCACATTTGCAAAGAACATGTCCTCATAGCAATGCCTCCACCTCATAAGCAACTCATTATTTAGGCAGTATAAACCTGGTTCAAAGTGTACTGGCCGAAAGATGGCATTTTCCCAGTTGATACAACTGGAGACCTGACATGTGGACATTCTAAGCCACACGCAAGAGTTGTCTTGAGTGGTTAGAGATTGGCAGGACTCCAACAGACCCACAGTAGGATTGTCTACTCCATTGGTGAGATTCAAATTTTTTTACTACTGGTTCTGTGCGTGCGGCTTGGTGGGCGTGACATGGCTTGGTGGGCATGGCAAGGGAAGGATACTGTAAAATTTCCATTCCCTCCTCACTCCAGGGGAAGGATACTGTAAAATCTCCATTCCCTCTCCACTCCAGGGGAAGGTTACTGCAAAATCCCCATTTTCTCCCGATCAGCTGGGATTCGGGAGGCAGAGAATCGATGGGGGCAGGGCCAACCAGAGGTGGTATTTACCAGTTCTACAAACTACTCAAAATTTCCAGCTACCAGTTCTCCAGAACTGGTCAGAATCTGCTGAATACCACCTCTGATCTACTCCCATCTACCTCCAAATTAACAAATTTTGCTGCAACTGCCCTACTATCTTCTCTAGTTTTCCTACGACCTTCTTTTCCAACAAGGAAATGCTTTGTAGCCACTTGTAGGCAATGTTATAGAAGGCAACAGTTACCACATGACAGATCCCCAGCTCTTCTAGCCTACAAAAAATAAGCAGCCTTAAAACCTGGAGAGTCCAAAGTATGAAAGAGTATGGAAGATGGAAGAGAGGATCTGAACAGTCTGCTCCCTGGCAGTGACCGAAAAGTGCCCCCCATTGAGTCCACTGGATTCCCTGACCCAAGGCTGAAATATCAGTGGGAAAAAAAAAACAGGCCAAGTCAAACCTGTCATCTAGCCCTTGCTTTGTAAAGAAACCAAGATGGGTAACACAGACCTTTTCAACTTCTGGGGGAAGGTCCAATTTAAATGCAAGCCTGGGCTCAATTCTGGGCTAGGATCAATTTTGCTCCAACTAGTCTCCTAAATGAGAAGCAGTTTGATGTAGTTTTTAAGGCACTGAGTTAAAAACTGGGAGGCTGTGAATTCTAGTCCTGCCATAGGGACAAAGCCAGCTGGGTGACCTTGGGCCAGTTCTCTCTCAAGCCCAAGGACGGAGGCAATAGAACAGAGTAGAGTAGAGTAGAGTAGAGTAGAGTAGAGTAGAGTAGAGTAGAGTAGAGTAGAGTAGAGTACAGTAGAATAGAGTACAGTAGAATAGAGTACAGTAGAATAGAATAGAATAGAATAGAATAGAATAGAATAGAATAGAATAGAATAGAATAGAATAGAATAGAATAGAATAGAATAGAATAGAATAGAATTCTTTATTGGCCAAGTGTGATTGGACACACAAGGAATTTGTCTTGGTGCATACGTTCTCAGTGTACATAAAAGAAAAGATACATTCATCAAGAGTTATAAGGTACAACACTTAATAGTCATAGGATACAAATAAGCAATCAGGAAACAATCAAAATCAATTTAAATCATAAGGATGCAAGCAACAAAGTTACAGTCATACAGTCATAAGTGGAAAGAGATGGGTGATGAGAACGATGAGAAGATTAATGGTAGTGCAGATTTAGTAAATAGTTTGACAGTGTTGAGGGAATTATTTGTTTAGCAGAAGGAGGCAATGGTAAATCACTTCTAAAATATTGACTAGTTCAGGGACTAGTTCAGCCAGGAGTCAACACTGAAGTAAAGGCAGTGGTGGGTTTCAAATTTTTTTACTACCGGTTCTGTGGGTGTGGCTTGGTGGGCATGGCATGGCTTGGTGGGCGTGGCAGGGGATACTGTAAAATCTCCATTCCCTCCCCACTCCAGGGGAAGGATACTGCAAAATCTTCATTCCCTCCCAATCAGCTGGGACTCGGAAGCAGAGAATAGATGGGGCGGGGCCAGTAAGATATTGCGTTTACCGGTTTTCCGAACTACTCAAAATTTCTGCTACTGGTTCTCCAGAACTGGTCAGAACCTGTTGAAACCCACCTCTGAGTAAAGGCATACACACATGCACACATATACGCACACATAGTTCCCTAAACTGACTTGTGCAACTTGTACTATAATCTCCCAGGATTTGAAATGGACACCCAACATTAGAAACATCATTAAAAAAGCCCAACAAAGAATGTTCTTCCTGTGTCAACTCAGGACTGCAGAAAAATCAATTGCAATCAGTTTGCCTTCCATTGAAGGCCTGTATAGTATACGCATCAGAAAGAGGGCTGAAAAAATATCTACAGACCCTTCACATCCTGGACATATATTTTTCAACTCCTCTCCTTGGGATGTCGCAATAGTGCATTGTATGCTAAAAAACCCACTAGAGATAAGGACAGCTTTTTCCCTGTGCCATCACTCTGCTGAACACCTAATTACCATAGTACTGTCTTTATGTCTAAGGATATTTACCCATGTAGTATGGTTGTATAACTATTATCCTTGTCATCTTTTCTACTACCTTCTCCTATTGGTATCTTATTATTATACTACTTTGTTGTTTGCAGGTACAGTGAGAGCTTATACACTGGAGACAAATTTTTTGTGTGTTCAATCTTACTTGGCCACTAAAATTATTCTGTTCTGTTCCATTCCGTTCTGTTCCGTCCCATCCCAATCTAATTGTTGTACTGTCCCTACATCAACAATCTCACCAAAGTGTATGAACAGAAAGAGAATTTTCAACTTCTTTTTCTCCTACATCGAATAAGAAGACACCCATGAAGTGGGGATTAAATGCTTCCAAGCTCCATGCAAGAGAAACAAATTAATCACCCCATTTATTCCTCTCTTTGTGCATACAACTTTTAAACGTTATTACTTTTATTGTTTCAATTTATTGTAGAGTGACTCATTAGTGTCCCATCATCATTGTTAATGCTATAATTTTAAGCAGCTACTCAGTAACTATCTCTTAATCTGTTATGGGACTTTAAATTATAAGGCATTCTTGGATCAGACGCTGCAGTCAAATTAATCATTCTGGACCACAATATTGCTTGAAATTCTTTTCTGGAGGTCAAGTTATGCTAGACAGATAATATATTCTGATGATATTTACCAAACAGCCCATGTTAATTTCTTGCTTTCCTAATGTGCCCATTTCAAGATCTAGCCGTGAACTATATGCTGCCTCAAATTACGATCCTCATATTAAAACCCAGCGTTTTCCATCTTCTGTTAATTTTATTCAACTTGTAAATTCTGCACATTGCCTAAACAACAGACACTACCAAGATGAGCAAGCATTTTCTTAGCTCTATACAGTCAAGGTTATTTTTAATCAGGCTATGCAGTTGACTTGCAGTATCGATTATCTGAATTTCATACATCAGGTTCACAAGGAGATTTAATTGGATTGATTTCTTGCTTAGAGGTGCTGGAGAACATTAAGTCTTCTTCAGCTTCAGCTCTTTTCAGCCATTTATTTTTTTATCACTTCCAGTCGATACTCTGCTTTGCTGCTAAGCAGCTGTTCCACAGCTGTCAAATGCCCCCTTGGTCCCCTCCCCCTTAAACTGCATTGCATTATAGAAGAGTGTTTCTTAACCTGGGCACCTGGAAGATGGGTGAATTTGCTGGCTGAGGAATTCTGGGAGTTGGAGTCCACCCAAGTCAACAGGTGTTCTTGAAAGTATTGCTGCCTCATCTACATAGAGTAGTACAAAAATTTTCTACATAGCTATCTACCACTAATTAAGTGGCTGCCACAGAGAAGAGGAGGTTGATGTATTCTCCAAAGCACCTGAGGGCAGACCAGAAGTAATGGATGGAAACTCCTTAAAGAGAGATCCAGCCTGGAACTGACACTGAGAACAATTAAACAGTGGGATGGCTTGTCCCCTGAATTTATGGGTGCTTTATCACTGAAGGTTTAGACAACCATCTGTCTGGAATGGTATAAAATCTCCTGCTCAAGCAGGGGGTTGGAATAGGATAGGATAGGATAGGATAGGGTAGGGTAGGGTAGGGTAGGGTAGGGTAGGGTAGGGTAGGGTAGGGTAGGGTAGGGTAGGGTAGAGTAGAGTAGAATAGAATAGAATAGAATAGAATAGAATAGAATAGAATAGAATAGAATAGAATAGAATAGAATAGAATAGAATAGAATAGAATAGAATAGAATTATTGGCCAAGTGTGATTGGACACATGAGGAATTTATCTTTGGTGCATACGCTCTCAGTGTACATAAAAAGAAAAGATACATTCGTCAATAATCATAAGGTACAACACTTAGTGATAGTCGTAGGGTACAAATAAGCAATCAAATCATACTAGGAAACAATCAGTATAAAATCATAACAATACAAGCAACAAAGTTACAGTCATACAGTCATAAGTGGGAGGAGATGGATGATAGGAACAATGAGAAGATTAATAGTAATACAGATTTAGTGAATAGTTTGACAGTTTGAAGGAATTATTTGTTTAGCAGAGTGATGGTGTTTGAGAAAAAACTGTCCTTCTGTCTAGTTGTTCTGGTGTGCAGTGTTCTAGTCATTTTGAAGGTAAGAGTTGAAACAATTTATGCCCAGGATGCGAGGGGTCTGTAAAGGCCTCCAAGGTCCCTTCTGGTCCTTTAACTCTATGATTTTATGCATCTTCAATCAAGTTTTGGGGGATGAATATTTATGTGGTGGAGATGACCCACCATGGAGAGGAGTATATGACCCAGTAAATTTGTTCAAGCATTTGAACCCTGGCACAAAGCCTCATTCTCCACCATCACTCCTTGTCTCTGAGTAAAAAAGGCTCATCTCCAACAATCTGCTTTGGAGTGGAGTAAATCACTGATTCATTTTGGATAGAAAAGCGGTGACTTAAAATCTGGAACTCAACCTCTCTGCCTGGGGAGCTTGCCAATCGCTATTTCAAATGACAATCTGTTGTATATCTTGTTTAGTTCTGCACATAATGGTTTCTTCTTCTTTGCCTGTACAAGGAATATGTGTGTGTTTTCATGCAAGGCTATTTTAAATGTTCCCATTATGCATGAATACAGATGCTGCAAGGCAAAAATTCTTTAAAGCAATTTCAAGCCATGACTGCTTTACACATCCACAGGAAACCCAACATTTTTGCTTTTTCAGTATGCTACGAAGGAGGACACAACCGGAAAGTCATAATCAAATGGTCATGCTACAGAAATTCTACATTTTCAATAGCAGACAAAACATATTTTCAATATCATTTTCATTTTCTACCCAGTATTGCATCAAGACTTTGCTTTGCTTTAGTTTTTCTACATGATCAGTTATCTTCAGTAAGCAAATATTTGTTTAAATCAGTGTTTCACAGTCTCATCACATTTATTTATTTATTTATTTATTTATTTATTTATTTATTTTATTTTATTTTGTCAAGTACGTATTAGATAACATATATATAAGTATAAGCATGAATTGAATACATAAAATGAATACAATTAAAGGGAACATTAGGGCAGGGACAGTAGGCACGCTGGTGCACTTATGCACGCCCCTTACAGACCTCTTAGGAATGGGGTAAGGTCAACAGTAGACCGTTTTAGGTTAAAGTTTTGGGGGTTTTGGGATGAAACCACAGAGTCTGGTAGCGCATTCCAGGCATTTACCTGTAAATTTCCAGATTTACTTCTGGCTGGGGAATTCTGGGAGTTGAAGTCCACCCATCTTAAATGCTCTAACACTGAGAAATTGAGGTATTCCTTGATTTACATCCAGTTGCTTAATGACTATTCAAAGTTATGAGAGATGTCCCCCCAAAAGGTACTTATTGTAGTTAGTCTGTCTGTCTGTCTGTCTGTCTGTCTGTCTCTCTCTCTCTCTCTCTCTCTCATAGACACACACACACACACACACACACACACACAAACACACACACACACACACACACACACTCCCCCAGATAATCACACTTTGGGCAGTTTAGCAACCGATCTGCAATTACAGTTATTTTCAGTGTCCTGCAGACCCGTGACCATGATTTATTATGTTTTTGTTAAAGCTAGCATTTATTTCTGGTTTTCAGAAAAAAAGTGCCCCATAGAGGACAATGGATTTGCTTAATAACTATTGATTCACTTAACAACCATAATGATTCGCTTAACAACTGCCACAAATCAGGCCACGTGGGTGACCCACTTAATGACCATCCCGACTTACGATTGTAATAGGCAGTCTCCATTATGGTTGTAGGCCAAGTGTTATTTGTACTCCAGGTAGTCCTTGACTTATGACCACAATTGAAGCCAACATTTCTCTGTAGAAATGTTGCCCAACAACAAACCCTCTGTAGTTAAGTCAATGATTCCTTTATTAGGAGCGCCAGCAGCCCCAGCTTTGAAAGGGAGATGAGCACCACCCCCTAGAGTCGGGAAAGGCTAGCAAATATGTGCAAGGGGAACCTTTACCTTTTTATAAGAACAGTTCTGTTCTAATTAGCTAGTTGTCTAATTAGCTGATGGACTTTTCTTTGCTGGTTGTATTTAATCAGAGGTGGATAGGTGACTTAGGGATGCTAAAATTGCTGCAGTGAACAGAAGATGCACAGTGGCCTAAGTAGTCCTCTTCAGCTCTATGATAATAATTTAAACTACAGGTACTTACAACAATTCATTTAGTGACTGTTCAAAGTTACAAAACCACTGAAAAAAGTGACTTATGACCATTTTTCACACTTATGATCATTGCACCATCCCCATGGTTGTGTGATCAAAATTCAGACGCTGGACAACTGGTTCATACTTATGACCTTTGTTCCAGGGTCACAGGATCACTTTTTGTGACCTTCTGATAAGCAAAGTAAATGGGGAAGTCGGATTAATTTAACAACTGGGTTAGTAATTTATCAAGCGCAGTGATTCCCTTAACAATTGCAGCAAGAATTTACAATTCCTGTAACTTAAAACTAATGTTATGGGTCTTGTGCTCGAATATAATAAATAACATATCAGAAACTTCTTGCACTGTGACATTCTTAAATACCTAATTTCTTTATTTGATTAAGTAGAAGTTGGTAGCAAAGGAAGTCTTTTTAATATTCTATTTAATTTTATATCATATTAAATTTATATGCTACTCGTCTCCATCTACAAAGCAGCTCTGAAAATTTCATTTTCAATGATAGGGTAGACAGTGTTATAATACATTTTGAGGTGCAAAACTAAGGTGTGGCTTTGAAATCACTATCAATGCAGCAATGCAGACCGTAAAAGCAAAATGAAGTCAGTGAAAACAAAGAGAAGATAGTAAGATTCTACAACAGAATGATATCTAGGAAGAGATGTTTAGCTAGCCTTGGTAATGAGGTATAGCAATAGTCCTTTTCTTTTGCACCATTTGAAGTTAGAGCACCATGCCAAGAGAGAAAAGCCTTTCCCAACCAGTAAGTACCATCACTCTCTCTTTTTGCAGATTTTTTCTAAGGCAGTGCAGCATAATTATTGCACTAACTTCAATTCTAGTTGTAAGAATTGGCAGAGTCAATTGGAAGTTGGGCAGTCATTAATTAAATTAAGTTAAATTTAAATTAAATCAACTTAATTTTAAAGTAAGTGACATTAAATGTAAACTAAATCGAGTTAAATTTAAATTTAATCAAGTTAAATTAAATGAAATAGACTATCTTTCCCCAATTACATCTACCTGACCCACCAAAGCGGGGAGGCATGTGAAGTTACAGATCCTCACTCCTAAGGAGATCCATCTAATGCAGGGGTCCCCAAACTTGGCAGCTTTAAAACTTGTGGACTTCTTGAGCTATGCTGGCTGGAGAATTCTGGGAGTTGAAGTCCACAAGTCTTAAAGCTGTCAAGTGTGAAGACCTCTGATCTAATGGAACAAAAAAAGGGGGGCCCTTGCTGTTGAACATCATCCCTGCCGAAATAAGATTGATCTCCACCTTGGCATTCTTTCCAAACATCCTGAAGAAATAGTTTTGCCACTGGGCCTGGAAACCCCAGTGCCAGGCACAAATAACCGGACTTTCGTGAACAAGATTCAAGCTCACTACTTTATTGTATTCTGCCTATTATACAGGAATCTTCTCAGATAGCCAGCTTTAGCCTGGGAAGAAATAGATAGGATTCTATGGAACTTAAGTGGGGTTCATCTGGCCCCTTTGCAGCTGCACCAGAACTTGAGGCTAATTAAATGTTTGAGGCCTTCCTCCCGCCCCCACCCCCCACCAGACTGGGTGCTTCCTAACACCAAAGGTGATATGGAGCCCATCAAGTGGTTGGTTTGATTGTTGTCATGAGGAGGGAGGGTGAGGGTTATTGGGTTTAATATTGGCATCACTGTGAGTTGGGCAGCAATATTATTTTTCTTAAAAATAATTAAGTTAAGTTAAGTTAAGTTAAGTTAAGTTATTAAATTAAAAAATTAAATTAAATTAAATTAAATTAAATTAAATTAAATTAAATTAAATTAAATTAAATTAAATTAAATTAAATTAAATTAAATTAAATTAAATTAAATTAAATTAAATTAAATTAAATTAAATTAAATTAAATTAAATTAAATTAAATTAAATTAAATTAAATTAAATTAAATTAAATTAAATTAAATTAAATTAAATTAAATTAAAATTATTGCATATCTTGTCCCTGCCTGGTTACATGACTCAAACTTAGTCAAATGTGCTCTGCACCCTGGAAATGGGCCAGTGGTTATTTTACAGGGACTTTCAACATTCAACATTCACAACAATTTTGGGTCTCAGATTGATTGTGGTTCAGCAGTGCTGTTAACAAAACATGGATCTGAAGTCTAAAAGAGACAGAAAAGGTAAAGGTTCACTTCGCACATATGTGCTAGTCAATTCCTACTTAGGGGGCGGTGCTCATTTCCATTTCAAAGCTGAAGAGCCAGCACTGTCCGAAGACGTCTCCGTGGTCATGTGGCTGGCATGACTAAATGCCAAAGGTGCATAGAATGCTGTTACTTCCCACCAAAGGTGGTCCCTATTTTTCTACCTGCATTTTTTACGTGCTTTTGAACTGCTAGGTTGGCAGAAGCTGGGACATGTAACAGGTGCTCTCCCCGTTACGAGGCACTAGGGATTCAAACCGCTGAACTGCCGACCTTTTGATCAACAAGCTCAGTGTCTTAGCCACTGAGCCACTGCATCCCTTTTAAAGGGACAGTGCTTGGTATAAATCCAAGAGTTGAGTAACATACAAACATTCCAACTTTTTTTTGGCTATTAATACAAAGACATCAAATACATAAGAATGAAGTCCAATAGCTATTAAAGTTTTAACACAGTCCATTAGCAACCCTCTAAAGAGAAAACAATGAAGGCTTCATGTCTTAAGCATAAATACATTCTTGGTGATAAATTAATGCTGAAGTGTCAAAATACTTACTAGAAGCTACTTCTGGCCTCCTTAAACTTCTCCTCAAGGACTTGTACCTTGGTCTTTCATTTTTTTTTTCAGCATCGATTTTTCTCTCTCTTAAAAAAAAACCCTCATGTTCTGGAAGTTAAAAATAGATGCCATTTTAAAAGTAACTTTATGGCTGTTTGTAACAGGAAATGGCCTGTGTTGGATCCTTGAGTACAGGGTAGACTAGCCTGAAAGTGCAATTTTATTTTAATGAACTCCGGGGAATTGAAATTCTGCCTTTCTTATAACAACAGCAGAATTTTCTCACATCTTCATTTAAAACAGACACATCCTACTGCTTGGTCCAAAGACTATATCACAGGGGTCTCCAGCCAGAATTCTGGGAGTCGAAGTCCACAAGTCTTAAAGCTACCACATTTAAAGACATCTGTAATTCATAAGCAAATCTCAAAGTTAATGGGACAACTGCTCTGATATAAAACCAATAGAGCAGTGATAAGTAATCCTGTGCAGGTCAGGGCCATCCTTAATTATTTATGTGAGAGAACTGAGGGTTTCAGAGGTTAGAGCAATAATAAAAGTAGAGAGTATTATCATTCATGTTGCTAATTCTAGGTGTTTCTCAACCTTGGCTGCTGTACGTTTTGTGGACTTCAACTCCCAGAATTCCCCAGCCACATGCTGACTGAGGAATTCTGGGAATTGAAGTCCATAAAACATAACCTTGCTAGGGTTGAAAAACACTGCTCTAGGCAGGGCCGGATTTAGATGAAAAGAGGCCCTAGGCTATTCCACTTATGAGGCCCTTTCACCTCCCATTTTTTTCGGTTCAGTGTTTTAGTGTTCACTGTTTTTAGAATAGTGTAATTTTAATTTTGCTAACAATTTGAATGTAGGCCCCTCTTGATCTTGAGGCCCTAGGCTGAAGCCTAGTTAGCCTATAGGAAAATCCGGCCCTGGCTCTAGGAAACCACTTCTTTTGGGCAACCATGAAGAACTGCAGAAGATTTTTTTTTTATTTTTTATTTTATTTTTTTTGCGTATCCCATTGCTGTCTTTGTGGCCCACAGGAAAATCTTTCCTCAGAAGCTGTATTTGATCTTCTATCAACTCGATATTTAGAAAAGCCACTAGACCTTTAATAATTATGTGACAATTTTTAATTTTGTTTTAACATTTTCAACCCTGCTGTTTCATTTTATTTGCTGCTTTTAATAGTCACTTCAAGGAAAATGATGATAAATGTGAATCATAAAGTCAGTGATTGCACAGAAAGATTTCTCTAGAATTATCTTTCTCTAATCTGAATTTTCAGCTCTTCCAATAGAGTCATTGTATAACTGACTCCACTCCACCCACCCTGGTCAGGTTCTTTTTTTACCTTTCACCTTTCCCAGCATTATAAATTTCTTAAGACATACTATACAAAGCGACGGCTTTATTTAGTATGTTTAAAATATGATAATTTGAGCTTAATAATTTGTGCCTCAAGTGAGAACTCTGACTTATTGGATGATAAATTGTTTTCTTGGTAATTCATAGTATCTTGAATCTTGTCCAACACTGAAGTTGAAAGATGTCAATTTTCTTTCTCTCCTATTTCTTCAAAGTCCAACTTTCACTTTCATAAAATGCCACACCATTGCCTGCATGATTGTGGGTAAAAGACACAACACAGCCTCAGTATAATATTTTTAAAGCCTTCATGCCAGGGTTCCAAGCAACAAACCCAACAAAATCAAAATTCTGAGACCTGGAGTTTACACAAAGTAAGAATTTAATAGGAATGCCATATTGGCACAGCTGGTTACTGCAGTAGTGGCCAAAATTGTGGAAACCTTTTGGGAAAAGTGCATTTTTGAGGTTTGATGGCTAATAACACCACTTTTTTTTTAAGAGCTTCAGGTTAATCATATTCCATTGCTAGAATGGCCTGGGAATAGCCCAGACCTTAACCCAATTGATCTATGGAGCCAACTAAAGAAACTTGTTAGTCAGAAGCCACCCAGCAATAAAACCCAGTTATTAGAAGCAATCATTCAATCTTGGTTTCACATGATAACAGCTGCAGAACTAAAAGACTTGGTTCACTCCATGGGAAGGCGTTGTGAGGCTGTAATTCATCCTAAAGGCATGAACTAAGTATTAACTGACATGGTTATAATTTTTGTATATCTCGTTTTCTATGGTGATAATTTTTGTATAATTTTTGTCATTTTTGTCATTTTTTCTAGGTGTTTCACTTTTCCTCTTTATACTGTAACTGTTATTCTTATAACAAATCCTTCATAAAAGTTATTGCATTATATTCTTGATTGAATTATCTTTCCATTGATATATAATTTTATGGCACTACTCCAAGAAAAAGTGGTGCTATTAGTTAGGTTTAGAAAATACACTTTTCCCAAAAGGTTTCCACAATTTTGGCCACTACTGTAATTTACCATTAGTAATTACTACTAATCAACCAAGTGCTAACCTTTGGCATATTTCTTCACTGCTAGTTACTTGACATCTGATCCTAAAAAGCAGAAAGATATCCACAACTCAATACCTGTCATTAGTTTAGTCTTTTTATATTTAATTTTAGTACCATTTTTCACTGTGCTGCTTAAATTTTAATTATTAGATCTTGAAGTTCATTTGCATTTTTAGCTATTAAAATAGTGTCATTAGCACAGCACACGTTATTAATGTTTCTGCCTCCTATTTTAAATCTACATTCATCTTCTTCCAGTTCCAATCCTTCAACATGCATTTAGCATATTGCTTAAATAAATAGATTTACAGCCTTGTATCATTCCTTTGTCAATTTGGAGCCAGTTATTTCACCATGCTTTGTTCAGATTGTGGCTTCCTCACCTATATGTAACTTTTGCATCACAATATAGAGATATTCTGGGGTTCCCATTTTCTTAAGCATGTATCACAATCTGATGTTGTTTAGACAATCAAGGGCTTTTTTATAACCGATGAAGAACATGTTGACTTCTTAATATACTCTGACTTCCTCAAGAATTCATCAATAATTTTTCGTATTCCTCAGTCTTTTCTAAAGCCCACTTAAACATCTGCACTGGATGATCAAAAGCATTATTTTGGGAGCATGTGAAATTGAGAATACTCTGTCATAGTTTAGTAAGTTTTCCTTCATTGGTACTCAGATGTAGATTGATCACTTCCAATAAGTTTGCAATTGAGTGCTTCTCCAGATTAGATGACATTCACATTCATGGAAAATCCACTGAGGGTTAGGGTTAGGTCTCCAAGAATTCAGAGACCTAAAGGGATATCGCCAATAGATTTGGAACACATCAGCATGGTTAGGTGGGTACATAAATTTCAAGCCTGTCTCATGTACACTTCCTAGCAAAATACATGGGAAAATCCCATTCCCGGAATATCCACTTAGGGTTAGGTCTCCATGAGTTCAGAGAGCAAAATTGAAATTGACAATGGATTCAGAGCCCATCAGTAGGGTTACGAGGGTGCATAATTTTTGCTTTATCGCTTTATCAACATTTCCTTAGACAATACATGGGAAAAACACATTCGTGGAAAGTCCACTTATGGATCTGGATAGGTCTCCATGAATTCAGAGAGCAAAAAGGACATTGCCCATGGATTCAGAGCCCATCAGTATGGTTAGCAGATTGCATAATTTTAAAGCCAGCCTTATGTACGTTTCCTGGCAAAGTACATGGGAAAATCACATTCGGGGAAAATCCATACAGGGTTAGAGTTAGGTCTCCATGAATTCAAAGAGCAAAATAGAAATCACCAAAAGATTCAGAATCCTATCCACAGAAAATCTACCGCCTGCCCACCCATCCACTCACCCCTCGCTGATATACTACTGATCAGCTGTATATGTTTGTGAAACCACAGTTTCAACTTTATTCCAATAAAGAGAGAAAACAGAACAAATCACCATTGCCATGTATAATACTTTATCATACTTTATTTTCTATCTGAGGAGAAGTTCACATTTTATCATTGAATATCTTCTCTCAGTGTAATATTTTGCAAGGAAACACACTAGATTTTCTGTAGCTTTCTCATCAATAAAAAGGAACAATTGCAAACAGATTCTCCTTTGTTTGTGCTCATCTTCCTTGATCTCTGCTTTCCAAATGAGCTACACTCACTAGGAACTATGAGAATTATTGAACAATAGATTTTGAATTATCATTTTTTGTACATCTTCTTGGATTATTAATTCTTTCACTAAAAAAAAAAACCCTTAAAAATTATTTCAAGCTACTTCCTAAATCACTTTCCCCAACATACATTTCTTTCCAGAGTGGTAACAAAGATTTTACCTGAATTCTTCAAACACAATAAAAAATGTCCAGATCACAACCCAAACAAAAAGAGAAAGTTAGATCATCATATTTAATATGTGACACTTAATTTCATGCTCTGTTTCTTCTCTTGTGCCAAGAAGAAAAAAGGTATATCACAGTTTCAATAACAGTAATAATAAAAATAAAACAAAAAAATGATAGCTTGTGCAGTATTTGAATGCATGTTCCAGAAATGGGGACATCAGCACACAAGTCACGGACAAATTCTTAATAACTAAGAAAAGTTTTAACCTGTGATTCTTTAAAATATCTCCACAATACTTTCTATGAAATATGCTTTTGCAAGATCAATGTACTCCCAGGCATTTCCACATCTTTATTTACTGTTATTTATTTCCTCTTTAACCCAAGCATCTGTACTTCAAGATGGCAAAGATTTGAAGCACAACGTTGGAGCAGCAAGCAATAGTTTGGTTCACATATTGCAACTTTAGTTTTTTAAAGGGATATCAATAGTCAAACCTGACTAACCAACAATGTCTTTGGGAAGCCAATAGGATCCGATGAAAATCGATTGAAGATTGGGTAGCCCATTTGGAAAAGGAGTGAGAACAATTAACCAGTGGAATGGCTTGCCTTCAGAAGTTGTGGGTGCTCCATCACTGGAGGCTTAATTCTTGAATTAAAACTTGTCTGGAATGATATAGGGCAGTGATGGCGAACCTTTATTTCCTCGGGTGCTGAAAGTGCGCGTATGCGCAATAGTGCACATGCACATGCCCACATCCATAACTCAATGCCCCCACGTGTCCCCTGCGCATGTACATGTGAACCCCCCTGTGCTCCCTCACACATATGTGCACAACCCCCTCACGCCCTATTTTGGGCCTAGCAGGCCTCCCTGAAGCCTCCCGAGGCCAGAAATGGCCCATTTCCAGACTTCCAGTAGGCCTGGTAGGCCCGTTTTTTTGCCATACCCAGGCTCCAGAGCTTTCTTGGAGCCTGGGGAGGGCAAAAACAGCCTCCCCCATCCCTGGAGGTCCTCCAGAAACCAAAAAGGCCTTCCAAGAGCCTCCGCGCGAGCTCTGTATTTACCTGGCATCCAAAAGGGGCTGCGTGGAGACTCCTGGGAGGGCTGGCATGGGCCAAAAATCAGCTGGCCACTGCGCATATGTATGCTGGAACTGAGCTAGGTCAACGGCTCATGTACTCACAGATATGGCTATGCATGCCACTGGTGGCACGTGTGCCATAGCTTCGCCATCATAGATATAGGGTCTCCTGCTTGAACAGCGGATTGGATTAGAAGACCTCCTATGTCCCTTCCAACTCTGTCCTTCTGTTTACTGGAGCCAGAGCACAAGTAGTCCTTGACTTACAACAGTTCATTTAGTGACTGTTCAAATTTAGAATGGCACTGAAAAAAGTGATCTGTGACCATTTTTCACACTTATAACCACTGCAGTATCCCCATGGTCACATGATCAGAATTCAGACACTTGGCAAATGTGAGTGATATTTATGATGGTTGCAGCGTCCCATGGTCATGTGATCTCCTTTTGTGATCTTATGATAAGCAAAGTCAATGGGGAAGCCAAATTCACTGAACAACCATGTCGGTAAATTAACAACTGCAGTGATTCCCTTAACAACGAAGGAAAGAAAGGTCATAAAATGGGGCAAAACTCACTTAACAAATGTCTCACTTAACAACAGAAATGTTGGGCTCAATTGGGGTTGTAAGTCGAGGACTATCTATATTAGTTGGATTTACACTCAAAAGAAATCAAGAAGCCCTTAAAGAAGAGAATTAATTATTTGACACTCAACAAACAAAACATATTTTTCTTCTGTTGATTAGATTTCATAGGAGTCACTCTGGATTCAATTTTAAATCTTCATATACATCTTACCAAGATCATTTTTAGAGGACACAAAATGTTTAAGATTTCTGAGTATACGGTTATAGCTCCCAGCAGTATTGGGGGAAAAAAATTGGAAGCCAGAATAACGAAACTTGAACTTTCTCCATTGCTAAGAGCTCTCTGGAAGAAGGAGAAGATAAACTGTAATAAACAATGATATCATCAGGCTCTCAAAAAGAAATTGTTCTCTCTGGCTCAAATAGAGCAAATGCACCCACAGCATGGAGAAACATAGTTGAATACAAGTTTTCAGGACCATGGACAGATCACTAGGGAGGGAACTACAGTCATTTACCTATTTCTATGAACAAACTATCAAGGGATGGAATAGCTCAGTGGCTAAGACACTGAGCGTATCGATCAAAAGTTCAGCAGTTCAGCAGTTTGAATCCCTAGCGCTGCATAATGGAGTGAGCTCCCGTTACTTGTCCCAGCTTCTGCCAACCTAGCAGTTCGAAAGCATGCAAAAAATGCAAGTAGAAAAAGTAGGGACCACTTTGGTGGGAAGGTAACAGTGCTCCGTTGCCCTCAGCGTTTAGTCATGCCAGACACATGACCACGGAGACGTCTTCGGACAGCGCTGGCTCTTTGGCTTAGAAATTGAGATGAGCACTGCCCCCTAGAGCCGGAAATGACTAGCACACATGTGCGGGGGAACCATTACCTTTTTATGAACAAACTTGCCTTTCATCATGACATACAGACAGACAGACAGACAGACAAACACACACAAAAGCCCATTTCCCAATAAGGCCCTTTACACTCCCATCCATTCTGTTGTTTTACACACAATGTATAAAACTTAATGTTTTTATAAACCCCATATGACAGCAGGATATGTTGGTGCAGGTGCAACAGCCATCCCAAAGCTCTGATCCTCCACTGTACAACAATATGGGAGTGCTTTGCCTGCATGAGGTTCCAAATGAGGTGCTCTAAGAGCAGCCATCCGAAGGGAAGGTGCAGAAGCACCTGTGGTGTTCAGCCTATGGCAGAGGAAACTTGGACAGGTTGGCTGGAAAGCACTTCTGGAGAAAGCATCAGTCATTCTTGGCCAGTCTGTTAAAAGCTGTGTTGCCGGTTTCATCTCCAAGCATAAATGTAACATTTGGCCAAGTGATTAAGAGAATCACAGAAAGCAACAGGAAATACAGAAGTTAACATCCAGACGTGTTGAAGAAATCAATCACAGTCATGGGAAGATACCTCTGCCTTTCTCCAATAGTTAGTGTAATTGTCTGTCTGTTAGATTTCTACCTGAAGGTTTTTTTAGAAGCTCAAGCCAATTTATATGGAAATTTCTCTTTGTTCAAGCTTCCCTGAGAGGTAGACTGAGCTGAGAGTAAGAAACTGACCCAAAGTCATTCACTTTCATGTCCTAACACTTTAATCACTACATCATGCTAAAAAGCATGATGAGGACTTCCTTTCTCTTTCAGAGGCTAGGGTTTAGGGTTAGGGTTAGCTTCAGGAGTGAAATGCTACCAGTTCGGCCCAGTTCGCCCAAACTGGTAGTAAAAAATGCTTTACAAAAGTAAAAAAAAAAAAAAGGTTCTGACGATCCCACGGCACAGCTGATTGCCACAGCTGATTATCAGAACTTTTTCTTAACTTTTTTTACTTTTTAAAGCATTTTTTTACTACCAGTTTGGGCAAATAGGTAGTAAAAAATGCTTTAAAAAAGTAAGAAAAAAGGTTCCGATGATCAGCTGTGACAATCAACTGTGCCCCGCGATCATCGGAACCTTTTTTTAAAACTTTTTTAAAGCATTTTTTTACTACCTATTCACCCGAAATGGTAGTAAAAAATTTAAAAAGTAAAAAAAAGTTCCAATGATCCCGGGCACAGCTGATCGTCACAGCTGATCGTCAAAACTTTTTAAAAACTTTTTTTAGTTAAAAAAATGCTTTAAAAAGTAAAAAAAAAAGTTGGCCATCCCCACCCAGTCACATGACCCATCACCACCAAGCCACGCCCACGGAACTGGTAGGGAAAATTTTTGAATTTCATCACTGGTTAACTGTATGTTCCTTTGAAAAGCAATTGTTACCTGGATAATTTTGCTATGTTCCAACTGGCATGTCCTTGTGTTTATCACTCTTAGAAGGGGTGAGCATTTACGTTCCGAAGCATTGAATCTCTGGGGAGAATGGTAAGCTTTTTCTCAGGAGTTAAATAGAACATAGAGTAATAGAATTGGAAGGGACCTTGGAGGTCTTCTAGTCCAACCCCCTGCTCAAGCAGGAGACCCTATATTATTTCAGATATTTATTTATTTATTAGATTTATAAACTGCCCTACTCCTGGGGGACTCAGGGCGGTGTACAGCCATAAATAAAACATTTCAATACAAAAGTTTAAAATAGAATAAAACGAATTAAATAATTTGGCTGATAATTAAAACCCCAATAATTTAAAACAAATTAAAATTCATAATTAAAAGGAGAAAATAACTTAGGTCAGGCCAGCTTGTTGGAATAAATAGGTCTTGAGCGCGCGACGGAAGGTGCGCAGGTCCGGGATCCTCCGTATATCCGGGGGGAGCTCGTTCCAGATGGTAGGTGCTCCCACAGAGAAGGCTCTCCCCCTGGGGGCCGCCAGCCGGCATTGTTTGGCCGACGGCACCCGGAGGAGCCCCTCTCTATGGGAGCGTACAGGCCGGTGGGAGGCTATTGGTGGTAGCAGGCGGTCCCGTAAATAACCAGGTCCTAAGCCATGGAGCGCTTTAAAGGTGATAACCAAAA
Source organism: Masticophis lateralis (assembly GCA_030761175.1). Classification (NCBI taxonomy): domain Eukaryota; kingdom Metazoa; phylum Chordata; class Lepidosauria; order Squamata; family Colubridae; genus Masticophis; species Masticophis lateralis. Next base: position 18,414,639 of record JAUDYJ010000003.1, on the reverse strand, counting down.
CCTTGAAGCGCACTCGGAAGACCACCGGGAGCCAGTGAAGCTCGCGCAGGAGGGGTGTTACATGGGAGCGCCACGTCGCTCCCATAACCACCCGCGTGGCCGCACTCTGCGCCAGTTGGAGCCTCCGAGTGCTCCTCAAGGGGAGCCCCATGTAGAGAGCGTTACAATAGTCCAGACGGGAGGTGACGAGGGCGTGAGTGACTGTGTGTCCCGATCTAGAAAGGGACGCAACTGGCGAATCAGGCGAACCTGATGAAAAATTCTCCCAGTCACGGCCATCAGGTGCTCTTCTAAAGACAGCCGTGAGTCCAGAAGGACGCCCAAGTTGCGAGCCCTTTCCATGGGGGCCAATGATTCACCCCCAATAGTCAGCGATGGCACCAGCTGACTATATCAGGACGTCGGAAACCACAGCCACTCGGTCTTGGATGGGTTGAGCCTGAGCCCGTTCCTCCCCATCCAGATCCGTACGGCCTCCAGGCACCGGGACATCACCTCAAGGGCATCGTTGGGGTGGTCTGGGGTGGAGATGTACAGCTGAGTGTCATCAGCGTACTGATGGTACTTCACCCCGAAACCACGGATGATCTCACCCAGCGGCTTCACATAAATGTTGAACAGAAGGGGCGAAAGGACCGATCCTTGCGGCACCCCGCATATAAGGGGCCTCGGGGTCGACCTCTGCCCCCCTGTCAACACAGACTGCGACTGGTCGGAGAGGAAGGAGGAGAACCACTGTAATACAGTGCCTCCCACCCCCAGATAAATGATTGTTCAAGTCTCTTTTTGAAAGCTCCAGTGATGGAGCACCCACAACTTCTGAAGGCAAGCTGTTCCAATGGATAATTGCATTCATCCATTAGGAAATTTCTCCTTAGTTCTTGGTTGCTTCTTTCCTTGGTTAGTTTCTATCCATTGTTGCTTGTCTTGGCTTTTGGTGCTTTGTGGAAAATAGTTTGACCCCCTCATCTATATAGGAGCTCCTTTTCATAATAGAAAAGGAAGATCTTAAAAATTCCTGTCCCCACACCATGGTCACAATCCCCTTCCCCCAACATTCACCCACTGAAAAGTCGAGGCAAGAGTCCTTCAAGGAGTTAACTGCAGTAATAGACCTTATCAGTTCCTTTCGATAATTACAAGGCTGTGAACTCCCAGCTGAAAGGCTGCAAATTAAGTTCTGCCAAGCAGTCTTCGGGGCACGAAACACAATGAGCAAAATCTTCAGAAATATGAACTGTTGTCTCCTATGACAAGCACTCCCCTTTCCTTGTATTTATTCTCCAGCCAGGGAGGGGCCATTCAGGGTCCACATGTGCTTTGCTTCCCGAGTCAACTCCTTGTCCTCCGTTGTTCACCTCTTCTAACTGCTCTGCTCACATGTGCATCTAGAACAGGCCCCAGCTGTTCTTCTTCCTCACACATATCAGCCTCCAAAGGCAGCTGCCTCTCCAGTGGCTGGGAAATGTCGGATGGCCCTGGCTCTATCTCTGTGTCCCACACAGAGCATCCATCAGAGCCTTCCCCAGACTCCAACACTGGCCCAAGTTCCTCCCCAACCTCCTCAGTGTCCGAGTCTGCTGCCAGCTCTGTTGGGTCCTGATGGGCCCCAACAGTAACATGTAGTCTAGACCTGGATTCATGTCTTCCTCTTAGCCTGAATCAGTTGCAGAACTAGATGCTGAACCAGTATTTTGACTCGTGGCTCTTCCTTGTCTTTATCAGAGCCCTGGTTGCTCTCAAGGTGAAAATCAAGACAAATGGGGAAGCCGAATTTTTCTGAATGCTGAATTCAGCCTTCATTGTTCTCTGCAGTTGCACAGAACTGCAGAAAACAGCCCCAGCCCATTTAGAGCAAATTGCTAAAGTCACTCTTTTGAGTCCGAGACAATGATTTTGCTCCTCTCGTGATTAAGTTGTTAAAGGAAAAGTAAGAAGTGAAAATTGGTATGCTGGATTCTGAAGGACATGAGATTTGATTTTCTACTTCAGTATATTGACAGAGCAAAAGGAAATTAATCCACCACTTCCCTCTTGCTTTTGTTGATCACCGGGAGTCTTCCAACTCCTTTTGAGATAAGCAAATAATAGATGGCAATGTATGTCATGTAATTCTTTGCTCACTTAATTGGATTACTCCAGACTCAATCCTGCAGATCAATTGCAGAAATGCAAGAGTTGCGGGAGTCAGAAAAGCAGCCCTCTCTTTCATCCTGGAGTTTAGAGTTGGCAGCTGCTTTCTTGACAGACCACAAAAAAAAAATCATGTAGACTCTAACACAGACAATGGAGCAGTGATTAATATCCAAACCATACAAAAGGTGACAAAAATGCATTAGAGTAAAACCTCGCTTTTCCAAACCGACTGGGAAGAAAAAAGGGGTCTGCTAAAGCTGGATGTCCATTAAATTTGAATTTAATGATGAAAATCAGGACATACGTAGAGGCTGAATTTTATTGAATGTTGGATTCAGTGCCCACTGTTTTCTGCAGTTGTAGAGAATCAGCAAATGACTTAAAGTCTTTTAAGTATAATTCAAAGATTTTACTCCAATTGTGATTAAATTGTATCTAGGTCAGAGGTGGTATTCAGCAGGTTCTGATCAGTTCTGGAGAACCGGTAGCAGAAATTTTGAATAGTTCGGAGAACTGGTAAATACCACCTCTGACTGGCCCTGCTCTCATCTATTCTCTGCCTCCCAAGTCCCAGCTGATAAGGAGGAAATGGGGATTTTGCAGTAACCTTCCCCTGGATTGGAGAGGGAATGGAGATTTTACAGTATCCTTCCCCTGGAGTGGGGTGGGAATGGAGATTTTACAGCATCCTTCCCCTGCCACACCCATCAAGCCATGCCATGCCCACCAAGCCATGCCACGCCCACCAAGCCACACCCACAGAACCAGTAATAAAAAAATTTGAAACCAGCCACAGATCTAGGTAAATTATCTAATTTTTGCACATTTTTTGTAAAATGTCCCTATTTTGGACATAAAAATGTCCAGTTTGATGTACAGATTAAGGCATTAGGATAGAAACTGAGAGACTATGAGTTCTAGTCCCACCTTAAGCACAAGGCCAGCTGGATGTCTTTGGGTCAGTCATTCTTTCTCAGCCCTAGGAAGCAGGCAATGGCAAACTACTTCCAAACATGTTGTTAAGCAGGCTGCAATAGCAATAGAAAGTAGACTTATATACTGTTTTATAATGCTTAACAGCATTATGCATCTCTAAGCAGTTTATAGAATCAGCACATTGCCCCCAACAATCTAAGTCCTCATTTTACTGACCTTGGAATTATGGAAGGCTGAGTCAAGGATCAAACTCCTGGCTGTGGGCAGTCAGCCTGCAATATTGCATTCTAACCACTGTGCCATCACAGACCTGTCTAGGCAATTGCTAGGAGTCAATCTCACTCAAAGACAGGCAGGCAGGTAGGCAGGCAAACAATACACAGCTTGACCGAAAAGCAATTTCACCAAAACAAAGAACTGATATGAATATACATTGCTTTCAGATCATGTGTCACTTGCTACAAAATTAATACAAAATTTAATACGTGGTTGCCAATACAGTCTGGGGGATGTGTTAACCTGAGCCCCCTTGATTCTATCTTATTCCAAATGGATGTGGCATTAACTTAAAAGTAATTTTAACTACAGTAAAATGAACATGGTCCGGGCTAAGTTTACCACCTCTCAAAGGAAGAGTAATTAGTGTTATATATTGAATATATATAGTTCTGTTAAGCCCTGCTAAAGTGAAATTAACCTTTAGATGACCCTAACCGTTAACTCCAACTGTTGTGGAGGAAACTTAGAACATTCATATTTGGGCAGGCTTTTTCAAGTACTATGATTGGTTAAGGCCCTATGGGCCTAGAGTATAAATTACAGGCATTTGTTTGCTGTTCCTCAGTTCCAGTTTTGAGTCAATAAATGTTTTTGGTTTTTTTAAAAATTTGATTTATATGCCACCCTTCTCTGGAGACTCAGGGCGGCTTACAATGCGTTAAGCAATAGCCTTCATACTTTTGTATATTTATACAAAGTCAGCTTATTGCCCCCACAAACTGGGTCCTCAATTTACCTACCTTAGAAAGGATGGAAGGCTGAGTCAACCTTGAGCCTGGTGAGATTCGAAATTACAGTAATTGCAGACAGCTGGTGTTAATCACAAAGCTTTTAGTCTGCTGAGCTATCCAGGCTCTTCCAATGTTGTAGCTATGCTGGTCTGCTTCTTGCCTACTGAAGCCCCCTACACAATAATTAGGTTGAAAAAAAATTTTTTTTTAATTTGATTTATATGCCGCCCTTCTCCGAAGACTCAGGGCAGGCTTACAATGCGTTAAGCAACAGCCTTCATACTTTTGTATATTTATACAAAGTCAGCTTATTGCCCCCACAAACTGGGTCCTCAATTTACCTACCTTAGAAAGGATGGAAGGCTGAGTCAACCTTGAGCCTGGTGAGATTCGAAATTACAGTAATTGCAGACAGCTGGTGTTAATCACAAAGCTTTTAGTCTGCTGAGCTATCCAGGCTCTTCCAATGTTGTAGCTATGCTGGTCTGCTTCTTGCCTACTGAAGCCCCCTACACAATAATTAGGTTGAAAAAAAATTTTTTTTTTATTTGATTTATATGCCGCCCTTCTCCGAAGACTCAGGGCAGGCTTACAATGCGTTAAGCAACAGCCTTCATACTTTTGTATATTTATACAAAAGTCAGCTTATTGCCCCCACAAACTGGGTCCTCAATTTACCTACCTTAGAATGGATGGAAGGCTGAGTCAACCTTGAGCCTGGTGAGATTCGAACATGCAGTAATTGCAGACAGCTGGATGTTATCCAGGCTCTTCTTTATTCTTACATCACAAGCATATTTCTAGTTAGTGTTGTGGACCGCCAGCAACTCGTGGAGCTAGCAGCGGAGTTGGACAGTGAGGAGTCTGGGGAGGACCATGGGCCAGTCCTGGAGTCTGGGGAAGGCCCAGATGAGGGCTCTGCGTCAGAGGCAGAGATGGGGCCAGTGCCATCTGGGAGTGATGTGTGGACTTCAGAGCCTCCAGAGTCGGAGAGCAGAGAGGCAGAGGAACTGGAGGAGCCTGTTCCTAGTATGCACATGCACAGAGCTGCCAGAAGGCACAAACGCAGCAAAAGGGATGACACAGGAGTAAGGCCAGGAGATGATCGGTCCCTCCCAAAGGCTCTTGGGTTCTTTGTAGGAAAGCAACATTGCTAAATTTGTTTTCCAGTTGGCGTCTCTTGTTTCTGAACTTCGTGGGGCTTTGCCAAGAAAGGCCTTTGGCAGGGTGCCAAAGAAGATAAAGGTTTGTGATAAGCCTGAAGGACTTTTTCTGAAGGACTTGTTTTGGAATTAATTTGGACTAAGCTGGCAAAGAAGTAATTCTCAGCTGTTATAATAAAACAGTTTTGTTTGAGACTAATTGTGTCCTGTAATGACTAAGTGAGCCTAGATCACAACAGTTAGGAACATGACTATCTTACTAGCCGTAACAAAATTAAGTAGAAAGTTGCTATATTTTATTATAGTGTCGTTGCTTGGTTATTCTTTCCAAGGAAATTCATAACAGTGCACATGCAAGAATTCAATACAGAATATTGCCATTATGAAATAGACAGGATGAAAAACAAACCAGCTTCCAAACAAGTCCAAATTAGAACGGGAGAAAATGTTAACTTAGTAAATTTATGATTTCCACAGAATCCAACTTGTCACTGTGAAACATTAACAGACCCCCCTCCAATCTGGAGTGCATGACTGTGATGGGATTTCGATGTGGGGTGCATTCCCCACCTGGTCTTGCTTGTTCTTCGCTTTCAATCATGCAACTCATAAACTACAGCTTTCAAACCAAATAGACAACCCAGGAAGCAAAATCAAATTATTTCTCTTCCTCGTATTACACACCGTGATGTATAGAGATATGAACCTAGCTTGTTTCTGATTATTTTGTGTCTCTTCATCTTCTGCCAATTTGCTCACCAGCACTGAAATGTGATGCTTGCTTAGTGTCATCAATATCTGAAGAAGTTGTGGAACTTTAAGGCTAACAAACGTATTCAAGTATAGTATTTCCACAATTTAGTTCAGAGTTCCTGAATGTTTCTAGCTTTGCGGAGGGAGGGGATGGTTCTGCATGAATGTCCAGCAAGTACACACACACCTACCGCTCACTTAAATAGAGCACACTCGTACTCACTCACCCACTGCTTGTGCAAGTAACAATGTGTGTGTGCATGCTCGCCGGCCGTATCCACAGCCCAGTTAGAAATCCCTCATGGCCCACTACTGGGCTGCAGCCCATGGGTTGTGTACCCTTGATCTAGTTCAGGGGTCTGCAACACTCAACACTATCAAAGAGCCATTTGGACCCATTTCCCAGAGAAAAGAAAACACCAGGAGCCACAAAACCCTTCCCGTGCTTGACTATTTCTTGAACAGCCACAAAACTAGCATATGTAGTTGAATTAAATGTTCTGTTTTCTTCTGAAACTTTTGTTTTCTTGGATTTATCCATCGTTAGCCTACTGGGGGTTGAAAAGCTCAATAAATCGCATGCCGGCAGATGTCGCACATTGGTGGTTGTGATGCATATTTTGAGTCCAGAGCCACAGGTTGCCGACCCCTGATCTAGTTCGTATAAATAGTCCTTGACTTACAATGATTCATTTATCAACCATTCAAAGTTATAATGGCATTGAAAAATAGTGACTTACAACCACTCCTTATCCTTAAAACTGTTTTTAACATCCCCTTGGTCACGTGATCAAAATTTGGGCACCTGGCAACTGGCATGATTTTACAATGGTTGCAGCATCCCGAGGTCATGTGATCGTCATTTGCAACCTTCCCAGCCAGCAAAGTCAATAGGAAGCAAGATCTGCTTAAGAACTGCATGGGTCACTTTACCAATGTGCCCAAAAGGCTGTAAAAATGGGCACAACTCGCTTAGCAATAGTGATAGCACTTAGACTTATATACCTATAAGTCTATATACTTAGACTTATTTACAGTGCATTGCAACTCTCTAAATGGTTTACAGAGTCAGCATATTGCCCCCAGCAATCTGGGTCCTCATTTTACCCACCTCAGAAGGATGGAAGGCTGAGTCAACCCTGAGCCTGGTGAGATTCAAACTGCCAAATTGCAGGCAGCCAGCAGGCAGCAGAAGTAGCTTGCAGTACCGCATTCTAACCACTGCGCCACCATGGTTCCTTAACAACTATCTTGCTTAGCAACAGAAATTCTGGTTCCAATTGTGGCTATAACTCAAGGACTATTTGTGCTTTGTCAAATGTAAGATTTTCAGCCTGAATTTCTTAGGCAACCCCAATGGGTCTTTCCTGTAACATCCTCCCACACCCTTAAAACAATGAGGTAGTCCTCAACTTACAATAGTTCATTTAGTGACTGTTTAAAGTTACAATGGCACTGAAAAAAGTGACTTATGACCGTTTTTCACAGTTACGACCTTTGCAGCATCCCCATGATCACATGATCAAAATTCAGATGCTTGTAAACTGGTTCATATTTATCCCTTTTTGTGACCTTCTGACAAGCAAAGTCAATGGGGAAGCCGGATTCACTTAACAACTGGGTTACTAATTTATCAACGGCAGTGATTCACTCAACAACTGTGACAAGAAAGGTTGTAAAATGGGACAAAACTCATTTAACAAATGCCTCACTTAACAACAAAAATTTGGGGCTCAGGTAGGGTCAATTTGGTCATAAGTCAAGGACTACTTAAATGTAAAAAGTCCCTCTCGATATAAAAAGTCCATCTCATTTCATTAATTTTTTTTAAAAAAAACTATCGAAATCCCTTTATGCACTTCTGTGTAGATTTCTGAAAGCAAAAAAGCAATCCCAGTCATTAATATTCAGTGAAAATGTATCCCATCCAATCATTTCTGACATCGGCAATAATAAACTGATCAGTTCAACAATAGCTTAGTGGAAAAAACTGGAATGTGACAAAACAAAAGAATGTTCTGACATGTGAGTGGAAGAGAGAATTAATGCAACACGTCTGTAATTTAGAGATAAAGGAAATATTTCAAGTGACGTTTCATATTCAAAGTAAATATACTTTGCGCTCAGTATAAATGTGTGCTGCAAAAATAAGTTATCACTCTTTTCAAGCTTGGGAAATGGAATATTAATCTGCAAGTCCTTTTGCCTCCTAAAGTGGCCACTTGTGCTGCACATTATCAAAATGTCAATCACCAAATTGTCATGCATAATAGATGCAAATCGCGAAGACATTGTTTTAGTATTTGCCAGCATTCAAGCATTACACCAAGGATTAGATATCTGTTTGTCGGGTAGCATAAGTCGGCTTTCCAATTTTGACAAAGCTTTTTCTTGCAGCGATACAGATGGAAGTTTTTGGTTTCTTTAAGTCAGGCTTTTCAGAGGCCACAAAATATCTGGAAGCCTTTGGTATCTCTTGACAAACACTTTGAATAAGAGAGTCCGCAGGAATACTTAACCAGAGCAATGCATATTTTATCGACTTGCAGACCGATTGCCAAAATTACAGTATGTCCAATCTCCCAAAAATCTCATTTTAATTAAAATTATCTTCCTTTCTTCATGCAGCTTCAGAAACTATGTTTCTTGTTTGTGATTAGAAGTTATAGTAGGCAGAACCAAAACTAGGGGTCAAACCAGGGGTGGACGGCTGGGGGTTCGCAGGGGTTCGGGAGAACCTCTAGCTAAGATTCTGTGCAGTTCGGGAACCCCCAAATCCTACTCCTGGCTGGCCCCACCCCACCTCTCCCAGGAGTCCCCACGCAGCCCATTTTGGATACAGGTAAGTACAGGGTACGTGTTTAGGCTTGGGGAGGGTGAAAAACAGGCCTCGGAAGATTGGGAAGGTAGAAACAGCCTCCAGAGGGCCTCCAGAGCCTGGGGAGGCCGTTTCACCCTCTCGGAGGCTTGAAGAAAGCCTCTGGAGCCCGGGGAGGGCAAAAGCACCCCCCTGCCATTGTGCAGGAGGGTGACTAGGCCACGCCCACCATGGCCACGGCCACACAGCAACCGGGCAGAGAACCCCTTGCTAAAATTTTTGAAGCCCACCCCTGGATCAAACATGACTTTAAGGTATATTATGGGGAGGTGCGGGGTTGTTTATTTGTTTGTGTGTTCTATATTAGCATACACTGTGAGTCCAAACTTTGTGGCTCATTAAAAAAAAATAAAGTTAAAGAAAGCTGAGCCTAATGTAATGTATGGAGCCCAAAAGTTGGAGGACATGATTCATTCCACAATCTGATATCTTCCAGGTGCATTGAGACCACAAATCCCAAAACTTCATCCACTGTAGGATTTTATATATTCAGTAAGGTCTGACCACAGAAAGGAAATTGATTGGCACTTCCTTTCCGACTCAGAAAGTTGGGAGGGCATAGCTGCAGGGAATTATTCAATGGTGATAGGCAGAACTGCCAGCGATGCAGCCTGAAGACCTGGCATCTTGCTAATTCCAGGCAGAATTTCCTTAAATTAATTTAAAGTGCAGTCAGCATCAGCACAGAATAGGAAAAATGCAGTGCCAATATTAGGCAAAGTAGTCAGGAGAGATAGCAGTGCCTCACTGACCTTGGCTGATAGTTTAGAAAGCTAAGCAGAATCAGATCAGGTGAAGACTTGGATGGGATGCTGCCAAGTATTATCACTGTGCGTATGACAAAGAAGTTGAAAAATTTCCTAGAAGAAAACAATGCCAAAAGAATTCCATGCTGTTGTCAAGAAATCAATATAGAGCAGTGGTGGGATTCAAATTTTTTACTACCAGTTCTGTGGATGTGGCTTGGTGGGTGTGGCATGGTTTGGTGGGCGTGGCAGGCAAAGGTTACAGCAAAATCTCCATTTCCTCCTGATCAGCTGGGACTCAGGAAGAAAAGAATAGATGGGATGGGGCCAGGCAGAGGTGGTATTTACCGGTTCTCTGAAAATTTCCGCTACCGGTTCTCCAGAACTGGTCAGAACCTGCTGAAACCCACCTCTGGCCAGTTTGGTCTAGTGGTTAAGGCTAAAAAATAGGAGACCGTGAGTTCTAGCTCTGCCTTAGTCATGAAAGTCAGCTGGGTGACATTGTGTCAGTCATTCTCTCTCAGCCCAATCTATCCTTCAGGGTTGTTGTTGTGAGCAAAAAGAGGAGGAGGAAGGTGCCTTGATAAATAAATAGAAGATAGATAGATAGATAGATAGATAGATAGATAGATAGATAGATAGATAGATAGATAGATAGATAATGTCTACCTAATCACCAGAAATCAAGAGCTTTCTATGAGAATTCTTTTTCCTCCCATTTAAGCTGATGAAAACGCAGCATAACTAATTCCAGAAACTCCATAAATGGCATATAAAGGATTATTATACAACTGAAAGGGTATACATTTAGACCCACTCCAGTCCGGTTTCAGGTCTGGGTACAGCACCAAAACGGCATTGGTCGCGTTGGTGGATGATCTCTGGAGGGCTTGGGGTAGGGTTATTCCTCTATCCTGGTCCTATTAGATCTCTCAGCGGCTTTTGATACCATCGACCATGGTATCACGTTGCGCCAGTTGGAGGGATTGGGGGTGGGGGGCACTGTTTTGCGGTGGTTCTCCTATCTCTCCGGCCAGTCGAAATCTGTGTTGAGAGGGGGGCTGTGGTCGACCCCAAGGCACCTAGTGTGTGGGGTGCCACAAGGGTCGGTCCTCTCGCTGCTCCTGTTCAACATTTATGTGAAGCCGCTGGGCGAGATCATCCATGGTTTTGGGGTGGAGTTCCATCAGTATGCTGATGATACTCAGCTGTACATCTCCACCCCAGACCATCCCAATGATGCCGTGGAAGTGATGTCCCAGTGCCTTGAGGCCGTGCGGGTCTGGATGGGGAGAAACAGGCTTTGACTCAATCCCTCCAAGACCGAGTGGCTGTGGCTGCCGGCATCCCGATATAGCCAGCTGATGCCATCGCTGGTTATTGGGGGCGAATCACTAGCCCCTACGGAAAGGGTTCACAACTTGGGCGTCCTCCTGGATCCACGGCTGTCCTTAGAGGAGCATACGACAGCCATGGCCAGGGGGGCTTTTTATAAGGTTCGCCTGATATGCCAGTTGCGACCCTTTCTAGATCAGGACTCCTTATGCACAGTCACTCAAGCGCTCGTCACTTCTCACCTGGACTATTGTAACACCCTCTACATGGGGTTCCCATGGATTGTGCCCGGAGGCTCCAACTGGTGCAGAATGCGGTCGCGCGGGGGATTATGAGAGCGACAGGGTGCTCCCATGTGGCACCTCTCCTGCGTGAGCTGCATTGGCTGCTGGTGGACTTCTGGGTGCGCTTCAAGATGTTGGTGATAACCTTTAAAGCGCTCCATGGCTTAGGACCAGGGTACTTACGGGACCGCCTTCTGCCACCAATTGCCTCCCACCGGCCAGTTCGCTCCCACAGAGAGGGCCTCCTTAGGGTGCCATCAGCCAGACAACACCGGCTGGCGACCCCCAGGGGGAGAGCCTTCTCTGTGGTAGCTCCCACCCTCTGGAACGATCTTCCCCCAGAGTTGTGAACAATCTCAGACCTCCGGACTCTTCGTTGGGCCTTAAAAACTTACTTTTTCCAGTTAGCCGGACTGGCCTGATCCCATGGTTAATTTTTAGAGTTTGATATCAAATATTAATTGAACTGTTTTAAATCTATGGGCCAAATTATATATTAGTTGCTTTTAAAATTGTTTAAACTTTTGTAAAATTGTTTTTTACTTCTGGCTGTTCACCGTCCTGAGTCCGCAAGGAGAAGGGCAGTATATAAATCTAAATAATAATAATAATAATAATAATAATAATAATAATAATAATAATAATAACAACAACAACAACAACAACAACAACAACAACAATAATAATAATAATAATAATAATAATAATAATAATAATAATAAATGGGTGTCAGCCCCAGCGTGGCTGGAGCTGCCACAGCCCACCGAGCTAACCTTGATCCTACTGCCTCCATGACACCGCTAGCCACTGCTACAGCCCACTCTCATTCCTGAAGGGAAGGATGACATCATAAGGCAGCCAGCAGCCTTCTCCGCTGTTGAATTGCAAGCATCTCCGAGTGATGGGAGGCTCCCAGAGAGAAGGAGTAAGCCTAGCAGCCCTGAAAATGCTGACCTGAACTGGGAGCTGAAAGTGCTAGCAGAACTGGGGCTGATTGGCGGTGATTGTGGCTTGCTGACCTTCCTGTATGCAGTAGGAAGTAGGTAGGAATAAGGTGGGTGTGACCAGTGTATGGGCGGGTGGGCCATGGATTAGGAGAGCAGGTAGAAAGGTGGGGCTGCTTTAATGGGCTGCTTAGGCCCAAGACTTTATAAAGTGATGGGGAGCACGGAGCAATAGCTCCAACAGTATTTCCTTTCATTATTTATGGATGTCAGTCTGTACCGATAAAGCATCAGGGGTGAAATAATCCCAGTTCGGACCAGATTCGCCTGATCCAGTAGCAATGGAGGCAGGTGGTTCAGAGAACTGGTAGGAAAAATCCCTGCCCACCCCCTCATGCCCAGCTGAGCTGCGCAATCATCAGAGGCTTTTTTTTATTATTTTTAAAAGCATTTTTTCTACAACCTCTTTGGCCGAAAAAATGCTTTTAAAAGTAAAAAAAAAAGCCTCTGATGATTGCGCGGCTCAGCTGGGATTATCAGAGGCTTTTAAAAGCATTTTTTCTACAACCTCTTCAGCTGAAATGTTTTAAAATGTTTTAAACATTTAAAAATGTTTTTAAAAGGAAAAAAAGCCTCTGCCAATCGTCAGAGGCTTTAAAAAAATAAAAGCTTCTGCCAATCAGGCAAGTCAGCTGGGATCGTCAGAGGCTTTTAAAAGCATTTTTTTTTACAACCCCTTCAGCTGAGCCGACTTATTATTACCCACCACCCCACCAAGCCATGCCCACAGAACCGGTAGTAACAAATTTTACATTTCATCACTGCGTTAAACTACAGAAAAGTAAAATTTATCTTTCCTTTCCTTAATATGTCTATGCTTGCCCAAAAAACTAAAACAAACAATAACTGCAAAAACTGGGCAACCACCCAAAAGAAAAAGAACAGACAGAAACTTACAGGCAAGCTCATTTTTAATTTTGAGGCTTCTCTCATGCTAAAACATCTAACTGAAAAAAAATTCAGCATTTTCAAGGACTGAGGAATGTCAGAAGTGTCTTTCCCACTCCTAAAATTTAGTAAGCTCTTGTAACCACTAATCAATTTCACAATGCACGATTTATGAGAAATAATTACACAGATTAATGAATCTATTATTCTAAACACAGATTGGACCATCTTGTGAATGTTATTTGCACCACTTGCTGTGATGCATTAAATGCCTAATTGGTTTTAAGCATTAGTTAAATTCCTTGATATATGTTATTTATTTAATATAAACACGCAATTTCTTTTCAGTACGTAACGGTCGTTCCACGCTATAAGATAAGATAGATAAGATAACCTATATTGTCATTTTTTTACTCTGAGCACACTGGCACAAGTTAAAAATGAAATTCTGTTGCCTGCTCTCAAAAGAAAGTATATATCTACCCAAATGCATACCTAACACACATATACACGTGCTGTTTACTGTGTTTCCCCAAAAATACAACCTACTCAGAAAGTAAGTCCTAGCTCGATTTTTACATGTTCACCCAATATAAACCCTACTCCCAAAATAAGCCCTAATTAAGACCCCACCCACTCCAGGGTGCATGGGTAAAAATTAGGGTGGGGATGGGATGTGTAGCAGGGGCGGGTTCTACTGACCTTTACTACCGATTCACAATGGGGCCGCACACACGCGCTTCTGATGATGTCGGGGTTGGTGGGCAGAGCCTCCTGCCGGTTTTACTACCGGTTCTATAGAACTGGTCTGAACCAACAGCAACCCACCAGTGGTGAGGAGCTGCCCTACTACTTACCTTTGGACAGTTGCAGCCAAGCCTCACATGCCCCGACACTTGTCTTGCCGGTCCATATTTCTGCAGCCAGCAAGGCTTTTCTGAAGGCCTCTGTAGTCGCTAATAGATCTCTGCATCGATCTGGAGCTCTGTGATCAGCTGCAGAGGCATTCAGAAAAGCCTTGCGGGCCACCCCGGCTGCCTTCTGAAAGTCTCTGACAGTAAAAGGAGGCCGGGGAAGTGACGTACACAAGTGAGATGAGTCAGTGGGCAACACCCACCCACCCACCTAAAATAAGACCTGGTGCCTTTTTTGGTGGCAAAATAAATATAAGACAAGATCTTATTTTCAAGGAAACACGGGTACATACATAAATACATACACACACACACACACACACACACACACATATTAATCCCTGTCCATTTTAAATACATAGCAGAAAGAGGAAAATTGAGAGTTAACAAAGTTGATACTGTATGGAACAAAACTGTGACTGAATCTGGATGTTCTGCTTCAGGTACTATGAAGTCTCCCAAAAGGTAACAAGGAAAACAGATTGTGAAGAGGATGTGTAGCATCCCAGACAATTCCACGGACCCTGCTCAAGCATCACTTATGTCCCATGTCCTGGATAGAAGGAAGTGAACTATCAGTGATCTTTTCTACCCTCCTCACCACTCTCTGCATCACCTTCTTGTCCGAAGCAGTAATGCTTCCAAACCAGACTATAATGCCATAAGACAGGATGCTCTCGAGCGTCCCTCTAGACTGGGGGAGGAAGATTGTATTTTTCTCCTGCGATGCGGAACCCAAAATCATTTCCACTACATCCAACAATTATGCAATTTCATCACTAAATACTAGAAATATCCTCTGCAAAATTGTTACAAAACCTGCTGATAGCTTTTTGTAACAACAACAACAACAAAACAAAAAAGATGTACTTCAGTACTTTTGTGATGCAATTAATATTGGAAACACTTCAATAGGAAAACTTGGTCTCAAAAATGTTTTCCTTTCATTTACTTTTCATCTATTTTCTCTTCCATTTCATAAATGATAAGAACACTTCATTAGTTTTTTTTTAATTACACACAATTAGTTATTCAAAGTATCAATTAACTGATGCCCAAGCAAAATTACACATGGCAAAAGCACTGAAAAATGAAACCACATGTTACAGTATAATCCATCTTGGTAATTCATAGCAAGCTATCTCCAATAAATCTATTGCATGCTCATCTTTCTTTGTACAACCCACATATTTATTTTGTTTATTTTACTTATTAATCAAATTTATATGGCAACCCATCTCATGAAAAGTGACACATATATTTTGTCCATTCCACTTTCCGTGCACAATGCCACTATCATATTTAGCTTCTAGAATTATTTTTGACTTAAGCTTGATTTAGACTTGTCTGCAACTGTGTGTAGGCGTTGACGCATCCATACGCTGTGAAAGGGTTGATGGGTAAGTATAGGTTGCAGATGGTTGCAGACGGGCCCAATGCTCACAGCTCCCAAATCTCAATTACATGTTGTGGGGAGATGAACGTCCTGCCTGCTGATTGGTGGATGTCTTTTCTGTGCTTTGTTGTTTAAGCATCTCCTAATCAGAACTTTAACATTTGCAGAAGTGCTAGGCACAGTGGGGGATTCAAATAATTTAACAACCGGCTCGCCCAGGGTCAGGTTGGCTCAATGGTGGGATTCAAGTAATTTAACAACCGGTTCTCTGTCCTAATGATTTCTTCCAACAACCAGTTTGCCAAACTGCTCAGAAAGTTAACAACCGGTTCTCCCAAAGTGGTGAGAACTGGCTAAATCCCACCACTGGGTTGGTGTCGTGGGAGGTGTCGCCCATCTCCAGCTCCACCACACATGCGGGATGAGCCTCCTGTGGTGTCCAACCTGGGTGAACCAGTTGTTAAATTAACCCCCACCCGCACTATCCAAGTGGATTCTGGGCGCTGCAATGGAGAAACAGGCAACAGAGCGGCTGACACAAGGGGAGGAGGAGCAGAGAGAAGAAAGAGGGAAAATGGCCTTCTTCACACACATCGGCTGCTCCATTGCCCATTTCTCCACTGCAGCGCCCAGGATCTACTTTGATAGTGGAGGGGTGGGGGTGTAATTTAATAACCAGTTCACTCGAACCGAGGCAAACTGGCTGAATCCAACGATTGGCTATGCAACCATCTCTCAACAACAGATGCATATATTTCCTGATGTACAAAGTGATTCAAAGTCTAAATCAAACTTTAGTTCTTAGTCCCGGAAATATAGTGGTCTGCTTTGAAAGAAAGAACACAAAACTATTTTTGCTAGTACTTTTGATTATTTTCTCAATGCTTTTTCAGGGGAGCAATTTGGGAGTTCTTTTAAACCCTGCACTTAACTGAGGAAGCTCAAGTGACAGCAGAATTACTGTGTGGTGTTTTTATCCGCACAGACAGTTACATTACCTGCAACTCAATAAAGCCCCTTTTTGCTTTGGTTGTAGATATACTATTGAAATACAGGCTGGACTCCTATAGTGGACCACATTGGGCTGAATTAAGAGACAGTGTCAAAACACTCAACCTCCAGTGGTAGACCCAGCAGTCAGTTCACATCATACCTGCTAAAGGTAAAGGTAAAGGTTCCCCTCGCACATATGTGCTAGTCGTTCCCGACTCTAGGGGGCGGTGCTCATCTCTTTTCTAAGCCAAGGAGACAGGGCTGTCCAAAGACATCTCGTAATCATGTGGCCGGCATGACTAAATGCCAAAGGCACCCAGAACGCTTTTACCTCCCCATCAAAGTGATTCCTATTTTTCTACTTTCATTTTTTACATTCTTTTGAACTGCTAGGTTGGCAGAAGCTGAGATAAGTAACGGGAGCTCACCCCATTACATGGCACTAGGGATTCGAACTGCTGAAGTGCCGACTTTTCAATTGACAAGCTCAGTGTCTTAGCCACTGAGCCACCGCATCCCTAATTTAGCTAAGCCTGCTACAATGAGTTAATTTACTGTTTTGTTATTTCCAAATGTTATGGAAATAATGTTATGGGCCTATCTGATGAATTCTACTCTGAACTGGAAAAGCAGTGCTTGACAGATTCTGACCTCACAGTTCGGGAATCAGCAAGGTCATAGATGTCTTCAATTGAGGCTTGGAAAGGACCAGACCTATTGGCTCTTAAGACTGCAGTTCTGTAGCAATCAGATAAGCATTTGTAGAAGCAAGATAGTAGGTTGAGTCAGATGGTTCAGAAGGCCTATCTAGAAAGATCTTCAGTCCTTTTGCATGCAGAAAGATCAAGGAAGTAAAACGTAGTAGTAGTAGTAGTAGTAGTAGTAGTAGTAGTAGTAGTAGTAGTAATAGTAGTAGTTGGAGGAGGAGGAGGAGGAGGAGGAGGAGGAGGATGGAAAATACATGTAGTCCTTGACTTACAACCATTCATTTAGAAATCATTTGAAGTTACAACAGCATTGAAAAAACTGACTTATGACCAGTCCTTACGTTTACAACCAAGACAACATCCTCAAAGTTGTGTCTTCTGACATAAAATGGCTGGGACTTGACAATCAATAACAAAGACCTTCCTCAAATTTAAGGCTGCAAAGGACAAGAAAGGGTCCTTTCTACTATGATTCCTCTTTTCTAGAATTTTCTAGAATTAGCTCCCAGCTAATTTGTTAGACCACCACTTTGATAGCTCTCAAGACTTTCAACAGGTTTCGTATCCACAATTATTGTAGTTTTTCCTTTTAATAGTCTCATTATTACTTATGAGCATTTATTAGTTTTACTATAGGGCTGGGCTTTTTTTTTTTTTAAATCTGTAAACCACCTCAAGGGAACTATATTCTTAATGGCAATCTATAATTCTTTTCAATAAAGCAAAGTAAATTAAAATTCATTACCACATGCTAGGATGTGGGGGGCCTCCCTTTCTGTAGTGACATTTTAAGACTACATTTAACACATCTGTGTTTTAAGTATTTAATTTGGCTAGTGGATTTATGTTTTTTTAAAATGGTGCAAAGAAGGTGAAATGGTGTCGTGCAGGTTGGCTCCTGGTAGAGAAGGCTGCAATTATCATTTTATTTTATTTATTGGTACATTAATTATATAGTGGAAAAAATATTAAAGAACACCCCAAATACCAAGGAGCTTCTTGATTCTTCTAGAAGTACAGTAGGACAACCTGTCAATAAAGAGATCACATTACTTACTCCATTTTTTTTTAAGCAAGGTTTTTTCCACTTTGAGATTAGTTTGCCTTTGGCTAAGGTAGAATAACAATACAGCAATTAATTTTTATAGAAGAAATTTAATTCTATCTTTAACAGTCAATATAAAAGAAACTCAGTTATCCCAACATTTACTCTACAATGAGCACAAATCCTTTGGGGTTTGGAATTCAATTTTTGTACAGAATTTTCATACCTGAATTAACATTTATAATACTGTGCCACATTGAGCTGTAAGAAATAAAGATATGTACAAACCCATATAAAAGTTCTTGGTATGGATTCTTTTCATTCTTTCTTGGAAGCAACCAAATTATTAAAGCATTTCCTGATAAGATAAATATCTTGTACACGTATCTAAAAGATGAGCTGATGATAATTTGAGAAATGAAATTAAACATGATGACACATTTGCAACAGATAAAAAGAAATTGATACGGAGAATAATCGGACGCTTATCAGATGTATCTTTAAAGTATAGCAGTTTGTTTTCTAAATGTGGCATTTAAATAACATCAGGCCAATACAGGATAAATCTAACCAGATGTGATTTTTTCCATTTACAGTGTGACTATAACCATGTGTTTCCTTAATCCAAACACTGAACAAATAAGAACACAAAACTACAGTGAATAGAAAATGGGAATCGTTGGTTGCAATCGTAAATGATATCGTATACTTTCTTGAATACCTTTCTCCACTCCTCCACAGAACTTTTTGAGTAGTTCGGAAAACCGGCAAATACCACCTCTGGCTGGCCCCAGAATAGGGTGGGAATGGAGATTTTGCAATATCCTTCCCCGGGAGTGGGGAGGGAATGGGGATTTTGCAGTATCCTTCCCCTGGAGTGGGGTGGGAATGGAGATTTTGCAGTATCTTTCCCCTGCCACGCCCACCGAACCGGTAATAAAAAAAATTGAATTCCACCACTGGACAAGATCCTTTATAAGTCCTGCCCCTGTTCTTGTCCATATGGAAGGAGATGGAGAATGACGAGAACCAAGTTGATAAATGTAGACAGCGTTTGTTAACTGACACTTGATATTAGCAAAGGAATCAACTGAGGTGTCGGTAAATCAGTGTAAAACATGTTTACGACTCTTAAGTAAAAAAAAACACCCCATCTGTGCTCGGTGTCAAGCCAATTACAAGAGGAAAAGCAGAGAATAATAATCTTTTGGCATGGTTTTCTCCCCAATGACAATCTTCTAACTGTTGCTCAGGTGTAATGAATAGCAGCACTAAACCCTTAAAGAGATTTAATTACTGGACTGAAGCATGCAAGTACATTCATCACTCTGTACTGCCTTTTCTCACAAGAAGGCCTGTATGTAAAGGAGATACATTCTGTCTCTCTTGAAGAAAATAAATTCATAAGAAAGGGAAAACGAAGCAGAAATCACATACAGATAGCCCTCGACTCACAATAGTTCATTTTAGTGATCGTTCAAAGTTACAACTGCACTGCAAAAAAGGGATTTATGACCATTTTTCACACTTACGACCTTTCCAGCATCCACATGATCATATGATCAAAATTCAGATACTTTGCAAGTGGTTCATACTTATGACCGCTGCTCAGTAGTGGGTTTCACTTACCTTCACTACTGGTTTAGAACTGCAAGCGCATACACACAGTGCTTCTGTGCATGTGCAGAACCTTCTGTGCATGCGCAGAGCGTCCATGATGACATCCAGGCAGGTGGGTGGAGCCTCCCGCCACTGCCGCTACCAGTTCGCCCGTACCGGGGCGAACCGGTAGAAACCCACCAGTGCCGCTGCTGTGTCCCAAGATCATGTGATCCTTTTTGCGACCTTCTGACAAGCCAAGTCAATAGGGAAGCCAAATTCACTTTAACCGCCGGGTGACTAATTTATCAACTGCAGTGATTCATTTAACAAGTGAGACAGGACAGGTCATAAAATGGGGAAAAATTCACTGCCTCACTAAATTTTGGGCTCAATCATGGTAGTAAGTTGAGGACTACCTCTATTTGAGGAAAAACACCTTTGAAGTAGACCAAGGGGTCTCCAAACTTGGCACTTTTAAGATCTGTGGACTTCGACTCCCATAATTCCTCAGCCAGCATGATTCTCTAAGGAATTCTGGGAGTTGAAGTCCACAAGTTGCCACATTGGGAGACCCTTGAAGTAGATAATTGACAGCCAACATCTGATACCTTTTGCAAACGGCAGTCCACAAAAAGGGCTACTGTCAGACCTCTTGGCATTACATCAGCAGTAGTATTCAGCCGGTTCTATCCAGTTTGGGCAAACCAGTAGGGGCGACTATGGGATGTCCTGACTACCCATGCGGACGTCATGATGTCCCATTTTCCCATGTTTTTGAGTCTTTGCGCATGCACAGAGGGCCTTGTGCATGCGCAGACGGCACATATGAGCAAAGCGAGTACACTCGCACACACATACACACACATTTGCAAACCAGTAGGGAAGGTAAGTGAATACTACCCCTGCATTACATGGTAGTCACTCTTAAATAATTTTTTAAAAAGAAAGTATTCTCTTTTAGAAGGTTGGGTTTTCATGACGATACATTTTCTGAATATCAAGCTTTGAGCTTTCAGCAGAATGGAGGGTAAGGAATGATGCTCACAGCAGCTCCAGTCATTGCCAGCAACAAAGACAGTAGGCTTAAAACAGATAGGATTATTTGCCCAGCCACCACAGTTGCATTCATTTGGTGTGCTAAGCTAACATCTGAATAATTCAACCTGGGCTTAATAGCTGCCTGACCCCAGATGCTGTGGGGTGCTTTTTTTTTTTTTAGCATTGGTTTATCATTGTGCTGGTCCACCCTCCAGATTCAAAGAGAAAGCACTGCATAACTCCTCCTTCACAGGTGAGATACAGAATTTATAGGCTACTACCAATTTTCTAAGGGATGTGGGGGCTCGGTGGCTAAGATGCTGAGCTTGTCGATCAAAAGGTTGGCAGTTCAGCGGTTCAAATCGAATCCCTAGCGCCACAAAACAGAGTGAGCTCCCATTATTTGTCCCAGCTTCTGCCAACCTAGCAGTTCGAAAGCATGTAAAAAATGCAAGTAGAAAAATAGGGACCACCTTTGGTGGGAAGGTAACAGCGCTCTGTATGCCTTCAGCGTTGAGTCATGCCGGCCACATGACCATGGAGACGTCTTTGGACAGTGCTGGCTCTTCGGCTTAGAAACAGAGATGAGCACCACCCCTACAGCCAGAAATGACTAGTATGCATGTGTGGGGGAACCTTTACCTTTTACCAATTTTCTGCAGCCCGAGAGCATCTCAAGGGTCCAATTTCCAGACCTAAACCAGCATTAAGAAGCCACTCGCATGGAAGCTAATTGGATGGGCCTCTCTCCGGAGCTCCGAGGCCTGGCAGGCCACTTGTCTCGCACTGCCCCACCTCTCCACTGCACAGTTGATCTGTGGCTCACTCTCGGCCAACCAGCTAGTCCTCGGCATTCGTTGGCTCGCTGCTGCAGCTTCCGGATCTTTACAACCCCCATCACCAGTGTAGGGGCTCCTTCCCTCTCCCAGTATGGCAAACCCCAGGCTTCAGGGTTTAACAGAGCTTTTATGAAAAGGAAAAGAACTAAAATAATCTTTTGTTTGCTAAGTTGTTTGGTTAGGGGGGAAATAGGACGGAGGGAATTTAAAATTGAAATGAGTAATTTTAATCCCATTTAACCCTCATTCTCCTCCCTGCCATGGCCCTATTGGGTTGATTTGTCCTAGTGGCTGGGGCTAAATGGAAAAATTGATGCCAAAATCTAGCCTGAAGAATTATTTTCTTTCTCTACACTGTCCATCTCAATTCAGATGGAAGATTTTAACCCAGACATAGCAGATGATGAAAAGCATCTATGGCTCCATTCCTTGATTCTAAGGGATTGAAGTATGAGGAATTTATGGCTTGGTGTTTTGTGAAAACATAGACAATTGCAGTCTGTTCAGTCAACTGATTAAATAAGACAAGAGACAGTGTCATGTGCCAACCCAACTGCTTCATTTGGCAGCCAGTTTCCAAGATATCACTGCCCCGAGTTCCCTTTGGTAAATGGGCAGCTATTTAATTTTGGGGGAAGAGATGGCAAAACCTGGAGGCAGAGTGAAAAGGGGGATCAGCCTAGAATCCTTACGTAGCCATAAAAGAGTTAAGTCCAACCCCTCTGAATGTCATTAACCTGGCTGTATCTAAATTAACAGGTGCAGACTGCTTAGTTGAGAAGATTCCTGTACATAAGCTTTTAGCAATAAATCAGGTTAATTGAAGCTTCATATGTGGACTGGGTCTTACATGCCTGACAATTAATTTGTTTAGTATATTAATGTGAGTTGAAGTGGTTCTTCCTTTTTAATGTGAGTTGAAGTGGTTCTTCCTTTATATGTTATATGGATATGTTATATCCACCTTTAGATGAAAAAGCTAAGAAATAACATATTTGTAATATTGCCATCCTAATTTGTGATTATAAAAACATTAATAGGATGTTTTTTTCTTTCTCTATTTAAATTCTCGCTTTTCTAAGCTATTTAAAAATAGAATGTTAAACAATTTTTAAACTATACAATGCATAAAAAGTAAAAGGAAGATTATATTCTACAAAACAGATGCAGGAAGGTTCCAATTTCAAATCTTCTATGCTTGAGCAGAACCATTGATTCGGTTTGTACACAGAATTTTTTAAAAATAAATTAATTCAGATTCAGGCAGAGGAAAAAAAATATTGTTTAATATTTCTTCCCCTCCTAGGCTCCCATCTTTTTGTTATTTTTGGCTGGAGAAAATGAGGATTGAACCTTTTGGGATTTAAAGCACACTCCCTGTATTGACCTATAATCATCTTGCAACTGAACAGATCTAATGTTAGTTATTAGCTATAAACCTCTTTTGGGTATGAGATGGTACTGAGATGTCTCAGGAACTGCCTGGCAAAATTGTATTTTTTAAAATTTAATATAATTTATTTTGTCAAGCATGTATAAGATAACAGATTTAACTATAAACATGATTATGAATACATGAAATGGATATGAATAAATGGGGACAGTAGGATAGGAATAGTAGGCACGCTGGTGCACTTATGCACGCATAAATATGATTCTGATTGTCCAATCCGATCATCTAAAACATGGGGAGCAATGTCCCTTTTATGACTTCTATGACCTGAGCCATGGTGGCTCAAAAATTCTGGGAGTTGAAGTCCGCAAATCATAAAAGGGCCAACGTTCCCCACCTCTGATCCAGAGAGAACCTGCTTAAAAATCCTTCAACTCAGCAGAGAGAGCCTGCTTGAAGCTATCAGCTGGGTGGTAGATGTTTTTGGGAATAGCACCCATATTCTGGAACATGCTTTTTCTTTTAGCGCTGATCCTCCGTGCATTTTGCAGTGCTTTGAAGACCATTCAGGCTAAGCATACCTCTGATTTGGGGTGACTGTGAGTAAGCATCCATTATTTTGATTACATACTGCGAGTTTCAACCTTGTTTGGGGGATTTCCCCCCCCCCCTTGCAAACAGACCAGAGTTTGTCACAGCTTATAAATATTGGGGAAGAAGGCAGAGAAGAAAGAAAGAAGCATGGTATATTACCCACCTTAGATGCTTCTGATTCCAGGGACTGTCTTTGGAGAGTTTCTTTCAACTCAGGCAACTTAGAGGTTTCTTTCTTAAGTGAGGTTGGTTCCACTCGCTCACCTTCAAGTTGCAGGCTAATTCCTTCAGTACACACAGAGAGATCGATACCATTTGGACTGAGGCTGCAGTGGATAGCTGAGAAAAGGAATTAGAGCGAGTTTAGAAGATAGAAGAGAAGGAAAGGCTGTTTTTTTAGTTGTTGTGCCATGTTCTATCCTGCACACCTCTAGCATTCCTCACAAAAGAATTGCACTGTGATGTGTGGGTAGTGATATCAACCAGGAGCCAGGGATGGGCTGCTGGGGGTCGCAGGGGTTCGGGAGAACCTCTAGCTAAGATGCAGTTTGGAGAATCCCCAAATACCACTCCTGGCTGGCCCCGCCTGCCCCTCCGCTCCCAGGAGTCCCCACGCGGCCTGTTTTGGATGGGAGGTAAGTGAAGGGCATGCATGGAGGCTCAGGGAAAGCGAAAAATGGGCCTACCAGAAGTTTGGGAAGCCTGGCCATTTTCCCCCTCCCAGAGGCTGGAGGAAAGCCTCCAGAGCCCAGGGAGAGCAAAAATGTCATCATCCCCCCGCCATTGTGCACGAAGCCAACTAGGTCACGCCCACCATGGCCACACTCACCCAGCAACCAGGCAGAGAACCCTTTGCTAAACATTTTTGAAGCCCACCTCTGCCAGGAGCTATTTGAGTTTGCAATTTTGTGAATGATTGTACCCTATGGTTGCACAAAGTTGATCAAGGATGCCCTGGAGTTGAGGTAGCCTGACAAGATGCGTATTCCTGCAAAGTCTATTTTGAATGGTTCTAGCAAGTTAAAAAGTGAAATGGGTGAGTTAAGCACAAAAAAAAGACAAAGAGGTGATCTAAATTGGGGGGGGGGGCTATCTATTATGGATGACTCTGGGGACCCCAAAAGGAATGCTTCTGCCACACACACACCTCCATTTTTTTACCTGCTGTTCCCCTTAGCCCAGGGGTGAGCAACTGTGGCCCTTTTACAACCTGTGGACTTCAACTCCCAGAATTCCTGAACCAGCCAAGCTGGCTCAGGAATTCTGGGAGTTGAAGTCCACAGGTCCACAGGTCATAAAGGGGCCATATTTGCCCACCCCTGTGTTAGCCAAAGGAGGGTATTGACTACAATAGTACTGTTTGTGCAATTGTTATTATCTTTCATGCAAGAATATAAAGGTAGTCCTCAACTTATAACCTTTGGTTAGTGACCTCTCAAAGTTACACGGCACTGAAAAAAGTGACTTACGACTATTTTTCACATTTATGACGGTTGCAGCATCCCTTTGATCAAAATTTGGATGTTTGGCAACTGGCACATGATTACAGGGTCATACGATCCAGTAGTTGGTTTCAATTTTGTTCGCTACCGGTCCGCTCGCGGGCATGCAGACGCTTGCGCAGAGACATCCAAGCGGGTGGGAATAGCCTCCCACCGCCACTACTGGTTCGCTCGAGCCGGGGCGAACCGGTAGCAACCAATCACTGATATGATGCCCTTTTGTGACCTTCTGACAAGCAAAGTCAATGAGGAAGCCAGATCCATTTAACAACCATGTTACTAACTTAACTGGGGGCTCAGCAGACTAAAGCATTGTGATTAACACCAGTTGTCTGCAATTACTGTAAGTTCGAATCTCATCAGGCTCAAGGTTGGCTCAGCCTTCCATCCTTTCTAAGGTAGGTAAACTGAGGACCCAGTTTGTGGGGGCTAAAGCTGACTTTGTATAAAATATACAAAAGTATGAAGACTATTGCTTAACGCATTGTAAGCTGCCCTGAGTCTCTGGAGAAGGGCGCATATATATCAAATATATATAAAAAAAACTGCAGTGGTTCACTTAACCACTGTGGCAACAAAAATCATAAAATGGGGCAAAATTCACTTAACTGTCTTGTTTAGCAACAGAAATTTTGGGCTCAATTGTGATCATAAATTGAGGATTAACTGTATTATAGAGCACTCAAGAAAATTTCTCACATGAATGCATTGGCAAAAATCGTAATTTATTTCTACTGAAAAGGAAATAGGCACAAGAACATGCTTCTCCTGCACACTGATCACGTTCTGAGGCTGAAGTACCGTGAGGGGTACACCACCTAACATTCTCTTGGTGTTTTGGGTTTCTCTAATCAGGGAGCAGTATTCGGGGATTATGGAAATTGAGATTCAAAATACCTGAAGAGCCTTTAGTTGCCTACCCTAACACCGTTTTCCTAAGAACGCCAATTACTTTGGAGATTACTTTGCTGCCAACTTCGAGTCGGTGCATTTCTGAGTGGCAAGCAAGAGGGAAGTTATTTTATCCATGGCTAACCAAGCAAATCTTCCAAAGACTGGCACCTCATTGAGACCAAGCAGAGAATGTTACTGAGGCTGGGAAACAAAAGAGGATATTTCAAAACATGGCTAATAAAAAAACAGAGACGGATGCACCAGTGCCAGCTTTATTCTGGGCAAAATGACATTTGCTCTTTAGAATAGGATAACAGAGTTGGAAGGGACCTTTGTGGTCTTCTAGTCCAACCCCCTGCTTAGGCAAGAAACCCTATACAGTGATGGTTAACCTTTTCTGGACCAAGTGCCCAAAGCGTGTGCATGTGCTTGACCCCCAAAATGCAATGCACACGCGGCCCCCACTTGCTCACTGACCCCATGCGTATGTGCCCCTGCATCTACCCTGCCCTGCATGCACACTCCACACACATGCACCCCACCCTCATGTGCATGCATGCATGCCTTGCACATGCACATGCATGCATGCGCAGCCCCATACACCCCGCCCCCACACACATGCACGACAGAGACCTGAAGACAAGTTGGCCCACGGGAGGTGCACGCATGCACGGCAGAGCTGAACTGGGGTGACGGCTCACATGTCCACAGAGAGGGCGCTGTGTGCCACCTCTGGCATGCATGCCATAGGTTCACCATCATGGCTCTATACCATTTCAAACAAATGGTTATCCAACTTCTTTTTAAAAACTTCCAGTCTTGGAGCATTTCGAACTTCTGGAGGCAAGTTGTTTCACTGATTAATTATTCTGTCAGGAAATTTCTCCTTAGTTCTAAGTTGCTTCTCTCCTTGATTAGTTTCTACCCATTGCTTCTTGTCCTGCCCTCAGGTGTTTTGGAGAATAGCTTGACTCCCTCTTCTTTGTGACAGATATTGGAACACTGCTGAGATATTGGAACACTGGTCCAATATGCCACCCCTGGTCCTTCTTTTTATCAAACTAGACATACTCAGTTCCAGCAACCCTTCTTTAATTTTGCATTCAGGGAAAAAGAGTTTCAAGCAACTCTGAGACACCACCTTAATGCATTTGCTCATGAATGAGGGTAGAATTTTGCTTATTCACCTTCCAACATCCTGTATCCTACCTATTTCTTTCTTGATGCTAAACTTGATTAATGAAGCTCCGGGTAAGGTTTGTTTCCCTGGTCAGGGTCTGCTGCTAAGGTTTTGACAGAGTACATTTTTCACTTATAGTGATTGCATATCTACCAGTTTTAATCTTTAAGACAGTTATCTTGAATAACTGCCTTGGAAAAAAGAAATATTTTAAACCAACAAAAAAAAATGCCTGAGTAATTATTGCACATAGACATAGCACAGAAATACACATTTCAGATTCAGGATCAGGAAAGCCTTACTACCAGACCCTCTTATCTTTCTGCAAGAGCTTGAAGATCTGGCTTTGCTGATTGGCCTACTTGGACTAAAATAGGGGAGTTCCATACTGGAGGTGGCTCCTGGATTGAAGGCAGAGTGCCCTTCTTGTTTTCTGCTGTCCACCTGTCCATTTGGGGGTGGGGGGCAGGGGTGGGATTCAGCCAATTTGGACCGGTTCAGGCAAACCGGATACTAATTTTACATCTGGTTCACTGAACCAGTAGTTGCAAGGACTGGCTGGCCCCGCCCACACCATCCTGCCCCTCCCTTGAGTCTCCACATGGCCTGTTTTGGATGCCAGGTAAGTGCAGGGCCCACACGGGGGCTCTGGGAGGGCAAAAAATGGCCCTCCTGGAAGTTCTGGAAATCTGGAAACAGGTCTGTTTCTGGCCTCCGGAGGGTCTCTGGAGCCCGGGGGAGGTCCTTTTCGCCCTCCCAGAGGCTTGAGGAAAGCCTCTGGAGCCTGGGGAGGGTGAAAACACCCACACACATACCATGGTGCAGGAGGCCAAGTAGGCCACGGTCACCACAGCCACACCCACCCAGCAACCAGGCAGAGAACTGGTTGCTAAAACTTTTGAATCCCACCCCAGGGGGGGGGGGGGTATCATATTAATCTATGGAGCCCTGATGGGTTAGGGCTAGTAGTTAAGTGCAGTATTACAGGCACATTCTGCCCACAATCTACAGTTTGATCCAGACCAGTTCAACGTGTCAACTTGCAAAGCTTTCAAGTTGCCATAAGCAGGAGGAAGGGAGAACTGATAGAGCTGATTGATTTCCCTAACTGAAGCTACATTCCATACATGCTTTCTTTCCGCAATCAGAAGGGTGTTGGATTTCACAGCCAGCCGAAGTGGTTAATTGGAGAATGTGATTTATGACATGGCCAGGGAGGAGGGGAGAGACAGGGTCATAGGGGAACATAAATATACGTGGGATTAGTTCTAACTGCATCCTAATATTGCAGAAATGGTGCTCCTAATAAATAACTGTATTTCTTTTGAAGTTTGGCTCATGGTTCATGAATACAGTCATTTATTAGGAGCACCACCTTTCGGAAACTTCACACAAGGTTGACTCAACCTTCCATCTTTCCAAGGTCAGTAAAGTGAGGACCCAGAGTGCTGTAAAGTCTAAATACTATTGCTATTGCCAATGTATTATTCTTGTCGTCATTATTTTTATTGTTCTATTATTTTACTTCTGTTCTGTTTACATTCACCGGAGAATGCAATTATGCTGGGAAGAGTTAGCGGTAAAAAGAAACCAGGCTGCCAAAAAACACGATGCTGGATATCATCAAAGCTGACACCAGCCAGAGAATAGAAAATTCAAAAGAAGTAATGCAAGATTGGAAGGGGTAGGCCATTTATAAAATATATAATATAGTTTAATGTATACAACTAACAAACTTCCTTTATTTTTTAATATTTGTTTATTATATCTCGTGGGACCGCATTAATAATATATCTATCTCAGCATGTACTTCTGTCCTACTATCGCAGCACCATTGAGGGTGTCCTGACATACAGCATTCTTGCATGGTATGGGAGTAGCTCTGTAACGGACAGAAAAGCTCTACAGAGAATCATTAAAACTGCCCAGAATATCATCGGACTCCAGCTACCAGCCCTTGGATGACATCTTCAAATCTCGCTGTTTGAGAAAGTTGCATAACATTCTCAGAGACTCTTCCCATCCTACTTACAATCTTTTTGGACTGTTGCCTTCTGGCAGAAGATACAGAACAATTAAAACTCAGACCACACGTTTTCTGAATAGTTTTTAATCCCAGAGCTATAATTTATTTTTCAAACTTTTATACCGCCTTTCTCCCAAGGGACTCAGGGCAGTGTACAGCCAATAATAAAAAACATTGATACAAAAGTTAAAACAATTTAAAACTGATTCAATGTTTGGCCAAATATTAAAAACCCCAAAACTAAAAAAACCCATTAAAATTCATCAGACTGCCAGACCAGTTTGCTGAAATAATAGGGTCTTCAGGGCCCGTTGAAAGGCACGAAGGTCAGCGATCCTACGTATTTCCGGGGGCAATTCATTCCAAAGGGCAGGGGTCCCAACAGAGAAGGCTTTCCGCCTGGAAGTCACCAGTCGACATAATTTGACCAACGGCACCCTGAGGAGGCCCCTTCTGTGGGAGCGTATAATTGCATTCAACAATGAACTAAAGGGCCACCATCAGTGAGCTGTTGGACAGTATTACTTGATCTGTTGTGTGGATATTTGGATGGTTTAGAGGTGGGGAATTTGTGGTGATTGGGAGTGTGTTCAGGGATTGTTATGTGTTTTGGACCTGGTCTTTGAGTGTTAAGTGAATTTCATTGTATGGGTATATTGTGTATACACGTACAATGACAATAAAGTTATTATTATTACTAGCTATCCAAGCTGCATGTGGGTTAGAAACACCTGGTCTAAATATTCATATTAACTTTCTTTTTTATTGAAGACAACATCATGTGTTTTATTAAAGTCACTCCTGTGATGTCAGCTCCATTGTGTAGGCCAGACTAAGAAATTAACTCCCTCAAAGGCTAGAACGATTTGGCTATAATAACAGAATCTTGCAAGCCTGATTGTGGATTACTTCCCACTTCCCCTCATACTTGTGTGAACTAGGGAGGTGCCTGCTTGAATCTTTTACACGTCTTCTTGTTTTGGATTTAAGCCATGTTTTTCCCTTGCTGCTTTGGTAATGAATCTGGCCTATCTGTCAAGATCATTTTCCTTACTCTCTACACATAATTAATGAACCACTTTCCTCCATTTGCAGCAAATAGGTTTTATAGACTATTTTTGGGCTAGTAATCTGGCCGAAGCTCTCTGCCTGGCAAAGAGACAGAATGAAGGGAGGAAAAATAGCCAGCATTTGTTGGTCCAATTTCTACTGAGACCACCTAATCCAATATCTACTCTCTTCTAACGTTGTCAGCTAAAAGTAGGAACATATAACAAGAAAAGATCTGCACCCAAATCCAACAAATAAAATGATACCGTTGTTGTTCTCCACTTTGCTCATCGAGCCAAGGAAAATACAAAGACTAGGCTTTCTAAAACCAAGTTGCAGATCTTTCAAAAAGAGATGAAATAATGATGATGGGGAGTCTTCAATTACCCCAACATCTATTGGGAGACAAACCAGCGGTGAAATCTGGCTGGATCTATCCTGCTCGCACAAATCGGTAGCGCCAGTGGTGGGAGACTCCTCCCACCCGTCAGGACGTCATTATGTCCCATTTTTGACCCTCTGCGCATGCATAGAAGGCTCTGTGCATACACAGAAGAGGCGTGCATGCTCACATTTCCTAACCAGTAGCAAAGGTAAGTGCATTTCACCGCTGAGACAAACATTACCAATTCCTGACTTGTCTTGTTGACAGCTTTCTCCTTCAGAGGATAAAGAAAGAGAAAAGGAAAATCATTTATCCTTGATTTGAAAACCAAATGAATCTTTTAATAGAAGAGAATATCTGTAGCTCAGGGTCAAACTGTGGAGTCCTTGGTGTTCTCTGAGCTGGGTGTTTGCTTGAAGATGTGTCATTACAAAAGTAGGTAACATTATCAGTGTAAGTTATGATATTGATGATATTATCTAGTTGGGTAACGAAATGTCTACAAGCAAACAACCAAGTTCCACATTCATTAGCACTGATGATGTTATCTAGTTAGGTTGTGAAATATTTGAAATCAATCAATCAAATTCAAAGAATACCAAAGATTCTAGATGAAACTTTTCCCAGAATTGGGCATTACCTATGGCGACGTTTCAATGAGGTCTCACTCGTCATCTTCAGGCTGGTGTCTTCGGCTTCGTGCTTGTGCAAGGAAAGTGTGATCAGAGCTGCTGTCTCTCTATAAATACTGGTGACTAATCTGCAAACATCAATTCCATCAACCAATCAAGGTGTAACAACACAGGCAACCAACCTGCTCACAGCAACAAAGCCAGCACCCCACACCTCCCCACCAGTATTTATAGAGAGACGGCAGCTCCGATCACGCTTTCCTCGCACAAGCATGAAACCGAAGACACCAGCCTAAAGATGACGAGTGAGACCTCGTCGAAATGTCGCCAAGATACTCTCAATTAAATTAATGGTAGAAATTGCCCCAATCCTGCTAGTCTCCAGGAAAGCTTTGGGCTAGGATGCCAAATGAATATACTTTGGGATGTGAAATACGCCCTTGGTGTGCCTCAACTATGTGTTTGGTATATTTCTTTGATTTTCATTGTTTTGAGGAATGCTGTAATTTTGATTTTGCAATTGAAAGCCATCTGGAGTCGCATTTTTGCAACTTGGGTGGCTTTATAAATTCTTCAATAAATAAATATTAAGTTAATAATGGGAAAGGAAATGTCAAGAATCTTAGGAAGGAGAGATTAATTCCCAGGTTGGCTTATAAATGAAAAAAAAAGAAGTTCTTGAATACTTCTAACATTTCTTACTTGGACAGCTCCCTCCTTTATTTCTTAAAACCTAAAAGGTTCTCTTTTTTCCCCTTCCTGTAGAGCATAAAGAACAAAAGTTCATATTTTGTATCATTCTTCTTTACATAAGGGGGAAAAATTGTGTAGACACTGACAAGCTACTAATATATTGGTGAAATTATCAGAAATTTGTAAGCTGGTAGGAAAATCCATTTAACAATATAAAGATTAATGCTAAATAAGTAAATAATTTCCTGACCAACCATGTTAAAGAGGAGAAAACACCTAAGCATTAATTATGTATCCTTTTAATGCTTTTCAATACTTGCATGATCCTTTTCCATGATCCAGAGTCTGCTAGAGTTGGGGGACTAATAAATTCTAAATTAATAAATAAAGCGCTCACTATTTTGAAGGTATAGGTATAGTGATGGCTAATCTTTTCTGGACCGAGTGGCCAAAGCGCGCACGTGTGAATGTGTGCATGCCCGAACCCCCAAAATGCAATGCACGCATGGCCTCCATGCATGCCCCTTGCCCCTCATGCATGTGTGCATGGCCCCCCACATGCCCCTGCCCCCACATGCGCCCCACTCCCCACGCATGCGTGTGTGTCCCCCCCACATCCACCCTGCCCCCCTGCGCATGTGCGGCAGAGACCCAAAGACCAGCTGGCCATTGGGAGGCACACGTGCATGTATGGCGAAGCTAAAATGGGGCGACAGCTTGTGTGCTCACAGAGAGGGGCTTGCGTGCCTCCTCTGGCACATGTGCCATAGGTTCACCTTCACGGGTATAGCATCTACAAAAAGAGAAAATGGCCAAAGAACATGAGGCAGATCTAGAAGAAGATAGACAACCATGACACACTACAATTGCATAGCATCAAGTAACAAAGATTGAGGCCATCAGATGTGCAAGAACCAGAACTCTACATTCCTCGACACCCAAAATAGTAAAAGAGGAAGTAAAGAAGAAGAAGACTTTTTGATTAATTTTACCACAAATAAAGAGTAAATTAAACTTTCTCTGACTTTTCCTTTCATGTATTGATCTTACTAAATTCAGGATGAGATGGACTCTTCCTAATACGGAGGATTTCCTTGGGTGATTTATTATCTTTACTGACCAAATCTTAAGAAATCAATACTAAAGACATTTGGATATGATTTCAATTTCCTGGAAGATGTGAAGCCTGCATCAGAGCCTCATATTAAAACAAAATTGTGCAACTGTAAAATAAACCCCAAAACACGTAACTTGATGTTACTCCTCTATATTATTACACTTCTAACCTACCAAAGTTAAGACCCTTCACTAAATTTCTTTTGTGGTCTAATGAATGTGAAAAAAATATTTTATTGAATTAAATTAATCGTAAATTTATAGGATACAGTTCAACATATTTTAAAACTCTAACCACTAATTTGTTGAAATATAATATTTCAATTATCAGCAATATTCAAGTACCCAAGGATACAGCAGGAGGGGTTAGTTGATACCACATGTATCGTGACATACAAATGATGTGAATTATATAACTACAGAATGTCAATTTCTTATGAAAATTGAAATAAAGTTCCATTCCCCTTCACTTGCAGTTTTTAAGCTAGGAAAACCTACTGCACTATACTTGAAACAGGAACTAAGTGTCTTCTATGCTATCAAAGGGGTCAAATCCTATCTGTTCCCATAATGGCTTTTGAGATAAATCTGTCACTTAAATTCTGTAAGGAAATAGAGGTCAAACTGTCAGCCCAAATCTCCATGGAAGTTATAATTTAGACTTAAAAAAAAAAAAACCTTTAGGAGTTCAGCCTATCTTTTAAAAACTCTGAAACTATTTCATCCTTCCCAGTCTGCCCTGACAGCCATTTTATGAACAGCCAAATCCCTTGTAACCACCATTTTGTGAGCGGTCACATCTCCAGATAATAATGACCAATAATCTATCCAAAAACATTGCTCGATAACTGAAAAGTCTGCAGGGTTCTGCCCTTTTCCTTTTTTTTTTTTTTTTTTTTTTTTGAAGATGGGGATGACAACTGCTTTCATCCTGGCTTCTAAGACCACAGCAGAATAACAGAGTTGGATTTGGAAGGGACCTTGAAAGTCTTCTAGTCCAACCCTCTGCTGAAGCAAAAGACCCTATACCATTTCAGACAATTGGTTATCCAATCTCCTCTTTAAAAAAACTCAGTGATGAAAAGACAAGTTGTTCCACTAATTAATTGTTTTAATTGTCAGGAAATTTCTCCTTAGTTCTAGGTTTGATTAATTTCCATCCATTCCTCTTGTTCTGCCTTGTACTTTGGAGAATAAGTTGAGTCCCTCTTCTTGGTGACAGCCCCTTAAGATATTGGAAGACTGCTATCATGTCACCCCTAGTCCTTCTTTTCATTAAACTAGACATACCCAATTCCAGCAACCGTTCTTCAAACGTTTTAGCCACCTAATATCATCTTGGCAACTGTCAAGTATTTATGATGGTTGCAGCATCCCAGGGCCATGTGTTCAACATTTGGGACCTAGCGAGGACTTCCGGTTTGGTGTTACAGCAATGCAGTCGGGGAAATGTCTGGGCTCTGATGAGCCCCACCAAAACCCCGACTGGCTAACCGCCGCTGACAGATCTGCGGACCTACCCTGTCCTGAAGGGACAGGGGAAAAGAGAGGGACCCCTTGGGCGGCTAAGAGGAACAAACAAGTTCCTTGGAGGCCGGAGGCAACCCTCTAAGTCAGCGGCAGGGGACGGCAGCCATGGTGGCTGCCTTGAGACTGCGACAGATCAGGACAAGCAAAGTGCAGGAGGAAGGAAGAAAGGATGATGTGCTTCGGAGCCGAGTGAGTGACACCAGCCTAGGTGAGAAACAACGTGTTAATGACTATACTTATAAATAAGACCCCCAACCTTACTTAGCAGCTGAAGATCTGAGGGGCTTGAAGATTTGGGGGAGGGGGAAGGAAAGAAGTTTTAAACCATTTAAGAACCTTATTTCACCACTGATTGATTGGAGGGAACTGCTTATTAATTAAATAGAGCTGGATATTTGAACTTTCTTCCTAAAACTGAAATGAATTTGAAAAGAGAAAAGCAAAATTAAGGATTTGCCACCTTTAAAAGCCAGACAAAGAGATCAAATGGATTGCTACATAAATGTTTCAAAATGGCAACTGAAGTTGTGACTAAGTGAAAGTGTTGATTGCGGAAACTTGTTTCTTTCTGAAAAGAACCTATTTGCCTTGTTACATATTGTGGATTACTTTGGGGGGGGGGGGAAACTATGGTTTTTTGAACTTTGGAGATTCCTACTCTGTCGTTTGATGGCTTTACAAAGAAAAAAGAAATATAATGACTAATAAACTTTTAACTAACTACAGCAGCAACAAAAGACTTGGCGCAGGACCAGAAGTGGAGAAGCTGATATTTTACTGGAAACAGACTTTATAATAGAATTAAAAAGAATATGCAGAATTTTAAGCGTGGAAGTATTGATTTTGAATTGAAATGCATATGGACAGAAAAGGAAGAGAAAAAGCAAAATAGATAAAGTAGATAAAATAGATAGTATTGTTTGAATGTTTAACTGTTTAAATGGTTTAAATGAGCTTTAAATAAAAACAAGAAGTGTTTATGGTAAACAAAGATAGAAATATTATAAAAATAGAAATGGGAAGCTAAGGTGACTAAAAGTGATACGTTCATAAAAGCATAACTTCTTGTAACATGCTTTAGTTTTAATTTGATAACAAAGTGGTGAAAGATAATTATGATTAATTGTTAATGATTTTAGATGCTGTACTAAGGTACACAGATGGAAGTTATAATAGTGATTGCATTTAACACATGTTGGAAATGATTAATATTAAGAAATAAATGGGGATATACCCTGGAAGAGTACAGTTGGAAATAGTGGATTAATAGACAACATATGGAAAAAGAAAATTTTAATAAGTTAGTAGAATAGAAGTTGGAGTTAATGGAGGAGAATATGCTGAGAAATCAGCCAAATAATGAAATGCTGGAAATCAGCCAAATAATAGGTGGAGTTAAGGAGGAGAATGCTGTTAATCAGCCAAAACAGAGCATGCTGGAAATCAGTCAAAACAATGGAAAATGCTGGTAATCAGACAAATAAAAGGGGGAGTTAAGGAGAAGAATATACTGAAAACTCAGCCAAAATATGTCATGCTGGAAATCAGCCAAATAATAGGTGGAGTAATGGAGGAGAATGAGGAGAATATACTGAAGAATAATTATTAGTAAGGAGTGAAAAAGAAAATGTTGGGTGATAATTAAAATGAAATGGTAAATTTTGAGATCTCTGTGTAAAAGTTTAAGAACATGACAGGATAGATTGGGTTTAGAAAATGAGAAAAATAGAAATAAATTTTGATTAATAAATTGAAATAAAAATTGAGTTGTATATATTTGGAAATTAAGATTTGTGGTGATAAAATTGTAAGGTAAACATATAGATTAATAGAATAGATTATCTATGTGTTTAATATTGATGCAAGGGATAAAAAATTTAGATAAAGCATTATTGAATTTTGACTTATAACTGAATTTATAATTGAATATAAAAAGGAGTTTTGCTTTAGTAGGAGATTAGGATATATGATGAGATAATAGAAAGATTTATTTAGAAAGACGTTGGAATTTATGTTAAAACTGTTTGTTTCCATTTGTTAAATTTGAGTACCCATTTGTGACCGGACTAAGACTTCATTCTTGAAAAAATTTTCTTTTTTATGTTTATGTTGGAAAAAATAAAAAAAAAATTTAAAAAAAACATTTGTGACCTAGCCAGCTTCTGGCAAGCAAAGACAGTCTGGGGAAGCCAAACTCACTTAACGACCATGTGATTCACTTAACATGGCAAAGAAGATGAAAAATCAAGCACCATTCGTTTAATAACTGCCTTGCTTAGCCACAAAAATTCTTGCTAATTATGGCCATAAATTGAGGACTACCTATAAAGAAAAAGTGGGAGGAAGGAATTCATTGATCTTACTTAATTGCAAATAACCCCCCCCACACACACACACCAAAAAGCATACATCAATTTTTCCTTGGAAATGGGAACATTTATAATGTTCCTTCAACTCATATTCAATTCATTGTTCATTCAATTAAACAGTAATAATATTCAACCAGAACATGCAACACTGGCGCTCCTCCTTGCTGAATGCTCATTACTTCAACATTCAGGCTGCCTTCACCCACCATTTTAAACACATTTCACAGTTTCTGATTTTTAGATTATTATTCATTTATAGTAGACAATAAGCCCTAAGCCATGCATTTTAGATGTGGAGCAATTTCTCTCTGTCCAGACTTATCCAGGATTCCCAGATGATTGCTTGACTCTCAGACAAGCCAAAAGAGAGAGAGAGAAAGAAAGACAGACAGACAGACAGACAGAGTCCAAACCAAACCAAACTGCAGATAAACAGACGGATTTGCAATTGGAGTAGGTGACATTAAATTCCTACATTAACAAAAAAAATTACTAGCCAAGAAGTTCACAATTTCCCCAGAGATGCAAAGATTTGTATCATAATTTAAATCAAGTCATGGTGTTTGTCACATCACTAATGAAAAAAAAAAAAGAAACAAATTATCCTTCTAGTTATATCCTAAACTTCTAACTGAAATTCTGGTGGGATTTGGGGGTAAAATAAGTAAGTAAGTAAGTTTAAATTAATGTAAGTTATATTGGGGCCTCCCTAATTCAAAGTGAAGCTAAAATTTAGTCGTATGAAGTAAATAAACCTAAATCAACCCTAATCCAAATAATTCCATTTAAATTAAATGTGACTGACTGTTTTTTGTCCAAGAGTTTTGGAAAATTGCTACCCTAAGGAGCAAGAGAAGCCATCTGACTGATGATTGATCAATTAATTTGGCAGAAAACCTCTAGGCCATTATAAATGAAAATTCAGGGGAATAATTCATAATTACTGAGTTACAAATTTAGAAATGAGAAGGGTTTACCATGGAAAAGCAATATCCAAAGCGTTTCCTGATGTTCCACTCTGAACAGCAAATAGTTTCGTTATTCAAACTCAACGTCGGCTGTCCCTCAGTCTCACACTTTTTTAAAAAAAAAATTGATTTATATGCCGCCCTTCTCCGGAGACTCAGGGCGGCTTAAATGCGTTAAGCAATAGCCTTCATATTTTTGTATATTTATACAAAGTCAGCTTATTGCCCCCACAAACTGGGTCCTCGTTTTACCTACCTTAGAAAGGATGGAAGGCTGAGTCCACCTCAAGCCTGGTGAGATTTGAATTTGTAGTAATTGCAGGCATCTGAATGTTAATTACAGTGCTTTAGTTTGCCATGCTACCAGGTCACTGACTGAGAATGATTGAAGTTGCTTTCTACCATATTAGGAAGTCATTAGATTTAGACATTCATCAAAAGATATTGATAAACTGGAACAAGACCAGAAAAGGAGATGGTGAAAGGACCAGAAACCATGTCCTATGAGGGGTTTAAGAAACCTAGGGATAAATGTATAAATGTATAAATAAATATTAGAATCACATGTATAGATAGTAAATTAAAAAAGGGAGAAAAATGGATATACAAGAAATGAATACTGATGCGGAAATATTGGAAAGAAGAAAATTGTAAAAATTTCATTTTTTGTTTTTTAAAAAAACTGTTCAATAAAAATTATTTTGAAAAGAAAAAGAAAATAGCTATCATCAAATATCTGGAGGGCAATCGCACTGTGGAAGGTTTGGATTTATTCTCATTTGCTCCAGAAGGTAACAGGATAAAATTTCAAGGATGCAGGTAGAAATTTAGACATTAGATAAAGCTACTTGACTATAAAAGTTGTCCATTAATGGAGTAAGTTACGGCATGGAGTGTTTTCCTTTCCATCACTGAAGGTTTACAGAGGCTGAGTAAGAATCTGTCAGGAATGATGTAGTGAATCCTGCATTGTGCAGGAGGTTGACTTGGTGACTTCCAAATCTACTGTACATGCCTAAAATTCTATATCTAAACAAAGACTGCATCCAGTTGAACAGCTAGCACTATCCCAGCCACTGCTATTCAGTTATACACATTAGATTGCAATAAACCTGAGCTGACAATCTTTTTCAGATCCAGGTACTAATACACAATATCAGAAGATGCTCCAAGTGGCTAATGTTGGAAAAACAATGAAATATTGCTAAATGATAAAATCTTATGGAATAAAACTTTGCATGACGTTTTCCAACGTGCAAAAATTTAAATACTTTAATATCCTTTCATTTTTATTCCATTTTGGGTATTGGCCTTGGTTTCAGGTACAATAGGATAAGTTAGGAAGGGTATATATATTTAAATCACACACTTTTTGATTTACACACAACATTATGATAAAAGAACTTCTCAGAAGATTGAAAAGAAAGCAATTATGTTATACTAAGGATATTGTAATGGAATTTTTAAAAGTATTTTTTACGTAGCATCAAAACATTATTTAAGAAATAATATTCCTATTTTTTAAGAAAAACAAATTCTAATTCAGAATAGAGAGTAGAGAAGGGAGGGACCTTGGAGTTCTTCTAGTCCAGCCTCCTACTCCAGCAGGAGACCCTATACCATTCCAGACAAGAGGCTGCCCAATCTATTCTTAAAAGCCTCTGATGATGGAATACCAACAACTACCCAAGGCAAGCCATTCCTCTGGTTAATTGTTCTCACTGTTAGGAAGTTTCTCCTTAATGCCTTGAGTTTCCATCCATTGTTTCTTGTCCTGCCTTCTGGTGCTTTGGAAAATAAGTTGACCCTCTCTTCTTTGTGTCAGCCCCTCCAACACTGAATAATACTATCATGTCACCAGGGGTGAAATCCAGCAGGTTCTGACAGGCTCTCGAGAACCAATAGCAGAAATTTTGAGTAATTAAGACAACCGGCAAATACCACCTCTGGCTGGTCCCAGAGGGAGGTGGGAATGGACATTTTGCAATATCCTTCCGCCAAGAGTGGGGAGAGAATGGGGATTTTGCAATATCCTTCCCCTGGAGTGGGGTAGAAATGGAGATTTTGCAGTATCCTTCCCCTGCCACGCCCACCAAGCCACACCTCACCCGCCAAGCCACGCCCACAGAACCGGTAGTAAAAAAACTTGAATTTCACCACTGCATGTCGCTCCTAGCCCTTTCTTCAAAAACGAGAGCACATTCTTCAAAAATGATAGCGCATTTGTGTGCTAGTCAAAGCATTCCTTAAATAATTAAATTATTGCTGAGGTAAACGTTGAAAATCAGCAAGTAGTAATACAGTGACTAGCTTGATATTCTAATATATTTAAATCATATCCCAGGAAAAAGGCAGCCCAGTAATACTAAGAATTATTCAGTCCAATTCTGTGCTAATTTTGTGATCTCTTCCCACACATAGCAGATTTTATGCCATTTGAGGAAAGTTAGGAAAATACAGGACTATGCTGGATTAAAATGCTCCTTTCTAAAAGGGGCCGCTCCAGGAATTCACAAAATGGTTGTCATTTGCAGCAAGGTGAAGAGACACGGGGGTGCTATTCTGCCACCTTCAACTTTGCTGCATGCGAAGTCGCTTTCTTCCATTCCCAACCTTTCAATATATCTCATTAGGACTCTGAAAGCAAGTCTAAGCTTCATCTAAGGAATAAGGTGAAAGCCGGTGGGCTTTTTGTTATAGAAGCAAAGTGGGTTATGCATCCTTTAAACCACAGAAGTACGACTCTGCTTCATTGCTCCATGACTATGCCTTAATTACTGGAGCCTAAATAAATGGGAGAGAATAAAGGAGACATAAAGACACATGCAGGGAGACTCCTCTGCGAACTGATATTCAGAGGAGGGAGAAATATTGCATTTTATTTATTTTTAATTCCTTGGGGCGAATCGTTTGGGAACAGCTGTACCTTGGAGGTTGCAAAGTCTTATGAATACCAGCACACCTACGCAGCCTGTTAAGGGAAGAAAAATAAAGTCTGTCCTATCCTGTTGTGAAGACAGAGAGTTTGTTATGGTGGCTAAAGGTGCTGGAATAGGAATGGAGGGGTTGTAAATTCTAACCCTTTCTTAAAAGTTAATTTGGGCCCAGTGGCTTTCTCTCTATCCTAGAAAAAAAACTGGCTAACTACTTCCAAAATGTTGTCAGAGACCAGTCCATGCTGTGTTCAGGAATCAGGATTGAATAGATTTCTTGAATAATCAAGAAATACCTAGATTGAATAGCCAAGAGGCAGATGCAGACAGAGATAGATTGAAGAGAGGAATTTGGGAGGCAAGTCAAAAAAAGCATAGCAATTGAAGTATTGAAGTGGACAAGAGATGATGGATAGATAATTTCTCTTTCTTCTTGTTCTGATTTGCTTTCCCCTTTCTCTCTCCCCTTTCTTTTCTTTTTTTAGGTAGATGATTAGAATTTAGGTAGATAGAAAGAAAATGTTTTTTAGTAAAGGGTAACATGATTAAAGTAAGCGCTAGAAATAAGAGAAGGGGGAATATTAGTGTATACACTTTTATATAATAAAATAAAAGTAATTATAAGAGAAAATATAGAATAATTGAATGACAGATTGCAACTTAATATAATTGTGTATCATTATTAGAAATATATAAGTTGATTGAATGTAATAACTATGATTAATTTTACTAGTTTTATTTATATTTATATTAGAATGACACCCAAGTGCCATACTGTTCATGCATTGATTTGATATGCTTGTAAAAAAATAAAAAACTTGGGGGGGGGATCAAGATTGATCTGAGAGGCTATCCAGTACCATAACACTGAATGTGCGTTTTCCACAATTAACAATTAAATATTCTGCACTGTGATGTTTGCATAGCAAATGCCAAAACTCTTATAGTATTTTCCCCCCTCTATCCAGTTTAGGAATTCACGGTTTTGCCAAATTGTCTTATTTCTTGAAAATGCTTGGAGCCAAAATGTGTTGCATCTTTCAATTTGCTAAATGGCAACTATTTCATGAGAAAGAACTTTATGTTTCCCATCTTAGCAAAGATCAACCAAAACCCACATTAGATCACTCCAGCCTCATTCTCCAATCTGGAATCTTCCATATCTATTTTGAGTTCAAGTCTTAGAAATTCCAGTCTAATTTAATCTTTCCCCCAGTAGGTGGCATACTTCCAAATGAAACATTGCCACAACCAGCCCATTTCATTTCTAGGAATATCTGTGCAAATGGCATTTATGCTTTATGGCAGTGTTTTTTCTTGACCACTTTAGGATGTGTGGACTTCAACTCCCAGAAATCCCCAACTAGCCATGCTTGACTAGGGAATTCTGAGAATTGAAGTCTACACATCTTAAAGTTGCCAAGTTTGAGAAACACTATTTTATAGTATGCTAGCACCATATTTAACTCTCTCAAAGTAACTCTAATATGTTTATTAAATTTATATGCCACTCATCTTGCTATTCAAAACAACTCTAATGAGCAGGAATGAGCCTTTCCATAAAGAGATCCATATATGTTTTAGAGGCAAAAGTTCAAAGCCTATCATACTACATTTGCCCACTTAGTTCCTGGATGGGAAAACCATTAGAAATTCCAGTTGTGACTAGACTGAGGGCTAAAGAAGTTTCTCATATAAGGTAATGACAAATACTTTTGCACTGTTGTCAAGAAAAACAACTGGATGTTTCAACAATAATTGACCTTGAATCAAAAAATATTTAATTTTTTTGCATTTGATCTACTAGAGTTTTAGGCTGGGTTCACATTAGATTTAATTGGATTGA
Organism: Masticophis lateralis; assembly: GCA_030761175.1. Lineage (NCBI taxonomy): Eukaryota > Metazoa > Chordata > Lepidosauria > Squamata > Colubridae > Masticophis > Masticophis lateralis. The sequence continues at coordinate 18,371,861 of JAUDYJ010000003.1, read as the reverse complement.
GTAAATTGTGGTTCAATTAATATGGAACCTAACAACAACAACAACAACAACAACAATAATAAATGAAACATGTAACAGTGATACTCATTGTCATCGGGGCATTTGGTACCATGTCCAAGAACTTTACAAAACACATCAAGAAATTGCAGCTTCCTACAATAACACCAGCGGAACTGCAAAAAACTGCTACTCAGAACATCATATATTTTAAGAAGATACTTGGTTGATACCTAGGACACTGGCAGCAATCTGTATCAGCCATTAGTACCAGTGAATCATATCTGTGACACATTTTAAAAAGTTCAATTGACTGAGTTTCATGTTTAATTAATAAGAAATAATAATAATAATAATAATAATAATAATAATAATAATAATAATAATGCCATGAAAGCAAAGATACAAAAATCCACCAACAATCCAAACTGCCGACTTTGCAACAACAAAGTCGAAACTGTTTCACATTTAATATATAAATGCAGCAAAATTGCACAAACTGATTACAAAGCTAGACACGACCGAGTTGCTAAATTAATCCACTGGTCATTATGTAAAAAATACGATTTACCTGTATCCAAAAAGTCATGGGAACATAAAGCGGAAAAAATAGAGAAAATGAGAAGGTGAAGATCTTGTGGGACTTTCGAATACAGATGGATCGTCACTTGGAACACAACATGCCAGATATCACAGTTGTTGAAAACCAAAATGTATAATTTATTGACATTTGGTACCAGGAGATGCCAGAGTCGAAGAAAAAGAACTGGATAAAATCATGAAATATCGCGACCTGGCCATCGAAACTATACGGCTATGGATGAAACATGTAAAAGTGATACCACTGTCATTGGGGCACTTGGTACCATGTCCAAGAATTTTATATGATACATCAACAAATTGCAGCTTCCTGCAGTAACACCAGTGGAACTGCAAAAAACTGTGCTACTTGGAACATCGTAAATTTTAAGAAGGTACTTGGTTGATACCTAGGATGCTGGCAGCAACCCGTATCAACCATTAGCACCAGTCAATGGTATTTGTGATGTATTTTTGAATGTTCAGTTGACAGAGTTTCATGTTTAATGAATAAAAGAGATAATAATTTATTAAATATATATATGCCACCCAAGTCCCAGCAATTCCTATTGCCTTAGCATGTTGTCAATCACAGATAAACCTCCAAATGGCCTCAATGACTGTCAGAAAGAATGCTAACGACCAAATGACTGCAACGAATGTACATCCTTCCATTTTCTACCATCCAGTCAGAACTGAAGAAGCTTCTTGGACAAGAAGCAAAATGTCTTCTAGCAAACCAAGTAAGTCCAGTTGCCTTTTGAAAGAAAGCATCTTTGGGATGTCAAGGCAAAAGTACAATTTCTTGATTTGGCACTGTATTCAATTAATCTGGCTTTAGGGCTTTAAACCAACCTTATTTAGAAGAATAAGTGTTTCACAGATGTGAGTTCTCTGCATCTATAAAATCTCCATTTCTAAATGACCAGCAACAATAGTTCTACTGGAAAATAAGCAATACCATTGACTCTAAGGAGCAATATCTTTAGTGCTTAGATTTTTAAAAAAATACAGATATGAAATTCAATAACTGGTTATATTTTAATAGTGCTATAATCGTTTGTATTTAAGAGCAAGCTGTTAATCCTTCTTTTTGTAGGAATTAAAATAACTAATTTGTTGGTTGGACACTGACAAAGAATAATTCCACATCTCGTATAGCTTATTCATACCACGGCAGTCTACATTTGGCTAGGGGTTACACACATCCCATTTATATAAAACTGCAATAGCAGCTTTTCAAACTTCAAAAAAAAAATCTATGCATATAAAATTTTTGCTTTTGTTGCAACAAGGCTGTTTGCCAAGAACTATTTTAATACTTAGTTATTGTATGTCTAATGGCTAATCATTACTCATTGCATGTTGTTCTCTTGCAAAATATACAGCATACTCATCAACAGCAGAATGTAGATTTAATCTGCAGTCATTAAATTACAGAATAGGGGAATTACAGACAGCCAATACTGAATTACTGAATGACTAGCTAGTTAGATCAGTGGTGAAATCCTGCTGGTTCTGTCTGGCTCATGCGAACTGGTGTGGTGGCGACATGTGGTTCGGCGAACATGTAGTTGTGGCAGCATGAGGCTCCGCCCACCCGCTCTGACGTCGTTACTTCCTGGTTTTAACCAGGAAGGCTTTGAGCATGCACAGAGGGTCAAAAATCAGACCTGATGATGGCGCACACATTTCCTAACTGGTAAGGAAGGTAAGTAGATTTCACCCTTGAGTTAGATCCATCTTATCATCCAGAAAGTGGTTCTAATCAAGCTTTAGAAGGTACTGTAAGCTTTGGGATATTTCTGTAAGAGAAATGGTGTACTAATGAAGAAAAATCTTTGGGCTTCCACTTGATAAATAAACTTTTCTCAAAAAACTTCAATAAAACAGCAGGATGTTTTGAGCTAAATGAACTGAAAAGTAGAAAAAAGAAAGGCCAGAACTGTAAGAGAAGGGAGAAAGAACTCTCTCTCTCTCTTTCAATAGCACAGTACAGTCTCTATACTACACACTTCAATCACCTTTAAGACCTCCCACAAAAGTCTTGAAGTTTGGTGAGATTTCCCATAAAACTGCAGTACTCAAGATAGCCTAGAATGAGCATGAGAAAGAAATATTATACATGTATAGTTTAGATACAGTCCAAGACTTCAAACTTATCTCCATTCACTGGACTCATATGGATGAGCGTGACCTTCAGAATTATGGATTTAAACCAGGGATGGTATTTACTTATCTTTGCTGCCAGTTCACAAATGTGAGCCTACGCAGAGAGACAAAAACTTGCATTAGTGGGACATGACGACGTCCTGGTCGGTGGGCGGAGCCTTCCGCAGCCGCCGCTACCATTCACCTAAATTGGATAGAATCGGCTGAATACCACCACTGATTTAAACTGACCCTCTGGAAAATGGACTCTTTCATACCTTTTTTTTCCCTTTTAGGAATAGGAATAGGAATAGGAATGGGATGGGATGGGATGGGATGGGATGGGACGGAACAGAACAGAACAGAACAGAACAGAACAGAACAGAACAGAACAGAACAGAACAGAACAGAATAGGTCACTTTAAATGTACGCTAACCAGCATATATTAAAATGAAATTTCATTGCATTCAGCTCTAAAAAGATAACCATTATGCATATACCCACATATATAACACAGAGAAACATCACAGTCTTGGTCGAATGTACACATATACATGGCGAAAGAAAAGAATCCTGTGAATTTACCAGATGGATGGCATAAGGAACAAAGCTGTTGCAGAATCTAATAGTCCTGCTAGAAATACTTTGAAACCTCCTCTCAGAGGGCAGCAACAGAAACAGATCGTGAAGTGTGTGTGTGGGGTCTCTAACAATGCTTTGAGCTCTAAGCACATAACACTTATAAGCAGTATCCTGAATGACAGGAAGTGAGCTTCCTATAATCTTCTCGGCTGTTCTTACCACTCTCTGTATGGACTTTCTATCTGAGGCACGGCAGCCACCAAAACAGACAGAGATGCAGTTAAAACGCTCTCAATCATGTCTCTGTAAAAAGTAGCCAGGACAGAAGCAGAAAGATGTGCTCTCCTCATCTGACCCAGGAAATGCAAATGCTGGTTTGCATGCTTCACTAAAGACAACATATGAATTTGTAGGGTTTATTTCACGAAAATTCTTATGAAGTTTATATTTTTAAAGTTTATAAACTTATTAGATCCTTGTTGCCTTCAAATACTTTGACAAAGCATTTGCAATGGGGATACAGTAATAAGGAATTAGATACCTGATCTTTGCATATCTCTTGAAAGACCGGTGGCTAACATATACAGGTAGTCTTCGACTTATGACCATAGTCGAGTCCAAAATTTTGTTGGTGAGCAGGAAAGTTCTTAAGGGAATTTTGCCCCGTTTTACAACCTTTCATGCCACTGTTGTTAAGTGAATCACTGCAATTGTTAAGTTAACTTAACACAATCTGGCTTCCCCATTGACTTTGCTTATCAGAAGGTCACAGCAGGTAAAAATCATATGACCCCGGGACACCGCAACCATCATAAATATGACTCAGTTGCCAAGCATCTAAATTTTTATCATGTGACCATGGAGAGGCTATAACAATCATAGCAACAGTCATAAGTCACTTTTTTTCAGTGCCATAACCTTCACTGAATAAACTGTTGTAAGTTGAGGACTACCTATATGTTAAACACATTGCCTTACAAAGCATAGGACAAAAAAGCAAACTAATATGGGATTTTAAAAAAAAGACCTATTATATTTCAATTACTGATAATGGACATCTTCAGGATCAACATTCAGGATCTTGGACTGAATCACTTGGAGCAGGAGAATGGAAATAATTGTAACTCACTGATGTTCAGAGTTAAAGCAGATTTCTCACAGTCTAACTAGCCCATTTGTTAACACCTGCCCTAACTATAGCTCCTTGTGGGTCATGCCCCATAAAATCAGTTGAAAAGCTGCTTCTGAGCGCATCTGTGGCTCCTTCTGGGAAAACCAGAAAGCTTGAAATCTAAATTATCAGCATAGGTTTTGACTGCAAATATCTTGCAAAACAAATCTTGAGCTAAAAAATCTGGGTGTAAACTGAAGGGTGCATAGAACACTTGTACCTAAAAGCAAATTCAGGTGTGAGGTGCTGTTAGAACTATAGCTTAAAAACAAGATGAAGATAATTGAGTATGTAAGTTTTGCTTAAGTTAAAATCTGAGCCACAAAATAACAAACTCTATAACCCTTTATTTGGAGCTAATCCTACCATTCTGTAGATAATGAGAAGTTGCTTTATCCCACCAAAAGTTTCCCTGAGTCTTCTGCAATCTTTTGCAGATATTGAGACTGACTGATTGACTGGACTGACTGACTGACTGGCCGATCGACCGTCCACCTGCCTGCCCTCCTGCTCAGTGGTAAAATTTAATTTTTTAAAAAATTCGATTCTGTGGTTCTGTGGGCGTGGCTTGGTGGGCGTGACTTGGTGAGCATGGCAGGGGAGAATACGGTAAAATCTCCATTCCCACCCCACTCCAGGGGAAGGTTACTACAAAATCCCCATTCCCTCCCCACTCCTGGGGGAAGGATATTGCAAAACCTCCATTCCCTCCCCACCCTGGGGCCAGCTAGAGGTGGTATTTGCCAATTCTCTGAACTACTCAAAATTTCCACTACGGGTTCTCCAGAACCTGCTGGATTTCACCCCTGGTCCCGCCTCCTCCCTCCCTCCCTCCTGTCTTTGCTTGGCCACAACTCTTAAGGATGAACACAAGCTCTGGAATTCCAAGATTTCTACTCCAATTCCTAAAAGTCAGTCAGTGTGAGTGTGTGTGTGTCCAATTTTCAGAGCCTGCCTGGACAGGTCCTTGAAGTTTTCTTGGCAAAGTTTTTCAGAAGCAGTTTGGCATTTCTTCTTTCCTAGGTCTGAAGAAAATGACTGGTCCAAGGTCACCCAGCTGGCTTTGTGCTTAAAGCAGTACTAGAACTCACAGTCTCCTGGTTTCTAGCCTGATGCCTTAACCCAGAGCTCTCCAACCCTCTTTGGCACCAGAGACTGGTTTCATGGAAGATAATTTTTCCACGGACCAGGGGTGGTGGTGGGTGGACAAGCATGCAACCTATCCTTTCCATGCACAGTAGAGTTTGCGGCCCTTTCTAAGAGGTCATGGATTGGTACCGGTCTACAGACCAGGGGTTGAGGACCCCTGTCTTAGCCATTACACCAAACTGGCTCTCTGCCTATGTGAAAGGCAGTAAAATAATTCATGGAAGATCTCAATTAACACAGGGCAGACACCTTCCAGATATACGGCAACTACCACACCCAGAATCCCAAGGGAGCATGCCAACATGGGCTAGAAATCAAGCAGGTGTTGCTCCAACATAGCAGAAATGCAGATAAAGAAAGCCATCTTAACCAGGGGCGTGGGGGGGAGAGCAGAACCGGTTTGGTGACGTCATATCGTCACCACTACCGGCTTGGGAGAACCAGGCTGAACCGGGAGGATCCCACCACTGAACAGCACCCTGAATTGGATCTGGAAACAGATCCAGTAATCAATGCACCTTAAGAGCAGAGGTGTAACACAAGTTCTATCAGAAGCACACATTATTCACCCCGCCACTGCATTGTGCACCAGCTGAAGTTTCTGGATATTCTTCAAGGGCGGCCCCGTGTAGAACATATTACAATAGTCCAACCAGGAAGTGACTAGGACATGAGTGAAAATGAAAAGGGCCCCTTAATCTAGGAATGGGGGCAACACACACACAATACAAAGCTGTACAAAGAACCTCCTACTGTAGCTACAATTGAGCCGCAGTGGCACAGTGGTTAGAATGCAGTACTGCAGGCTACTTCTGCTGATTGCCGGCTGACCGCAATTTGGCAGTTCGAATCTCATCAGGCTGAAACCTGCCATCCTTCCGAGGTGGGTAAAATGAGGACCTAGATTCGTTAGGTCCTTGTTGTTTGTTGATATGCTGACTCTGTAAACCACTTAGAGAGGACTGTCAAGCACTGCGAAGTGGTATATAAGTCTAAGTGCTATTGCTATTGTTGTAGAACAGAAGTTGTAAGTCCAGGACAACCTCTAGATTGTTTTCAGGTTCTGTTTGGGGCAGTGCAACCCCATATTCCTCCCTTTTCTGTTTCTTTTGCCCGTGCGCAAATCTATATTATTCACATTGAAAATACAGAAGTGTCCAATTAATATCACTTTCTGAGTAATGGATCCTGACTACCTTCTTATATAGCTAGTCCTCGTTTGGCGACTCGGTTGTTAAGCCAAGTGGTCACTAAGTGAAACAGTGATGGTGCTTACAACTTTCCTTCAGCTTTCCTTTGCTTTACAGACTTGTGAAGGTGATAAATGTGAGGATTGGTCATAAAGTTATTAATTCATCAGCACTGTAGCTGTGCGTGGTTGCTAAATGAGCTAGTCATTAAATGAGGACTCCCTGTGCAGATGCAGAGTAGGCTGGCAATGATTGGACAGAGCAACTGGTAGCCAAGCAATACAATAAATTCCTCTGAGGGTCATTCACATTTTTGTAACGTAAGCGTGACCGCATTATGCATTGGCAAAACCAGAATTTCTGCTACATTCTTGCCTTCCGCATTCAGAACAGTTACCACTGTTTGTCTTCTGATAACAAAAGGGGAAATTAATACCCAATCATTACACTTCCCTAATCATCAGAAACTTGTGTCCTTTGTTCTCTGCAACGCTTGGCTCCTACTGGTAATAGTTTTCAATAGATTCCCACTTACAATTTGATTCTTTCTTGATTCTTGATCTTTCCCACCAACAAGGAAAAACCTGCATTCTGCATTCAGCTTCTGTGCTTGAATAGCTAAATTCAAATAAGGTAGCTATAGAAAACCTTAGCCCAGGGGTGAAATCCAGCAGGTTCTGACAGATTCTGGAGAACCAGTAGCAGAAATTTTGAGCAGTTCGGAGAACTGGAAAATAGCACCTCTGGATGGCCCCAGAGTGGGGTGGGAATCAGAGGTGGGTTTCAGCAGGTTCTGACCAGTTCTGGAGAACTGGTAGCGGAAATTCTGAGTAATTCAGAGAACCGGTAGTAAAAGTTCTGACTGGCCCCGCCCCCATCTATTCTCTGCCTCCCGAGTCCCAGCTGATAGGGAAGAAACAGGGATTTTGCAGTAATCTTCCCCTGGATTGGGGAGGGAATGGAGATTTTATAGTATCCTTCCCCTCCCACGCCCACTAAGCCATGCCACGCCCACCAAGCCACACCCACAGAACCAGGAGTAAAAAAATTTCATATCCATCACTGGTGGGAATGGGGATTTTGCAATATGCTTCCCCTGGAATGGGGTGGGAATGGAGATTTTGCAGTATCCTTCCCCTGCCACGCCCACCAAGCCATGCCACAGAACCGGTAGTAAAAAAATTGGATTTCACCAATACAGTGGCCCTGTAGGTACGCAGCCTCTCTTGTTACAGCAAACCCAGAATAAGGAACTTAGTTTGTTAGGATACTTCTCAAATTTTGCAAGAAACGCTCTGTCCCTATCTGAAGTTATAGCGGAATGCCAGGAAAAGGTTTTGTCCTCTGTTTTTCATACAACCTGAAAGATTTCCTGTTGCTCTTTGATACGGAAAGTTATTACCGGATTGATTCAAGCCACCAGGATGTAGCAAAGAAAATCTCTGGGCCAATCTTTCTTCTCCAACAGAAAGAATGGGGAAGAGGCCAAAAAAATATACTTTTTTGGCCACAGAAGGAGGAAGCACCGAAGCTTTTAATGTGCAGATACTTTCACAAGGCTGTCAAAAGCTGTCTTGATAATAGCAACAGGTTTAGGACTGGAGATTTATTATTTGAACTGACTACTCCTTTGGACATAAATAAATAACAAACAAACAAGGGGAAAGGCTATTGTTTTGAGTTTCTATTGTTTCCAGTGGCTGAACACGCAGGAAACATCCTGTTTTGTTCCAAGCTGTCTATAAAAGTTTTTAGGGCATTTGGGTTGAACTAAATATGGGTAAAAACACATGTTCTTGATTCTTAATTACTTATTGATTTCTCTACTTTCTCTATTTATTCCCCTTCTTTATTACTTTACAAATAACTCCAGGCAGTGAACATAGACAGTACATTAGTTCTCGACTTACAACAGTTCATTTAGTGACTGTTCAAAGTTACAATGGGATTAAAAGAAGAGACTTATCGCTGTTTTTCATACTTAACTCCTCTGTAGCATTCCCATGGTCATGTGACCAACATTCAGATGCTTGGGAACCATTCATATTTATGGCACTTGCGACATTCCCTGGTCACGTGATCCCCTTCTGTGACCTTCAGACAAGCAAAGTCAATGGGAAAAGCCAGATTCACTTAACAATCATGTGTCTAATTTAACAACTTCAGTGATTCGCTGAACAACTCTGGCATGAAGAGTTGTAAAATGGGGCCAAACTTACTTAACATGGGTTTCACTAAGCAACAGAAATGTTGGGCTGAATTGTGGTCCTAAGTGGAGGACTGCCTGTACTCCTTCGTCCTCTTTTCCCCACAACAACAACCCTGTGAGATGGGTTGGGCTGAGAGAGAATGACTGGCCCAAAGTCACCCAGCTGGTTTTCATAGCTAAAGTAAAACTAGAACTCAACGTCTCCTGCTTTCTAGCCTGATGCTTTAATTACTAGACCAAACCGGAATTATGGCAGCTTCTATGTACATGTATGGCTGTGAAAGTTGGACTTTGGCATTCTTTGAGTGCCAAAGAATTGAGGCCTTTGAATTATGGTGCTGGAGAAGACTCCTGCAACTCCCTTGGACTGCAAAGCAATCAAACCTGTCAGTCTTAGGGGAGATCAACCCTGACTGCTCTTTAGAAGGCCATATCCTGAAGATGAAACTCAAAGACTTTGGCCACCTAATGAGAAGGAAGGACTCACTGGAGAAGAGCCTAATGCATGGAAAGATTGAGGGCAAAAGAAGAAGGGGACGGAAGAGAATAAGATGGCTGGATAGAGTCACTGAAGCAGTCGGTATGATCTTAAATGGACTCCAGAGGATGGTAGAGGACAGGAAGGCCTGGAGGAACATTGTCCATGGGTCAGACACCCATTGTCCATCGCAATGAGTTGGACATGACTTCGCAACTAACAACACCAATGCACATTCAGATGAAAACCAGGGCCTGGTGGCTCAGCAGACTAAAAGCATTGTGATTAACACCAGCTGTCTGCAATTACTGTAAGTTACTGTAAATTACCAGGCTCAAGGTTGACTCAGCCTTCCATCCTTTCTAAGGTAGTTAAAATGAGGACCCAGTTTGTGGGGGCAATAAGCTGACTTTGTATAAATATTCAAAAGTATGAAAGCTATTGCTTAACGCACTGTAAGCCACCCTGAGTCTCCGGAGAAGGGCGGCATATAAATCAAATTTTAAAAAAACCCGCAGAAAAATCTGAAATCTTAGAGCACAGGCTGGTTGAGGTATGTATGGAAACTCCACCCTCAATCTCCAGCTCACTGTCAGCCTTGCATGTTTAGGCCAAACGTAGCTGAACAATCCCAGGAACCAAAATTCATTAGTTTTACACATGAATAGAGAAGATGTTATTTGCAAGCAAGTTGCACATCAAGTTACATCCAGCCTTCATTTCAATTTAGAACAAACCCATGCACACCCTTGCTATTTTTACTAATGCAGCATCTTCTGCTGAGAAGATAAAACATCAGATCTCTTTGGAGATAGAAATCACTTTGATTTTTTAAAAAAAAAAAATCTGTCCCACATGTTGGTGACTCTTCTTGAGATCCATCCCAGGGCTATTCCAGTCTCTTTCTTCTTCCAAGCTCAAAGCTGAGAACAATCTTGAAGAAGAGATGCAGGAAATATAAAACTTATTACAAAAACCATTGATAAAGGGAAGTGGGGGAATCCTGCAGATGCATTTACATTTATAATTTTATCCTGGTTTTTGCAAAACACCATAGCTTTGATCATATTTCTGTCCTGGCTGTTTAATCTTCCCGTTGTTTGTTTTCCTAGGCAAGGCTCCAACACACTGCACATATGGGTCCCAGGCCGTTGGGGGCTTGTATTTATCAGGCAGCAGCCCCCACTGCCACATGGTAAGCTGCTTTCCAAACAGAGGGGAATTTCAAAAGCAGATTGTAAAATGGATGAATGATGGTTCACGAAATGAAATTTTTAAAAAGATTTAAAAAGATTCCTTTGGATGCGCTTAAAAATGGAACAGCATTTTTAAAGTGTGAGGGTTTTTTTTTTAAAAAAATGCTACAGTTTGATATTCTTGGATTGTTTCCACTGTGAAATTTCTATGGTTGACTGGATGGTTGGTAAATAAGTAGATGATAGATAGTATATGATAGATAGATGATAAATAGATGATAGGCAGGCAGGCAGAAAGATAGGGATGGATGGATGGATGGAGGAAAGATAGATGATTGATAGATAGATAGATAGATAGATAGATAGATAGATAGATAGATAGACAGACAGACAGACAGACAGATAGATAGACAGACAGACAGATGGAAAAATGATAAACAGGTGATAGACGATAGACAATAGGCAGGCAGGCAGGCAGAAAGGTAGGGATGGATGGATGGATGGATGGATGGATGGATGGACAGATAATAGATGATTGATAGATGATAGATAGATGATGGAAAAAATATAAACAGGTGATAAGACGATAGACGATAGGCAGGCAGGCAGGCAGATAAGGAGGGAGGGAGGGAGGGAGGGAGGGAGGGAGGGAGCGACGGACAGACAGAAAGACAGAAAGACAGATAGATAATAGATGATAGATAGATAGATAGACAGACAGACAGACAGACAGACAGACAGACAGACAGATAGATAGATAGATAGATGATACATAGATGACAGATAGACAGATATGTAGATACATAGATACATAGATGCACAGATAGATAATAGACAGACAGACAGACAATAGACCGAGAGACAGATAGATACTGTATTTTGCAGAATGAAAGTTTTGTAGGAGACAAAGTCTTTCTTATCTGGAGATGCTTAAGTGTATCAATAAATGCTATGCTGGGACAGTGACTTTTCTAACTCTCATTGCTACTATGGTAGTAATTGAGATGATCATACTCTCAGTGGAATGGAAGAAGAATATTTCAAGACTTAATTACATGAAGAATAGCCAGTAGCATGGATTTCCTGCCTTTTCTTCCAAAATGCAGGCATATCATTGAAAAATATACTAATTAAGGTGGTCTGATTAGCTGAACATACATTAAAAAAAAGGGGAAGAACATAATAAAACTTTCACACCATGGCTTTTTGGTAGTTTAAGCAGAAAAAAAAACCTGTTCTTTTATGGTACAACAAAACAAGAAAGGATTGGCAAAAGACTACCGTTATCAGCTGTGGACTAGATTCTGCCAGGAACATCAGCAATACCAGAAAACCTGGAATTTAATTTTTAGAGTGGGTGAATAGTACAGAAATGAGATTAAAAAATGGGAGAAAGCGGCAAGAATTACTAGAAAGAGAATTACATGGATTTCAGCAGCAGATCATGCTGAGGGAAGAGAGGCATTAATATAAGTTGCAACAGGAGCGTTGACGCTGTTTACTGCTTTCCACTGATTTATAGATTCTCATGCTCAGCCAGGCAATATATTTAGCTATTGAGCCTCCCCTGCAGAAGAGATGCTACTAGGGGGGAGGCCTAAATTACACTAATTTTATCAAGCAACCCCAACCCTGGAAACCGCAATGTCTAAAAACTACAGTGCTGAAAGATCACTTTAATCTTATTCAACTCTATTTCATGTTCTAGACCAGGGGTGTCAAACTCAATTGCATTGAGGGCCACATCAGGGTTGTGTTTGATCTTGGGGGGGGGGGGAACTGGGGGGGGCGTGGCCAGCTTGACATCACTCATGTCAGGGGCACCTGTGGTGGCCAGGTTGGGTCTGAGTCCCCTGCCAGCCAAAACAGTCCCCTGCCACCCAAAACAGAACCTAAGAGGGTCGCGCGCCTCTCCCAAGTTCTGTTTTCACTGGCAGAGGCACCGTGGGCCAGTCCTTAGCTATTTCCAGGGTGGCCCCACAGGCCAGATTTAAGCACCTCGTGGGCCGCATCCAGCCCGTGGGCCTTGAGTTTGACACCTCTGGATCTAGACCATCCATCTCCCTCAAGGAGCTTCTTTTCTTATAAAAAGGTAAAGGTTTCTCTGTCCAATCGTGTCTGACTCTATGGCACGGTGCTCATTTCTGTTTCTTGGCCAAGGGAGCCAGTGTTTTCTGAAGAGATTTTCCATGGTCATCTGGCAAGGATGGAGATACTGTACATCAAAGGTGCACAGAACAGTGTTACCTTCCCACCAATGTGGTACCTATTAATCTACTTGCATTTGCATGCTTTCAAACTGCTAAGCGGACAGGAGCTGGAGCATGTAACGGGAGCTCACCCCATTGCATGGAGCACAGGTCTCAAACCCAGGCTGTCAGCTCTCCAGCTGACAAGCTCAGCTTCTTTAACTGCTGAGCTTTCTTATATTGTGACTCAAATGGGAACCGTGTGGGGGGTTTCTCTTATCATCCTAATTCCATCTTTCTTCTTTGAGGACCTTCTATCTGCTGAAGGTATTCTTGTAGAATTCTCGGGACTTCAAAAGATTAGCCAAGGTTCAGGCCACTCTTACTACCTCTCATGAACCAATACAATAATTTGCAACACAAAAACATCTGGAAAGGTCCTTAATATTTCTGCCCCTCCAAAAAAATAAGTTCTTTGGCCCATTTTCACAAGTTTCCAGCCCTCTTTGCAGGACACCCAGCCAGCCCAGAAAACTTCTGTACTTCCTTGTTCCATTTCACAAACAGGGACCTCCGTATATGACCCAGGGCTGATTACAGCCATCTGGGAGAAGGTCAAGATCTGAGTTCATCCATTATGTTAATGGGGCAACAGTGTGGTTTGGTGGGCACCGAGCTCCCGGCGTTTGTAAGACAGTCTTAAGCACTTGGGAGTGATCTGTGAGTGCAGCCGCTTTCTTCAAAGGAGCAGGAGCAGGCCACCACCACCACACCTGAGCTGTCAAAAAGCTGGTGCTCAGGCCTCCCTTCCATGCCTCTTCAGGTGAACCTCAAGGGCAGCCTCAACCATGGAGTAGCCACGTAGTAGCCTTTATGCCTGAGGACTTCACCTGATGCCCAGAAAGTGCTTGCAATGCTTGCAGGCAGGCAGGCAGGCAAGAAGCCCAATCTCTTACACCTTTGACTAACAGCTGCAAATAAAAAAGACACGGTGGGATTCCTCGGAAGGGACCGGGGTGGTGGTGGTGGGAGGAAGGTCTACGTGTGCAGGATTTGGATGGGTCTCGGTTGAAGAAAACCGCAAGCTCCTTTTAAAGCGAGGTCGGGGGAGGGAGCGAGCGAGCGAGCGCTGCAGTGGAGCTATGCAGAAGCCTAGCCAAAAGCGGGAAGCCTGTCCCTGGCTGAAGCAGGTTCGTCGCCGGATCACCTCTCCGCGCCCCTCCAAGCCTCCGTCTAATGGCCGGCACCTCCCCACCCCTCATTTGGCAAAGGCGCCGAAGCCTTTGATCTGCTTGCTGCCGCCCCCCACCCCCACCTTCCTAGCCAGCCGACTCGGCTGCGCTTGCCCCCTCAGGTGAGAGCAAAGGACGAGGAAGGCGGTGGGGGGGGGGAGGGCGCCCGGGGGCGCCTCTGGCTTTTGCAAAAGGAAAAGGCAGGTGAACCGCAGCCCTTACCTTCCACAGCCATTCTCTCAGAGCTCGCTTAGTGCATGCATAATTCGCCTGCCCAGAGATGCTTCTCCTCCTCCTCCTCCTCCTTCCTCCCTTCTCCCCCCACCCCCTTCTTTCCTTCCTTCCTTCCTTCTCTTTCTCCCTTCACGGTTTTCTCTCTGGCTCATCTGCAACCGAGAAGTTCAACCTGCAGCGAGGGAGGCTTAGCGCTCGCTTCCCTCTGCAGCCTGGGAAATGGAGTCTCTGCCTTCCCCGCTCTGGCTGCGGCCCGGTGGCCCGCGGTGGCGACGGGGCTCCCTCATGCCCACGGACCCCCGGTCCTCGCCACCTGAGACATTCTCCCGCCCAGGAGGAATCCCTGCCGCCTTGCCCTGCCTCAGGGGCTCAAAACCAACGGGAAAGGGAGACTACAATTCCCGTCGTGCAATGCTGCAAGGTTTAGCGGAGACCTGGAGTGGGGAAGGTTTGATTGAGCGTTTCCTTGTCAAATTAGAAGAGGAAACAGGTAAAACTGGGCTGTTGTCCGACGGCCTGGCCCCAAAAACCAACCACCCCGCCCACCCCCAGCGGCTGGGATCATCAGAATCTTTCCGAAGGCAAGGGAGACTTTGCTTCCCAAATAGCTTTACTGCGGCTGCAAACGGGCCAATAAATCCCAAAGTAAGTTTGCACCTTCTAGGTTTTTTTTTTTTTTTGCCACATTTTTTCTTATACCACATTTCTTGGGCTCTTTTGGGTACTTGTCTCATATCAAGCCATGTTTCTTAGAATCATAGGGCTGGAAGGGACCTTGGAGATCTTCTAGTCTAACCCCCTGCCCAAGGCAGAAGTCCTTATAGTACCATCCCAGACAAACGTAGACAATTTAGAACTTCACCATCTTCGATCTGACCTAAGCATAGTACATAAAATCGTCTGCTACAATGTCCTACCAGCCAATGAATGCTTCAGCTTCAACCAAAACAATACAAGAGCACACAATAGACACAAACCAAGGGTGAAATGTAGCTGGTTCTGACAGGTTCGGGAGAACTGGAAATTCTGAGCAGTTCGGAGAACCGGTAGCGGAAATGTTGAGTAATTTGGAGAACCGGCAAATACCACCTCTGGTTGGCCCCAGAGTGGGGTGGGGATGGAGATTGTGCAATATTCTTCCCCCAGGAGTGGGGGGGGGAATGGGGATTTTGCAGTATCCTTCCCCTGGAGTGGGGTGGGAATGGAGATTTTGCAGTATCCTTCCCCTACACGCCCACCAAGCCACATCATGTCCACCAAGCCACGCCCACAGAACCAGTAGTAAAAAAAAATGGATTTCACCACTGATATGGTAAACCGATCCAAACTAGACTGCAGAAAATACGACTTCAGTAACAGAGTGGTCAACACCTGGAATGCACTACCTGACTCTGTAGTTTCCTCCCAAAAGCCCCAGAACTTTAACCTTAAACTGTCTACTGTTGACCTCACCCCATTCCTAAGAGGTCTTTAAGGGGCATGTTTAAGCGCACCAGCATGCCTACCATCCCTGTCCTAATGTTTTCTTTTATTCGTATCCTTTTCATGTATTTATAATTATGTTTACACCTGTATCTGTCATAAAATATATGCTTGATGAAATAAAAAAAAAATGGCTGTCCAATCTTTTTCCTGAAAACCTCCTTTTTCCTGAACAACCGCCACTCCAGGAGGCAAGCTGTTCCCTTGATTAATTGTTCTCATTGTTAGGAAATTCATACTTCCAGGTTGGATCTCCCTCTTATGAACTTCCATCCATTGCTTCTTGTCCTGGCGTCAGGTGGCTATGGAGAATAAATTGATGCCCTTTTCCCTGTGGCAGCCCATCAAGTATTGGAAGACTGCTATGAGATCTTCCCTAAGCCTTGTCTTTGTTAAGCTAGACATATCTAGTTGCCACAGCAGTTGATCATATAATATAGCCTCCAGGCTCCTTATCATCGTTGTTTTTCTCTGCACTTTTTCTAGGGTCCCAGTATCTCTCTTTTTTGTGGGTGTGGGTGTGGGTGTGGGCAAAAAGGCATATGGGTGAGAGAGAAAGAGAGAGAGAGAGATTTATACCCTCTGTTGGGCTTTGAATTTGAGCTTGTATTCTGATTGGTTGTCAGACTCCCGTGGGGTCATGCAGGGGTAACTTTGTAGATTGCCTATGTCCTAGGCTTGATTGAGCCTTGCTGGGTGGTGATGTAATAAAAGGGCTTTGGGCAATTCTTACTATGGCTTTGCTTGAAGGAGGTAGATCTTTGTTATGTAGAATAGGCCCAGAGGGAAAGCGAGGGGGAAAGAGGAAGAGAGACAAAGAAAGAGGGGGGGGGGAACAAAGGAGAGAGAAAGACAGAAAAAGAGCAAAAGAGAAGGAGAGAGAGAGAGAGGAGAGAGAGAAAGAAAGAGACAGAGAAAGAGACAGAAAAAGAGAGAGAGAGAAAGGGGGAAGAACTCCGTTAGAGAGTTCCTGTCATTTCTAGTCTGGATTTTCTTCTCCAGAGCTTCTATCCATTGGTTCTTGGCCTACTCTTGAGCACTAAGGAAATTAAATCCATGCTTCTTCCTTGTGACAGCCCTTCAAGTATTGGAAAACAACTATCAAGTTTCCCATAAGCTTTCTCTTTGTTGGGCTAGGCATACCTCGTTCCCTTAGCCATTCATGGCAATAGCAATAGCACTTAGACTTATATACCACTTCACAGTGCTTTACAGCCCTCTCTAAGCAGTTTACAGAGTCAGCATATTACCCCCAACATTCTGGCTCCTCATTTTACTGACCTCGAAAGGATGGAAGTCTGAGTCAACCTTGAGCCTGGTGAGATTTGATCTGCCAAACGGCAGCCGATGATCAGCAGAAGTAGCCTGCAGTACTGCACTCTAACCACTGCGCCACTTCATCATACAATTCAGCCCCCCCCCCGACCCCTTACAATGTTTGCTACTCTTCTCCGCACTCTTTCTAGGGTATCAGCATCTATTTTGTATCATGCTATTATGCTTCAAAGGAATAAAATTCACACAGGAAGAAGAAAACTACACCTTGCTACCCTTCCTGGATATCCTCATCAGTAGAGGTGGTGATGGCTGTTTAGAAACCCAAGTTTGTCATAAAACTATACACACCAACCAAGTTCTCCACTTACAAAGTAACAAGCCAACTTCCCACAAGAAGTTGCGTAAGAACATTATTTAGACATGTAGGAAGTTAGGACCCATCCCTCTCCTAGGAAAATAAGATATTTTAGGAAATATTAAAAGGGCATAATATTTCCCCTAAAAGGGAAGCAGAAACTCACCCCCCCCACACACACTCCTTTGTCAATGGGCCATTAAAGCCTGGGCCTATTCTACATAGCAAAGATCTACATCCTTCAGGCAGAGCCATAGTAGGAATTGCCCAAAGCCCTTTCATTCATTACATCAAAGCCCAACAGAGGGTATAAATCTCTCTCTCCCCCCCATGTGTCTTTTTGCCCAGTACCTCAAAAGCATGTGGTCCTGTCCACCATTAAACCATGTTTTCAAGCAGTCTCCATGTTTCCAGTGTCTTTCTCCACACTTGGAACTGAGCCCAGATGGACATTTCTTCCAACAGACAAATGCACTGACTATCAGAAAAGAGAAACAGATCAACATCTTGTTCAACATCTTCCAACAAAATGGATGCCCACGTATATTCCCAGTGGACAAACGCCTGGAAAATAAATGATTTGGTCCTCACCTTACTCATCCTAGAAAGGAAAGAGTCATGTCTGAGTCTGCATTTTACAAAGGGTTTAAATGTGGCTGTTTTTATCCAACTGCACCCAATGGGACTGATGTTTAATGATGCATGTTAAATTTCTGATTGCACTTTCTTAAAAGTGGGAAAATATTTAGCCCCTCCATCCTGCAAGTCTTCAAGTCTTCCACCATGTTGACTCATTAGCCAACAATATTGCCTCTTTTCATTAAAAGAGTTTTAAAGTTTTATCTTTAAAAAATAATAATCCCTTGGACAAGAAGATTCATAGCTTCTCTGCTGTCTGTTCCTGGGTCAGAACAATTAACACAACAACAAGGGTACTCTTCTTTTCAATTTTCCACCCTCCCCGTTTGTATAAATGTTTTATTTCTATTAATATGTGAAAAGAGAATGGCAAAATAACACCGAACAAAGATACTGAACACTAAATTGTGAAATAGCATCAAACACAATAAATGAAAGAAGTGCAAGAAATCAATTTTTTAAGCTCCATAAAATGAAATGGCTTTTGGTTTTGTCCTCTTTTTTTTAGGTGAGAACTGTTTAGATGCCTCCTGGGAAGATTCCTTCACGGCAGCTCTTGGAAATTGTTCTTTGTCACCCCTAGTTGTTCTGCATCTGGTCCATGAGTATGAAAAAAAATATCATGTTTTTCTGGCCTGGATCTTTGCTCCCTTAGTAACAGACAATGCAGTACAGAAGAGAAGAGAAGAGAAGAGAAGAGAAGAGAAGAGAAGAGAAGAGAAGAGAAGAGAAAAATCCCCCTGCCCATTTGCTCCTCTTTTGTTTCCTATGGGAGGGGCCAATCATCTCCAAGTTGTGGCTTTACTCCCAAGTTGACCCTGTTTTCTGAGTTGTTCTTGTCTTCTGACAGTTCTGCACATGCACACACTGGGAATGGGCTCCAGATATTCCTCTGCTTCACTGCTATCTCCCTACCTCCGACTCAGAGCCCTCGTCCGAGCTTTCCCCAACCCCCAGGACTGGCTCATGTTCCTCCCCCAACCTCCTCACTGTCTGACTCTGCTGCCAGCTCTCCTGGCTGGCGCTGGGCCACAACTTGAAGGCACATAAGCAGGGTGGACAAAAACAAGGAAAGCTCCCTCAGGGGAAGGAACCAGGGGTGAAATGCTACCAGTTAGGACCAGTAGCGGCGGGTGGTTTGGAGAACTGATAGTGGCGGCAGCATGAGGCTCCGCCCACCTGCCCAGACATCGCTACTTTCTGGTTTTAACCAGGAAGTAACATGTTTTTTTACCCTCTGTGCATGCGCAGAAGGCTTTGTATGTGCACAGAGGGTCCAAAATTGCATGTGATGAGTGACGTGAGCACTCACAGAGCACAAACTTCCAAACTAGTAGGGAAGGTAAGTAGATTTCACCCCTGGAAGGAACCAAGTCCTTAAGGAAACAAAAGGACAAAAGTTGGGCCTGAGAACATAGGAAGATCCTCCCTGAGTCTCACCAACAGCTAACAAACAAAGGAGTTGGGCCTGAGCATGTGGAAACCCCCTCTTCATGAAAAAACAAGGACTTTGGGGGATAAAAGGGGTCTGAAGCCTACCCACTCTTTCAGTTGCTTTTGAATCCCAGATTTGGCAGCTTCCGTCCCTCTGGCTAGTGCCTGGCAGCCTAATGAAAGACATTGGTTAAATCTGAATGAGAGTGAGTGTGCATGTGTTTGTGAAAGAGCAAATAGATATACATTAACCACTAAAGTTTGCTGTGCTTTTAAATTCACTGGGTCTCTGTGTATTCTAAAGCATCAGTCTCCAACCTTTCTGACTTTGCGGACTCATGGGGGGGAGAGGGGGGGATGGTTCTGTGTGAGCTGTGGGCACTTGTGCCAGCGCTCACACAAATGGAGTTGTGTGCACCCACCTGCTGCGCATGCAAGTGATTTTGACCCGACTCCTAAACATGACAAACCCTCTTTAGTTAAATAAATGATTCATTGATTAGGAGCCCCAGCAGCCCCAGCAAAAAGTCTCTCTCTCTCACACACAGCAGGCTAACAAGTCTGTTTGGCAGGGAGATGAATAGTGGTCTGCCACACCTATTCATATCCGCCCTCTGCCTTTTATCTCCAGAGCTAGGGTGTGGCTTCGCTAGCAGCAGTGGCTCTTCCATCCTATGGATCAGCCCATAGATTTTCACTGCTCTCTTCTCCTCTGCTTTCTGTGCATCCATGGGTCGGACACTGGACCCACCTGTTCCTCCTCTTCCTCATCAGCCACCTCCAGACTTCGGGGCTGTTGACTCTCCATCTGAGGGCTGATAGACCAGGCTCTGCCTCTGTCTCTCTCTCTCTCTGCCAGTTCCATTCCCTCTTCCCCCTCGGAGCTCTCAGGTTGCCTTGATCTGGCCCTGACTCTCACGTCGCCTCCTCATCTGATTCGACTGCCACAAAACAAGTGCAGCTGTGCACACATGCATGCTCATCTGTTGCTTTTGCAGCCCAGTTCAGAATGACCATAAACTGAACCTGAGAACCCAAGTGTATAACAGGGCACTTCTACTGCCAATTAGCAATATTAATTACAATAAAGTCAAAAGGAGATAAATCACTTTGGGTAGGAATTTGAGTACATCATCCAGTGTAAACCTCACAAAGGAAAATGGGCAGAGATGGTTTCTCTGCTGCTTTTACTATGTACTCGGGTACAAATTTATTTATTTATTTATTTATTGGTTCAATTTATATGCCGCCCTTCTCCGGAGACTCAGGGCAGCTTACAATGCGTTAAGCAATAGCTTTCATACTTTTGTATATACCTGCTTAGTAGGGCTCTTGCCCCCACCACCACAAGCGGTGTTCCTTTTCATGCAAAGTCAACTTATTGCCCCCTCAATCTGGGTCCTCATTTTACTTAACCTCGAAAGGATGGAAGGCTGAGTCAACCGTGAGCCTGGTGAGATTCGAACTTGTAGTAATTGCAGGCAGCTGGTGCTACTTCAACAGCATTTAGTCTGCTGTGCTACCAAGGCTCTTTCTGATATTGAAGAGAAATAAACATTGCTCGGTAATAAATCACACCTTCCATCTGCTGTTTGGGGAATGACGGAATGTGAACAATTGACTAATCGGCTCTTGGTATCCTTGTTCAAATTTTACACCCCATTGACTTTTCAACAGTTCACATATCGTACTAAGTCGCAATGTGTTTTATTTAGTTTTGACTTAGTGGGATGTGTGAATTCAGCTGTTGTGACCTATAAACCATGATTTGCTCACTAATTTCAGGAAGGGAGATGTTATATAAATGAATAATTAAAATCTGGCTATCCACAACTGATGATTCCCAATAAGGATGAACCTGGTAATGCATGTCTTTTGTTGGTCAATATAACATCCATACAGGATGTTTTACTGTGTAAAAATACAGAAAATGTTTAGAAGTGGTGGAAATCATGTAATGCCCCATACATTGGGGATATGAAATAATATAACATCTATATCTCTCTGCCCTGACAGCTTAAGGAAAGTTGGATTGCTGCATCCTTTGGATAGCATAACAGTAGATATCTGGAAACCCAACATTGCAACTCATAAGATAAACATGCTAAGTATTCCAAACGAAAATATACCAAACGCCATGAAGAAGAAATAGTGTTTTCTACATTTTTTTATGTGAACAGCAAGAAAAATGTCCAACAATGTCCAAATGTTTGGTTAAACATGAACCTTCCAAATGATCGTGAAATTCAAGTTTTATCTGAGTTTTATGGGTTTGTGTTTTGTTATGGTTCAGGTGCTTTATTGTTATGAGCCACCCACAATTTAAGATGGCTGTCCATACAAATCTTTTAAATATATTTTTCTACATTGGAAATATTAGTTTCCCACCTACCATAAAGGCTTTTCTTTTTATATCCATGGCAATTTTACACCACTAATGCTTTGCTGAAGGGTTTCAGGAGTTTTCTTTTTTAACAAATACATGCCAGGGCCTGAAAAAGTTTGTAAATTTCTGCTCTAGAAGTCTTACTGCATTAAGAATTCACTACTTGCTCTCTTTTCAATCCTTTCCACAATCCACCTTTTCTGGCAGCTCTTTTTATTATCCCCTTCTGTCACCCACCCCTCTTTCTTTCTTTAAAAAAAAATAAAACACCATCTGCTTTTCTTTGTTAGCAATTTCTCCTTTCTTGTCTTATATTTTATTTATGCTTAAGTCTAAAGTTAAAGTCTTGTTTGTTTGCATCCTTCAGCTGTGTTTCTCTTCATGTGTGATGTTTTTAAAAATCAACTAAATAAAAGGAATTAATTATATTTAACATTTGTATTCTGGTGACTTTTGAAAGCATCTGTTCTTCCACTGTTCCAAAAATTCTTGAGATCCCAAAAGTTATTAGGCAGTTTTCCCTTCAGGCTTCCAATTCCTGTAGTTAAGAATTAGTAATTAGTCTCCTGTGTCGTATTTCTCTGAAAAATGATGGTTCGCTTCCCATGTTTGTAATGCAGATTGGAAGATTGGACATTGTCTGACACAATTACAATTTTGCATCTCAGCCACACATTATCCAAAAGCCATCCCGTTCTGTAGCCAACTTAGTTTTCTGGATGTACAGTTTTCTTCATCTCAATAGAACAACAAAGATTGCACTGGGAATACCCAGGTGCAACCCAAGTAATGAGAACTGGATTTTCGGAGTAGAAATAATTTTAATTATGTTTGCCTTTTTCTCCAGAGAATCACACTGTGCTTCTTTAAAAAAAAACACTAATCCCGTTCATTGAGTACAGGGAGTGCAATTTAAAAGAGAGTTTGCTCTCTCATTAAATTCCACATTATTTTTCTCTGAATGCCAACTAATCAACTTAATGCTGCATACGGATGGGACAAATCCATGCTGTCCCTCTTGTGGTTTTTGGATCCCAGTGTATAAAATCCCTCTTTTTCTCCATGGTTGTATGTTTGATGTCAGCACTTCAAGCTGCATTTACTCTAGTGCTGACATAAGAAGGAGAAGCGGAGGCATCTGGAAAGGGACAGTTGACTTTTCAAAACTTTTCAACTTTTCTACTTATTTTCCTTGGAGATAATATCCCCTAGGAGATGGGATGGGAGGAAGAAATTCCTTTGAGCTGGAGCAGTAGATTAGGGATAGAGTGACTTGGAAGATGGCCAATGAGTGCAGAGGAGTGGGGAAAGGAAAGGGAGGGTTTTGGGGTCGGAAGTCAGTGTTGGCTATGATGAGTCAGAGTTAGAATGTCATGCTTAATAAATGAGAGTTTTTTTCATCAAAGACTTTGTTTGAAATGCAATTTATTTGAGACAACCTCGAAACCTGACATTTAAATTCCCTCAACTTTATCTATCCAACAAAGCTTTCTTCTACCAAGTTTAGATCAGGTACATCAAGATGCTCCAAAACTCTAATTACTGGTTATATGTTTGTTTCAATTGTTCTATGAGTTTATAAGTTGGTTTTTAAAGGATAGGAGGCCTGTGGAAGTCCACATCCAATGGGCCAATATTATTATAATAGAGCAAATGGGAACCAGAATAAAACAGAGAAAATAGAACTAGGAATAAGTACAAGAAGGTGCTATTATTTGAGATGCCCACTTGGACTTCATTATTGGATCTAAGAAGCTGTTCTTCCTTACATGTAGGGCAAAGGTGTCAAACTCAAGGCCCATGGGCCAGATTTGAATATGATTGTTTTTAATCATATTCAAAGTGGCACAATGGTTAAAATGCAGTATTGCAGGCTCTGTCCACAGCCAGGAGTTCAATCCTGACCAGATCAAAGTTAATTCGGCCTTCCATTCTTATGAGGTCAGTAAAATGAGGAGCCAAATTGTTGGGGTCAAGATGCTGACTCTATAAACTGCTTAGAGAGTGCTATAAAGCAGGGCTCTCCAACCCTTTGCAACTTTCAGATTTGTGGACTTCAACTCCTGGAGTTCATCAGCCAGCAAAGCCTGCCAAGACTTAGGTTGCTTAAGGATCAGAGCTTAAGCTCCAGAATTTTATTTTTCAGGTATTGAATGTTCTGTTTTTACAGATTAGGTTCCGCCTTAAAACCCATGAATATAAAAATCCATAAATAAAATATGAATGGAAAGTATTTGAATAAACAGACAAACTTCAATCCTCCAGTGCAAAACCCAGAGAACGTTGACCTGGATGAGTGGCAAATAGGATCAAAATGCTTACAACAGTCCATGGTCCAGTCTCTTAAAACCCCCTTCCCCACCAAATGAGCAGCCCTCCCCTCCAATTTGGACTTGTTTTGGAGAGTCAAGGGAATGAAGGGGCAAAGCAGCTACAATATTAGTCTTGCAGAAGATTAAAATGTCCATAGAATATCAGAGTTGGAATGGACCTTGGATGTCTTCTACTCCACCCCCCTGCTCAAGTAGGAGACCCTATACCATTTCGGATAGGTGGCTATCCAGTCTCTTCTTAAAAACCTCGAGTGATGGAGCACCTACAACTTTTGAAGGCAAGTGTTCCACTGGTCAGTTGTTCTCATTCTTATGAAGTTTCTCCTTAATTCCAGGTTGCTTCTCTCCTTGATTATTTTCCATCCATTGCTTCTTGTCTTACCTTCTGGTGCTTTAAAAAATAAGTTGATCCCCTCTTTTTTGTGGCATTTCAAATATTGGAATACTGCTATCATGTCACACGTGATCCTTCTTTTCTCTAGAGCAGAGGTCTTCAAACTTGGCAGCTTAAAGACCAGTGGACTTTAACTCCCAGAATTCTCCAGCCAGCATAGCTGGCTAGAGAATTCTGGGAGTTGAAATCCACAAGTCTTAAAGCTGCCAAGTTTGAAGACCTCTGCTCTAGATTGGCCGTACCCAATCTAGAGCAGAGGTCTAGATTGCCAATCTGCAATCCATGTCAGCTTGACTTTTTTCCTTTCCCTGCCTATTTCTGGACTGCAACCCTTTGATGTGCTTTGGAAGTTCTAGTCCAGTTCTCACACTGACCATGGACACCACAGCTACAAGAATGCATCCTAAGAAGAAAACCATGGAACATGTGTTGGAAGAAATGTCCCTCTGGGTTCAGTTCCAAGTGGGGAGAAAGACACTGGAAACATGGTGGCTGATTGGAAAGAAGGATCACATGGCTTGAGGTCCTGGGCAAAAAAGGGAAGAGATGCTGAGAGGCCCTGGGTTTTATACCCTCTCTGGCTTTGAACTTCCTGGGGCAGAGGAAGAGTATCCTGATTGGTTGCTGTCAGAGGTCATAGCTAGCTTTTTAGGTTGTCTGAGTGTTAAGTTTGGTTGAATCTTGCTGGGTGATGCAATGAAGGACAATTAAATGGCTCTGCCTGAAGGAGGTAGATCTTTGTTATGTTGAATAGATTGGCCCAGGCCTTAATGGTCCATTGACAAAGGAGGGGTCTGAGTTTCCGCCTCCCTTTTAGGGGAAATATTCTGCCCTTTTAATATTTCCTAAAATATCTCATTTTCCTAAGAGAGGGGTGGGTGCTAACTTCCTACACACATTCTCAATATTACAGGAGAAGAAAAGATTGCATATGCTGTGTATTAATTAAATCAGAATAGCCCTATTAAAGAGCTCAGAAATGCTATTTCAAGTAAGCCGATATGAAAACCATCTTCACTGATCCATTTAATAAGGGTTCTGTGCTTTTCCTTGTCCAGGATCTCTTAATTAATCAAACCCTTGATGCAATTTAGGACAAATTTAGGACAAATTACACTCTGCCTAACAGAAGATCTGTTCAAGGACATAAAAGCCTCATTTATTGAAGCAATTTTACCCAATAATAGTTACGGAGAAGGGAAGAGGAGGAAACTGAAAATATAAATGGATTGCCGTTTTACCTTAATTTTAAAAATGAAACATAATTGTGTCTCTCGTTTTTGTTTTTTTTTAAGTCAAGTCACCTTGTCAAGGGTTTAATGTATAATTAAAGGAAGGTCCATCAGTTTTACGAATACTGGCTTCCTTTCCCATAAGTTAAGCAAACATTGATTATGAGGTTCTGGTGTTATTTCAGCAATGCATTTCTCCTTCTCATTTTATAATTCTTTTTTTTTTTCTTTTTAATATGCCACTTTCCCACTTTAGCTTGTATCTTCAAAAAAGAAAAAGAAGAAGAAGAAGGAAGTGCAGTTGAGGGAGGGGGAAACCCATTTAAAATCTCCTTTAAAATCTCCCGTGTCATTTCTTCCATGGCGAACGCTTTCCTCTTTGAAATCTCTGTTTGCTTCTCTATAACAAGGGCTTCAATGGTTTAGTCTAATAAGGCTTCACTATTATGCTGGTTAGCAGCATTCAAAAAATTATAGTATCTCTTTTGCTTTTCTGGCAGAATGTTCTGAATCTAGAAGGTCACAGATCTAATTGCTGGAAAAGAAAGTGAGTTTATAAAACAAAAAAAAAAGTGGTGCTGAAATCCTAACTAGGCATTGTTTGTCATGTCTGAGACTCTCTTGTACTTGTTAAAAATAATCAGAATATAGTTTTCCCGCATTCCTGCTTTGTTAGCTTTCTTTTCCTGATGGACAATGAGTTTAGTCCTCATCCAAAAGATTTGTAGTTTAATGTATTTTTATAACTCAACATTATTTCTTACTGAGCCCAAATTTACGGCAGTTGTTTATGAAGTAGTTTTTTGTTGTTGTTTTTTATCTCAGTCTAAAGGTCTCTGTTATACTAAAAAAAATTCCTGCCAGCAGTGAAAAACCTGCTGCTTCTGAATGACTTTGGATGAGTTGAAAAAGTTACATAAGATCCAAACTGGTTAATATTTGAAGGGCAGACCATCAGTACCTTTGAGGTGTGGAAAACATAAATTCTGAAGGATAGCAATGAGAAAACACTTTTCTACCGATGCCAAGAAAATTACAGGGATGTGTTCATGCTGCTACATTCATCTGCCTTACAGTTTTCACCTGTAACTGTTACTAATATCACACACTGCTATTAATCAGATGACTCAATTAACAGCCTGTATAATGTCGTCACTAACATTGTTGCTTTGGGATTAGAGATTCCATTGCCTAATCTGCATTAGAAATTCTATTTTTTTTTCACTTGCAGAATGACTTTGAGCTAGTTACTCTCTTTCAAGCGAAACTAATCTATAATGTTGCTCCTTCTGAAAATAACGTTATCTGAGATGTCCAGACAAACTCTCTTAAGCTCCTGGTGTTAAGAGAACATTTGGGAACTATTTGCAAATACATTCATACATATTGTAGGAGAAGAGCAGGCAGAGTTAAATGGGTTATCAGCTTGGAGTCCTTACATTCTTCAAAGCAGGGGTGTCAAATAGGGTGTTAGAACTGGCCTGCGAGGCTGCCCTGGAAGCAGGAAAGGACCAACCCACAGTGCCTCTGCCAGCGGATGGAGCTCCATTTTCACTGGCAGGGGGGTGCAGGAGCCTGTCGTGGCTGAAAATAGGGTCCGGGGGGGCATGTGTGGCCCACCCGAGCTCCGTTTTTGCTGGCAGAGGGCTGCAGGAAGCCGTCATAGCCAAAAACAGAGCTCAGGAGCCCATTTTCACTGGCAGAGTACTTGAGTACCACAGGCGACCTTGACACGAATGACATCAAGCTGGCCATGCCCACCGGTCACTTGAGGTCAAACACAACTCTGATGCGGCCCTCAGTGAAATTGAGTTTGACCCCCCTGTTCTAAGCTATCCAAGTCCAGCCTTGAATTCTCTTGACACTTACCTGATGCTGATTCAGATTTGAACTTTAGTTGACTAGATTGTTGATACAGACTTGAACAATAAATCTTTCTGAACTGCAATTTAATGTATAGTCCTGATGTTTTGCTGTTGTTGTTGTGAGTTGCAAAGTTGTGTCCAACCCATCGTGACCCCATGGACAACATTCCTCCAGGCCTTCCTGCCCTCTTCCATCCTCTGGAGTCCATTTAAGCTCATACCTACTGCTTCAGTGACTCCATCCAGTCACCTCATTCTCTGTCATCCCATTCTTCTTTTACCCTCAGTCTTTCCCAGCATTAGGCTCTTTTCCAGTGAGTCCTTCCTTCTCATTCATGGCAAATTTATGGGTTTTCATGGCAAAGATACTGGAGTGGGTTGGCATTTCCTTCTTCAGTGGATCACGTTTTGTTAGAGCTCTCTGCTATGACCTGTCCATCTTGGATGGCCCTGCACCACATAGCTCATAGCTTCATTGAGCTATGCAAGCCCCTTTGCCACAACAAGGCAGTAATCCATGAAGGGGTGATGTTTTGTACCTGACATTAATTTCCTGCTCTTCTCCCACACATACATGCATACATAAAACAGGCATTGATATTAGTAGTTTAAGAGGCTTCCACAGACTGCATACTTAGATCAGGAAATTAAAGCTCAAAAGAACAAAAGAGTATAATTTAATTACAGGTAGGTTCATCAGTGTCCTCTCCGGCATCTGTTACTAACCATAGTTTCAAATAAGGGGAATAATTCTCATTAGCCTTAGAGAGCATCATAATTGGCCAAAGATGCTGAACCTGAAACATAGAAACATTGGCGGACATAGGTTTCCCACTCTTGGTGCAGATAACTGCAGATGAAAATAACCAAGGGCATTACTTAAATTCAAAGCACAGATGAGTTTATTACTGCTATTCTAATACAAGAATCTAGTCAATTTATTATTTTTTATATCCTGAAGGCCCTGGATAACGTCCCAAACCTTCAAATTAGAAATTACAACATTAAAAACTGTGCATGTGTATAGAAAATCTCACGTTGAAATACAGTGAAATGATCATTTTGGCAGGACAATTTAAAATAAGACAAACTGATCAAGGAGATCCAGGGGAATGAATTTATTTACCATATTTTTCGGCTTATAAGATGCACCAGAGTATAAAACGCACCTTAATTTTTCAGGAGGAAAATAAGAAAAAAGCTGATTGGCAGGTGGATTGGCCTCCCGGAATACCCCCAATCAGCTGTTCCCAGAGGTGAATTTTAGCAACAGGTTCCTTGGTTGTGAGCTCTGTGCCTTCTTTTCTTTTCTTTTCTTTTTTTCTTTTCTTTTCTTTTCTTTTCTTTTTCTTTTTCTTTTTTTCTTTTTTGCTTTTTTTCCTGCCTCTGAAACTTCTGAAACTCCCTTTCATAAAAAACCTTTTTTTCCTGCCTATGAAAGCCTCCAAAACAGCTTCAAAAAAAAAGTCTGTGAAACCCTGTTTGGGCGCTTCTTTTCTGAAGCTTCTTTTCTGATGCTTTTTCCAGCCTCTGAAACCTCTGTTTGAGAAGCTAGGCAGGGCTACATTCAGAGTATAAGATGCACCCAGGTGCATCTTATACTCCGAAAAATATGATAATTTATTTTTAATTCATTAAAGTAGCCCTTTCCTCTTTATATGTTGTGCATGCCTGGTCTAGACCTTTCTCAAGTCTTGGGATTGTGTTAAAAACAAGAACAAGATAATTTTACCTGACTGAAAATTGAGAAAGAACATCTCTATTCCTGCTTATTTCTGTCTTAAGTACCTAAGAATCTTTGGAAAGTACCAAGTTCTTGGAGCAAAGACAAAACAGAAGTGCGAATAGTCTGTCCTTGGCTGCACTGGACACACGGCCGGGTTGAACTTCCATCTGTCAATCCCCACAGGCTAAAAGAAGCAAGATGTTGCTCAAGAGGAAATGGCAGCCACTTGGATGGGACATTGGAAATTGTTGGCAAGCATTGCACAAGCCTGTGAGACGGACATCTGTCATACACACAGGGGGTGGGGGTCAGGGCAAACAAATAGCACTAAATTCTTCCTAAAACAGAGATATTTGCATTTCATTATCTGACTCAGGGTCCTGGAATTTTCCAGCCTCAGAATTTGTGGTGTATGAAATTCTGGAAGGACAGCTGGTAACAGGAAAAAATAATAATTAGGGACACTAACCCAAAGAACAATGGAAACTTCTTTAGCTGTTATGATTTCCATGCCCATATTATATACGAATTAAGAATGCAGGCTATTTCTGCTGACTGCAGTTCAGCAATTCGAGTCTCACCGGCTCAAGGTTGACTCAGCCTTCCATCCTTCCAAGGCTGATAAAATGAGGACCCAGATAGAGAGAGCTGCAAAGTACTGTGAAGCGGTATGTAAGTTTTAACTGCTATTACTGTATAGGTAATCCTTGATTTATGGCCCATCATTTATTGATTGTGCAAATTTAGTGACTGCACTTCAAATGGCGATATGGCCGCATTTGCAGCTGTTTGCAGGAACCCATGTCAGATGCCCAAAACTGGCACTTTCGGTTGTCAGCAAAAGGATACCACAATGAATAATGAGTTACTTTAATGACCATGGTGTACCCTTAACAACCACAGTGTTTGTTTAATGACTACTGCAAAAAAGGTCATACAATGACTTGTTGTGACCTACGATTTTAATAGGCAGGCTTCCTTATCGTCATCCTTCAAGGACTACCCATACTATATCTAGCTATAAACAAAAATAGGTGATGCTGTAGCTATGGAATGGAGCATATGGTAAACAAAGAGCCATGGTGGCACTGTGGTTAGAATGCAGTACTGCAGGTGACTTCTACTGACTGCCAGCTGCCTGCAGTTCAGCAGTCTGATTCTCGCTAGGCTCAAGGTTGATTCAGCCTTCTATCCTTCCAAGGTTGGTAAAATGAGGACCCAGATTGTTGGGGGCAATAGCCTGACTCCGGAAACCACTTAAATAGGGGCTGTAAAGCACTGTGAAGTGGTATATAAGTCTAAATACTATTGTTATTTCTACCATATGCCGCCAGGGGAGTTATACATTTATATTAAGCCTTCAAAAGCAATGTATAGTCTGTTCTTTATAATGGTTCATTCATGAGATGTTGTATGGAATTAATGGTCAATTGTTTCTCTGTCTTCAATCTTGCAGGCAGGGATCACCACTATCCTTGCTCCACCACTGCACGCTCAGTTACACTCATCTCCTTGGCTAGGTTATATTCCTAAAAGCTGGGATTTTGTCACATTTTGAATCTTCCGCCCTATTGTAAAATTTATGCTGTGGTAAACATATATGTAGTGGACCAGGACGGGGTGGGTTCTACTTACCTTTACTACCGGTTTGCAATGGGATCTGCACATGCGCAGATCGCCGATGACGACACTCGGGGCGGTGAGTGGAGACTTCCACCAGTTTTACTACTGGTTCTTGTAAACCTGGCCGAACCGAGGGCAACCTACCACTGGACCAGGATGATGTTATCCTTTAAAGCTGACCCACCTCATTTGCCTTTTCTGCATAGTAACTGCCATGAAAAGAAAAGGGCTTTTATTATTGAATTTACAGGTAGGTTTTGAAAAATCTACACTGTTAACGTTTAGAAGAGTAGCTATTTGGCATCCCAAGTTGTAACAATTTTGTTACATTAACAATTTAACAAATAATTAACGATTAAAAAAAACAACGATTTAACAAAAACTACCTTCCTTCCTTCCTTCCTTCCTTCCTTCCTTCCTTCCTTCCTTCCTTCCTTCCTTCCTTCCTTCCTTTTTTTCTTTCTTCTCAATTCCTTTATTTTTATTTTTAATGTTTTTATTATGCATTTTCCTTTATTCTACATCACATTTCCAGTTTTGCAACAACAGTGTACTGGTTGTATCCAGTCCTTTTTAAATATGCATAGTATTATACATCCTGATCATAACCATTATTCTTGTAATCATACAGCATAGTCTCTTTTAAATACATGGTATTGTACGTCATATTTATGTCTCTTATTTTCATAGTTGTACAATAACACTCTATATATTTCACATTCTATGCGTTTTAATCCATAATCACGAACAGTCCGATAGTAATATTGCTTACCTTACAGTATATATTCTTATATATATCTAAATCCCTGTATTTATTTCCAGTTTGTTAATCTTTTTTCGTTATTAAGTTTCTAATCTCTGCACCTGGTATCTAGCCATTTATACAATAGGTCCCATGTTGAGTAATATTCTTGTTTCCCCTTTATCTTTAAGTTCCATCTTTAGCCTGTCCAACTCAGCACATTCTAATATTTTCTTTATTATCATTTCTTCTGTAGGTATACTTCTGTTTTTCCAATTTTGTGCATATATAATCCTAGCAGCTGTTATTACATGTAACATTAAGTATATGATTCTTTTATTGTATTTCCCTGGTCTTCTCAAATTGTCCATATTTTTTAAAAATATTGATCTATAATCAACTAAAAAGGCTACAAAAAAATATCAAATAGGCTGCAAATTCAGTGGATTTTTTTTTAGTAGCCCTATAATTAGGTTCTGAAAAACGAAGATATTTGGCCATTAAATTGTTTATGATTTTTTCTCTTTCTCTCTCTTTTTTTTTTACAGGACTATTAAAGTTTGCCCAAAAGAGACCTCATAAGATAATGAGAGTAGCTAACAACTTCTCATATATGGATAAGAAAACTGTCTGAACTGAAAACATTCATTTTTGAGTGATGTATACCTGAGTAGCAATTCAGAGAAGCTTCCCTACCCCATTTCAAAATCATCAGACAAAGCTATATGCATTCTCCTGTCAAGTACACCCTCTCGTTGATGTATGTCAGCCACTTGTTCTACCAAGGTTACTTCAAAGTTGTCTGCTTTGATTTCAAATTGCGCTCATCATCCTTCAAGCTGGAGGCAAGGAAATCAATAGGATTCTCATATTGAATGTTGCAGGGCAGGTGAATCGTATGAAAGCTCTGTCTGTCCTGGATGTACTCATTGCTCTTCTGTGGTTAAATGACACTTGTCTTCCTATTAGAGTTTGGCCTGCTGAGTGACATTCCTTACCCTGAGGAGCTGCCCAGCAAATGAGACATATTGCCTTTATTCCAATCAGCATTAGGAGTCTGGTGAATTTTTTCCCCCAGTCTGGATTTCTTTACAGACTGAAATTCCAAATCTACTGACAGTCTTCTTTACAGAATCAAACTACCCCACCAATTCCTTTGGAATGGAATAGACCCCTTTCCCTATCTGTTCCTGTAGATATTCCTGCCCATTTGCTGCCATTATTATTACTATTATTATCCAAAAAAGTTTTAAATTTTTTTAAAACATAAAACATAAAATACATCTTTTTAGAGCAAGGATTCGATCTGGTATAAAATAAGTACAGTTGCTCACATTCCCTCAACCAATTTTGTTCCAAATTTTATCCATTAACATCTTTAAAAAAAAAACTTATTCTAAACATTTATCATTCTACTATATCACCCAAAATTCTAAACAATTATTTCCAAATAAACACCCTTAAATCTTTGTCATTTTAACAATCAATATTTCATATATATTCCTCATTCCGAAGACCCATTATATCAAATCTATATTTTTCTTCTTCTTCTTCTTCTTCTTCTTCTTATTATTATTATTATTATTATTATTATTATTATTATACTATTATTATTCTATTATACTATATCATTATTCTATTGGGACCTTGTGGCTCAGTGGCTAAGATGCTGAGCTTGTTGATCGAAAGGTCGGCAGTTCAGCTGTTCGAATCCCTACTGCTGCATAACAGGGTGAGCTCCCATTACTTGTCCCAGCTTCTGCCAACCTAGCAGTTTGAAAGCACATAAAAAATGCAAGTAGAAAAATAGAGACCACCTTTGGTGGGAAGGTAACAGCGTTCCGTGCGCCTTTGGCATTTAGTGATGCCGGCCACATGACTACAGAGACGTCTTTGGACAGTGCTGGCTCTTCGGCTTTGAAACAGAGATGAGCACCGCCCCCTAGAGTCAGGAACAACTAGCACATATGTGCAAAGGGAACCTTTACCTTTTACCTTTAATTATTCTTTCCCTTTCCCCACATGCATGCCCATCCCTGTGTTCTAGTGATATGCACAACCTTCGCGTATATTGGGTTTAAAAACACAATGTGAGGAAGGAAGGAAGGAAGGAAGGAAGGAAGGAAGGAAGTCTACCAGTTTTGGTTGGTAAGAATGTAGTTTTCATCTTGGTAATTCTTTGATTAGGGTATTGTTTTCTATTTAACAGTTTGTGTGGAGTTAATCCCTGCTTATATGAGTGTAGGCTGCTAGAAAGAATGTGTTCTGGTGTTTTTGTTCTTCGCCAGGCCTAGAAACTGGAAAAACCTAGTCACTTAGGCCAAAGGTGGGTTTCAGTAGGTTCTGAACCTACTGGTTCTGGAGAACCGGTAGCAAAAATTTTGAGTAGTTCAGAGTACTGGTAGTAAAACTTCTGACTGGCCCCACCCCCATCTATTCTCTGCCTCCCGAGTCCCAGCTGATCAGGAGGAAATGGGGAATTTTGCAGTATCCTTCCCCTGCCACACCCACCAAGCCATGCCCACAGAACGGGTAGTAAAAAATTTTGAAACCCACCACTGACTTAGGCCATGTCATCCCTGCATGAGTGTTTGCTTGAAGAAGAAAGTCTTCAACTGAACAAACCAGAGTGCTTCAAACTTCCTCCTGAGCCCCATAGTGCTGCAACTTTTCAGATAAGAATCAGGAGATGAATGTCCATGATAACCATGGATATTAGAATGCATATAATTACACCTCCCCCCCCAACTCCAAGCCATTTAGTCCTCTTATCCCACCGGCCCATTTTGTATATTAAATTAATTTGCCCCCACAGCTATTCAGGAAACAAAATCTCTGCAGCCACTCGAACCCGTCGTTTGTTGGTGATGGAGAACCGGAAGCTTTTTAATCCAAGCACTCCTCAACCAGAATGACTCTCCTGCACACTTAGCAGAAAAGTTTCATTAGCCAGGCCGGTGGATCATCTGCCTGTAATACTGCTAAACTTTTGACTCCTGCACTTTTAAGGCAGTCAATCTCACCAGTTAATGACCCATTTTCCCTGATGCCGGATGACATCTGCTTTTGAAATATTCCACCAGGGATGCCATTTTTCAAAGGCTGTGCCCGAAATGGCTGACCTGTGGTGAAAGAGGTGGCTTGCAAAGCTATTTTTTATGGCCTCCCAGAGCTCTCCATAATATCTAGGGGCTGTGCTCATAGTTCAGCATAGCACCCTGATGAATTGATCATGCCGTTCTTGGCTTGCCCACAAGCCCATGCTTCCATGTCAGTTTTTGTAGGAACAGTACTTGGTGTCAGTGGCATTATTATTAGTGTTATTTTATTTATAAAGCACTTACATGCAGCGTGGTGCTTTACTGAACATAAACTCTTAACTTTTTTTTTAGAAACGACTTAAAACCATTATTAAACTAGTGCTTTAAATGTTAATACTAGTGCTATTCATCTGGCTAAAGAGAAACATCTTGCTTGCTTTCCTAAAAAGTAGACAAGTAACAGGACAGAATTTATGAGGGAGGGTCTTCTAGAGGAGGAGTTCACCCCCAGTCCATGGACTGGCATCGGGTTGCAGCATGCCAGAAACTGGGTGTGATGACCCAGGGCATGGCATGAAAGCAACACAGCCAGAGAAAAGGTCTAACTCCCCTTTATTGCCCCAACTTTGCCCCCCAAAATCCCCACGTGTACTACAAGTCTGAAGCAAAGCTCTCACACATACCTTCAGCAACCTCTGGCTTGGAGTAGTCTAGTCAGCCAGGTTAGCCAAACAGCAGTCCAATAAACCAGGTTTAGCCAAACAGTAACCAGAAGCAAGAAGTCCAGTAATCCAGGCAAGCCCCACAAGACAGAGCACAGTAACCTCCAGGTGTCGGCAAGTGCACACAAGGCTCCACAGATTCAATGTTTGTTCCCGACAAATGCCCCTCCCACTGGCACCTCCTTACATCTCAGTCCCCAGGTGTGCTTTGTGAAGGGGACGGAGCACTCTCCTCCCTTGTAGCCAGCTCAGTCTGCGTTGGTCTCACCTCCTCTCTTCTCTCAGTGCTCTAGGATCAGGAGGGGGTGGTCCTTGCTCTTCACTTGAGCTCTGTCTCTCCTGCTGCTCCCTGTCTGCAAGATTTTCTAATCCTGAAAAGCCTTGCCCAGACTGACTCTGCCCTTCTCCAGTTTCCTACAAGGCCAACAGAGCCGCCCTCTCACTTTCTGTCAGCTCTTGTTCCAACTCATCTTGCCCCATAGATTCAGATTCTGATGGGGGCATGACACCAGGCTATACAAATAAGCAAAACCCCATCCACAGGATGTAGGCAGCACACAAAAACATGCCCACTCTAGTCCATGGAAAATCCTCTGCCCACAGACCCGGTTCCTGGTGCCCAAAAGGTGGGGTTCTAGACCTTAGGTACAGCTAGAAACTCTTCTCTCCTGCAGTGTCCAATAAATTGGGCCCAAGAAACAACTGATAAGCAAGCAGGTCCTTCACAATGACAGCTGGGGAAACAAGTTGTATACAACAGTCAACCATACCATACCATGGGTCCACTTTTTGAGTAAACAGAAACTTTTGAATAATCCAGCAGGTTAAATGTAGGATTTACCCATGCTTATTATCTAGAGTGGAAACACAAAGAACATTAAATGAATGAATAAGTAAACAAATAACCATTAGCCTCCAAGTTGTTAGATGCAAGTGTCCACATGGTCTCTGGCAGAAATAAAATTTAAACTGGAGGACAGATTGGAATCCAAAAATAAAATGAAATTACTCTGCCAACAAGGGAACGAGGAAATAAAATGCTTAGATTTTATACATACATACATACATACATACATACATGGCTAAAACATGGCTAAATCTGGCTAAAAGAAAAAAACACACATAAAACCTATGAAAAGTAAAAATGTGTGTGTGTGTGTGTGTGTGTGTGTGTGTGTGTAGGTCTTTGGTTATTCGGGTTTTCTCCCACGTAAAATTGGAAGTGTCTTGGCGACGTTTCAACGAAGTCTCACTCGTCATCTTCAGGCTGGTGTTCTTGGCTTTGTGCTTCTAGGAGCAATGTGTGATTGCAGCTGTTTCTTCCTTTTAACTGCTAGTGGTGTGAATTGATTGGATGGGGGCTTGGCTGTGCTCTGATTGGATGGAGGGTTGGCTGTGCTCTGATTGGCTGGGGGTGTGTTCTGTTTGGGTGGGGGCTTAGTTGTGCTCAGGTTAGTCTGAGTTGCAGGGGGATTTGAGCTGGTGAGCTACATTGCTGTTGTTTGGCTTCGTGTTCGTGCCACATTTTCATGGTGGGTGTCGGTCTGCTTCATATATGGATTGGAGGGGTTTAAAGTGGCTAATGATAGTGATGATATATATTAAATTCTGCCAGCAAGCCAGGGGGTTTCTCTGATTAGGTTTGCTATCTGGATTTTTTCAAGGCTTGTTTCTGGAAATGTTTTGAGGTGATACTTTGGCTTCCTTTTCGTTTTATTCCTTTTCTATCCCATTCTGGATTTTCTAGGCCAAGTAAAACAGACTATTTATAAAGGAGAATATTTGTAACTCAAGGGGCCCTTGATGTTCTCTGAGCTTGGTTGGTTTCTAATGAAAGACATTTCATTATCCAAATTAGGTACTATTATAAGTCTAGCAATGTTACCTAGTTTGTGTAAAGAAATATCTGGAAGAAACCAAGCCAGTGGTGGGCTTCAAATTTTTTTACTACCGGTTCTGTGGGCGTGGCTTGGTGGGCGTGGCATGGCTTGGTGGGTGTGGCTTGGTGGGCATGGCAGGGGAAGGATAGTCTAAAATCTCCATTCCCTCCCCACTCTAGGGGATGGCTACTGCAAAATCCCCCTTTCCTCCCAATCAGCTGGGACATAGGAGGCAGAAAATAGATGGGGCCAGGGCCAGTCAGAATTTTTACTCCGAACTACTCAAAATTTCCTCTACCGGTTCTCCAGAACTGGTCAGAACCTGCTGCAACCCATCTCTGAACCAAGCTCAGAGAGAACGAAGGATACCTCAAAGAGAAGATTGGTTAGAAAGATCAGGAAATAGGGAAATGCTTCAGTGGACCTCATGAGGAAAAGTTTATTTAAATTGCACCACTGGAAAAAGAAAATAATTGAAATTACTGTAGTTCTTAAGTTTTGGCGCCATTCTGTTCCTATCCTGCCAAATCACTATGAAGCCAGATATATCTATTTTCCATTTATCTCTCTATTTTCTTAATGATGATAAAAACCATCACAAATAGAGACCGGATAAGTTTCCTCAATGAACACATTGCCTGTCAAAACATTTCATCTTGAGGTGAATGAGGTTTCTCAAATGATTGACAGAGTCACGCTGGTCCAAATTTAGGCATGAGAATGAGAATCATGCAGCTGGTGCAAATCAAGTGTTTTCCATAGGTTTCCCTGTGGAATGGTTCTCACTATGAAAATTAAGTGGTGTACAATGGTACATAGTTTTTCTTAGGGAATTAGTGTTTCTGAGGAATCAGAAGCTCCTTAACAACAAACTACTGGAAGAAAAAAAGAAATATATCAAAGTTTATGAAATGGTGTATCTGCCGTACATCTATTTATCAGTAATGGGGATGGCTATGCTTGAAGGGATCTTCTGATATTATTTACCTTTTGATATTTAATTTTTCCCCAAAGTTTATTTATTTATGCATTTATTTTATTTTTATAGTTCCTATTTTTATTCCAAAATGTCTGGTCAGGTAACACATTCTGCCTTGGTACCAATAAATAATTTCCTCCTGTGTGAATGTCTCCATCATAAACCTATACATAGACATAGACATAGACATAGATATAGACATAGACATAGACATAGACATAGACATAGACATAGACATAGACACATACACACACACACACACACACATATATATATAAAGCTTATATGCCGTCCTCTCTCTGGAAAGGACTCAGGGCGACTCACAGCGATAAAACAGATAAAATCAATATTAAATGTTATAAACCATTAAAACTCTTCTTAAAAACCCCTTCAGTCCAATCCAGCCTGGCAAAATAACCATGTCTTAAGGTCACGGCGGAAAGAGCGCAGGTCAGGGGCCACCCGGAGCTCCAGGGAGAGTTGATTCCATAAGGTAGGTGCGCCCACAGAGAAAGCCCATTCTCTAGGAATCGCCAGACGACAGTGCCTGGCCGACAGCGCTCCAAGGAGGCCCTCCCTGTGGGAATGCATTGGGCGATGGAGAGCTGTCACTGGCTGCAGATGGTCCATCAGGTACCCCAGGTCTAAGCCATGTAGGGCTTTACAGGTGATAACCAGCACCTTGAATCTCACCCAGAGGGCAACCAGTAGCCAATGCAGGTTGCACAGGAGGGGCGTAACATGAGAGTGTCAGGACACTCCCATCACTACCCGTGCGGCCGCATTCTGCACCAGCTGAAGCCTCCGAGTGGTCTTCATGGGCAGCTCCATGTAGAGAGCATTGCAGTAGTCGATCCGGGAGGTCACAAGCGCATGAGTGACTGTACGGAGGTCATCATGGTCCAGGTAGGGGCGCAATTGGTGCACCAGATGAATCTGTGCAAATGCCCCCCTGGTCACGGTCGCAACATGATCTTCCAAAGTCAACCATGAATCCAGGAGGATGCCTAGATTGTGTGCCCTTTCAACAGGGGGCAACCACCTCACTCCCTGTGACCAACGATGGAATATTTCCTTGGAACCGAGATGCTGGTATCCACAGTCACTCAGTCTTGGTGGGATTGAGCTAAAGCCTCTTCCTCCCCATCCAGAGCTGCACTGCTTCCAGGCACCGGGACATCACATTGAGGGTATCACTGGGCTGGTTTGGGGTGGATCTAAAAAGTTGGGTATCATCAGTGTACTGATGATACTTCACCCCAAAACCATGGATGATCTCCCCCAGCAGCTTTATATAGATGTTGAACAAGAGCGGAGAGAGGATCGACCCCTGAGGCACCCCACATATGAGGGACTTCGAGGCCGATCTCTGTCCCCCTGCCAACACCGCTTGCACACGCCCCAAAAGGTAGGAGGTGAATCACCAAAGAACGGTGCCTCCCACTCCCAACCCCTCAAGACGCTGCAGTAAGATACCATGGTCGATGGTATCAAAAGCCGCTAAAAGATCTAATAGGACCAGGACAGAGGAATATCCCTTGTTCCGAGCCCTCCAGAGATCTAACAATCCCTCCCCCTTTTATATCGCTCCCTTTAATAATAATCATTCTTCATTATTTTCAAATGTATAAACTATAAAACAATAGTGCATTACTGCAAAATAAGAAGACATTTTCCATTTCCATGTCTCTATCAACATTCCATACTTTTGTAAGCACATTAATTTTCTCACAGATTCATGTTTCCCTTCTTTTTCAACTTATCTCTTTGTTTAACACTCAGCCAATCAACTTCCTCAATGAATTCTCAAACATTCTCCTTTCCCATGGAGATACATATTATCTGTTTATTTGATTCAAAAAATACTTTAAATGAGGCAATATTCCAAATTAACTGTCCCTTTAGTCCATTTTTAAAAACTTGCTTACACCAAAATCCAGGTAAGATTTTGATATTTAATTCTTTTTAAATTTTTAATAGCTCCTTCCTTCCTTCCTTCCTTCCTTCCTTCCTCAAATTTAGAGAATGTCCATCTCATTCAGAGTGACTCTATTTTTTGCTTTAATATTTTGTGGATCAAAGTTACACTCACCCAGGTAGATTTAGGTGCTCCATTGCTCTGTATGCCCCTCTAACCTTTACATTTACTCTATTTAAACTTGGTTTGGAAAGTGGATCAAGCATAGCTATAAGCATGATGTTTTCTTTTTTTTCAAGGTTCCTCACGAGGACCTAACACAGATTCCACATCCCCACAGCCCACAGCTCATGTGGGTAATCTCATGCCTTCTCCTTGCTGTCAGTCTTTGTCTCTAGGGGAGGGGTCTGCAACCTTAAATACTCAAAGAGCCATTTGGATCCATTTCCCACAGAAAAGAAAACACCGGGAGCCACAGAACCTGGCTTGGTGTGGCCAACCTGATGTCACTTACTTCCACCAGTCACATGACCCCACCCCTAGCCATGCCTACCCAGCCGGTCATTAGGGCAGAGAACCAGTTGTTAAAAAGCACTGGGAACCACAAAATCCTTTTGATATATCACTCTCCCCCCCTCCCACACCTCTCCCTCTCTCTCTGTATCTCTCTATGTCTCTCTCTCTCCCACTCTCTCTATATCTCTCTGTCTCTGCCGTGGCCGCTTCTCCATCCCACACCATCGCCCTTACCTTCTCAGGCCAGGAGGGGAGGGCGAGGGGTGGGGCCAGCCAGTGGTGGGCTCACCTGACAGGGAGCCACAGCAGAGGGCCCAAAGAGCTGCATGCGGCTCCAGAGCCGCAGGTTGCTGACCCCTGCTCTAGGAAATCCTCACTGTTTCAGGAAGGCGTGTTAATCTGCCATGTTCCCACCCAGAATCCCTCTGCTTTGGTAATTCTAACAAAAGCACCAAGCTTTTCCAAATAATAATTCCAGGATTATTTCATTTTCCTTTCATGGAAAGTTGGCATGACTACAATTAAAGCTATTAAATTGAAAGGCCATAAAGTACATCCAAGGGGGTTCCAAACACCAACAGATTTGGACATTTGTCAGAGCTAAAGGATCCTCAGACTGTGTACTGCACAAAATACCCAGGATCAGGAATAACCAAAGGGAACAAACTATCACATTCCCTTTGTGCAAATTGTCTGGGAACTCACAGGTGTCTAGGAACTATTTCTCTAAAGTTACGTTTTTATTCATACACCACTTTTCCAGGCTGTGAGAAATCCCAAGGGTAACATGCTACAGGTTTCGGCTTCCTATGAATGACAGAACACTGGAGATTTGTGTCTTCCTGTGGCAGTCCCTCAAGCTGCATCTCAAATGGATGAGAGGCATCTATTTCATCAGCTCTCTTGAAAAATCAGCTCTGTCAAATTGTTCCTCACTCAGAAGTATTTCATGCGAGTTAAGAAGTGCTATCCAGTGCTAGGCTTCTGCTCTTCTCTCTTCTTCCCCTTTTCTTTTGCCCGTTGTATTCTGTCTTTCTTTCTTTTTTTTTCTTTTTTTATAAAAAAAATTATTAAACTTTGTTTAAAAGACAAAAAGAAAGCTTTAACAATTTTTCCTTTTCAACAAGTTTGTGACAGTAAAGGATTTCTTACTCATATCTTTGTTTCTCCCTTATTCCAGGGGTGAAATGCTCCCGGTTCGGACCGGATCACCCGATCTGGTAGTGATGGCGGTGGGTGGTTCGGAGAACCGGTAGCAAAAATCCCTGCGCCCCCCTCCCCCACCATGCCCAGCTGAGCCGATGGATCATCAGAGGCTTTTTTTTTTACCTTTTTTACTTTTAAAAGCATTTTTTCTACAACCTCTTCCAACGAAAAAATGCTTTTAAAAGTTAAAAAAAAAAGCCTCTGATGATTGCGCAGCTCAGCTGGGATAGTCAGAGGCTTTTCAAAGCATTTTTTTTCTGCAACCTCTTTGCCAAAGAGGTGGGGAAAAAATGCTTTGAAAAGTCTCTGATGATCCCAGCTGAGTTTCCTGATCTGCAGAGGCTTTTCAAAGCATTAGAAAAAATGCTTTGAAAAGTTTTTTTTTTTAAAAGTTGGCCACGCCCACCCAGTCACATTACCCTCCCCACCAAGCCATGTCCACAGAACTGGCAGTAACACATTTTACATTTAACCCCTGCCTTATTCTAATGTATCTTTTGTACATATACTCCTAATATTAATTAATTTATTTACATATATACATATAAATAACTGTGTACACAATCTCATTTCTACAGTTTTTGTTTCCTCATATTTATTATTGTATTCTGTCTTTCTGAAATCTCAAAGGTGCTTTTTTTTCAAGAGGCAACCGGACTTCCTTGTTTTTCTTTGAAGACGTTTTGCTCCTCATCCAAGAAGCTTCTTCAGCTCTGACTGGATGGTGGGGAATAGAAGGATTTATGCTCCTTGCTGACAGCTGATCCTCTGCATTCTTTTAGAGAGTCACTGAGGCCACTTGGAAGTTTATCTGCCTTGGTGGTGTAGGAAGTTAGCACTCACCCCTTTCCCAGAAGAATGAAATATTTTGGGAAATATTAAAAAGGCAGAATATTATGTTTCCCTGGATGAGAAACGGAGAAGCATGTTTTAAAGACAAAGCAGCCCCCACCTTCATGCCCCCACCCTTTTGTTAATGGGGCAGAGGCAGAAACTCAATCTTTGTCAATGGACCTCATCTGCAAGACAATGGGACCCATCTAGGACAGAAACTCACCACATAGGCACCTGGGAAGATTACATTAGCCAGCAGGGCTAGCTAAGACCCCCACCCCCTGGAAGTCTGACAACCAATCAGGATACTCTTTCTGGGCCCCAGGAAGTTCAAAGCCAGAGAGAACATAAAAGCCGGAGATTCGCTGTATCTGCCCTTTTTCTGTTCAGGAACTCAAGCCATGTGATCTTGTCCACCATTAAACCATTTTCCCAAGCAGTCTCCATGTTTCCAGTGTGTTTTTCCCCACTTGGAGCAGAACCTAGAGGATATGTCTTCCTATAGTGGCGCAGTGGTTAGAGTGCAATACTGCGGGCTACTACTGCTGACTTGCGGGCTGACTGCAATTTGGCACTTCAAATCCCATCAGGCTCAAGGTTGATTCAGCCTTCCATCCTTCCGAAGTGGGTAAAATGAGGACCCAGATTGTTGGGGCAATAGGCTGACTCTGGAAAACCACTTAGAGAGGGCTGTAAGGCACTGTAAAGCGGTATATAAGTCTAAGTGCTAAGTACTATTGCTATCTGTGTCTTCGGGGTCATCTAAATAGGGCAAATGGGTGTAGAGCAGGGGTGTCAAATGCATGTCATCAAGTTGTCGTCATCTGCCGTATTACAACTTTTCCCTCTTTCTCTAAAACAGGGTGGGCATGGCCAATGCATGACACATCTGGCCCATGGGCTGCGAGTTTGACACCCCCAGTATAGAGCCTCCCTGGAACTGCTGAAAGGACTGTGTTGTAGACTGGAGATAGATGATATCATATCCCTTGCCCTCTGTTGAGCGAGGGTTGTTCAGTTTTGACATAGATGGTCCCTTTAACCCAGTGGTGAAATCCAAATTTTTTTACTACGGGTTCTGTGGGCATGATGTGGCTTAGTGGGAATGGCGGGGGAAGGGTACTGCAAAATCTCCATTCCCACCCCACTCCAGGGAAAGGATACTGCAAAATCCCCATTCCCTCCCCACTCCTGGGGGAAGGATATTGCAAAATCTCCATTCCCACCCCACTCTGGGTCCAGTCAGAGGTGGCATTTGCCGGTTCTCCAAACTGCTCAAAATTTCCACTACCAGTTTTCCAGAACCTGTCAGAACCTGCTGGATTTCACCCCTGCTTTAACCCGTATTTCAAACCAGCGGTTATCTCTGTCCAAAATGTCAGCCAGAAATTATTTCGTTTTTAGGAATCATAGATTGGAGCCTTTGGGGACACACTGTAATAACTGGACAGAAACCCTTAAGCTAAAATATGATAGTCAATTTCACCTATTTAAAGAGCTGATGATGGAATACATTTGCATTCTATTGCTCCAGAGCATACATTATAAGAAGGAAGATTTTAATTAGATGCTAGGAGGAACTTCTTGATGGCGATATTTATTTGGGAACAGAAGAGGCTCAGTGATTTTTGATCCAAAAATGGAGTGGGGTAATGAGTTTCGGAACATAAAAGGAATGAAAGAACATGGCACCCAAAAGGTGGTGCACAAAACAGCACGTTCTCAGCTAGATTCTTTTTGTAATAATTCATTACCATTTAAAAATGAAAAGACAAAAAAAAACCTAACGCAAACTAAGAAAAATACAAAAAGAAAAAAAAATAAATGGGCAGAGGAAAAACGGGAGAGGGGGCTTGAAACTCAGTGGTTATCGATTGTTGT
Source organism: Masticophis lateralis (assembly GCA_030761175.1). Taxonomy (NCBI): domain Eukaryota; kingdom Metazoa; phylum Chordata; class Lepidosauria; order Squamata; family Colubridae; genus Masticophis; species Masticophis lateralis. Next base: position 18,327,037 of record JAUDYJ010000003.1, on the reverse strand, counting down.
CATAAGTGCTATCTCTAGGAGATCTGGTGGTGCAGTGGTTAAACTGCAGTATTGCAGGCAAACTCTGCCCACAGCCTGCAGTTTGTTTGTTTATTGATTGATTGATTGATTGGTTCAATTTATATGCCGCCCTTCTCCGGAGACTCAGGGTGGCTTACAATGCGTTAAGCAATAGCCTTCATACTTTTGTATATACCTGCTTAGTAGGGCTTTCGACCCCTCCCCCCAAGTGGTGTTCTTTTTTATATAAAGTCAACTTATTGCCCCCACAGTCCGGATCCTCATTTTACCTACCTCAAAAGGATGGAAGGCTGAATCAACCTTGAGCCTGGTGAGATTCAAATTTATAGTAATTGCAGGCAGCTGATGCTATTTAACAGCACTTTAGTCTGCTGCGCCACCAAGGCACTATCAGTTTGAATCCTGATAGCGCTCAAGGTAGACTCATCACTTCCATCCTTCTGAGTTCAGTAAAATGAAGACCCAGATTGTTGGGGGCAATATGCAAATAATGCTTCTACATTGTAAACTGCCCAGACAGGGCATAGTAAAGCACCATGGGACAGTATATAAGCCTAAAATGCTACCTTTCAGCTTATTCCTCAATTTATCTCCCACAGATTTGGAGAAGATGACCATTCAGTACTATAGTGTCTGATACTACATCCTCCATGCAGCCTCAGTTTCTGGGTTTGTGGAGATTGTTGGAGGCAACACATTAGAAAAATACCAGGACAGCCCAGCACAACCACCCCCTGAATACTAAATAATCCTACTGTCATGTACCCCAAAGGTAGAAAATTATGAATTCTCTGACAATCCTTATTATTTGAATTCACTTTGTGTCTCATTAAGCCGTTGGGGAGGGGGTTAAAATAAATATAAATAAATGGCAGTGAATGGTGTCAATGACCCATAGGCAATTTAGATGGATGGAGTTACACAATGTCAGAGAAATGATTACCACGCTATAGGCACTAATTGGCACTTTTGGCCTGATCCCCAGAATCTCCCCCCCCCCCTCCATTTCAGATAACTTGTATTGAGATTTTTTTTATTTTTGTCTTGAGGGATTCTGTGTGCTTAGACAAATGGCATTGCTTGTAAAGCAAGCCCATACTTCCATTTTAGAAACAGCTACAACTGGAATTACTGGATCTACCTAGGTTTGGAGAAGATGCCATATCACAAACATGGATTTGTATACCATGAAAAGTCAATGCATCAGTGGTGAAATGTAAAATTTGTTATTATCGATTCTGTGGGCGTGGCTTGGTGGTTGGGGGTAATGTGACTGGATGGGTGTGGCCAACTTTTTTTTTTTTACTTTTAAAACCATTTTTTCTACAACCTCTTTGGCCCAAGAGGTTGTAAAAAAATGCTTTTAAAAGCCTCTGCCGATCAGGCAATTGAGCTGGGATCGTCAGAGGCTTTTAAAAGCATTTTTTCCCTCAACCTCTTGGGCTGAAGAGGTTGTAGAAAAAATGCTTTTAAAAGCCTCTGACGATCTCAGCTGAGCCGTGCGATCATCAGAGGCTTTTTTTTAACTTTTAAAAACATTTTGAAGAGGTGGTAGAAAAAATGCTTTTAAAAATAATTTTTAAAAGCCTCTAATGATTTGCAGCTCAGCTGGGCATGGGGGGAGGGGGGCAGGGATGTTTGCTAGTGGTTCTCCAAACCACCCGAAGCCATCGCTACCAGATCGGGTAATCCGGTCCAAACCAGGAGCATTTCACCCCTGCAATGCATGTATATGTTTCTGTATTATCACAGAAACTCAAGAATGTTTTCAGGAAGTACAGGTAGTCCTCGGCTTATAACCATTCATTTAATGACGATTTCAAATTATAATGGCATTAAAAAAAACGAGACTTATGACTCACACAACCATTGCAGCATTGCCACGGACAAAATTTGGACGCTTGGCAACTGACTCACATTTATGACGGTTGCAGTGTCCCCAGGTCATGTGATCACCTTTTGCGACCGTCTGGCAAGCAGAGTCAATTCAAATCAATTCAATTCAAATCTTTATTGTCAGTGCACAACATATGTACAATGTGATTGGTTGAGCTCCAATAGGGAAGCTGAATTCACTTAGTGACCATGTTACTAACTTAACAACTGCAGTGATTCACTCAACAACTGCAGCAAGGAAAGTTGTAAAATGGGGCAAAACAACAACTGTCTTGCTTAACCACAGAAATTGAGGGCTCACCTCTGGATATAAATTGAGGACTACCTATATTCTGAATTCATAGCAGCCCAGCAGTCAACCCTAAGTATGAACGATCTTCACACATTCATTGAACACGTGACAAGGTAAGGTGCCTTAGGAGAGGGCACTGGATCCTAAAGGGAAGCTTTCAGCCCAATATTGAGAGAGCTTAAAGGCCCAACTCCCCCTCCGCAAGCTGTGATACATGAGAATGGGGTAGACAAAGAGAAGAGAAGTATCGTAAAAATCCAGATGACCAACAGATGTCAACAAAAAAAAAAAAAACCCACAGAAAATTATGTGCTGCAATCTACTGACCATCCAGACTGTTGCAAAATATGTAAAACTCTTTAATTTCATCCCTTCGGAGCCAAGATCATTTACAATCATGTTGGTTACACCATTCATGACATGCTAAAGCAAAGCTCTGTCCTGGATTTTGGAGAAGTCACATCTCTCTTGCTGTTCTGCTGAGGACTGCTGATCACCCCATATTTGGTTCTATAGTGACAGGATCAGTGGTGGGTTTCAAATTTTTTTACTATTGGTTCTGTGGGCATGGCTTGGTGGGCATGGCAGGGGAAGGATACTGTAAAATCTCCATTCCCTCCCCACTCCAGGGGAAGGTTACTGCAAACTCCCCATTTCCTCCTGATCAGCTGGGACATGGGAGGCAGAGAATAGATAGGGGTGGGGCCAGTCAGAGGTGGCATTTACCGGTTCTCCGAACTACTCAAAATTTCTGCTACCAGTTCTCCAGAACTGGTCAGAACTTGCTGAAACCCATCTCTGGACATGATGGTGGCAATTATAGCAGCTCACAAACAAGGAGTTGTGCAATATAGGAATTATGTAGTTCTTTGATGCTCTAGACTAGTAGTTCTGATAACATCACTCAGTTGTTGATTAAGGTGATTTGATGAGCCAAGATGCAGAGACTATTCCTGAGTAGCATGGTGGCCTAATGGTGGCGCTCTCACCTCACAATCAGGAAGCTATGAGTTTAGGCAGATAATTCTCTCTGGATGCAAAGAGAAAATATCTGCTGTGAGCTCCGCATAGGTGTCAGGAAGGGCATCCGACCAGTAAATGCTCAGCTCCATTCAGTTGCTCAGAGGCCACCCTGATGCAAGGGATTACAGGGTCGTTAAAAGAAAAACAAAAACGAAAATAGAGACTATTCCTAATAATAAGCCAGGTCTCGCTGCTTTAGCAGAGTAAGGAAGATACTCAGAGATGATTTACACCCTGGTTAGTGTCTCTTTGCACTTCTACCATCAGACAGAAGACATTGAAGCATAGCCAGCTGAACAAATAGATTTAAAAATAGTTTCTATCCTTGGGCTGTTAAACACAATCACAATCTCTCCACGCACACGATCCTATGAAATATTAGGTAAATATTTCCTATCACTGTTTTCTGGAGCATAGTGGAAACTTGTTGTAAGTAGCTTGCTTGGATTTGGACTTGTACTGAAACGCTGCTTGCTTGGACTTGTACTGAAACCATGTTTTTCAGTCAATAAACTTTGTGTTTATCTGATCATTTTCTTTCTTTTCTTTTGTTCATTTTTTTTCCTTGGTGCATATTCTGTTTGCATCTTATGACATATCCCACACTAATAACTTGTTGAAGGTCAACCTTGCCTCAGCAAAAAAAAAGTCACATCCAGCTAAAAGAGTCAGGACAGAAGAAGAAATATGATTGATGTAGGGGCCTTTTTTGGAAGTCACTCAATAGCTTCTATTTTTATAAACCTTTCCACCTGAACTCTCCCTTTCGTTAAAAGTGCAACATGCAATATTGACTTGCTAGTCTAAATTTGTTAGGATGTCAATATTTCTCCAATCCGTGGCCTCCATGGAAATGCAACTCACCTAAAACTATTCTAATCTACTTGTTTCATTTCTGAACAATACATCAAACAAAAGAGCTGACAGTTCAAGGAGGAAGGGAAAAATATATAAGATATTGAAAAATCAGGCATGAAAGTCAAAGGACTGAACGACAGGCCTTGTCATTCCCCTATGTATACAAAACAATGGTGCCTTTCTTTCGATGCACATTTATCAAAATGTGCAGGTGTGTCCCCAATTGATGCAAATTTTCTCCATTATAGAATATAGAATAACAAAGTTGGAAAGGACCTTGGAGGTCTTCTAGTCCAACCCCCAGCTTAGGCAGGAAGCCCTACACCACTTCAGACAAATGGTTACCCAACATCTTCTTAAAAACGTCCAGTGTTGGAGCATTCACAACTTCTGGAGGCAAGTTGTTCCACTGATTAATTGTTCTACCTGTCTGGAAATTTCTCCTTAGTTCTAAGTTGCTTCTCTCCTTGATTAGTTTCCACCCATTGCTTCTTGTCCTACACTTGGGTGCTTTGGAGAATAGCTTAACTGTCTCTTCTTTGTGGCAGCCCCTGAGATATTGGAACACCGCTATCATGTCTCCCCTAGTCCTTCTTTTCATTAAACTAGACCTACCCAGTTCCTGCAACCCTTCTTCATATTTTTTAACCTCCAGTCCCCTAATCATCTTCGTTGCTCTTCTCTGCACTCTTTCTAGAGTCTCAACATCTTTTTTTCATCATGGCGACCAAAACTGGATGCAGTATTCCAAGTGTGGCTTACCAAGGCATTATAAAGTGGTATTAACACTTCACGTGATCTTGATTCTATCGCTCTGTTTATCCAGCCTAGGGGAATTATTGGGGAATTGTCATAGAGGTACACATTTTTGTAGAGACTTTAACAAACTATATTGCTTAAGGCTACAGTAAAATGCATTTAAAAATTCAGAGAGAGCCAGATCTTGAATAAGGGCTACAGATAGTCCTTGATTTACAAACAGAACAGTCACTTAGTAACCGGTCAAAGTTATGACCTACCTGAAAAAGGTGATTGACAACCTGGATGCAAAGTTTTTGATGATCAGCACACCTCACACACACTCCCATGATGGTTGCACCTTTGCAAATGAAGTCCTGCTCCTTTGACCATTAGCACACAAACAAAAGGGGTGGGGTTTCAAGCTCACCATTGGGACCATCATCTTGACTGTTTTGATGGCCCTGCAGACACTACTGCTATTAATGTTCACCTCACAGTGCCACAAAGTGTCAGTCGCCATCTCGTGCTTCACTATCTTCCATTGACAGTCTGCCATGAGCTCTGGTGAAGTTGAATGGGAGGGTGGATGTTTGGGGGAAAGCGAAACTACTGTATGTATGTCCCTGAGATGCTGCTTCAAGGTCACCCAGCTAGGTGAAGAACACAGCTGCATACCAAACTACTCTTAAAGGGACTTCTGAAAGCATCTTGCTTGAACTTGATTGGACATGAGGGGGTCAGTGAGGCAGTTAAGGGAGAGAAAAATTAAACTTAGGGAATTTGCACATAATTCTCAGTTCTGACTATGCATTTCTGAAGTACACTTGACTTCTTACAAAATTATATCTCTCAGCCGTCCTAGGCTAAGCACGGCAACACCAAGAAACACACGCGCACAGGTCGGTGCTATGCTGGTTTATTATCCGGCTGGCTCCAGGAACGTACTGCACTCGTTAAACGATTTGCAATTAGCGCTACATTCTGTAGGCATGCAGCTGTTTTATAGCAAAGAGCTTGTTACTGTGCCGCCCCGCCCTGTATTTAAAGCCACACCCTCCCTCCTCTTTCCGGATGCTGGTCTCGGCGTCTCAGCGTTTTCCCAGCCTCTCCTCATGCCGGCGTCTCTGCAGTGAGGGTGTCAGCGAATACAGCAGTTGGTGTGTTGAAGCCCTAATACTGTCGCCCCACCTTCCCCACCCCGCACACGTCCGCCTATTCCTGAGTGCTCCCATCACCAGTGCACCCCCCCCCCCGTGCAGGTAATGTTGTCGAGCCTGTTGCTTGGCTTGACAGGCGGCTCCTCCTTCACCACGAGTCCTTCTGTAAGGGAAAATCACAAGATTAGTAGCCTATCGTGGCTTTTGGGGATGCGTCTTATGAAATTGTTTGACTAATCGTTTAGCGTTTACGTTTGGGGCGGACACCCAGGATGCCTCATCATGGGGATATCCCTTCCACCAAATCAAGTACCACACTTTACCCCCTTTCATTTTGGAGTCTAAGATTTCCTCCACTTCATAATGGTCCCCTGTGGTTGGGCCAGGACGGGTATGCGGGTCTGGGCCAGGGGGAACGAGCTTCAGGAGACTTATATGAAATACGGGGTGGATTTTTCCCAGTAATGGTGGCAGCTTGAGCGCTACTGTTACGGGATTTATGAGCTTAGTAATTGGGAAGGGCCCTAGGTATTTAGGCCCTAATTTACGACATGGTACTTTCAATTTAAGGTACTTGGTTGATAGATATACCATATCCCCTGTCTGTAATGGACGGCAAGGGGCCATCCTCTTTTTGTCGGCTTGTGTTTTATAGTCCTTTGCCGTCCTCTCTAGTGCGTCTCTCACTTGTGGCCATACGGCTGTGAGCTTTTCTGCCCATTCTGCTGGCATCACCGCCGTCCCTAGTGCCTGGTCTAGCTCTGGGATGGCTACAAAATCCCACCCTGTTGTTATCTGAAAGGGGGTGAACCCAGTGCTACTGTGAACCATGTTATTATAGGCCACTTCAGCGAAGGGTAATAACGTTGCCCAATCGTGTTGTTGATAGGACACGTAACAGCGGAGATAACGCTCTATCATCGCATTTGCCCGCTCTGCTGCTCCGTTCGTGCTGGGATGGTAAGCAGAGCTAAGTCCTTGAGATGACCCTATAGCCCGTATAAAGTTGCGCCAGAATCGGGCCGTGAATTGTACCCCCCTATCAGAAATAATATGACGGGGTACACCGTGCAACCTATAGATGTGTTGGATGAATAGTTTCGTCAGGCGTCGAGCTGATGGTAGGCCATGACAGGGAATGAAATGGGCTTGCTTCGAGAACAAATCAACGATAGTCCAGATCACGGTATTCCCATTGCTTTCTGGTAAGTCTACGATAAAGTCCATTCCTATGTCTTCCCATGGCTGGGTAGGTGTAGCGACTGGGTGTAAGAGGCCGAGCGGTTTGCCAGGTCGCGCTTTCGTTTTCGCGCAGACGGAACAGCCTCGGGTATATTCTTCCACGTCCTGTCGCATATGCGGCCACCAGAACTGCCGTCGGACCAAATGGTATGTCTTCAGGAAACCAAAGTGTCCCGCAGCCCTGCAGTCATGGCATCGGTGTAATACGCTCGTCCGAGCCCCCAAAGGGACGTATATTCGGTCCCCCTTCCAGAAGAGACCATCTCTTTTGGTAAGGACGTGTTGGTTGTTTTGTAACCAGTCATCTGTTGTCTCCTCCCTTTGTAGTCGAGTCCTCCACTCGTTTGTGTTGTGCGCCATGAGAGCTGTTGTCTGTGGGTCGGGCTGTCCTCCTGGCACCATAGCTTGAACCACCTCGTCTCTCTGACTTTGGAATTGTGGCATGCGTGACAAAGCATCCGCTAGGAAGTTCCTTCCCCCTGGTACGTGCTTCAGAGTAAAGCGGAACTGTTGAAAATACTGAGCCCACCGCACCTGTTTGGGAGACAGGCGGCGGGGTGTCTGCAACGCTATTAGATTCCGATGGTCGGTCCATACCTTAAACGGGATCTGTGCCCCCTCTAGTAAATGTCGCCACGTGAGCAGGGCCCAGCGAACAGCAAAGGCCTCCTTCTCCCAAATGGCCCAACCCCTCTCTGTGGGGTTGAACTTTTTTGACGGGTAAGCACATGGCCTGAGGTGGCCCTGGGCATCCGGATGCTGTAGCACGGGTGCCTTAGCAAATTGCGCTAATTTCCTCTCAGCCGTCCTAGGCTAAGCACGGCAACACCAAGAAACACACGCGCACAGGTCGGTGCTATGCTGGTTTATTATCCGGCTGGCTCCAGGGACGTACTGCACTCGTTAAACGATTTGCAATTAGCGCTACATTCTGTAGGCATGCAGCTGTTTTATAGCAAAGAGCCTGTTACTGTGCCGCCCCGCCCTGTATTTAAAGCCACACCCTCCCTCCTCTTTCTGGATGCTGGTCTCGGCGTCTCAGCGTTTTCCCAGCCTCTCCTCATGCCGGCGTCTCTGCGGTGAGGGTGTCAGCGAATACAGCAGTTGGTGTGTTGAAGCCCTAATACCGTCGCCCCGCCTTCCCCACCCCGCACACATCCGCCTATTCCTGAGTGCTCCCATCACCAGTGCACACACACACACACACACACACCCCGTGCAGGTAATGTTGTCGAGCCTGTTGCTTGGCTTGACAATATCTTTCTCAGCTAAAGAGCCAAACATCATTTCCATTTAGAGGTTTAAGTGCTGGCAGATCTGACACAAGGGTGCAGAATGCACTCCTTTTATACAAGTAATCCTCATGTTGCAACAAATCACCTAGCAAACTTTTGAAGTTACGACAGATCCCAGAAAAGGAACTTATAGCCAGATTCAAAATTCTGACATCTGTCCAGACATACCCTTATGACTGCATTTTGGGTGCTCAGCAATTGGCCTGCATCAACAGCTATTTGCAGTGTCCTGTGATCAAGTGGCTGCATTTACTTCTAGTTTTTAGCAAAAAATGGCTCCCAGTGAACAACAGTCTCCCTTAATGACTGCAGTGTTTGTTTTATGACCTTGGCATTCTCTTTACGACTGTTGGGTTCACATAACAACCACTGGAAAAAAATATTGTAAAATCACGCGCAATCACCTAATGAATTGCTTTACAACCATCATGACTTATGACCAAGGCTTTGTTGGAGGAAATGTCCATCTGGGTTCAGTTCCAAGTGGGGAAAAAGACACTGGAAACATAGAAGTTGCTTGGAAAGATGGTTTTTAATGGTGGACAGGACCACATGCCTTGAAGATCTTGGGTGAAGAAAAAAAAGGGAAGAGATGCTGAGAGTGCCTGATTTTTATACCCTCTCTGGGCTTTTGAATTTGAGCTTGTATTCTGATTGGTTATCAGACTCCCATAGGACCATGCAGGGACAACTCTGTAGGCTATCCTCAGTCCCAAGCTTGGTTGGCCTTGCTGGGTGATGTAATCTTCCCAGGTGCCATGTGGTGGGATGGGTAGAAGGCTAATCCGATCATGTCCTGAGGGCCATGTTTTAATCCCATCACCCTGGAGCTGAAAGTCTTTTGTGTTGTATATAAGATGTCTTTTGTCTTTATGGGGCTATTAAGAAGGCGGGGGCCACTTTCCAAAAGCATGCTTCTCCTTTTCTCATCCAGGAAGGTATAATATTCTGCCTTTTTAATATTTCCTAGAATATTTCATTTTTCTAGGAGAGGGGTGGGTGCTAACTTCCTACAGCTCAATTCCAGTTCTAAGTCTGTATTCCTTGCTTTATGGATTATGGTTATGTTCTTTTGATCACTCTAAATTAAATCTTTTTTAATTTTGACTAGCTAACCGGTGTTTTTCTCTAGCAAAATTTGCCTTTGGTTCTCAGTGGAAAATGTTACAATGCACTTACTTACCTTCAATCTGAGCCAGCAACACATTTTTTCCTGACACACAATTTAACAATTTCTCTTCTCTCTACTCTCTGTAGAAAAACATCTCTGGGTGTATTAAATTCAAAGCTGGCTGAGGAGAGGGAAAATGGCATGCTTAAGTCTTTCTTCAAGCCATTGTTTTCCGAACTTCAGATCTTAGCGAAAATACATTTCGAGCCACCGCAGGAGAAATAGCTCTTTGGATAGGTGAATTAGATGAAGAAAGACAGAAAAAGGGAAAGCATTTCCTGGCTCATATAAGTTCCAGAGCTGATTTTCTTCAACAAACGAAGAAAAATATATACAGCATTAGCTTTATACCTTCATATTATTATTTGGCTCAGCATCAAACGGCAACAAAATGTTGTCCTGTGGAGAACCCCTAAATTTGATTTTATTCCTCTCTCAGCTGCTATTCAACTCCCACCTTCTTGATAGTCATCCTTCTGGGCTTCCCAAGTATGTTCTACCTTCATTGACACGTATTAGGAAGATTCAACAAACGTGAGGGGATTGCAAAGTGTATAATGAGCATGAGTGGTGGTATTTTTTATAGAAACCTACACTCAATGAAAAAAATCAGCATCTATTGGACAACAATAATATAAACTGGCCAGTAGATGGCAGTAATAGAGCATACTCCTATTATCCTTTCTTCTAAAGCAGTGAAACTAAGTAGCGGCTTCTGTATCACCAGACCATCTATTCACAGAAAATATATGAAGGCCATATATCTATTGGTTTAAACATAGGTTTGCCCACTATAGGCAAATGAAAAATGAAAGTCTGATAAAGTCTGTGTAGCGTAGGGGGCTAATGCCTCCTACTAAAGGCAGCAATTAACACCAGCTGCCTGTAATTTCTCTGAGTTCAATCCTAGCCAGGCTCAAGGTCGACTCAGCCTTCCATCCTTTCTAAGGTGGGTAAATTGAGGACCCAGTTTGTGGGGGCAATAAGCTGACTTTGTATAAATATACAGAAGTATGAAGGCTATTGCTTGACGCATTGTAAGCCGCCCTGAGTCTCTGGAGAAGGGCGGCATATAAATCAAATTTAAAAAAAAAAAAAGTCATTTGGACACACGCTTGAGAGTAATGTGCCTCTTCTCATCCACTGTGTTCTACTTTTCAGCTTTTTCTGGGTTATATACCTAAAGCTGAGAGAATGTGCTTATGGAAGAGAGGAAGAAGATAGGTACTGTGAAGGAAAGCTGAGTTTCACTTCCTCTCCCCTTAATTTTAAAAACATAGACCCTTCATTTTTATCCTCCTCTAGTCTGCATATTGAATAGGGACACAGTGGCTCAGTGGCTAAGATGCTGAGCTTGTCGATCGAAAGGTTGGCAGTACTGCGGTTTGAATTCCTAATGCGTAATGGGGTGAGCTCCCGTTATTTGTCCCAGCTTCTGTCAACCTAGCAGTTCGAAAGCATGTAAAAAAAATGCAAGTAGAAAAATAGGAACCACCTTTGGTGGGAAGGTAACACATTCCGTGCACCTTTGGTGTTTAGTCATGTCAGCCACATGACCACGGAGACGTCTTTGGACAGCGCTGACTCTTCAGCTTTGAAACAGAGATGAGCACCGCCCCCTCGAGTCAGGAAAGACTAGCACATATGTGTGAAGGGAACCTTTACCTTTACTTCAGTCTGCATATTTTTGAAGCAAATATGGGTTTCAGAGAGAAGAAACTCCATCGTCCTGCCTAGAAGGACACTGAATTAAAATCTGCTTATTGGTTTCCCATTTTCTTCCCCTACAAGAGGTTTTTCTGAAACTCTTGAAAACAATTATGTGCAGATTAAAGTCTTCTTTATCGTCCCCTCCAGAAAAGTATGGCTTAAAATGGGGTAGGGTGGGTATAGACCTGAGAAACTGAGGGCAGGACAAGAAGCAATGGTGGAAACTAATCAAGGAGAGAATCAACCTAGAACTAAGGAGAAATTTCCTGACAGTTAGAACAATTAATCAGTGGAACAACTTGCCTCCAGAAGTTGCGAATGCTCCAACACTGGAAGTTTTTAAGATGTTGGATAACCAACTAAACTGGAGATTCAGTATGTTCCTACTCTTACTGCTTTGAACCCCATATCTTAAAGTTTCTTTTTAAATTGCCCCATCTCTTTATTTATTTGTGCCCATAATAAACAATTTAAGACAAAACCAAACAGCCAGACAAAAATAATTCAACTTCTAATCAACAAGTCATCACTGCAATGGGGGTCCACTACCCACTCTACCCCAAGGTCTTAGGGGAAAGCCAGATTTTTATGGGGCTCATTTAAATAAGGTCAAGTGGGCTCATACAAATCTCTGGGGAGATATTGTACCAGAGACACTACAATGAAGAAGGTTCACTTCCTAGGCCCCATTGGGTGACACTGTGTCACACACCGTGTCGGTGAAGAGGTTGTAAAAAAATGCTTTCAAAAGGCTCTGAGGATCCCAGCTGAGTTGCTTGATCGGCAGAGGTTTTTTAAAAAAACCTCTGCCGATCAGGCCATTCAGCTTGGATCATCAGAGGCATTTAAAAGGAAAAAAAAGTTTTATTTTCTTTTAAAAGCCTTTGACGATCCCAGCTGTGCGATCATCAGAGGCTTTTTTTTTTTTTACTTTTAAAAGCATTTGTTGGCCGAAGAGGTTGTAGAAAAAATGCTTTTAAAAGTAAAAAAAAAAAAAGCCTCTGATGATTGTGCGGCTCAGCTGGGCATGGGGGGGTGGGCAGGGATTTTTGCTACCGGTTCTCCAAACCACCCACCATCATCGCTACCGGATAGGACGATCCGGTCCAAACTGGGAGCATTTCACCCCTGCCTGGAAACCAACTGGCAACCAGGGCAGCTTATGGAGCAGTGGTGTTACATAGGCATAATATGGAATGTCCATAAATGCCTGTGATGTTGCCTCCTGGCCCAGCTGCTGCTTCCAAATGATTTTCAAGGACAGCTCCATGTATTTCACACCTCAGTCATTCAAATGTGAGGTGATGAATGACTGGCTCGGGGCCTTTGGTTCAGGTATGGATGTAATTGTGCACAAGATGAATTTGTGTGAAAGTTTTCTTGATCACAGTTGTCCCCTGTTTCTGACACAAAAACTGTGGGACCAAGGAGATTCCCAAACTGTGCACAAATCATGGGGTGGGGGATGTTCAGGATTAAAGATGGAACATCTTCAAACCCAAGTAGTCCAATTATTTGCAGCTACTTGGTCTTATCAGGATACAGTCTGCATTTAGATACACATAGTCTCTAGACACTGATACAACAGCTAGGCAGCATCATTGTTAGTTTTCTCATATTTAAATACTACTCAGACATCTAGAAAGAACACTATAGCTAAAAACTGATCCTGCGTGCATTTATTGAGTATACATGCAGCTCTAGCTAGTACAAAATCTGATACACTTGCACTCAGTTCCATACATTGACATATATGTACACATAATGTTTACAGATATTGGGAGCCTTCTTATCTATAGCTTTTTGTAGATGTTGGGAAGTTGATGGGGATAAGAGAAATCCTAGAAAAATATGAAACCTCTTTTGATTAGTGGCAGCATCAAGAATAAATGAATGAATGGGTACACTACATTGTTCATAAACCAGAAAAATATCCTGTTTGGAGGTGCTTTTCAGTCTTTCAAAGGTATCTACATAGGCATTACATTTTGACATACTTCTTTCCACAGCTGGTACAGCTCTCTCTTGTATTCAGTCTTCAATCTTTCAGGTATAGTCTGAAAGTAAGAATTTATCCTTCCTCTGAAGGAATTCAGAAAAATTATCCATCCATATATAAAATTCTATCTATTTACTGAACCAAATCCATCACTGTAGCACTTTCAAGGTGCAACTTCAGCAGTGGTGAAATCCACTTACTTTCGCTACTGGTTTGGGAACAGGAGTACACAGGAGCGCAACGGGTCAAAAATGAGAACGGAAGCCTCCCTCCGCCGTCGCTACCAGTTTGCGAGCCGGATAGATCTGGCCGGATTTCACCACTGAACTTCAGATTTCTTGATTGTTTGACATACTTGTAGAAGCATCTGGAGCTTGGAAGCATTTTTCTGGGTTTTATATTTGCTGTGCTTTCTATAATTGAAAACTGATACTTAGATTCTTTTTTTTTTTTCCCAATCTGTTTTTCACCAAAGGAACATAGTATTTTCTTCTTTCTGCACTCCATTATAAGGCCAGAAAGTCCAGAGATGCAAAATTATTCTTGGGACATATAACTTTCTTAATAAACTTTACTAGGGATCCCAGTTCCAAGGAATCAAGATCAAGATAACCACTAGCTGGGAGTAAAATTGCACAGAAAATTTTAATTCTTGGCTGCCATCTAATGATTGTTTAGGACTAAATAAATTAGTTCTGAAGTTTATTTTTATTTATTTTTTTATTGAAAAAGTTTTACAATACAGTTTTTCCCCCCATTTCCCCCCCCTTTCCCCCCCCTCCCGTCCACCCCTCCTTCCCTTCCCTTCCCTTCGCTCCTCTCCCTTCCCTCCCTAGGCTTCCTTTACTAATAAAACATTAATCTTATATATCAATCAATATTAAACAAAAAATATAGGTGAAATCCAGATAACATATCATAAATTTTAACATTGAATAAGATAAAGTTAATCTATCAAATATATGCTAAACATAAATCATATATACATACTTATCAGGTATTTTTAACATTATATTTTTTCCCCTAAGTCAAATATATACTAACCGTAAGTCATATATAAAAACTTAACAGATATTCTTGAGGTTTTTCTAGACTGCAGTATAACAAATATATATAAACTTATTTTTAACATTATAATTTTTCTAAGTAGTGATATAGTAAATATATATAACATAGTAAGTTTTCTAAATAACAATATAATAGATATATATAAAGTTTTTTAACCTTAAGATTTTTCTAGATAACAATATAATAAGTATATATAAAATTATACTAGTTCTGAAGTTTATTTGTTCTTATGTCTCTAGCTGCACTTAGTAAGTTAATTCAGCTCACAAATGAGTGTTTTGTTAAATACAGGATCCAGTGAGTGACCTGAAGGACTACAACCACTCTTCTGAACTATTTTCCACCTTCTTCCTTGGATTTAAAAATCAAAACATGGATCTCTTTGACTGAATCTGAACCAGCAGAAATGGAAAAATTAGTCCCTAAGTCTTCTCAAAGAAGTCAGCCTTACCAAGGAAATTTTAAACACAGTCATAAAAACATAAAAAAAAATATATGAGAGAATCACCTAGAAGAGATGGGAGATGGGTTAAGAAGGAAGTGCAGATCTTATAAACATCCACAACTTAACCACTTTCAGATGATAAACAGTTTTCTCAGGTTGTCGCAACAAGCCTGAAAATGAATATCACAGGATGCACCACATCCTTGTAGATATAAATGGCACCTATGGACACCATGATTATACAGTTCAAGTCAAAGTTCAGATTTGTATTCCCATGGAAAAGGACACCAAACATGAAGGCGCAGCTAGTTATTTGATTATGCAAAGGTCCCATTTGATATAGGAAGTGGCCTGGGTTTGGCTGACTGCTCATGGGTTTGGAAATCTCTTTGTTATGTAAGCTTGCAGTGAGATCTGATGGCATGGCTCAGGAATGCTTCAATTTTAATGGGATTTTTGATGCATGTGCAACCCAACAGGTGGTGGGCGAGGCGAAGGATAGCAGTAAACACAATATAGTAACATTGAATAAATATGGTGTATTAAAACAACAGCAACAACACAGCAACTATATGGACATATCCTGCCTTCAATGTTGCAGCAATTTAGACATACATGCACATCCCATTTAGGATTTGAATCATTTCTGTAGGAATGTTGCCCTTGAAGTATAGAACCAAACAGAAAGCATGACAGCAGATGTTGTCTGGGATGTTTAAATCTGGGATATCAGCCCCAGAGTCTCATGTGGCCCTTGAAAGTTTTGGATACAATTCCTATCAAATTGTTCTTTTGAATGTTAGCTAAATGGAAGACTATTATTTATTTGGTAAACAGCCATGTTAATACCTGTTTCGAGTCAACCCTTTCTTTGTCCTAACTCTTTTGTTGGAAGAAATATCCTTCTGGGTTCAGTTCCAAGTGGGGAAAAAGACACTGGATTCATGGAAGTTGCTTGGAAAGAAGGTTTATTGATGAACAGGATCACATGGCTTGAGTTCCTGAGCAGAAAAGGGCAGAGATGCTGAGAGTGCCTTGGTTTTATGCCCTCTGTTGGGCTTTGAGCTTGTATTCTGATTGGTTGTCAGATTCCCATGGGGCCATGCAGGGCAAATCTGTAGGCTGCCCTGAGTCCCAAACTTGGATGAGCCTTGCTGGGTGATGTAATCTCCCCAGGTGCCATGTGGTGAGTTCTGTTACTAGATGGGTAGAGGGCTAATCCTACCTTTGTTGGATATTGGGTGAGGGCATTTGCCTATGAATAGACTTAGCTATCTCTTTATAAGGGTGGACATCTGCTATGGGCTACTGAGGAGTGGGGGGGGGGCTATTAAGAGTGAGTTTCCTGCCTAAAAACATGTTTCTCCATTTCTCATCCAAGGAAATATATTCTGCCTTTTTAATATTTCCTAGAATATTTCCTTTTCCTAGGAGAGGGTGGGTGCTAACTTCCTACACTTTATCAGGCTAAGCCTAAATACAATTCAGCCAGAGTTCAGTTCTCTGTTTGCTTATACACAACAGACAGAATCTTGCCAAACTAAACCCTTACTACTCTCACCCTGGGAGATTCTAGGGCAGTGATGGCTAACCTTTTTGCTGTCGCATGCCAAAAGTGGGGAGGGAGTGCGTGTGCCCACACCCATAATTCAATGTGCCCTGTTCTCCCGCGCATGCACGCGCAACCCCCCCCCCACGCTCCCCACGCTTTTAGCACACCATGGCACGGTGGGCACGGTAGGCCTGTTTTTCACCCTCCCCAGGCTCCAGAGACTTCCTAGGAGCCTGGAGAGGGTGAAAATGGCCTTCCCTACCCTTCCCTTCCCAGAAGACCCTTCCGAGGCCGGAAACAACCTGTTTCCCGACTTCTGGTGGGCCCAGAAGGCCCAAAAATCAGCTAGCTTGCATGCACATGCATGCTGGAGATGAGTTAGAGCAACGCTCGCATGCCCACCAATATGGCTCCGCATGCCACCTGTGGCACGCGTGGCATAGGTTTGTCATCACGGTTTTAGGGCATAGCTATCCTCAGTCTCTTTCTCTGTCTCTTGTCTAGCTCCAAGTTGTGCTGCTTCTTGTCTTGCTCCGTCCTTCTTAGGAAATTGCTGCTTCATTGTAATTGATCCATCCATCACCCCAGTTCCCCCTCAAAATCTCTCCCATCCTAATTATTGGGAGAATGGGATCTTCAACATGACATCCAAAGAACAAGTTGGATCTTGACTCTAAAAATATTCTGCACCACTTAAAAAAAGAAATAGGATTTTTTTTTAATGATTTTGAATATCAGTGTTTCTTACGTCTTCCAGAACCTGTTACACTGGCCATTCCAGTGAGGGCCCTTAGTTGGCTGGAAGTAAATCTTCCAGATCTGGAGGTAAATCTTTCAGAACAGAAAGCAGTTTCTACATATGTTCCAGACACTGTCAGCCTCCAAAGTAGATTTATGATAATTCGGCATTATTATTAATGACAGTCTGAAATAAATTAGAAAATATAAGTATTAAGTAAAGATTCTGAATGCTGAGATCATACTCTCAGAGGTTATTTGATGGGATATTATTTACTCATTGGTCAATTGTTATATGACTTCCCACATCAAGCATGAAATCTCAAAGCAGGATGGCAAAAGTGCTTTGGCTGATGACCTTCCCATCGCAGTTGCTGAAGAAAAGCACTAAATTCATCTATGAAATAAGGCAGGGGTGTCAAACTCGCGTCGTCACAGCATCGTCACGTGAGGTATCACGGCTTTCCCCCCACTTTGCTAAACTGGGTGTGGGTGTGGCCAATGCATTGACGCATCTGGCCTGTTGGCCATGAGTTTGACAGCCCTGAAATAAGGTATTCATCTAATCTGCAGGTTTTCTGAGAAGATTTCAGAAGTGATTTACCACTGCTATCTTCTTAGGGTTGAAAGAAGAACACGGGGCTGAAATCATCTAGCTGGCTTTGGATCTAGACTAAGAACTTTGTCTATTTGACAGTTGGATCTAGTCTAAGATCCAACTTTTTGGATCTAATCTGAAACTTAGAACTAAGGAGCAATTTCCTGACAGTTAGAACAATTAATCCGTGGAACAACTTGCCTCCAGAAATTGTGAATGCTCCAACATTGGAAGTTTTTAAGAAGATTTTGGATAACCATTTGTCTGAAGTGGTGTAGGGTTTTCTGCCTAAGCAGGAGGTTGGACAAGAAGACCTTCACGGTTTTGTTTGTTCGTTTGTTTTTTAATTTAATTTATATGCTGCCCTTCTCCGGAGACTCAGGGCATCTTACAATGCGTTAAGCAATAGCTTTCATACTTTTGTATATACCTGCTTAGTAGGGCTTTCAGCCCCCTCAAGCGGTGTTCTTTCCAACTGTGTTATTCTATGTCTAACTAGAGTAGAACTACAACTCATAGCCTCCTGGGTCCTAACTTGATGCCTTAACTACTATTCCAAACGAACTCTCAAGCTTATATATTCTTATATATTTACTCAACATCAGAGTCTGCAGGGGGCATGATAACCTTAATGACATTAAGTTTATCATGACATCATCTTATTAACAACATAACGATGTACATCTTATTAACAGCATAATGATGATATCATTATAACTTTATACAGGGTGCTTATGGTACTCGTTTAATGAGTGTCCATCCTAGATCAGGACTGGAGTTTAAAATAACTTTAATGATTTTGATTAGCAGTAAGTCTTTCCTTCTTTCCTTTCCTCTTTTTTCCTTCCTTTTCTTTTTTTGCACCAAATAATGCCATTAAAGTGTAATAAAGGTTTGTTTGTTGTGTGTTAGTATGCTGGTTTTGGAGAGATTGGTATTTGATTGTGCTGGCATTTGATCAATTTAATCACCCTAAATATTTAATATTTGCTATGTATAATTTATGATAGCTAAAGATACTTCTTTTAATATTTATGCTCTTTTAATGAGAAGTATACTAAATTTATCCAGGCACAAGAAAGTAAAGAAAGAAAAAGAAAATCACTACAACACCAACCAAATATCCCATTGGCTTTGTAGCCCAGCATCTTCAGCCAAAGTCAATATTGTTCCATTCTCTAGCGCTGTTTTCTAAGTGGAGAAGCAGGAAATATTGTATGTGTCTACATGTGTTTCTTTTCCTTTGCAGTCCACTGACCAAGGAACCATTGCATGTAAATAATGAACCCCCACCCCAATAGGATGGCAACATTGCATTATTGTCAGACCCAGCAACAAGACAGTGAGATCCATTTGACTTCAATCTTTTATTCCCTTGCATTTAATGGACAGAATCTTACCAGACTAAATCTGTAACCTTCTAACCTACTAGATATATCCTGAGACATTCCAGCCCAGGGTGTGTCTATCCTGAACCAGAGGTGGGTTTCAGCAGGTTCTGACAAGTTCTGGAGAACCGGTAGCGGAAATTTTGAGTAGTTCAGAGAACCGGTAAATACCGCCTCTGACTGGCCCCGCCCCCATCTATTCTCTGCCTCCCGAGTCCTAGCTGATCAGGAAGAAATGGGGATTTTGCAGTAACCTTCCCTTGGATTGGGGAGGGAATGGAGATTTTACAGTATCCTTTCCGTGGAGTGGGATGGGAATGGAGATTTTACAGTATCCTTCCCCAGCCACGCCCACCAAGCCATGCCATGCCCACCAAGCCACACCCACAGAACCGGTAGTAAAAATTTTTAAAACCTACCACTACCCTGAACCTCCACCCCCCACCCCCCAACTCCCGCTTCCCAATCCAGATCTCTTTCTGGAAAGTCTCTGAGTTGGTAAAAATACTTTCCTTCTACTGCTGCGGATGCACACCCCATTATAATTGTTATGATAGCGGCAAATTTAACAATGTCTTCAAGAGGAAACAGAAGCTCCAGATTTTTTTTTTTTAAAGGCACCTTTAAAAGGCTCAGAAACACTTAGCTACATGATGGATATCAATAGTTTGTGTCCAGTTGTATTGACCCTGCAGTAACATACCAGGCCCATCTGTTGGTTCAGCAAACTTCCTCTCAGTCTTAGAATTAGTCCAGAGGTGTCTGTAGGGTGAAGGAATCTAAAATCCAAGATGGTGACTGAAATTGCAAAATTATCTCCAACCAAGGGTGAAATCCAGCAGTTTCTGACAAGTTCTGGAAAACTGGTAGCGGGGTAGTTTGGAGAACCGGCAAATATCACTTCTGGCTGGCCCCAGGAGTGGGATGGGAATGGAGATTTTGCAATACCCTTCTCCTGGAGTGGGGTGGGAATGGAGATTTTACAGTATCCTTCCCCTGCCATACCTACCAGTAGTAGAAAAATTTGGATTTCACCACTGTCCCCAACCCTACATTT
Organism: Masticophis lateralis; assembly: GCA_030761175.1. Classification (NCBI taxonomy): domain Eukaryota; kingdom Metazoa; phylum Chordata; class Lepidosauria; order Squamata; family Colubridae; genus Masticophis; species Masticophis lateralis. The sequence continues at coordinate 18,306,786 of JAUDYJ010000003.1, read as the reverse complement.
ATTTATCTATATGAAATCCCACTTTATTATTTTTTATGAACAGCTCAAAATAGCAAATATGTCTAATACACCTTTCTCCTCCTATTTTCCCTAGAACAATAATCCCGTGAGGGTAAATTGGGCTGAGAGAGAATGACTGGCTTAAGGTCACATAGCCAGCTTTCATGCCTAAAACAGGACTAGAACTCACATTTTCCAGGTAATAGGCCCAAATTACATAGCCAGCTTTCATGTCAAAGGTAGAACAAGAACTCACAGTCGCCTGGTGATTGGCCGAAAATCACCAGCCAGTTTTAATGCCTAAGGCGGGACTAGAACTCACAGTTTCCTGGTGATTGGCCTAAAGTCACCCAGTTTTGTGCCTAAGGTTGAACTATAATTCATGATCTCCCAGTTTCTAGACTGGTGCCTTGACCATAAGACCAAACTGGCTCTTTATGTGTAGCATATACATAAAAGGGGAAGAGTTTCAATCCAGTAGTTGCAACTAACAACTTGAGAAAGATCACTTTATGGCTTCTCCTAGGATTGAATTGAAGTATGGCCATCCAGGCAGCCTGCAACCACCATAGTATCTGCCTGTCTGGTTTGATCTGGCAGGGTTGGTGTGCTTCAGGTTCCATCAATAAAAGAATGACATCTATCAGGATCCTGGCAGTGCACCTTCTCTGTAGCACCACCTGCCATCTGGAATGAGGATCTCCCCAAGATCAAAATGGCCTCCGCTCCATACTGATACTTTGAAGAACCTGAAGATGTAGCTCTTTGCCTAGGCCAGAGATAGCTAACCTTTTTGCCGTTGTGTGCCAAAAGCGGGGGGAAAGCAGGGGAATCATGCGCATGCGTGCCCACACCCATAATTCAATGCCCACCCGTGCCTCGCCCTTCCGTGCACATGCGCATGCTCCCCCCGCACTCCCCCTGCTTTTGGCACGCGATGGCACAGTGGGCCCATTTTTCACTCTCCCCAGGCTTCAAAGGCTTTCTAGGAGCCTGGGGAGGGCAAAAACAGCCTTCCTCAACACCCCCCGGAGGCCCTCCAGAGGCCGGAAACAGCCTATTTCCCAACTACCTGTGGGCCCAAAAATCAGCTGGCCAGCAGGCATGTGGAGCTGAGCTAGGGCAATACTTGTGTGCCCTCAGATATGGCTCCGCGTGCCACCTGTGGTACCCATGCCATAGGTTCGCCATCACAGGCCTAGGCCTTTGACAAGGATGGCTGGTGCTTCTTTCTTCCTTTTCCTTCTGGGCTAGAACTGTTCCCCTCCAGCTTTGTTTTTCTTGGACACCTTTGCTCTTTTGTCTTGTTCGTTGTTTTTAAACTTGCTGGGAGTCAAATGACATATACATTTAATAAACTCTCTACCAGCTTTAGAAACATTCCTAGCCATAAAAGCTCACAGGATGATTAAATGCGTACAAAATAAGGGCAGTTCAACTGCATACAGAAAATCATAGAAATGTAGGATTGAAGGAACCCCAGAGGTTATCTCATCTAACCTTCTACAGCGTGCAGGAGAACCAATTAAACAAGCGATGGGATGTAGCTGTCCAGTCTCTTGAACTTCCAGAGAGGAAGAACCCATAACCTCCATAAGTAAATCATTCCACTGTTATACATTTCTTACCATCAGGATTATTTTTCCTTTATATAAATAAAGTTTACATAATTGTAATTTATGACTATTATTTCTCATCCCACTTTCTGTGGCCATAGAAAATAGTTCTTGACTATCTTCCCTTAACTTGCCTTTAAGCACATCTCTTCTAAGTCTCCTTCCTTCCTTCCTTCCTTCCTTCCTTCCTTCCTTCCTTCCTCCCTCCCTCCCTCCCTCCCGTCCTCTTTCTTTCCGAATGGACATCCCACGTTCCTTTCATCTTATATTTATTGACATGTCGCCAAGGACTGTGTGGGTCCTGTACTCTGTGTCAATTTCACATTTGTTCAGGGCACAAACACATCTCTAAAAGTATTGCTGTGATTATCCATAATACTTCAATGCTCAGCTTTTCTGCATCCCTTGAACTCTATAGAAAGTGAGGAAATTGTTGGCTTGAAATGATTTTTGTCACATCCATCACACATATTTTGTTTTCTTCTTCCTTTTAACCCAGATGAAAAGCATGGTTCTTAACTGTGCCTTCTGTCTAATAGTCACATGTCTTTTCTTGTTGCTCCTTTCCAATCTTGTCCTGGCTTTTGAACTAAAGTTCCTTCAGAAATTCTGACCATATGCTTTCAAGTGGCTGTTAGTGCTTAGGAACATTGTTAGGTTGGTCTCCTTTTGGTGAAGGATGACTGTGTCCCGGCTCCCTTTTGTCTCCCCGAAAAGTGATTGTGGAAAAATAAATACTATAAGAGGGCCTATTTCTTTCTCAAGGGTGTGTGACTCATAAAAAGATGTAGAGTGTAACACCAGGGCCCCTGCATTTATGGGATTTTGCATGTGGATTTGGGTGCTTTCTACTATCCTATTCTGGAAGCTTGAAGCCTTCCACCATCTCTAGGTAACGTGGCCAATGGTTTAAAAAAATGACATTGTCCTTATTTTATTTGGCATCTTCCACCTAACAGTTTACGTTGGCTAAGAATGAAGGGAGTGGTGGCTGTGTTTGGTGAGGACTCAGAAAGGGGCTATTAAACCTATAAACCTTTGAGAGTAAGTTTCTCCTTGTGATAACATTTTTGCTCTTGATGCTCTACTTGTTTAATATGCAATGAGGGAAGAAACACACATAACCAGCTTCTTTCCTTCCTCCTCCTTTGGGGGAAGTTTCAATCTACATCTGTGTGAATCCTTTGTTTGGGAAAGGGAAAGAAAGAAGAAGGGAAAATAGAACATTGATATCAATTTTCAAATTTAAAATGTTACTGTTGTGACAGTATGTTAAATGATGACTTTAAAGATGAAGACTTCTGTCTCTATCTTTATCTCTCTGTCCTTCCCTTCATCCCTCCTTTCCTCCATTCATCCATCTATCCATCCATCTATTCATCCATCAATCCATCTCTACCTGCATTCCCTCCCTCCTTCCCTCCCTCCCTTCATTCTAGCCATCCATCCATTCATTCATTCACAAAGAAAGGTTGATTTAAGTTAACAGTAGGAGTCAGTTAGAGCTAGCCCAGGGATCGGCAACCTTAAACACTCAAAGAGCCACAAAGATCTTAACCGGAAGCTCCCGTTCAATTTTGGAGCTGGCCAGAAGTCTGGTTCCCCCACCATAGTCTCCTCCTAGCACGGCATCCTTTTTCCTCTACCTGTCCTAACTGAAAGCCCAATCAATTGGGCATACAACCAGCAACAGGGAGCTGGAGCAGAGAGATGAAAGAGCCACATGTGGCTCCAGAGCCACAGGTTGCTGACCCCTGAGCTAGCCTCTCAGCAGAACTGGAGGAAGGGATTGTTTTTAATGATGCTAAAAGATATGTACTAGAAGTGTTCGTTGGATGGGACATTGCAGTGGCATTTATAGCTAACTCGGCTGGTGTTGAATGGACTAAGTATTATGGGAGTACTCCAAATTCAACGACAGGCATGTTGACAGAAAATAGGAGTGGTGAATCATGTGTACAGTATTTTGAAACCTATAGCAATGTGCTTTCCAGTTACTACCCTGCCCTTTTATTTATGTCCTATTAATTATAGGTGCACTTCTGAATCACCAAATGAATGCAAACATTGTAAATTTTCCTTTCAACATCTTGTCTATGCAGTGAAAAGTAACTGGGGAAAATATTCAGGGCACCAACCATTTGCCTGAAAATTCCTCTCCAACCCTCCATTCCCGACATTACTTTCTAGAGTCTTTTTTCTGAAAATGACCCTTTGTTAGCTTCAATTGGGCTAAGTGACTATCGGTAGTCCTAGAATTTTGACTGCGATCTGGAGCAGAATTTCTGCTGTTAAGCAAGGAGGTTAGGAAACGAGTGGCACCTAATTTTACAAACTTTTTGCCACAGTTGTTAAATGAATCATCAGAATTATTAATTGAATCATGGTCGTTAAGCAAATCTGGGGTTGCTTGCCAAAAGATGTCTCAGAAGATTGCAAATGGTGATTGTATGATCCCAGGACATTGCAACCAGCATAAATACATGCCAGTTTCCCAGCACCCAAATTTTGATAACATAATATGATGACCCAGGGCACGGCACAGAGGTGACACAGGTAGCTGGCAGTTCAAACCACCCCTTTATTGCTCCAAATTTTGTCCAAATGCTCCCATGTTTCTGGCAAGTCCCAGAGCAAAGTGATAACAGACACATACACCTCAAGCAGCCTCTGGCTGCAAATAGTCCAGCCCAACATTGTGAGCACCATGGCTGCAAAGCAAGAAATCCAGAAACAATGCAAGCAATCCAGGAAAGTTCAAACATCAGTACTCAACACTCCAGGAATTCAGCATTTTTTCCTGACAAATGCCCCTCCCCACAGCATCTCCTTAAGTCTCAGTCCCCAGGTGTGCCTTGTGAAGAGGGGAAGGGTGCTCTCCCAAGCGTCAGGTCAATCTGCACTGTTCTCACCTTCTCTCCACTCTCCATGCTCGAGGATCAGGGGGGTGGTCCTTGCTCATCACCTGAGCTCTGTCTCTCATTTTCACTGGTTAGCCTCTCTTGGTCATCCTGCCCCCATTCTTCCCTGCCTACAAGCCGTTCAAATCCTTAAGATTAATAAATCTCAAGTCTGCTACTTCCTGATATCCTTTGCAGTTGTGATTTATTCATTTATTGTCTCCATATTTTTGCATCCAGAAAATCATGTTATCTTCTGTCTTAGCCTTTGCCTACCACATTGCAGACTGCAAACTGCATGTAAGAGCAAAGACTGGAATGGCTTGTAAGTGAAGCTAAACTTGCAACCATGTCATTATTCTGGCTGAATAATAGAATAACAGAGTTGGAAGAGACCTTGGAACAGTGGTGGAATTTAAATTTTTTTACTACTGGTTCTGTGGGCGTGGCTTGGTGGGCATGGCTTGGTGGGTGTGGCAGGGGAAGGATACTGCAAAATCTCCATTCACACTCCAGTCCAGGGGAAGGATACTGCAAAATCCCCATTCCCTCCCCACTCCTGGGGGAAGGATGTTGCAAAATCTCCATTCCCACCCCACTCCAGGGGAAGGATGCTGCAAAATCCCCATTCCCTCCCCACTCCTGGGGGAAGGATATTGCAAAGTCTCCATTCCCACCCCATTCTGGGGCCAGCCAGAGGTGGCATTTCTCAGTTCTACTTAAAATTTCCACTACCGATTCTCCAGAACCTGTCGGAACCTGCTGAATAGCACCCCTGCCTTGGAGGCCTTCTAGTCCAATTCCCTGCTCAGGCAGGAGACCCTATACCAGTAATGGCTAACCTTTTCAGTACCAAGTGCCAAAACCGGAGTGCACATGTACATGCATGTGTACCGGAACCCAGAAGAGAGCAGCTGGCTGGTGCACATGCACACACCGGAACCTGGAAGAGTAGCTGGTCACCACACACATGCCCACAGAGAGGATGGGCCATCCTCTCACCATATGTGTGCCATCATGGCCCTATAAACAAATGGTTGTTCAATCTCTTCTTAAAAACCTCCAGTGATGGAGCACCCACAACTTCTGAAAGCAACTCACCCCACTGGCCAATTGTTCTCACTGTCAAGAAATTTCTCCTTAGTTCTAGGTTGTTTTTCTCCTTGACTAGTTTCTATCCATTGCTTCTTGTCCTGCCTTCTGGTGCTTTGGAAAATTGGTAGACCTCCTACTTTTTGTGGCAGCCCCTCAATTATTGGAACACAGCTATCATGTCACCCCAATTCTTCTTTTCACACAGACTAAATATGTACAATTCCTGAAATCGATCTTCATATGTTTTAACCTCCACCCCACCCAATCATCTTTATTCCTCTTCTCTGCAATCTTTCCAGAGTCTCAACATCATTTTTTATATTGTGGCAATCAAAACTGGATGCAATATTCCAAATGTGATCTTACCAAGGCAGATGTGGGATCTCCCTCTTCCGGGTCAACTAAAATTAATTGTCTCATGTACTTAACAACAGCTTTTCTCAGGCTAGTAGTATCCTCTTGATGAGTTAGGATTGCTGGCTGGACATTCTTAAAATGATGGTCCCAACACACGTGGATGATGCCTAGTTGAAGAACATTGCATGTTCTTTTCCTCCAACAATTGGCAAGGATAAGCTAAAGACACAGGAAACTCAAAGAATGGTGTCTATGAAGATTCTCAGTCACCCAGGTCATGGCTGTCCCAAACATGCTTTTTCTAGAGGGAACAGGACTTCCTTTGTTTTTCTTTGAAGATGCTTCCCTTCTCATCCAAGAAGCTTCTTCAGTTCTTCAGAAGCAAAACATCTTCAAGGAAAATCAAACTCCAGTCCAGTTGCTTCTTGATAAAAGATGATGAAAAAACAATTACTACCAACCTGCCTTCCACTGAGGACCTGTATACTGCACGAGTCAAAAAGAGGGCTGTGAAAGTATTTACAGACCATTCGCATCCTGGACATAAACTGTTTCAACTCCTGCCCTCAAAACGACGCTATAGAGCACTGCACACAAGAACAACTAGACACAAGAACAGTTTTTTCCCAAGCACCATCACTCTGCTAAACAAATAATTCCCTCAACACTGTCAAGCTAGTTACTAAATCTGCATTACTATTAATCTTCCCATCGTTCCTATCACCCATCTCCTCCCACTTATGACTGTATGACTGTAACCTTGTTGCTGGTATCCTTATGATTTATATTGACTGTTTCCCTACGACTATCATTAAGTGTTGTACTTTATGATTCTTGATGAATGTATCTTTTCTTTTATGTGTACTGAGAGCATATGCTTCAAGACAAATTCCTTGTGTGTCTAATCACACTTGGCCAATAAAGAATTCTGTTCTGTTCTGTTCTGTTCTGTTCTGTTCTGTTCTGTTCTGTTCTGTTCTGTTCTATAAAGCACCTTTGGGTCAAGGAATAGTGGATTTTGCTGAACATTAACTGAATTCGTATGTGACATTTGTACAGTTTCTGCTGTAATCTATTGCTCCCTTTATAAATTGCACTTCCAATTTTAAAAGTCCTTCTTCCTTCAATAATCCTGAAATATATTCCACTAGGGATAATATGGAACTTGGGAGGAAAAAAAAAAACCCTCTCATGAATCTTTGAGCAAATGCAAAATGAATATACATGGCCTTTCCAAACCTCAGGCTATTTACTTTGGCCACCAAACGCCCACAGAAAAAGAGCTTTCGATTTATATATTTATACTTTCCTTACTTAGTATTGATTCTAAATAAAGAGGAAACCATGCCTGACGGGAAACCTATGAGTAAAGGCCCACGAATTAAAGAGTTTGTTTTATCTGCCCATTTCCTTTTACAGTTGCCAAAATAAAATTAAAAAAAAGTCATCCTTGCTCCCATCTTCTTTATAATAGTCAGGTGGACATAAGGACTAATTTTGCTTTTAACAGAAGATGCCTTTTGTTTGGGAGGGGAGTTTTCTTGACTGGCAACTCTTCATTCCTTCATCTAATGTTCCATGAAGGATCAGAAATATGATTTCAGGGTTCAAGGAAAGGCAAAGAAAAGGCTATCCAAAAAAGGAAGGTCACAGTCCATTGAGGGAAGAGCTGGAGAAGATCCATGGTTACCACAAAACTGGTTAACCCCAAACTTTCAAAATGAGGCCGGAAGAATATAGGAATTCAATAGAAAACTATCAATAGAATAGAATAGAATAGAATTCCTTATTGGCCAAGTGTGATTGGACACACAAGGAATTTGTCTTTGGTGCATATGCTCTCAGTGTACATAAAGAAAAAATAAAATATATTTGTCAAGAATCATAAGATACAACAATTAGTGATAGTCATAGGACACTAATAAGCAATCAAATCGTACTGGGAAACAATAAAAATAATCTAAGTTGTAAAGATACAAGCAACATGGATATAGACATAAGTGGGAAGAGATAGGTACTGGTAAGGATGAGAATAATAATAATAATACAGTCTTAGTAGTTAATTTGACAGTGTTCAGGGAATTAGTTGTTTAGTAGAGTGATGGCATTCAGGGGAAAAACTGTCCTTGTGTCTTCTTTTTCTGGTGTGCAGAGCCCAATGTGATTTATTCTCCTGGAACTACTATTTGTGAGAGATTAGTACCTGTCTAGCATATCTCTGCAACATCTGCTGAACTAGAACTCTTACATTGCAGAGAAGAGTCCTCTATTGTCTACAGTCATTGATAAGACAAGATCCTAGTTAAGATCAAAAGAGAATATAGTGTGACCTCTCTTGACTGACAATGTGTTAGAACCCCATTCTACCTTTGCCTTTTGGGGCATGGAATCATATAACAATAGTCATCCTAAGAAAATGTCTTCCTTAATTCCTTATAATATTATTGCCAGATAGAGTAACCTGTACCAGGTGTCAACTCATAAAGCATTCCTGACCTGCTATTGAGTTGCCATAGGCAATGGGATGGGGAAACCGATCCTCGCAGCTGCAGCGAGGCAATCGCACTTCAGTCAAAACAAAAGCACATTCCAGCCATCTCTATGTCAAGGCCATCTCCACGGATACCCACAATGGCCGGAAGGAGGGACTTTACACCCTGCAAAATTGCTTCGTGTGGGAATATGACTGATGACACACCTTGGGGGGAGGGGGAAACACGGTCAGAGTCGAGGCATGAATTAAGTGAGATCGGAGTTGGCTTCACTTGGGCCGTGCGGACATGAAGCTCCTAATAAATAACTGGAATTTTTTGAAGCTTGGCTCTTGATTTAATTAGGGAATCAGTCAGAAGCCTGACACCAGGTATCTTTCTCTAATATATTGCTCTTTAGATATCTGTATAGACATGTACAATGTATGTGAGCGCACCTTTGAGTAAGTGTTGACTCCTGGCAACTTCCTGGACAAATCCCTGCAGTTTTCTTGGCAAGATTTCAGAAGTGGTTTATCATGGCCTGGTTTCTAGGGCTGAGAGAGATGCACTGCCCAAGGTCACCTAGTTGGCTTTGTACCTAAGGTGGGACTTGAATTTACAATCTCCTGGTTTCTAGCCTGAGGTCTTAACCATTACAACAAACTGGCTCTCTATAATGTATAATACAAAGCTCATATTTCCCAGACAAAGGGCATTGGGTTAGTTAGAAACTCTAGTTTATTAAGTAATCTACCTTTTACCTTACATCCCAGTAATACCTTCATAAATGCATAGAAGTGTATCATAAATTCAGTTTTTAGGTAGGCAACATGATACAAAACAGAGAAAAGTCTTCAAGGTTGACTCAGCCTTCCATCCTTCTGAGGTAGGTAAAATGAGGACCCAGATTGTGGGGGCAATAAGCGACTTTGTATAAAAAAGAACACCGCTTAGGGGGGGCTGAAAGCCCTACTAAGCAGATATTTACAAAAGTATGAAGGCTATTGATTAACGCATTGTAAGCTGCCCTGAGTCTTCGGAGAAGGGCGGCATATAAATCGAGCCAATAAATAAATAAATAAATAAATAAATAAATAAAAGGAGCCAGAAATATTAACATCTTTAAAGGCACAAGGAAACAAAAGAAACATGGCTGATTTCATTAATTTCATTAGTATCATCCAGTGTAGCTCTTTGCAAACCATTCTTACTTCCACAATACCCACACACCACTTCATATGCTACCTTTTGTGGTTTAAATTTCTCGTCTGAGATATATGGGAAGAGTCTCATATATCCAATCATAACTTTCTTGAGCTGTCCCTTTCTCTTGGCCCATATATTTTTCCATTCTTTATTTGTTTTGTGATTTATTCTTCATGGTCTCTATAAAATGAAATATTTTCATACATTTCTTTTGTATTATTCACTCCTATTTCTCTTGATTGAAATTTCTCTTGAAATTTCTCTTCATCCAACACCCCTTCATTCTCAACCCCCTCTTGTTTGTTTTACAATCCAGACTACTTCAGTGTCTCGTTCCCATTGCAGGCTTTTGTGTTTCTCCTGAGTAGCCAACTTTCTCATATAACAAGCAGGGGTGAGCTTCAAAAATTTTAGCAAGGGGTTCTCTGCCTGGTTGCTGGGTGGGCGTGGCCATGGTGGGTGTGGCCTAGTTGGCCTCCTGCACCATGGTGGGGAGGGCATTTTTGCCCTCTCTGGGCTCCAGAGGCTTTCCTTGAGCCTCTGGGAGAGCGAAAACGGCCTCCCCAGGCTCTGGAGGTCCTCTGGAGACCAGAAACGGGCCCATTTCTGGCCTTCCAGAACTTTCAGTAGGCCCATTTTTCACCCTCCCCGAACCTCCATGTGCGCACTGCACTGCACTGCATCCAAAATGGGCCGCGTGGGGACTCCTGGGAGGGACAGGGCAGGGTGGGCAGGGCCAACCAGGAGTGGGATTTGAGGGTTCTCCGAACTCCACAGAACCTTAGCTAGAGGTTCTCCCGAAACCCTGCGTACCCCCAGCAGCCCAACCTTGATAACAAGGTGGTGGAAGCACAGTCGTACGATATAACCAGGGGTGAAATGCTCCCGGTTCGGACCGGATCGCCTGATCTGGTAGCGATGGCAGCGAGTAGTTCAGAGAACCGGTAGCGAAAAACCCTGCAACCCCCCCCCCCCCCTTGCCTAGCTGAGCCACGTGATCATCAGAGGCTGGTTTTTTTACTTTTAAAAGCATTTTTTCCATAACTTCTTCGGCCAAAAAAATGCTTTTAAAAGTAAAAAAAAAAAAGCCTCTGATGATCGCGTGGCTCAGCTGGGATCGTTAGAGGCTTTTCAAAGCAATTTTTTCTGCAACCTCTTCGGCCAAAGAGGCTGAAGAAAAAAAGTCTATAAAAGCCTCTGGCGATCCCAGCTTACTTGCCTGATCGTCAGAAGCTTCTAAAAGCATTTTTTTCTGCAACCTCTTAAGGTTGTAGAAAACATGCTTTTAAAAGGAAAGAAAAAACTTGGCCACACCCAACGAGTCACATTACCCCCCCCCCAGCAAGCCACGCCCACGCCTACAGGTAGTAACAAATTTTAGATTTCACCCCTGGATATAACTATCACTTTTCACTTCTTTCAACAAACATTCCGTATCACCTACCAAATACAACCCACCTACTAACTTTGTATCACCATTTGCACATCCATAATAATCATTCAACAGTGAGTACAAATTCACCTACCTGCTCTAGTTACAGATAGTCCTCAACTTACAACAGTTTGCCTAGTGATTGTTCAGGTTTACAACGGCACTAAAAAAAAGTGACTTAGGACCATTTTTCACACTTAGGACCATTGCAGCATTCCCAGGGTAACATGATTTACATTCAGGTGCTTGACAATTGATTCACATTTATGACGGTTGCAGTGTCCTGGAGTCACCTGATTACCTTTTGCAATATTCTGACAAGCAGATTCACTTAACAACCGTTTTACTAATTTAACAACTGCAGCGATTCACTTAACAAATGTGGCAAGAAAAGTCACAGTGGGGCAAAACTCACTTTTTTTTAAATTAGATTTATATGCCACCCTTCTCCAAAGACTCAGGGCAACTTACAAGGCGTGAAGCAATAGCCTTCATACTTTTGTATATTTATACAAGGTCAGCTTATTGCCCCCACAAACTGGGTCCTCAGTTTACCTACCATAGAAAGGATGGAAGGCTGAGTCAACCTTGAGCCTGGTGAGACCCAAACTGGTGTAATTGCAGACAGCTGGATGTTAATAACAGGCTTTAGTCTGCTTATTAGCCTGTTGAACTATCCAGGCTCGACTTAACAACATAAACAACCTAAATTATGTTGGCAACATAAATTTTGGTCTCAATTGTGGTCATACGTTGAGGGCCACTTGTATTTATGCATAACAATCATTTACAGTATTCCATTTTTCCAGTCAAATCAACCACATTGATCATTGATAAATCAGTTTTCAGGTCCATGCTCTTCATTACATTACATTACATTACATTGCCTAATCTATTTAACATTTACTGCAAATCTTGCACATTCTCAGCTAATAACATCTCACTCACCTGTCTGCCAAAGTACACAAATATACAGGTCCCCAACCAACACAGCTCTAGTGTCACCACAAACATTCCTTATGCATTTATCCATAAATAGATTAAACAATCAAGGGAATGTCACTCATCTTCAAGTTGGATCTTACTTAATGTTGAAACTTTAATTAAGGATGTCATTTATTCCCAGGTATGTCTTACCTCCATTTTATAACAGTAGAATTTGGTAACATACTGTATTTTTCAGAGTATAAGATGCACCTTTCCCCCCCTAAAAGGAAGTGAAAATTTAGGTGTGTCTTATACACCGAATGTAGCCCCGCCCATCCACCGGCCCCATCCTTTGGCCTCTGCCTCACAGCAGTTACCTCCTTGCAGGCAAACAGCAAGAAAAAACAGCTCCTTTCAGCTTCAGCACAGCATAATTAGCACAAGTTGATTGGATTGGCCTCCCGACTCTCAGCTGATTTGCTCTCAGCTGTTTTGTGCAGGGCTCTGCTGCTTGCTGCAAGGAGGTAAATTGCTGGAGCAGATTTTTTTTTCCTTGTGCTAATCAAGCTATGCTGAAAACGAAAATGAAAGTAAAACAGGCTATTTGCTGTTTGCTTCAACGAGGCAAAATTGCTCAGAGGCAGAGGGAGATTTCTTTTTCTTCTTTTCCTCACCCAAAAGTTGGTGCGTCTTATACTCGGAAAAATATGGTAACTCTTTTCAGTCTGTTCCAAGCAGTTTCACCTTCAAAACTTCTGCCTCTCCTAACAGCCAACCTTCACAGATTGCCCTGTAACTATGGAAGGAGAAACTATGGAATGAGAATAAGGAGCAACCGGGCAATTGAACACAATCACACGACTGCCTGATGTCTGGTCAAGAACAATCTTGGTCTGTATGGAAATTGCTAAACAGACTGATAGGTATATTTTCCAAAGCACCAGAAGGCAAGAAAGGAAACAGGATGGAATCACTAATCAAGGAGAGACGCAACCTGGAATTAAGGAGAAACTTCCTAACAGTGAGAATAATTCACCAGTGGAACGACTTGCCTTCAGAAGGTCTGGATGCTCCATCACTGGAGGTTTTTAAGGAGAGACTGGACAGTCACTTGTCTGAAATGGTATAAGGTCTCCTGCATATACATCAGAGGCGAGATGAGGCCAGGGCCATCTGGGAGTGATGCGCGGACTCTGGAGCCTCCAATCGGACTGCAGGGAGGCAGAGGAACAGTAGAACCTGTTCCTAGTGTGTGCATGCGCAGAGCTGCCAGAAGGCACAAACAGTTAAAACAAAAGGGACGACTTGGGAGTAAGGCCTGGAGATGATTATCCTCTCCCATAAGGAGGAGCAAAGGCACGTGGACTCTTTGCAGGAAAGCAACATTGTTAAATTCTGTTCCCAGTCGGCATCTCTGTTCGATTCTGCAATCCATGTGGCTCTGCCAAGTAGGTCTTTGGCGGAGTGTCAAGGGAGATAAAGGTTGGTGGTTATCCCGAAGGACTTCTCCCGAGGGACTTTTTGCAACTAATTGGGATTCAGCTGTGAATGAACATAATTCACAGCTGTTGCAATAAAAGGGGTTTTGGAGACTTCTTGTGTGTTTTAATGACTCAGGAAGCCTAGGTCACAACACTACCTGACTCTGTTATTACATCCCCAAACCCCCAAAACTTTAACCTTAGACTGTCTACTGTTGACCTCACCCCATTCCAAAGAGGTCTTTAAGGGGCGTGCATAAATGTATCTGCATGCCTACTGTTCCTGTCCTACTGTCCCCATTTATTTGTCCCCATTTCCAGTATTCATAATCATGTTTATACTTATATCTGTTATCTTATACATGTTTGACAAATAAACAAACAAACAAACGAAATTGTACTGGTGTTGGATACAATTAACCATGCCTTGATGTTGTTTTTCTTCTTTCCCACTCATTGGGTGCATATAATCCGTGTTTGTTATCAAACACGCAGCTACAGCACACCAGACATGATTACCTAGCTTTCCCTTGCCACATGCACGCACACACACACACACACACACACACACACACAAACACAAATACAAATCCCTGCCTGGTCCCAATTACGACAATATTTCTAACTTGCTTGCTATAGTGACACAATCATGGTGAGTCATTCATATTCTGCATGTGTGAGTCAGGAAAGGAGATACGATCAGAGCTGAATCGACTTCGGTTTTACCTGTACTGGGAAGGAAATGTACAGTGTGTTCAATGTGCACAAGTGAGAGGCAACAGAAGACAGAATCTATCTTTCCCAAGACTTGGTTTATTTATGAATGAATGAGATTGATCTCCACCTCAGTCTTTGATGTACTTTTGCTAGTGCCAAGAAATGACCCTACCCTGTTTTCAGAACCTCCCATTATTCTTTCATCATCAACTCACAAACAATTAGATCAGTGGTGGAATTCAATTTTTTTTTTTACTACGGGTTCTGTGGGCATGGCTTAGTGGGCCTGGCATGGCTTGGTAAGCGTGGCTTGGTGGGCATGGCAGGGGAAAGATATTGCAAAATCTCCAATCCCACCCCACACTGGAGCCAGCCAGTTCTCTGAACTACTCAAAATTTCTGCTATCGGTTCTCCAGAAACAATTAGAACCTGATGAATTTCACCCCTGAATTAGATCAAGTATATTCATTTTGTTATCTGCATATATGTGTATGTGTGTATGTATATACTTTTTTTAAAAAGAGATACTTAACCTCTAAAGTCTGTAGTCACATTTCCTGTATCTTGTTCTTATCCCAACAATTCATGTCATCAGCAGCTTTATTTGGTGTATGGCATTATCATGCATGGACTACATATTGATGTTTAATTTTCCTTAAAATCCATCTCTACCGTAGTTCTGCCATTATCCTAATTCACTAGGCTGTAATATGAAACTATTATCAAGCTCTGAATTCCTTCTTCTCATATGGACTTTGAGTTCCAGAACTCCTACAATTTAAGATATTTTCAGAAATTAGAGTTACACTTAGATCTAATTTTTTTCCAGGACTTAGCTAACTTATAATACAGTCATAAGGAACAGCTCTTCATATGCCTAATAAATAGATCATTCTTCATAAATTTAAATTTTTCTAGAGGATATTCATTACTCAGTCCAGAAATGGCTTTTTGCTTCATTAAGTTCTGATATCTTGGTGACTAAGCAATTTCCATTAGAAATTGATAATCAGGCCTTAATATTCCATGGATGGAGGAGAGAGAAGTAATTAATTCCTGAGTTTTCATCAATCATCACTTTAAAAGAGTCCCCCTTCCTTGTTCAATGGATAAGTTTAAACCAATATTTTTGTTTTGTCTCTGGGAAACTATAATAACATCAAACCAGCTCTCCAGATGCAGGTTACACTATATAATTAGGTGCTCAAGATAAACATCACTGTAGCAGCTGGAACAGAATGAACTTTTAAAGGACATCATGTTGATCCATCAGTAAGAATACCATTTTGACTTCAGCCAAGAAACGGCGACTTGATGATAGCTTTACTCTCTTGTTTTAGTAAACAAAATTATATGCTTATGAAATAAAACGAGATTTTTTAAAGCTGATTACTCAGCTATGCAGCCTCTCCTTTCAGCTCGGCAGAACTGTCAGAAGAAATAGATGAGCGAAAAGCAAGCAGACATGTGCTTTATTAAGACTTTTTGATAATTTCACATTCTTATTTGTCAAGGCATGAATGGCCACATGATGCATTAATCAAGTATGCGTCCAGTGTGTTCATGCTCATTTTCATCTTGTGCTTTATGTTGCTTTGTGACTTCACTCCTGCTGATGTCGGTTCAACTGTGTTATTCCTGCAATCACATTTTTTTTTCTAGAATGCCCAGATGTAGCATCACCCCCAGGCGTTTTGGCCAGTAGAAATGTCAGCATTTTCTTCTGGATTGCCAAGTGTGATAGGTAATTGACAAATCCATAACAGATACAATAAATAATATCTCAGAAGCAGATCATTCTAATGTTGGATTACTACCATCAGTTATGGTAGTAATGGTAGAATGAATGGAATACTGCATTGAGTTTTGGTCGCCACGATGTAAAAAAAATGTGGGGACTCTAGAAAGAAGAGCAACAAAGATGATTAGGGGACTGGAGGCTATAAAACATATGAAGAACTGTTACAGGAACTGGGTATGTCTAGTTTAATGAAAAGAAGGCCTAGGGGAGATATGATAGCAGTGTTCCAATATCTCAGGGGCTGCCATAAAGAAGAGGGAGTCAAGCTATTCTCCAAATTGCTTGAGGGAAATACAAGAAGCAATGGGTGGAAACTAATCAAGGAGAGAAGCAACCTAGAACTAAGGAGAAATTTCCTGACAGTAGAACAATTAATCAGTGGAACAACTTGACTCCAGAAGTTGTGAATTCTCCAACACTGGAAGTTTTTAAGAAGGTGTTGGATAACCATTTGTCTGAAGTGGTGTAGGGTTTCCTGCCTGGGCAGGGGGTTGGAATAGAAGACCTCCAAGGTCCCTTCCAACTTTGTTATTCTATTCAATTCTAATCATCATCAGGATTAGTGTAGATTCATTTAAACTAAACAACAGATAGGACATTAATGATCTGTACAAGAATCTTCTAGTAACCCAGGCCTCCCTAGGAAAAGAGCGATAAAAAGATTGGCCTTGTCTCATTTCAAAGAATGGAGGCCCTAAGAATATATGGAGGCAATAGTCTTCATATATGATTAGATATATACTAACTATAGAAAAATCTGGTGTGGTCAATATTTGTAGTACACTGAAAACCAATGATGTTTCAGTGAAGGTGTCCAAAAAGATATCTTTTCACCTGCTCCTTGTTTTCCCACTGTTCTGGAAAATTAGTAATTCATATTAAATCAGTAATTTGTTTTAAAAATAAACATTGATGGAAGAGAATGACAGAACAATTAATCAGTGGAACAACTGGCCTCCAGAAGTTCTGGGTGCTCCAACACTGAAAGTTTTGAAGAAGAGATTAGATGACCATCTGTCTGAAATGGTATAGGGGGTTGATCAGGGGGTTCAGGGATGTCAAACTCACGGTCCGTGGGCTGGATCATCATGCACTGGCCACACCCACACCTGGTTTAGCAAAGGGAAAGAAGTTACGATACATCACATGATGATGCAAGTTTGACACCCCTGGACTAGAAGATCTCCAAGGTCCCTTCCAATTCTGCTTTTCTGTTCTGTTAGAATTTGGGCAACCTGATGGCATCCGGTGTGAAAAGCTTTGACCAGGAGCACCCATAATATTTTTTTTTCCTTTTAAAATTTGTATTCGTGTATCAAAATGTAAAATGCAAAGAAAAATGAAAATAATGGGGAAGTAAGGGAGGAAAAAGGAAAGAGGAAAAAGTGTAGGGGGAAAGGAGAAAAAGAAAGAAAAGCATTGACCTGCAGCTCATTTTAGTGCAGTAGAATAAGATAACATACAGCCTCAACTTCTTGGTTTTTATATAGTAGATAGATAGATAGATAGATAGATAGATAGATAGATAGATAGATAGATAGATAGATAGATAGATAGATAGATATAGATGCAGCCCTAGTTCACTGAACTAGGGCTGCAGAAAAATCTTGGTTTACATAGGAAGAACCTGGCTAAAGAGAGATAGAGACAGAGATAGAGATGTATGTATGTATGTATGTATTATGTATGTATGTATGTATGTATGTATGTTAATATAACAATAATAAACAACAAACCTATCTAATCAGCAAAACCCAAAGTGAACATTTCATTTTTCTCCCATCTCAAGCACAAAGTCCAGAAATGGTTTCCAAGTGGAAACAAGGTTAGTTGTATTCTTTTCTTTAATTAAAACAGAAGAGCACCCATAGTTTTGAGGAGCATCTCTAATGCATCAGCAATGCTTATTTTTAGATTTCCCACCCCCACTGTGATGTCATCTGTAATTCTCCAGCAATTAACCATTTCCCCTGCGCCTAACATGACCCTTTGAGCTTCTTGTGTCCTGGGTCTACGTTTTTATGACTCAATACTCAATTTCACAGTGATCCTTCCATATCATCAGAAGGATTGCCATATTTTCCTTTCCTTCCCCACCCCCTTTTCTTTTTTTTTTCTTCTCTATTACCACAAGGGTTGTGCCTGACCATAAAACCCAAACATCACAATTTAATTTGAGGTCCAAGCCACAAGAAAAGAAAGCTGCTTGAAGTGTCTCTGTGTGTCTGTGTGTGTGAGAGAGAGAAAGATAGGAACAGGAACAGAGAAAGGGAGATTGTGAAGTCATCCCATTCAGCAGATAGAAAGTCTTCCTCTCCCATAGAAGGAGGCCCGTGGTAACTTATGCTAGACAAAAATCAGGAATCTAATACTACCTTTCCCCCATTTTTATTAAAAGGCCTAAGACTACTCCAAAGTGTCTCAACAAGGACAATAGGTTTTTAACACATTATCATTGTTAATTGACAAGGTACTAGTAATCCGTCACATATATAACTGCATAGCATAACTAACCTGTTTTTCCTCTTTCGTTTCCTTCCTTTAATGCCTTTTAATAAAATATGTTAGCTGGAAAAGATATCACCTGATTTTTGGCTTTCCTGCCTTGATAATCTTCAAATTGAAATTTATTTGGCCAGTTTTAGCTGGTTTTGAAAAGCTAAGCTACCTAAAAATACAGACCACTGAAAAATTGCAAATATATGTTCTCAATACTAATTAAGTGCTGCAATCAGTTCCAATAGGATAGATGGATGGATGGATGGATGGATGGATGGATGGATGGATGGATGGATGGATGGATAGATAGATAGATAGATAGATAGATAGATAGATAGATAGATAGATAGATAGATAGATAGATAGATAGATAGATAGTTTCTGAGGTTTTCGCGGGTGTTTGTATGTAGGTCTTTGGTTATTCGGGTTTTCTCCCACGTAAAATTGGAAGTGTCTTGGCGACGTGTTGACGAAGTCTCATTTGTCATATTCAGGCTGGTGTCTTCGGCTTCGTGCTTCTAACAGCTGCGATCTTCATGAGATTGCAGCTGTTTCTTCCTTTTAACTGCTAGTGGAGGTGTGAACTGATTGGGTGGGAGCTTAGCTGTGTTCTGATTGGGTGGAGGTGTGTTCTGATTGGTTGGGGGCTTGGCTGTGCTCTGATGCTCTTTTCTGACTCAGTCAGAAAAGAGGAACCAATTTCTTCCCTGGTCTAACACCTTAAAGCCACAGGACATGAAACTGACTTTAAAAAGACAAGAACTATCGCCAAAACTGAACACTTTAACAACAGAATAATCAGAGAAGCCATCAAGATAGGCTTGAGATGAATTCCAGAACAATATACAAATTGGTTATCTAGCATATGTTTTCAACATATCTACTACATATTTACTGCACTCTATTCTTTGCATGGAAAAGACAATTGGCAGAATCACAGGATTTGCTATATTGATAAGAATTCCACCCACTGCAGGTCACTTACGCATCACTAAATAAGGAAACACATAAGACACCTCTTGGGTAGTCATGGTTAAGTACAAGTTTTTTAAAAGTGTGAGTTTTACCAGGGGAATAAACCTTTTCAGAAAAAATAGATATTAAAGGCTGAATCACCACTAATAAGAATTTTTGGCAGATCTTTTTGAACTTGGGCATAAATATTTAGTTATTATAATTTAGATAGTTTTCAAGACAATTCAATATTGTGAATATAATGGATCCTACCAGATTGTGGCTGTTAATTGCTTTCAAAGCTGAATAGTTAGACAGAGAAGCCCTAATGAAGTCATAAATCAACAAAAGCTTACTATTCACAGGGGCATGGTTTGCATTGCATAACTTTATTCGGTATATTTTTAAACAATAAATCACGAGTCATCTTCATTGATCACAAGTCAATGAAGACACTGTATTTATGGTTTTATTAACCAGTGAAATGATTTGTCTTCAGAAGTTGTGAGTGCTCCATCTCTGGAGGCTTTTAAGAAGAGACTGGACAGTCACTTGTCTCGAACG
Source organism: Masticophis lateralis (assembly GCA_030761175.1). Taxonomy (NCBI): domain Eukaryota; kingdom Metazoa; phylum Chordata; class Lepidosauria; order Squamata; family Colubridae; genus Masticophis; species Masticophis lateralis. Next base: position 18,286,762 of record JAUDYJ010000003.1, on the reverse strand, counting down.
ATATAGGGCAGTGGTATCAAACTCAAGGCCTGGGGGCCAGAACTGGCCTGTGGGGTGCTTCGATCTGACTGGCTGGGCCATCCTGGAAACAGCGAAAGACAGGCCCACAGTGCCTCTGCCAATGAAAATGGAGCTTAGGAGGGCTTCAGGAAGCCCTCTTGAGTGCTGTTTTTGCTGGCAGAGGGTTGCAGGAGGTCGTAGCCACCAAAACGGAACTCGGGAACCTGTTTTCACTGGCAGAGAGCTCGGGCCTCCATAGGCACCCCCATTGTAATCTAGGTTTCCTGAGATTTAAAACACACAAGTAGTCCCAAAAAGCTCTTTTATTGCAACAGCTGTGGATTACGTTCATTCACAGCTGAGTCTCAATTAGTTGCAAAAAGTCCTTCGGAATAATCACCAACCTTTATCTCCCTTGACACTCTGCCAAAGACCTACTTGGCAGAGCCACACGGAGTCCAGAATCAAACGGAGATGCTGACTGGAAACAGAATTAACAACATTGCTTTCCTGCAAAGGGCCCACATGCCTTTGTTCCTCTTTTAAGCCTTATGGGAAGAGCCAATCATCCCCAGGTCTTACTCCTGAGTCGTCTCTTTTGTTTTAGCTGTTCTTGCCTTCTGGCAGCTCTACGCATACCCGCACTAGGAACAGGCTTATCCTCTTTCTCTGTCTCTCTGATGTCTGACTCTGGAGGCTCCGGAGTCCACATATAACTCCCAGATAGCCCTGGCCCCATCTCTGCCTCCAACACAGAGCCCTCGTCCAAGCCTTCCCCACACTCCAGGACTGGCCCATGTAATCCTTCCAGCCTCCTCACTGTCCAACTCCACTGCCAGCGGACCACAACACCTCCAACATGAGTGGAGGTGGCGGACCACAACACCTCCAACATGAGTGACATTGAGCTGGCCATGCCCAGCCCAGCCCCACAAGGTAAAATACAACCCTGATGCGGCTTCAATGAAATCGAGTTTGACACCCCTGGAATAGGGTCTCCTGTTTGAGGAAGGGGTTGAACTTCCAACTCTATTATTCTGTTATTTCTGTTACAGGACAACTTGATTCTACTCTACTAAATATAGTCCACCCAATTGATCTTGGATTGACCTTTATAAATATCAATTCTAAGACAGACAACAACTTTGCGTTCTCATTGTCTTGTTTTTAAAGAACTCTGCGCATCAGATGCAAAAGCAGAAGCAACCGATAAATCCCGCTTCAATTATCACCGAGGAGTGCAAGCTTTATTAGAAATCTATCCAGGATCCCAAGTGTGAATTAAATTAGATGATCAGAAGAGACAATCAGAACCAGTAATTGTCTAGCAACAATAGCTGACATTTCAATCTTTGCAGTGGCAGAGGAATAGAGACACAATTAGGATGAACAGCAAGTCACTTCCAGCTAGGAGGAAAAACAGCAGTCTTGAAGCTCACAGGAAGTTCGGAAATAGTGTCAAGCATAGTAACTTTGCAAGCAGGCTGAAACTCCAAGACTGAGTTAGGGTTTAACTTTAGGCTCTATGACATGAAGCACATTGTGGGGAAAATAGGAGAAGGAAGGGCTATCATGTATATTTGCTACCCTGAGTTACTTATAAAATAATAAAGGTAAGTTAAAATTCTAATAATCAATAATAATGACCCAAAGATGCTTTTCCAGGAGACAACTGGACTTTCTTGTTTTTTCTTTGAAGACATTTCACTACTCATCCAAGAAGCTTCTTCAACTCTGACAGGATAGTGTTGTGGCCCATCAGCGGCCTGTGCGGATTGTAACTGACTCTGACAGCGAGGAGGCTGTTGTTGTGTTGTGCCAGCAGCTTGTGCAGCTGGCACTTGAGTCAGACAATGAGAAGGCTGGAGAAAATGTGGTGCCAGAGGCAGGGATTCAGCCAGGGCCTTCAGAACCTCCAGAAGCTCTTTTAAGTGAAGAGGACGAAGAGGAGGAGCCTCTTCTCGATGCACAGGCGCGCAGAGCGGCCAAAAGGCAGGAGTGGCTCCTCAGGAGGAGGTCTTCTCGAGAGTAAGGCTTGGGGCTAATTGGCCACTCCCTTAGCCTATTTAAGGAGGAACACCGACTGAAGCAATATGAATGGTGTGGGAGTAGGAATGGATTGCCAGAGAAAAAGAGCAGACTACAGGAACCAGGAGCATTACTCAGGTGACCTTGAGGATAGATAAACCTCCAAGTGCTTCAACAACCCTCTAAAAGGATGCAAATGACCAGCTGTCTGCGAGGAATATAAATCCTTCCATTCCCCACTGTTCTGCCCCAGCTACGGACCCCAAAGAATACAGCACACACAAAGTTTGTACAAAACTTAATTTACTAAAATAACTCAGTCTTTTTCAAAACAAAGACTGTTAAGAAACTTTCTTAACAGCCTACAAGAAACCAAAGATAAAGTAATCACAATCTTACTAAAGTTTGCAGAAAGCCCAGAAGCAATTTGCAGAAAATCCAGACACGGAAGAGAATGAACTAAAGTTGTTTCCTACAAATTGCATCAGTCGGTGTTCCTTCTTAAATAGGCTAAGGGAGTGGCCAATTAGCCCCAAGCCTTACTCTCAAGAAGACCTCCTCCTGAGGAACCACTCCTGCCTTTTGGCCACTCTGCGCGCCTGTGCATCGAGAAGAGGCTCCTCCTCTTCGTCCTCTTCACTTAAAGGAGCTTCTGGAGGTTCTGAAGGCCCTGGCTGAATCCCTGCCTCTGGCACCACATTTTCTCCAGCCTTCTCATTGTCTGACTCAAGTGCCAACTGCACAAGCTGCTGGCACAACACAACAACAGCCTCCTCGCTGTCAGAGTCAGCTACAATCCGCACAGGCCACTGACGGGCCACAACACTATCCCACCATCCTGTTTGGGATGAAGGGTGTTCATCCGAAATTGTATAGCTAAAAGTCTGTAGAGGTTCTCAGTCGTCCAGGTCATGGTTGTCCCAAAGGTGCTTTTTCAGGAGGCAAGTGGAGTTTCTTGGCTTTTCTTTCAAGATATTTTGCTTCTCATCCATGCTGAAGGAGGAGGAGGAGGAGGAGGAGGAGGAATTCAAAGCTTTATGCTCAATTGTATATACCTAGGAGTAAATAATGCATTTTCTGGGAATACCAAAGCATCTGGGAATACTATATTTAGGAAATATTTAAAGAAACAAGAAAAATAAACAGGGCCATAATTCTTGCACACAACCAATAAATGATTTCAATATATAAGGTTAGAATGACCCCAGATGATTAGAGAACATGGCATTCATTCAAATTTGGCAAGTTCCCTCTCCTGGGAAAAGTGTGCTAAGCTTAAAAATAATGCCTCAATCTACTTATATATATGTCAGCATCCCTATATTTAGGCACCTTTTGCCCATGAGGACTAGACACTGCTGCGATAATAGTAGCAGTGGGTGTGTAACAGGAAATCCATTTTCCCCCCAGACTGGTTCAAGCAGATACTCACACACCAGAATAGCTAACAAGTAAAGAAAATGCCCTTCTGAACTCCCCCTGAACTTTGGTGTGTCTGTTTCATAAAAAGCAGAGCTTAAAAATAATCTGATGAATTACATCAAACATCATTTTGAGGCAAGGGAAAGCAGACTAATAACTCTGGAGGCCTGATTCTTTCCCAGGGCAAACTGCAATTGACTAAATTAATTCTGCTTGGTTGCAAGCAGAACAGACACAGATCTGCAGGTTCATTTGTTTTCTCAGTCTTTTCTCAGTTTTCCTCATCCTTGGCCCAGTTTTCTCACTTAAGTACAGGTAGTCCTGGACTTACGACCGCAATTGAGCCCAAAATTTCCATCGCTAAGCAAGACAGTTGTTAAGTGAATGTTGCCCCGTTTTACGACAACTTATGGCCTTTCTTTCCCTGGTTGCCACTACAGTTGTTGAGTTAATAACACGGTTGCTACAGAATCTGACTTCCCTTTTGATTTTGCTTGTCAGAAAAAAGCTGGGGTCATGTGATCAGGACACTGCAACTATCATAAATATGAGCCAATTGCTAAGTATCTGAATTCTGATCATGTGACCACGGGGATGCTGCAACAGTTATAAATGTGAAAAATGGACATAAGTCACTTTTTTCAGTGCCGTTGTAACTTTGAATGGTCACTAAACAAACTGTTGTAAGTCAAGCACTACCTGTAAAGCTCCAGGTATTCTACAGAGCAAGGAGAAGAAGAAAGGAGGAGAGGTGGCTAGATCAAGCTTCGAGGAGACAGAAGTTAGAAGCTATGTTCCTGCCTCATCATTTGTGGGCGTTCTGCAGGAAGAAAACTAAAAACAATCTAAATGAATGAAAAGAGCAGATATTATAGATGTTGATCAAATAGGTTGTGCTACGTAAAGAGAATAGAGTGAAGCTCCTCATCCCCATAATACTATCAGTGAAGAAGAGTAGAAATTTAAGTGATCTAGGAAATTTGCTATTATGAGATGTGGTGTTATATATCAGTTTTAAAATGGGATGAAACAAATTTGTGGCAGAATAATTGGACTGAAGTTACTAAAAAATGTCTCTTGGAATGTGCATCAGAATTTCATTTTTTAAAATGTGTGCCAGTATGTTCACAGAAAAAAGTGACAATAAAGGTTATCTTTTATCTTATGTTATCTTACACCTTATGTTATCACAAATGCATGTGAGAATATTCAGACCTGGGACGAGCTATTTAGGAGCAGGAGCAGGTAAATCCATGCTCACCTAGGAGCTGCCATTATATTAGGCTGTAGTAGACCTGTTTTGCAACTGTTATGAGCCAAAAACTAAACTTTCCAAAATCAAACAAGAGTGTGGCTACCCATCTGTGGGTTTAGGTCAGGGGTCTGCTCTGCAACCTTAAACACTCAAAGAGCCTTTTGGACCTGTTTCCCACAGAAAAGAAAACACCGGGAGCCACAAAACCCTTTCCATGCCTGACTATTTCTTGAGCAGCCACAAAACTAGCAGTTGAATTGAACATTCTGTTTTCTTCTGAAACTTTTCTTTTCTTTACTGGGGGTTGAAAAGCTCAATAAATTGCATGCTGGCGGGTGTCACACATTGGCGGTTGTGATGCATATTTTGAGTGATAGGGAGCCGCAGCAGAGGAGTGAAAGAGCCACATGCAGCTCCAGAGCCACAAGTTGCTGACCCCTGGTTTAGGGAATCTTAGACTCTGAGATAAATGCTCCACCTATAAAGAGGTGGAGGTAACACACTTTAAATATAATTATTTGGCAATGCATGCCACTTTACTGTCAAAAGGTATAGGACGAGCATCTGTCACTCTATACATCATTTCTTGATTGACCTTGAGCATTTTTAAAAAAAAAGAAAAGAAAAGAAGAATGTCACGATGAGCATTTGTTACCACTGTGGGCTTGTCATGTCTGTGTTGACAAAGAGCCAACATGACCCATATTTGCTCAATTATTTAAACTAGGATGATCGCTCGCACATGACCCTTGTTTCTCAGCATTATCTTTACCAAATGGAAATGCTCCCTTGAGACAACATGCCCCTCTGGATAAGAAAGGATATAATTCAAATAAAATTAATCAAATAAAAATGACTACCATCAAGGAAATTGAATTGTCATAAAGAACCAACTTGAAGAATGAGCAGAGCCAGAGGGCTGGTGAACCTGATCGGTTTTGCTATCGACAGACAACTTCAATATCCCTGCAACGCCACCAACTTTGAGTTCTTCACCTTGAACTGGATAGGGAATCAATGCTTTGGCCGGGGTGACAGGAGCTGTAGTCCTGCAAATCTAGAGATGTCAAGTTGGAAATGGTTGATAGAAGGCATGGGATTTACTGCTAAGCGATGGATGGCCATTCTCTGCATTTCTAAGCAGAATGGTGGGTTGATCCTTCATTCAGGCTGTTTGCTGCTCTTTCTCACCCTGTACCCTTGAGACGCTGTATGCCATTTCCAGTAATTGAAAGGAAAGATGAAAGCAAGAGGAACATCTTTTTTTCAACACTTTCCCCCTCCCAACTCTTCTTCAATAAATGTCACTCCAGTCTTAAGAGATCTATCCTTCTGCTAGGCAGTGTTTAACAGCTCCCTGAAGACTGGGAAGACTGGCTATTTGGGATGAAGAAGAGGAAACAAGTTTAATGCTTTGTGACAATGAATCAATATGGATTTTATTAAAGCCTTCAGAAAGATTTCTTGAACCATCTATAATGCGTGATGCCTCCTAGATTAAGCCAGATACAGATGGCTTTTTATATTTGTCACTTTTCCCCAAGACTAAGCTTACAATTGAGATAAACAGAATGGATCCAGCATTGTCTTGGAAAACTCCTAAATCAGCAATTTAAGAGAGCCATTAGGTGGAGGAAAAATTCAGAAACCTCACTTGAGGAATGAGATATCCACATATTTCAGATTCGCTGAGATAGCAAGAGAATTGTGTTCTTCCAGCTTCCTATTAGCTGGAAAGCCAATGCAGGCCTTGTGATGATACAGCCTTACTTTGATGAAGATTCAAGCAAAGCACCCCTCAAAGCTGCTTCATTTAACAGCATGCCCCCACTCTCTCTAAAACAAAGAGCAGTGGTCCCATAGCTTCATTTTGTTCTGCGCCTCTGCTGCAGTAGCCTCATTCTCTTTAAGGGACAGAGGAGACAAAGAGAAGCTCCAGGACTCATCAAGACCCAGACAAGTTTGTTCCTTTGTCTCAGTGAGGCGAATCTCATTACAGTGGTACCTCTGTCAGACCTGGAAGCTATCTTTTATGTTTGGGCCATCTTCTTCTGTGGGAAAATGGGAGAGGGGATTGCATAGAGTGTAGATGATATGTAGTCAAAATAACATTCCTTTTTCAGAGACTCAAGGATACGTTGCCTGGCACCTGGAGTCGGATGACTGGGAGGGGTCTTCAGTTTGGACTGTGGATGATTGGACCATGTGATGGACATGAGGGTGCTGGGCAGGGGCTTGAACTTTCTTATGGGTAGGGAAAACCTGGAAACTTTCAGATTCGAGTTTTCCCAGATGTGCCAATATGACACCTTCAATAAAAAGGAACTTTGAGGAACCTCGAGCCTTGGAGTTTTCTTTCATTGGGGGTGTTACTTGGAACCCTGACAACCTCAACCCTTGTTGGTAATTCATTCCAGAAGACACACCGAATACTAAAACCAACCGGTACTGAGAAAGCCATGTAACTTACCATGTGACCTGCCAGAAGAAATAGCAAGTCATGATGGAGCCAATGCCAGGAAGTCCTTCCTTGCACATTGACTACCAGAAGAAAGACAAGATTTCTACTTCAAAACATGTTGAATACCAAATTCAATGCATTTTGAAGCAGTTAAGTGCTGAGGTACTACAGCAGGGGTGTCAAACTTGATTTCATTGAGGGCCGCATCGGGGTTGTGTTTGACCCATTGGGGGGGTGGGGGGCGTGGGCAGGGGGAGGGCATGGTCAGCATGATCACTTGTGTCAAAGGGGCTGTGGTGGCCCAAGTGCTCTGCCAGCAAAAACGGGCTTGTTTGTTTTTTTTAAGACATTTTGCTTTTCATCCAAGAAGTTTCTTCAGCTCTGATAGGATAGTGAGGAATGGAACAATTTCATTCTGTCAGAGATATCTTCATCTCTGACCGCTATCCTGTCAGAGCTGAAGAAGCTTCTTGGGTGAGAAGTGAAACATCTTCAAAAGAAAAGAATACCAAGAAAGTCCAGTTGCCTCCAGAAAAAAGCACCTTTGGGACAACCATGACCTGGATGACTGAGAATTTCTACAGACTCTATGTAGCTGGCAAGCTGTTACCATCCCCAACCACCTGAAAAATCACTATTTAAGGAGCTGATGTTGGACCTGAATAGGGGTGCTATTCACCAGGTTCTGACAGGTTCTGGAGAACCGGTAATAGAAATTTTACATGGGGCTACCCTTGAAAAGTGTTCGGAGACTACAGTTGGTCCAGAATGCAGCTGCGCGAGCTATCGTGGGTGCACCTAGATACACCCACATTACACCAATTCTCCACGAGCTGCACTGGCTCCCTATTGGTCTCCGGGCACAATTCAAGATGTTGGTTATTACCTTTAAAGCCCTACATGGCTCAGTACCAGGTTATCTTTGAGACTGCCTTCTACCACATATGTAAGATCCCACAGAGTTGGTGTCCTCTGGGTCCCATTAGCTAAACAATGCTGGCTGGCGGGCCCGCGGGGGAGGGCGTTCTCTGTGGCTGCCCCAGCTCTCTGGAACCAGTTACCTCCTGAGTCTGGACCATCCCCATCTTATTGGCCTTCCGAAAAGTGGTGAAGATCTGGCTTTTCCGGCAGGCCTGGGGCCATTGATCTCGCTGTTGCAATCTTGTGAGATCTGGCCATGAATGGTGTGAATGGGTTTTAATGTTTTAATTTTTAAATGTTTTTATAATGGTTTTTTTAAATGCATTGCAAGCCACCCTGAGTCTTCGGAGAAAGGCGGCATATAAATTGAAATAATAATAATAATAATAATAATAATAATAATAATAATAATAATAATAATAATTTTGAGCAGTTCAGAGAACCGGCAAATACCACCTCTGGCTGGCCCCAGAGTGAGGAGGGAATGGAGATTTTGCAACATCCTTCTCCCAGGAGTGGGGAGGGAATGGGGATTTTGCAGTATCCTTCCCCGTCACGCCTATCAAACCACGGCCACCAAGCCACACCATGCCCACCAAGCCACGCCTGGTAGTAAACAAATTTGAATTCCACCACTGGACCTGAGGATTTTTTTTTTTCAGGGGAGGACAAGGATGGGAACATGAGCTTCCTGCTCAAAATCCCATCTCTACACTATATATATAAAAAAGACCCCTCATAAATTTTAAAAATGGGTCCAGCCATCAGATCGATTCTCATTGCACAGAGATGCTTCTTTTAAAAGGTAGGGCTGTAAAAAGAATTACCAAGGAGACTCACAAAGTTAATGACTCCCAAGTTGGAAGTCAGCCGCTCTGCTTTTGTGTGGAGATAACTAGCAGTGAGAAAAGAAGGCCCTTGTAGTAAAAGATAAGACAAATATGGAAGAGAGGTTATACAATTCTGTTTATGTTCCTTTGTAAGAGCTCTCACCTTCATTAGCATGACAAGAGAGCCTCAGAACTTGGAAATGCAACTTTGTGAGAAGAAGCAACATGCAGCTCTGGATGATTTCACCATTGAAAAAATAGAGCTGTGTGGGTGACTAACAAACAAAATCCAATCATTTTATTTCTTTTGATAGACATTAAATACAGCCCGGCTACGTGTTTAAATGAAAAGCTGTAGTTCTGGCCTATGCATTTTGATGAAAACCTAATTTTAAACAATTGACTATTCCAAATTCTCATCTAAAACTTGACATGGAAAAATAGCTAGCGGCAGAGGTGGTATTCAGCAGGTTCTGACCAGTTCTGGAGATCCGATAGTGGAAATTTTGAGTGGTTTGGAGAACCGGTAAATACCACCTCTAGCTGGCCCTGCCCCCATCTATTCTCTGCCTCCCAAGTCCCAGCTGACTTGGAAATGGGAGGAAATGGGGATTTTGCAGTATCCTTCCCCTGGAGTGAGGAGGGAATGGAGATTTTACAGTATCTTTCCCCTGGAGTGGGATGGGAATGGAGATTTTACAGTATCCTTCCCCTGGAGTGAGGAGGGAATGGAGATTTTACAGTATCCTTCCCCTGCCACGCCCACCAAGCCACACTACGCCCACCAAGCCCACGGGACCAGTAGTAAAAAAAATGGAATCCCATCACCAGCTAGCGGCAAGAGAATATTGTAGGTAACATATAACATACTTTCCTTTTCTCATCATTAAAATTGTAAAATAATATGCAACATGAAGATTAGGATTAAAACATGGGCTTGTTTCACACAATATTCTGGATTCAGCTAAATTGGTTGCTAAATAGTTTGTAGTTAGATCTATAGATAGGAAAACCAAGCACTTGTCATAGAAAGTTGGATGAATAAGCCATTAGAGTAAGCCATTATATGTTTCATTATTTTAGGCATAGCATGTTATGTGAACATAGAAGTCGGATGCTATTTTTTTTAACCTGGGTGTAGGGTTTAGTTTATTCTATGAACTTTCATGCATATGATATCCTGGGGTATGAACTAACATGGTGTGGGAAATCTTGCTGTTTTATGCTGCAACTCTTGGAATTTCTATCTGTTGCTTAGAACAGAATTCCCTGGATTTAGATTGCCAACTAAAGGAAAGTAAACAAATAATCTTGCATATTCTCCTAACTTTAACATTTACCACTTGCTAAATGCAGCAGAGCATAATTCTGCCCAGTCTATATACACGGACTGCTTCAAAGATCAGCATCTCTCTATCCATGGTATGGCACGTGCTTACCATTGTGTGTCATAGAGTAAATGTACAGCATCTCCAAGTACGGTTTGAAAATCTCCAGTATGAAACCCTGAACAATTGTTAACAGCTGATGGATTAATGCAACTCCAAACACATTTATGTAAACTCGAATATTGTGTTGTGCAAGCCATGGTTTATATTAAGTGCAATGGATAAATTAATCCATTTGTTGTGGCCCACCAGCGGCCTGCATGGATCGTGGCAATCACAACAAGGAGGAGACTGGTGTGGAGTCGCACCAGCAGCCTGTGCAGCTGGCATTCACATCGGGCAACGAGGAGGCTGAAGAGGATGTGGTGCCAGAGGCAGAGACTCAGCCTGGGCCTTCGGAACCTCCAGAGGCTCCTTCAAGTGGAGAGAGCGAAGTGGAGGAGCCTCTCCTCAATGCTTGAGCACGCAGGGCTGCCAAAAGGCAGGAGTGGCTGTTCAGGAGGAGGAGGTCTCCTCGAGAGTAAGGTTTGAGGATAATTGGCCACTCCCTTAGCCTATTTAAGTCACACTCAGTTAGTAATTTCTTGCTGGAAACAACATGTAATTATTAAAGAGCATTTTTGAAGAGTGAGTGTCTTATCATATCTTGTTTTCTGGGCTGGTTGCCAGCCTTTGCCGGACTTTATTTATTCTTGGTACATTATAACTTTGATAAGGACTGTTGGTGTATGTCACAATCCTTGGGAATCCGGAGCTGGGGCAGAACACCATTGTAGTTTACCCAGTGAGCTATAATGAAAACTATTATTGAGCACTGCCTAGATACTACTAAAATTCTTGTGTTTTTCTATTTGTAATCTTCAATTGGGCAAAATGATACATCACAGGGCAATGATTTTTGAACCTAAGTACCTCAAATGAAGAGCCGAGGTGGCGCAGTGGTTAGAGTGCTGTACTGCAGCTACTTCAGCTGACTGCTAGTTCAGCAGATCAGCAGATCAAATCTCACTGGCTCAAGGTTGACTCAGCCTTCCATCCTTCCAAGGTTGGGGGCAATATGCTATTTAGTATACTGTCAATTGTTGTAAGCCGCCAAGAGTCCTCGGAGAGTGGGTGGTATAGAAATATGATTAATACATAATAATAATAATAATAATAATAATAATAATAATAATAATAATAATAATAATAATAATAATATAGGCCAGCCTACAGAATATGTCCAAAATCTATGGCCTATTACTCCCATGAGATTTAAAAAATTGAACTGTTGTGGCCACTTCAACATGATCACACTGCTAGTGATGTGATTGGCATTTCTAACACTCCCTGACACAGGGGTGAAATCTACTGACCTTCCCAACTGGTTCGGAAGTGCGCGCGCACTTCCGAACCGAAATGCACACATGGACACATGGACACTCTGTGCATGTGCAAACCCTTCTGTGCATGCACAGAGGGTAAAAAACTGGTTATTTCCTAGTTAAAACCAGGAAGTAATGATGACTGGGCAGGTGGGCAGAGCCTTGCGCCACCATCACTACCGGTTCTCCAAACCATCGGCCGCCATCGCTACCGATTCAGCCAAACCGGTCTGAAACCGGGAGCATTTCACCCCTGCCCTGACAGCTTCTCACAAGTCACTGGGGAAGCTAGCAGGAAATCTAAACTCGACAGTGATTGTCAATATTCCCTACCAGTTTTCCGCAAGCAAAGTCAGTGGAGAAACCGACAGGAAATTGCAAGTCTCAGGCCAACAAACAGATAAGTGGCTACTGCCAGATGGGGGAGGGAGTGTGGGAGTGTTGCGAGAGCATGACATATGTCAATGAGGGTTCACAAGGGTGTAACACTGTTGGACAGTCTGCATGGGGTTGTGGGGCAGACTGGAGAGGGTGTGCAGGGGTGGTCAGTGCAACATAAAGGTAAAGGTAAAGGTTTCCCTCACACATATGTGCTAGTTGTTCCCGACTCTAGGGGGCGGTGCTCATCTCCGTTTCAAAGCCAAAGAGCCAGTGCTGTCCAAAGACGTCTCAGTGGTCATGTGGCTGGCATGACTAAACACCAAAGGCACATGGAACACTGTTACCTTCCCACCAAAGGTGGTCCCTATTTTTCTACTTGAATTTTTTACATGATTTCAAACTGCTGACCTTTTGATCGACAAGCTTAGTGTCTTAGCCACTGAGCCACCACATCCCTATCTAGTGCAATGTAAGCACAGATTATTTGAGTAGAGTGCCCAGAGGGGGAAGGCTTAACCCAAGCAACTTGTATCTTTCCCTGCTACATCCACATTGATTTTCTCACTACAAGCTTTGCAAAAAGCTTCACTAGGGAAGCCAGCAGGAAGTTGAAAATTGTTTCTGCTCCCAACGGTTTCTCTCCTCCCCCCACCCCCCACCCCCACCCGCATGGTTATTCTGTTGTTGTTGTTGTTGTTGTTATTGGTTCAATTTATATGCCGCCCTTCTCCGGAGACTCAGGGTGGCTTACAAAGCATTAAGAAATAGCCTTCATACTTTTGTATATACCAGCTTAGTAGGGCTTTCGCCCCCCCCCGCCAGCGGTGTTCTTTTTTATACAAAGTCAGCTTATTGCCCCCGCAATCCGGGTCCTCATTTTACCTACATCAGAAGGATGGAAGGCTGAGTCAACCTTGAGCCTGGTGAGATTCGAACTTGCAGTAATTGCAGGCAGCTGGCAGCTAAGTGCTACTTAACAGCACTTTAGTCCGCTGCTCCACCAGTCTGTTGATCTGTTTAGGTAAGTAAATAGCCATAAAACAATATTTTCTGAATAAACTGAACTGAATTGCTGACCCACTGGATCACAGGTTGTCTACTATGGAACAAAAGTAGAATTGACAATATTGCCCTAGAAGGATATTCAGTGTAAACCAATCTTACACTGTATGTTCCCATGTTCTGAATTTTGTACACTAAATAGTTACCTTGGTTGGTCTGGTTTCATAAGTGTGGTGGCCATCAAATACTCCTAACCTGGACAGTTTGTGATATTTGCATGTATTGTATTACTTCACAGTATTATCTATCATTATATGTTCTTCCAATCCAACAGGATTCTGAATTGCTTTTAGAATACGTGCATTTTTTTAGTCAATCACTGAGCCTGACTAGGTGGCTCAGTGGCTAAGACGCTGAGCTTGTCGATCAGAAAGGTCGGCAGTTCGGCAGTTCGAATCCCTAGTACAGGTCTCCCGCGTGAGCAGGGGGTTGCACTAGATGACCTCCAAGGTCCCTTCCAACTGTTACCATTAGATACATTCTCTTCTTTGCTTAGATGGTTCCCTGTGGTTTTGCTTATATTGAAAGGCATCGTAACTAGTCGTAAACAACATAAGGTCCGCAAATGTAGTTGGCAGCAAAGCAATCTGGTATCAGGTGATATAGGAAAATGTCTTTGTGAAAAATCTAAGCAAATTACCAGTAGTTAGAAACACATTGAGCTAACTCTACTCCTTGAGAACATTGTCAGAATTTAAGTCTTCACTGAGCTCAATAGATGGTGTCCCACCTAATATGGGGCATGAGAAAAACCAGGTTCTGATCCAAAGGCTAAATTTATATAGCAGTACATTAAAATACGGTAGCTAATCTGTAGCTGAATGCATCATGTAAACACATTCAGTAAAGTTAATGCTGTATAAATCCAAACAGTTGTATTAAGTCAACCATGAGTCAGTTAAGCATGGATTAGCACAGTGTTGGCGAATCTTTTCGGCACTGCGTGGCGAAATGGGAGCGCACGCACATGCCAGAAACCAGGAGAGCAGCCCCCCCCCTCTCTGTGCCCATGTGCGCACTGGGAAGATGATCTTCCAGTTTCCGGAACATTCATGCACACCGGCCACCTGGTCTTCCGGTTTTTGGTGTGCATGTACGTGAGAAGACCAGCTGGGCAGTGCACCAGAACCCAGAAAGCAACGAGCAATGGCTCATGTGACCAGAGAGATGGCTCTGCGTGCCACTTCCAGCACATATGTCATAGGTTCGCCATCATGAGATTAGCATGTTAAATGAACATAGTCAGTACAATGTAACTCTATATCTTCATATTTTTAGACCTGTGTTTTCCAAACAGGGCATATCCTAAATATATGACCATCACTTTCTGGAATTCCCCATCCAGCATTACTATTGCTAGAAATATTATTTCTAGCAATAATAATAGCAATATATTGCTATTGCTGATGTATATCTATCTGGAACTTATCTAAGTTGAGAAACACTGTTTTATTATCTATAAAAGCATTGCCAACTTTAAAACTGAAGGGATTCTTATAAGGTAAGAAAGGTTAAAGGGAGATGGACACCATACTCCGCTGAACCAGATAAAACTTCTCCAGATGGCTGGAAATCCTGATTGTCATCAATACTTAGCTGTGGGAAGAACTAAAATCATATTCAACCACCACAGTGTAGAGATCATGTCCATGAAATATGATGGCTCTTCCACCTTTTGATTTCTGAAATAGCCAGAACAGAGTTTTCTAGGGACTGTGAGACAAAAGAATCAACAAGCCATTTTAAATGAAAAAAATAGCTTTATAAAACATGGTCAAAAATCCAACTTGAAAACTCATCTTTTAAATAGGGTACATTCATGTTCTAAAACAAAATGTACAGCTTCTTAACGATCTACTCTCAACATGTGTTTTTTTTTTCCTTTTCTTTTCCTGGAAATTATTTCTAAAAGATATTACATTCTATACATCACACCTAAGAAATCATCTTTAAAAATCCACAAAGGAAGAATGACAGAAAGATTTACTACAAAACATAACATATAAATATCTCCCCATCCCTTTTTAGCTTGAAAATAAACAGTACACATTCCATTCATTTCCCCTCTGTAAATTGGAGGGTGAAAAACATACAAAAAGCTTTCGACTTGGAAGTTTTATCAACTTTAGAAGTCAGCCAACAGCCAATGCAAAAGATTAGACAGCCTATTTGTTCTGATGACATCACCGAAGTTCTGCAACCTATTTATAATTCAAATTTAAGATTCCTTCATACATTCAAGATTAAATTGCAAAAGGAAACCAAACAACTATGGTTTTTTTTCTTCCTGCAAGAAACAATTATTGTAACTGCTTGTTTAGAGCAAGTTTCAAGCCTGCAATGTATGGATCCACATCAATGCCACTTGGAAAGAGAAAAATAAATGGCTTTAGATGATAATTTGTGTTTTTTGTAAAATAAAAAAAATGATTAATGAATCAGGGGCTTAGAGGGAGAAAGAAAGGATATGTTACTTAATTTTTTTACACACAAAAAAATATTTCCCTCGGGTGGGAGAAAGTAGCAAAAAAAAAACATTTTGTTTCCTTATAGTAACTCAAGTTCATTCAAGAGAAGTGAACGTGGCAGGAAATTTGGGACTGAACTGGGAGGAACACTGAAAAATAGACCAATTTAGCTTGGCCAGTTTGACACCTGCAGGCTAGGAATATTGGGAACTGCAATTTCTGCCCATCTAAAGACCACAGTCACAAAAATGGAGAAATATGGAACTAGCCACTATGGCAGTATTTAGAGATTTTGAACCTATTGAATTGAAACAATAGCAATCATTTCTCTATAGTTATGGGAAGCAAAAAAATGGGAGGTACTTTTTGAAGCTTTTGTGCGTGAAATAAGTACCACTGGCCCTGCTTTGGAGCCTGGTATGTGCTTCATGACAGAAGTGTAAGTAAGTAGCTTGAAACATAGTGGAGAAATGAGTAGAACGGTGTTTCTCAAACTTGTGAGCTTTTAAGATGTGTGGATGGGCTGGGGAATTCTGGGAGTTGAAATCCATACATCTTAAGGTTGCCGTGTTTGAGAAACGCTAGAACTTGTCAACTTTAAGACGCATGAACTCCAACTCCTAGAATTCCCCAGCCCTTCCCTGCATCATTAGGCTGATAGGTTTGAGAAATACTATTCCGGTAGTAGAGGATGAATGGCCACTGACCTCTTTATGCAAATGGAACTATGCTTTTCCTCTATTGTAAATTTGCATTTGTAGGAGTCTAGCAATTTTTTTTTCCTAGACTCACCCTTCTTATAATTCGTAGCCAAGGACAGCAAAGGCCACTAAGATAACACCATGATGTCATATAAGTAGGGATAAAGGGAGGAGGGATTTTGCATTTAAGATGCACAAAGCACATCTGAATGCATGGCAAGGTTTGTTTTTCTTTGCCTGAAATTGAGGAGAAAATCTCTTACTGATTTGATATTGAATTTCAATGACACCACACTAGAGACTCTGAAAGGCTGGAAAAGGGCCATTAATACACAACGGGCCATAAATGTTTAAACAATGACATGGTTTGTCCAGGATGGACTCCTGCCTCGGACGGGAGTTGGACTAAAAGACCTCTAAAGTCCCTTCCAGCCCTATGATTCTATAACAAGTGGTCATCGGCTTCAGCACTTAATCTCAAATAGTTGCCAATGAAGTTAATAAATACATGCAACGATTTAATTTTCAAATTAATATAAATAGCAAATCGGGATGCTTTTTTTTTTTTTTTGCTATTATTTCTCTCTATGTCCATGGAATTCACTGGAATTCTTGGATGGAGTCAGAGTCCAGATAAGCATTTTAATATTACAAAACAACAACAGAAGTTCTAAGATAGTCTAAGCTATCCCAGTCAGTCATATAAATATAAATAAGCATTATCCTATAGGAAAATATTCCCCTCCCCCCATTTAATTATTGCTAGCAGCAAGTGGCAAATGAAAGATGAGAGAACTTAAAACTACCCATGTCTCATTTCTACCAAATGGATCTGATTTCCTAGCGTTTCTAAGAAAAGCTTCTGGTATAATTTATCCATTGGGAGGCTGTGAAGGAATTTCACCACTTTCCGAAAACTTTGAATTGTTGTTTTGGGGAAGTGGTACGATTTCAGATGCTTCAGTCCAAGGATCAAGCTCTTCATGGTGTTTTGGTCTTTATTTTTTATCCTCCACAAATTCAAGAGCTTCAGAATTGGCTCTGTGGATTTGCACATCCTAAAAATCTCTTCAGTTTCTTCTCTGCCCACATTTTTCCCTGGCAAATTTTCCATCAGAATATGGAGCTGATCAAGGGTGATGTTGAGATGGCCAATGCGCTTTAAGACACTATTTTCACAAAGACCGATACCTAAAAAAAGAAAGAGAGAGAGAGAGAGTGTGTCACTGCGTTATTTTGTATTTGCCAGCTGGGCTTCCATTCTGAACATTACGGTAGTTTGCCAGAGGACTTTATCAGAGAGAAGAGATAACACAGTCTCGTGATTTATGAAGCTACTGCGCATGTCTACATTTTTTTCTTTTCTAACTTCCTGATTTACTTTCTCTTTGTCCGTCTCTGAGATAAACTGCTGGCAAAATGTAGTTAGCTAAGGTTTTTTATTTTTGTAAATAAAAATGTTTATTAGAATTTATACTTCGGGTTTTCTTTCTTTGAGAGTATACACCATGGAAAACAAGATCCAGTCACCTCTAATTAAATACAGTTTTCCCAGGGAGGGAACGAAGCTGATTCACGCTTCGACAGAGAGAGAATTAAACTTGTGTAGTTCTCTTCATTAAAGTCACAAAAATATGATTGAATCAATCTCCCTACAATGCTGGTAGATGTAAGCCCTTCTTTCTGTCAATACTTTCTTGAAATCTACCCTACAAATTAAAAACCAATAAAAGGGGAAATCTGAGTTTATGGATACAATGTCATCTGGGCCGATTAGATTTCATATAGCTATAACAATCTCAGGTTTCTCTAAAAGAATTTTCATTTTGTACCCAAAGTCATTTTTTTAAAAAAAAGTTTTTTTATTTTATAGACAGTACATCTTTCGTGCTTCTTCTTATTCCTCCAATATTTATCATATCATAATATTATCATTTTGTTTATTGTGACATTTCTCCCACATTTCTTACTTTTCTATTAATACATTTATCTATCTCCTTTTTCCTCTTTCTTCTTCGCTCATTTCATTACAACATTGCCATATATATATATATATATATATATATATATATATATATATATATATATATATTTTCTCTAACCAATAGTAAAATTGCCCCCATATCTTAAAATATTCTGATTCCTTTTTTTCTTTAATTGTCAAAGTCAATCTATTCATTTCTGCACAATCCAATATTTTCGTAATTATTTCTCCCTCTGTAGGGATTTTCTCTGCTTTCCATTTTTGCGCAAATGCTATCCTCATTGCAGTTATAACATGTATAATCAAATACATAATTTTTTTACTAAATTTCTCTGGTAAGATACCCAATAGGAACAGTTCAGGTTTTAGATCCATAGGTTGTTGTATCATTTCTTCTAACCATGTTTTAATTTTAATCCAATAATTTCTCGCTTCTGGACACTTCCACCACATATGATAATACGATCCTGGTATCTGATGGCATTTCCAACAGTATTTCCAAAGTCATTTTGTGAAATGGTTAAAGGCACGGGCTAGAAACCAGGAGGCTGGGAGTTCTAGTCCTGCCAGATGCAAAACCAGCTGGCTTGTACCAGTTCCTCTCTCTCTCAGCTCAAGGAAGAAGAAAATGACAAATCACTCCCCAAAAATGTTACCAAAAAAACTCCTGCACAGACTTGTCTATGTAGGCATCAAAAGTCAAGATTTACTTGAAAGCACTGAAAAGATGCTTTCCTCACTGCTGAAGTGAAATTAAGTTGTCAGAAAATATTTTGGGTGTGTGCTTTCAAATCAGTGTCGACTCCTGGTAACTGCTTGGACAAGTCCTTGCAGTTGTTTTGGCAAGATTTCAGAAGTCTGCAATTACTGCAAGTTCGAATCTCACCAGGCTCAAGGTTGACTCAGCCTTCCATTCTTTCTAAGGTAGGTAAATTGAGGACGCAGTTTGTGGGTGCAATAAGCTGACTTTGTATAAAATATAAAAAAGTATGAAGGCTATTGTTTAACACATTGTAAGCCGCCCTGAGTCTCCGGAGAAGGGCGGCATATAAATTAAATTTTTAAAAAAAAGTAGTTTGCCATTTCCTGCTTCCAAGGGCTGAGAGAGAGTGACTGGCCTTGCTAGCTTCATGCCTAAAATGGGACTACAACTCATAGTCTCCTGGTTTCTGACCCAGTGCCTTCACCACTAACATCAAACTGGCTCTAGAACTCTATACCTGTAGGAAATTTTCTCTCCCCTTTGTTATGATCTTGCCTTTTTAATGTCTTTCCTCCTGGTCACAATCTAACTGCTTTTACCCATCTTGAGGTTGCTTTGCGTGATATTCCAGTAAGGGAGGAAACTATTTTAATATCAACACACCTACTATATTTCCCCGAAAATAAGACCCTGTCTTATATTTTTTGAACCCTGAAATAAGTGCTTGGCCTTAGTTTTGGGGAGGTCTTATTATTTTGGGGTGCATAGAACAAGATGGGGCTCCTCTTACCATCTTACCTGATTTCCAGCTCTGCGTTTAAATATTTTCGGGTAGGGCTTATTTTCGGGGGGAGGCTTATTTTAGCACATGCGCTCAAAAGCCCAATTAGGCTTATTATCAGGGGATGTCTTATTTTTGGGGAAACAAGGTAATAATAATTTTAGCCTGTCCTATTCCTGAACTAAGGATGAGACATGAAGGCAACTTCATGGAGAAATAGCAGGAAAGAAGTTATGGCATCTTTATGTAATGCTTAGGAGTACAGTAGTGGCCAAAATTGTGGAAACCTTTTGGGAAAAGTGTATTTTTGAGATTTGATGGCTAATAACACTACTTTTTGGGGGGGGGGAGTTTCAAAATAATCATATTCCACTGCTGGAATGGCCTGGGAATAGCCTAGACTTTAACCCAATTGAAAATCGATGGAGCTGACTAAAGAAACTTGTTAGTTAGAAGCGACCCAGCAATAAAACCCAGTTCATAGAAGCAATCATTCAATCTTGGTTTCATATTATAACAGCTGCAGAACTAAGAGACTTGGTTCACTCCATGGGAAGACATTGTAAGGCCGTAATTCATGCTAAAGGTTACCCAAATAAGTATTAACTGACATGGTGATCATTTTTGTATATTTCATTTTTTCTATGGTGATCATTTTTGTATATCTCATTTTTTCTACGTGTTCCACTTTTCTTCTTTATATTGTAACTGCTTTTCTAACAGCAAATCCTTCATAAAAGTTATTGCATTACATTCTTGATTAAATTACCTTTCCACTGATATATAATTTTATGGTACTACTCCAAAAAAAAAAAAAGTGGTGTCATTAGCTAGTTTTAGAAAATACATTTTTCCCAAAAGGTTTTCACAATTTTGGCCACTATTATAAGTGGAAAGCCACAGAAAGCTGATTTCAATTTTTTTTTAAATGGGCATTTATTTGAAAACCCTAACCTTGAAAGCATTTTTAAGGTGATTGTAGTCACCTCCACTGAGTTCAAATGCTAAAGATAAGAAATGACAGTTCTTATCTTGCTCCAGGCTGCTATAAATACTGCAGCCAAAGAAAATCCCCTCAACCTACTGAGCACTAAAAGCAAAGAAGAAAAGAGAAAGGGAGAAACTACCCAATTATCTGCTGCTTTGCACTTGGTCTCCTATTTACTCCTACACTCAGTTCTCCAGCGCCTAACTAAAAGATACAAAACGTGGCCACATGGCTTATGCACTCAGAAGCTGCTCTGATTACTGAGGTGAGAACCGCAATGGCCACCTTCAACTGATCGCTTTAACTGTTGTGGTGATTTAATCTATACTCAGGAACAAACATCTTACATAAACGGACCAGTGGTGGGTTTCAAAATTTATTTACTACCGGTTCTGTGGGTGTGGCTTGATGAGCATGGTGTGGCTTGGTGGGCGTGGCAGGGGAAGGATACTATAAAATCTCCATTCCCACCCCACTCAGGGGGAAGGATACTGCAAAATCCCCATTTCCTCCCAATCAGCTGGGACTCAGGAGGCAGAGAATAGATGGGGGCGGGTCCAGTCAGAATTTTTATTACCGGTTCTCCAAATTACTCAAAATTTCCGCTACCGGTTCTCCAGAACTGGCCAGAACCTGCTGAAACTCACCTCTGAAATGGACCCAGTGGGTAAAGATAATGTCTTGCTTTTCTTTTGTACGTACCTTGGACAATATTCTTGACTGTATCGTGGTCCTTATTTTGCTCTTTCCATAACTTCAGTAGCTGAAACGTTTGATCTTGCAGGCTACTCTTCTGTTTAATTATTTCTCTGTTTTCAAGATTGAGCCTCACCCCAGGCAGACTGTCCATGAGGGTGTTCAGCCAGGTGGAAGATAATTTTTTGTGCCCGATGAACCTGAAGAACGCTTCTTCACACAAGGTGACATCTAAAATCATACAGAATACCGACTTTAAAATCAGGACACTAACCTCTGGGGCAACTGTCAAAAACTGCTGTGAGAAAGTACAGTACGTTTTTTCTAAAAGCTTATCATCCTTCGAAGACCAACAGGGATTGGGCCCTACTGAAAAAGAATGGGATTTATTTTGAACTTAACACTTTGCAAGTGTTAACAGAGTGCTTCCTTTGGAGGGCAAAGTGTATAGAAATATCCTTTTGAAGCAGGATGGCACCCCCTTCAAACAGAGCAGCTGCACTGCGTTGCTTCCCTGGAGGAAATGAGGCTCTAGATTTGCTCAGCAGAAGATTCAGAGAGCACCCCAACAAAGAGAAGGTGTCACTCCAGGCTGCAACAGGCCAGAGAGTGTTGCTGTGCAAAGTTCTTAAAATTCTTATAATAATTCCCACAACACTATCAAACTATTTACCAAGTCTTCACTACTATTAATCTTCTCATCGTTTCCACCACCCATCTCCTCCCACTTATGACTCTATGTCTGTAACTTTGTTGCTTGTATCCTTACGATTTATATTGATATTGTTTCCTGATTGCTTATTTGTACCCTATGACTATCATTAAGTGTTGTACCTTATGATTCTTGATGAACGTATCTTTTCGTTTATGTACACTGAGAATGTATGCACCAAGACAAATTCCTTGTGTGTCCAATCACAGTTGGCCAATAAAGAATTCTATTCTGTTCTGTTCTGTTCTGTTCTGTTCTGTTCTGTTCTATTCTGATATTTTTTAAAGGCAAAGACAATGAGGTCTAGAGAATGGAGAAAAAGCCCAACCTGTTTTGAATTGAAAAGATGTGTTTGTGATCCGTATCAATTTCATAGATACTTATTTCATAGAATCCTGAATTTGGAAGAATTTTAGAGGTTGTTTAGTTCAATCATGTGTTGAAGGCAGGATCTGCTAGAATATCTTTTGACAGATTCTGGTCTGAAATTCCAGATTCTGGTCTGAAATGTCAACCAAAGGATAACCCCAAATTTTTGTCGCTAAGTGAGACAGTTGGGAAATGAATTTTGCCTCATTTGACGGCCTTTCTTGCCATAACATCAAGTGAATCACTTCTGTTGTCGAGATAGTAACATGGTGGTTAAGCGAATCTGGTTTCCTCATTGACTTTGGTTGTCAAGAAGTTTGCAAAAGGTGAGCCCATGAGTCTGAATTTTGATCACATGCTCATGGGGATGCTGCAACGATTATAAGGGTGGAAAATGGTCATGACTCACTTTTTTCAATGATGTTGTAACTTTGAATGGTCACTAAATGGACTGTTGGAAGACAAGGACTACCTGTATTTGCCTAATTCATATGACTTTCTATTCCTTTCTGTTATACCAGAGGTCTTCAAACTTGGCAGCTTTACGGCTTGTGGACTTCAACTCCCAGAATTCTCCAGCCAGTTATGCTTTAAGACTTGTGGACTTCAACTGCCAGAATTCTCCAGCCAGCTATGCTTTAAGACTTGTGAACTTCAACTCCCAGAATTCTCCAGCCAGCTATGTTTTAGAACTTGTGGACTTCAACTCCCAGAATTCTCCAGGTATGCTTTAAGACTTGTGGACTTCAACTCCCAGAATTCTCCAGCCAGCTGGCTGGAGAATTCTGAGAGTTGAAGTCCACAAGCCTTAAAGCGGCCAAGTTTGAAGACCTCTGCGTTATACAAAGTCGCTGGGGAAGCCAGATTCATTTAACAACCATGTTACTAAGTTAACCAATGCAATGATTCACTTAACATCCATGGCAAGGAAAGTCATAAAATAGGACAAACTCACTTATAGCAAATGTTTCACTTAGCAACATAAATGTTGGGCTCCATTGTGGTCGTAACTTGAGGACTGCCTGTATTTTCTGTTTTGGATTATATACACACCGATTCCACATTGCTGATTCAATCTGTCACTGTCTTCTCCTTGGCACATATTGTCATGTATGGAGTCTCCCTTCTGCACCAATTTGAGACTCAGGGCGCTGCAGTTTGTGTGCTTTTGACAAGCAGCTTTGGATGATGTATCATTAGAAAAATATCCTTCTGGACATCTCTCACAAACAGTGTCGCTTTCAGGGGTACCTACAGAAAAGGAAAGAGATTTTTTTAAAAAAAAAATCCATTTATCAGTCACTTTGTTTATAGCACTTCAAGAATTTCCCACTCAACAATGGCCACAACACCAAGGACAGAAATGAAAAACAATCTGATTTTCTTTGAAAGAGGAAAGACTGCCACCCAGCATATTTTGGTAGATTAATGTTTCAAATCTCACCCTGATCTTTTAGTTTTGTAAAAAAAAAAATAATAATTCAGAAAACTCCCCAGAGAAAGGAGCTATTTCACTCCAGAAGGTGACAGAAGATATTATTTGTATTTCGTCCAGGTTAAATGAAAAACAATAACACTGCACAAAGAAATCCTATTATAGGAAGAATAGTATTTTTCAACTACATAGCTTTTAAATGAAACGTTCAGCCAGATGATTCATACAAAACTAGTCTGACTCAACCAGAAACTATATCTATCTATCTATCTATCCATCCATTCATCCATCCATCCATCCATCCATCTATCCATCCATCCGTGGTGGGTTTCAAAATTTTTTACTACCGGTTCTGTGGGTGTGGTTTGGTGGGCGTGGCAGGGAAGGTTACTGCAAAATCCCCATTTCCTGCCAATCAGCTGGGACTTGGGAGGCAGAGAATAGATGGGGGTGGGGCCAGTCAGAATTTTTACTACCGGACTACTCTCCAAACTACTCATAATTTCTGCTACCATTCTCCAGAACTGGTCAGAACCTGCTGAAACCCACCTCTGCCATCCATCCATCCATCCATCTATTGCTCTGTATCCATCTCTATATATCTCTCTCTCTCCATCTCTATACAGTACATCTATTTCATCTATCATAAACATTAGGCACTTCAACAATGATTAGAAAAAGATACTTTGGAATATATGAGCTTATATAAAATCAGAAGTGCAACTAATTAAACCAACTGCATCTTTTCCCAAAATTTCTCAGCTGTCTTATACAGCTTCCGTATGATCCTGAGAAAAAGAATGGCTTCTTTAAAAACTGGGAGACAGGTGCCACACTGCCACATATTGTCATCAAATAACTGTTGGAGAGGAAGAGGGAGGGAGAGGAGGAGGGAGGAGGGAGGAGGGAGGAGGAGGAGGAGGAGGAGGAGGAAGAAATTCTGATGAAACTGGTTACTGGATAGTCCACCTAACTCCTAAATTCCAAAACTGTAGTTAATCAGCAGATCCCCCCCCCCTCCCCAAGGATAAAATTAGCACCAGCATCTTGTCTCTGGCTGGCTTGAGACAATGAACCCACACAGATCTCCAGTTTGGCATTTCCTAATTATCCACATTCTGCATTTCTCCTAAATGAGCCAGAATACCTGCTGAGTCATAATGGGTCTTCAGAGTACTGACAGAAAGTAACATGCCAAAAAAGAGGCTGTTATTTTAATATTCCACCACCTTGTCAGAAAGTTGATGGAACTATGGGAAATTCAAAATGGCAAATTGTTATGACCCATTCCTGTTGTCAAATACAAAGAGAATAGCAGCTGTTAGAAGGGCTGATGAAGAAACTGGTGCTTTTGTCCCCACTGATAATAACACTGACAAAACAGTTCCTAAACACTTTTAATGAATTCTCTCCTTTTTATTCTGGACTTTGAAATCAATTCTAATGTGTCATTCACAGACAACAAATATTATTTTCCTTGAAGCTGGCTTTTGAAACTATTCCCGTGTGAGTTTCATGGAGCAAGTCAACCTTACATTATAGCCTGTTGATGCTTAATAACCCTAATCTCTTACACAATTTGGAAGTAGAAAAGGGAGAGTTTATCAACCAGCTGGTGTTTTATAATTTCATGGTCACTCTTTCATAGATGGCTTTGGGGCTTCCAACTTGATCAGACAGATTTAAGCTTCTTCTGAGCAAATTTCCATTTGGGTAATAAACCAAAGAAAATGGTTGTTTTTCCAAACCAACTTGTATACATATCTCTATATGTTGTTTTTATGGGAAACAAATCCTTGCTAAGAATGATGTAGAATTATTGTTGTTGTTGTTGTTGTTGTTGTTATCTTTGACCAAAAGATAGAATTAGATAACATATGTACTTGGAAACACTAAATGAGTTTCCACAGACTTTTAAAGGCAAGTTATAATTTATTAAGGTAGCTCTGTAAAGGTTATATATTGATTCCACTTTCAGGTGACTAGATAACTGTGAAATTTTCCAAGATAAAATAAAAGGTATTGCAAACTAACATGTCAGATACTATATACTGCTGGTTGTTTCCCCCCCCCCCCCAGGGTAATCAAGTTATTTTTCAGAGCAATTGTTTTTTGTGCGCTCTCTTTTAAATTAAAATATTTGCAAAAGTAAATTAAATTTGGGGTTGAGAACAAAGGCTGTTATTGTCACTACACTCATATGAAACTTGCAGTGGAAAATATTATCATCATAAACATTATTATGCAGAGAAACAGACGCTGTGGCAAAGTACTGTTGCAGATGCCATGCATGCCATTCCTTCCAGTTTTGTTTAGGCTTTTTAGGTCCTATGAAGCATAGATTGAGAAGAAGTTTAGTTCTCACCTACAAGAGCTAAAAACTGGAGGTGGTTTAATTTTGTGGAATCCCTAGGGTGGTGATGGTTAACCTTTTCCAAACTGAGTGTCCAAAGCGCACACGCATGCATACACAAATGCACTTGAACTCCCAAAATGCAATGTGCCCTCAGCCCTTGCGCATATGCCTTGCCCCCACACATGTACATGCGCCCCCCCACACGCCCACCTCCCACACATGTGCATATGGCCCCTGCATGCGCCCTGCCCCCCATATATGCACAGCAGAGATCCAAAGACCAGCTGGCTGGTGGGAGGTGCATGCAGAGCTGAACTGGGGCGACGGCTTGCATGCCATCAGAGAGGGTGCTGTGTGCCACCTCTGGCACATGTGCCATAGGTTCGCTATCCCAGCCCTAGGGCCTTTTATGGGGCTGATTCATTACAGACTTAAAAAAATAGCTGAAACTCCCCTTTAAAGAAGATCTTTTGTTTGATCAGCTGAATCAAAAATGGCCCAAATATTGTGGTCTTTTCGTCATCCTGTTGATCTTCTATCTAGGCCAGGGGTGTCAAACTCACATCGTCACGGCAGTGTCACATGACATATCAGGACTTTCCCCCCCACCCTTCACTAAATCTGGCATGGGTGTGACCAGTGTATGATGCATCTGGCCCGTGGGCCAGGAGTTTGACAGCCCTGATCTAGGCAGACCCATTCTATCTTTCATTTGGTACTCCAACATTGCAACGTATTCACTTTTCATCAGGATAACTACAATACAGTGATGGGTTGCCCCCGGTTCGGTCCAGTTCTATAGAACCGGTAGTAAAACCAGTGGGAGGCTCCGCCCACCCACCACGATGTCATCATGGGTGATCTCCGCATGCGCAGAAGTTGCAAGCCGGTAGTAAAGTAAGTAGCACCCATCCCTGCTACAAGGGCCTCCATGTGGGATCAGAATTGGTACCCAGGCTCTCCACATATGGAAGCACTTTTCATTAAAATATTGGTCCAGACTGGAAACAATCAAATGGATTAAGAAGCATAAAACTTGCAATACGTTATGTAGATTAGCTTTTAAAAAAAATATTTATTCACAACATTCTCCCCATTTTGCCTCGGAACTCTGAAAATGAAGCCAATATCTTAAGGTGCTTTTTTCTTTTCAGTCTTCCTCCATGTATATTACTAGAAACTAGGAGACCGTGAATTCTAGTACTGCTTTAAATACAAGGCCAGCTAGGTGACTTTGGGCCAGTCACTCTCCATTACTCCTAGAGGATTTCCAAAAATGTTGCCATAAAAATAGCATGGATTTGTCCAAATAACCAAGATTCACTTAAAGATACATGTTTACTTAGTAAGTCCAAAATTTAGTTGCTTTCTAAACTTGCCAGTTATACTTGAATGAGGCTGTGTTAAAAATACCATACTATGTTCGCAAATATAACTTGCTAAAATGATTTTTTGAGGCAGATACAGCAATAATTAATTTTGTTGTTGTTAGTTGCAAAGTCGTGTCCAACCTATCACAACCCCATGGACAACATTCCTCCAGGCTTTCCTGTCCTCTACCATCCTCTGGAGTCCATTTAAGCTCATGCCTACTGCTTCAGTGACTCTATCCAGCCACCTCATTCTCTGTTGTCCCCTTCCTCTTTTGCCCTCAATCTTTCCCAGCATTGGGCTCTTCTCCAGTGAGTCCTTCCTTCTCATCAAGTGGCCAAAGTATTTGAGTTTCATCGTCAGGATCTGGCTTTCTAAAGAGCAGTCAGGGTTGATCTCTTCTAGGACTGACTGGTTTGATCGCCTTGCAG
This sequence comes from Masticophis lateralis, assembly GCA_030761175.1. Lineage (NCBI taxonomy): Eukaryota > Metazoa > Chordata > Lepidosauria > Squamata > Colubridae > Masticophis > Masticophis lateralis. Next base: position 18,258,655 of record JAUDYJ010000003.1, on the reverse strand, counting down.
TCCAAGGGACTTGCAGGAGTCTTCTCCAGCACCAGAGTTCAAAGGCCTCAATTCTTTGGCACTCAGCCTTTCTTATGGTCCAACTTTCACAGCCATACATTGCAACTGGGAAAACCATAGCCTTGACTATATGTACTTTTGTTGGCAGGATGATGCTTTTTAGTATGCTATCTAGATTTGCCATAGCTTCCCTCCCCAGGAGCAAGAGTCTTTTAATTTCTTGCTGCAGTCCCCATCTGCGGTGATCTTGGAGCCCAGGAAAATAAAATCTGTCACTGCCTCCATTTCTTCCCCATCTATTTGCCGAATAATTAATACATGGAAGCGATTGCTGATCAGCAGTTTTCAAATAAAAGGAATAAAGTAGGAGAGCACAAATAACCAGTCCGTGATTTGAAGATCAGCAAAATGCAATACAAACCAATATGTTATATGGAAAGTATAATAGTTTTGTGCAAGTATCTTTAGATTTTTCTACGTTCTATACCTTAAACAAAATACTTTATTTGAAACGTAAGTTGGGTTTGGGGTTTTTTGCATGTCAGATTTGAATTCTAAGAATGCTTACATCTTTGTCAGTATAGGAAATCCTCTTTATGTACTAGCTACTGTATTTGTCCCTGTATTTGTAGGGTGCGGTGGCTCAGTGGCTAAGATGCTGAGCTTGCCAATCAAAAGGTCGGCAGTTCAGCAGTTCGAATCCCTAATGTCGCATAACGGGGTGAGCTCCCATTACTTGTCCCAGTTTCTGCCAAGCTAGCAGTTCAAAAGCACGTAAAAAATGCAAGTAGAAAAATAGGGACCACCTTCGGTGGGAAGGTAACAGCACTCCGTGCACCTTCAGCATTTATTCATGTCAGCCACATGACCATGGAGACGTCTTCAGACAGCACTGGCTCTTCGGCTTTGAAACAGAGATGAGCACTGCCCCCTAGAGTTGGGAACTAGCACATATGAACCTAGCATATATGTACGAGGGGAATTTTTACCTTTACTGTATTTGTTTCCTTCGATGTTAGGAGATGCATCACACTTTAAATGGTCTGTTCAATAAACTATGGTAAATGATGGAAGTAGTACAGAATGAGCCATTGTGAGGTTTTTATTAGCTCTGGACAACAATTTGTACAGGGTGTTTTAAATGCAGATCGTATTCATGCTTAACTTCAGTCTAAATTCTGAAATTTGTCCATTCAGTGACAGATTACATTTTTTCTTCCCCATCAACATACCTTTCAAAATACAATTAATATGGTCTTAATTCTGACTTTGAAATGCAGGATACTGCCAATTTTTCTTTCAAGAGAACTCCTTACAGCTCTGGGTTGGTTTTTTTCCTTCTACAAGGATCATTTGTGATGCAGGAAATTAATGATGTCCATTCAGGTATGATGACTTTTACTGATACCCTAATACTGTCATAATTATTCTCCTAGTGTCATATTAATTAACACTTCTATTGTCTGCCAAGGCACACAAGGCCCTGGAATCGCCTTCTTCCCAATGAAAAATGTTATTAGTTATCACCCATGAATATTGCATCTCAGATAATGTTCCCATGAAAGAGGGCACTCCATCATGTTCCCCAACCGCCCAATTTGCAACCGCCATTAGATTAGCCATTATCATACAAGAAGAATATTTTGTTCGGCTGCCAGCAACATTCCTTTTGGTAACAGTCCGAGGAGACGGCTCTTGCAAGTTCTCACAAGAAATATACCATCCATCATGTTCATTTGAGCATGCTTATTTAGGAAATGTTCAAAGCCAGGTGGATGTTTGTTTTTACAGTTCCAAGCAGATGGCAAAAATAGTAAGCTTAGTAAGAGCTTTTTCTTACTTGCATCTAACCACTACTTAAGTATATTCTAGTAACTTCTTTTTGATGTTGTTCTCATGACATAGCTTTCACCTGATCGTATCTCCTGCCTCAGAGGGTTTTAAATTATTACAGATGCAGATTATCAGAGTTGGAAGGGACCCTGTAGATCATCTAGTCCAACCACCCACCCAAGCAGGAGACCCTATGCCATTTCTGACAAATGGCAGTCCAATCTCTTCTTGAAAGCCTCCAGTGATGAAGCTCCCACAACTTTCGAAGGCAACTTCTGTTCCACTGGTTGATTGTTCTCGCTGTCAGAAAATTTCTCCTTATTTCTAGGTTGAATCTCTCCTTGATCAGTTTCCATCCATTATTCCTTGTCTGGCCTTCAAATGCCTTGGAAAATAGCTTGACCCCTTCTTCTCTGTCGCAGCCCCTCAAATATTGGAAGACTGCTATCATGTCCCCTCTTCACTAGACTAGCCATGCCCAGTTCCTGTAATGGTTCTGTAATATGTCCCCTAATCATCCTGGTTCATTCATTCCTACTTGTACCAATATTAATGTAGGGTGGGTCCTTGGTGCTCTATGAGCTTGGTTGTTTTCTTGTAGACATCTCCTTACCTAACAAAATAATATCCTCATGTTGCTGTTGCTTGTTTATCCTCATTTAAATCTTCTGTGGCATTACTTGGATAGCTTTTAGGTTCCTAGTTGGATTTCCAAAAGTCTTCTGTCATGGCTGCCATCCTATTTGTTTATTCTTTGTACTACGCTATTCTTTGATCAATAGAAACAGAATAATGATACCGTAATTTTAAAAAATAACAAAATTAAATGCAGTTAATGTATTAGTTCATGCCGTGCTGTTATTAGCGTAGCGTGACCTTCACTCCAATTGCTAGCCATTCTAGCATACTGTCTTTTCAATAAATTCTGCCTCAATTAGATCAGTCTATGTTTTTGTTTTGTTTTAATCTTTAAATGTAAAGGTTCCCCTCGCACATATGTGCTAGTCGTTCTTAACTCTAGGAGGCAGTGCTCATCTCTGTTTCAAAGCCAAAGAGCAAGTGTTGTCCGAAGATGTCTCCGTGGTCATGTGGCCGGCATGACTAAATGCCAAAGGCCCATGGAACGCTGTTACCTTCCCACCAAAGGAGGTCCCTAGTTTTCTACTTGCATTTTTTTACATGCTATTCAACTGCTAGATTGGCAGAAGCTGGGACAAATAATGGGAGCTCACCCCATTATGTGGCACTAGGGATTCGAACCCCTGAACAGCCAACCTTTCGATCAACAAGCTCACCATCTTAGCCACTGAGCCACCGCATCCACATTTAATCTTTAGGATAGGATAAACCAGAGTTTACTCTTTTATCATAACACCTGGCTGGTTAGAAGCAGTAACTTTTCCATCTAATTGTCCAGAAGATATTTTTTACTCACCCTAAGTGACCCTGAAACAGCTTTTGATGGTTGAGCAATCTTGAAATCACCTCTTGAAAAGAAGAGCATACATACCTTTTCGAACGACGCCAAATCCAGGAGGACATGCTGTGTGCTTCAAACAGAATTCAAGGTTGAGGTATCGTCCTTCTACACACTCACAGACACGGTTTCCGGTGCTGGTGCATTTGATCTTTTCGTATTGCAGTTCCTTGCATACCACATTGCAGTAGTGACATTTTTCATTATTGTTCCATTCATCTGCATAAGATTGATCTGGACAAGGAGCACATTCTGTCTTCACCAAGGCTGTACAGTGCTGTTTGACATAGGTTCCTGGGGGACACTGGTCACACATCAGCTGGCGGGAGGTGATAGGATCATAATGGAGATACTTTGGAGGAAGAGTTTCCTGGACTGTCCACTTGACTGAGATGTCCAATAACTAATAAAATAAAAGAATTTTTAAAGTTTGTATTATTATTATTATTATTATTATTATTATTATTATTATTATTATTATTATTATTATTATCTTTGTTTATTAAACATGAAGCTCAACTGAACATTCAAAAATGCATCACAAATACCATTGACTGGTGCTAATGGTTGATATGGGTTGCTGCCAGCGCCCTTAGTATCAACCAAGTACCTACCATGTTTCCCCCAAAATAAGAACCTGTCTTATATTTTTTTGAACCCCGAAATAAGCGCTTGGGCCTTATTTTCGGAGAGGTCTTATTATTTTGGGGTGCATGGAGCAAGATGGGAATCCTCTTGTCATGTTACCTGATTTCCAGCTCTGCGTTTAAATATTTTTGGGGAAGACTTATTTTTGGGGGGAGGCTTATTTTAGTGCATGCACTCAAAAGCCCGATTAGACATATTATCAGAGGAGGTCTTATTTTTGGGGAAACATGGTATTATTATTATTATTATTGGTTAATCTGTAGTGAGATTCACAGCCTTTGAGGCTGAATAATAGCTCAGCAGCTCGAGTCCTAACCAAGGACCTAGGAACTGTTAAGGTATCGTTGGAGGATGTAAGCTGTTCCGAGTAAGGTGGGTTTTTTGTAGAGTCAAAATGTTCAAGTCCGGTAAATTTAGAATTTCTAAATTCTAAATTTAGCCCTTTGGGTATTGCTCCAAGGGCTCCAGTTACAATCGGGACAACAGATGATTTCTTTTTTCACAGTCGCTCAACTTCAATTTGCAAGTCCCGGTACTTTGTGATTTTTTCTTGCTGCTTATCTTCAATCCGTGCATCACCAGGTATTGCAATGTCAATGAACCATACTTTTTTCTTTTCAACTACTGTTATATCAGGTGTGTTGTGATATTATTAATATAATAATAATAATAATAATAATAATAATAATATGCAACTCAGTCAACTGAACATTCAAAAATGCATCACAAATACCATTGACTGAGACTTCCGCTTGGCGCCGCGATCCTCGCTGACGACCTCTTGCTAGGTCGCCGGCTTTGAGCTCCGTTAAACCGCCACTGACAGCGGAAAACAGCTGTCTGGCGGTTTTGCAGTCCTTTCTCCGGGAAAAGGAGAAAGGCAGAGAGCTTCCCGGCAGGTAGAACCGCCTAAAAAGCCCCTAGAATTAAGTACAGGGGCTGGAAAGGTGGGTTCCCTAGGGGAAAGACTCCGGACTCAAAGCGCTGCTGCATAAGCAGCATTAGAGGGACGCGACCAGCTCTGCAAGCAAATTCAAAGATTAAGTGATTTCGGCAGCAGACGGAGTGGAGCAGGAGAGCTTGCAACAAAGTTACAGAGCTTAACTCCTGTGTACCTTGGTTTGAATGAGCCTAATTGAAAGAGGAAGTATCCAATCAAGAGTATCGGGACTGTGCTGAGAAGAGAAAGTGAGTACTGAAAAGGACTTTTTTTTTTCTATTCTTAAAGAGAAACTAAGCGGCCAGAAGACAGCAATCTGGGAAAGATATTGAAAGCAGCAATTTAAAATAATTTGGACTGAATTTAGAGACATTTAAGGCCAAGCAATTGCAAATTGGGGTGAAGAGGAAAAAAGTTTCTTTGAAACTAAAATGGCTTCTAAACAAACCAAGCCAGCATCAGCCAAAGCAGGAGGGGCTTCTCCTTCAGTTTCTATTGTGACTCAAAAGACACAACTTCCGGGGGAGATCACAAGTAAAGAGGACTTTATGAGTGAGCTTAAGGAGTTTATAACGCAAATTGCGATTGCCCAAACAGCTAAAATAGAAGAAAAAATAGAAGAGAGAATGAGGAAATTTGAGGAGGATTTAAAAGATGTAAAAGAAATCAGAAATGAAATCAAAAAGACTGTTGAAGAGAAACATGATGAAATAAGAGAAGATATTTTGTTGGCTGTTTCTGGTTTGTCTAAAATTCTTGTGCAGCTTGATGAAAGAGTGGAAGAAATCAGTGAGGTTACTCAAGATTTGGAGGATAAGATGGGAGCATTCCAGACCAAATCGGATAGGATGGAAGGGGATATTATGATGATGCAATACAGGTCAATGGAGTTCGCTCTGAGGCTGAGAGGGTTGAAGGAAGATGGACGGGAAAACTTAAGAGACAAATGTGCTGAAGTGATTGCCTCAGTGGTTGGAAGGAAAAAGGATGAAATAATTGGATACTTGGATAAAGTCTACAGAGTTAATTCATGGATTGCAAGAAACAGAAATTTGCCAAGAGATGTTGTGATTTACTTTACTGAGAGAAAAATTAGAAATGATGTATTGCAAGCTTCTTACAATAACAAAGTACAAGTGTCTGGGCAGGAAATTAAGGTGCTGAAAGAGATTCCTCCTAAAATGCTTAGAGACCGAAAGAATTTTGGTTTTTTAGTGGAGGAATTAAGAAGACAACAAATACTCTACAGATGGGATGTACCAGTAGGCATAATAGTGGATTATGCTGGAGAGAGGTACCGAATGAATACCGTTGAGAAAGCAAGAGAATTTTATCGTAGTGTGTTAAAAAGGGAAAACACTGCGAAAGATGATAAAAAAGCAGGAAAAGGAAAGCAACAGTCTTCAACATATGCTGAGGCAGTGGTTGGAGAATCTAAGAATCAAGATGACCAGAACCAATTGGATCCAACATCACTTCCTTTTCCTTTAAGTCAACTGGAAGGACCATTGGAATTTGCAAAACTGGAGCAACCAAGGGCACAACGTGTGACAAGATCAACTACTAAACAACAACAACAACAACAACAACAACAACAACAACTGGATACAAAATCAGAAGCTGTGGGGGGAGCGAGACCGAAGATCAAGGTTAAAGAGGACCTTCGGAATATGTTCCAAGTGCTTCAGTCTCACAAAGATGCCAGTTAAATTTTTGTCTTGGAATGTCAATGGTTTGAACTCACCACAAAAGAGAAAGAAAATATATCATTATTTGAAACAATTTAATAATGATGTTATATGCTTACAAGAGACACATATCAAATTATCAGATCAGAAATACTTAATTAATGCTAAATTAGGGACTCATTTTGTGGCATCGTCTTCGGAAAAAAGAAATGGAATAGTGGTATATATAAAAAAGAACATAATAGCAAATTTGGTAGAGGCGGATGATCAAGGAAGATATATAGCAATTGAAATAAGGACTCAAAATGGAACAATCCTCCTGATTGCAATTTATGCACCGAACCAGCAACAAGAAAATTTTTATAAATTTTTACATAACAAAATATCACAATGGGATTACAAATCAATTATTTTGATGGGTGATTGGAATGGAGTAATTGATATTTCTAAGGATAAGAAGACTATATCTAAAGTTGCCTCGCGTGCTAAATTACCCAAACCTTTTTTTGAAATTATGGATGATTTAGAATTAAGAGATGTCTGGAGAGAATTGAATCCAGATGAAAAAGATTTTACATTTTTTTCTGATAGACATCAATCTTTTTCTAGGATAGATTTTATTTTGCTAACATCTGACTTCCTTTCTAGGGTGAAGAAAGTCAAGATATTTCCAAGGACTCTAGCTGATCATAGTCCAGTTTGGTTAGAATTAGAACAGGAGAGAAAAGAAAGGAGGTCTTGGAGATTAAATGAAAATTTATTTAGATATGAAGAAAATGTTAAAGAACTTAAAAAATATATGAAGGAGTTTTTTGATAATAATATGTATAAAGGTACTTCTATGGAAATGGTTTGGGATGCAAGTAAGGCTTATATGAGAGGAGTATTGATATACATGAACAATAAATATAGACAAAAGCAGGCAAAGAAACGGAAGGATGCTGAGGAAGAAATAAAAAAGAAAGAACAATTGTTAATAGATAATCCAGAAGATAAAAGAGCTAAAGAAGCAATAGGTATATTAAGACAGCAATTTAATATGTTAATGGCCGATCAAGTTGCAACTAATTTACAATATGCCAAACATAATACATTTTGCAATGCTAATAAACCAGGTAGATGGTTAGCTTATACGTTAAGGAAAAAGCAAAGATCACGTATTATTAGTAAGATGGAATATAAAGGTAAAGAAGTTTATCAACAAAACTTGATTAAAAAAGCTTTTTTAGAATATTATACAAAATTATATGCAGGAGATTTGATACAAGGTCAAGATATAGATAGATATCTTAAAGAGGTTGATGTCCAGGAATTAACTTTGGATCAAAGAGAAGGTTTGAATCAACCAATAAATTCTGAAGAGATTATTTTAGCAATTAAACAGTTAAAAGTAGGTAAAACGCCGGGAACGGATGGGTTGACAGCTATTTATTATAAGAACTTACAGATGGAAATGGTGGAACCGCTTAGGATGCTTTTTAATAAAATTCAATCTGGGGGAGAAACCCCACCCTCATGGAGAACAGCTTTTATATCACTGATTCCTAAAGAGGACCAAAATTGTGTTAAACCTGAAAATTTTAGACCCATCTCACTTTTAAATACTGATTATAAGATCTTTGCTAAAGTATTGGCAAATAGATTAATGCCAATTATGCAACAAATAATTCATAATGATCAATCAGGGTTTATAAAGGGGAGATATATGAAATATAACTTGAGACAAATAATAAATTTGGTTGAATATTTGGAGAAAAATAATCAGATTCCCGCAGCTTTTTTCTTTTTGGATGCAGAGAAAGCTTTTGACAGATTGAATTGGCAATTTTTATTCAAAATAATAGATAATATGCAATTTGGGGAGCAATTTATGAGCTCAATTAAAGCAATATATAGGGAACAAAATGCACAAATAATTATTAATGGAAGCTTAACGGATAGTTTCAAGATAGAAAAGGGAACGCGGCAGGGTTGCCCATTGTCTCCCTTATTGTTTGTTTTATCCTTAGAAATCTTGTTGAAAAAGATACGTGAATCTAAAGAATTAAAAGGAATAGTGATTCGACAGCAAGATTATAGGTTGAGGGCTTTTGCAGATGATTTAGTTGTTACACTAACGCAACCTACAGATACAGTTTCATATATGTTGGAATTGATAGAACAATATGGTAAAGTTTCGGGATTTAAAATAAATCAACATAAGACCAAGATAGTGACTAAAAATATGTCTTTCAATCAAAGAGAAGAGCTTCAACAAATATCAGGATTTGAAATACTCAAAAAGGTTAAATATTTGGGTGTGTTTATTGCTGGGTCAAATACAAAGTTATTTAAAAACAATTATGAAGTTTTATGGCGAAAGGTGCAGAAAGAAATGGAGGATTGGAAAAAGTTACAATTATCCTTATTAGGTAGAATAGCAGCAATTAAAATGAATGTATTACCTAAGTTTTTATTTTTGTTCCAAATGATACCGGTGCTGAAGAAGGATGAACAACTGAGGGAATGGCAAAAAGGTCTTAATACTTTTATATGGTCAGGTAAAAAACCCAGAGTTAAATTAAAAATTATACAAGATATTCGGGAGAGAGGCGGTTTAAAAATGCCAAATTTAAGATTATACTATGAAGCCTCGGTATTAGTTCAGATTAGTGATTGGTTTAATTTAACAGAGGATAGAATTTTGAATCTAGAAGGACATGATTTACTTTATGGATGGCATGCTTATTTATTGTATGAAAAGAAAGTGGATAAAGTTTTTAAAAGTCATATGCTTAGAAATGCCTTGTTGAGAGTCTGGAAGAAATATCAATATAAATTGGATTATAAAATACCTATTTGGGCAAATCCCAGACATGCAATAGAAAACATAAGTATAGAACAAAAGATGGAGGTGATCACATATAAAGAACTTTTATTTAAAGAAAGGGGTAAACTACAACTTAAATCCTTAGAGGTTTTGAAGAAGGAAGGGATAATTTATACTTGGTTTCAATATGGTCAACTTCAAGCAAGATGGAGGGAGGATCCAAAAACAGGTTTTATGGAAAATGAAGAAAATTTGGTAAAGCAAATCAGGGACCAGGGTACTATGCATATTAAAAGATTATATAATGCATTATTAGAGATAGACTCTGAATCAGAGCTGGTTAAAGACTGCATGATTAAATGGGCTAGAAATTTTCAGGAACCAATAATGATGGAGACATGGGAAAAGATTTGGGTTAGAAATGTTAAATTTACTCAAGCACAAAACCTTAGAGAGAACTTTTATAAGATGTTTTATAGATGGCATTTAGATCCAAAAAAGTTGTCCTGTATGTATTCTAATGTACAAGCTAAATGTTGGCGGTGTGATTGTGAAGATGCAACTTATTTTCATATTTGGTGGACCTGTAAGAAGGTTAAAGCATTTTGGATAAAGATTTGGTGGGTAATGCAAAATATTTTGAAAAAAAGGTTGGAATTTACACCGAAACTCTTTTTGTTGGGTATTATAAATGAATGTACATTATTGGAGACTAAGCTGATTTTAAATTTAATAACAGCAGCTAGACTGTTGGTTGCACAATACTGGAAAAAAGACTCTTTGCCTACAATAGAAGAATGGATTGTAAAAGTAATGAATTTAGCTGAGATGGCTAAAATCTCAGCATATTTGAAGGATCATACGCAAGAAAGATATATTCTGGAGTGGAGGAAATGGATTGTCTATGTTCGGAACAAATACCATATAAGAAGACATCAAATTGCGTATGAATGAAGAGGAAGAGTTGTAATTTTTGTTTTTTATTTTATTAGATTGGAGTTAAGATTTTGATAGTGTTTGTAAACTAGAAATTGGATAGGTTATTGGTCGGGTTAAAATTTTTGTTGAAAAAGAGAAACCCTGTATTTCACTCTGGGAAGTCCGGGGGGGGGGAGGGGGGTTGAAGGAGGGGAGGGGTGGGGGGGGGAAGGGGGGAAGGGGGGGTTTATATGTTTGTATCTTTATAAAACTTTTAATAAAAAAAAAAAAACAAATACCATTGACTGGTGCTAATGGTTGATACAGATTGCTGCCAGCATCCTAGGTATCAACCAAGTACCTTCTTAAGATGTATGATGTTCCAAGTAGCACAGTTATTGTTGCTGTTGTTGTTGTTGTTGTTGTTGTTGTTGTTGTTGTTATTATTATTATTATTATTATTATTATTATTATTATTATTGCAATACATTGATGGTGCCCTCAAGTACTAAGTCATCCTTTATAACTGTGATTTGGCTGGATTAACACATTGAACTAAATTATAAACCATATTTTGAAACCGACATCATAGTATGTTAAAAAAATAAAAAAATCAACAATGCTAGATCAAGATCTATCACACAGAAACTGGGGTCCCACAAGTGGCACATTACTAGAAAATAATTACTGCTATGTAGGATCTCAGATATTTGTCACAGACCATTATGACAAATTTGATCATCTCTGCCTGTCATCTTCAACCAATTTTCATATACAATAACCTTCCATTGTAATTAGTTAGCCTGAAATTTTGTCAGAACATATCTGATTAAAAACTACAGATGCTATCTTTCAAACTTTTAAAAACACTCCAGTATTGTACAAAGAGTTATTATTTCCTTTTTAGAAAACCTTCTCTGGATTAAGAAGCTAAGTAGACCTGGTCCTAGTTAGTTCTTGAGTCATAAGAACAACCAGGGAATTATGATATGACTAATTACCTGAAATCTCTCTCTCTCTCTCTCTCTCTCTCTCTCTCTCTCTCTCTCTCTCAGAATAGAATACAGAATAACAGTTTGAAGGAACCTTGAAGGTTTTCTTGTCCAACCCCCTACTCAAGCAGGAGACCCTATATATTTTAGACAAATGGTTGTCCAGTCCCTTCTTAAAAGCCTCAAGTGTTGGAGCACCCACAACTTCTGAAAGCAAGTCGTTCCATTGGTTGATTGTTCTTAATGTAATTTCTCCTTAGTGTTAGGTTGTTTCTCTCTTTGTTCAGTTTCTATCCCTTGCTTCCAGTGGAAATAGGTTGACTCCCTCTTCTTTGTGGCAGCCGCTCAGATATTGGAACATTGCTATTATGTCATCCCTAGTTCTTTTCACTAGACGACCCAATTCCTGCAACTGTTCTTCATAAATTTTAACCTTCAGCCCCCCCTCCCATCATCTTTGTCACTCTTCTCTGCACTCTTTCCAGAGTTTCAATCTTTTTTTATATTGTGGTGACCAAAACTGGATGCAATATTCCATGTGTAGTCTTATCAAGGCATTATATAGTATCACTTTTCACGATCTTGATTCTGCCTCTCTGTTAATGCAGCCTAGGATTGCATTGGCTTTTTCGGTTGCTGCCACGTACCACTGGCACACATTTAAGGGATTGTCCACTAGGACTGTGAGATCCCTCTCACAGTTACTGCTGTTGAGCCAAATTTCATCTAGTCTGTACCTGTACGTTTGTTTTTTCTTGCCTATGTGTAACACCTTACTTTTTTTTCTACATTGAATTTCATTTTGTTAAGTAGGGCCTAGTATTCAAATAATAAAGCTAAGGGCAATTACATCTGTACCGTTATCATCAAAATAACATGAATGACAGTTCAGTTCAAAGGCGGCTTGACTTCTATCCTTTTGGGGCCTCGCCAGAAGAGGTTTTGGAAAATTACATTCTATTAATTGAATTCTGAACTTTTGCAAAAGTTTTCCCCCTGATCTTCAAATGAAAGCCAATGTCACCACTCCACCCTTGTGAAATAAATACAGATTGGACGGCAATGATCAACACAGTCCATATTCCTTCAAGTATCTTTTTTTTTTCTCTTTCAATCACGGCCTTATGATTTTTTTTAAAAAAATAAAAAACTAGTTTTTTCAACATTGATTATATGCTTCGGTTTTGGGTTTTTTACCCAGACCACAGAAGAATGCTTGGATTTACTATAACAGATAAAGCATTCTCTGTTTGAAATTGCAAACACATCCTGAAACCTAGTTTTTCTTTGATGACAGCTGCCAAGAGCTGGGCAAGCGCCAAGGCAAATCTGTAAATTCTGGCATTCGCTTTTCTACATTATGTAAGAACATTGTAATTGCCTTCAGGCAAAAATCCAGTTTGGCTCTCAGTCTACTTCCGGCTGTAGCCAACAAATGGGAGCTCACCAGCAGGACATAAACTTGATTATCCCCAAATCACTCATTATTTTGCCTAATATTTAGGGAGATAAGTGTCCTGGTGATAGAGATTCAGTTCAGCTATCACAGCCAATAACTAATAAACAACTAATCTGTTCTGATTTCTCTTTTCAACGCTCTTAAAAGCAAATGAAGGCCACCAAATCATGACAGTGAGCTATTACATATTATGGGAAGAAGAAAAGTTTGTTATTTGTTTAAGCCCTGATACAGTTTTGAAAAAGCTTTTGAATGTATAAAGTTATTTTTAAAAAATAGGCCTTGTTTCTCAAGTTTCCAATCTTAAAACACAGACACATAGACACACAAATGGAAGAAATAGGGGAGGGGGACTGTGGATGGAAACAAACAAACCTGAATCGTCAATATTGGGAATTTTTTAATGTTATACGTATAAACTGAACTAGACTGTTCAGTTTCTCTATTTACTTCTCTAGTTTGAAGGAACAATTGCTGGACCACAGTTCCTTGGCTCATTTGTTAACCTTGCGCTAATCAATTTCACTGAGTCAATACTTATATTAGAGAAATGAATGGTGCAGTGGCTTAGAGGTAGAGCTCTTGCCTCACAATCAGGAGGCTATGTGCTTGATCCTCGGTAGAGGCAGATATTTCCCTTTTTGGGCACGATGAGAATATAACTCTGCATTAGTGACAGGAAGGGCATCCAGGCAGTAAACACTCAGTTCCATTCAATTGCCCAGACTCCATCCTGCAAAGGATTACGGGGTCATTAAAAGAAGATGATGAATACTTATATTATAGAAATAGGATTCCCTCTATTTTGTTAGTTTATTCATTATAATATCTTGAAAAGAGCCCTTGTACATAACAGCTGTACTTATGATCATCCTCCAGAAAGCTCAGAAATCTGGAATTAGGTGAGCAGTCCTCTATCTAATGAACTCTTCACTCTGTTTGAAAGACAAAGCAGTTCAAGTCCAGTTTGCAAAGAAAGTTCCATGGGACCAGAGAATCCAGCCATTTCCATTCTATAAGGTAGTAGGGAGGTGGGGAAGATGACAGAGGATGAAACAAACATAGCCAGCTATTAACCTGAGATACTGCAGAAAGCTAGACTGTAGAGCAGTTGGCCATCATGATTGTATTATACTGCCATCTTCACTCATGGCAATAGACAGGTGTCTATTTGTGGCTACTTTGATGCAGAATAGTGAACATTCATTTGTTGAGGACAGAACTTGCTTTGCTGATGGATCTTTTTCCTACAACCTGGAAAAATGGAAGCCTAATGCCTTGCTGTGTCGGACGAGTCTGGTCCTGAAGACAAGAGGAGATGCCTGAGAGTAAACAACCTGGGGAGATCAATCCTGAAGAAAGCAGATCTAGAGTAGAGATCTTGCCAAAAGTGTCTCCTTCACCACTCTGCTTCTACACCCCTTGACAGTCTGTGAACCATACAGTATATATACCCATCAATCCATGAGAGAATCACCATCTTCTAGCTGAATGCAGGAGGTGGAGAGAAGAGACAAATTATTGAAAATCATTATTGGGAGTAGTACTCTCTTTGGAAATACACTATTGCTCCAAGGAGCCAATGATATTCACTCCAAGGAGCACCAGGACAGAAGCTTATGAGGTTAAAAGATTTTGCCTAGTTTACTCAAATGCTAAACTGCTTTCATGATAGCCTAGCCTACATTCTTCTTGAAATGACATCATTTTTTACTACCTGGATACATCAAGGTATTTTATGACTGTGTAAAATCTACAGCATCCAACAATTAGCAACTAACTCAATTTAGTGCCCACCAATAGTAGTAGTGGTGGGGTGAGCTCCCGTTACTTGCCCCAGCTTCTGCCGACCTAGCAGTTCTAAAGCACGTAAAAAATGCAAGTAGAAAAATAGGGACCACCTTTGGTAGGAAGGTAACAGCGTTCTATGCGCCTTTGGCATTTAGTTATGTCGGCCATATGACCACAGAGACGTCTTTGGACAGCGCTGGCTCTTCGGCTTTGAAATGGAGATGAGCATCGCCCCCTAGAGTCGGGAACGACTAGCACATATGTGCAAGGGGAACCATTACCTTTACCTAATAGTAGTAGCTTCGTATTTAACCCAATAAAAATGCAAAGAATATAAGAATACTTTCTCCCTCTGAACTTTGCTGCAAATATTGAGCCATGGCTTCAAATGAGTCCTGTTCTATCAACTGCTCTAAGGGTTTCATGTGGGAGTTTGGCTCATATTTGTCTATGTGTGGGTAGGACAGTTTTTAACGTTTTATACTTGATATGTCTGTGGAAACATACAGAAATTAGACTTGGTAGCTGAGCATATGGCTATTGTATGTCTGAAGAGTTTATTGTCTCCACTTTGGTCATCAATCTGAAAGTCCTTTGGCTATCTTAAGTAAGAATCCTTACTTAAGACAGAATTCATTTCAACGCTACTTCTTTTCTATTGCATTCTGTATCAGTATGTTTCCGCATTAACTTTTTAACCACTAAAGTCAAAGGTCCACTAGACAAGACTGTATAGAGAAAGCTCAGATATTAAAATCTCTCTCTCTGATGCATTTTATTCATTTATTTGACCTGTAGTTTAACTTTCCTCCAGGAAATCAAAGCAGTATACACAACTCTTCGATTTTTTCCCCATGACAATAATCTTATCAAGTTGGATAGCCTGAGAGAGGGTGATTGGTTCAAGGTCATCTTGTAAGTTTCCAGGCCTGAAGTACTTAAACCTGGATCTCTCCCATCAAAATCCCCAATCTCTACCCTGCAAATGTTTGGATTGCACTTCCTAGAATTGTTCATCCTAAAAAACTAAGCAGGATCAAATCTCGTTAGTGTTTGGATAAGGAATCATTCAGAAGTACCAAGTGCTGTAGGCTAGCCTTGAAGTGTAAGAAACATTGCAATCATAAATGTATCCACACTGATGCCAAGAAATTTAACAGAGTAACAGAGTTGGGAGAGACCTTGTAGTTCACCTCGTCCAACCTCCTGCCCAATCAGGAGACCCTACACCATTTCTACAGATGGCTGTCCAGTCTCTTCTTGAAAGCTTCCAGTGATGAAGCTCCTACAACTTCTGAAGGCAAGCTATTCCATTGGTTGATTGCTCTCACTGTCAGAAAATTTCTCCTTATTTCTAGGTTGAATCTCTCCTTGATCAGTTTCCATCCATTATTCCTTGTCTGGCCTTCGGGTGCCTTTGGAAATAGCTTGACCCCTTCCTCTCTATGGCAGCCCCTCAAATATTGGAACACTGCTATCATGTCTCCCCTGGTCCTTCTCTCCAATAGACTAGCCATGCTCAGTTCCTGTAACCATTCTTCATATGTTTTAGTCTCCAGTTCTCTAATCATCCTGGTTGCTCTTCTCTGCACTCTTTCTAGAGCAGAGGTCTTCAAACTTGGCAGCTTTAAGACTTGTGGACTTCAACTCTCAGAATTCTCCAGCTGGAGAATTCTGGGAGTTGAAGTCCACAAGTCTTAAAGCTGCCAAGTTTGAAGACCTCTGTTCTAGAGTCTCAACATCTTTTTTATAGTATGGTGACCAAAACTGGATGCAGTACTCTAGGTGTGGTCTTACAGAGGCTTTATTAGAGTGGAATTAGTACCTCACTTGATCTTGATTGAATCCCTCTGTTAATGCAATTTACAATTGCACTGGCTTTTGTGGCCAATGCAATCCTAAATTGCATTAACAGAGGGATTTATTTGACTCTTTTTTGAAGATCCAAACCAAGATGACTGTGAAGGTACCAACTTTGGCTCAACCTAAAGGAGAGTTTACCTGAAACAGCGAGATAAAACATTAAGCCATCTTCTTTTAAACTGGAGCAGAACCCCCATTAGATTTTAGAAGCAACAAACAGTAGCTTTAATCATCACTTCCTATTGCTCAGTATCTTCAGCAGGTGGCAGCACCTGGCTGACTTAATTAAAACGTGATGAGAAACCAAAGGGAATGAATGCCTTCTATCCCTGTGAAACCTTACTTGTGCTTAGTTTTCATAAAGGCAATGAAATCAAACTAGAGAAAGCTGTTGCAACTGTTTAAGATTGCCAGGGTGCTATGCAAAAATACACTGTACAGGTAGTCCTCAACTTACAACATTTCACTTAGTGACCATTCAAAGTTACAACAGCAGTGAAAAAATGTGACTAACGACCATTTTTTTCCACACATAAGACCATTGAAGCATCCCCAAGGTCGTGAATCAAAATTCAGATGCTAGGCAATTGGTTCACATTTATGATGGTCGCAGTCATGTCATGCCATCCCTTTTGGGATCTTCTGACAAGCAAAGTCAACAGGGAAGCACGATTCAGTTAAAAACGTACTCCTAACCGAACAATTGCCATGGTTCGCTTAACATTTGCGATGAGAAATGTCATAAAATGGGGCAAAACTCACTTAACAAATGTTTCACTTAGCGATGTAAACATTGGGCTCAACTGTGGTCATAATGAAGAACTACCTGTAGTAGTCAATCAGAGGAGCCTGTATTTCCTTGATTCAGCCAAAATTAAGTCTTTAAAAATTAAGCCCATAGATGTGTTAAGAGTAGGGATGATAAAACTCATGGCCAACGGGCCGGATGCGTCACGTGCTGCCTATGCCCACCTCTGGTTTAGTGAAGGGGAAAAAGTCGCAATACATCAGATGACAATGTGATGCTACAAGTTTGACACCCCTGCTCTAGACTATCCTTGAACCTCATGAAACGTAGACATGTTTTAACCTGGGCTGGAATATTCCCATCATATTTAATGCTTATGTTTGGTGCATAGCAATTTTATATTCCTTGATCAGTTAGCATGAATGGACCACTGGGAAACATTTTTCAAACCTGTATGGTGTTAATAAGGATTTGAGCTCTGGTGGCGCAGTGGTTAGAATGCAGTACTTCAGGCTACTTCTGCTGACTGCTTGTAATTTGTCAGTTCAGTCCTCACCAGCTCAAGGTTGACTCAGCCTTCCATCCTTCCAAGATTGGTAAAATGAAGACCCAGATTGTTGGGGGCAATATGCCGACTCTGTAAACCTCTTAGAGGGGGATGTAAAATGGTATATAAGTCTAACTACTATTTCTATTTCAATGCAGATGGTCCAGTTGGATCTTTTTTCTCTCTCCATATCTTGTACTTATGTTTTCTTGGGGCAGGGAGTAACACAAATCAACTGCAAAGTTTTTCTTTATAACCACTGGGGAAATGAGGCTTGAGCAAGACATTTCTTATTGGATGGAATTCTATTCAAAAACAAAATCTAATCTATATAAAAATCAGAGCTCAAGGACTTTTATTGTCTGAAAAGCTTCCGACTCGGTGAAAGATATTATTAATTCACCGGTTATACACATGAAACAAAGTTGGCAGGAAATAAAGGCAGCATTCACAGTTATTTTATCAAACAGCCTTTGCTTTCTTTTCCCAAAATGAAATATATTGAATATATAGCTTCAAAACAACACCAGGGCATTACCATTCCTTGCTATGGGCTGATATTGTGATAAATTACTTTTATAGATATTGATTCTCCCAGGGTGGGATATAAATTCGGTAGATGATCTCCATTGTAATTCCATAATAGAGCAGCTCAAGAAGTTGAAGAATAGGCAGCACTTAATGGTGCATATAATCGTTTACTGGTTCTAAAGTATCTATGGAAGTTTTCTATTCTCTTCAATGTCACTGGGAGCTCTGTATACACAGCTAGATATGAAAATGCCCAAAGATTTGTAGTTATTTACTAGGAAGAAGCAGTAGAAGGAGAGAGATCCAGGTTCTGTGCTTGGCTTCTCTCAATATCATGACAGATCTCAGTTTTGAGACTCTGGAGAATATTTTCCCAACACAGTAGATAATGCTGGGAAAGATAGCTCAATCATCTGACTCTGTATCCAGCAGCCTCTTACGCCCATACAGACCCATTTAAAATTAAGCATACTTATGCTCTATCCCAGGGGTTACCTTGGGGACCACTAAATTCATAATTTTAAATCCCGCAGACCACTAATACGAATTTTTTAAAAAGGTAAATAGTATTTAGTGCAATATAAAAAAAGCAAATAATTTTTCTGTGGACCCCAAAATTTTCTCTTGGATCACCAGTTGGAGACCGTTGCTCTATCCATTTCCATCCCATAGATTTTTGCTTGCTGTCCCATAGTTTACAACCACACAGACAATCATGGTCTATCGGCCAGCTAATGACATTTGCAATGGTTTTAGTCCTGTTACATGAAGATACAATGAGGTTCAGAAGATACTCCTTCTTCCAAAAAAAAAAAAAAAAAAAAAAAAAGTCAGGGAAACCTTTTCTTTACCTCTAGAAACAAAAGGGAGCTTGCCCCAAATTTGACAACACTGTCAAATAATTTACTAAGACTGTATTACTAGTATTCTTCTCTTCCTTACTACTATCTAACTATTCCCACTTATTACTATAACCATGTTGCTTGTATCTTTACAATTTATATTGTTTTTGTTTCCTAGTACGATTTGATAGCTTATTAGTAACCTTGCCTGTCACTAAGTGTTGTATCTTTTTATTCTTGATGAATGTATTTTATTCTCTTCATGTACACTGAGAACATATATACCAAAGGCAAATTCCTTGTGTGTCCAATCACACTTGGCCAATAAAGAATTCTATTCTATTCTATTTGCTCCAACAGACCAAAGTCCTACTAAAGACTTAAGAGGCAAACACAGCTTTAAAGAAACAGAGAGAAATAACTTCATTACTTTGTTTGCACTTTCCAAAGCAACCGTCAGCCTTGAGGCAAAGACTTACCAGCAACGTGTAGCACAGAAATTTGGTCATTGCACCGGCGGCGTTACAACTCTTAAGAAGCTGGAAAGGCAATGAGATAGCCGGGAAGTAGCAGCTTGCAAACAGGACCTCGACACATTTAAGCCTCGTTTATATATATTTCTGTGGCCCCCATGCAGCAGGAAAACGTGGCTCAGCTTAAAATCCTCCCTCCCTCCCCATGATCAATTTCTTTCAGTTTTTTTTTTAAAGGAACCTGTTGATGATTTCATGCAACTTCTTAACCACAGGTTCTGGGAGGACAGAGAGAGGAGGAGAGGAGGAGGAGGAGGAGGAGGATTCAGGCAGAAGGATGGGTTAACTAATTACTGTCTGCCAGCCACCACCTCCGTTGTGAAACTGCCTCCCCCCCCCCTTTTCTAAGCAAAAAAGGGGGAGTCCAAGGAAGTGTCACCTTCAGGACAACAAAGACTGAGTTATTCACACAGTCCTGCCTGTTATAGGAACGGCGTTTTAAAAATAACTCCCTGAAACTGTCTTTTTTTTTCTCTTTTCCCCCTTTAAAGTTCCTGCTTTGGACTCGTTGGTGGGTGGGTGGGTGTGTATGTGTGTGAAGGGAGCGAGCAGGAATGGGAAGTCTTTTATCTTATATTTCCCCCATCAAGTGAAAAGACCCACAAACCTTTGTCATTTAATTCAAGGCGTTTTTTATGCCAGTTTGCAAAATCACTTGTGTTTGGACTGGCACCTTTAATTTTTTTGGCTTAAAAAAAATTAAGATAAAGCGTTTTTTTTTAAAGCCAATATAATGTAACCTATAAAAGAGTACATAGCGTAATCTATAAAAGAAGCTAGCTATAAAAGAACCTACAAAAGCGGCTACTCTTGTTTCTCCCTCTTAAGAAAAAGGGTGGAAGACGATTTATTTTGCTTGCAATGATGTACCTATTTCTTTGGAAAGAAGCATCCCTAAAAATCAAAACAAAAAGCAGGATGGAAGCAATTTAAGGGAACGTTGCAGCCCTCCAAACAAAGATATAATTGCCTAAGATGTGTGAGGACAAAAAAGATAAGTTCAGTAATTTCTCCTGAGGGTTTCATTTGAACTGAAGAAGGGCTACTGAGATGAGAACCTATTGGTCAGTGACTGTAGGGCAAGTCCACTACAAGCCCCAGCAAACTCCTTTCTACAGTTTTCCAACTCCATTATTATTATTTTTCTTTTCTTCATGTGGATCAGCACATACATATTGTTGGGAGAAATACCCATATGGTTCAGTTCCAAGCCGTGGAGAAAAAAGACACTGGAAACATGGAGGCTAATTGGAAAGATGGTTAAAGATGGCAGAAGCACATGGGTGATTCTGGGCAGCTGACCACATGGGGTTGAGAAAGAAGGGTATACCTTCACTTGGGCTTTGCACTTGAGCCTCCTGTTCCTGTGCAAGAACATGTATTCTATTGGATGTTGTAGGAGTCATAGCTAACTTTGTAGGTTGTCTGAGTCCCAGGTTTGGTTGAAGTTTGTACATGTGTGCTGGGGAGCAGCTCTTCTGGTTTCTGGCACTCCCGCACACATGAAAACTAGCTGGTTAATGCACATGTGCAAGCTGGAACCCAGAAAAGCAGCGTGTGACAGCAGACATGCCCAGAGAGATGGCTCTGCATGTCACTTCCGGCATGCATGCCATAGGTTCACCATCACGGCTATAGTCTCTTGGCTAATGTAACATCACCAAATGCTGAATAAATTAATAAATAAGGAAAGGGGGGATTAGGAAAATCCCAAATTACACTGCTCCCCATGGGACAGACATAAAACAACAATGTTCTTTCAGAAAAAAGAAAAAGATATTCTAAAAAAAGATATCCATCCATATATCTATCCATCTATCCTGGGTTGTTGCTACCGTCCCGCTTGAAAGATGGTTTTTCTTTCTTATTGAAAGGAAAAAAGGACAGCAATTTCCCTGCATACGTGATTCCCGAGTCATTCTTCATCTGCCTTGATTGTATATAGAGACCCATGCTGCTGTCAGTGAATATGAAGTGCAGGCTAGCAAAGGTATCTCATACATTCTTGTTTATTCTTTACTCAGTGTTGAACCATTCACTAAGCAGCCAGTTTGTTCCAGAAGTGGCATTCACTTACCTTCCCTACCGGTTCACAAATGTGACCACAGTCTTCCTCGCATGCTCTTTGATCGCGCATTATGTCCAGGTGGGTGAGCGGATCCTCCTGCAGTCACTACTATCAGTTCACCCAAACCGGACAGAACTGGCTGAATCTCACCACTGGTTTGTTCCCATACAAATAATACAATGTTTATAATAAAGCACCCTTAATGCTTTCAACAACCCATCTTCAACTCTAGAACAATAGCACTTAGACTTATATACCACTTCACAGTGCTTTACAGCCCTCTCTAAGCGGTTTATAGCATCAACAACGTGCCCCCAACAATCTGGGTCCTCATTTTACCGACTTTGGGAGGATGGAAGGCTGAATTAACCTTGAGCTGGTGGGATTCGAACTGCCAAACTGCTGGCAGCCAGCAGTCGGCAGAAATAATACTGCATTCTAACCACATATACCACTTCACAGTGCTTTACAGCCCTCTCTAAGCAGTTTACAGCATCAACAATTTGCCTCCAACAATCTGGGTCCTCATTTTACCGACTTCGGGAGGATGGAAGGCTAAATCAACTTTGAGCCAGTGGGACTCGAACTGCCAAACTGCTGACAGCTGGCAGTCAGCAGAAATAATACTGCATTCTAACCACTGCGCCACCTCAGCTATATTTGCATGGAATGTTCCATAATTCCCAATTCACCTTATCATATGCTTTCTGTAAATCAGTATTGTTCAAACCTGGCAACTTTAAAATGTATGTACTTCAACTCTGAGAATTCCCAGGCAACATGCATCTTAAAAGTTGCCAGGTTTGAATAATTCTGCTCAAAATAAACTAATGCCCAATGAACTTCCTTTGAGATCTTTATAAAGGAATGGAAATCTTGTCTGTGTTTCTTGTTTGGCACACATCAACACTACACTTCCCAAATTTTGCTCACTGTCACCTCCCATACCCTTTCCATTAGAATTGTGCTTAACGTTTGATAAAATAAACCCATTGTAGTATGTGTTCCTTCTTGCAACTTTTCCATTTGCATAGGGAACAATGCTGGTATTCTTTTAATCCTCATACTGCAAAGGTGCAATTTTACAGACAAACCATATAAGTCTCAGAGGCACGCTATAAATAAATCATATGCATAAACCATTGATATCTGGAGATTTACCAGTTCTTTTCAATATGCTCATGGTACTTACATTTTCCTCTTCATCAATTTTTCTTCAACAGTGCCATTTATAGCATTCTTTTCAAATCCACTCTTTGACATAGTAGTTCTTAGTCCTGTATAAATCACTAAAATATTTAACCCAGCATTCTTCCATTTTAGTTCCTTCAAACTATTTTTCTTTTTAATTCCATTCATTCTTTGTTTTAGCTCTTTGTATTCACTTCCAAAGCGTTTTTTTCTCCAACGAAATCTTTCGGCATTTTCTCTGCCTCTTTTCATCGTAATCCTTCCTTGAGGATTATTATTTTCCTTCAGAGCATATACACATTATTTGATATATTTCTCTCATTTTTGTTTTTTCAGCATTCTCCTCTCTGACTTTTTTCATCAGCTACAGCTTGTTGTCCTTCATCAATCCACCCAGCATCCTTCTCTATGTCCCCAAGGTGTTTTTTCAAGAGGCAACTGGACTTTCTTGTTTTTCTTCAGACTTTTTCTTTTCAGCTCTGAGCTGAAGAATCTTCTTGGATGAGAAGCGAAAAGTCTTCAAAGAAAACCCAGAAAAAGCACTTCTTGAAAAGTTGCTTCTTGAAAAAGCACCTTTGGGACAACTACGACCTGGATGACTGAGAATTTCCATAGACGTCCTTCTCTATGCTTCCCACCAGATGTGGTCACTTGCAAGGAGACTAATGTTAAAATGTAATAAAATCAGCGTGCAAATACTTCAGCTTACATACTTGTATGAGATGCTAGGACATAGTTCTCAACTTAGGACCCCAATTGGGACCAAAATTTCCATTGCTAAGCAAGGCAGTTGTTAAATGAGTTGAGCCCAATTTTATGACCTCTTTTTGCCATGTTTGTTAAGTGAATCACTTCAATTGTTAAGTTAAATTAAATTGTTAAGTTAAATCGTCAGCTGGTGACACCCAGGGGGACAGCCTTCTCTGTGGGAGCTCCCCCCCCTTTGGAACGAACTGCCCCCGGAAATACACAAGATGTCTGACCTCCAGGTTTTTCGCTATGCCCTCAAGACCCTACTGTTCCGGCAGGCCGGGCTGTCTATTTAAATGATTTTTAATTGGAGTTTTAATTTGGGTTTTTAATTCTGGCTGAAATTGTCTAATGATTTTAATAATTTTAATTATGATGTCTGTATATTTGTGTTTTAAATTGGCTGTACACCACCCCAAATCCTTTGGGAGAAGGGCGATATAGAAATAAAATTAACATAACAACATAACATAACAAATTACATAGTTGTTAAGTTGCAAAGTCATTCTGACTTTGCTTGTCAGAAGCCGACTGTGAGAGTTGCAAAAGTTTATCACATGACCCCTGAGATTGTAAATGAATACTGGTTGCCAAGCACCTGAATTTTGGTCACATGACCATGGGGATGCTGCAATAATCTAAGTACAAGGACTGATCAAAATATGTTTTTTTTTTTCCATTGCCATTGTAACTTCAAACAGTTGCTAAATCAATGGAATAAATGGCTGTAAGTCAAGGATGACTTGCACATAGGGGTAATATTTGTATGATGACATCACCACTTTGGAATCATTTTGACTTTCCATTTGTGGAAAGTGGTGTGGCCCTTGTGGTTGCCCACTGAATTCTGTGGCACTCTGTCACATCCTTCTTTCCATTGTGTTCCATGTAGCTTCCACATCCTCTTCCCCTTTATCCAACTCTCCATTCATTCTGTTGGGAGGGCAATCTATCTTGTAATACTTTTTTCTTACATTATTTGAGTTTCTTTCTCTCTCTCTCTCTCTTTTTATTTTATTTATCAAGAATGTATTAGGTAATAAGTATAAACATGGATTGGATACATAAAATAGATACAAATGGAGGAAATATTAAGACAGGGACGGTAGGCACGCTGGTGCTCCTATACACGCCCCTTACAGACATCTTAGGAATGGGGTGAGGTCAACAGTAGACAGTCTAAGGTTAAAATTTGTGGGGGTTTGGGATGAAACCACAGAGTTGGGTAGTGCATTCCAGGCATTGACCACTCTGTTGCTGAAGTGATATTTTCTCAATCGAGTTTTGGGCAGTTCACTTTAAATTTTTATCTATTGTGTGCTTGTGTATTGTTGTGGTTGAAGCTGAAGTAGTCATTGACAGGTAGGACATTGTAGCAGATAATTTTATGAGCTATGCTTAGGTCATTCCAAAGGCGGCTTAGTTCTAAGTTTTCTAAGCCCAGAATTTCAAGTCTGGTGACAGAAGGTATTTTGTTGCAAGCAAAGGAGTGGAAGACTCCTTCAGTTCTTCCTGCAGTTCTTCTATCTTCAGTCTTTCCTTTCCCTTCTTTTCTCTTCTTCCACCACCATTTTCCCCAAGGTCTATTATTGACATTAGCAAGAAATAGTCTGTGTTCTCATTGAGAACTTTTCATTACTGTTGTATGCGTGAGCATGCATGGAGCAAAACAGGAAATGAGTTGTGTTTATGGCATATTAACCAAAATAGGTCAAAATTGGCCATTTCTTTCCCTGTTATTCAATGCTAACCAGGATTTCTAATCCTGTTGCTACATTCTTTACTTCCTCTTTTACCGCTTTGGGTGTCAAAGGAGATACAAAATTCTAGTTCTTGTTCTTCCAGCAGCCTCAACATTGTTACTTCATGCTGTTGCGATGTGTCTTTGATGTTGTCTCCATCTTCTTCTGGGTCTGCTTTGTGTTCTTTGGCCTTCTTCTCTTTTTGTATGTGCTTTGTTTGGGATGGAATCCCAAGACATCCTCTCAAAGTGAGCAAATCACTTTATTTGCTGTTTTTTTTTGTACCTAATTTAAGATTGATTCTATGCCAATTCTTTGTCTAATGATCTCATTGCTGTTTTTATCTCTTCTGGCCACTATCAGCTATTGCAGGAAATACATGCAGCATACTGACCCATATTCAACCCAAATTTAGAAATCTGAATTAGCTAGTTGAGCCTTTTCCATCATACCAACCTATAAATTTTCTCGGGAAGCAATTCACAGAATGCCCTGCTATAATAGGGAGATGAGATCATACAGAGAATGCAGCCCACTTTGTGATTATTGTGTACCAGACTAGTATTAGTAGAGGAATAGCAGGAAAGTAGCTCCCTCCAGTGAAATTTTAGGCAATGTTATGGGCAGTAAAGCTAGAACAGACTTTTCTATCCTGCAGAGTTTTGTAGTAAACTCATTTTAGCCATAATGAGGGGCATGAGTGTCAGGAGCAAGAACTGAGGAAGCAAGGTGGTTCAAATGTACATAGGTTTATTGTTTCCTAACGCACTCTACAAAAATCTGAACTAATGGTCAAAGCAAACTGGTGGTAGATAAGAGTCAATGGAATTCAAGGTGGACTGGGCTTGGATCTCAAAGAGACTCAAGACTGATGACATGTTTGACCCCTCCCTCGGGTTTGACCTACAATGGGTCTGTCTGAGGTGCAATGGGTTGTATACCTTGGCAAATACTTTTATTATCTGACAATTCTGGAGAGAACCAATTTCCAAAGAAATACTATGAAGTTGGCTTGTTGAAGTACAGCTTCAGTTGCTAACAACAAAAAACAGTGTCACAAATACAGAATTATATGGATAAATACGTTATTTTTTCTTTACAATATACTCAGCATTACTGATTTCAGGAAGGAGAAAAGGTGGACGTTGGTTTATCTTAGTGTAGCTAGATAGGAGAGCAATTTCCATATTTCCATACACTTTTTTTATTTTATGGAACCAACACTGGAAGAACAGGTGGCAATCTGCTTCATCCTTGCTTCAGAATATTTATGATAAGCTTTTTTTTTTCTAGTTGTTGAAGCGATAAAAATGGTTGGGAAAGTTTAGTTTTCCAATCTTTGCCTATCGAATTTTCCTTTTTAATATAAAATTTTAATTTTAAAACAGTAAGAACAATGGTAAGAATGACTGCAAACAAAATTAGGGAGGGAGGGAGAGAGGAAGGAAAGGAAGCAAGGTGGGAGGGACAGTGGGGGGGAAGGAAGAAGGAAGGAGTGTAATGAGACAAGAGAATAAAAGAAAGAAAAAAACAAGAACAAGATATAAAGAATTAGCTTCTGCTATTCTTCACAGCAGTTAAAAGTATAGTTATATTTTAACCTCTCTCTAAAGTTACATTGTGATTATCTTCTTTCTATACTCTATCCTGTCTAATCATTAAAACCATAAATCACAAGTTCATTATTTACATTTTATGCAAAAAATACATAAGGGATTTCCAGTCACCAATAAATGTGTAGATACTGTCTTTTCTCTAATCAAATAAATCAATTTGTCCATCTCAGCAAGTTCTGTCAATTTCCCCAACCATTCTTCCATGATGAGTCATACCGAATCTTTCCATCCTTGTACATATAGTGGTCTCGCCACAATAATCATATATTGAAATAGTCTCCCATGACTTTTTTCTAATTGTTTATCCATCAATCCTGAAAGTGAAAGTTTTGGCCTCAGTTGAATATTAATCTTTAAGTTTATCCAATGTTCCAATTCACAAATAGAGCAGGAAATTCTCCCAATCCATCTCTTTTAATTCACTGTATCTTTCATCCACTGGAGCAAATTAACAATAAACTTTAACTCAACCTGAAAGAAGATCAAGTACTTCAAAGCTGATTAGAAAGTTGCATTTCCACTTTCTGTACCGTATTCTCAATGATTTTCTTCAAATGTTCAGGGAATTTCAAAAAATCATTTTCATAAGAGAACAATATATTTTCTTGCCTTCTTTCCTTCCTTCCTTCTTTCTTTTCTTTCTTTTCTTCCTTCTTACTTTTTCTTTCTTTCTTTCTCTTCCTTTTTTTCTTTTATGTTCAGTAAAGTTCTCCTGTAGAGCCAATGAACCCTGCACAACATAGTTAAAAAAAATGTTCAAACCCATAACCCATAAATCTTGCATAGCTTTATTTTATGTTAATAGAACAAAGTAGAATGTTCCTCCTTCTCCTTCCTCTTCCTCATCTTCTTCTTCTCCTCTTCCTCCTCCTCAACATCAGAAGTTTTTAAGTTGCACATAAAGATTGTTTTCTCTTGGATTCTTCTGGTCTGTATCTGTTTCCTAATGAGACTTTGGTTTTTGATGTTCAACCATGTTTAATTTTTTTTTAAAAAAAACTGACCAGGAGCTCCTAATTTAGCCTGCTGCTTCAAGAGTAGTAAAAAAAAATTATCTCACTTCCAGAACAGAACACACGTTTAATCACTTTCTAAACAAGCATTGAGAAGAGGTACCATTTTGTCTTCTTACCCAAGCTGAAGAATATTTGTGGCTGGTCCTGATTATGAGAGAATGGAATTGATGTCTGAAGGCGACATTTGAGTAGCCAGCGTATAATAGTTAATAAGAATAAGTGGATCATTGGTAAAGGCGTATTCCTTACTGTCCTTTCATGGGCATTTTTTCCTGCTCTTTTCTGAGAAAAGAATGTGGACAGATCCTGCACTGTATTAAATCTTGTCTGGTCTCCTGCCCTCTGCTTCGAATTTTGGCAGCTTCGGCTCTCAAAACCTTTGCTGAGTGAAGCTCTCGCGATACGTTCCTGACTCACAAAGAAACAGCATAAAATTTGCTATTCCGGTTGCCAGTCTCTATTCTGTCTCAAATCACTGTAACTTGACTTCCCATGTCAGAGCTTTACATACATTGCAAGCAGTGGTGGGATTCAAATAATTTAACAACCAATTCTCTGCCCTAATGACCGGTTGGGTGGGTATGACCATGATGGGCATGACCAGGGGGTGTGAAAGGCAGCACTCAGCCTCCTGCACCCCCGGGAGCAAAAACGGGCCACAGGGAGGGGGACACATTTTTTGCAGTCTGCATCTCTTAGCAGTGCCGGTAACAAAACTGCTTGTTTGCAATTTTGCTACTGTCTTCTTTGCTACTGGGATTGAACAAGCAGAAAAGCAGGATTCTCTAGGTCACCCACTGAGAATTGTCTACTCAAAATTACAAGCAGTTTGTAATTTTAAATCTGAATTCCCTCTGCCAAAGTTTCATTCAACATGAATCGGGCATTGTTGATTACACCCAGGAAGTACCCAACACAGTTTCAAGATGTGATGGAACTGAATGAACAATGTAGACGGTTTATAAGACTGGGAAGTTTGAAAATAGGAACAGATGTTACTCGCAACTGATCTTGCAGCAATTACTTTATTTATTTACTAGATGTGAAGGAAAATGGGTTTGGGGTTCGAATGGACCGTGGCCCGATATGCACACAAACACACTAGCATGGAAATTGACTGAGAAGTCTTGAGAAACTATTTTAATAAAAACAGGTAAAACCTACAAAACCTACAAGAAGGCATCAGCAGCCTACAAGATTCTCCTTTCAGCAAAGTCCATTAGGTCTAATCTTCTTCCCAAAGCCTGGATAGCTCAGCAGACTAAAAGTATTGTAATTAACACCAGCTGTCTGCAATTACTGTAAGTTCAAATCTCACCAGGCTCAAGGTTAAATTGGTGGGTAAATTGAGGACCCAGTTTGTGGAGGCAATAAGCTGACTTTGTATAAATATAGGAAAGTATGAAGGCTATTGCTTAACGCATTGTAAGCCGCCCTGAGTCTCCGGAGAAGGGCGGCATATAAATCAAATTTTAAAAAACGTGGGAGGCTCTCTGGGTTGTTCATGAGTCTTCTCAGGAGCAAGGCAGTGACTCAGCTCATTGTAGCGACTTCAGCTCTGGAGGTTCTCTCTGAGGGTTGATGAGGAGATCACACAGGGCTGCAGTCCTGCTGCTACTTATATACTCATCCCTGACGGTTGGAAAACGCAGGGAAACTCAGAACCAGGAAGCTGTGCTCTGATTGGTTCATTCAAAACAGTTCAACCAATCAATCAATTAATTGCAGCAAACATGCTGAGCGGTTTTTCATCTCACACTAGAATAAGCAAAGAAAGCCAGCTTGGTTTGGGGGTTTAAGGCATCAGGCTAGAAACAAGGAGAGTGAGGCTTCTAGACTCACTTAAGGCACAAGCCAGCTTGGTGACCTTGAGCCAGTAACACTCTCCCACCTCTAAAAATAACAAAATGCTTCTGAAAACATTGCCGATAAAACTACAGGGAATTGGATGGCAATCATCAGAAGTCAACAGTGTCTCAAAGGCACAAATACATAAAAAAGTAACTAGTGCAAGGCATGCTTACAAAAAGACACATACACTCAATTTAGCACAAGGTGGGAAGGGGCTCATATATATATTTATGTATAATTTATTTTCCAATACAACTCTTATCAGATTAAGTCAGCCTTCCATCCTTCTGAGATTAGTAAAAGGAGGACCCAGATTGTTGGGGGCAATATACTGACTCTGTAAACTGCATAGAGAGGGCTGCTGTAAAGCATCGTAAGTCTAAGTGCTATGGCTATATTTTGAGTTTTTCTATAACATGTTAAATCACAAGCCATAGTTCTGAGTAGTAGTGAAATCCAAGGGTTTTTTTACTACCAGTTCTGTGGGCATGGCTTGGTGGGCATGTGCGGCTTGGTGGGCGTGGCAGAGGAAGGATCCTGCAAAATCTCCATTCCCACCCCATTCCAGGGGAAGGATCCTGCAAAATCTCCATTCCACCCCACTCTGGGGCCAACCAGAGGTGGCATTTGTCAGTTCTCCGAACTGCTCAAAATTTCCGCTACCGGTTCTCCAGAACCTGTCAGAACCTGCTGGATTTCACCTCTGGTTCTGAGTCACAATGGCTAGAGATACCAGAACTGAGCTACAGAAATATGGAAGATCACAGAAGGCAGCAAAAGAATAAACCCAATGGATGGTGCCCTATAGTGGAAATCTGGACTTCTGCAGTCTAGATCTGGTAACCCTATACAAAATACACCGAGCCAAAGCCCATAAAAATGAACCAGAATATAAAAAAACCATCCTATGAAGGCCACTGAGACAAAGGCCCATTTTCTTTCTAAAATATATCTTTGAAAGAAGAAGGCAGTCACAAGCATGTAAAATATTAAAAGACTATTGAAGGGTATTTTCTTTGCAGATTGAAAAGAAGCATCTGGGAAGCATCCATGAGTAGGATTCTACAATGGCATTTCCTTGTCAAGTAGAGTCCTCTTCCAGTAAAAGCAATAAATAGTTATGTGGTGCCATTGAGTGAACGAATTTATTATGGCACAAACTTTTATTGCAAACACTCAGCTTAATCAGTCCCCCATGTAGGTGAGGGTAAACACTTAAATACCTTCCAGGGTACAATTTTAAACAACAAAGAGAACAATGGAGAGAAATGAGATACAAAAAAAGCATGAACGGTAGGGATTTATTTTTCTTAACAGCAGTCATTCACAGTTATCAGCGATCATTCAGATATTCAGGCATTGGTGGCCTAATTATCATTGTAGTATGATAAAAAAGACAAAAAAAACCCCAGCATCTTGCAGAAGATGTCATTCAGCTATTGCATTTTGAAATTTCTCTTTGAAATCCTTTCAGAATGACTGCTTTCTAATCCACTTCTGTGGGAGTGCAGAACATTTCTCTGTTGAATGTCTGTGGAGATTCTCAGTCCTCCGAGTCATAGTTGTCTCAAAGGTGCTTTTTATCAAAAGGTAACTGAACTGGGGTTTTTTTTTTTTTTTTTTTTTTTGTGGAAGGTGATGTTTCATTTCTCATCCAAGAAGCTTCATCAATTGTGACTGGATGGTGGGGGCATGAAGACCAGGGGTGTTATTCAGCAGATTCTGACAGGTTCTGGAGAATCGGTAGCAGAAATTTTGAGTAGTTTGGAGAACTGGCAAATACCACCTCTGGTTGGTCCCAGAGTGGGGTGGAAATGGAGATTTTGCAGTATCCTTCCCCTGCCACGCCCACCAAGCCACACCCACCAAGCCACACCACACCACCAAGCCACGCCCACAGAACTGGCAGTAAAAAAATTTGAATTCCACCACTGATGGAGACCTATCCTTCCATTTCCCCCACCATCGAGTCACAAGCGATGAGGCTCCTTAGATCAGAAGTGACCTGACTAGGTGGCTCAGTGGCTAAGACACTGAGCTTGCCATTCAGAAAGGTCATGGTTCGAATCCCTAGTACAGGTCTCCTGCATGAGCCTTCAAGGTCCTCTTGAACTCTGTTCCGTCTTCTTCTTCCTCCTCCTCAAAAAACATCCTCAGCAGTAAAGAATTCTTCATAATTCTTTCATAATTTGCATTGGCTACTTTAAATGAACAGTAAGAGAACTAGATTAATTCAATCTGAAGGCTGCAAGTGGTCCAAAAGCTGCAGACAGCCTATTCTTATATTATAGAATGTCTGAGTGGGTCAAAATGTTCCCCAACCATTTTTAAAGAGTGCCAATTTTATGCTAGGTTGACTCAAAAAGCTATTTTTTTTCCATTGCAAACAGAATACAAGGATCGATAGCAAGCACCAATGATATTATATAGAGTATAGTAAAAAAAGGAAGTTTGGGTATCCTGAGATGAGATAGAGCTGTGATGGCGAACCTATGGCATGCGTGCCACAGGTGGCACGTGGAGCCATATCTGTGGGCACGCGAGCATTGCCCTAGCTCAGCTCCAGTGCACATGTGTGTGCTGGCCAGCTGATTTTCGGGCCTTCTGGTCCCACCAGAAGTCGGGAAACGGACTGTTTCCGACCTCTGAAGGGCCTCCAGGAGAGTGGGGAAGGCCATTTTTGCCCTCCCCAGGCTCCAAGAAAGCCTCTGGAGCCTCGGGAGGGTGAAAAACAGGCCTACCGGGCCCACTGGGCCATCACATGCCAAAAGCAGGGGGAGTGGTGTCACGTGTGCATTGAATTATGGGTGTGGCACGTGCACGCGCAATCCTCCCCCCTCCCCCCGTGTTCCCTCCACTTTTGGCACACGATGGCAAAAAGGTTAGCCATCACTGAGATAGATGATTGGTAGACAGACAGACAGACAGACAGACAATAGATGGATGGAGGGAGGGAGGGAGGGAGGGAGGGAGGGAGGGAGGAAAGAAGGAAGGAAGGAAGGAAGGAAGAAGGAAGGAAGGAAGGAAGGAAGGAAGGAAGGAAGGAAGGAAGGAAGGATTGGTAGATAGCTTTGAAGTAAAGTATTGTATACTATGATATTCCAATATCTCAGGGGTTGCCACAAAGAAGAGGGAGTCAAGCTGTTCTCCAAAGCACCTGAAGGCAGGACAAGAAGAAATGAATGGAAACTAATCAAGGAGAGAAGCAATTTAGAACTAAGGAGAAATTTCCTGACAATTAGAACAATTAATCAGTGGAACAACTTGCCTCCAGAAATTGTGAGTGCTCCAACACTGGAAGTTTTAAAGAAGATGTTGGATAACCACTTGTCTGAAGTGGTGTAGGGTTTCCTGCCTAAGCAGGGGGTTGGATTAGAAGACCTCCAAGGTCCCTTCTAACTCTGTTATTCTGTTTTCTGTATTGATTTAACATGATTTGGCATGTTCCCAATGCCTACTGTTTCATTTCCTGCCTTTTAGGATTTGCTTTCCTCTCATGTTTGAGCTAAGATTGTTATGAATTTATTTTCTAGCTAGCCTGTCATTATAATAACTGAATCCATAAATGGATCTAAGTTTTAATCTTGTCATTGATCTGTGGAAAGAGAAAAAAAAACATGAATATTGAGTGCAACAATTGAGTGCCTGGCAGGTGAATCATATAAAAAGGAGGCTGCTCAGATTTTCAAAAGAATAATTGTGGGGCAAAACAGGGGCTTGTCTGAATCCCAGCCACAGCTTTAAAAATAGCCCATCTTTAAAAGTGCATTTACAAGCAGGTGATTTGGTGCCCAGCATGCAAACAGGTTAACATGGAGCTTTTAATAGGGCAAGATCTTTGATAGAAGATTGCAATATTCAGCTTTTTTTTCCTCTTCAATATAGAATGCAAAGGATTCTTGGTTAAGTTCTCCACAAGCACACATATACACCAGTGGTGGGTTCCTCCCGGTTCTGCCTGGTTCCGCCAAGCCGGTAGCGGTGACGATATGATGTCACCGAACCGGTTCTCTTTGTTCGGGAGCTGGGCCCTCCTGCCCCGCCCGTGTTTTTCTTACCTTTTATTTGACCCCACCCCCAATCTATTTGCTGCCTCCTGAGTCCCAGCTGATGGCTACAAGGAAAAAACCTGTTTAAACTCTTGCCGCAGGGCTTCAAAGGGCCGCCCTACAGCTGATCAGTGTTAAAAGGCAGTTTGGTGGTAGACAGGTGCCTCCAAAGACAAATGGGTAGACCAGGACGCTTAGAAAACAAATGGATAGATCAGGACGCTCCAAGGACAAATGGGTAGACCAGGATGCTGCAAAAGCAAATGGGTAGACCGGGACGCTCTGCAAGCAGTTAAAAGCCTGATAGACCGGTACCTCTACTAAATCCTAAAGAATTGTCACATGACCATCAAACCACGCCCACAAAATAAACCATGCCCACAGAACCGGTAGTAAAAAAATTTAGAACCCACCCCTGATACACACAGAGGGAGAAGGGAGAGATGGGGGAGGGAGGGAGAGAGGGAGAGGGAGAGAGAGATTGCATCTCTGGAGGATTGTGGTCAGTTAAAGTACATAACACTGAGATCAACAGGCCATAGTGACTTTATCTGGTTTATACTGGTTTTCTTTATTCTATTGTTCCCTTTACACTATTGTTCCCTTGTTCCCATTTTAGACCTTAACTTACCATCATTTGTTTAATGATCATTTGAAGTTATAAGGGCACTGAAAAAAACTTATGACTTATGATTGTTTTGGTAACATAATCAAAATTTGGACAACTGGTTCACATATATGCATATATATGCAGTGTCCCGGATTCCTGTGATCACTTCAGCAAAGCCAGTGTGGAAGCCGGATTCACTTAACTGTGTTACTGTCTTAACCACCATAGTGATTCACTTAACCACTGTGGTGAGAAAGGTTGTAAAATGGGGCAAAATTAATTTCACAGCTAACTTGCTTAGCAGTTGTGGTCATAAGCAATGGTGGTATTCCACTGGTATTCAGGTGAACTGGTAGCTCTGGGCTGCGGGAGGCACCGCCCACCCGCCCAGACGTCATCACGTCCCGTTTTTGACCCTCTACGCATGCGCAGAAGGCCCTGCGCATACACGAAGGTGGGTAGCAAAGGTAAGTGAATACCACTCGTGGTCATACATCAACACCATCTGCATAGCTGCTGAGCTAGGGGTGAAATCCAGCAGGTTCTGACAGGTTCTGGAGAACCGGTAGCGGAAATTTTGAGTAGTTCGGAGAACCGGCAAACACTACCTCTGGCTGGCCCCAGAGCGGGGTGGAAATGGAGATTTTGTAATATCCTTCCCCCAGGAGTGGGGAGGAAATGGAGATTTTGCAGTATCCTTCCCCTGTCACGCCCACCAAGTCACGCCCACCAAGCCACACCACGCTCACTGAGCCACGCCCACAGAACCGGTAGTAAAAAAAAATAGATTTCACCACTGGGCTGAGCCATTGACTGAAATTGAACAAATAGGAGGCAAATCCCAAAGTATTCGAAGGAATGACAATAAATTGGGTTGAGATTTTTTTTTT
The DNA here is from genome assembly GCA_030761175.1 of Masticophis lateralis. Taxonomy (NCBI): domain Eukaryota; kingdom Metazoa; phylum Chordata; class Lepidosauria; order Squamata; family Colubridae; genus Masticophis; species Masticophis lateralis. The sequence continues at coordinate 18,223,253 of JAUDYJ010000003.1, read as the reverse complement.
GTTTCAATTCCTTGGATGAGAAGAATAACATTCCACGCTAAGCATGAAATACGGCCTCCCCAAAATCAAATAAATAAAATTAATGTGACTTGCTCTACTGTATCTTCAGAGGCTGGACTCATTTTTTTTATGTGTAACTTCTAGGAAAGAGGCCCTTTTCCTTAAAATATTCTTCCCCAATCTACACATCCAGAAAATGAAAGAGTGCACTGACTCGGTAACATGACACACACTTCCGAGAAGTCAGATCTCAGAGAAAAGCCAGTTATGTTTGTTCAGTAGTTCCTTGGTTTTGTTGGTCTTGGTTTGCAACTTATAATGAATGCTATTGAAGTGGGCAACTGTGATCCTTGAATATAATTCAAAGAGTTTCCAATCCATCTACTTTTAATCACTTCTGCAAATATCCAGTTTGATTTTAGAGGCTCACTTATTCATGAGCCTGTTTGATAAGCCAGAATTGGCTGGTGCCAAGATCAACATCTTTTCCCCTTGCAAGCTATGGATCCAAAAGAAGCAATAAAATATTGTCTTTTTTTCCCTAAACCCATCACAAGTTACACACATGGCATTGATGCAAAATAAGCTTTGATTGGGAGATCTTCCCAACTTTGATGGGTATATTTTCCCAACTTTGATGGGTATATATTTCTGTCTCTAGCTAATATTTGTTTTATGATTCTGTACTTTGGTTAACCAGATGTGGGAGTGTTTTGTTATCCTGAGAACAATGTTAATCCAACCATAATCTTTCCCTTAATAGAGATCAGGTTATGACAGCAGAAGTTGTCAAATTGTTTCTATCTTAAGTACCCTCTCAAGAAGCTTGAAATGATTGGGACTTCCGGTTTTGCATCGCGGCAAGACAGTCAGGAAATTAGCGGGCTCCGACGAGCCCTGCGAAAACCCCAGCTGACGAACCGCAGCCAATGGGTCTTCGGACTAGAACCCTCCTGCAGGGACAGGGAAGAAAGAGAGGAACCTCGGATGACCAAGAAGAACAGGCAAGTTCCTCGGAGGTCGGAGGGAACTCTCTGTGACTCGGCGGCGGAGGGCTGCAGCCATGGCGGCTACCACGAAGCAGGAGGAAAGTGCAACGGAATTGAGTTTTTTGAAGCTGGGTGACTGACAGCCAATCCAGGCTTGTAATAACATCAAGGGAAACATCTTTTAACTACAAGACCCCTAGCGATAAAATAGCAGCTAAGGAGCACGGGGGCAAAGAAGATTTTGAAATTTATCTTTAAAGAGACAAAAAACCAATAGAAAATTGATTTTTGAATAAAACTAATTGGAAATGTTAAACATTGAGAGATGGTCAAAGGATTGGAAGAGTTTACATTTGGACTGGACTTTAATAAAAAGATTTGATACTTTTAAAAGTAAAAAGAAAAAGAGAAGCCAGGTAAGATTGTTATGTAACTGAAACAAGATGGATACTTCTTAAACAATTGGAAATTGTGGATTGCAGAGAGACACCTTCTGGAGTAAAAAGGAACATTGCAACTTGGTTTTTGTTTTGGGAAATCGTGAACTTTACAGATAACAACTGTGAGAATTTGTGGAGGATGATTTCTTTGTCTGCAGATGGCTTGACTATGGGGGGAAAAAAGAAAAGAAAAGAGGAACCACAACAGAACTCTTACAATTGGGATAACATCAACTTAAAAAGAATAAAATGGTGCAGGAATTAGAGAAGGAACAAATTGATGTATTTGACTTGGAATGGAAATAAGAAAATTAATTAAAATGCCACATGGAGGACAAAATTAGAGGACATTGAAGCTGAAATGAAGTATACGCAAGCAGACAAGAAAATGAAGAAACAAGTCATAATGGCTGAAAATAAAGAAGACAATGTGATTAAATATGAATAAGTAATGCACAGGTGGATAGTAATAATAAAAAGGAGGGTTTTAGAGACTATATTGCGAAAAACAATAGTTATAAAGATGATTACACTGGGATTAACAGTGAAAAAATTGGGGAATATGGGGTAAGATAGAAAAGTCCAAGACTTTGATCTACAAAATAACTATATTGAGATTAATGATGGTTAACAGAAATATGAAAAAAATATGTTACAAATACTTAAAACTGAAATATGGATGGAAGCTATAATATATGAGAAATAGACTATGTTAAAAGAAAATATATCAATGGACATAATTAATCAATTTTTATTAAGACGTTACATGGTATTACTTGAGAATAATTGATGACTATAGAAACTGGGATATTGTTTAAATACCTATAACAATTGCAATAATTTGAATATTTTCAATAACTTTAATATTTTAATATTTTCAATACTTTTGACAATATATCTAAGCAAAAAAGAAAAGAAAATTGAAATAATATAGGACTATGAATTACAAATAAGAATTACTCAAACTGGTTTTTATACAAACTGGTTAAAGAGATAGAATTGTGGGAAATAATTCAAAAATTGAATTGTAGTCTTATTTGAATTAAGAACTATGTTTCAATGTTAAATTGCTATATTTTTGGGATTAGAGATAGGATCTAAATTTGGTGAAGTAATAGGGAAATAAAGATTTATTGAGCATTATACAAAGTAAAAAATGTGGGGAAGTTTTAGAAAGGGAAATAAGATTTTGAAACATAAACATGTTTGACCTGTATTCTTAATAGTGAGGATTTAGGCTAAGAATTGTGAAATGTATTATGAGGTATTAATTGAATTGAGATTTAAAATGGATTAATAGAAGGGTAATTGTTTTGATTAAATAAATAAAAGGAAACTTTTTATAAAATGGTAATAGGGGAGATAGGTGATTTAAGATTAAGTATTGTTAATAGTGAGGATTTAGGGTAAGAATTGTGAAATGTACTATGAAGTATTAATTGAATTAAGATTTAAGGGGGGTTAATAGAAGGGTAATTGTTTTGATTAAGTAAATTTGATTTAATTTTTTTTTAAGATGGTATTAGTTGAGATAGGTGGGTTAAGATTAAGAAATAAGTGTTATGGCAAAATAGAATATACAAAATTTTGTTAAAGATGGAAAAAAACTGTAAAAATAGATTTGTTGTGTTGGGGCTTATGATGACATATATCTAAGGTCAATGAACAAACTATGACTTGTTTTAAGTTGCATGCCACAGTTTTAAATTATTGTAGCTATTATTACTGTGGATTTATGTGACATATGAACAAATGGCTTGTTTATAATTTCCTGGTTATTCTTGATATAACTTATGTTCAGTGGTGAAATCCAAATTTTTTTACTACCGGTTCTGTGGGCGTGGTGTGACTTGGTGGGCGTGGCTTGGTGGGCATGACAGGGGAAGGATACTGCAAAATCTCCATTCCCTTCCCACTCCTGGGGGAAGGATATTGCAAAATCCCCAATCCCACCCCACTCTGGGACCTGCCAGAGATGGTATTTGCTGGTTCTCCAAACTACTCAAAATTTCCGCTACCAGTTCTCCGAACTACTCAACATTTCTGCTACCGATTCTTCAGAACCTGTTAGAACCTGCTGGATTTCATCCCTGCTTATGCTCCTCAAAGCTTCTAATCAGGGGTGTTATTCACTTACTTTCCCTACCGGTTCGCAAATGTGAGTGCACGCGCCCCACCAACACATGCGCCCAGCCTTCTACGCATGTGCTTTGCTTGCGCACACACCTTCCGTGCATGTACCCGACCTCAGAAATGTGCCTAAATAGGATGGCATAGAGCCCAAGTGGGTGAGCAGGCCCACCCACGATTTCTGCTACAGGTTCAGATCGGTTTGGGCGAACTAGTCCAAACCGGTTGAATACCAACTCTGCTTCTAATCATTCCAGAGCTTCAAGAAAATTGTAACTAAAAAGGGAAGGAAATCACAGAACATAGAATCATGGCACTTGAAAAGACCTCAGAGGTCTTCTAATCCAGTGGCCCCAACATTTTGGGCACCAGGGACCAGTTCCATGGAGAGAGGTTCTTCAGCGGACTGGAGGGCACATGATTTCGTGTTCTGCCTGTATCCCGTGGATAGGGCTTCACTTGTTTGCGCGGCCCAGTTTCTGGCATGTCACGGACGAGGGGTTGGGGACCTCTGTTCTAGTCCAACCCACTACTGAAGGCAAGAGACCTTATAGCATCTCCATCAAATGGTTGTCCAATCTATTTTTAAAAACCTCCAGCACTCAAAACTTCAAGCTATTCCATTGATTAATTGTTTTCACTGTCAAAAAAAATTCTCCTTAATTTTGATTAGAGCTCTCTTTAACAAGCTTCCACCCATTACTTCTTGTCCTCTGATTCTTTGGAGAATAAGTCAGTCCCCTCAAATCAAACCAGGAATTGACTAAACTGGGATTTATCCACAAGACTAGGTCTGGCTTGTTCAACAAATCACAGTTAGAGAAAACTAAATTCACTGTATGCTACATAATCATTGCATTGGTAATTGAACAAAAACACTCTTGCATTTAAAAAAAAAACCAGCATTGTTTATGTTAACAAGGCAACTATTTTATATCACAGATTAGTCCTCTGTTCTTAATAATGAAACATGGATAAAATATATGAAAACGGCAAAAGTGTCTTGGCTCACTTGAAAAATGAGTAAGGCGGTTAGTTTTCTTAGGCTTACCACTAATCTTTCCCTAAAGTGAATCCTTCAAGAGAAAACTAAGGGAGCCTGTCTTATCAGGAATGGCATTAAGAATGCGGAGGGAGCTGTGGGAACAGATGTTCTGCCTTCATTTTCTGAGGAAAAAAATAACTCAGATTGGATTCTCACTAAATGGAAGAAGGATTTTGCTGCAGAGACAGCGTTCTCCAGACTCTGCAAAGCAACTTCAGTGCCCACCCTCCCTATTTAGGAAGGCAAAGGGTGATGGATATGCAATGCTGTTTGCTTTAACGCAACATCTGGTGTCCCTTGGGTGCCAGAGCCTCGCATATGTTGCATTTGCTGAAGGCTGAATTCTTGTTGAAAACAAAACCCAACACTGCTCTTCTGCTCGCTGAATACGCGATTTTTTGGTACAATTTTCCTTATACTTTATCTTCTTAGTTTTATTCTATTGAAGGTAGTCCTCAACCTACAACCGTTCATTTAGTAACCGTTCAATGCAGTGGTGGGATTCAAAAGGTTTTACTACTGATCCTGTGGGCGTGGCTTGGTGGGCGTGGTTTAGTGGCCTTGGCAGAAATCCCCATTTCCTCCCAATCAGCTGGGACTCGGGAGGCAGAGAATAGATGGGGGCGGGGCCAGTCAGAAATGGTATTTACCGGTTCTCCGAACTACTCAACATTTCCGCTACTGGTTCTCCAGAACTGGTCATAACTTGCTGAATACCACCTCTGGATCAAAGTTACAACGGCACTGAAATGGTGACTTATCACCATTTTTCACACTTATAACCGTCCACAGTCACATGATCAAAACTCAATGCTTGGCAACTGACCCGTATATATTTATGTCGGTTGCTGTGTCCCAGGGTCATGTGATGACACTTAACAAATGTCTCACTGAGCAACAGAAATGTTGGGCTCAATTGTGGTCGCAAGGCAAGGACTACCTGCATTGGCTTGTTTTTTCTGTAAATCTGTAATCTGTAAATAAATCTGTAAATAAATAAAGCCGGTCCTTTCTTCTGGGTGGTATCACATTATCAGTAATTAGCTATGGTACTGAGAGACTGCTATAACTATAAAACAACTTGGTTTGAAATCTGAACTGATGTCCAGTTGTTCCTGTCCGTGAACACATCCAATAGAATAGAATAGAATAGAATAGAATAGAATAGAATAGAATAGAATAGAATAGAATAGAATAGAATAGAATAGAATAGAATAGCTGAGTTGGAAGGGACCTTGGAGGTCATCTAGTCCAGGGGTGTCAAACTGGTGGCCTGCAGGCCGGATGCCTCATGTGTAGGCCACGCCCACCCTAGCTCCATGAAGGGAAAAAATGTTGTGATACCTGTACGTCATGTGATGGCAACATGATATGGTGAGTCCAAGCCCCACCCAAGCAGAAACCCTACTCCATTTTTGACAATCCAGTCTCTTCTTGAAAGCTTCCAGTGATGAAGCTTTCTGAAGAACAACTTCTGAAGGCAAGCTGTTCCATCGGTTGATTGTTCTCACTGTCAGAAAATTTCTCCTTATTTCCAGGTTGAATCTATCCATTATTCCTTGTTTGGCCTTCAGGTGCTTTGGAAAATAGCCCCTCAAATATTGGAAGACTATCATATCTCCTCTGGTCCTTCTCTTCACTAGACTAGCCATGCCCAGTTCCTGTAATAGTTCTTCATATGTTTTAGCCTCCATTCCCCTAATCATCTTGGTTGCTCTTCTCTGCACTCTTTCTAGAGCAGTGATGACTAACTTTTTTGCCATCGTGTGCCAAAAGTCGGGGGAGTGCAGAGTAGTTACAAGCGTGCGTGCCCACACCCATATGCGACTCCCCCATGCTCCCCCCACATTTGGCACACGATGGGCCCGGTAGGCCCATTTTTTGCCCTCCCCAGGCTCCAGAGCCTTTCTAGGACCCTGGGGAGGGCGAAAACAGCCTTCCCCATCCCTCAGAGGCCGGAAATGGCCCATTTGCCAACTTCCAGTGGACCTGGAAGGCCCGAAAATCAGCTGGTGCCCACTGATATGGCTCCGTGTGCCACCTGTGGCACACGTGCCATAAGTTTGCCATCATGGTTCTAGAGTCTCAATGTCTTTGGGTGACCAAAACTGGTTTGTCCCTTTTGCTACCCATCTTTGTTCTTTTGGGATTCCTTTTTTGTAGGCTAGCAGCAGAATTTTTAAAAAATTTCTCTTAGAAAACAGGATGGTTATTTCCTTTGCCCATATCTCTTTCTGCAATAGTTTGTAATATAACCTGGCAATACCAGGATAAGTTGGTCTATAGGTAGTCCCCGGTTTACAACCATTCGTTTAGTCACCATTTGAAGTTACAATGGCACTGAAAAAAAAATGGTCCTCAAACCCACAATTGTTGCAGCATCCCTACAGTCATGTGATCAAAATTTGGAGACTTGGGAATCAGCCAGTGGTGGGTTGCTACCGGTTTGCACTGGATCAGGCGAACTGGTAGCGGCGGTGGCGGGAGGCTCCACCCACCTGCCCACCTGCTTCTGCACATGTGCAGAACCGCCACGCGTGTACACGAGTGCATGCACAAGGAAACCAGTAGCAACGGGATTTGGAACCCGCCCCTGGAATCAACATGCATTTACGATGGTTGCAGCATCCCAGGGTCACATGATCCCCTTTTGCAATCTTCTCGGCCAGCTCCCGACAAGCAAAGTAACCAACTTGAGTTTCAGGAAATTCTCAAATGATGGAAAATGGAATAGGTTTCTATGTCTCTATATTTATACACACTCCAGCTTCGGAGGACTCCTGGTAAGTGTAGGATAGGTTCCCAAAGGGAGTTGATCCTTAGGTGGACCTAAGAAAATTTCTAATATTGGGGACAAATATCGGGGGGGGGGATATGTGTTTAAAAAGTATCTATTTACTGTCTATCTTCTATCCCTCCTATCTCACTCTATCCCATCCCAGAGTTCTCTAACCTTTCTGGGTTGGCGGCCCAGAGGGGGTTGAGTAGGTGCCTTTACGCATGCATGCACATGCACAAATAGCTCCATAAATGTACCCGGTGCCTGGGGTGGGTATGCACGCATATGCACGTGCACTGGCCAACCACTCAACAGCCAACAGACCATGGCCCAAAGGTTGGGGACCTTAACCTATCCTATCCTATCCTATCCTATCCTATCCACTATTTATCCATCTCTCTCACACACACACACATACACACACACACACACACACTGCTGCTCCTTGCTCTCGCTCTCGCTCTCACTCTCTGTGTATCTAGCTAGATAGCTAGATAGCTATCGGTCTGCTTGTCATCTATCTATCTATCTATCTATCTATCTATCTATCTATCTATCATCTATTAGCCATGGTGACACAGTGATTAGAATGTAGTACTGCAGGCTACTTCTGCTTACTGCCAGATGCCAGCAGTTTGGCAATTCAGTTCTCACCGGCTGAAGGCTCAGTCAGCCTCTCATCCCAGATTGCTGGGGGCAATAAGTTGACTCTGTAAACTGCTTAAAGAAGGCTGTAAAGCACTGTGAAGCAATATATAAATTTAAATGCTATTACTATTGCTATTATCTATCTTCTTTACATAAAAAGCCTTTGATCTGGAACCGATGTCCTTGTAGAAGTTGTCCACACTCCAAGAACTGTATTTCTAGGACACAAAGTCTTTTGCCCTGGCTGCTAGACCTTCATGGTTGAAAGCTCTCCTTTTGGGAGCCACTGAAGGAATCCTCCTTCTGCTGCCTCTATCAATGCCTTCCCCTTTGCACCAGGAAAAAAAATTAAAAGCACCCATCAAGTCTTCCTGATCTGATCAATTTTAATCTTTTGCTAAGAACATGTGTGTGCCACATGTTTTTATTCACACATGAAAAAAAAGAAGGGATTGTAGGAAGTTAGCACTCACCCCTCTCCTAGAAGAATGAAATATTTTAGGAAATATTAAAAAAGGCAGAATATTATACTTCCCTGGATGAGAAATGGAGAAACATGTTTTAAAGACAAAGCAGCTCCTTGCAGCTCCCTGTCCCACCACCCCTTTGTCAATAGGCCATTAAGGCCTCAGCCAAGCTCACTCATTCCCCCCACCTTTGTCAATGGACCATCATCTGCAAACCAATAGGACCCATCTAGCAACAGAAACTCACTAGCAACAGAAACACCACATCGCAAGGCTCAAACAAACTTGGGAGATCCCCACCCCCTGGGATTCTCACAACCAATCAGGATACATTTCTTATACAGGAACAGGAAAAACTGAGGTGGGGCCCAACAGAAGGCATAAAACCAAGGCACTCCCAGCATCTCAGTAGTTTTTTCTACTTAGGAATTCAAGCCATGTTATTCCTGTCCATCATTAAACCATCTTTCCAAGCAGTTTCCATGTTTCCAGTGTCTTTTTCTCCACTTGGAACTCTTTCAACAAGCTGAAGTCTTCTCTTGCTTCTCCAATCCAAACTAATAACTCAATACTCCTTTTTAGCAAAGCCTATTCCTCAAGTGGGCATAAATAGCTTTGCAGCATTCTTCACCCAATTCATGGGCCACAAAACAGGCTGGCCAATTTATCTGCATTTCTAAAATTCTCTGACAATTTCTCAGGGGAGTGGGGTGGTCCCCCAGAGAGGAACAGAAGACAAAGACAGAGAAACCACTTAAAGAATCCAGTGGGAAGATTAAATTCTTCGATTTAAGTATGTGAAGACAAAAGGCTGCAGCTGACCACAGAGATTATTGTTCAGCATAAAAAGGAAAATAGATTCACACCCACTTTTTGATCACTTCATCCCTGAATAAATTCAGAAACGCTTGCATAAGATTTTCAGGTGTATCCAGTTTGTTGTTATAGGCATTCTTCATCCACTATTCCCCTAAACCACAATTTCCAACAAGCTCCATGCAGTAAGGATGCACATTAACCAATGAGTGACTGAGATGCCTTTTCATAAAAGCAAACTTGAAAGAAAGTTGGAGGGTTAGGTGTTTTCCCAGCAATAGGGATGCCTTGTTTACTGAGAAAATTCTGGTGCATTGCCAAGGAACGAGGTGTAGCTTGGCCGAGCTGTAGAGACATATCTGGCAACCAGGTGCCTTCTGGAAAAGATTAAGAGAACCTCAGCCACAAACATCTCAGACAGTAACAGACTGGAGTTTAGGACAAGTACCGTAAATCCCTGCAGAAGTTATGAATATGGAGAATATTATATTACAGTGAGAGAATGAGGTGCGTAGACCATAAGCTGTGAATAATAAAACCTCAAATTTATGGACCAGTTTTGGGGAAGAAGAGGTGTCCATTACGTCTGAACGTTCATAATGAACATAGATGTTATGAAATATATAGTAAATGTGATAATGTATATACATTTTATGCAATATATATGAAATCTAGACTGATTTATCTGGATTCAGATATTGCCAGTTGCATCTGAAATCTACTGAATGGAAGTTTGTTAAAATCCGGGAGTTACTATCCTCTATTGAGAGGAGAAAGCTAACTTGTCAGTCTTGCTCTTTGGTGAATTAGTTGCAGGAATAATTCACTAACAACCTCCAGATATATTTAAAAACAATTTGAAGGGCCCCAGTGCTGGCAATCTCTCCATAAAGAGGGCTTGGGAATAGCTCAGGAGGAATTGCAGGGTCAAACATTGTGATGTTGATGTGCAGGCAACTGTGTATAATTAAATCCAATAGTTTAATATTCTGATCTGAATGACTTTTGCCCTGGAGAACTGATGGAGATATGCCATTACAAAATAGGAGGAGGAAAAACAGAATTAAGCCTCACCCTTGAATCGGTTCCAAGGAGAGAATTTCCCCTTGTTTTAAAAGTGCAATTTTATTATCTTTAATCAAGTTGAAAAAGCCTGATTTTGGGGGGGGGGGGAGATGGGAAGGAGAACAGATGATAGAGATGATAGATAGATAGATAGATAGATAGATAGATAGATAGATAGATAGATAGATAGATAGATAGATAGATAGATAGGTAGATACCCTGTTTCCCCCAAAATAAGACATCCCCTGATAATAAGCCCAATCGGGCTTTTGGGTGCATGGCAATAAGGCCAAGCACTTATTTCAGGGTTCAAAAAAATATAAGACAGGGTCTTATTTTCAGGGAAACATGGAAGATAGATATAGAGATGATAGATAGATAGATAGATAGATAGATAGATAGATAGATAGATAGATAGATAGATAGATAGATAGATAGATAGATAGACGACAGACAGATAGTAATGGTGAAGGTTCTCTTGAATCAAGTTGAAGAATGATGGGGAAGATGGGGAAGAAAATAGATGACAGGCAGGCAGACAGGCAGACAGGCAGGCAGACAGACATAAAGGTAAATGTTTTCCTTTTTCAGTTGTATCTGACTCTAGGCAGTGGTGCTCATCTCCATTTCTTAGCTGAGGGAGCTAGTGTTGCTCGATGATGCTTCCGTGGTCATGTGGCCAGCATGACTATACGCCAAGGAGCACAGAACACTGTTATCTTCCCACAAAAGTACCTATTTATATACTCACATTTGCATGCTTTTGAACTGTTAGGTGGGCAGTAGCTGAGGCAGGTAACAGGAGCTCACCCCATTGTGTGGCGCTCAGGTCTTGAACCCAGGTTGTCAGCCAAACTCAGCATCTTTAACCACTGAGCCATCACGCCCCCTAGATAGATACAGATAGATAGAAATAGATAGATATTATTTTTGCCTGAGATTAACCAGGGCATGGCAGGCTATTGTAGTGGGAAGTGCTAGCTGTTGGTAATCTTAACTCTGACAATTGAACCGTTATTCCCAATGTTCCTTATTTGTGAAAAGTTGGAAGGTCTCTTTAGAGCAAGACTACTGTCCAAAACCCCCTTCCATCCCTATCAGGTGTTGCCTGCTGACAATCAGCATCTTTTGTTCTCTTTTCCTCTCACTCTTGTATTACAGCCATTGTGAAATTTGGCAAATGCATTTATACAGTGCTTCAGTATTGGAAGACATAAATGGCCATGTAAATCTGACAAAATAAATAAGGCATTTTCAGCTTCTACTGTACAAGATCCTCATTTCCTTCAGCCCTTATTTACATGAAAGACAAGAGGGGTTTTTTTCCCCCATTCAACCAGCGTTTCTAGATCGCTACTTTACCAATTCTGCCAAAACTCCGATGACAACATCTACTGAGTCTTTCAGAAGAACCAAATCTATCAGGAATGATCCGGCAATAGAATCATGCAGATCAAGGGGTTTGGATGTTTATTTATTTCCAATAATTCAGTTACAAATTAGATACCAGCAATGGGCTGCTGGGAGTTTGCAGGGGTTTGAGAGAACCTCTAGCTAAGATTCTGTGCAGTTCGAAGAACCCCCAAATCCCACTCCTGGCTGGCCCCGCCTACCCTTCCCCTCCCAGGAGTCCCCATGCAGCCCGTTTTGGATGCAGGTAAGTGCAGGGTGCGCATAGAGACTTGGGAAGGGCGAAAAACGGGCCTACTTGAAGATTGGAAAGGCCAGAAATGGGTCCATTTCTAGCCTCCAGAGGGTCTCCGGAGCCTGGGAAGGCTGTTTTTGCCCTCCCGGAGGTTTGATAAGAGTCTCCAGAGCGTGAGGAGGGAAAACACACACACACACCGCCATAATGCAGGAGGCCGAATAGGCCACACCTACCATGGCCACACCCACCCAGCAACTGGGCAGACAACCTCTTGCTAAAATTTTTGAACTCCACCCCTGATTAGATACCACTATTCAATTTGCAAATAAAAACACAAACACTATACATATCACAACCATCTCGCAATGAGTAAAATTTGGAATAGGCCATTGCCGATTAACATGGAGGAAAAGCATAGGAGTTAGCCTTTGAAAGTCTGTTCAGAAAATCATGTGGGAGTACAGGTAATCCTCAATTTACAATGTAAATTGTATGAATGAGGTAAATTGTACCTCATTCAGTACAACGGCACTGAAAAAATGGGCTTGTGACTGTTTCTCACATTTTTAACCCTTGCGGTGGTCATATGATCAAAATTCAGATGCTTGGCAACTGGCATGTATTTATGATGGTTGAAGTGTCATGGCGGTCAGCTTTTGTGAGCTTCTAACAAGCTAAGTTAATGGGGAAGCCACTTAACAACCATGTTGCTAACTTAACAACTTCAGTGATTCACTGAACCACTGTGGCAAGAAAGATTGTGAAATGGGGCGCAACTCCAATTAACAACTGTACTGCTTAGCGATTGAAATTTTGGGCTCAATTGTCGTAAATCAAGGACTACCTGTAATTGGATCTTGGGTTTTGGGGAGGCATATTTCAAGGTGTCGAGGCAACGTTAGAGAATGACTTTGTAGTCATAGAACCTTGGATTCTATGGAATCCATAATTTATGTGATTCTATAGAAAGGACTTTGGAGGTCTTCTAGTCAACCCCCCCTGTCCTCCTATAAAATCTTGGACAAATGATTGTCCAATCTTTTATTGAAAATCTCCACCAATGTATTAGAGATTCTCTGTTATCCCAGTCATGGTTTTCCCAAAGGTGCTTTTTCAGGAGGCAACGGGACTTTCTTAGTTTTTTTCTTTTGAAGAAGTTTTGCTTCTCATTCAAAAAGCTTCTTTGGCTCTTCTTGGATGAGAAGGGGCCTGGTGGCTCAGCAGACTAATGCATTGTGATTAACTCCAGCAATTACTGTAAGTTCGAATCTCACCAGGCTCAAAGTTGACTTAGCCTTCCATCCTTTCTAAGGTAGGTAAATTGAGAACCCAGTTTGTGGGGGCAATAAGCTGACTTTATATAAATATTCAAAAGTATGAAGGCTATTGCTTAACGCATTGTAAGCCGCCCTGAGTCTCCAGAGATCAATTTTTTTTTTAAAAAAAAAAAAGTGAAATGTGTTCATAAAAAAAAACAAGAAAGTCCAGTTTTCTCCTGAAAAAGCACCTTTGGGACTCCACCAATGTAGGAGCCATAACTCCAGGAGGAAAGCTGTTCCATTGATTAATTGTTCTCACTATCAGGAAATTCCTATTTCCATGTTGGATATTTTATTTATTTATTTTTGTCAAGCATGTATAAGATAATAAATATAAGTATAAACATGATTATGAATACAGGAAATGGGGACAGATAAATGGGGACAGTAGGACAGGGATGGTAGGCATGCTGGTGCACTTATGCATGCCCCTTACAGACCACTTAGGATGGAGTGAGGTCAACAGTAGACACTCTAAGGTTAAAGTTTTGGGGGTTTGGGGATGAAACCACAGAGTCTGGTAGTGCATTCCAGGCATTGACCACTCGGTTGCTGAAGTCGTATTTTCTGCAATCAAGTTTCGAGCGGTTTACCTTAAGTTTGTATCTGTTGTGTGCTCATGTATTGTTGCAGTTGAAGCTGAAGCAGTCATTGACAGGTAGGACATTGTAGCAGATAATTTTGTGTACTACGCTTAGGTCAGACCGAAGGTGACGTAGTTCTAAGTGGTGTAAGCCCAAAATTTCAAGCCTGGTGGTATAAGGTATTCTATTATGAACAGAGGAGCAGAGGACTCTTCTTATGAAACATCTCTGAACTCACTCAATTGTATTAATGTCCAATATGCAATGCGGGTTCCAGACAGATGAGCTATATTCAAGAATTGCTCAAGCAAATGTTTTGTATGCCCTAGTTTTCAATACAATATTACCGGAGAAGAAGCTACACAGCATTTTTGGCAATGTTGTTACAGTGAGCTCTGGCACTTAGATCATTAGAGATGAGTACTCCAAGATCCTTGAAAGAGTCAGGGACAGAATCTTCCTTTAAAAAGTTTCCACCCATTGCTGCTGCTGCTGCTGCTGCTGCTTCTTCTTCTTCTTCTTCTTCTTCTTCTTCTTCTTCTTCTTCTTCTTCTTCTTCTTCTTCTTCTTCTTCTTCTTCTTCTTCTTCTTCTTCTTCTTCTTCTTTTTCTTCTTCTTCTTCTTCTTCTCCTCCTCCTCCTCCTCCTCCTCCTCCTCCTCCTCCTCCTCCTTCTCCTTCTTCTCCTACCCTGCCAACCGTTCACCTTCTGAACTGACATTTGTGGTTAATTCATCTGAAGAAGAAAATGTTCCAGAATTACCGGCACTGGTTTGTTGTCTTGAGTTCATGCTTCCCTGTGTAAACATGTTACATGGCTAAACTAATATACAGTCAAAGGAAAGAACCCCAGAGAGTTAGTGTGAAGTACTTTTCCATCAATAAAACACACCAGATCATGGAGTCCTTTCCATGGATTTCTTTCAAGCCAACATGGTACGTACTCTACCGCTGGTTGGAATATAGTGTAATGGAAAATACTGTATTTGGCTTTGTTTGCTACCATTTCTCTGGAAAATATACTAAGAGCGGTAAATACACATTTATTAAGGGTATAATAACGGGAAAAGGCAGCTCATAATGACTTAGGAGTGTTGCTGTGCAACAGATGTACAAATCCACAAAGGCTGCCTGCTGGCATAGAACAGACACGGTGTTTGTTTGCAAAGCAGGAACCGCGTGGAAATATTTTTTTGCAGGTTGTTTAAAAGCTTTTTGTGCTTTGTTGCAATCTGAATTCATTAAGATGTGCTTTATACGAAACCCACATAGTTTCAGAGAAAATGTGTTGGGACTGAACTGGTTAATGTAAAATATTGTTAGTCTCCTATATGGGTGCAGGTTGCTGACCAGGAAATATATTTGTCCTTTTTAATGCTACAAACAAATTCTGATGCTGCTGCCAAATTCTTAACACAAGCCCTTCATACATGTTACTATTATGGCATATATATTTTTAAATTTTTTTATTAATTTTACAACACAACACAACATACAAAACACAAACACACAATATGTGTTTCTTTTTACGTATCAGTTTCATTCCTCTTACTTTCTACATTTCCCATTTTTCTCATCCTTTATTATCTTTATCGTCCCTTTATTTCCCTTTATTTCCAGTTTTATTCATTTACAATATTTTACACATTTGTCACATCATTCATTCACTTTTACTTTCCCTAATATCGAGCCAATTGTACCACTTAGTCCATATTTTGAATCTTCCTTTTCTTTTATTTCTTTCATTTATTTATCAATCTCCGCACAGTCCAGGATTTTCTTAATTGTTTCTTCCTCTGTTGGTACCTTTTCATTTTTCCAGGACTGTGTGTAGACTATCCTTGCCACTGTAATTATATGCAAAATCAAATATCTAATTTCCTTACTGTAGGTTCTGTTCAATATCCCCAGTAAAAACGTCTCTGGTTTCAAGTCCACATTGCAACCAATTATTTCTTCTATCCAGCTTCTAATTTTAACCCAATATTTTTTCGCCTTAGGACATGTCCACCAGAGATGGTAATATGTTCCAGGGACTTTTTTACATTTCCAACAGCTTGGAGAGTTGTTAGGAGACATTTTAGCAAGCCGTACTGGTGTAAAATGCCATCTGTAGAACATTTTTAACTGGTTTTCCTTGAATGGCATATTTTAAAAGATTAGGCCGAACTGAGATTTTAGGGATACAGGTAATCCTCAATTTATGAATAGTCATTTAGTCATTGTTTGAAATTCTGACAGACCTATTTGGGGCCTAGCTATAATCTAGAATCAAGGTTCTGATGGTTTGTTGTCCGTCCGTCTGTCCCCCGCCATGGTCACATGACCGCACTTTGGGCACCTAGCAACTGGGCCACACTTACTGCCATTTGCAGCATCCCATAGTCATGTGATTGCAGTTACTTCCACTTTTCTACAAAACCAGTCCCATAGCAAACCATTGATCCACTTAAGGACTGCAGCTTCACGATTTTACAAGATTGTAAAATTGGGCCAGTCAGTCATGTGACCATCCTGCTTTGTGACTCCTCCTAGTTTACGACTGTAATGGGACGGCTCCATCGTAGTCATAACTCAAAGATATGTGTTCTATTTCCCATTACTGCAATGACACGCTTATTCACAGAATTCATGTTTTGTGCTCCAGACCATTTTGTCTAATGCTATTTTCAGGGGTGAAATCCAGCAGGTTCTGACAAGTTCTGGAGAACCAGTAGCAGAAATTTTGAGCAGTTTGGAGAACCAGTAGCGGAAAGTTTGAGTAGTTCAGAGAACTGGCAAATGCCACCTCTGACTGGCCCCAGAGTGGGGTGGGAATGGAGATTTTGCAATATCCTTCCCCCAGGAGTGTACAGGGAATAGAGATTTTGCAGTATCTTTCCCCTGTCACATCCACCAAGCCACACCATGCCCACCACAGAAACGGTAGTAAAAAAAATGGATTTCACCACTGGCTATTTTCCATCAAAAAACATTTTTCTATCATGCTTCTTTGGGGTGGTTGGGTCTTTATGAGTATAATCTGTGTTGCTAGAGTGGATTTCTAGTTATAGCAGAAATCAATCCAGGCTATTTTCTGTAGGATATGAAAGGCATTAAAAAGGCTTAAAAGGCATCCGTAGAAGGCATAGCTCGTGGGGATTCACGCTGAACATTTCATCAATTTGGTGTTACCATGTTTAGAAGCCTAGATTCTTTGTGAAATTGACTAGAAAACTAGGAAACTTTCCAAGTAAAAAGGGGGCATATGTCAATTTTCTTTAAAATTTTAAAGAACTGAATCCTCAAGAAAGTGACAGAGATATCTTACAAAAAAATTAGTGGATCAGAATCAAAGAAGAATAGCTTGAACATTCAGCGGTAGAAAAGCTAGGGGGAGAAAATGGAGCTTGCAACCAGACTGTATCAATTCGTACTTCTCCAGCACTTACAAAGAATGTGCTTTGTGTCATTTGCCTGTTAAGGAACAATTGCTGTTTGAAAAAGCTTTACAATCACGAAGTATCACACATTCCCCATTTAAGATCCCCAATTAATTCCTCAATTAAGAAAGATTTGGGTATTAATTCTAGAACTCTACAATGCTTGAGTTTTGAAAGTAAAAAGATGCTTCAGAGTCAAAGATGAGCAAATATACATCTTTGTATCAAATGCATGATAGTTGCAGAGGACAGAAGCATGATCCCAGGAGAAGATTTTACTCTAAAGAACTGAAACGAGTGCTATATTTCTATCACAGCAGGCTCTGAAGCACTTCTTTGCATCTGAATCGGAAACAGTCCTGATAAATTCTCTTGTGCTGTGATTTACAGAGAACCCCCTCCCCAAAAAGGATATGATGTTAAGCCTATACCAGTGATCATGGATCTATGACACATACGTCAAAGGTAACTCACTATGTTTTGGGTGACACGCCAGCATGAATGGTGAATGCAATCGCAGCTCTTTTCAAAAGCACACCTCTTTTTCACACAATTATTAGGAAT
Organism: Masticophis lateralis; assembly: GCA_030761175.1. Classification (NCBI taxonomy): domain Eukaryota; kingdom Metazoa; phylum Chordata; class Lepidosauria; order Squamata; family Colubridae; genus Masticophis; species Masticophis lateralis. The sequence goes on along the minus strand of JAUDYJ010000003.1, from coordinate 18,205,339 downwards.
CTGCACAGGTATGAGAATGGGGTGTGCTCTCACACAGCGTCTGGACCAGAGGTGGGTTTCGGCAGGTTCTGACCAGTTCTGGAGAACCGGTAGCGGAAATTTTGAGTAATTCAGAGAACCGGTAGTAAAAATTCTGACTGGCCCCGCCCCCATCTATTCTCTGCCTCCCAAGTCCCAGCTGATTGGGAGAAAATAGGGATTTTGCAGTAACCTTCCCCTGGAGTGGGGAGAGAATGGAGATTTTACAGTATCCTTCCCCTGCCATGCCCACCAAGCCATGCCACACCCACCAAGCCACACCCACAGAACCGGTAGTAAAAAAATTTGAAACCCACCACTGGTCTGGACCTGTCAGGTACAAAGAATCAGTAAGGTTGGAGCATAAGATGATTTATTGAAGGCTCTACACAAGAATCTAGTCAACTAATGATTAGCTCTAAATTGGCACTAGATGAGGCCCAATAGAAATCAGGGTGGGGCTGGACTTGGATCTCTTGTGGCAACACAAGGACTCTAAGCTGATGACACATTTCCCTTCGCCCTCCACTTCTGCCTGCTACTTCTGCTGACTACAGGACATTCCAGAAATTGTATGAGAGGTCTGTGCTCTTGTGCGACCTCTGAAAATCACACAAGAATGTGCTTTTGCATGATTTTCAGAGGCTGCAGAGGTCACAGAAGAGCATTCTTGAAAGCTGCTTCAAGAATGAAAAACAGAGTTGGAAGAGGTCTTGGAGGTCTTCTAGTCCAATCCTATACTATTTCAGACAAATGGCTGTCCAATCTCTTCTTAAAAACTTTCAGTGATGGAACATCCACAACTTCTGGAGGCAAATTGTTCCATTGATCTATTGTTCTAACTGTCAGGAAATTTCTCCTTAGTTCTAAGTTGCTTCTCTCCTTGATCATTTTCCATCCATTGATTCTTGTTCTGCCTTCAGGTGCTTTGGAGAATAGGTTGAAGATAGAATAAAGGTCTCATGCAACCCGGAACAGTCTTGGATAAATCCCAGAGCCCTCCCAACAGAAAAATAACACCAGGTGAAGGTAAGTGGCACATACTGTTCTGACCTAGGCTTCCTTAGAAAGTAAACAGCATAAATTTAGTCCCAGCAAGCCTCTTTAACTCAAACAGTTGTGAATTATTGTCATTCCTAGTCTGAAAGACTTCTCTAACAGTCTATCAGGGGAGTGTTTACAAACACTCACCTTATCTCCCTTGGAATGCTGCCAGAGAACTAATTGCCAAATGCAGGGCAAGGCCAAACTTAGAACAGAGTCAAACAGAGCTTTTCCAGAGCTTTTACCAACCAGATGAACTAATTGCTTCCTGCAAAAGCTCATGTCCCGTTTGCTTCTCTTTTATATCTTATGGGAGGGGCCAATCATCTCCAAACCTTAATCCCAAATCGACCCTGTGCACACTGGGAACAAGCTCACACTGTTTTTCTGCCTTGCTGATATCAGACTCCGGAAACTCCGGAGGCAGCAAAGAACTACCAGATGGCCTTGGCCCCCTCTCTGCTTGCGACTCAGAGCCCTCATCCGAGCCTTCCCCAGACTCCAGGACTGGCCCACGTTCCTCCCCAACCTCCCCACTGTCTGACTCTTCTGCCAGCTCTGCTGGCCGCTGGCAGGCCACAACAAACACCAGGTCCTGGGGTTCACATGCATGATTGGACTGTATATATTTAAACTAAATGAATATGTAAAGAATTGTTTCTTTTTGGTTTGGGCAGAGGGGTGACATGCCAGCAAAGTCAAGTTAGGCATTTTCCAAATTTTTGATATGCCATTTCCAAAAGGTTCACACAATAGTTTGAACCTACACAATAGGTTTTTCTGGAGGCCTTATCAGCATTGGAACTATGGCAGATAAAAATTGATAATTTGTACATTGCTGTTTAAATAAAACATGGTCCTCTGATATGGCTATTTGCATTTGGAAGAACATCTTCCACTGAAACTTAATCAAGAATTGCAGTGACTATTTAGTTTTATGTGACCTACATTTCTACATTGGTACACCAACGGCTCCCAGCTAAAACCTCTTAAACCCTTAGATGTCGCCTGCTCTAAAATGCTTTTTTTAACTTCTATAATCCAAATTAGGTCAGTTCACTTTTCAACCGCAGGTTAGATTGGAAGAAAAACAATCCTGCAGATTGAAAACAAAGATTGCGTCTAGCCATCACTTCTGGTATCCATTAAAAAAACCCATTAAAATGGTTTATTCTTAAGCACTGTTGCCTAATCCAAACTAAAAAGCCATTTAAAGAATTGAGGTACTCAGATTTGTAGATTTGAGTGAACCTTAACTGTTGTGCAAATGGTTGAAACCTGAAGTTAGTGGTTGCAACTTCCAATTAACTTGTTTTATAACGTATTTTTCTGTAAGTCATTTGGGGTCAAAATAAACATTTCAGGTAAACATCTGTTGGCCCTTTTCTTACTTATTTTAAAAGCCATTTCAGGCAAGTGAAAATTAGAACTGGTAGAGAGATATGTGTCTGAAAGAACATTTGGCAAAGCAACTGCTAGTGAAATGCTCTTTTTTGTGACTTAGGTTAGTATACCTTGACAATGATAATAGCTATGAGCCAATCATGATGTTAACATTGGCAACTCAGTATAGAATTCAAATAACAACCAAAAGCCCCGGATGGTACATTTACATACCCCCTTTTTAAAAATTAAAATGGAAAAACAGCTGATAGCTCACAAAATTACCAAATCTCCAAATTTCCCATGACAATTTACAGAAATGAAAGTACACAAGATTCATTATTAGATAGAGAGATAGATAAATAGATAGATAGATGATAGATAGATAGATAGATAAATAGATAGATAGATAGATAGATAGATAGATAGATAGATAGATAGATAGATAGATAATGTGCTATTGTCAATTCACAATGGCTTAGTGAATTTGTCAGTTGGAAAAATGACAGTCCATGTTTGAGACCCAAGTGCCTTGCGATGGAGTGAGTTCCCATCCCTTGCCCCAGCTCCTACCAACCTAGCAGTTCATAAGAATGCAGATGCGGGGGGATAAATAGGTACCACTTTGGCAGGAAGGTAATATCATTTCATGCCCCTCGGCATATAGTCTTCTGGCCACATGACCACAGAAATGTCTTTGGACAACACTGGTTTTCCTCAGCTAAGAAACGGAGCTGAGCAGCATCCTGGAGAGTCAGACACAACTGGACAGGGGAAACCTTTCCATTACCTTTACTGATCATATTTTCTCCATGATTACTTGTGTCTAACCTGATCCTTCAAATCTTTCACCAGGGTACCCTTTGCCATTGTAACTGAGTCTATCCATCTTGCTGCTAGTTGTCCTCTTCTTCTTTTTCTCCCATTTTTTCTCAGCATGAAAGCTTTCTCTGAAGAGCTGGGTCTTCACATAATGTGTCTGAAGTAGGATAATTTGAACCTAGTCATTTGTACCTCAACTCTATATCTTGGTACAAAAGTAGAGGGAGGACCATAAGGAAAGAAATTAGATAACTGCATTTAAATCTGTAGGGTCACCATTTATTTATTTATTTTTAATTTATTTATTTGTCAAGCATATATAAGATAACTAATAAAAGTATAAATATGATTATGAATAATAAAATGGATATGAATAAAAAGGGACATTAGGACAGGGACAGTAGGCACACTGGTGCGCTTATGCACGCCCCTTACAGACCTCTTAGGAATGGGGTGAGGTCAACAGCAGACAGTCTAAGGTTAAAGTTTTGGGGGTTTGAGGAAATAACCACAGAGTCAGGTAGAGCATTCCAGGCATTGACCACTCTGTTGCTGAAGTCATATTTTCTGCAATCAAGTTTGGAGCAGTTTACCTTAAGTTTGTATCTATTGTGTGCTCATATATTGTTGTGGTTGAAGCTGAAGTAGTCATTGACAGGTAAAACATGGGAGCAGATAATTTTATGTACTATACTTAAGTCAGACCGAAGGCGGTGTAGTTCTAAGTTGTCTAAGCCGAAAGTTTCAAGTCTGGTGGCATAAGGTATTCTATTGCGAGCAGAGGAGTGGAGGACTCTTCTCATGAAATATCTCTGAACTCTCTCAATTGTATTAATGTCCAATATGCAGTGCGGGTTCCAGAGAGACAAGCTGTATTCGAGAATTGGTCTAGCAATGGTTTTGTATGCTCTAGTTAGTAGTTCAATATTACCAGAGAAGAAGCTACTTTCATGGCAGAAAGTCCAAAGGCCTATCCCAACTGCTGAGTTAGAGTGTGATCTACCCATCCTTGAATCAACAGAAAAGTACACATTGTGTGCTTCCCTTTAGAAAAGCGATTTTATGCTAAGTGTAAATGACATAGAAAGAGAGGGAGGGAGAGAAATGAAAACTAGCCGAATCTCCTTTATAGAAGCACAGTTCAATATATTATATCTCTCCATGTCTTTCTATCCTTACAAAGCACTTTTGCTTCAATGTCTCTAGGTCTTAAACTTCTCACCTTCTTCTTTTTGAAGATCTCATTAATTCCATTCTAACATAATGGAATTCATCTCAACTCCTTCATCTCAACTCCTCTTTTCTTTCATATATTAGTGATTCACTCCTCATTTCTTCTCTCTATTTCACCAAATTATATCAATGTACATCTTCCATACTGGTTGAAGTACCAAATGTCTCATACTCAGTGGTGGGATTCAAATTTTTTTACTACCGGTTCTGTGGGCATGGCTTGGTGGGCATGGCATGGCTTGGTGGCTTGGTGGGCATGGCAGGGGAAGGATACTGTAAAATCTCCATTCCCTCCCCATTCCAGAGGAAGGTTACTGCAAAGTCCCCATTTCCTCCCGATCACTCGGGAAGCAGAGAATAGATGGGGGCAGGGCCAGGCAGAGGTGGTATTTACCGGTTCTCCGAATTATTCAAAATTTCCGCTACCAGTTCTCAGAACTCGTTAGAACCTGCTGAATACCAGCTCTGCTCATACTGGCATCCAGTTTTGCTGCTCCTAGCCTATTTTTGTTGCCCTTTGACTAATCTGCAGTTATCCAAGAAAATGGATGACATTGCCTAACAGATTTTACATAGTTTGAAGCTGCCTTCAGTCAGAATAAAGGAGAAAATGCTACTTTAAACCCACAATAAATACAACAAAGGATGAATTAAGCCTGTTTCCCTATCTCAAGTAGGTAAAGACCCCAATTTACAAAACACCACATTCTGGTGAGGTGACAGCCTATTACCAAACCAGACAACAAGGGAGAGTGAAGGAAAAACAGAAATGAAACAGTTATAATTGAGTTTAGGAGGAAAAAGATGGAATTTCCATCAAAAACCACAATTGAACTTCCCCAAAGGCTAGGTTTACTTAAAAATAAAGAAGCATTTTCCTCAATAGCAGAAATTATGTAGAGTAGGGGTGTCAAACTCACGTCGTCATGGCATCAGGTGATGTATCATGACTTTTTTCCCCTTTGCTAAACTAGACGTGGCCAGCACGTGACGCATTTGGCCCGCGGGCCAAGAATTTAACACCCCTGATGTAGAGGAAGGCACATTTAATAGAGATTGGGCAATTAACCCATCATTTAAAGATTCAGTAGATCAAGCATTTTGCTTATGACTAAAATGAATCCCTGGAAGAGCTTATAGATTAAAATTCTTTTTTTAATTAAAAAAATAGATTATAGATTAAAATTCTTAACTTGTATAAATTATATGGATGAAATATTTTACTGGAGCAACTCTTTAAGCCACAGTCATCAAGACATTCAATACTACTTGTTTTGACCAATCAACAGGGTATCAAAAAAAAGTCCCTCCTTTTCCCAGGAATGATACTATATGGACTACAATTAAAACCAAAATGCAGGTGCATCTTCCAAAGAATTGAGGGGGGAGGATGAATCTTGCAAAACTTGACATAACAAACAATTTCCAGGCTACCTTTTTACCCCTGTCTTGGCAACAAGAAATTCTGCCCATCTGCATCACTTTGTTGGTTCCTTCACTGGCATCTAGGAACACCAGAAAGTCATCATTATGGGATTTTCCAAGAGGTATGTGGCTATATTTAGTGATTGCGTGCAGTGAGTCAAAGTATCCATCTTTATCATCCACAAATAGACATTATAAATAGTTCTGACTGAAGTGACTAAATCCTAGCTTCTTTTGGCCAGTTTTAGAATGAATTCAAATAGTGTTCTTGCTTCCAAGAACTGTAGGTTGACCTCTCTGAAGAAGGGAGTGTGAAATACTGGAAACCTCGTGGTGATTCTTACTACCAGCTATGTTAGTAGAGAAAGTTAAGGAAAATAGACTTCAGAATATTGCAGTTACTTCCTTCTCTGCATCAGGTGACCATTATATCTGCCTTATTATGAATGGATTTCTTAATATAGAATAGAACAGAATAGAATTCTTTATTGGCCAAATGTGATTGGACACAAGAAATTTGTCTTGGTGCATATGCTCTCGGTGTACATAAAAGAAAAGAGACATTCGTCAAGAATCATAAGGTACAACACTTAATGATAGTCATAGGGAAACAGTCAATATAAATCTTAAGGATACCAGCAACAAGGTTACAGTCATACAGTCATAAGTGGGAGGAGATGGGTGAAAGGAATATTGAGAAGATTAATAGTTATGCAGACTTAGTAACTAGTTTGACAATGTTGAGGGAATTATTTGTTTAGCAGAGTGATAGCATTCAGGAAAAACTGTTCTTGTGTCTACCGTGTTTCCCTGAAAATAAGACCCTGTCTTACATTTTTTTGAACCCTGAAATAAGTGCTTGGCCTTATTGCCATGCGCTCAAAAGCCTGATTGCGTTTATTATCAGGGAATGTCTTATTTTCGGGAAACAGGGTAGTTGTTCTGAGGTGCAGTGCTCTATAGCGTTGTTTTGAGGGTAAGAGTTGAAACAGTTTATGTCCAGGATGCGAGGGATCTGTAAATATTTTCACAGCCTTCTTTTTGACTCGTGCAGTATACAGGTCCTCAATGGAAGGCAGGTTGGTAGTAATTGCTTTTTCTGCAGTTCTAATTAACCTCTGAAGTCTGTGTCTGTCTTGTTGGGTTGCAGAACCAAACCAGACAGTTATAGAGGTGCAGATGACAGACTCAATAATTCCTCTGTAGAACTGGATCAGCAGCTCCTTGGGTAGTTTGTGCTTTCTGAGTTAGCACAGAAAGAACATTCTTTGTTGTGCTTTTTTGATGACGTTTTTGATGTTGGGTGTCCATTTTAGATCGTGAGATATGGTAGAACCTAGAAATTTGAAGGTCTCTACTGTTGATACTGTGTTGTCTAGTATTGTAAAAGGTGGTAGTATGGGAGGGTTTTCTCCTAAAGTCCACCACCATTTCTACGGTTTGAGTGTGTTCAGTTCCAGATTGTTCTGATCGCACCATATATTCAGTAGTTATGTCTAGGTACTTCCTAATGGACAATCCCCAATACAAACAATCATAAACACTGTTCCTATTTCAACTTTTTTTTTTGTATGGTTAAAAAAATACTGGGAAAAAAACTATGGACAAATATTGGGGGGATATAAATGAAAATTGCTTTCTGGATCTTTGTAAACTTCCAGAAATGAAAGAGGGGAATTGCACAATTAAAAGCATTGAAGCATGTGGCATGTAATGCAAATTCAATTTATGAATGATTAATCAATCATTGTCCATCACACTGAAATAAGATATATAATGCCGCTGCAACTTGATTAAAGAATATACTAACAGATTTATGAAATGAGGTTATCAGGGAATCATACGGCTGGAAGGTATGTCAGAAGTCTTCTAATCCAACCCATTGCTCAAGGCAAGAGCCTTAGACCATCCAGGTCAAATCGTTATCCAGTCTATCTTTGAAAACCTCCAGTGATTGAGCACCTACAATCCCAGGAAGCAATCTATCCCATAGATTAATTACTCTTAGTTTCAGAAGAGTTCTTCTTCTAGATTGTATATCTCTTTGGCCAGCTTCCATCCATTACTTCTTGTCCTGCCCTCTTGTGTCCTAGAGAATAAGTCAATCTCCTCTTCTTTGTGATAGCCCCTCAAGTACTGGAAGACAATTACCATGTCCCCTCTCTAATCTTTCTCTTTGATAGGCTACCAGTAGATCCCTCAACCATTCACCATGCAATTTACCTCCAGTCCCTTTATCATCTTCTCTGCACACTTTGCAGGATCTCAATATCCTTTTTGTATCCTGATGACCAGAACTGAATGCAATATACCAAGTGTGGTCTCACCGATGTGGTATAAAATGGTACTACCCTATTTTCCCCAAAATACGACCTGCCCTGAAAGTAAGCCCTAGCTTGATTTTTACACATGCGCCCAATATAAACCCTACCCCCAAAATAAGCCCTAAGTAAGTTCCTGAAGGCCTCTGACAGTGAAAAGGAGGCTGGGGGTGACGCATGCAAGTGGGGTTAGTCAGTGGATGACATCCTCCAAAAATAAGACCTGGTGCCTTTTTTGGTGGCAAAAAAAATATAAGACGGAGATTTATTTTCAGGGAAACACGGTATCACTTTTTGTTATCTTGACACTATCCCTCTGTTGATGCATCATAGGACTGCATTGGCTTTTTTGGCAGCTGCAGAACATTGGTGGCTCATACTAGGGTGGCTCATACCATTCTAGTGGTGATCCACTAGGATATAATTAGATTCCTCTCACAGTTACTGCTGTTAAGACTGGTACCACCTGTTCCATACCAATGCATTTGGTTTTTTCCTGCCAAAGTGTAGGAACTGCATCTTATTGGATAGCAGTTATTCACCACTTCCCAAAAAGACACAGCCTGTAGCACAATTTCTCTTATTGCAGAGGATGGTTTGCAGGGGGGAAATCATTGCTCATTTAGGCCCTAGTGTAAAGAAAGGAGACATGAACAGATTAAAGATTTATATTGCAATATTTAATTCATTATGCTGAAAACAATATAGCAGAGATACCAACCCCCGGGCTATGGCCCACTACTGAGAGGCGACCCATTAGAAACTGGGCCATGCAAGGGTCAGGTGAGCATGCAAAGCTTTATTTGTGCGAACGGCAGGTGTGCACGCCTGCTGCTTCTGCAAATGGAGCTTTGTGAATATGTGCACCTGTTGTTTTTTTTAAAAAAATTTGATTTATATGCCGCCCTTCTCTGGAGACTCAGGGCGGCTTACAAGCTTACAATAGCCTTGTAAGCTTACAAGCTTACAAGGCTATTAAGCAATAGCCTTCATACTTTTGTATATTTATACAAAGTCAGCTTATTGCCCCCACAAACTGGATCCTCAATTTATCTACCTTAATAAGGATGGAAGGTTGAGTCAACCTTGAGCCTGGTGAGATTCGAACTTACAATATTTTTTTTTAATTTGATTTATATGCCGCCCTTCTCCGGAGACTCAGGGCGGCTTACAATGCGTTAAGCAATAGCCTTCATACTTTTTGTATATTTATACAAAGTCAGCTTATTGCCCCCACAAACTGGGTCCTCAATTTATCCACCTTAGAAAGGATGGAAGGCTGAGTCGACCTTGAGCCTGGCTAGGATTGAACTCGCAGAAATTGCAGGCAGCTGGATGTTAATTGCTGCCTTTAGTAGGAGGCATTAGCCCCCTACGCTACTCAGTCTTGCACTCAGTGTTGCTTACACTGAATCTTCCCTTCTCCCCCCCACTCCCCGCTGACAGTCTGCAGAGATGGAAAAGTTGGGGGCCGCTGCAATATAAGATTTAAAATATATATTTTTATTTAAAAATATTTTTTAAGACAACTGAAACTGATTATTTAATTATGTGTATCCGAAGTGACTCTTTTAGTGTATTTAGAATAGTTTGCAACATAATCTTATGGAAATATTTACTGGTTATTACCGCAGTTATCTATGTAATTTTTCTGAAGTCACCTCTAAGAGCTCCTAGAAATTTGGAATCTAGAAAATGTGCGGCTTCACAAAGAGAAGTTGTGTTGTTAAAGTGTTACAGCCCTGAGCCTGAACAGCAAAGCTTTTTTAAAGCTCACAGTGAGGTCTTTTCCTAAAACACACCAAGTCTGTCCTTGTTTCAGAAAACTCGTTCATTTAAAAGCAGGATATTTCATTAATCATTGACCCAACTACTCAGTCGCGCAGTCAGCTACACTTAAGTTCAAGCAGAGCCAGACAGTTCTAGAAACACAAGGGGTATTATAAGAGTGCCAGCAATGCCCCCACAAATGGACAGGAAGGAAATAAAGAAAAGTGAACTTGGCCAGTTAAATCAAGAACGGAGTAGTGAGATATTTATTTTCCACCTAGTTAGAAGGCCAAGTCACCAAAGCAGAGTCTGCTTTTCTTAAAAGTTGCACTGCCTAATTGCCCATGAAATGGTTTTGGAGAGAAAATTCAACACTGAACAGATCACCTGGAAAAAGCTGTCCTCCACCTTCACCCAACGTCACAGGTCTAAGATATAAATACCCAGGAACAAAGGTAGCTGCCGATAGTTAACCGCGATTGACTCATGTGGCTAACAATTGAGTCACAAGTAGCTTTGCTTCCTGCACCTCTATTTTGGTACTCTTAGAGGATTCCCACTCACAGTAAGGAAAAATGGGAATAAGGCTTTCAATCAGTGGTAGTAATGGATATGTTTGATGGACAAGATGTGTCATGTCCCACCTCTGTCATCTCCAAGGTCGGGGTTCTAAATATGCAAGTCAAAATGGACAGCACTGAATGAGATGGCCCAATGATTTTCTCCATAAAAGAGATTTTTTCATGTTTGTTCGTTTGTTTGTTAGTTCAAATTAGATCCCTCTTCTCCTCCATCTGAAGGTAGACTACTGTTAGCCCTTTGAAGTACTCCAGATGAGAAGAATCACCAGGAGTATTTAGCTGTGTCTTTATTATAAGGTCATATTAACCAAAGCACATTGGACGACAAGCGTATGCCACAATCTCGATCTGCAGCTACAGCTTCCACATCTTTTCATTTAGAATAGAATAGGATAACAGAGTTGGAAGGGACCTTGGAGGTCTTCTAGTCCAACCCCCTGCTTAGGCAGGAAAGCCTACACAACTTCAGACAAATTTTATTCTTCCACATCCTGAATTTCCTTATTTGGTGACACTTCCTTTTCTGATGTTGCCCTTTTCATCAGTAAAATTCCCATAGTTGAAAGATCTCATCTGCATATTGGAATTACCCTTTCAGCCAGCTTCATTAGCTTCCTTTCCAGAGCAGGCAGAATGGAGAATCCCACCGTAATATTCTGTCCGGATTGAAATAACAGCAGTTGAAATTGATGGTTTAATATGGCAAAAGACAGAACTGCTGGCTATGGCATCGTAACTCCTTCCTGGTTTGTAGCAATGGGGTTTCTTGCTTTTTGCTAGATATTGGTTTGAAAGCTAGTCTCAAAGAAAGACATGTGATTCCAGATTTTCTTTGTTCTCTAGCTCTATATGTAGCTATTTGGGGGGTTTTTTTTGTCCCAGTTGGTTCCGCCATCAGATAAACAATGTAGCAATTGATACATTGAAAAAATGAATTCTTTTTTTGATTTGGAGCCAGATGTGAAATGATAGCTATCTTGCAGGGTAAATAAACATTAATTTATCCACTCCAATATATCCAGACCTAGATGGCACAATATAGTAAACTATGGCATAGTTAGTAAAATTCTGAAAATGGACCATAGGTTAAATTATGGGTAAGAGGGAACGTCTTAACCACAATTTATACCCATGGTTTATTTAAAGTGTACTCACCTGAACCACAGCTTTACAAGTTGTCTAGATTCAGACCACTGTTGTGCAAAACAAAAATATGTGTCATCTGGCCGAACCCAACTACGATGGCTGGGATGTTATTCAGGGCAACCAGCAGATTGTAACTGGCCATGGTTTGCTGTGTCCTCCAAGTATAACTAACTGATTGAAAGTTACAGCTCTGTCTGTTTTAGCATGCTGGGCCCATGCACTCACGCATACTGTATAGATAGAACAGCCAAGAATTGATGACTGTATCATAGAAGGTAAATAACATAAGGGAAATAAGCTTTCAATTTTGGAGCTCTGTAAAATATGGCTAATACCCCACAGGGTCCATTTGATGTTCTTCATACACAGCCTATAATGAAAAGACCCGAGAGGTCAACGAGAATAATTTCCTACCCATGCAGGAAATGCATTAATGAATCCTCATTCATTCTTGTATGTGCTTCAGAGGATGTGTAAGCTTTTATGTCCTTTAGAGCAGGGGGTGACATTCAGCAGGTTCTGACAGGTTCTGGATAACCGGTAACGGAAATTTTGAGGAGTTTGGAGAATCTGAAAATACCATCTCTGGCTGGCCCCAGAGTGGGATGGGAATGAAGGTTTTGCAATATCTTCCCTCAGGAGTGGGGAAGGAATGGGGATTTTGCAGTATCCATCCCCTGGAGTGGGGTGGGAATGGAGATTTTGCAGTATCCTTCCCCTGACACATCCACCAAGCCATACCATGCCCACCAAGCCATGCCCACAGAACTTATGCAAAGGACTGACCAGCTTGGAAGTTGCTTCATTTCCCATGTGTCCAGGAGTCCACTGAAAACATGTTCATGTTAACACAGTAAGATCTAACTTCTGAAATTTGCTTAGAAACAGAGCATGGACAATTTAAATCCTATGTTTTATATCTTGCGGTCTAGTGGCTTTTAAATGAAAACAGGTTTCCGTTATTGCTGCGGCAATGTTGCATAACTTGGCACGGGAATTTGGACAGGGCTAAGGAAAATATTACTGATGTAACTGTTCCTTAAATATGCCTATCCACAGCTACCAGCTTTGATGCAATTAAAGCACCCCTTTGGAGTCCCTTGAGTTTAAATTTCATTTTCGGGAACACTAAATTCTAATCAAATAATGTAAATTAATTAAAACAGCAGCCCTATGCTCACAGATACAGAGATACTGTATGTCACGATATGTTCTCAGCCTGAGAAGAATGGAGAATGTCCCACAAGCAGAAAATTCATGGACATCTTAAAAAGGATGGATATAGCTAGTGTCCTGGGAAATTTTGCCAGTGCAGTCCAATCAGAGACTATGCAAAAGGCAATGATTACTTCCATCCATATATTGACAAAGCCAACAAATGATATAAAAGTAAAAGTAAAGATTTCCATTATCCTGTCATATATGACTCTAGGGCAGGGGTCTGCAACCTTAAACACTCCAAGAGCCATTTGGACTAGTTTCCCACAAAAAAAAATCCACCAGGAGCCACAAAACCTGGGTGGATGTGGCCAACTCGATGTCACTCACTTCTACCAGTCATATGACACCCCCCCCCCCAGCCATGCCTACCCAGCCAGTCATTAGGGCAGAGAACCGGTTGTTAAAAACCACCGGGAACCACAAAACCATTTTGACATCTCCCCCCTCCCACGCCGTATCTCTCTATGTCTCTCTCTCTCCCCCTGTCTCTGTATCTCTCTGCCTCTGCCCCAGCTGCTTCTCCATCCCCCGTTGTTGCCCTTACCTTCTCAGGCCAGGCAAGGAGTGACTGGGAGGGGAGGACAAGGGGCGTGGCCAGCCAGTGGTGGGATCACCTGACAGAGAGCCACAGCAGAGGGCCCAAAGAGCTGCATGCAGCTCCGGAGCTGCAGGTTGCTGACACCTGCTCTAGGGAGTGGTACACATCACCATTTCTTAGCTGAAGGAGCCAGTATTGTCCAAGGACCATTTCTGTGGTCATATGGTCAGCATGACTATATGCCGAGGCGCACAGAACACTGTTACCTTCCACTGAAGTGGTATCTATTTATCTATTCACATTTGCATGCTTTTGAACTGCTTAGGTGGGCAGGAGCTGGGGCAATGAATGGGAGCTCATCCCGTTGCGTGGTGCTTGGGTCTCAAACCCGGCTTTCCAGCTGACAAGCTCAGCGCCTTTAATTGCTGAACCATTGCACTCCTTAACAAATGACTAGTCAACAGTAAAAAGTCAACAGTGTACTTCCTTGTATCACATATAGAATAAGCACAGCGAGGACACTGTGTCAAACTCTACAGCAGAGCCAGCTGGGAACTCATTACAAGTAAAAATTGCAATATTCTATACTACTCACAGTTGTTTTGGGAGATGAATAGAATAGAATAGAATAGAATAGAATAGAATAGAATAGAATAGAATAGAATAGAATAGAATAGAATAGAATAGAATAGAATAGAATAGAATAGAATAGAATAGAATAGAATAGAAGAGCAACTAAAATGATTAAAAGCCCAGAGATTAAAACATATGAAGAACAATTACAGGATTTGGGTATGGTTACTCTAGAGAAAAGAAGGACCAGGGGTGACATGATAGCAGTCTTCTAGTATTTGAGGGGCTGCCACAAAGAAGAGAGGGTCTACTTATTTTCCAAAGCACCAGAGGGCAGGACAAGAAACAATGGATAGAAACTAATCAAGGAGAGAACCAACCTGAAATTAAGAAGGATTAACGGTGAGAACAATTGAGCAGTGGAACAGCTTGCCTTCAGAAGTTGTAGGTGCTCCATCACTGGAGATTTTTAACAAGAGACTGGACAACCACCTCCAATATTCTATTCTATTCTATTCTATTCTATTCTATTCTATTCTATTCTATTCTATTCTATTCTCTGCACTTTTTCCAAAGTCTCAACATCTTTTTGGGCCTTCTTTGGGCAAGTTTTGATCTATCCAAGAAAAGAAAGATATTTTTATCATTTTGTGGGTTTTTTTGGCAGCCAAGGGGAGAAGGCCAGCATCATTCTTATATAGGCCCCATTGGCATTCTCATAAAATTAAAAAAGGAGTGGGAGGATGCAGCAGCTGATTAGAATAAAATAAAAGATCGACCTGGGAGAATTTAAAGGTTTGCAGGGAGCAATTCCATCTGTTTTTCTTCTGATAAATGCTGCTCACATCCCCATGAATTGCTCCCCAAATTCAAAGAATGGCTCACTGGCTCCAAGCACTTACATATGCTGCCATAAGGTCTTATGGTGACATGGATGTAGCAGATATTTTTAATTGTTCTTAATCCCACCAAAGTAACTGCTTTGTGGTGGATTTGGGAATGGTGTCAAATTGGATGGTTGATGACATCGTTGTGGATTGAAAGGATAAATGGGAAAGATAATGGCTGCTAGAGATTTCCAAATTTAAAAAATTACTGCCACTTGGCTCCAAGCCCAAGAAGTACCAATGGGGTGTGGTTAAATTGTATGTATAACAGAGGAAAACTTACTGAAAAGCTGTTTGGGAGGGTAAACTATAAAAGGAGCCTGCAACTTCTTCTCAGAGGCCAGTGCACTATGAAATGGCTATACTCTCCATGTATAAACCAGATTCTGGCCAGGTGGAGCGTCTAAGAAGCTTTAGTCAGGTTTGACCAGCCAACAAAGGAATTTTGGCATGATATAGGATACAACTGCCTTCACCCAACACTGAGCACTCTAGTTGTATGCATTCAGCTCCAGAATTTTCAGGAATTCAGCTCCCGGATTCTTTAGTCACTGGAAAATTCTGAAAATTGAAATCTATCACTCCTTTTCTATGATGCTTGCATCTTTCCAGGTAATGAAGGATGCAGCTAGCATCTAAAGGTGCTAACTTAGATAATATGGATTAGACAGTTCCAATGTTGAAGAAGGTGCTAACTTAGATAATATCTAAATTAGAAATTAGATAATGTCCTCCCTCTCACAGTGCCTGGAGGCTGTTAGGGGCTGGATGGGGAACGAGTTGAAATTAAACCCTGGCAAGACCGAGTGGCTCTGGGTCTAGGATTCATTGTCTCAGGCAGAATTGCCACCTTTGGATGGGGTGGCACTATCCCAAATAGACCCTGTGTGTAATCTTGGGGTTCTCCTGGACTCACGACTCCTGAAAGAGCAGATGGCGGCCGTGGCCAGGAAGACCTTTATGCAACTGTGGATTGTGAGCAGGTAATGCCTTTTCCTGGTCCAACAATCCCTACTCAGTCACGCATGCTCTAGTCACTTCCCATCTTGACTATTGCAACGCGCTCTACATGGGGCTGCCCTTGAAGAGCATCCGGAAGCTCCAGTTGGTGCAAAATGCAGCGGCCCGCATGGTTTTGTGCAGACCCCAGTGTGCGCATGTATCACCTCTCTTGCGGGAGCTGCATTGGCTGCCTATTTGCCTCCGGGTGCAATTCAAGGTGCTGGTTGTCACCTTTAAAGCCCTTCATGGCTTGGGATCAGGTTATTTAAGGGACCATCTCTTCCCGGTCACAACTACCCGACCCATCAGAGCAGGGAGGCAGAGAATGTTGCAGGTCCCTTCCCCCAGGGAGATACACCTGGTGGGACCCAGAAGAAGGACCTCCTCCATGGTGGCTCCCTCTCTTTGGAACATCATTCCCCCAGAGATTAGAATGGCCTCCATTCTAACACTCTTCTGGAAGGAGCTGAAGACCTGGTTCTGCCAGTGGGCCTGGAGAACCCAGACCGGGATGGAATTCATTAAATGGCTCCTGTGGTCTGCTGTTGCCGGGGTGGGTGTGGGTGATTTTATTATATTATATTAATTTATTTGATTCTTTTTTATTAGTTTTATTGCTTTAAATAAGGTTTTATATTCTGTAAGCCGCCTAGAGTCGCCATGTGCGAATAGGCACCAATATAAATTCAATAAATAGGGGTTAGACAGTTCCAGTGTTGAAGATGGACCGCTGATCACTTGGTATCTGGTCAGAATCATGTTGGCTAGTGAAACAATTTACACTAAAACAAAATTAGGGGTTACTGAATGAGACTGGGTCACCTTATTCTCCAAAGCACCTGAAGCAAGAAGAAGCAATGGATGGAACAAGAAGCA
The DNA here is from genome assembly GCA_030761175.1 of Masticophis lateralis. Taxonomy (NCBI): domain Eukaryota; kingdom Metazoa; phylum Chordata; class Lepidosauria; order Squamata; family Colubridae; genus Masticophis; species Masticophis lateralis. The sequence continues at coordinate 18,188,499 of JAUDYJ010000003.1, read as the reverse complement.
ATGGATGGAAACTAATCAATGAGAGAGGCAACCTAGAACTAGCATAGCAATAGCATTTAGACTTGTATACCACTTCACAGTCCTTTACAGTCCTCCCTAATGGTTTATAGAGTCAGCCTATTGCCCCCAACAATCTGGATCCTCATTTTACCTACCTCAGAAGGATGGAAGGCTGAGTCAACCTTGAGCCTGTGAAAATTGAACTGCCGAACTACTGGCAGACTGCAGTAAGCAGAATTAGCCTGCAATATTGCATTCTAACCACTGTGCCACCACTAAGGAAAAAAATTGTGGCAGTTAGAACAATTAATCAGTGGGACGACTTGCTTCCAGAAGTTATGGGGGTTCTGTTAGGATATGATTTGAGCCTAACAGATTGTCCAGGCAATATATGTGTTCTGTGACTTTAAGTTTTAATGCTGCCTCATGCTGTAATGCTGAGTCATGCTATAATTAGTTGTAAATGTATTTAAGAAAGGTACTGTAATGTATTCAGTTGATGATAAGCTGCCATTTGCTATCATTGTGCGTGGGTGGGTGGATCTGCTACCATCCGGGTTTGTGAACCAGAGTGAACCAACTACTGTTTGTGTGGTAAGAAGCTTTTTGGATTTAACTGGTAAAGACTTGGACTGTTTAGAAGACTACGAGATTGTTTATTGTCCACTATAAAGAAAACTTTTGATAATCCAGTATCTCTTATTTTCATTGCTCTCAGCAACGTTTCTCTGTGCACTATACTCTGCTAGTTGCTAACACAACAACAATATCCTTAACAGGTTCCAATACTGGAAGTTTTAAAGAAGAGATTGGATAACCATTTGCCTGAAATTTTAACTTGTCTGAAGATCACCAGCCCATGCATGGCTAATTACCAATTCTGCCAATCATGAGGGGATGGCTCAGGTAATCCTCAACTTATGACCATAATGGAAACTGGAATTTCTATTGCAAGTCATGACAGGCATAACTTGAGGCACCCACATGACCAGATTTTATGACTTTTTTTGTAGTGGTCATTAAGCAAATCCGTGTATTCCTATGGGTGTTGGGTTGGTTTTTTGTTTTGTTTTTTGTGGGAATCTGCATAAGGCCCAGAACCCAACAAAAAACATTGCAAATCACAACCATGTGCTTAACTGCTACAACTGGCCATAAAGGTGAGCTGGTTCCCAAGCAACTGAAATGTGGTCATGTATCTACAGATGTACAGTATTTGTGTGTGTGCAGCCATCGGAACTCTGGAACTGAGTTGTAAGTTGCTTTGTGGGTGATCCCACAAAAGTTTGAAGTTAAGACCCATCATTAAGTGAGGACTACTTGTAAAAAAGTTAATTTCATAACTTTCTTACTTTCTTAAAGTAAGAAATACCTACTTACTTTACTTAGGTAAGTAAATAGGAGTAGTTCTGGTTCTTAGTGACAACACATAGGCGTCAGGCTCATAACATAATATTAAAAGTTATTCATCTAGAATGCTTTTGAGAATAAAAACTAGTCTACAAGGGAAAAATGAATGGAGCGTGCTTTGCTACACTATAACTGGTTAGAGAAAGGGAAGGCGAAAGAACGACACACAAGAATGAAAACTAATTAGCTGTGCTAAAAGCTGGAAAAAATGCTTGCCTGTTCTCATACAACTCTGCTGATAGTGAATTTCTCCTTTCTCTCTCTATAAAACTGATTTTTTAAAAAATGGAATCTCTGTGGCTCTGCCTCTGACCATCACATCCCTTGAATGCTTATAATACCTCTGCTGTGAAAAATAAAAGGAAAGATAGGACAAAAAACATTTTCTGTATAGTGACAGCTGGCTAGAACAAGGAATAATATCTGGCCCAGGGAAGCTGTTCAGTCTGTGTTTGTCCAGGGAACTGGAGAGTCACGGTTTCAGAAGTAACAAAGGCAAGAAAGGATTGTAGGTTTAAAGCCACAAGCTTTTAATGTTGCATACAGTGTGCATCAATGAGAGCCTGTGATGGTTAAGGTACCAGACTAAAAAGTGAGAGACCAGCAGTTCTACTTTTGCTTTTAACATGAAGCCAGTTGGTGACCTTGGGCCAGTTACTTTCTCTCTCAGCTGTGAGAAGCAGGCAAGGGTGAACCAGTTCTGAAATTTTGCCAGGAAAACTGCAGAGACTTGCCCAGGCAGTCACCAGGACTGAACATTGACCCTAAGACTGGCAGGCAGGCAGGCATAGCAGGGATAGATAGATAGATAGATAGATAGATAGATAGATAGATAGATAGATAGATAGATAGATAGACAGACAGACAGACAGACAGACAGATGAGAGAGAGATGATAAGATAGATGATAGATGATATAGATAGATAGATAGATAGATAGATAGATAGATAGATAGATAGATAGATAGATGAGAGAGAGATGATAAGATAGATGATAGATACAGTAGATGATAGATAGATAGATAGATAGATAGATAGATAGATAGATAGATAGATGATAGATAGATAGATAGATAGATAGATAGATAGATAGATAGACAGACAGACAGACAGACAAACAGATAGATGATAGATGGGTGATGGATGGATGGATGATAGGATAGATGGTAGATTAGATAGATAGATAGATAGATAGATAGATAGATAGATAGATAGATAGATGATAGATAGATAGATAGACAGACAGACAGACAGACAGACAGACAAACAGATAGATGATAGATGGGTGATGGATGGATGGATGATAGGATAGATGGTAGATATAGATAGATAGATAGATAGATAGATAGATAGATAGATAGATAGATAGATAGATAGATAGATAGATAGACAGACAGACAGACAGACAGACAGACAGACAGACAGACAGACAGACGATAGAGTGCAGAGAAGAGCAAGAAAGATAATAGGGGGCTAGAGGCTAAACATATGAAGAATGGTTACAGGAACTGGGTGTGTCTAGTCTAACAAAGAGAAGGACTATGAATGACATGATAGCAGTGTTCCAATGCCTCAGGGGCTGCCACAAAGAAGAGGGGGTCAATCTATTCTCTAAAGCACTGGAAGCAGGACAAGAAACAATGGATGGAAACTAATCAAGGAGAGAACCAACCTAGAACTAAGGAGAAATTTCCTCTCAGTTTGAGAATAATTAATCAGTGGAATGATTTGCTTCCAGAAAGTGTTGGATGCTCCAACACTGGAGGTTTTTTGAAGAAGAGATTGTAAAGCCATTTGTCTGAAATGGTGCAGTCTCCCACTTGAGCAAATGATTGGACTAGGAGAACTTCAAGGTCACTTCCAATTCTGTTATTCTGCTTCGATTCTGTGGGGTTGAGAATTAGCAGCAAAGGTGCCATTCCCCCTTCTTTGCTCCACTGTTCTTTCTCCCCACTTCTCCTGCCATCCATGAAAGAAAAGCAGTGGTACGAGAGAAGGGGACTAAGCAGGTCTTCTTCTAAATTCTTCCAATCCATGGGATCAAATAACTGGCAGCAAAACGACAGTTACCTCTGCTTCTCTCCTTCCTTCTTGTCCTATGATCTGAGTAATGGGATAAAAGGAGCAGAAGCAAACTTTTTGGTGCCTGTACTATTAGTCCTACAATGACTTGTTCTCTCCCCCACCACTCAACAACCTGAAGATATATCTTCTCATGTTTCCTCATCATTGGCGAAAGAAAGTGGATTGGAAGAAGATATTCTGTCAGCACCCCAACAGTGATGGCAAGGAAATGATGGGATTATCTGCTTGAGTTGGAAGGCTGTTACTGCACAAGTCTACTACGCAAAGAACAGCCTTCCAGAAACTCAAGAGATCCCATGGTTTCATAGTTCCAGATTGAATGAATGATTATGTGCTATCAAGTAGTTATTGATTTTTAGCAACCACACAGATAGATGTATTTACATGTTTATATCTCTCTTTCTCTCTCTATATATATATAGTCTGGGTGATTGCTAAGAGTCAACTACCGCTTGATAGCATATAATCTATATATATATAAGCTAAATACCACTCACTCATCACGAAATCTCCAGAACGGTTAAGCCTACAAACTTGAAATTTGGCACGTATGTTCCTCTTGGCTTCTAGGTGCTCGCTAAGAAAGGATTTTTCGAAATGACCATTAGATCATTAGTATTTCATATATAGTATTATATTCACATGCTCTGAAGCTAAAGAGTTAGACATTCTACTTCCCCTCCCACCTGAACGGAACTCTGTCCCAACTGCCAGTTGCCTCATATTAACACGCTCTGATGCTATCCCTTCACTAAACTGGGCGTGAGCACGTGACCCATCCACCCTGCAGGCTGGGATATTCTACTCCCACCCCACCTCTATTCCAGCTCCCAGTTGCCTTATATTAACATGCTCTGATGCTACGGAGTTACACATTCTACATTAAGTTTCAGGCTTTAAGTGTCAATTTATCAAGCCTGATCACATAGCGAAGCACAGGCGTCCAGCTAGTCAATCAATATAACTAAGTTAAAATTGTTCTGTAACTATGAGTCTATAGGATTATAGTGCTGAGTTTCTGGAAGGCTGTCCTTTGTGTAGTAACTTGCTATCTGGAGAGAGAGAGAGAAAAAAAGAGAGAGAGGAAGGAAGGAAGGAAGGAAGGAAGGAAGGAAGGAAGGAAGGAAGGAAGGAAGGAAGGAAGGAAGGAAGGAAGGAAAAAAAGAAAGAAAGAAGAAAGAAAGAAAGAAAGAAAGAAAGAAAGAAAGAAAGAAAGAAAGAAAGAAAGAAAGAAAGAAAAGAAGAGCTTTTAAGTTGCTTTCCATAACAAGCCATTCTCAAGTGCCGGATATGGAATTTTTCATGGATTGGTGAAGAGAAAGAGAGAGATACTCAAAGCATCCCGCAATGTATATTTACTTAGAAGTAAGTGCACCTGTGTTCAGTGGAGCTTTATCAAGCAGACATAAAAATGTGGAAACTCATACAGTTCTAACTAGCCTGCCAAATCTATACGCCAATACTTCCAAAACCAATTGAATTTGCTAAGATATTAATTCAAAGTTTATAGAGTAAAAAATAGACAGAGAGAGAGACCCTAAAGTTGGGAAAAGTTACCATAAAACAAGTTAAATCCAGACCACTAGGGACACTAGTATTACAGATCTAACATTTTATCAAAATTCACCACAACGGAAACCAATTTTATACTATATAATTGCTTGGCAAAACAAAATCAAGAGTGAACATTACGTCAGATTCTGTGAAAAGGTTCTTTGATGTCTGGGGCCCAAATGCCAGTTCTTTTTTACTTGGCATATGTTTACAGACTGACCAGAGAACTTCATCTGATGAACACCAAAGTCAGACATAAGAATGGAAGAGCTCTTCCACATGTTTGTTCCATGGATGATTTGGGCTTTCCAGAATGTAATATAAAATTATACTTTCCTTTTCCAGTTAAGACGGTAATGCCAAATAATAGCAGGGAAGGAGACAGATCATGTCCACTATTCCAGATGGGAACATTCAGTTCTTGGTGGGACTTACACGAGAATTGAATTTCTTACTAGACCACACCTATTGGCTTCTATTTTTAGGAGGCTACCATCCGGCATTGGCTATTTTTGCTTAAAATGGGAAGATCTGCTATCGAGCTTTTGGATTTCCTTCTAGCTCCGTAAATATCATCCAAGCATTTATCAAATGATTTGACCTTCAAAAAACAAATAGCCAATAAAGTTGCATCAGGATTTGGTGAAGGAGGAAATTGGTGATTTTTGATGAGAAACAAATATGTGGTGTTGGGAGGATTGCTGTCAAACTACATTTGAGATATTTTGGGCTACAATTCCAAGCTGTCTACCTCTGAGTGTTATTCTTCTTTCAAAGTAAAATTCTCTGAAGTGGTTTTAAAGAACGGAATGGAAATTGACATTGGAACTTGAGTCACATCTGTTTTGATCCTAAAGTTAGGCATCGAGGAAGAAATTGATTGCCTTTTGATCTTCATTTGAGTTCAGAAATACCCCTTTTTCATTCTGTAGTCTGGCCTTACTGCTCCTGTGATAAAAGAAATGGATGGGGAAAGATGAAGAAAGGATATGGGTCAGGGGTGAAATAAAAGAAATGGATGGGGAAAGATGAAGAAAGGATATGGGTCAGGGGTGAAATCCAGCAGGTTCTGGCAAGTTCTGGAGAACCAGTAGCAGAAATTTTGAGTAGTTCGGAGAACCAGTAGCGGAAATTTTGAGTAGTTCGGAGAACCGGCAAATACCACCTCTGGCTAGTCTCAGAGTGGTGTGGGAATGGAGATTTTGCAATATCCTTCCTCCAAGAGTGGGGAGGGAATGTGGATTTTGCAGTATCCTTCCCCCACCAAACCATACCACGCCCACCAGGCCACGCCCACAGAACCGGTAGTAAAAAAATTTGAATATCACCACTGGGCTAGGTATAAAAAGGAGTAGGGCTTCAACTGTCCAGTTGCACTGGGCATTGTAAAGCCAGTGACTGTGGTTGTAGATGCCCCGACCCTATATAGAGAGCCATGGTGCTGCAGTGGTTAGAATGCAGTATTGCAGGCAAACACTGCCAACTGCCAGCAGTTCAACCATAACCAGCTCAAGGTTGACGCAGCCTTCCATCCTTCTGAGGTCAGTAAAATGAGGACCCAGATTGTTGGGGGCAATGTGCTGACTCTGTAAACCGCTTAGAGAGGGCTGAAGATCACTGTAAGGTGATATATAAGTCTAAGTGCTATTGCTGTTTCCCTTTTGACGTAAAAAAAAATGTTCCCTTTCCTCCCAATTCATATGGTGATGGAAAAGACCCATTGGAAATGGAATACCAGCCATGCTGCTTCTCTGACACTTATTTTCAGCCCAATTCTGATGACCTGAACACTATTTTTCAGCCAAGAAATCCTATTTACATGCTTGTTCTGCAATGCAACCGTTGTTTCTCGGAAGTCTCCCATTCGCTCACTTGTTTACATTGGTAAGCCAGTTTCTGCAATCCACTCCCATCTGAACAATGAAAATCTTGTTTCCAGGCTGTTCAGAACTGAGGTTGGAAATGGAAGTTTCCAGATGGACTCATGACGGTTTAATTAGAGGTGAGTTTTCCACTTGGTGGTTAAAACTATTGCTTATCTTTCTCAGGTGAGCAACCCAATACATAAGCAGACCAACACTCCTTCTTCAAACCAGTGTTTGAGGAACATTTTTTTTTTCATAATTCTGATCTTTGTGGCACTTTGACTTGATCCTTTTATCAGCATTTTCCATTGGCCTGCAGAGCTTCCGACCACTGTTTTACTCAGACTCAGGAATTGTGTCAATAAGAAGCCCGTAAAGACACACAACAAGCACTGTGTGGTTTAACACTGTCAGTTGCACTTTGTTACTATAAGCAATTCTCAAGAGCTTCCTCTGTTTTGGAACCAAATACTAATACCAGCAAGTGAGGTACTTAGGCAAAACAACAGCAGAGAGGATTTTAAGGATCAAGCCACATTTTCCACCTGAGTTAATTGCCCTTCGTTTGCTGCATAAACATCTAAACCAGTAGTGGAATTCTAATTTTTTTTACTACTGGTTCTGTGGGTGTGGCTTTGGTGGGCGTAGTGTGGCTTAGTGGGCGTGGCTTGGTGGATACTGCAAAATCCCCATTCCCTTCCCACTTCTGGGGGAAGGATACTGCAAAATCTCCATTCCCACCTCACTCCAGGGGAAGGATACTGCAAAATCTCCATTCCCATCCCACTCCTGGGGGAAGGATACTGCAAAATCCCCATTCCCACCCCATTCTGCGGCCAGCCAGAAGTGGTATTTGCCAGTTCCCTGAACTACTAAAAATTTCTGCTACTGGTTCTCCAGAACCTGTCAGAACCTGCTTAATAGCACCCCTGATCTAAACCCATGTTTCTCAGTTAAAAAATTTGGAAAATATAAATCAAAATTAAACAGAATATCTTGGAGGAATTATCACTTCCATTTGGTGATAGGTTGGTGTGGCTTAGTGCTCAGTTCCAATGGATATGGGAATGTATCTAATTTTGAGAGGAAAGAGGAGGAGGAGGGGGGGAGGAGGAGGAGGAAGAGAAGAAGGAAGAGATTAATAATGGACCACCAATAAGGAATGCAGAAGCAACCTGGTTAGGATTCTTTGGTAAAGAGAAATGAGAGCTGTGATTTAGAGAACAGAGAACACATAATTTTTTTAAAAAATCATAGAATTGGTAGAAGTCATTTCAGTATTTGAATCGAATCCCTTGTCAGAGCAAGAATTTAAATTAATCCTGTTGGAAGAAATGTCCATGTGGGCTCAGTTCCAAGTGGGGAGAAAGACACTGGAAACATGGAGACTGCTTGGGAAGAAGATTTGTTGATGAACAGGGTCACATGCCTTGAAGATCTTGGATGAAGAAGGAAAAAAAGGGAAGAGATGCTGAGAGTGCCTGCGTTTTATACCCTCTCTGGGCTTTTGAATTTGAGCTTGTATTCGGATTAGTTGTCAGACTCCTATGGAGCCATGCAGGGGTAACTTTGTAGGTTGTCTGAGTCCCAGGCTTGGTTGAGCCTTGCTGGGTGATGATGTAATGAAGGGGCTTTGGGCAATTCCTACTATGGCTCTGGTTGAAGGAGGTAGATCTTACCTATCTCCTTCAAAGATCTATCTCCTTAAGGCCTTAAGGCCTTAATGACCCATTGACAAAGGTGTGGGACTGAGTTTCTGCCTCCCTTTTAGGGGAAATATTCTGCCCTTTTAATATTTCCTAAAATATCTCATTTTCCTAGAAGGGTAGGTGCTAACTTTCTATAATCCTTCACCCAAAAAGTTGCCTGTCTAATCTTTGCTTGGACACATCCAATGAAGGACAGCCCAGCCATCTCTCTGCATTACCAAATTGCTTTTGTTGTTGAAAAGTTCTTTTTCTTCAAACATTTCACCAGAATCTGCTTTGTATCCTGCAGTATAGCATGAGCCTGTCTTTTGTCTTTCGTAATTTCCACTTCAGTTTTCTCTTTTCAAGGCTTAACATTCCAAATTGCTTCAAACTCTGTTCACGAGATTTGGCTTTTTAATCCCATCATTATCTTACAGCCCTTCTATAAACTGTTTTAGTTGGTCTGAATCCTTCTGCAGGCTTTTAAGAAAACAACTCTCTCTCTCTCTCTCTCTCTCTCTCTCTCTCTCTCTCTCTTTGTCCAGACACATGTAGAGATTTACACAATAGTATCAACAAACAATGGCCTTATTTCTTTAAACCTGTAAGCAACTTGTTAAGAAATTGCAAGTAACATCAGATCTTCACTGAGTTGTTTAGGCCATAAATGTATTTTTCCATTGTTGAAGGTTTAATCTCTTAGCAATAAGTAAGCAAGAAGAAAATCCATTTTTATTTCTTGGTTGTCAATTTCCATTTATTTCAAGAGAATATAGAATCTAAAAATATTAAACCCTGCCTTAAAATCAGATTAATATACACTTAATGCCTTCTTCTCAGGATATCATAATAAATTTAGGACATAGGTTTTAATGAAGCATTAATCTCACTGCATCTCATTACATCTGCAGCAAAATAATGGTACCAATTCTTCTTCTTTTTTTACATAATGGGTCTAAAATATTACTTTTTGTTGAAAAAACAATTGACTTTAAATGTACTACATTTTTATACAGACATTAAGACAATTCCTCATTGTTTAGACAAAATCTTCAATTCTTTGTTCTATTCAGTGTCCAAGATTTTCATGTCGTATTGATTCATCACACTTCTGTCTTTGAAGATTTAGTGATCATTTCTAATAGTTAAAGAAACTTGGAAGTTAAATTTGCTCCAGTCTCAAGTCAAATTTCAGTAGATGTAGCTTCCAATACTACAAATGAGTAATAACTGATGAGTAATGTCTATCCTGTCATGATAAAAATTAAATCATTATAGCAATACGAATAGCACTTAGACTTATATACCGCTTCACAATGCTTTACAGCCCTCTCTAAGCGGTTTACAGAATCAGCACATTGCCCCCAACAATCTGGGTCCCCATTTTACCCACCTCAGAAGGATGGAAGGCTGAGTCAACCTTGAGCCTGGTGAGATTTGATCTGCCAAACTGCTGGCAGCCAGTGATCAGCAGAAGTAGCCTGCGGTCCTACACCCTAACCACTGCACCAACACGGCTCTTGTATTCCAATAATTGATATAAAGCAGTGCAAATAACAAAGCATAATATATAGTGACCATGCAGGAACAATCCAAATAAAATATGGGACAAGAAAACGATTCAGAATTGGGAAAGGAACATGTTGGATAAAGTTTGATACCGTCTCTTTATTTAATGTACGCATAAAATGAAATAATATGAATCCTGAGTATGCTTTGAGTCCTTTCTACTAAACAATGCTATCTGATGCTTCTCTTACAACATCTAGCCCCCAGGATCAAGATAGCTTCTTCTAACCTGTTATTCCTTTATAATATATTGAATATACCTAGGGCCAAAACATTAGATAGGCTAATCTTTAAGGAATTTACTAGGCGGATAAGTGAATGTCCTCTGACTCAATGTGTTTTCACCTTTTTGCTTATTGAATGTATTATAAGCCCCAACACCCTTGCGGCTTAGCATGTTTTATGAATAGAGAAGAGCTACAGGCCAACCATATTGACAATGTCAACCTTACTTTGACATTGAGAACATCTCTTATCACCTTCTGCAGTCAATTCATGTTGAGACTGGCTAAATAGCAATAGCACTTAGACTTATATACCATTACACAGAGCTTTTACATTCCTCTCTAAGCGGTTTATAGAGCCAGCGTCTTGCCCCCAACAATCTGGGTCCTCATTTTACCCACCTCGGAAGGATGGAAGGCTGAGTCAATCTTGAGCTGGTGAGATCTGAACTGCTGAACTGCAGCTAGCACTCAGCTGAAGTAGCCTGCAGTGCTGCACTCTAACCACTGTGCCACCTCGGCTCTGACAGGCTTCATGGCTGAACAACCAAGTCTAATACTTGGACTTTTTTTTTCCTGTCATTAACATTTTTACTGAGTTATACAATATTATAAAATACAAAATACGAAGTAAATAGAAAAGCATTGGGGGAGGGAGGGGAAAGAGAAGTGAGGAAAGATGAAAAAGTAAAAGAAGCATTGACTTCCGATTTACTCTGGTACAGTAAAATAAGGCATTACCATAAAATCACAGCTTTTTATCATCTATGGTGGACATGTGATAAAGCAAAAAAAAAAAATTAGAGTATGATTCATATTTTGAAAATGGAGATAAAAATGAAACCAGAACTTTCCTTTTGGGCTTAATGAAAAAAGAACTAGAGAAAAAAAATGGAACTCTATTATTATATACAGTAGTGGCCAAAATTGTGGAAACCTTTTGGGAAAAGTGTATTTTGTGTTGTCACTGTTTTATCTTGGCTGTACACCGCCCTGAGTCTTTCGGGAGAAGGGCGGTATAGAAATACAATACAATAAAATAAATAAATAAATAAATTTTCTAAAACTAGCTAATAACACCACTTTTTTTTGGAGTAGCATAACATCATATATCAATGGAAAGATAATTTAATCAAGAATGTAATGCAATAACTTTTATGAAAGATTTACTATTAGAATAGCAGTTACAGTATAAAGAAGAAAAATGAAACACATTGATAAAACGAGATATACAAAAACTATCACCATGTCAGTTAATGTTATAATGTGAAACCAAGATTGAACAATCATTTCTATTAACTGGGTTTTATTGCTGGGTCGCTTCTGACGAACAAGTTTCTTTAGTTGGCTCCATAGATTTTCAACTGAGTTAAGATCTGGGCTATTCCCAGACTATTCCAGCAATGGAATATGATTATCTTGGAACTCCAAAAAAAAAAAAAAAAGTGGTGTTATTAGCCATCAAACCTCAAAAATACACTTTTCCCAAAAGGTTTCCACAATTTTGGCCACTAATGTATGTTGACAGCAGGAACACTATTGTATCCACAAAAATGGAAGGACACTTTGATTCCTACTATGGGCAAATGGTTGCAGAAGTTGATGGAGTTGGCAAAACTGACCACTTTGATTAAAGAAAAGAACATAAGTGTTGTGGAATGGTGGACTGAAACAACATTCCTTGATCAGCCAGAGTCAGTTTATTTGCGCAAGTTTCAGAACCAGATTTGTATCTGAAAATTCTGAATGGAGAAACAGAGATGATATGACTGTCTTTATACTTTTCAAGACAACGGATTCTACTAGCACAGCAATTTTCCATATATGGTTAACATACATCTGTTACATGAGAATTGACACTTTTTAATTACTAAATTCCTACGTTAATTTATAGTACATGAGATAATTTTACCTACACATCCCCCTTAATTCTGTATCCGCTGATGCATAGATTCATGGCTGGCCTTGGATTAAGAAGTAACTTTGTTGCTCATGGATGGCCTTGCATCCTTGACAGCTAGGCCTCCTTAGAAGATACTTATTACTAGAATGGTATTTTATCTGACAGTATAATCTCTAACAAGCACTTTTCTTTCTTAGACTAATGTGAATAGAGAGGGTCCTTCAGTGTTCATGTAGCTGACCCTATACTATTCATATCATTAATATAACCATTTATATCATATACATTATAAGTACTTTTGTTTCCACATGGAAACCGCTTCTGGACTTTGTGCTTGATGTAGAGAAGAATGAAACTCTGACTTTGGGTTTTACCGATTAGACCGATAGATCTTTAAAGAAATGCCTTGTTCACATTTATTATGAAAAAGCCAAAAGCTGTGATTTGATGTGAATTCTTGGACTTCCTTGATTTTTTTCCCCATCTTCTAATTTGTAACATCTTGCCAGATGTTTTAGAGAACTCAAAAGTTTTCATCTGCTTTGGGGACAATTACTTGGCTATGAGACTTGGGTTTTTCTCAAACAGAGACACCTAGATTATAATATCCTTAGCTTGGAGGGAAGACCTGCCACCAGATTCTGTTTTTTATTCATTCAGAAGCATCTTCCAAAGCTCAGTTTGCAAAGAAATGTATCACTAGACTATTAACGTTTATTTTCTCAAATCCCAGAATCACCTCAGGACAACTTATAATGATAATACTATTCGCAAAACATGATATGAGTCTCATAATATGATATTTAACAGATAGCTGGGAGGATTGGGAAGCCAAGAAAATGAGCTGGAAAGTCCCCAGTTCAAATGTTATCTATGCCACAAACTTGTAAAATGAATTGAATTAAGCTATTAATTTCTCCCACCAGCTGTTAAATGAAAACAATGAGTAGTAATGGAAAAAAATCACTGGATAATTTTAGAGGGGAGAGGACAGTATATGTTAGAGGGTCATGTTTATCAGAGACAAACACTGCCTGAGTTGCTGAAAATAATATGTTTAATAGTGGAAATAATGAAATAAACATCTCTTTTATGTTATTATGTTTTTATTTTTTTTAAAAAAATAACAAGAAAGAAAGAATGTTATAAATTCCAGCTCTCTCTGTTAGTCCAGGAATTGACGCTGCATCTATTTGCAATTTACCTCCTACCTTGTCATTCTTAAGTAAGTCCTTCAAGGGATCCTTCTGTACTATAGGAGATACCTTACAATTCAAATCTAAAGTAAACAAAGGGAAAAGCAGATGTTTCAAGTTAGATTTCCTGAACCCCATCCACATTTTAACAACCCAGCTGATCTTGAAAAATGAACCAAGGTGAGCCAGACTTAACTGTTCTTTTAAAACAATAATTCTGTCCTAGGATTGAGAGCCAATTTTGTGTAGTGGTTAAGGCACTGGGTTATAAACCAGAGGTCTGTGAGTTGTAGGCACAAACCAGAAGGTGACCTCGGGCCAGTCACTCCCTCTTAGCTCTAGGAAGAAGGCAATGGCAGATCACTTCTGAAATCTTGCCAAGAAAACTGCAGGGAATTGTCCAGGCATTCACCAGAGGTCAGGAAGGAAGGAAGGAAGGAAGGAAGGAAGGAAGGAAGGAAGGAAGGAAGGAAGGAAGGAAGGAAGGAAGGAAGGAAGGAAAAAGAAAATGGAGGGAAGGAGAGAAAAAGAAGACTGAGAGATCCATATGTTTTCTTGTTCCATCATACTTGAAGAGTACTTTTAAAAATGTAGCTGAAACTAAAGGAAAAGATTAATGTTAACATAAGAGATGTGAGCGAGGACTCGTGAATGAAGGCAAATAAGCTAGGAAGAACAAAACGCAAAAACAAACCTCTGGTTACAGTGACCGACTTGGATTGGATCCTGAAACTAGGATTCTAGGTGCATTGAAGGATCAATATGCTGATGAAATGGAATTGTGCAAGCCATATGTCTATGGAGGTTCTCAGTCAGCCAGGTCATGGTTGTCCCAAAGGTGCTTTTTCAGGAGGCAACTGGACTTTCTTGTTCGCAAATGTGATCACGCGAAAGTAAAAAACGGGATGTGATGACATCCAGGCCGGTGGGCGGAGCCTCCCACAGCCCCCACTACCGATCCGCCCAATTTGGATAGACCCGACTGAACTCCACCACTGGCCCCGGCCCCCCAAGGTCAAACACAACACTGATGCGGCCCTCAATGAAATCGAGTTAACACCCTGCTCTAAGGCCACCAGATTTGAATTACAAAAATCCAAGCAGAGAAGAACAAAATAGAGATACAGAAACATCTGTGGAGTTTCATCAGTATTCTTAACAGCTTTATTGTAAAGAGTAGTTTCTGTTTGAGTCTATGCATATGGCTTCAATTCAAACCACAACACAGCATTATTGGTGAGGAAGGTAGGATATTCTAAGACATGATATTCAACAGGAAAGCGGTTGAATATTTATGTGCTCTAGTAAGCAGTCAAAATAATCTCTAATTGGAAACCTGAGAAATTCCAAATATTCTTTTTAAAAAAGAAAAGAAAAGAAAATGCTTACTCTTGGACACATTGAAGTTGGATATTACCCCGCCTGCTTCCTACAATTCATATGCAGAACGGTTTTCTTTTTTTATCTTGAAGCAAAGAAAGAGATAATTCTAAACAAAAATAAATCTTTTTCACTCCCTGCAGGGTGCAGGCCTTTCTATAATAAAAGCCCTCACTTGCTCCAGTTTTTGCAAAGCCTGAGATACTTGATGAGTTTGGGAGATCACAGAAAGATAATTTCTCACCTGTTCCATCAGTCACACTAGATGGATTTTAAATTTCACAAGCTGTTTCTATCACATGAGTTGTTTCTCTTGATATTACAATTCGGGGGACTTTTAGAGGAGAAACGGAGGAATCGCTTTGTATGCCGGGTTTACGATGAAGCACTTTAAGAGTGGCTGTTCTGTGGCATTTGCAGTAGCTTGGAAAGGGAATTAGCCAGTGCAGCTATTTTCCTACAACAGAAATCAAGAAGACAGCAATTGATGTAAACACACCGTTAGAAGAATTATCCTTCTGGGTTCAGTTCCAAGTGGGGAAAAAAGACACTGGAAACATGGAGACTGCTTGGAAAGATGGTTTAATGGTGGACAGGATCACATGGTTTGAGTTCCTGAATAGAAAAGGGTCGAGATGCAGCAAGTCCCGGGGTTTTATGCCCTCTCTGGCTTTGAACTTCCTGGGGCCCCGAAAGAGTATCCTGATTGGTTGTCAGACTCCCAGGGGGTGGGGGTTTTAGCTAGCCTTTCTGGCTGATGTAATCTTCCCAGGTGCCATGTGGTGACTTTCTGTTGCTAGATGGGTCCTATTGTGTTAGTTTTTGTTGCTAGATGGGTCCTATTGTGTTGCAGATGATGGTCCATTGACAAAGATGGGAGGGAATGGAGTTCCTGCCTCTGGCCCATTGACAAAGGGTGGGGGCAGGAAGATGGGAGCTGCTTTGTCTTTAAAACATGCTTCTCCATTTCTCATCCAGGGTAACATAATATTCTGCCTTTTTAATACTTCCTAAAATATTTCATTCTTCTAGGAAAAGGGTGGGTGCTAACTTCCTACACATACCACAGTCCCTGCTACCAGTCTGGAGGAACCACTTGTACACCTTCAGCATGGACAAAATCCCCGTCAGTCAAATGCAAAAGACAGCTTTACCTGGAACAGCTTAGATCCTGTGATGATACATCTAACGCCATCAAACATCAACGTCTGCCTGTTCTAGATAGCTGGATAAAAATGTCAAATCCAGTCTAAATATCTGGCTGACTATGTCAACAACAACAATAATATGGAGAGAAAGCCTTTGCCAAGTTGATCTAGGGGAAGCATACCAGCAATTGACTATGGATGATACAGTAGTAGATGTCCAAGGTCTCTTCCACTCTATCATTCTATGTTCTGTAGAATGATAAGAGTTGGAAGAGGCCTTGGAGGTCTTCTAGTCCAGCCCCCTGTTTGAGGAGGAGATCCTATATCATTTCAGATAAATGGTTGTCCAGTCTCTTTTTGAAAGCCTCCAGTGATGGAGCACCCACAACTTCTGAAGGCAATTGGTTGACTGCTCTCATATTTAGGAAATTTCTCCTTAGTTCTAGGTTGCTTCTCCCCTTGGTTAGTTTCTGTCATTGTTTCTTTTCGTGCCTTTTGGTACTTTGGAAAATAGTTTGACCCCCTCGTCTTTGCAAGAACCCCTCAAATATTGGAACACTGCTACCATGTCTTCCCTAGTCCTTCTTTTCATTAGACTAGACATACCCATTTCCTTTAACCGTTCTTCATATGTTTTAGTTTCATTTGTCCATCAAGGGACATTAGGAATCTCCAGAATCCCTGGAATATTGAAACATTTTATGGGGACTCTGTTTTCTGGAGTCTCTACATATGGTCTACATATGGATGATCTCGTGATTATAGAATCAACAGTAGAGGAACTTGCTATTAGAGTTAAGGAAGTTCTGTGCTGGCTTAACAAACCTGATATTCACTGGTTTGTTTGTTTTTTAAAGAGAAGTAGAAATTACTATCTTTTGATGCTGTGCATATGGTGAGGGGGGGAGGAATCCAACTATGATCAGCTATGCTACTCATTATAGGATTAGCTGGGCTTAGTCACAGATTGATGAATGGCTCAGAAGCATTAATTGCTTGCTATCCTAAGAGGTTATTTTCTGCTGAATGAATTGTGCTCAAATAGACTGTTCCTATTTTTTCATTCAGTCAATCAGTCCGTCAATTTGTTTGCTGTCCATCTTGCGATTCAAGGCAACTCTGAGCATAAGCAGAGAGTTCCAACTATATTTATGGCCATATCTTCAACATTCATATTGACTGCAAGTCTTTTTTAGGCTACCAAGCCCCTACATCAGGGGTGTCAAATTAGATTTCATTGAGGGCTGCATCAGGGTTGTGTTTGGCCTCAGGGGACCGGGGTGGGTGTGGACAGGATGGGTGTGGCCAGATCGACGTCATTCATATCGGGGTTGCCTGTAGTGGCCTGAGCACTCTGCCAGCAAAAACAGGCTCCCAAGCTCCGTTTTTGGCTGTGATGGCCTCCTGCAACCCTCTGCCAGTGAAAATGGAGCTCCACAGGCTGGATCCAGCCCCCAAGCCTTGAGTTTGACACCCCTGCCCTACATCCTTAAAATACCTTGCACGCAGCACTCAAATTTCTCATGCTACTGATTACACACCTGTGTACAAACCAGGATTAGCATTGTCCAAAGCTTATGCATACCTGCTACCTGAAGTGCTAGATATCATAGTGCCACCCCCAATGCAGGGATGAAATGCTCCCGGATCGGACCAGATCATCCGAGCTGCTAGCGATTTTTCCCTGTGGTTCAGCGATCTGGTAGCGATCGCCACTCGGGTGTCATTACTTCCTGGTTTTAACCAGGAAGTAATGTTTTTTTACCTTCTGCGCATGCGCAGAAGGTTTTGTACATGTGTGTGTGTTTCTGAATCGGTAAGGAAAGATTTCACCCCTGCCCCAGTGGCATCCAAACCCCCCACTTCTGGCTTGCCAAAATGCAAGATTGACGACTTTGATCCCAAGCTATCTTGTGTTTTAAAGTGAGTGTGGAAAAGTTGACGAACTGACAAGCTACCACAAAAAGCTAAACCACTCAAAAAATGCCAAGATGAGATGTCTTCCCCAAAGGGATTTCTCTTGTGGGAAAATTGTAATGTGATAGCAGAACAGTTATTAAATTATTCTAACTGCATTGCATCCATCGTTTGCATTAAAAACTTTGATATAAATTATGTCAGGTGGCCAAGAATTGACTTGGGCACTGAAAGGAATAGTAATGCTGGGCTAGTTGACGTAATTTCTCAAAGGGCCCTGGAAAATAACCAAAATTATTTCATTAAGATTCCTTATTAACTTTGTTGGACAATATTTCAAGGAGTGAACTGCCTAATTGCAGAAGACTGTCCTTCAAAACAGTCTTCTGAAAGTGATTTTAGTATCCTCACAGCTATCTACATCGGAACCGATTATTTGCAACCCGTGACAAGGATTTCAGTCCTTGATTTACAACCACAATAGAGCCCAAAATTTCCTTTGCTGAACAAGAGTTAAACAGTGCTAAACAGTGAGTTTTGACCCATTTTACAACCTTTCTGCCACAGTTGTTAAGCGAATCATTGTAGTTATTAAATGAATAATGCAGTTGTTAAGCAAATCAGACTTCCCCCAATGACTTTGCTTGTTGGAAGCCAGCTGGGAACATTATAAATAGTGATCACATGAACTGTACAACTGTTGTAAATATATCCCAGTTGCTAAGGTCCCAAATAAGTGTGAAAATCACTCACAATTCACTTTTTTCAGTGCTGCTGTTATAACTCTGGACAGTCACTAAATGAATGAGTTGTAAGTCAAGGATTATCCGTAGTGGGTGTCTATTCATATCAAAGAAGCTTAAGGGTTTTACCTGAGCCATCACGATTGTCCCTGTCCCCTCCAAGAAAATGGCTGAGCACTTTTTAACAATTTTTGGGAAGTTTTTGTTTTTAATCTGAAGTAGGACTTTTCTTGTTTTGGTTGAATCAAATCAAATCTTTATTATGCCTATAGACCAGAGGTCTCTTCTCTATAAGTGGGTTTTGTTTGTTTGTTTCCGCTTTTGAAAACATGGAGGAGCAAAAAATATATTGCATTTTAATCGGATGCTGAATGTTGAATGGCTTGAATCAGTGGTGGGTTTCAAAAAATTTTTACTACTGGTTCTGTGAAAGTGGCTAGGTGGGTGTGGCATGGCTTGGTGGGCGTGGCTTGGTGGGCATGGCAGAGGAAAGATTCTGTAAAATCTCCATTCCCACCCCACTCCAGGGGAAGGTTACTGCAAAATCCCCATTTCCTCCCGATCACCTGGGACTTGGGAGGCAGATAATAGATGGGGGCGGGGCCAGTCAGAATTTTTACTACCGGTTTTCCTAACTACTCAAAATTTCCATTACCGGTTCTCCAGAACTGGTCAGAACCTCCTGAAACCCACCTCTGGCATGAATTGAATCATCTCACTCTGAAATCTGTAATTTAAATGAAATCAAGGCTGAATTTCACCAATCTGTTATCTCCCTTATGCTTAGCCAAATTGAAATTGTCTACACCAACCTTGTCAAGATTTCATATAAGATTAGCTCTATTTCTCAGCTTCTGCATGGAAATACTTTCTATATTTGGCACGTAAAAGTTCTTCTATTGAAGTTCATGTTCAAATATCTTCTAAATTTGCTGGAGATGCATGTATTTTTTTTCAAAAAAAAAAGAGCAGTATTTTTATGTAAGAACTCATGAGAAAGATATTTGTGGCATGGGACTAGGGGAAAAAAGTCTGAAAGGAATACACAAATATAGTTTATGTCAATATTGTAGGCTTGTTAAACTCGAGGTCTTATTTCATCGACATAACTAGATTGCTCTTTTCATAATATTCACTGTGGGTTCCTTTGAATAATAACTGGTTAATCTTTCTTTGTATATTTTTAGAAGCCCTGTTTAAATATTTGTAACACGAACCATCATAAACATGGCTCTTATGATTATTCAATCTGCATTCACTTTCCATAAGTGAATGCAAATCTCAATTTCGTATCTCAAGGCAGAAAATAATAATACTAAAACAAAATAAATTATAACACTGACAGAACACAATAATCCAATAAGGCAGCAGTGGGCACCACACAACCTACAAGCCATAGATAGTCTCTAGGTAGTCTTCTGTGCCTATCTCTAGTTGGATAGAATCATTGTTGGAGACTGGACTGGAAGGAGGCATCAAGAGAGGCCTGCGATTTGAGTCTTTGCACTGCAGTAAGTGGTACAGGCCAGAGCTCTCCCAGAATCCTTAAAGGCTTATCTTGCTGTTCCCAAGGGAATGCAGTCAGTCTGGTGCGATTCTTGTAACACAGTTGATGGGCAATAAAATTCCTGTTGAGATTCTTCACTAGTGGCTCTGGTTTCTCTTGCCTGACATTAATCTTGCAATACTGGCTACATTCTTTTGGGAACAGCAAGAGATGCCTTCAAGGACTCTGGCGGAGTTCAAACCTGTGCCACTTACTGCCATGCAGAGACTTCAAACTGGAGTCCCTCTTAACATTGTTGGAAGAAAAATCCAGATCCAGTTCCAATCTGGGAATAAAATGGAGGCTGATTGGAAAGAAAGTTGGTTTATCAATGAGCAGAACCACCAACAGCATGTGATTCTGGGACAGCATAGCAAAATGGAGTTGAGAGTGGTTGGGTTTTTATACCTTCTTTGGGCTTTGTATTTGAGCTTCCTGTTCCTGTGCAAGAACATGTCCTTTAGTATTCTATTGGCTGTTGTCAGATTCCTATGGGGTCACGGCTGGCTCTATAGGCAGAAGGGGAAATGCAGATCCTAGGTGTTTGTCTGAGTTAATCTTGTCAACTTAATTGCTTATCTGGAGTTTCTGTCTGGCCCAGTCTTTCTGAATGGATTACCAAATCTGCATTTCTAAAAGCTGGCCTCCTCAGTTTCTGCATGGGGCAGGGAAACTCTGGCTGGTTTCTGCTTCCCTTAAGATGTTTTCCCATTTCTCCTTTAGGGGAAATATTTTATCCTGCCTTTTTTAATATTTCCCAAAATATTTCATTCTCTAGGAGGGTGGGTGGGTGCTGACTTTCTACAAACCCCTCCCCCGCATCCAGTCTTGCTGCAGATTCTACTGCAATCTCTGCAATTCCCTATCCCAAGATTGAGCTGAAGGAATTTAGTGGCATATCCATATTTAGTGGAAACGTGTCCTTTTATATTTTTAACAAAACAAACGTTAATCACTCCTGCAAATCTCTGCTCCCTGAAAGGAAAAAAAAAACCCACCCCGATCTCCTCCAATGATATTGCTACACAGCCAAGAAGTCCCTAGAATCCTTAATTATGCTCCAAAAATGCATAAAAGGTTGCCTATCCCTTCCATAAAACCCTAGTAAAAATATTCCTGGCTTGTTAACAGCCCTCAAGCTCAGATTATATTTGTATTTTCTTCACATATAGTAACCATGGTGGAGAGCATGGTGCACATCTCTTACTACAACGAATAATGACCAAGTGTGAGTAAAACTTTGCTTCGCCCAAGGAACTCAATGTTTGTATCTTTAAACCTGTTGAAGAACTCCACCGTTTAGAAAACAGACATGAGCAAATACCACAACACGTGGTAGTTGCTAAAAAATTACAGGAGGTTGACTCACTCTGTTTTATGTTGTGCTCCAATTAAAACGCTATAATTTGGCTGAGCTGTAGACATCTCAGTGGTTACCGTTTTGCCTGATGGCTTGTTTTGAACCAGCAGCGAAAGTTTACCCCAACGGCGTGCGATCCCCCGGTCACGCCTCAAGGGCCATGTGCTCTCAACATTGATTTCTTTGCTCAGTGATTCACACAAGCTGACTAACTCCAGTGTCTGTCTAGAGCATAGGTTCATTCTTGGTGTTGTTACTGTCAATACTGAGGATTTTAAGGAAACAAGGAAACGATGCCTAGTCTGAAACTATTTTCTACATGGTTCGGCCATTTTTTATAGCTTGTTTACAACCATCTCCAGTTCTGAACCTTCCAAATTGTAGAAGTGCTGATTCCCATCATTCTTACTAGCCCTGATAAATGGGGATGATGGGAACTGTTTGGAGAAATCTGGAATATGCTAGCTTGAGAAAAGTAGGATTAGCACTGTGAGGGCTATCACGTCTAGTTGCAAAAATGTAGATTATTTGTATATAATTAAAATTCTAATTCTTTGCTGCCATGCAAGCATCATCTGGCTTTTAATTGCACAAATACAGCAGCCATAAACTATGACAATCTGGCTGAAGCTACATTATCACATTTTCAGTGCTTCTTGATGGGAACAGTTTTGAGTTAAGCTGCTCACATGATTACTATTTGTGTTATGAGTGCTTTTGTGTCCTTTCGTTGTCAAGCACAAAGTGGTTTATAAGTAAGTCTTCTTTGTTGTACCACAGGATAGCTATTTTGTTTTTCTTCAGTCACACAATGACATCTTGATATACTTTCTATCAGTGGTGAAATCCAAATTTTTTTACTACCGGTTCTGTGGGCGTGGCTTGGTGGGCGTGGCAGTGCAAAATCTCCATTCCCACCCCACTCCAGGGGAAGGATACTCCAAAATCTCCATTCCCCCCCTTATCCAGGGGAAGGATAGTGCAAAATCCCCATTCCCTTCCCACTCTGAGGCCAGCCAGAGGTGGTATTTGCTGGTTCTCCAAACTACTCAAAATTTCCGTTACCGGTTCTCCAGAACCTGTCAGAACCTGCTGGATTTCACCCCTGCTTTCTATATAGCTTCTTGGATATTGCCTCATCAGTAATTTTGGGATGCTGCTTCTGTAAGCATTTCCACACAAATACACATACACACACACAAATGCTTTTTGTGGCTCACTAAAATACTTTCATCGTTCATTGAGAGAGATTTTATTGATGGTAAATTCTTACCTTCATTTTCAAACTTTCTGGAGTTAATCCACCAATCTGACATAGCAGGAAGCTGTCCTCCTCCCCTTTTCTCCTTTGGTCAAGTGAAAAAATAGCCCATCATTCCAATATTTTTCTTTCCTCACTACAATCCCAGTTGAATTTTGCTTAAAGGTAAAGATTTCTCCTGTCCAGTCATTTCCAACTTTAGGAGGCAGTGAGCATCTCCATTTCTTAGCTGATGGAGCCGACGTTGTCCGAAGACATTTCCGAGGTCATGTGGCCAGCATGTCTATACAATGAGGCACATGAC
Organism: Masticophis lateralis; assembly: GCA_030761175.1. Classification (NCBI taxonomy): domain Eukaryota; kingdom Metazoa; phylum Chordata; class Lepidosauria; order Squamata; family Colubridae; genus Masticophis; species Masticophis lateralis. The sequence goes on along the minus strand of JAUDYJ010000003.1, from coordinate 18,165,344 downwards.
ACACTGTTACCTCCCCACCGAAGTGGTGCCTATTTATCTATTCACATTTGCATGCTTTTGAACTGCTAGGTGGACAGAAGCTGGGGCAATGAACGGGAGCTCACGCCATCGTGCAGTGTTCAGGTCTCAAACCCAGGCTGTCAGCTTTCCAGCTGAAAAGCTTGCTGTCTTTAACAGCTGAGCCATTCTGCCTTTTGCTTACAGTAAGCAAATGATTGTTGGGATGTGTTGGGAAAAAATAAACAGAAATGATTAGCTTTCAATTCCTTTCAGTGGGAGATTGTGTGGGTTCATTCCCCAATGAGTGATCAATTTTGTACCACACTCAATCACAAACTGTGATGATGGTAACTTAATACAACACATGTTTTATCACTAACCTCCTTGATCTCCTGCAAGCACCAAAGTAGATACAAATAGTCCTCGACTTACCTCCACAATTAAGCCCAAAATTTCTATCGCTGAGTGAAACAGATGTTAAGAGAATGTTTGCCCCATTTTATGAATTTTCTTGCTATAGAAAAGTCTAAGGTTTGATTATCTCAAAGCAAGAACTTAAGAGTCCACAAAAGATGGGAAACAAAATATTGTGATTAATAAACAGTGATTTAATAATAGTGATTAAAATATATATGTATTTATATGTATGGGTGTTTGGCATGGATGAAAACAAAACCAGCTCTAACTATTTAGAATAGTTTGCCTTCAGAAATCATGGGCATTCAATCACTGGAGGTTTTTAAGAAGAAACTAGACAGCACTTAACTGAAATAGTGTAAGTTCTCCTGCTTGAGCAGGGAGTTGGACTAGAAGACCTCCAAGGTTCCATTCTATTCTATTCTATTCTATTCTATTCTATTCTATTCTATTCTATTCTATTCTATTCTATTCCATTCCATTCCATTCCATTCCATTCCATTCCATTCCATTCCATTCATTTCCCATGGTTTCAGTATAATTAAAGAATAGATAATTCCCTCCCTTATTGTCACAGGTCACATTGTCCAATTAGGTGTTCTGGTGTCTCTTCGGCAACTCCTCTTAGTCTCTTGCCAGCACCTGCTGAGATGACCTTGGTTCCCACAGGATGATCTGTTGTTATTGTCTGGTCTGACATTCCCACTCTTCTCCCTCACCTCGCACACTGTGTGGCGAGCTGAAAACTAGAAAGATGCCTGTAACAGGCCTGATCCATTTCGAAGCTGACAGACAATACTAGACAAGGGCTAAAGACTCGTTCTAGACTATACAAATATCAGATCCCATGTAATGCTTCAGCCCCTTGAAACGCTACCACAGAGGATAAAGGCAACCTGTTCCCAAGGAACCAGTCACTACTAATTAAATCTGCATTAATGATCCTGAGAATGACTGTAAGCCATGTGCTGTGTTGTGCTGTGGTAGGTATCCCATTGCCCACACATGCTGAGAAAGACTCTGCGGGTTGTTACTCATAGTGGTTGCAGTGAATACTCCTTGGAGGGGAACACATAAACATGTCTAAGAAATTCTTTTGGGGGCTGAAAACATTCTTCTGCTGTGGTTATTTATGAAGAACGCAAGAGAGCGGACTGTCTGTTGAGCCACAGTTGGTCCTTGTTGCTATGAGGTAATAATCAAAGTCCATGTTGGGTGAATATCAGCACTCTGTAGAAATTGGTTTACCATGCTAACATGGAGGTTTTACATTGGATTGGCATATGTGGGGATTGCTTTGGGACAACTGAGGAAAAGATCCAAACCCCAAAATGTAATTGAGGTGGCGTCGATTGTGTCATTGCACATATATCCTCAACAATGAGATAGTCTTAGCAGTAGCGTTTTCGAGTTCTTATTAGATGCACAGCAGGATGTAGAGAAACAGTTTGGATATGCTATATTTGCATCAAAGATTTAAAGCGTTTACTTGTTCAAAGCAAACTATTACCTCACAGAAACTGGGGATCTCAAATATGCCAGACTATAGGTAGTCCTCGATTTATGACCACAATTTAGCCCAAAGTTTCTGTTGCTAACCAAGAGTAGTTTGGAGAACCAGCAAATACCACCTCTGGCTGGCCCCAGAGTGGGGTGGGAATGGAGATTTTGAAATATCCTTCCCCCAGGAGTGGGGAGGGAATGGGGATTTTGCAGTATCCTTCCCTTGCCATGCCCACCAAACCACGCTCACTGAACCAGTAGGGAAAAATTTTGGATTTCACCCTGTTCTCAACCTAAGGTCTGTAGACCCTTGGGGAGACATGATGTCATCACAGGGGATCTGTGAAGGCTTGAAGAAATGTTATGATTTAAATCTTAAGTCTTGGGGGTCCGTGACCATGGACCGTGGCCAAAAAATATATTTAAAACAGTTCCATAGTGAAGAAAAGGTTGAGAACCATTGCCCTAGCTCAAAGTTATAACGATATAACCTTGTTAGTGGTTTAGGGAATATATATGGACCAGAGGTGAGTTTCAGCAGGTTCTGACCAGTTTGGGAGAACCAGTAGCGGACATTTTCAGTAGTTCGGAGAACCGGTAGTAAAAATTCTGACTGGCCCCGCCCCATCTATTCTCTGCCTCTCAAGTCCCAGCTGATCGGGAGGAAATGGGGATTTTATAGTATCCTTCCCCCTACCACACCCACCAAGTCATGCCTGCAGAACCGGTAGTAAAACATTTTGAAACCCACCACTGATATGGACATCCAATATGGCAGAAATATTTGTGTCTATGGAATATACAGCTGTCTTGCTTGCTCACAATTCAGTGCCCCAATGTACAGTCTCCAATTCAACAGAAAGTACCTTCAGGCAAAATATCCTGCCCTTCCTATGAATCACTCAGCTATGTTGCTTCATGGTTACAGAGAGTCGGGGCCAGCCATGGTTAGTTGAACAAGCGAACAAACTCTGTTTGGACTAACTGTTTGCGTCATTATTATGGGGTCATTCTCCACTCTTGGACATCTGCAGCAAGCCACAGTTTCATCAGAGTGAAATCCATCTGAAATTCTGCCTTCTGCTTACTTGCACGTGATGCTGCAATTCAAGCCCACGAGGAGCAGAGTTTGGGCTGTTGACATCACAATGTGTGTTTTTCAACTCACCTCCCCCCTTTGCTCTCCTGCAGACGTGTTCTCATTTAACCTCTTTCCTCTGTGCCAGCAAGTCAAGCACGTGTCTTTCCCTGCTGTTAATGTAGTGCTGCATCCTTCCTTCTCTTCCTTTACTGCCTAGGATGAGGTGACCAGCTTTTAAGAGTGGCTAGCAAGCATGCTCAGAGATGATCCCATGTTGCAAATCTTTTCCAAGCTAATAAAATCAAAGCAAAAGAAAGAAATGGAGTAAAATATTCGGATCGGCTCCATTAAGACAAACTGAAGTACTGTAACTTTGCTTCTGCACATTGTGGTTGTAACTGCAAGAGGGAACTTGGAGTCCTAGTGGACAATCACTTAAATATGAGCCAGCAGTGTGTGGCAGCAGCCAAAAAAGCCAATACTGTCTTAGGCTGCACTAATAGAGGAGTCAGGAACTCTCCAAGGGAGCACCAAGGCTTTCCTTGAGCCTCCAGGAGTGCAAAAGAGCCCTCTGGAGGCCGGAAATGTGCCAAACCTCCTGTAGGGTTTTTTCCCTCCCCGAGCTTCCATGCGCATCCTGCACTTACCTGCATCCAAAACGGGCTCCAGCCAGGAGTGGGATTTGGGGGTTGTCCAAACTGCACAGAATCTTAGCTAGAGCTTCTCCCCAACCTCTGCGAACCCCCAGCAGCTGTCTGAAACAGATCCTGATATATGCGTTATCTAAACAAATTTAGAGTTGAGCTACTCCATCTATTCTACCAGGTTCTCATTCATAAAACCTTGATTTAGGAATTGTTTTTGGAGTCAGACATAAGACTGTGTGTGCATTTATATCCCCTGTTATTTACAAAAGTCCGTATGATCTTGCAAGGTTAAGTTAAACAGAGATCCTGTTCAAATAGAAGAAGCAACTGAGACCATGGAAATTTACTTTTTAATAATAATTTTATTAGAGATTACAATTACACAGATATAATTATAGAAATAAAAACGAATAGAAAGTACAAAAAATTAAGAACAAAAAAAAATATAAAGCGCAAGAAAGAAAAACATGTAAGTACAGCAGATAAAATGAAAAAAATGAAGTCCCCCCCTATTATTTAATATTTCCCTATTCAGTCATGTTTGTCTCTAAGGGATCGTGCTCATCTCCATTTCTTAGCCAAGGGAGCCAGTTATTCAAGAACGTCTGCCGCAGGAGTGGGTTCTAAATATTTTTACTACCGGTTCTGTGGGGGTGGCTTATTTTGTGGGTTTGATGGTTATGTTACAATTCTTTAGGATTTATCAGAGGTACTGGTCTACCAGGCTTTTAACTGCTTGTAGAGCTGTACCAGTCTACCCATTTATTATTGGAGCGTCCTGGTCTACCCATTTGTTTTTCGAGCGTCCCAGACTACCAATTTGTTTTTGGAGCATCCTGGTTTACCACCACATTGCCTTTTAACACTGATCAGCTGTAGGGCAGCCCTTTTGCTTCCAGCCAATCAGCTGGGACTCGGGAGGCAGTGAAAAAATGGGGACGGGGCCAAATAAAAGGTAAGAATAGCACAGGGGTGGCGGGAGGGCCCAGCTCCCGAACAAAGAGAACCAGTTCAGTGACATCATATCGTCACCGCTACCTGTTTGGCCGAACCAGGAGGAACCCACCACTGGTCTGTTGTCATGTGGCCAGCATGACATCATGCCGCAGCACAGAGCTTTTGGCAAAACACGGAACACTGTTACCTTCCCACCAAAGTGGTACCTATTTATCTACTTGCATTTTCATGCTTTTGAACCAGATCTGGCGAACCAGTAGTGGTGGCAGCAGAAGGCTCCTCCCACTGGCCCAGATACTTCTGCGCATGCAAACGAACCAGTAGCGACGGGTTTTGAAACCCACCCCTGTTTTGAACTGCTAGGTGGGCAGGAGCTGGGGTAAATACAGATAATCCTCGACTTGCAGCAGTCCCTTTAGTGACAGTTCCAAGTTACAATGGCCCTGAAAAAAAATGACTTAAGACTGCTTTTCACACTTATGCCCGTTGCACCATTCCCACAGTCATGTGAACAAAGTTCAGACACTTGGTAACTGACTCATATTTATGACAGCTGCAGTGTCCTGGGGTCATGCGATCACCTTTTGTTTCTTTCTAACAAGCAAAGTCAATGGGGAAGCCAGATTCACTTAACAACCAGGTGAGTTACTAACTTAACAATGGCAGAGGTTCACTTAATGACTGTGACAAGAAGGTCACTTGGCAACAGACATTGTAGGTTCAATTGTGGTTGTAAGTCAAGGACCACCTGTAATGGGGAGCTCATCCCATCACACATCACTTGATCTTGAACCTGGGCTGTCAGCTTGTCCAGCGTACAAGTTCAGCTTCTTAACCACTGAGCCATTTGTGGCAGGGGTGGGTTCCAAATTTTTTTACTACCAGTTCTGTGGGCATGGCTTATTTTGTGGGTGTGGCTTGATGATCATGTGACAATTATTTAGGACTTAGCAGAGGTACTGGTCTACCAGGCTTTTAACAGTTGCAAAGCTGTACCGATCTACCCATTTATTTTTGCAGGCACTGATCTACTCATGTATTTTTGCAGGCACTGGTCTACCCATTTATTTTCTTTTAACACTGATCAGCTGTAGGACAGCCCTTTGAAGCCCTGTGGCAAGAGTTTAAACAGTTTTTTTCCCTCTAGCCATCAGCTGGAACTCAGGAGGCAGCAATAGATTGGGAGTGAGGCCAAATAAAAGGTAAGAATAACGCGGGGAGTGGGGGGGTGGGACACGGGGTGTGGGGGGCTGGGGGGGGCAGAACCGGTTCGGTGACATCATATCGTCACCGCTACCGGCTTAGGAGAACTGGGCCAAACCAGGAAGAACCCACCACTGATTTGCGGCCCTGTCACAAGTATATAAAAAGCAATTAAACAATTAACACATCCTATTCTTAAAAAGCAACGAAGATCATCCCATATCAAAAAAAAAAAAATTCACACTCCTAAAATGGGGAAGGCTGGCCGGCTGGCTTCCCCAGTCATAAATAGATATATAAATAATAGTAATCATAATCAGGGCCTCTCTTCATTATTTATTCCCAGCACAATCTCCACCATTCACTCCCATGCCTCTATAAATTCATCTGGACACGATCTATCCAGTGCCATTGGCATTGGCTCCTTATCTTTCCCTGATTAAATGAACCATTTGAAAACAGCTATGACAGGAAACTCAATGTTCCATTTTCTTAAGACAACATGCACTTCAGAAGGAATTGCACGAATGTTTACTAAAAATTAAGCAGGAAATACTTTCCCACGGTAGCTCTTGCCTTCTGAGTTTTATCGGGTCATGAAAGTTAAGATTTATTTTAAGCCAGAAGTTAACAGCTCTCCTCTCGTTTCCTGTCTTCTGGCAGAGTAAAAACACATTTTGGAAATTCAAGGCGGACGTATTTACATTAACGTTGAGAGCGCAAGTTTATATTCTTGCACTCTGATAATAACACATTGTCACCTACTGTTTGTTGATAGGGTAGTAAGTAGACCTTGAGTTGAGCTGCAAGGTTTTTCTACATTTTTTCATTATACTCTGCGCAAAAACTATGATATACTTTGAGTTGTGTGCCTACATGACAATTCTCTAAGATCGGCAGAGGCTTTTCAAAGCATTAGAAAAAAATGCTTTGAAAATTTTTTTTAAAAAAGTTGACCACGCCCATCCAGTCACATTACCCCACCACCACCGAGCCACGCCCACAGAACCGTTAGTAACAAATTTTACATTTCACCCCTGTACCAGACATATACTAAGAAAGGACAAATTAATCAATTTTTATTTTTCTCCATTTTTCATTTTGTTCAAGTTTCTCATTTGTGCCAGCGTCTATGCACTTTGATGCAGACACCAACGCCCATCACACGGTGGTGTATTCTACTGCGGTTGCAATTTTTGCTTGTGACAAACCTGTTTTTTTGGCAAACGTGATACCATGCATGTTTCCTATCAATTGGCTTTTTTTTTTCTACAGTCTTTCCCTACTATATTTTTATGTGGCCAATTTCACTATAAAAAAAATGGGAGAATTTCAAATTTCAAATAATAAAGCTTTGGATTATCATGATGGTTCAAAAAGGCAGAAATACACATAGTTGCAGAGAAAATGCAGACTAAATTAATATTCCCCCTCCTGCCTGATTGATGATGTGTCATCAAGCCGGTGACAACTCTTAGCAGCCACACAGATAGATTTTCTCCCGGAATCATCAATCATTTCATAATTTTTGTCCGTGTGTGTGTGTGTGTGTGTGTGTGTGTGTATCCGTGTCTGTGTGTGTGTAGTTGTGGGTGAGTAGGTATTTCTATAAAATACAGAAGTGATTTACCATTGCTTTCTCATGCACAATAGCAATAGCACTTATACACTGCTTTACAGTGCTTTACAGCCCACTCTAAGCAGTTTACAGTGTTAGCATATTGCCCCCAACAATTTGGGTCCTCATTTTACCCACCTCAGAAGCAGGGGTGGGCTTCAAAAATTTTAGTAAGGGGTTCTCTGCCTGGTTGCTGGGTGGGCGTGGCCATGGTGGGTGTGGCCAAGTTGGCCTCCTGCACCACAGGGGGGGGGCGTTTTTCGTCCTTCCCAAGCCTCTGTGCGCACCCTGCACTAACCTGCATCCAAAACAGGCCACGTGGGGACTCCTGAGAGGGGCGAGGCGGGGTGAGCAGGGCCAGATAGGAGTGGGATTTGGAGGTTCTCCGAACCGCACAGAATCTTAGCTAGAGGTTCTCCCGAACCCCTGCGAACCTCCAGCAGCCCACCCTTGGATGGAAGGCTGAGTCAACCTTGAGCCTGATGGGATTTGAATTGCCAAATTGCAGGTAGCCGGCAGGCAGCGGAAATAGCCTGCAGTACTGTACTCTAACCACTGTGCCACCGTGGCTCATGCTAAACAATGCTAATTGATGCATTTGCCGTTATCACTAAAGTGATCTTTTGTATCCATTATATAATAATATGACTAGGTGGGCAGCCAAGATGCCCTTCAAATCTTGGGCAACTCTGATGGGAGCATATACGATTTGTATAGGTTCCTAGCAGCTTGTGCTCATCCTGGACAGGAACCCCCCTTCCACCATGAAGCAGCTGAGCAGCGTTTGGGGTAGGGGGAGAATCTCTAAGACTCTGGTAGTTTTAGACTTACAACCACAATTGGCTCTAGAATTTCCAATGCTAAACAAGATGATAGTTAAGTGAGCGGTTGCCTGATTTTGTGACATTTTGGTCACTCTTGTGAGGTGAGTCGCTGCAATTCTTAAGTGACTCATGAAATCATTAAACGAATCTGGCTTCCCCCATTGAACTTTGCTTGTTGGAAGCCATGAATGACAATTGTGTAACCCCAGGATGTTGCAATCCTCATGAATACTGATTGCCAAATGGAAAAAGCTTTGGTCACGTAACAGTAGGGACGCTGCATCAGTCGTAAGTGCAAGGACCAATCATAAATTAGTCCAAAGCAGTCATAACTTTGAACTGAATGGTAAGGCAAGGACTAGCTGTATCATTCCACAATCATTTTCTTGCTATAATCTTCTTTCCAATACAAAGGAAATACATGGCCGATGTCTTATAGTGAGTCAAAAGTAGGTTTACTTGGAAATAACTTTCATTATTTTAGTCTTTAATATATAGGTAGTCCTCAACTTACAATTGAGCCCAAAATTTCTTTTGTTAAGACGTTTGCTAAGTGAGTTTTGCCCAGTGGTGAAATCCATTTTTTTTTTACTACTGGTTCTGTGGGCGTGGCTTGGTGGGCATGGCCTGGTGGGCGTGGCAGGGGAAGGATACTGCAAAATCTCCATTACCAACCCACTCCAGGGGAAGGATACTGCAAAATCCCCATTCCCACCCCACTCTGGGGCCAGCCAGAGGTGGTATTTGCCAGTTCTCTGAACTACTCAAAACTTCCACTGCCGGTTCTCCAGAACCTGTCAGAACCTGCTGGATTTCAACCCTGGTTTTGCCCCAACCTTTCTTGCCATTGTTGTTAAGGGAATCCCTGCAGTTGATAAGTTAGTAGCCTGGTTGTTAAATGAATCTGGCTTCCCCATTGACTTGGCTTGTCAGAAGGTCGCAAAAGGAGATCCCATGACCTTTGGACCCAGCAATGGTCATAAGTATGAACCAGTTGCCTAGCATCTGAATTTTGATCAGGGATCATGGGGGATGCTGCGAAAATCGTACCTGTGAAAAACTGTCATAAGTCACATTTTTCAGCATCGTTGTTAGCTTTGAATGGTCACTAAATGAACTGATGTAAGTCGAGGACTACCTGTATTTAAAATCCATGCTTTTGGTAGTCTACTTGCTCAGGAAAAACACAGAGAAGAAATTGGTCCTTCTGACAGCAGGCAGAGACAAAACAGAGGCAGGCTTAGGCATTCAAGATCACTCTTGCAGCCTGTTTGCTCTTAAATATTTCACAGCCAACTGATAAAGTTTAATAAACAACTGTCAGTGCAGCATAAATCTGCTAGACAACGCTGGATCTCGACTCCATGGCTTGCTTTTCAAACCCACGTCAACGCACACCCTAATAGGCCTCTTCAGTGACTTTTTAAAGCTGCAATCAAAGGGAATTTTCCATTTATCTTGCTCTCCAGAGTTATATGGGAAATCTTATTTTAGCAATTATTGAGAGTGCAACAACGAAGGGCATTTCCTCTGTAAGAGCTCAGTGGGGGACGACATGGAGAAGCAATGGTGGAAATATGAAACTTGCTTCGTGTTGTTTCTTGTCCTGGTTCAAATATTTGGCTTAGAAGATGGCAACCGACAGACAACCGAGATCTGTTCCACGCATACCATTTTACCTGGACCGAAAGGTGAGGCACTAGAAAGATTTCTGAGGTAAAAACACAAATGCCTTTTCTGTGATTCTACTCTCCCCTTCTCTTCCTCTCCTCCTGCAAGCTCTTATGCCATAAGAAATGGGAAATAAGGTTGCTGGTTTTCCAACTGCTTCCTGCTGTGATAATGTTGCTGAGTCGCTTATCATGTAAGCTTTCATCCTTATTTTTAGTGCAAAAGCATGAAAAGGGTTATTTGTGGAGCCGTCCAGCACATCTACAGGCAACAAAACCAAACCAGACTAAGCTGGTTAGAGGAAAATTGGAATTTTCGACTGAAGAATTGTGGCACGAATTAATGAATATTTCAAACGTCAGTCACATAATTTCCTGCTTTTTAATCGATGCGTTTAAGGATCCAAATATTTTCATTGATCTGGCTGCCATCATCACCCAATGGGCCTGTAATATTTCCTGAGGGTGGTTTTTGGCAAAGAAAACAAGTGTGCAAATGTTTTGATTTCAGTGAAGGACAGCTGTTAGCCCCAACATCTTTACCTAGAATTTCTGATTATAAACTCACCTTTAGCAATTCTGGAAAAGATTTTGCTTTGAATTAAATGCTATATGAGTGGGTTTTGGAAGACCCTATATGGTGTAACTTTCATGTTGCAAAGATTATTTGTCTTGATTACTGTAGGAATAGCAATAGGTCTATCTGCCTGACTGTCTACCTCTATCTATCTATCTATCTATCTATCTATCTATCTATCTATCTACCTACCTACCTACCTACCTACCTACCTAGCTATCTATCATCTATCAATCTATTTATCTATCATCTATCTATCATCTATCACAGTGGTGAAATCCAATTTTTTTTACTACCGGTTCTGTGGGTGTGGCTTGGTGGGTGTGGCCAAATCTCTGGGGCCAGCCAGAGGTGGTATTTGCCAGTTCTCCAAACTACTCAAAATTTCTGCCATCAGTTCTACAGAAATCTGTCAGAACCTGCTGGATTTCACACCTGATCTATCGTCTATCGTCTATCGTCTATCGTCTATCGTCTACCGTCTACCGTCTATCATCTATCAGAATTAAAAGGACCTTGGAGATCTTCCCCCCTGCTCAGGCAGGAGACTCTATACTAGTGGCTACTCAGTCAGTCAGTCAGTCAGTCAGACAGCCTGCCTGCCTGCCTGCCTATCTATCTACCACCCATCTTACCATAGGGCACAAATCCATGCTGTTCACATATTTAAGACTGAAGCATTCAGCTGGCTGAATGTTGCCCAACATTGCATCCATGATATGTATAATACTGTGATTGCAATTTATGAGAGTTTTTCTGGAAATCTGTATTTACTGCTGGTTTACAACAACAAAGAACATCCTGTAGCAAACAATGGGTCCTCTTAACAACACAGCATCTGCTTATCAACTTCAGCTTTACAACCTTCATATTTGTTTAACAACCTCCAGAAAAAAAGTTGTATAATTGGGTTTGGTTCAGAGGTGGTAATCAGCAGGTTCTGACCAATTCTGGACAACTGGTAGTGGAAATGTTGAGTAGTCCGGAGAACTGGTAAATAATACCTCTGACTGGCCCCACCCCCATCTAGTCTCTGCCTCCTGAGTCCCAGCTGATCGGGAGGAAATGGGGATTTTGCAGTAGCCTTCTCCTGCCACACCCACCAAGCCACGCCCACCAAGCCATGCCATACCCACCAAGCCATGCCATACCCACCAAGCCACACCCACAGAACCAGTAGTAAAAAATTTTGAAACCCACCACTGGTTCGGTCACAGGGTAACCTGCTTTATGGCTGTCACAATTTATGACCGTAATTGTCAGGGATCGGATTATTGTTGTAACTCAGGGACTCCCTGTGGCATCTGTCTGATCAATGGGCGATCTCAGTGGCAATATTAGGTACACTCTTATTGCTACAATCTGATTGTACTTGATGGAATTTGCACCCAAAGATTCCAAGCAGAGCAAATTCAGATAATTATAAACTGCTTGAAGTGAGGATTTGTCCCTAAACTGTTCTGCAAAACATCAAGCTGGCTAAATAAACAGATTAAAAATCCTGCATTGACATTTAAACAGAGCACATAATTCATCGACTCTAGTAAAAGTGCATTTAACTAAAAACTTTATCTGTGAGAGTTGACAACTAAAATCTTGTGGCATGGGCGATCTGATTATCTCTACAATCCATGCTGATTTATAGCAAAGTTACTTATAGCAGAAAATGCAATAAAAATAAAAGTAAAATCTCTCTTTCTCTCTCTCAAGTAAAATTTGGGAGTCCTGCCGCAGTATACAGGATCGAATCCCTGTTGTTGCTGATGAATAATAAAACAGTACAGGTAGTAAGGGCTCAAATGGAGGGTTTGAGGCTGCCCCCTGCTGGCTATGTACAAGAACTTCTAAGACTCTAAAATGATGAGAATAAATTGAAAACGCGTATGTGATACCATCAATTCTCCACTATCAATTAAATCAGCTCAGCTTTGTTCATGTTGTCACACAAACCTGGGAAAAAACTGTTACTGCTTTTAGGAAGGATCTAATTCAAATTCATGTGATATTAAAATCTAATTTGCAGAACTACAGTATTCCATTCCAATCTAAAATATGCAGCGATCCTTGTTTTCCTTCTGAATATTTTTTTAAAAGGAAAATCAAAAAGAGTTCCTCATAATAGAACAAAAAGGACATATATAAGCTTTTTCCTTTCTTTTGTAAGGTGGCTATAATAGAAGCTCAGGCTAACCCAGAGGTCTGTCCAATAAATACACAGGAGCCTTCTCCAGCACCACAGCTCAAATGAGTTGATTTTGCCTTGTTTTTTCAAGGTCCAACTTTCACAGGCAAGGTACCTATGGGGGAACACAACAGAGAAGACTAACCTACAGTTGATTGGTGGCCATCAAATCAGGCTCAGCTCTTGGTGAACACATCAGCAAATCCCGATCACCTGGACTTGAGGCAAATCATAAATTGCATTTCTTTCCAGTGCTTTCATAGAACAGAACAGAACAGAACAGAACAGAACAGAACAGAACAGAACAGAATAGAATAGAATAGAATAGAATAGAATACGGTAGGGTAGGGTAGAATAGAATAGAATAGAATAGAATAGAATAGAATAGAATAGAATAGAATAGAATAGAATAGAATAGAATAGAATAGAATAGAATAGAATACGGTAGGGTAGGGTAGGGTAGGGTAGGGTAGGGTAGGGTAGGGTAGAATAGAATAGAATAGAATAGAATAGAATAGAGTAGGGTAGGGTAGGGTAGGGTAGGGTAGGGTAGGGTAGGGTAGGGTAGGGTAGGGTAGAATAGAATAGAATAGAATAGAATAGAATAGAATAGAATAGAATAGAATAGAATAGAATAGAATAGAATAGAATAGAATACGGTAGGGTAGGGTAGGGTAGGGTAGGGTAGAATAGAATAGAATAGAATAGAATAGAATAGAATACGGTAGGGTAGGGTAGGGTAGGGTAGGGTAGGGTAGAATAGAATAGGGTAGGGTAGGGTAGGGTAGAATAGAACAGAACAGAACAGAACAGAACAGAACAGAACAGAACAGAACAGAACAGAATAGAATAGAATAGAATAGAATAGAATACGGTAGGGTAGGGTAGGGTAGGGTAGAATAGAATAGAATAGAATAGAATAGAGTAGGGTAGGGTAGGGTAGGGTAGGGTAGGGTAGGGTAGGGTAGGGTAGAATAGAATAGAGTAGAGTAGGGTAGGGTAGGGTAGGGTAGGGTAGGGTAGGGTAGGGTAGAATAGAATAGGGTAGGGTAGGGTAGGGTAGGGTAGGGTAGAATAGGGTAGGGTAGGGTAGGGTAGGGTAGAGTAGGGTAGGGTAGGGTAGGGTAGGGTAGAATAGAATAGAATAGAATAGGGTAGGGTAGGGTAGGGTAGGGTAGGGTAGGGTAGGGTAGGGTAGAATAGAATAGAATAGGGTAGGGTAGGGTAGGGTAGAGTAGGGTAGGGTAGGGTAGGGTAGGGTAGGGTAGAATAGAATAGAGTAGGGTAGGGTAGGGTAGGGTAGGGTAGGGTAGAATAGAGTAGGGTAGGGTAGGGTAGGGTAGGGTAGAGTAGGGTAGGGTAGGGTAGGGTAGGGTAGGGTAGAATAGAATAGAATAGAATAGAATAGAATAGAATAGAATAGAATAGAATAGAATAGGGTAGAATAGAATAGAGTAGGGTAGGGTAGGGTAGGGTAGGGTAGAATAGAATAGGGTAGGGTAGGGTAGGGTAGGGTAGAATAGGGTAGGGTAGGGTAGGGTAAGGTAGAGTAGGGTAGGGTAGGGTAGGGTAGAATAGAATAGGGTAGGGTAGGGTAGAATAGAATAGAATAGAATAGGGTAGGGTAGGGTAGGGTAGGGTAGGGTAGGGTAGAATAGAATAGGGTAGGGTAGGGTAGGGTAGGGTAGGGTAGGGTAGAATAGAATAGAATAGAATAGGGTAGGGTAGGGTAGGGTAGAACGAACGGAACAACAGAATTGAAAGGGACCTTGGAATTCTTCTAGTCCAATCCCTGCTCAGGCAGCAAACCCTATACCTGTGATGGCAAACCTATGGCACGCAGAGCCCTCTCTGCTGGCACACGCGCCGTCGTCAGATCTCTGTGACGTTTCTTTTGTGAGCTTCTGTTTCCCTGCAAACAACAAAACAGAACCTCATGAAAGAAAAAAGATCTTACCTCTTGCCATGCTGCCAGAGTTGGGATGCCCCACCTCCTGCCAGCCAGCTGGTCTTTGGGTCTCTGATGCGCATGCATGCATGTCCACGCATATACGAACGCATGTTGGTGCATGCACATGTTCACAGTTTGGGCATGTGCGCAGAGTTTGGGAATCTGTGTCTAAAATGTTCACCATCACTGCCCTATACAATTTCAGACAAATGGTTGTCCAATCTCTTCTTAAAAACTTCCAGTGTTGGAGCATTCATAGCTTCTGGAGGCAAGTTGTTCCACTGGTTAATTGTTCTCACTGTCAGGAAATTTCTCCTTAGTTCTAGGTTGCTTCTCTCCTTGATTAGTTTCCATCCATTGCTTCTTGTCCTGGCCTCAGGTGCTTTGGAGAATAGGTTGGTCCCCTCTTCATCATGGCAGCCCCTGAGATATTGGAACACTGCTATCATGTCTCCCCTAGCCCTTCTTTTCATTAAACTAGACATACTCATAAAGTTGGCTCTTTATGTCTTGAATAGAATCTTAATTATTTCCCAATTCATTTGATGGGAAGCAACATGTTTTCCCATAAAAGCAAATGCCACACTCTTTTTCTCCATAACTATAATGTCCAAAGAGACCTTGTCTTTGCTACAATAACCCAACACGGCTACCTCTGAATTATGTGACTTCAACAAATATTCAGACTGTAATTTTCAATGCCCTTGCTCAACTGCCCCAAGGATATAAGGACGTCCAGTTGGGAAGATCTATTGATGTAATTGCACGATTGGGCCTCCACATCAAAAATGATGTGAATATTTTGGTGTGTTGGGGGGGGAGGGATAGCAACGTGCAATGAAATTTAATAGGAACTTCAAAGGGATTGGAATGGAGTTTTAAGTGAAGTAAGTGAAGGCATTTTGGAAGGGATAAAATGGGAGTACACCATACCAGTGTGGTGTGTTTGGAGGGTTTCTCTTTCATTATTCTGACAAATGTCAATTATAAACTCCCTGGCATCAGTCGGCACCTCGAAAGCCTGCTTCTTGTGGTCACTGCTGCTTTCACTACCCATCTAATAATCATAGTTGCAGAAATTCTCCTCTGAAAAATGATACTACCACATTCCAAATTCCTTGCTAGAAATGGAAGGACTTCAACACCACATCCTCAAACCTGGCAGGACTCCTTTCCTGTTGTCTTCTCCATCTCTCCCTTCTTCACCAGGCTGTGTAATGGCCGTGCTTTAAAGAAATTAAAAATCCTAAAAGCCAGAGCTCTTTCACTCCCAAACTTTAATCCTGCAGACAGAGGAACAAATTAGGTAACTTGTGTTCTTTTTATTTATTTGTTTGTTTGTTTGTTTGTTTGTTGCATTTTTATGCTGCCCAACTCCCGAGGGACTCTGGGCGGCTGACAACAAAGAATAAAACAATGCGAACAATATCCCATACAAAAGATTAAAAAGAAAACATTAAAACCCATACATTCCGATTCATGGCCGGGTCTCGCAAGATCACCATAGCGAGATCAAGGCCCCAGGCCTGCCGGAAGAGCCAGGTCTTCACTGCTTTCCGGAAGGCCAATAGGGTGGGGGCAGTCCGGACCTCAGGGGGTAATGGATTCCAGAGAGCCAGGACAGCCACAGAGAAGGCCCTCCCCCGTGGGCCCACCAGCCGACATTGTTTAGCTGACCAGAGGAGACCGACTCTGTGGGATCTTACTGGTCGTTGGGAGCTATGCAGTAGAAGGCGGTCTCAAAGATAGATATGTCATTATAGACATATAGAAATTTATATGTCTATAAATTTACATGTGGCAAACAGTGGGGGGTTGCCCCCGGTTCACACCGGTTCTATAGAACCAGTAGTAAAACCGGCAGGAGGCTCCGCCCACTGACCCTGTTGTCATGAAAACTCTTCTGCGCATGCACTTGTGCAGAAGAGAAAACACAAACGAAGTGAGCGTGCACGCATGATTCCGCTGTGAACCGGTAGAAAAGGTAAGTAGAACCCACCCTGGTGGCAAAATGAACTGCATTACATCTAGCACTGAAGAGCAACAAGGAGTTGTGTGTGGTTCTGTCCCAGACTACACTATACTAAGAACTTCTTTAACTGTTAAGATCTCCTTCTCTGTATGCTTTTGTTGGAAGAAATATCCATCTGGTTCAGTTCCAAGCCAGGAGAAAAGCACTGGAGACAAAATGGAGGCTGGAGGGTCCATTTCATGCTCTAAGGCGAAAAAATATTGAGTTAAAATTAGAAGCTGGATAGAAGAGATAACTGGCTACAATGTGGACTTGAAACTAGAGACGTTTTTACTGGGGATATTAAACAGAACCTACAGTAAAGAAATTTGATATTTAATCTTGCATATAATTACAGCTGCAAGGATAGTCTACGCACAGTCCTGGAAAAATGAACATGTACCAACAGAGGAAGAAATAATTAAGAAAATCCTGGACTGTGCGGAGATGGATAAATTAATGAAAGAAATAAAAGAAAAGGAAGATACAGAATACTACCAAGTATGGACTAAGTGGTACAATTGGCTCGAGATTAGAGAAAGTAAAGGCAAATGGAGAGAAGAATATGACAAATGTGTAAAATATTGTAAATGAATAAAATTAGAAATAAAGGGACGATAAAGATAATGATAATAAAGGATGGGAAAAATGGGGAATGTATAAAGTAGAAAGTAAGAGGAATGAAACTGATAGGTAAAAAGAAACACATATTATGTGTTTGTGTTTTGTATGTTGAGTTGTGTTGTGTTGTAAAATCAATAAAAAACTTATTTAAAAAAGGAAAGAGGGTCCATTTATTGATGAAACAGAACCACCAAGCACGTGTGATTCTGGGCAGCTGACCACATGGAGTTGAGAGTGAGGGGTTTTTATATCTTTTCTTGGGCTTTGCACTTGAACTTCCTGTTCCTGTGCAAGAACATGTATTCTATTGCCTGTTGGAGGGGTCATAGCTGGCTCTCTAGGTTGTCTGAGCTAAATTTGGTTGAAGCCTGGAGGGTGATGCAATGTCCCCCAGAGATTGTGCCATGTGGTGAGCTCTGCTGCTAGATGGGTTAATCCTATTATGTCCTGAGGGGTCATGTCTTAATCACATCCTTCTGGAACTGGAGGTTTTTTGTTTTTTTAGGTAGACTGGCCCAATCTTTCTCAATGGGCACAGAATATCTGCTGGGGGCTATTAGGAAAGACTTGGGGGCTGCTTTCTGTCTCCAAGAGCATGTTTCTCTATTTCTCCTTTGGGGAAATATAATATTCTGCCTTTTTAATATTTCCTAAAATATTTCATTCATCTGGGAGATGGTGGGTTCCCACACTTTCCATGAGAGCTAGAAACTGAAAGAAACTTTTTGGAAACTCGATTTTCTGTCAGTCCGTGTCTGTGGCCTATGTTAGCACTCAGCAGCCTAGGCAATTGTCCAGGCCAATGGTTGATGTTAGACTGGAGGCATGCTTTACAAAAACAAACAAAACCCAGTTTACTGCTCTGAGCAACATAGCTGCCATTTAAACTTTCAACAGTGGCCCAGAGTAATGATCTTTCAGGCCATTGTGGTTAGAATCCAGCTGTCCAACACTCCCAATGGTTGGCTCTTGACAAACCTGGAGAGAGAGACCTGCTGTTCTGTTTTCCTGCCAGAACCAATTCACATAACATCCTGAGCACATTACGCAGTAGGGCCAGCTTTTTGTTATGCTCAAAGATGTCCTGCCTCTAATTATCCAGCAGAAATTAAGCAACAAAGCTTTTCACAACATGAAATATAGGAGAAAGTTAAATCTGCCAGGGATATAGCAGATGAGAGCACAAACACTGCCATTAAAACAAGAGGGAAAAAGTAAGTTTGCAGGAAGTGAAGGACACCAAGGTAGTCTTCGTTTTACAACCAGTTGCTTAGCAAGCATTCAAAGTTATGACAAGACCTACCTGGAGGTAGAATCACAAATAGAATAACAGAGTTGGAAGGGACCTTGGAGGTCTTCTAGTCCAACCCCCTGCTTAGGCAGGAAATCCTATATTATTTCAGACAAATGGTTGTCCAATCACTTCTTTAAAATTTCCAGTGTTGGAGAATTCACAATTTCTAGAAGCAAGTTGTTCCACTGATTAATTGTTTTAATTGTCAGGAAATTTCTCCTTTGTTCTAGGTTGCTTCTCTCCTTGATTAGTTTCTATCCATTGCTTCTTGTTCTTCAGGTGCTTTGGAAAATAGGTTGACCCGTCTCCTTTGTAATATTGAAACACTGCTGTCCTGTCACCTCTATTCCTTCTTTTCATTAAATTAGACATACTCAATTCCAGCAATCGTTTTTCATATTTTTTATATTCCAGTCCCCTAATCATCTTTGTTGCTCTTCTCTGCGCTATTTCTAGAGTCTCAACATCTTTTTTACATCATGGCGACCAAAACTGGATGAAGTATTCCAAGTGTGGCCTTACCAAGGCATTATAAAGTGGTATTAACATTTCACGTGATCTTGATTCTATCCCTCTGTTAATACAGCCTAGAACTGTGTTGGCTTACAGCAGTGATGACAAACCTTTTTGGCACCGAGTGCCAAAAAGGTCACATGGAAATGTTGCATGCATGCACGCTCTTTGGGGCTACACTCTGGAAAAGCCAAACTTCCAGGTTCTAGATGGAACTGGGCATAAAAGCAAATGCCACACTCTTTTTCTCCATAACTATAATGTCTAAAGAGACCTTGTCTTTGCTACAATAACCCAACACAGCTACCTCTGAATTATGTGATTTCAACAAATATTCAAACTGTAATTTTCGATGCCCTTGCTCAACTGCCCCAAGGATATAAGGACATCCACTTGATCTGTTGAACTCAGTGGGATATAAATCTGATCAAATCAGAATTGAATTGTACTATTGATTATTCTAAAAAGAATAATAGTGGTATCCATGTACTTTCATATCATAATTTGCTGAAGAATGCCAAGCCTGCCCCAAAAAACATTCAAAAAAAAAAATTAAACATCACAACACAAAACACCACAAGAGGGCAGAAAAGGTGCAAATCTTGGTACATTTCCTCATGATGTATCTTATTTAACAGCTGAATATTTAAGGAAATGGACTTTCATCCAACTTTGTTCAAAGGGGTTTGTCCTATATTTGATCTCAGAAAAGAAAGGCCAGGGTGTGGTTTAAACCTAGTTTTCCAAAGAAGCCATAATCACTGAGATTATACATTCTGATGAGCCATAAAACTGGGTTTACATCAGGGGTGGGTTCTACATATCTTTATTACCGGTTTGCAGCAGGGCCGTGCGTGCGCTCACTTTGCTCACACACTCTCTTCTGCGCATGCGCAGAAGTGTTTCAGTGACGTTGGAGTCGGTGGGCGGAGCCTCACGCTGGTTTTACTACCGGTTCTATAGAACCGGTGCGAACCGGGGGCAACCCACCACTGGTTTACATACAAAAAAGCCTGGGTGCAAATATCACCAAGCCAAAAGCAAACAAACAATATTCTGCCTTATTATGCGATGGGAATCCCCATCGCAGATACTGTTCTGTATGGAGCACTCTGTTGTGGCACAAAAATCCTTCCAGATCAGCCCTCCAATATATGCATCCCACCTACCTTTTGTGCAGGGGTGAAATGTAAAATTTGTTACTACCAGTTCTGTGGGCGTGGCTTGGTGGGGGGGGGGGGGTAATGTGACTGGGTAGGCGTGGCCAACTTTTTTTTTTTTAACTTTTCAAAGCATTTTTTCTAATGCTTTGAAAAGCCTCTGCCGATCAGGCAACTCAGCTGGGATTGTCAGAGAGGCTTTTTAAAAAATACCTCTCTGACGATCCCAGCTGAGTTGCCTGATCAGCAGAGAGGTATTTTTAAAAAAATACCTCTCTGCCAATCAGGCAACTCAGCTGGGATCGTCAGAGACTTTTCAAAGCATTTTTTTTTTACCACCTCGTCAGCCAAGAGGTTGCAGAAAAGAATGTTTTGAAAAGCCTCTGATGATCCCAGCTGATCCCGTGCAATCATCAGAGGCTTTTTTTTTTAACTTTTAAAAGCATTTTTTCGTCGGAAGAGGTTGTAGAAAAAATACTTTTAAAAGTAAAAAAAAAGCCTCTGATGATCATGCAGCTCAGCTGGGCATGGTGGGGGGGTGCGCAGGGATTTTTGCTACCAGTTCTCCGAACCACGCACCACCATTGCTACCGGATCAGGCAATCCGGTCCAAACTGGGAGCATTTCACCCCTGCTTTTGTGGGAAGCCGCCACCACCACCCCTCCCAGAAGAATGAAATATTTTGAGGAATATAAAAAAAGGCAGGATAAAATATTTCCCCTAAATATTTACAAATATGTTGTCTCCAATGCCTTTCTCCTGGCTTGGAATTGAACGAGTTGGATATTTCTTTCAATACTATCTACCTGCCCATCTACTTACCTACCTACCTAGCTTATTTTAAGGGCCATCAAAGGAACCATCTTCCCTAGTTCATTATTATCCCAAAGCAGATCTCAGCAACAACAGGATTTAGAACAAGATATGCAAATTTCATGTTCAATATGAGACTTTTAAGTCTATGGCCATCAGCTTAGCTTTTTAAAGCCTGACATTTCTTTTAAAGTCATTAAAAGTCATTGACTTAGTATGAAAGAGAAGGAAGGAAAATCAACAAAAAAAACCAACCTCAGTTAAAGTCAAATCCGTGGAGGAAGAATATAAAGAATTATATTAATTTACATGTGCACTTATGCCAAGCATTGCTTTATATCAGCAATCTATTACAGTACTAGAACAGTTCCTTTTGTTCCCATGGATACCAACCATGGACACACTCCCTGTTCCTCTTGATTTTAATGATATAAATTCTTCAAAGTGTGTGCGTTTGCTTTCAAAGACAGCTGGCATGCCGCTAATGCAGCATTTCCAAGGTTGAACGACTTTCAGAGATGTGGAGCACAACTCCCAGAATTCTTAGCAAAGGCCACGCCTGCTGGAGAATTCTGGGAGTTGCAGTCTACTAATCCGGAAGTTACCACCCTTGGGAAGCTGCCACTTTAGTATAATTGATGGTTGTATTTAGAGAACTGTGTCTGGGCTACAGATAGATTGGTTTGGCATTGAGTGGGGACATGGAAAAGCATTATCCATTTTTTCTTCTGGCAAATTAATGTTTTGACCACTTCTCCCAGCTATTCTGAGAGGATAGACTCACAACATTTCACACAGATTTAGTATCCTAAATATGAGAGTGGTGATGAATATATGGGTGCTTGACTAGGTATTGTCTGAAATGATATATAGCTGTGATGGCGAACCTATAGCACGCGGGCCTCCCGCCGGCCAGCTGATCTTCGGATCTTTGCCACGCATGCGTGGGGCCTTCACCGATCTCTGCAGTTTTTTCCCCCAGCACACACTAGCTTTCTCCTGAATTTTTGCCGCCCATGCCTTCCCCGATCTCCGCAGGTTCCACTCTCCGCAGGTGCCTCTCCTTGGCAGAAATGCAGGAGAAAGCTAGGGCATGCTGAGGGGAGAAACTGAGGAGATTGGGGAAGGCACAGGTGGTAGAAATGTAGGAGAACCAACCTGGAAGCCAAAATGGGGGCAGGGGTACATGCGCCAGGAAGCACATGTGTGAGGCAAGCACGTGCATCCGTGGGGCCATGGCCCATGCACAGGGGCGCTTGCATTGCATTTTGGGGATTGGGGCACGCGTGCATGCATTCGCACGTGCGGACTTTGGGCAGTGGGCACCAAAAAGGTTAACCATCACTGGTATATTGGGTTTCCTCCTTCAGCAGTGCGTGGCACTAGAATATCTCCAAGGTCCCTTCTGACTCTGTTATTCTGTAATTTAGGTATTACGAAGGACCTGGCATATCAAAAAATAAGAGTCGAGCCAGCAGGCATCATGTCTTCAAAAATAAAATCAGATCAGCATTTCCTAAACTGTGTTGTTACATCTCCCCCTTCTTTTTTTGTTTCTGATTGAAGGAGATGACGGTGACAAGGGAGACCAAGGAGAAATGGGAAAAACTGGGAAACTTGGCCCCACCGGATCCAAAGGTAAAACAATTTACCGTACTCTCTTTACAGTTAAAAACATAGGAACGGTCCTTTACTACTTCAGAGTTACACACTGGCTGCATGTTTAACCTGGTTCTAAATTAACCCAAATGGCAGTTGGGACAGGGCAGTAAACTGTAAAAAAAATCAGGTTTATCCAAGTTTAGTATGTAATGGCAATGCAGCCATTAGGCCCTCACCTAATCTGGTTAAGTGTAGTGTATAAAGTCAGTTATTCCATAAATTATTTTTACACTCTGACAAGCTTATCTTGCTTCTTAATCACAGGAGGAAAGGAACTTTTTAAAAGGAAGCTTATAAAGAAAATTATCCAGAGCAATACTGTAATTTTTCTTTTTTAAAAATTGTATAACCTTCAGCTGACGTTGGTGGCTGCATGATCTAGTCTCTGGAGTTTTAGCAATATTTCAGAAATGGTTCGATTGATTGATACAGCCATTTATCTCACAAATATGACTCTAGCAGTTTGTAATAAAATAAATAAAAACAAATAAAACAAGTAATATAAAATAAAACCCCATAGCAGCCGAGCATCATAAAATACTGTATTTTTCAGAGTATAAGACACACTTTATTCCCTCCTAAAAGAGGCTGAAAATTTGGGTGCAACTTATACTCCAAATGTAGCTTTTCGAAGCCTTTTTTCAGCCTTAACAAGGTGCTAGCAAGTGAAGCGATCTCCCTGCTTTGCCTGCTTTAGAAGCTTTTTTTCAGTGAAGCAATCTTCCATGCTTTGCCTGCTCCCTCTGACTCTCAGTTGTAAAGCTTTTTTTCATCCCTAATGAGGTGCTAGCAAGTGAAGCAATCTCCATGGTTTGCCTGCATTTCTCATTGCTTCTCTCTCCAAAGATCAGTTGTGCTTTAGAAGCTGTTTTTTATCCTCAAGCAGGAGATAAAAACCAGCAAACTAATGTGCTGAAGCTAACCAGACTAAGGACGCTAGCCAGATGAATAGCTGGTAGGCAGATTTTTTCCCCCTATTTTCCTCCCCAAAAACTAAGCTGCATCTTATACTCAAGTGCATCTTTTTTTAAAACTCAGGTGCGTCTTATACTCCGAAAAATACGGTAACCATCAACAAAGCCAAGAAACAGAGCCTTATCACACTTTCTGGGCTTCAGGCCTGGGCAGAAAACCAAGTTTTTCAGAGCCTTGTGAAAGGCCAGTAAGATCTGAGCTAACCTAATCTTAGCCAGGTAGAATTATGTTCCATAAGATGGCAGGAAAGGCCTTCCTCCTGGGTCCCACCAGCTGACCCTCCTTAGCTGATGGCATCCACAGCATAGTCCTCTTGCCAGTCCAAATGGGTTGGAATGTAGCAGAAGAAGTAGCAGAAACTTGGGTGGAGTCAAAAGTGGAATCAGCCTAGAATCCCTACGTAGTCACAAGCAGACTAAATCCAACCTCCTTTGAATTCCGTTGACCCTTATCAAACTCTAAGCAGGTGCCTACTGTTAGTTGGGAAGATTCTATGCATACGCTGTTTAGCAATAAATCAGTTTAAATGGACCTTCACATGTAGATCTGGTCTTTCGCACCTGACCAGAGTAGAAGCAACTGGGAAGAGATGATCCTGTTATTAAGAGCCATGGTGGCGCAGTGGTTAGAATGCAGTACTGCTTCTTCTAACTGCCGGCTGCCTGCAATTTGGCAGTTCAAATCTCACCAGGCTCAAGGTTGACTCAGCCTTCCATCCTTCCAGGGTTGGTAAAATGAGGAGTCAGACTGCTGGGGGCAATATGCTGACTCTGTAAACCGCTTAGAGAGGGCCATAAAGCACTGTGAAGCGGTATATAAGTCTTAAGTGCTAGTGCTCGTGCTATAAGCACTTTTTTACATCACTCGTGCGATGTAAAAAAGATGTTGAGACTCTAGAAAGAGTGCAGAGAAGAGCAACAAAGATGATTAGGGGACTGGAGGCTAAAACATATGAAGAACAGTTGCAGGAATTGGGTATGTCTAGTTTAATGAAGAGAAGGACATGATAGCAGTGTTCCAGAGGCTGCCACAAAGAAGAGGGAGTCAAGCTATTCTTCAAAGCACCTGAGGGCAGAACAAGAAGCAATGGGTGGAAACTAATCAAGGAGAGAAGCAACCTAGAACTAAGGAGAAATTTCCTGACAGTTAGAACAATTAATAAGTGGAACAACTTACCTGCAGAAGCTGTGAATGCTCCAACAGTGGAAGTTTTTAAGAAGATGTTAGATAACCATTTGTCTGAAGTGGTGTAGGGTTTTCTGCCTAAGCAGGGGGTTGGACTAGAAGGCCTCCAAGGTCCCTTCCAACTCTATCATTCTATTCTATTCTATTCTATTCTATTCTATTCTATTCTATTCTATTCTATTCTATTCTATTCTATTCTATTCTATTCTGTCAGTCGGAAGCCATGCCTTGAGGCCCCTGAGACTGGCTGTGCAGATGGCATTTTAGAGGATGCAAAGATTCAAAGATCACTCTTGTCTGCTACTTTTGGAAGTAGCTGTATCTTTTCCCAGAATGCAGAGGAATCAAATCCAAAGTATTTGTACTGCTCTATTTACTACCTTCGGAATCATCAACAGTTTGCTCAAAATACTGGTTGCTTGGAAACAAAATGAAAGAGGACTTTCAATCGGAGTTCAAACTTCCCAGGTGTATCTAATTGTCACTGTATGACCTAGAATGCTGGTCTATATAGGGGTTAATCCATCTGAGTTTTTTTATAGGTTCTTAATTACTCTGTTGACATGCATATCTTACCCATCAGTGTATGAGAATAACACTGAGGGAGTTGTATATACCGGTACATCTAATGATTTTTTTTTCTTAGTCATCATTTAAGAATATTTTTTTCAGACCAAAACATAACTCCTACAAGCTTCTCAGCAGGGAGTTTTGAGTGATGCAGATAAGCTTGGAAATGTCATGTTGTTGTTTTTTTCTATAAGAGTGCAAAGAAAGGGAGAGACAGCCATCTGTTACCTGACAGCTCAGCAGGGTACATTAATGGAGACAAATCAAAGTCAAACTCTCTTCAGAAGGAGCTCCAGTCTGTTGGAATGGACAAGAAAAGATATGCAACACCTTTTAAGTGGAATAGCAAAGAGTATGTGACAATTTTTTTTAAAAAAAAAAATTGGGGACTTGGAAAAAGTGCTTTCCAGAGGTCCTCAAACTATGGCCTGCAGGCTGGATACAGCCCACCGAAGCCATTAATCCAGCCCACATGGGACCACCAGGCCACCCTGCCCACATCACCCTGCCTACCCGCCGGCCCCTACCTGCCTTCTGGAAGCCAGAGAGGCAAAAAAATGGGCTCATTTTTTGGCAGTAGAGTGGTACTGGAGGCCGGGGAGGCCAAAAATGAGACGTGCGGAGGTCTCAGGAGGCCAAAAACAGGTCCGTCTTTGGCCTCTCTGGCCTCCAGAGAGAGGGAGAGGGAGAGGAAGAGAGCGGGGGGGAGAGAGAGAAAGGGAGGGAGAGAGGGGAGAGAGAGAGAGAGAGAGAAAGGGAGAGAGAGGGAGAGAAAGAGAGAAAGGGAGAGAGGGAGAAAGAGAGAGGGGGAGAGAGAGGGAGAGAGGGGGGGAGAGAAAGAGAAAGGGAAAGAGGAAGAAAGAGAGGGAGGAGAGAAAGGGAGAGAAAGAGAGAGAGGGGGAATAGAAAGGGAGAGAGAGAGGATGAGAGAGAGAGAGAGAGAAAGGGAGGGAGGGAGGGAGGGAGACACACATGCACACACACGCACAAACAGAAGTCCCTCATACATACCCCAAGGCAGCCACATCCCTTCACTAATCGGCTTTCCACCCCCAGGAGCATAACAAATTAAAATTTACTTTGTGTGTATTGTTTAGACTGATATATTGGCCATGTCCACCCAGTCACATGACCACTAGCCACGCCCGCCCAGCCAGTCCGGCCCCCCAACAGTCTGAGGGATTGTGAATTTTAAAAAGTTTGAGGACCCCTGCTCTAGATGTATCATAAATCATATGATGAACAGTTGGGAGGGGCTAGGTATGTGTAGCCTATCCAAGAGAAGAATTAGGGAAGACATGATAACTGTCTTCCAGTACTAGAGAGGCTATCATAGAGAAGAAGGGACTGACTTATTCTCCGAAGCACCAGAGGGCAGGACAAGAAGTCATGGGTGGAAGCTTGTTAAAGAAAAATCCACCCTAGAACTAAGGAGAACTTTTCTGACAGTGAGAACAATGAATCTCTCACGTATAAATGCCCTACCTGGGCAAGCACTCCACACTGACCTGGCACCCCAAGGGTTAACTCCCCCAGACAAACCCATTGCCCCCTCCTCTAGTCACTCCTTACCTGAATACTCTGCCTCTAGAGTATTTAGGGTTGTCCCACGTTGATCCTGGCTCCAGTTGCTGATGATACCTGTAAGAGACAGATGTGCATTAATAAAGGAAACTCTGGATGATCAATAATCGTTGTCTTTGTACGTTATTGGGTCCAACCTTGATCCTTGGTAACAGAATCAATGGAATAGCTTTCCTCCTGGAGTGGTGAGTGCTCCCATCGCTGAAGGTTTTGAAAAACACACTGGACAACCATTTGACTGGGATGGTGTAAAATCTTGCCTTGAGCAATGGGTTGGACTCAGTGACCTCTTAGATCCCTTCCAGCCTATGACTGTATGTTCCATAGTCTATGTTTTGCTTTCACAAACTAATACAACCCTCCTCCTTCGATGTCCAGTTAGAAGGGGAAACTTTGACCATTTCATAGCTGCATGCTAGATTAGAACATGGTTATCTTAGTCCAGCATCTTCTTTCTTAGGGCAACCAGCAAAATACTTCTGGAATATTGTGGAAATGATACAATATTGGGTGGGGACACCCAAATTGTGGTGGCACAGTGGTTAGAATGCAGTACTACAGGCTACTTCTGCTGACTGCCTGCTGCCAGCAGTTCGAAGGTTGATTTAGCCTTTCTTCCTTTTGAGGTTGGTAAAATGGGGACCCAGAATGTTGGGGGCAATAGGCTGACTCTGTAAACCGCTTAGAGAGGGCTGTAAAATACTGTGAAGTGGTATATAAGTCTAAGTGTATTGCTATTCTCTAATGAAAATTATTTAAAGCAGGACTCTCCAACTTGTGGACTTCAACTCCCAGAATTCCTCAGCCAACATGGAATTCTGGGAGTTGAAGTATCTTTCCTATCTTAGGCTTCGATCTTTATAATTCCTGGCCCTTTCAGAAATGGAATGGAATGGAATGGAATGGAATGGAATGGAATAGAACAGAACAGAACAGAACAGAACAGAACAGAACAGAACAGAACAGAACAGAACAGAACAGAATAGAATAGAAATTCTTTATTGGCCAAGTGTGATTGGGCACACAAGGAATTTGTCTGCGGTGCATAAGCTCTCAGTGTACATAAAAGCTATAAGTCATAAATTATGATCATAGTCATCATAAAAATACATACATCATAAATCAGAAGATACAACACTTAGTGATAGTCATAGGATACTAAATAAGCAATCAGCATAAATCATACTAGGAAACTAAATTTAAAAATATATAAATCGTAAAGATACGAGCAACAAAGTTATAGTCATAAGTAGAATAGGAGATAGATAATAGAAAAGATAGAAGAATAATAGTAATACAGTCTTACTAAATAGTAACGACCCTAGTGTGATTAATGCACAGTACCTTAAAATACAATTACATTGTGCTCTGAGACTCAGTGAAACAAACTCTTATTTATTGTATTTCTGATTCAGGAGACAAAGGAACAATTGGAGATATTGGTGACCAAGGAATGATAGGTAAAATCGGACCAATTGGCAGAAGAGGTAAGTATTAACTGATCACATGTCTTCACTGGATGGTAAACCTCAGTATAAAATCAAAAAACACCTGCTATTTATGTTTCCAAATGAAACCAAAGGCTTTTATTTTCAAAACACAAGTAGTGTTAACTTATGTTTCCCATTCCATGGATAACCACCATACAGACTCTTTTTGGTATTGTCTACGTTTTTGGAAAAGCTCGTCACAACCACGCATTTCAATTTTCCTCAATAATGCTCTCTGCTGAGTTCATTACAATTTAGAGTCTGCACAATGAAATGCAAGAGCAAAGTGCGTGGAAGAAGGAGAAAAAAAATAACTAAAGGGCTTATTTTAAAACAAGCGTTTGACACACTTTCACCAAATGCTGAAAAATGTAAAAAGCAGAAGAATGGGCAGAGATCTCTTCAACAGGCCTCAATGAAGAACAGGCCACCACTGAGTTGCAGTCTTCTCATATCCCAATCAAGGATAGGACCCTCCTAGTCTGTGCTGGGACTACTGTAACTCATTGGGGTGCAAATCAGTGGTGGGTTCCTTCTGGTTCGGTCAGTTCCACCAAACTGGTAGGAGTGACGATATGACATCACCGAACTGGTTCTCCCTCCCCACATACACCCGTGTCCCACCCACCACCCACGTTATTCTTACCTTTTATGTGGCCCCACCCCCAATCTATTGCTGCCTCCTGAGTCCCAGCTGATGGTTAGAGGGAAAAAAACTGTTTAAACTCTTGCCGCGGGGCTTCAAAGGGCCGCCCCACAGCTGATTAGTGTTAAAAGAAAACAAATGAGTAGACCAGTGCCTGCAAAAATACATGAGTAGATCAGTGCCTGCAAAAATAAATGGGTAGACCAGTGCCTGCAAAAATAAATGGGTAGATCGGTACAGCTCTGCAAGCAGTTAAAAGCCTGGTAGACCACTACCTCTGCTAAATCCTAAAGAATTGTCACATGACCATCAAGCCATGCCCACAAAATAAGCCCACAGAACCAGTAGTAAAAAAAATTAGAACCCACTCCTGATGCAATTGCAGACCGTCATAGGTTCAATCCCCATCCCTTCCAGTAAGATTAATAAAAGTCTCAGTCAATCTATCCAAGTTCCTACATCCCCTTCGGTACATCCCTATCAACTATACCTCCTGAAAGCTACATGGTCAACTTTATTTTGAAGGGAACAGAAGTGTGGATTTGGGATTTCCCTATGGAAGCAGGAATTTTGGAATTGGCTAGTCAAACTTAATACAGCTCTGTTGGGAGCTTGGCTAATAGGCATTTGGGAATTCATGTTATGAGGTAGGCAGACATTATCAAGTTCACTTACACATTCATGAACAACATATGCATTTCTATGCAATTCTCAGATGTTTCTAGAATAAAAATGCTCCAGGGGCATTATCTGAATTGGCAACAACTGTTTCACTTTTCTGTTGTATCCAAGTACATCCTTGTTTACTCTTAGTTGTATATTTTCTAACTGTTCCTTGCAGAACTCTTCTACCTTAGAAATATTGTTCGGATTCCTTGCAATGTACTACATGTTTGAGATTCCCCCCCCCCCCCCACACACACACACACGGATTTCCAGGAATATTTAAATCCAGGGATTGTAAAAGCCATTCCAAAAGTTTATGTTTCTTCTTTGTGAAAATGTCATGGTTGATTTGGAAGCAAATTTCAGGTTTTTGTTATTTAAACGCCCTACCTCTTTTCAGTTTCAGTTTCTTCACCAACTGTGGGAGATATGTGTAATGCAAAGCAGATTGGGGAAAAAAACAAAAATAAGAATGGAAAGATTGAGTTTGTTACAGAAAACATATGGAGGTGGAGATGGAGGTGGCAGCCATCACATATATAATCCTTCCTCCCACTGGCTGAATATGGTAGGGAATGCAGAATTATAAACATATGTACTCTTTTCCACTGCAAACAATGCAGGAATACAGAAGATTGCATTCTTTCTTCTCCAATTATCCTGTTGAAAATTATCTCTTTTCCTTTAAAAACAGAAGCCCCACTGAGCTTTATATCCTGCCAGGGGCTAATAGCAACTAGGGATGGATTCTCATAAAATGCAGCAAGAGAAGGAATGTTAAACCTCCTATGTACTATTATATACCAGGGGTCCCCAACCTTTCAGACCTCAGGGACCACTAAATTCATCATTTTAAATCCCATGGACCACTAATATGATCTGTCTAATGACCGGCTGGGTGGGTGTGGCTAGGTGGTCATGTGACTGGGTGGGCGTGGCCAACTCAGTGTCACTCACATCGAGGAGCTCCTTGTCGGTCTCTACACACCCCTCCCCTGCCAGCCACTCCTTGCCTCCCTGCTCAGGTTCCTTAGGGCCCCAACAGGAAGTAGTTGTTGGAGCTAAGCAACCACCATGAGAAAGAGTTGGCAAAACAGTTGGCTCAGTTCAAATTGGATCTGGCTGAGAAGGAGGTTCAGCAGAAGCATCTCACTGAGGACTATGAGCATAGGCTCTCCAAGCAAAGGGAAGACCTGCGGGAATGCAAGGCCATGTACCAGCGCCTGGAGGCTCAGCGGGCTAAGATAGTCAGCCAGTTCCAGGCCATGAGGCAGTTCCACTGGAACAAGGCCCTCCGGCTCTTCGCCACCAGCGGACTTCACTCCAGCCTTTGCTGAAAGCCCCATACCAGGAGGTTGAAGCAGACCCCAAGTCAGAATTTTTGCCCCCCTCCAACCCACACAAAAAGACTTTGAAGGGGGAGACTCTCTGCAGCAACACAAATGTTCATTGCACATATCCAGCCCAGGGACTGTAGTTTGAGGACCCCAAATTTAGTGCAATGTAAAAAAATGCAAATAATTTTTCTGCGGACCACCAAATTTTCTCAAGGACCACCAGTGGTCCACAGACCACCAGTTGGTGACCGCTGCGATATACTGCAATCCCATTTTTTAAAAAAACTTCCATCTTCAGAATTCCCATTTATTCATAAATAATATCCTTAAGTGCCTCCAAAACCTGCAAAAAAATAATAATAATAATCCTCATTCCAAAAGTGAAATGTATAACATACCTGCATTAGGTATATTCACTTATTACATCATTAACTCTTTTCAGCTATTGTCCGTCTCCATTTTTGCTGCAATTCTCTGAAGAAACAAAAGTACCAGGCACACCTAGCCACTAAGTCTTTAAACTTTTAATGGATCACCTATTAAAATCTGAAGTTTACTATCAGAAAGCAAAAGCTTTCAGAACCTGCCTTGGCAAGTCTACGGTAGACGAAAATAGATTCAATTGTATCCAATGAACAGGTAATCCTTGACTTATGACCACAATTGACCCAAAAATTTCTTTTGCTAAGTTTGTTAAGTGAGTTTTCTCCCATTTTACAAACTCTCTTGCCACAGTTGTTAAGTGAAACTGGCTTCCCCATTGACTTTGCTGCCAGAAGGTCGCACAAGGTGATCACATAACCCGAGGACAGTGCAACTGGGATAAATACGCGCCAATTCCAAAGTGCCCAAACTTTGATTGCGTGACCATGGGGAGGCTGAAACAGTTGCGTGAAAAATGGTCCGGGACGTTGTAATTTTGAACAGTCACTAAACAAACTGTTGTAAGTCAAGGACTACATGTATTCAGTAGAACTTAATCCAACCTGAGGTGGTATTCAGTGGTTCAGACCAGTTCGGGAAAACCGGTAGTGGAAATCGCAGGTCGACCTGCCCCAGCTCTATTGCGTCCTATTTAGGTACATTTTTGAGGCTGGACCAGTGGTGAGTTGCCCCCGGTTCAGACCGGTTCGCAAGAACCGGTAGTAAAACCGGCAGGAGACCCTGCCCACCATCCCGGATGTCGTCATCAGCGATCTGTGCATGCAGTTCCCGTTGCAAACTGATAGTAAAGGTATGTAGAACCCACCCCTGAGCTGGGCACATGTGTGGAAGCAAGCGTGCATGCGCAGGGAGTACCAGTAGTAACAAAATATGAAACCCACCGCTGAATACAACATATGTAAAATTGAACTATTTACCGTGTCCATCCCACCCTTGCTCTCTATCCATTTCTCAAGACCTATTTTGTGAGTGCGCCTGCAACTTTCCACTTGAAGGCAATGTATTTTCTTCTTTAATTAGGTGACAAAGGAGTAAAGGGCGAATCTGGAGGCGCAGGAGGGAAGGGTAAAGCAGGTACACATCATTTGTTCTTCTTTTGCATTTCTGATGCCTTTGTTGTCTTCTAGATCAGAGACCATCAAATTGTAGTCACGGTGTACCCTAGCATGTTGGTCCAGAGGGCAAGGAGGAGGAAACATGTTTTATTATCCTAGCATGTCCCATCACCATCACAGCAGATGGCAGTACCAGCCAACTTTGGCTGATCTCAGATAAATTAAACAGAATCAGACCTGACAGACAGCTCAGACATCCAAGGGCTGTAGGCTAAACTGAGAACTAAAATCGGTGGGAAAAACGAAACAAAACGATGAAGTGGATGTGATAAAAAAATCTCTGGAAGAACACTTGTCTTTATAAGCTTCTGAAATATCAGTGAATCAGAATCAGAATAGAGTTGGAAGGGATCTTGGAGGTCTTCTAGTCCAGCCCCCTGCTCAAGCAAGAAATCCTACACCGTTTCAGACAAGTGACTGTCCAGTCTCTTCTTTAAAAACCTCCAGCGGTGAAGCACCCATAACATCTGAAGGCAAGCTGTTCCAGTGGTTAATTGTTCTCACTGTTAGGAAGTTTCCCCTTAATTCCAGGTTGCTTCTCTCTTTGATTAGTTTCTTTCTTGCCTTCTGGTGCTTTGGAAAATAAATTGACACCCCGCTCCTCTTTGTGGCAGCCCCTCAAATATTGGAATACTGCTATCATATCCCCCCAATCCTTCTTCTCTCTAGACTAGCCAAACCCTTCAATCAACTTAATTGCTGTTCTTCACACTTTTTCTAAAGTCTCAACATCTTTTTTGTAATGTGGTGACCAAAACTGTTTGGGATTAGGTTGGGATAAGGAGGAGGCTAACCTGATCTCTCCTGGAGGCTGTTCCTTTACCAAGGAAAAGCAGCTCCTCCTTCTTTCATTTCCCATCCTACCCTCCGCAGACCCCCCCAAAATGTGAAATCAGAAAGAGTTATTCTCTGTAGGGTTTAATTGGCCAGGCTAATTCTGGTTAGAGTAGTTAGACAGGCAAGTTTTTAAACAGAAGTGCTTGGAAAGTACAGATAGTCCTCTATTAATGATCGGTGGCTCAGTGACTCTTTGAAGTTACGATAGGCTTCCCCAAGAGTATTTATAACTGGGTTATGAAGATCCAATCTCCCAGCAGTCACATGACTGCACTTTATCATATAATTGCTGAAAACTGGCATTTACTTCTGATTTTCAGAAAATCTGATCCATAATGAACCATTGTTTCACTTTAACAACCACTGGAAAAAAAAAAACCAACACCTCGTAAAATAGGGTCAGTCACACAGGTGACCCATTCTACAAATATCACTGGTCCTAGGCAGGGGTGGGCTGCTGGGCAGGGGTTCAGGAGAACTTCTAGCTAAGATTCTGTGCAGTTCAGAGAACCCCCAAATCCCACTCCTGGCTGGCCCCGCCCATTCCACCCCATCCTGCCCCTCCCCTCCCAGGATTCCCCACACGGCTCATTTTGGATGCAGGTAAGTGCAGGGCGCACATGGAGGCTTGGGGGGGGGCGAAAAACAGGCCTACCAGAAGTTCAGGAAGGCTGGAAACAGGCCCATTTCTGGCTTCCAGAGGGCCTCCGGAGCCTGGGGGGCTAGAGAAAAGCCTCTGGAGCCTGGGGAGGGCAAAAACATCCCCTCAACCATGGTGCATGAGGCCGACTAGGCCACACCCCCATGGCCACACCCACCCAGCAACCGGGCAGAGAACCCCTTGTTAAAATTTTTGAAGCCCACCCCTGGTCCTAGGTCAAGAACTACCTATAAAAAGCCAATTTTCTGAAAACGTTCTTAATAAACAGTGTTTTCTTAAAATAGAGGTAGGATTGCTATGTTCGAAACAGCCCTGTAAGAGGTAGCCAAGGCCACAGTCCGGCTCTGTGATTCAAATTTTGTTGACCAAGGGATTGTTTGAAGGGAAAGAATAAAGTCTTACCTGCACTTTGAAATGTCCATTTCAGTCAGAATTAGGCCTGGACCAATTAAAATGCCATGGTGATCCAGCCCTCTGCCCTCAGCCATTTTCATTTAATTAAATCTTTATGAAAAATGTAGTTTCAAAAAAACATTTTTAATGTTACAGCCAATGACTGTATTCACTCAACATACTTAATGAGTTTTTAAAAAACAGCAGATGTGTTCATAAAACACGATAAGCCTGGTTAATTTTAACTTTGGCTTGGTTATTGTGTCTTAGCAAGGGATGCAAAGCCAGCTGGTTTAGTAAGTTTATGATTTGATCCAGTCTTTCCCAACCTCGAAGATGCATGGACTTCAATTCCCAGAATTCCCCAGCCAGTATGGGTCAAACAACTGCCATCTTGCCCAAATGATTGCTTTTTACAGTTAGTCCTTGACTTAGGACCAACAATGGCTGTAATCGACCTGATTTTATATTTTCGTTATGGGCCAGTTTTCCCGAAAATCAGAAGTAAATTCTGGTTTTCAGCAAAAACATCTCAAAATGCAGTCATGTGAATATAGCCATTCAATGTGAATGCATCTAAGCAATTTGGGGGAAGCACTTTGCTAGCTGTAGTAATATTAATACTTGCCCTGAAAAACTCTACTTTTTATGATATTGTTAACTAACTCCCATAGATCTACCAGATTTTTGTAAAAAAAAAAAAGTAGAATAAAATACTTAGTGCATATAAATGATGTGGTTCATTTGCAAGGGAGATTATCTAGAAACAGTAACAACCTCAGCTTCCCTCTTACTTCAATAAAGGATCAAATTCAACTTCTTTTTGCCTTTCCTACTTTGTAAAATACAAGCAGCAACAGAATTGCCTCTGGGTTGTAATAGGTTATTTCTGGAACTCAAAATAAGCCTCACCAGAAGATAATGACAAACATTTCCACAATACAGAAAGTCCTCATTTAATGATCACAACTGGGACTGGCACGTCGGTCATTAAGCAAAGAGCTCGCTAAACAAAATCGTAACCTTGCTTATGATTTTTACTTCAGTTTTTCTCTGCTTTCCATACCTGTGAAGCAGAGGTGGGTTTCAGCAGGTTCTGACCAATTCTGGAGAACCGGTAGCAGAAATTTTGAATAGTTCAGAGAACCGGCAAATACCACCTCTGGCTGGCTGCACCCCCATCTATTCTCTGCTTCCCGAGTCCCAGCTGATCGGGAGGAAATGGGGATTTTGCCGTAATCTTCCCCTGGAATGGGGCAGGGAATGGAGATTTTACAGTATCCTTCCTCTGCCATGCCTGCCAAGCTATGCCCACCAAGCCATGCCACACCCACCAAGCCACACCCAAAGAACCGGTAGTAAAAAATTTTGAAACACACCACTGTTTTGAAGGTTATAAATGCGAGGACTGGTGTAGCAAATTTGTTTTTTCATCACTGTTGTAAGTGCAAGCAATTGTTGTACAAGGCAATCAGAAAGCTAGAACTATCTGTAATTGCCAGGACAATTCCTCTGACATCACCAACTCAACTTAAAGCCTTCTTTATTTTGAGGACAAACAAGATCTCTATATTTTGAATTGTTTGTGAGACATTGAGATACATAAATATAACAAACAACTACGGTTAACGTATTATTAAGATGGAAGAGGGAATAGATAAGACTCATTAAAATTGCTTCAGACCCAAATCTCATAGCATCGTGTTATTCATCTTGATAATTAATGTTTCTATATTTATTCGGACTTAGGTGGTGTCTGTGATTGTGGGAAATATCGCAAAGTTGTCGGACAACTGGACATCAACGTGGCTCGACTCAAAAATTCCATTACCTTTGTAAAGAATGGTAGGTTTCATATCCTTAGCTTTTGTTGGTTTCTCTTAAATTGGGGATTCACGTAGGACCTCCTGGAAGCTGTACAAAAGTGCCCAAATCCCTTAAAGACCATGCCATTAAAATTCAGGGGGAAACCGCCCATTTTTGGTGCCATACTGTTTCCTTCTTTCTGATAACAATTTTGGTATGAGTCTTGCCATCAAAAATTATTATCAATTATTGTTCCAGAGTAAATCAGAGAAATGTTGGAAATGTCATCAGACTCCAGGATCCTACTACCACATGTGGTAGACATGCATAGAAGCAAGGAGATATTGGACTAAGATACACATGTGGTTGGAAAAAATGATAAGGAGACATATTGATTTTAAACCAGAGATATTTTTATTAGGAATCGTACCGGAGATATACAATAAAGAACTGCAATATTTAATTGTGAATCTCTTGACAGCAGTCAGAATTGTATTTGCTAAAAATTGGAAAGGAGAAAATTACCTAATGATGAAAAAATTATTAAGACAATGATGGACTGTGCTGAAATGAGCAAATTGATATTCGAAATAAGAGAACAGGAAGATAGACAATATTATTTGATATGGGATTTATTTTATCAATGGATAGAGAATAAGAATTGGAAATAATTATGATATAAATCAATGTTGAAATTTTTTTGAAAATAAGTTAAAATGTTTAGTGATAAATTGAAGAGAGGAGGAGCACAAAAAATGTCACCAACTGTTACACTGTCCTTGATTGTATGGAATGATAATGTTTTTTATATTGTGTTTTGTTTTGTTTTTTTGAAAATAAAAATTTATATTTATATAAAAAAAAGTTATCAAAGGGAAGAAAACGACACACCACCAAAAACTTCTAGCCCTCAGTGCTAATCAATGCTAATTCACTGATAATTCACTGATAATACAGGAAATGTTTTTGAAAGAAAGCGAATAATGATCATGCTCAAGTCCAGATAGTCCTCAACTTACAACCAACAGCTTAGTGACTATTCACAGTTACAATAATTACGTATAACCTGGATTCAATGTTTTGACATGGGTAGGTGATCATGTGACTGAACTCCGGGTGCTTGGCAACACATATTTACAATCGTTTACCACATCCTGGTAAAGATAAGAGCCAAGGTGGTTAGTGGCACAGTGGTTAGAGTGCAGTACTGCAGGCTACTTCAGCTGACTGCTAGCTGCAGTTTGGCAGTTCAAATCTCACCAACTCAAGGTTGACTCAGCCTTCCATCCTTCCGAGGTGGGTAAAATGAAGACCCAGATTATTGGGGGCAATAGGCTGTCTCTGTAAACCGCTTAGAGAGGGCTGTAAAAATCACTATGAAGCAGTATATATAAGTCTATGTGCTATTGCTATTACTATTCTGCGGACACATGAATTCATTTTACACAGTTTTACTGAAAATCACACTTTCTCTTTTGGGCAAAACCACGGCCAGAGACAACTATTGGTTCATTTAACGACTACAGTATTTGCTCAACAGCCACAGAGTCACTTTAATGACCATCACACCAAAAAAAATATTGTAAAATCAGGTTGGCCACATGACCCACCCATTTTACAACAATCATTTTATTTTTATTTAATCAAATTTGTATACCGCCCTACTCCCATAAGGGACTCAGGGCGGTGAACAGCCAAATAAAATACAATGACATACAAAAGTTAAAAATATTTAAAATAATTTACCACTGTGATGGGCAGCCTCCATTACGGTCATAAGTCAAGGACTATCTGTACCAGAGAGCAGTATTTAGTATATGTTCCATATCAACATAGATATTGGATATGAACTTTCAATAAGAAACTAATCAGGAGTAATGGTTAGGAAGAGAAGAAGGTAGTTAATAAATTAAGGATATGCTTTTTGCCCTACAAGAAAATAGAAAATATATAGCAAAGAGATGTGGGCGGGCTTCTAACTATGAAATGGCAGAGTTTGGGGGCAGACTAACTAAGATAAATTACCAGGGTGCAGGATATTCTAAACTGGAAATGTGCTACAAACTCAAAAACATATTTCCTGTATCCAATTCATGCTTGGCCATAGCCATATCATTTAAGCTTATATAGCTCTCCCATAGTGTTTTACAGCACTCTCTGGGCAGTTTGCAATGTAGATACATTATTTGCATATTGCCCCCAACAATCTGGGTCCTCATTTTACCAATCTCAAAAGAATGGAAGTCTGAGCCAATCTTGACTCCCATCAAGATCGAACTCCAGGCTGTGGGCAGAGTTAAACTGCAATACAGGTAATCCTCAATTTACAACAGTTCACGTAGTGACTGTTCAAAGTTAACAACAGCACTGAAAAAAGTGACTTATGGCCCTTTTTCACACTTATGACCATTGCAGCATCCCCACGGTCACATGATCATGCTTGGCAACTGACTCATATTTATGACGGTTGCAATACTCTAGGGTCAGGGTCAGGCCTTTTTGTCACTTTCTGAAAGTAAAGTCAATGGGAAAGCGAGATTCACTTAACAACCATGTTCCTTACTTAACAACTGCAGTGATTCGCTTAACAAATGTGACAAGAAAAGTCATAAAATGGGGCAAAACTCACTTATCAAATGTGTCACTTCGCAACATAAATTTGGGGCTCAATTGTAGTCATACGTTGAGGATTACCTGTACTGCGCTGTAACCTCTGTACCACCAGGGGTCTTCCATGTTTATATATAGGTAAAGGTAAAGGTTCCCCTCGCACATATGTGCTAGTTGTTCCTGACTCTAGGGGGCGGTGCTCATCTCTGTGTCAAAGCCGAAGAGCCAGTGCTGTCCGATGACGTCTCCGTGGTCATGTGGCCGGCATGACTAAATGCCAAAGGCACATGGAACGCTGTTACCTTCCCACCAAAGGTGGTCCCTATTTTTCTACTTGCATTTTTAGGTGCTTTCAAACTGCTAGATTGGCAGAAGCTGGGACAAGTAATGGGAGCTCACCCCGTTACACGGCACTAGGGATTCGAACCGCTGAACTGCCGACCTTTCGATTGACAAGCTCAGCGTCTTAACCACTGAGCCACTGAGTCCCTTTGTTTATATATACACATCCGTATTTATAGACTTAGGCATCATGAAATGGCTATTGTTTTTTTTAAAAAAACATACCAGTTTTTTTTTAATCTCTCTTTCTAAAAGTGTTAGCAGGCATCAGAGAAACAGAAGAAAAATATTACTACCTTGTTCAGGAAGAGAAGAACTACAGGGAAGCCCTCGCTCACTGCAGGATTCGAGAAGGAATCTTAGCGATGCCGAAGGACGAAGCCGCTAACACGGTGATTTCTGATTACGTCTCCCAGAGTGGCTTCTTCCGAGTCTTTATAGGGCTGAACGACATGGAGAAGGAAGGCCAGTTCATGTATGCGGACCGTACGCCATTGCAAAGCTACAGCAATTGGAAGGAAG
The DNA here is from genome assembly GCA_030761175.1 of Masticophis lateralis. Lineage (NCBI taxonomy): Eukaryota > Metazoa > Chordata > Lepidosauria > Squamata > Colubridae > Masticophis > Masticophis lateralis. The sequence continues at coordinate 18,125,453 of JAUDYJ010000003.1, read as the reverse complement.
GAGCACCTCAGGACACCGAAGGGAATGAGGACTGTGTGGAGATGCTCAGCACTGGGAAATGGAACGATACGGAATGCCACCTCACCATGTATTTTGTCTGTGAATTCCCAAAGAGGAGGACGTAGGCTGAAGAAGACACCTAAAGTGCACTGTAGAATCGTTCTTTGTCAGCTAGAGGGTTTAGGACTAGCTTTCCACAGCCTGAGTTCGCTCAGGACAATTTGACTTCAATTCTCATCATCTTGTCCTCACTTAAGGGTGGAAGGATGAGAACTGGAGTTCAAGATATAGGGAGGGCACCACATTGTGGATAATGGGCCTTTGGAAAGAATCTGGTTGTCAATAGCATTGTATATTTGTAGCTCAGGGTTGAACCGTGGGTCCTTGGTGCCTTCTGAGGTTGGTGGTTTGCTCGCAGACCCAACTGGTAACATCATCAGTGCAGAAAACTACCAAACTTAGAGAGCACCAAGGAACCCTCAATCTGGTTCTCATTGAGGGATATGAGAACAAATTACAATTGGATGTTAACATTCCAAATTGTGGTTTATTTCTTCCAAGTTTGTATTTTAGTACCACAGAATTAAGATGGAATTTTGTTCTTTCTGTCAAGACAGAGTAGGCAACGTATCACCTGCAGGCACCTATGTATCACCAGAGACTTCTTTTAGTGTGCACCAGATCCCGTCTTTAGAGTCATAATTTTAACATTATTATAGCCAAAAAATAAAACACCCCACAAATCTGGTGAAATGAAAAACAGAGCATCAATGTCTAGCATCATATTTATTTGCTTTAAAATGGATATGTAAAATGGATATGTAAAAGTCTATAGAGATTCTCAGTCATCCAGGTCATAGTGGTCCCAAAGGTGTTTTTTCAGGAGGCAACTGAACTTCCTTGTTTGGTTGGGTTTTTTTGAAGAGGTTTCGCTTCGCATCCAAGAAGCTTCATCAACTCTGACTTCAGCTCCCCTTACCATCCAGTCAGAGCTGAAGAAGCTTCTTGGATGAGAAGTGAAACCTCTTCAAAGAAAAAACAAGAAAGTCCAGTTGACTCCTGAAAAAGCACCTTTGGGTCACAATGGACATATAATCTCACTTATTGGAATGATAGAAAACCAGTTCATCTTCAGTAAAATGGTTAGAGGTAGTCCCAATTTTACAACCATTTTTATGACAGTCATTAAGCAAATCTGGCTTCCCCCATTGATATTACTTGTGAGAAGCCAGCAGAGGCCACAAATTGTGATCATGTGACCACAGGGGTGGTATGATGATCAAAACTTTGATTATGGGGCATAAATCACTTTTTTTCAGTGTTGTTGTAATTTCGAACAGTTGTTAAACAAACGGCCATAAATTGAAGATCACCTGCATTTTGTGAGTGGCCACGCCCTCTATTTTACAGTACTGGTTGCCTTTGACTTATGACCATAATTGAGCCCAAAATTTCTGTTGCTAAGCGAAACATTTGTCAAGTGAACTTTGCCCCATTTTATGAACTTTCATGGTTGTTAAGTAAATCACTGCGGTTGTTAAGTTAGTAACACGGTTGTTAAGTGAATCAGGCTTCCCATTGACTTTGCTTTCAAAAAGGTGATCACATGACCCCGGAACACTGCAACTGTCATAAACATGAGTCGATTGCCAAGTATATGAATTTTGAACACATGATCATGGGGATGTTACAATGGCTCTAAGTGTGAAAAGCAGTCATAAGTCACTTTTTCAGTGCTGTTGTAATTTTGAACGGTCACTAAATAAACTGTTGTAAGTCAAGGTTCAAATGTAAGTCAAATCAAGGATTACCTATACCTATTTTATGAAAAATAAGTCTTCTACAACAGCCATTTTTTGACTGGGCCTGTGTCAAGCTCTCACAATTTGAACTCTGGCTCTGATCTCTTTTTTCTTCTTATTTCTTACATTCTGCACATATGCATCTGAAGCAAGGGTGAAATGCTCCCGGTTCGGACTGGATTGCCCAATCCAGTAGCGATGAGGCAAATGGTTCGGAGAACCGGTAGCAAAGATCCCTGCCCCCACTTCCCCATGCCCAGCTGAGCCGCGCAATCATCAGAGGCTTTTTTTTAAAAATTTTTAAAAGCATTTTTTCTACAACCTCTTCGGCCAAAAAAATGCTTTTAAAAGTAAAAAAAAAAAGCCTTTGATGATCGCACGGCTCACCTGGGATCGTCAAAGGCTTTTAAAAGCATTTTTTCTACAACCTCTTCAGAGGTTGTAGAAAAAATGGTTTTAAACATCTCTGATGATCCCAGCTGAGTTGCCTGATTGGCAGAGGCTTTTTTTCTTTTAAAAGCCTCTGACGATCCCAGCTGAGTTGCCTGATCGGCAGAGGCTTTTAAAAGAAAAAAAGCCTCTGCCAATTAGGCAACTCAGCTGGGATCATCAGAGCCTTTTGAAAGCATTTTTTTACCATCTCTTCACTGAAGAGGTTGTAGAAAAAATTGTTTTAAAAGTAAAAAAACAAAAAAGACCACGCCCACTTAGTCACATTAAGCCCCACCACCAAGCCACGCCCTCAGAACCGATAGTAACAAATTTTAAATTTCACCACTGATCTGAAGCAAATGTAGCCCTATGGCACACATGATGGGGACAGGGAAAAATCAGAGAAAGAAGACAATAAATTTTTCAGCTACAACTGTAAGGATTGGTAACCGAGCAGAGTTCTATTCCATCAGATTTACATCTAGTTTTTTTAATTAATTCTCCGGATATAAATCCAGGGTAGTGGGGGAAGATTTATTTCCTTCTGAAAATGCACAAAATGGCCAGATTCTCAACCCTTTCTTTACATTTATGGCCAAAGGGGTTTGTTACAGAGATTGCATCTCTTTTGTCACACTTCTTGGAATAAATGTGTGATTGTGTGATTTGTGCGGTCATATAATTGATCCGGGAAGTGCTACAAAAGGCACTTGCCTATCCCGGCTATTATTAACGGCATGAGCTTTTCTAGTATGATAAAATAGGAAAAAGTTGGATACTCTGGCCCCGTTGCACACCTTCAAAAATGAGATGGGGTCAGGACATCCAACTTTCACACCTTTCAAATTAACATGGATTTTCTTCCTGGAAATTTAATCCTTGCAAATTACCATTGCAAAATTCCTTTACATCTTTACTTCACAATACGCAAGTCCTCAACCTGGTCTCAGTTCAAATACTGATACAGATTAACAGAGTTGGAAGGGACCTTTTCTTTTTTTTTTGTAAAAAGTTTTTTTTTTTAACACAGAGACACACAGACACACAGACAAACACACAAACAATGTATTTTTTTCTGAACAGAGTATTGGCCGGTTCATAAATTTAAACAATTTTTCAATACAATTTATATATTCCCTTTTGCCATAATATTTTCCCTTTTTTTGAATCCACATTGCCCATTCACCCTAGCTCTAATCTTCACCAAATTCCATTTTCCCTTCATCTCTATATGAAACCCCTTAGATTTAAAATATCATTTAACATAATTCCTAATATTACAATCATTCATTTAATATCAAAATAATAAACCAGAACATTTTATGCCATACATTTTCTTAAATCTTATTCCAAGTAATACACTCCAGTATCTTAATAATAATCAATGACCTATATAGCAGTTTTTGCTAATTAATCTTATTTATATTTTTAGAACTTGTCCTTTTATAGACTCCAATCATGCAATTGAAAATATTCCAATTGTTACAATTTCTCTAATTTTAAGTAAAGCATCTTTCTAAAACTTATAGAGTTGGAAGGGACCTTGTGGGTCATCTAGTCCAACACTCCGCCCAAGCAGGGGACCCTATACCAGAGGTGAAACGCTACCAGTTTGGACGAACCGGTAGTAATAAAAGCTATCGGTTCGCCCCCCCCAAAAATGCTACCAGTTCGGACGAACCGGTATTTCTGAAGATCAGTTGTGCTGCTCGATTTATATTCGCTAGAAAGCAGAAAATCCTGCATTCTAGTGAATCTAAATAGCGCGGCACAGCTGTTCACCCCGTTGCTGTTCTACTTACCTTAGAAAAGGCTTCTTAAGCCTCCTTTTTCAGTGCTGTGCAGTAGCACCTGCAGTGTGCATGCGTGCAAAGTGCACATTTGGAATGCACTGCACATGTGTGTGCGCAGCGAAGCAAACTGGTAGCAGACCTCGGAGCATTTCACTTCTGCCCTATACCAGCGATGGCAAACCTTTTCGGCACTGAGTGGCCAAACTGTAATGCATGAGTGTGGCAGTGGAGTGCTGGAAACCAGAAAAGGAGCTGGTGATGGCGCGCATGCCCACAGAAAGGGCTCTGCATGCCACCTCTGTCACACGTGCCATAGGTTCGCCATCACGGCCCTATACCATTTCTAACAGATGGCAGTCCAGTCTCTTCTTGAAAGCTTCCAGGGATGAAGGTTCCACAACTTCTGAAGGCAACTTCTGTTCCATTGGATAATTGTTCTCACTGTCAGAAAATTTCTCCTTATTTCTAGGTTGAATCTCTCCTTGGTCAGTTTCCATTCATTATTTCTTGTATGGCCTTCAGGTGCCTTGGAAAATAGCTTGACCGCCTCCACTTTGTGGCAGCCCCTCAAATATTGGAACAGTGCTATCATGTCTCCCCTGGTCCTTCTTTTCACTAGACTAGCCATGCCCAGTTCCTGCAAACGTTCTTCATACGTTTTAGCTTCCAATCCCCTAATCATCCTGGTTGCTGTTCTCTGCACTTTTTCTAGAGTCTCAACATCTTTTTTATAGCGTGGTGACCAAAACTGGATGCAGTACTCTAGATGCGGTCTTACTAAATTCCTTACATACAGGTTAATCCTTGATTTAAAACCAGAGTTAGAACCAGACACGAGACAGTTGTTAAGTGAGTTTCATGACCTTTCTTGGCATGTTTGTGAAGCAAATCATTCAGTTGTTCAGTTGTTAAATGAATCATGCAGTTGTTAAGCAAATCCAGTTTCCCCCATTTACTTTGCCTGTCAGAAGCCGGCTGGGAGGATGCAAATGGTGGTCGCATGACCACAGATGCTGCAACCATTGTAAACACAGGAGTGTTGCCAAGTTCCCAAATTTTGATTACATGACCATGGGGATGCTGCAGCAATAGTAAGTGTGAGGACTGTCTATCGGTCCCTTTTATCAGTTGTGCTACAACTTCCGATGGTCACTAAACAAAAGGTTGTAAATTGAGGACCATCTTTATTTCACTAATCTTGGTTAAAATGGTCTTTTATTTCCTTGTTTTTAACTTCTGTTTATTTTATTGATAAAATAAGTCCCATGTCATGTAATATTCAGTTTGTTCTTTTTCTTTGATTGCTAGTGTTAGTCTATTCATTTCTGCACATTCTAATATTTTCCTAATCACATTTTCCTCTGTGGGAATCTCTTCCCTTTTCCAATTTTGTGCAAATACAATTCTAGTTGCGGTTAAAATATGAATAATTAAATATGCATTCCCTTTATTATATTTTTCGGGTAAAATCCCCAACAAGAATATTTCTGCTTTTAAGTCAATGTGCTGCTTTATTATTTTTTCCAACTACCTATGTATTTTTGATACGTTAAGAGAGAGAAGCAAATATTATGGTTATTATGTTTAATATTATCATTTTAATGTTGTAGAATTAATATGGAAGTAATGAATATTGCTGTACATTTTGATTATTACTTTATAAAGATATCTGTAACCCGGATGACAAACTGTCCAATTGAAGACAGAATTATTATATTGAAAAATAAAAAATTTAATTTAAAAAAAGAAAAGTTGAGGACCACCTATGTCTGTAATCTTGTCATAAGAAAGAAAGGTTGTTGGAAGGTATTTTCCGTTTGAATTTAGATTTGGTCCGCACATTCAGAGCAGAAGATGGAAGAAGAGTTTTCAGAGCTCCATTGAGTAAAACAGAAAATATTTGTGACTGCTCCCCTATTGCTAGATTCCTCCCAAAAGTTTGAGGGAATTGGTTTTGTTTTCTGAGCAAAATTCGAGATGGGAGTTTCTCATGAATACAGGTAGTCCTCAACTTATGACCACAATGGAGCCCAACATTATGTTGCCAAGTGAGAAATTCGTTAAGTGAGCTTTGTCCCATTTTACAACTTTTCTTGCTGCAGTTCTTAAGTGAATCACTGCTATTGTGTAGTGGGCTTCAGTAGGCAAGAAGCAGACCAGCATAGCCAACAGCATTTATTGATTCAAAACTGGAACTGAGGAACAGCAGGAAAATGCCTGTAATTTATACTCTAGGTCCGTGATGGCGAACCTGTGGCACGTGTAGCCATAACAGTGGGAACGTGAGCTTAGCTCTGGTGCACATGTGTGCGCCAGCCAGCTGATATTCGGTCCTTCTGGGCCCACCAGAAGTAGGGAATCAGGCTGTTTCTTGCCTCTGGAGGACCTCGGGAGGTGGTGAGGAAGGCCCATGTTTCTCTCTCCCTAGCCTCCAGAGCCTTTCTAGGAGTTTGGGGAGGGCAAAAACAGCCTTCCCCACCTCCTCCAGAGGCCGGAAACAGCCCATTTGCCAACTTCTGGTGGGACCGGAAGTCCCATTTTTTATTGTTTCCAGCCTCCAGAGCCTTTCAAGGAGTCTGGGGAGGGCAAAAACTGCCTTCCCCATCCCCCCCCCCCAGAGGCCCTCCAGAAGCCAAAAATGGACCATTTGCCGACTTCAAGTCCCCCAGGCTGGGGACAGCAAAAAACGGGACTACTGTGCCATCATGTGCCAGGAGTGTGGGGAGCGTGGGTGGGTCACATGCACGGAGGCAGGGCGCATAGAATTATGGGTGTGGGTACATGTGTGGGTGACACACACACACACACACACACACACACGCTCCTGGCACGCAGTGGCAAATACATTAGCCATCACTGCTGTAGGTCCACAAGGCCTTAACCAATCATTATCCTTGAAAAAGCCCGCCCAAATATGAATGTTCTAAGTTTCCCTCCAAAACAGTTGGAGCTAACAGTGAGGGTCATTTAAAGTTAGTTTCATTTTAGCAGGGCTTAACACAACTATATACATTCAATACATAACAACTGCAATTGTTAAATTAGTAACACGGTTTCCCCATTGATTTTGCTTGTCAGAAGGTCACAAAAGGGGATCACAGGACTTCGGGGCATACAACTGTCATAAATGTGAGTTCATTCTTAAGCATCTGAATCACGCGACTATGGGGATGCTGCAATGGTCATAAGTGTGAAAAATGGTCATAAGTCACTTTTTTCAATGCTGTTGTAACTCTGAATAGTCACTAAGTGAACTGTTGTAAGTCAAAGACTTACCTGTATTTGTATATCAGTGATTATGGCCAGTGGTGGGTTGCTACCGGTTCGCCCAGATCGGGCGAACCGGTAGTGTTGGCAGGAGCCCCCATCCACCCACCTGGATGCTTGTGCGCATGCGCAGAAGCATTGTGAGCGCATGCAAGCGTGCTTGCGCTCATGAGCAAACCGGTACTGATGGATTTTGAAGCCCACTACTGATTATGACACAGTATCAAGACCCAACAGCAGAATACAACCCAGCAGGAGAGCTCACAATGAATCACAATAGTTAATTTATTGTTAAGAAGGTAAAACATTAAGGTGCTGAATCTTGAAAGCTGAGTAAGACAGAATTCTAGCATTCATTTTTTTAAGTATACTACACACATTAAAGCAGGATCTCTGAGAATCATTTCAACTGCTTTTTTCAGGACCAATGAGCTAACCATCCTTTTTCTTAATTAGATTGATCCTAAATTATCCATCTGCTCATTGTTAATAGTGGTTGGATACACTTCCTTTTCTTCCCTGCTCCACAATCTCTTCTGAACACATTGCATCTTAAGACAGGAGGCTACCTTTAAGAGCACAAGGCAAGCTGCGTATCACACGGTTTTCTCCTGCGCCACTCCCAACATCTGTTGCCCAATGTCCCTGCTTTAATCTAGCTCTTTGTAGAGCCAGCCCTGCCTCCTGAAACAAATCAGAACAGAAAACCAGCACAGCAGGCAAAATTCTGGGCTAGTTTTCTGTTAAGAGGAAATGTATAGTTTCCTAACATAACAGAGCCTTTCATACCAGAAATATGAGAAGATGCAAAGGTCTTGCTTTAAATGTAATTTAGAACTGCAGATCTGCTATGAAGTACTGCTGCGGTGACCAGATAACAATTGCAAAGCAAAATGAGGATTATTTTATCCTCATTTGGGTCCCATTTCTTTGGGACATTGGACTATGATCTTTTTGATTTGTGACAATGAGCAGAAAAAAAGAGCAGAAAAACCTGAATCACAGGTTCATTTCAGAGACAGCATTGGAATCAACCACTTTTCTGAACTGCCTTTCAGTCCCTGCCATTATTCTGCCAAATGTGTACCATCTACAAAGATGCTGGAAAAGGGGAAGAAAGGTTTATTTAAAAAATAATTACAGGATGTCATCCAAAGGAAGGCCAAGTATTATCCAACCATAGTTATTATTTTTTTTCAGACAGAGGCAGACAAGGGCAGAAGATTTTAAAAAATTGGTGGCTGTGGAGACTTTCCTGAAACTAATTGTTTCAGGAAATGAGGTGTTGATGCTGTTGACTCAACTCTTTAAAGCAATGCTACTTTGAAACTCAAATACTTTGGCCACCTAATGAGAAGGAAGGACTCATTGGAGAAGAGCCTAATGCTGCGAAAGATTGAGGGCAAAAGAAGAAGGGGACGGCAGAGAACAAGGTGGCTGGATGGAGTCACTGAAACAGTAGGCGTGAGCTTAAATGGACTCCAGAGGATGGTAGAGGACAGGAAGGCCTGGAGGAACGTTGTCCATGGGGTCGCGATGGATCAGACATGACTTCACAACTAACAACAACAAAAACTTTTACAAAACAAATAAATATCCATCAAAGGGACCAAGCTAATATACTTCTTTTCTGTAACGAACATACAATAGTATAAACAGGTTTATGGAACCCCCAAATGAAATAAACTGGCCAAAATCAGTTGAGAGCAGCAATTCTTACAAGATCTCAGTTTTCACATAAGATATTAGCAAAAGAATGACACTGCCAAGGATTCATAACATTTAGTGTATAAGAAAGTTGGTCCACTCCTGCCAGAATTGATGATGCATTCATGCTGGGAATTGTTTTAGATGGTCCCCTATTTTTTTGGAGTTTAGAAGTGATTGCTTATCTTTCATGACTCTAATCAAATGGAATGGCCTCTTTTTGGAACTGAAGTTTGCTTCATTAGTAATTGAGATGCATATCAAGATGATAATTAATTTTAATGATTGCTCCATTTTTGTGATTGGTCACAGTCAGCGAAATGTTTAAACTCGACTTGACATTTTTATCCCTGTCGAATCTTGTCAAGGACCTGAGATAGGGAGATGTTGATGTTTCATGGTGGTAAAGATATTGTCACAGGATGTAAGCTGTTCCAAGTATAGCTGCCTTTTGCAATTGATGGATGGTGATTTTGTCAATGCCAATAATGTTCAATTGGGTACTGGTTCAATTGTTTTGGGATTGCACTTGAGGTGCCTGTTACTATTGGTACTATCTTTGCTTTCTTTTGCCACAGTCGTTCTATTTCTATTTGCAGATATTTGTGTTTTGTGTTTTTTTTTCTAGTCCTTTCTCACTATTATGGTTATTTGTCATATTTTAAATGTATTCATATTTCTTGCAGACATTTTAATTGTACTGGGATGTCTTAGCTTTATCACTGTTGGCCCCTATTGTTATTAACTGCAGTGTGATCTTTGCAGATTCAGCAGTATACAAATGCAACAAATAAAGGCTGATACCACTCTATTGGTATTTAAATGCATGCTGAAATATTTCTACTCATTGTGGCATTATACTGCACTGAGCTAGATATGGTCATTCATATATTTTATGTCATTCAGAATGTTTACTACTGCATTTTAATACTGTATGTGACCAGCCATATGCTAAATAAATAAATAAACTATTGCGTTTTGTGTGGTTTTCTATTATTTTGTATTACGGTGATTGGACAGGGTTTTCTTCCTACTTTGGAATTGCTAGAGTATATAATAATTCTTCATAAACAGGGGTGTCATTGCAGGAGAAGCACTAAAACACTCAAAAAAGGATATCAATTGCTAATACTGCCAAACCATGGCACTTCTGCACTCTATTACAGTAGCATAAAAAGTGCCCAGCAGAAAGAGCAGAGGGCATTGAAGCAACTAATTGCACACTAATCCCCAAATGGCATTTGGCAAAACCTTTCCTGAGTTGGTTTCCAAGCCTATGTATGAGACTGTGCAGAATTCTATTATCGTATTATGCAAATTTATCTTCGTCTAAAACAAGAACGAGAAACTTAAGACCCATAAATTCTCCAGTTTTTGTTTTTGCCATTCCTAGAGCTTTTCTACAATTGCACTGCCACAATTTAGTGAATACAAAGCCAGTTCCTCGTAGCATGTTGGGTTTTATTTTTCCATGGAAATAAGAACAAAAATGAGTGTATTAAGCCATTGTTAAGCTTTAAGACACTTGCTTTCTTTCAACACCATCCCCAAAAAGGCCTTAAAAAAAGAAAAGATTTTTCGTCTCCAGGGATCTCACTGGATGGTGATCTCAGAAAAATGTAGTAGCAACCTACAATGAAATGAAGGGAATCTTCATTGTATGTATACATTTGCTTGCTCTCTCTATGCACACATGGATTAATGCATGCTTTCTCACACATACATACTCCCCACACATACAAATATATTAACAGTTTACATCTTCTCCTGCTTTTGCCATTCACTTCGCATCATAAATCAACATTATATGGTCTGTGCATCCTTTGAGATTAAAATAAATACATTCAAAATTGGGTTTCCTATCTTATCATTCTTCATGATGAAAAGAATCCTTTGTAATGTAGAAATTCTTGTCAATTTTATACTTCATGCTGTAGCACAATGTGCTGACACAAAGCCTTGCGTATCTCCAAAGCTGCGCACCCAAGAGGAGATTTTTGCGGTGCCTATTTTTCATAAAAAAGGATTTGGTCTCCCTCTTTTCTGAAGCATGTCTGCTTTAATCTACCACAAAGAGCAATCTCCCCGCTTTTCAGAAGTCTTTGGTTCCAATCAAGCACAGCCATCCTATTTCGATCACCAGTGTGACAGAACATGCTGGGTCTGTAATTATAAAACACAATTACAATATTATAAGGACTACTGCATTTCAGCAAGTTGTCAGGAAGCAAAACTAGGCAATTCATGCATACAGATTCCCTTTTGTTAGGTATATTCAGTGGTGGGATTTAGCCAGTTTGGGCAAATCGGTAGTTAAATTGATGGCTGGCCCCGCCCCACCATACCCCTTCCAGGAGTCCCCATGTATGGTCCCCACCATACCCCTTCCAGGAGTCCCCCCTCCCATTTTGGCTCCCAGGTAAGTGTAGGGAGGCCTAAAATGGGGCACGGAAGGGTGCGGTGGACACCCCCACCGCCCCACAGCCCATTTTTGTTCCCAGGAGGCTGCAGGGAGGCCTACTAGGCCCAAAATGGGGCACGAGAGGACAGCGCATCTCCCCCCCGGGGCCTGTTTTTGCTCCCAGAGGATGCAAGATGCCGAGTGCCCCCTGGCCACGCCCACCATGGCCACGCCACCCAGCTGGACATTAGGGCAGAGACGGTTGTTAAATTATTTGAATCCCACTACTAAGTATATTCAAGCAGAGGCCTGCTAGTCATTTGAAAGAAAGGCTTTAATTTGGATTCCTACACTAAGGAGACTTGGATATGATCAAATTGCCCTATGATTCTAATCACCTAGGATAGTGGTCCTTGTTTAGGGATAATTTACAGTGTCTACAGAGATTATCATCATCCAAGTCATGGTTGTTTGCTTTTTCTTGAAGACTTTTCACTTCTCATCCAAAAGCTTCTTCAGTTCCGAAGAAGCTTCTTGGAAGAGAAGCGAAACATCTTCAAGGAAAAACAAAGCAAGTCCAGTTGCCTCTTGAAAAAGCTTTCCTTTAGGAAAGTTACGACAGCGATGGGAAAGTAGCCTTACCACCAATTCTTGCATTTATGACCTTTGCAGGTCAGCAAAGGGAAGCTAAAGATCATAAGCACGGTTGTGGTTTCACTTAGCAACTACTCTGCTTAACAAAGTCGCTAAAAGAGGACTACCTCTAACAGCATCCCAACAAGGGAACCCACTTCCTTAAGAAATGATGCATTGTCTTTCCTTGAATGTATTCAAGAGGCCAAGCCATCATCTTCCTGGAGTGCTTTGATTCGGATTTCTGAATTGCAACAAGGAGTTGGTCCTGATGACATAGGCCAGTGGTCCCAAACATTTCTGGCTCTGTGGATCAGCAGTGGCGGGAGAGGAGGAGGTGAAGGTTCATGCACGCGCCCACTGCTTGTGCAAATAGAGCTTTGTTCAGTCAAATACTGCTTTTGTGCAGCCAGGTTCCCAATAGACAGCAGCCTTGTACCCGGCCACGGGCTGGGAGTCGGGGACCCCCGAAATAGGCAACCCACTCCAAATCCTATGAGTCTATGCCAAAGTACCCCTTGATAACTAGAAATCCATCACTGATTTCCAAAAGACCAAAATGGGTTCCTCTATACCTAACACCGAATGGAATCCTCTAACATCTGTGAATTCCTGCTCACAAACCTGCCCAATAAAGCATATATCCAGGACAGATATTTTTTTAAAAAAAAATTTATTTCTTTTTCCAACATTCTTATCTTTAAAATCCTATTGGGGGAGGGGGCAACTCTATTTTAAAACCATAGAAAAAGTTGCATAGGAAACTATAACTGTATCTTTTCTTTTATGTACACCGAGAGTGTATGCACCAAGACAAATGGCTTGTGTGTCCAATCACACTTGGCCAATAAAGAATTCTGTTCTGTTCTGTTCTAGTTAAATTTTAAAAATCAACAGACTAACTGGAAAGGGTTGGTTCACTATTCTTTTTTTTTTTTTATTGAAAAAGTTTTACAATACAAAAGTTTTTTCCCTTTTCCCCCCCACCCCCACTCCCACCTTCCCATCCCCCCCAACCTCCCCCCACCCTCACCCCTTCCCTCCCCTGACTTCCGCTACACATTTTTTAAAGAAAAACAGCAAAAATTTATAACAAGAGGAAAAGCAAAAACTATTATGTATTCAAATTCTAAATTGAAAAAAAAAGTTTTGGAGGAAGAGAAAAGAAAGAAAGAAAAGAATTAAAAAAAACCCCATAGATATTAATATTTATCTAAAATTAACAATATTATAGTAAAAAAAACACCCCAAAATAATAACCATTATAATATTCAAGCCAATTTTAAAAAATTTTATACCTTTCTGTGAACCATTAGTATTAACATTACTAATCATATCGCTGACCTCCGGACTTTTCGTCGGGCTCTGAAGACTCATCTCTTCCAACTTGCCGGACTTGCCTGATCCCTCCTATTTTTTAAACTATTTTTTTAAAACTTTTTAGAGTTTTAGAGTTTTATTTGGTTTTACATTTCAGCCTAAATTTATATTGGTTTTAGTACATTTTAACTTTTTTGTATTTGTATTGGTTTTAAATTGGCTGTTCACCGCCCTGAGTCCGGAAGGAGAAGGGCGGTATAGAAATTTAATAAATAAATAAATAAATAAATAAATAAATAAATAAATAAATAAATAAACTAATCATATGCTAAACTCAATCCCCCATCTAATAAAACATAATATAACCTGCATATTCATAGGTTCACTATTCTAACTGTCCACTAAATATGAAGAGATTGCCCTGATTTACATTATTTGCGTAATGAAGTCAGGACAGAGATCATTTTATTTGCGTAATGGTGCTATTATTGAAATGAAGCAGATCAGAGCAACAATGAATTTCTGAATTTTTTGGAATCTACAGTAGAATACTTTATTGAGTTGCTTATTTTATTTCAAAAATGTATATTCAAACACCGTAACTCTGAATAGATTACACTAAACCCCAAATAAGCAAAATCATATAGTGCCGTGGCCTAGGACTCTGAAAAAACTGCTCCAACTGAACCTGTGAAATGTCAGTTCAGGAGATGCCAAGCCAGAAATCACCTGAGGCTCATCAAACACAAGCACCATCAGAACACCTGGAGCAATCAGATGATGACAGGTAGTCTTAAAGCCCTTGAACTCGGGGAGTGGAGCAGAGAGTAGAGCAAAGTCACTCAATGAGGCTCCTTGCCAAGCAAGGAAGTAACTCTTGATTAAAGACAACTGGCTATAATCTGATTTACAAGCAGCCCTGTCTGATTTCCTGCTCTGGTGTGTCATTGTTGTAAAACTCTGACTTTGGATTGACAAATTCTGACAAACCTAACTTGACTCTCTGAACTTTGGACTGAATTTGGACTAAGTATAGTATTGTTCTCTATGCTTCTATTGATAGTGAGACCACTCAGGCAAGCATTTTTCCCCAAAATACTTTGTTTTGATTTATATTCCTTTCCTTATCTGTGAACTATTCACCTTGAGTAAATTGCTATTTTCACCTAGCAATTGAGTGTGTATGAGTTTGGAACCTGAAACAGGATAGACAATTCTGATACACTGAAAACAAGCCCTTGATAGGCAATTAGGGACTTGAAACTATTCTCTAGACTGGGACTCCCATCATCCTAGCCACGGTGTCTGAGTAACTAACTGGGAGAGGGGTTGTCACATCACCAATTTGAGGACAAAGGCCAGAATCAGCAGAAGAAGCCACTCCATGTACTCAAGCAGTGCCTGAACCAGGGGTGAAATGCACTTACCTTCGCTACTGGATCACAAATATGAGTGTGTGTGCGTGCCTTCTCCACACATGTGCACATGTGCAGAAGATCAAAAATGGGATATGATGACATCCAAGCAGATGTGTGGAGTCTCCCACCGCTGGCCCTACCGGATCCCGCAAGCCGGATAGATCTAACTGAATTTCACCACTGGTCTGAACACTTAAACTTGCCTTATAATTCATAAGCCACAAGGAAGATATAGTCTGTTTTTACTAGGAAGATGAAGGAAAAACCTATCATGAATCCCCAGGTCAGACGCTATCATCTCACATACTCCAAGGAGTAGCATACAGGTAGTCCTCAACTAGCAATCATTCATTTAGTGACCATATGAATTTACAACAGCACCGGGAAAAATGACCTATTGATTTTCGCCCAACCATAGCAACATTCTCATGGCGCATGATCAAAATTCAGGCACTTGGCAACTGTGATATGACAGTTGCACTGTCCTGGGGTCATGGGACCCCAGGACTTCCCCTTTTGTAACTTTCAGAAGGTAACTTTTGTAACCTTCTGACAAGCAAAGTCAATGAGGGAAGCTAGATTTAAGCCTGTTTGTGGCAAAAAAAAAACCCCAACATAAATCATGTGACTTTGGGATCTTGCAAATGATCATATATGCAAGCTGTTGCCATGCACCCAAAATGTGACCATGTCACAATTTTATGGGGCATCAGAACTACAAATCTAAGCTGCAAGTTCCTGTTTTGGAGTTTGTTGTAACTTTGAACATCGCTAAGTAACCAGTTGTAAGTTGAGGACTACCCTGCACATACCCTGTATTTCTTTTGCAGGAAACTTACTGTTCTAAATATATGAAGTTGCTGAGTTTCCTTGTCAGTCTTCCTGTAAATAAATTTACTTTTTTTTTCATCTAAAGAGACTTGATCGTAGATCTTGGATTTAAACCAGCAGATGCCACTGAAGAGATTACACAATAGTATTACAGTGGGGAAAAAATTAGAGAACACCCATATACCTCCACACCCCTCTCTTGTCCTCACTTTCTTGCTCACTTGCTAGAGTACAATATACTCAAATATTTTGAGGAACATTCAATGATTGTTCATGTTAAAACTTGCATTAGCATTGAGTGGTTCCATATCTTGATGTTGCTCATAGTCCAGTTATCAGAAAAAGAGAAGAACCATGGCAAAAGATTATATCCACACGCACAAGTATAGCATTGAAAACGATGGGCATTTCCCCCCAATTAAGTACAACAAGTCTCTCTCCTTCATCTGGTTTTTGTTCTGCTCCACTTTCAGAGAGCCCCAAACTGTTTACCCAGCTTGAAAGTTTCACCACGCAGCTCTGAAGCCAACGTTTTCCTCATTAAGAAGGGTGGAGTTCATCATAACAAGTATAGTCCTGTTGAGCAGAGAATAACATAGCAGGAAGAGGAGAAATCTTATGAATAACATAGCAGGAAGGAGAAATCTTATGAAGTTTTGCAGGATATGGTCTATGTCTTTAAAGGCACTGCCCATGCTTGGTAATGATTCAGCAGTGAAGTTTAGGGTAAATTTTAAGACCAGTTTCCCAAGGCTACAACCACACAAAAATAGGCCCAGTCTAGATTTTAAAACCCAGCTGAAACTGATGGGATAATTAAAACATCAGTGCTCGGTCTCTTCTATTGGATTCTGAGAACGTTTTGGTTTGCATTTATTACTATAAAGGTGCATTTAAAAAGAGTGAAGTGTGCAAACCAGCGTCTACATTTCCTGCGTTGGATGAGGAGAACACATCTGTCTCCTTCTGTTCTCGCCACTTTTTATAGAGGCACAATTGAGAGCATTTTAACAAACATAGCATCACTGTTTGGCTTGGTGGCAGCAGTGCCTCAGATAGAAAGTCCATACAGAGAGTGGTAAGGACAGCCGAGAAGATTATAGAAAGCTTGCTTCCTGTTATTTGGGATACTGCTTATAAGCACTTTATTTATTTATTTATTTATTTATTACATGTATTTATATGCCGCCCTTCTCCCAAAGGACTCAGGGCGGCGAACACAAGTTAAGAAACATGTACAATAAAATCGCACTTTAAATCAAATAACTAATTAATGATAAGTAATAAACCAGAATCAGAGTCAGCCTATTTGCTTGAACAGCCAAGTCTTCAGCTCCCGACGGAAGGAGCGGAGATCAGGAGCCATCCAGAGCTCAGTAGGTAATTCATTCCAGAGGGTGGGAGCACCCAAAGAGAACGTCCTACCCCTGGGCACCGCTAGATGATATTGGCTTGCCATTGGAACCCTGAGGAGAGCAGCCCTATGTGAGCGAACAGGACGGTGGGAAGCAGGCAGGAGAAAGTCCCGTAAATATCCTGGACCTAAATCATGTAGGGCCTTATAGGTGAGAACCAGCACCTTGAAGCGGATCCGGAGAACCACTGGTAACCAGTGCAGCTGATGCAGGAGGGGTGTTATATGGGAGTAATGAGGGGCTCCCATAACAACCCGTGCAGCTGCATTCTGGATCAGCTGAAGTCTCTGGGTGCATCTCAGGGGCAGGCCCATGTAGAGGGAATTGCAGTAATCCAAGCGGGAAGTAACCAGGGCATGAGTGACTGTGCGAAGGTCATCTCGGTCCAGGAAAGGGTGCAACTGGCGCACCAGGCGAACCTGTGCGAAGGCCCCCCTGGTCACA
Source organism: Masticophis lateralis (assembly GCA_030761175.1). Classification (NCBI taxonomy): domain Eukaryota; kingdom Metazoa; phylum Chordata; class Lepidosauria; order Squamata; family Colubridae; genus Masticophis; species Masticophis lateralis. The sequence goes on along the minus strand of JAUDYJ010000003.1, from coordinate 18,107,990 downwards.
GCCATTAGATGGTCTTCTAGGGACAGCCGAGCATCCAGGAGGACACCCAAGTTGCAAGCCCTATTAACGGGGGCAAATCTTTCTCCATCCATCAAAAGTGATAGGGCTTCTGAAATCCGAGATGCTGGCATCCACAGCCACTCAGTCTTGGAGGGATTGAGTTTGAGTCTGTTTCTACCCATCCAGACCCATACCACCCCCAGGCAATGGGACATCATGGAAAGGGCATCTCTGGGGTGATCTGGGGTGGAGATGTATAATTGGGTATCATCAGCATATTGATGATATCTCACCCCAAAGCCACGAATGATCTCACCCAGTGGCTTCATATAGATGTTAAAGAGTAGGGGGGAGAGAACCGACCCCTGAAGCACCCCACAATTTAGGGGCCTCAGGGTGGATCTCTGCCCTCCCGCCCATACAAACTGTAAGTGACCCAAGAGGTAGGAGGAGAACCATTGTAAGACAGTGCCTCCCACCCTCAAATCACTGCAGTATGATACCATGGTCGATGGTATCAAAAGCCGCTGAGAGGTCACGTAGGACCAGGATGGAGGAACAACCACCATCCCGAGCCTGCCAGAGATCATTCACCAGAGTGACCAATGCCATTTCTGTGCTGTGTCCGCATCGGAAGCCCGATTGGTACCGGTCAAGGTATTCCGTTTCCTCCAGGAACTGTGGGAGTTGTTGCGCTACTACAGTCTCAACAACCTTCACGATGAAGCAAAGGTTGGAGATGAGACAATAGTTATTAAGTGAGTTTGGATCCAGGGAAGGCTTCTTGAGGAGAGGTCGAACCACCACCTCCTTTAGAGAGGCGGGGAAGTTCCCTTCTCTCACCGAAGCATTGACAATTGCCTGGATCCAGTCTCTAGTCACCCCCCTGGCAGCCAAAACGAACCAGGAGGGACAAGGGTCCAATAAGCAAGTGGAGGAACTAAGTTTGCCCATAATCCTGTCCACTTCCTTGACAGAAACAGGGTCAAACTCAATCCAGATATTATTCTCAAGACCCACCCTAGTCTCCCGATTGGATTCTGTCCAGTCAGAATCCAATCCGATCCGGATCTGAGCGATTTTATCATGCAGAAACTGTACAAAATCCTCAGCTCTGCCCTGTAAAGGGTCTTCCCTCGCTCCCTGATTGAAGAGGGAGCGGGTCACACGAAACAGAGCCGCTGGGTGGTTTTCTGCAGATGTGTGCTTAGAGCTTGAAGCATTGTTAGAGACTCCACATGCCCACTTCACGGTCTGTTTCTGTTGCTCCCCTCCGAGAGAAGGTTTCATCGTATCTATGGTAGGATACTAGATTCTGTAACAGCTTTGTTCCCTATGCCATCCGTCTAGTAAACTCACATGATTCGTTTTTCTCACCATGTACATGATGAACTAGACTGTGTTGTTTCTCTGTGACATATATGTGGGTATATGCATATTATTTACTTATTTATTTATTTTGTCATGCTTATGTAGTACATATTGGAGGTGGTGATCCTTTGAGTGCTGCATGCAACAAAATTTCATTTTAATATATGCCAATTAGTGTACATTCGAAGTGACAGTAAAGTTATTCTAACTCTAAGCCTAAGTATGGTTCTTTTTTCATATTTCTTCCAAATGGATAAAAAATGATCATGTTAGCAAATAATTCCCTTAATGAGTTAGCAGCAGAGGTTGAATATTTCAAGGGGTAACAAATTCTACATTTTCAATTTAAGGGATCTACCTATTTTGACCCAAATCCCAATAGAATAATAGAATTCAGTTGTAAGCCTGCTGCATTATTTCTGGTTTCATGTATTTAGTTCTCCAGCTTTTTAAAAAGAGAGGAATTTATTTTAAGATGACATGTTACAACTCCTTCTAGGTGATGCATGTCTTTTACTCCTCCACAAGAAGGAAACAAGCAATCCAGAAGAATGCAGATAAACTGGCTTACATTTTGATGAAGGAATTGCAAAAATCAAACCTGCTTGCTTTCTTTAAAGGATCCTTGATCAAATGTCTTGGATTGTTAATCTCATTTATATCAGAGGAAGAGCAGAGAAACTTTTTTTTTTAATTTGATTTATATGCCGCCCTTCTCTGGAGACTCCGGAGACTCAGGGCGGCTTACAATGCGTTAAGCAATAGCCTTCATACTTTTGTATATTTATACAAAGTCAGCTTATTGCCCCCAACAAACTGGGTCCTCAATTTACCCCCAACAAACTGGGGTAAAATTGCCCCCAACAAACTGGGTCCTCAATTTTAGAAAGGATGGAAGGCTGAGTCGACCTTGAGCCTGGCTAGAATTGAACTCGCAGTAATTGCAGGCAGCTGGTTCTTAAATGCTGCCTTTGTAGGAGGCATTACCCCCCTACGCTACTCAGGCTCTTATAGTCTGAACTCATTTTCTGTATCATAAATAAAGAGATGAATAGCAGTCTTCCAATATCTAAGGGCAGTGGTGACATTCAAGTAATTTAACAACTGGTTCTCTGCCCTAATGATTTCTTCCAACAACCAATTTGTCAAACTGTTCAGAAAGTTAACAACCGGTTCTCCCAAAGTGGTGCGAACTGGCTGAATCCCACCATTATCTAAGGGGTTCCACAAAAAAGAGGAAATCAACCTATTCTACAAAACACCTGAAGGCAGAACAAGAAGCAATGGATGGAAAATAATCAAGGAAAGAATCGATCTAGAACTAAGAAGAAATTTCCTGACAGAACAATTAATCAAAGGAATGGTTTCCCTCCAGAAGCCGTAGGTTCTTCATTGCTGGAATTCATTTCATTTGTCTGGAATAATATAGGGCAGGGGTGCCAAACTCACATCCTGGGGGCTGGATCTGGCCCTCTGGGTGCTTTGATCTGGCCCACGGGACCACCCTGGAAACAGCAAAGGACTGGCCCATGGTGCCTTTGCCAGCAAAAACAGAGTTTGCTGCTGATAGCCCTTCTGAACTCTGTTTTCACTGGCAGAGGGCTGCAAGAGGCCATCACAGCCGAAAATGGAGCTTGGGGACCCATTTTTACTGGCACCCCCAACACGAGTGACGTTGAGCTGGCCACACCCACCCTGGCCACGCCCACCCGGGCCCCCTGAGGTCGAACACAACCCTGTTGCGGCCCTCAATGAAATCGAGTTTGACACCCCTGATAAAGGGTCTCCTGCTCAAGCAGGAGATTGAACTAGGACAGCGGTGGTGAACCTTTCAGCACTGAGTGCCCAAACCGGAATGTGTGCACACTGCAGTCCCGGAAACTCAAAGATCAGCTGGCTGGCGCACATGTGCGAAGATCAGCTGGTCTTCGAGCATGTGCACACCGGAAACCAGAAGAGCAGCTGGCGACGGCATGCAGTGCCCACAGAGAGGGCTCTGCGTGCCATCTCTGGCATGCATGCTGTAAGTTCGCCATCACGGAACTAGGAGGTCTCCAAGATCCCTTCCGTCCTATACTATATTCTATGTAAATGTAGGAATACAAATGAGTCTAAAATCTGAAATGCTTTACTTTACTGAAACTATTGGACACTCTTCTCAACCATTCTGGAATTGATGGGGGTTGGAAACAACAGGTTGGGCTACAGAGAGCATATTTCAAGTTTAGAGCATGTCCAGAATGATCAGAGCAGCTTGGATCGCTCCAAGAAATTTTGGAATAGCTCTATGGTATGGAGTACTTCCAACTCAAAGCAGAACATCTCAGGCTTAAATGTTTGAAAATTCTGCCCATCACCATGCAAAGCCAAGTTAAAGCATCAGGCTGAAACATTGGGAGACCAAGAGTTCTAGTCCTCCTTAGGCACAAAGCCAGTTTAGTGATCTTGGCCCAATACAGGTAATTGTCATCTTAACCGTATTGGAGCCTGGAATTATAGTTTTAAGTGGCCATTAAGCAACTCACCTTGTGTCCATGCCTGATTTTACTATCTTTTTTTGCAGCAGAAGTGAAGCAAATGCCACCATCGTTAAGTGAACCCGTTGCCTTCAATGGGTGCTTTTTGCTGGACACTGGCAAAAAAATGCCAAGATGCTGCAAACAGCCATAAATGTGAGCCGGTTCCCAAGCACCCAAACTGCAATCATGTGATGAAAGGAGTACAGTTGTCAGAACTCTGGAATTGTTTTAAGTAGCTATTGGGAAGTCTTTGAATAGTTGCTAACTGACATGTTGTTAAGCAAGGACTTACTGCAATTCTCAGCTCGAAAATGGTGGCAAAACCACTTCTGAAATTTGCCAAGAATATTACAGGGATCTGCCTAGGCAGTCATCAGGAGTCATATGGAAAGAAAGCCCACCACTATAATAAATGTTTAATGAAAAGAAGGACTGGGGGTGACATGATAAGAGTGTTCCAATATCTCAGGGGCTGCCACAAAGAAGAGAGGGTCAACCTGTTCTCCAAAGCATTTGAAGGCAGGACAAAAAGCAATGGGTAGAAACTAATCAAGGAGAGAAGCAACCTAGAACTAAGGAGAAATTTCCTGACAGTAAGAATGATCAATGGAATGACTTGCCTCCAGAAGTAATGGGTGCTCCAATGCCAGAGGTTTTTAAGAAGAAATAGGACAACTGTTTGTCTCAAATGGTATAGCTTTCCTGCTTGAGCAGGGAGTTAGACTAGATGACTTCCAAGTTCCCTCCCAGCTCTATTATTCTGCTATAATCATATTGTGTGGCTATGGCTCCAGATGTGGTTGAATAACCAGTTTTTTAAATCTATTTAAGCTGTTGACTGTGGGTTCTGGGAGGCTGTGCCAAAGGCCATGGGATACTTTTTTGTCAAGTCTGAGACACTCTCCTAAACAATATTGGAGAGGGCTAGGTTTAGAATAGAATAGAATAGAATAGAATAGAATAGAATAGAATAGAATAGAATAGAATAGAATAGAATAGAATAGAATAGAATAGAATAGAATAGAATAGACACCTGGATAGCTCAGCAAACTAAAAGCATTGTGATTAACACCAGATTTCTGCAATTACTGTACGTTTGAATTTCACCAGGCTCAAGGTTGACTCAGCCTTCCATCATTTCTACGGTAGGTAAATTGAGGACCCAGTTTGTGGGGGCAATAAGCTGAGTTTGTATAAATATACAAAAGTATGAAGGCTATTGCTTAACGCATTGTAAGCCGCCATGAGTCTCCGGAGAAGGGCAGCATATAAATCAAATTAAAAAATAGAATAGAATAGAATAGAATAGAATAGAATAGAATAGAATAGAATAGAATAGAATAGAATAGAATAGAATAGAATAGAATAGAATTCTTTATTGGCCATGTGTGATTGGACACACAAGGAATTTGTCTATGGTGCATATGCTCTCAGTGAACATAAAAAGAAAAGATACATTTGTTAAGAATCTTAAGTTACAACAATTAATGATAGTCATAGGGTACAAATAAGCAATCTAATCATATTAGGAAGCAGTCAATATAAATAATAAGGATACAAGCAACAAGGTTACAGTCATAAATGGGAGGAGATGGGTGATAGGAACGATGAGAATTGTCATTTAAACTGCCATTCTGCCATGTAGTTCAATGGATGCATGTAGGCCCCTTATTCTGACCAATCTCCCTCACAGAATTGTTATGTGGATAAAGAACTGGATTTCAGGAGACCCGGGGTATGCTTCTTTAAGACAAACTGGGTGTAATATGCTTATAATTAAACTAAGAGAACTCTGCTAGAGAGATTTGATTACGAGTATCACAACATATGGAGCCAACTTTGGTCATTCTGCCAGCTAAACATCCATTTTTATTTCCATTCAAGGTACAAATATGAAAGCAACATTAGTAAGTTAATTTTTCATCAGAGGTTTACAGACACGAGATCTGGCATAACTTGCTGATAAGACACAATAGCATATGATTTCTGTGCAATATCACTGGATGTGATAGCACATCATTATCACAGGATGGCACTCCTCCTTGGATAGAAACCAAGAAAAGCAAATGCTGTGTTTGTTTAAGCAGCTGAAAATTACACCCTGAGCTAGCAAGAACGAACATTCTAGATCTACTCTATGAATATTTTGAGTGGGATTAAATATGCACTATACAAATAAGATAAAAAGATAGTTGGTTCCTCAGGAGTTTCTATCATCCTAATGGTGGTATCTATCATACTTTTGATTTTTAATTAGCTGGCTGTCAGGGATGGGGGGGGGGATGAGTGGGAGGGAGAAAAACACCAAGATTGACTAAGCAACCACTGAACTTCGTCCTTACATGACTCTCCTTTCCCTGTGTACCTGTGGCACAAGAGTGAAATTACACAACTGCAAATCAAAAGACAAGAAGTAGACTCTGCAGCACCCAAAGATTCACACTGATCATAAGAAAGTATCTTTCTAAAGTGTCACCCAAGCTATCTCAGAGAGTTTTTGTAACGCAAAGGTTCCTCAGAACTTGGTTGTACCATTAGGCTGAGGACCCAGGGGGATTATTGACAGCTCTCCTATTGTTAATCTTCTTGCCTAATATTTCTTATTTTTAGCTTTATCTTATCGTTTTAAATTTGTTTATAACAATGAGTATTACTTTACTATGTATTAATTTAACCGATTTTTTTAGCTTTGCTGTATGCCGAGAGTCACTGGTCTGTGAGATGGGTGGGTATATAAATTTGACAAATAAATAAATAGTGGGATTAAAATAGGAAAAGGAGATTAAAGTGTACTTGGTTTTTGGATTCAAGATGGGCTGGCCTAACACAGGGGTATCAAACTCGATTTCATTGAGGGCCACATCAGGGTTGTGTTTGATCTTCGGGGGGGCGTGGCCATGGGGGCGTGGCCAGCTCAACATCATTTGTGTCGGGGGTGCCTGTGGTGGCCTGAGCGTTCTGCCAGTGAAAATGGGATCCTGAGCTCCGTTTTTGGCTGGGGCATCCTCCTGCAACCCTCTGCCAGCAAAAACAGAGCTCGGGAGGAAGCCCTCCCAAGCTCCATTTTTGCTGGCAAAGGCACCGTGGGCAGCCCTTCACTGTTTCCAGGGCGGCCCCACGGGCCTGATCTAAGCACCCCGTGGGTCGGGTCCAGCCCCTGGGCCTTGAGTTTGACACCTCTGGTCTAACACCATGGCTCCTGATCTCAGATACTTAAGGGATCAAATGTCCTTAGCACTATATAGAAACAGTGTTTCCTAAGAGAAAACTTGAATGACCTAGATCTGTGTTTTTGCTTGAACTCTCATGAAAGTTAGCGTCCCTGTTCTAATATCTCAGAAAATCTTCGATAGGAACATCAATGTAAAATTTAATGATCTCACACATATTTCAATAATAATAGCAACAAGCAGCTCTGGGACCCCTTAGGCATCAAGTTGGGAGATGCTCCAGTTGTTTTATCTTTTCTTATTTCTTTTCTTTTCCTCTTTCCTCTTCTCTTCTTTCTTTTCTTCCTCCTCCCCCTCCTCCCCCCCCCCTTTCTTCTTCAAACTGTCAAACTTGTTATTAAGTCTGCATTACTATTAATCTTCTCATTGTTTCTATCACCCATCTCCTCCCATTTATGACTTTATGACTGTAACCTTGTTGCTGGTATCCTTAAGATTTATATTGACTGTTTCCCTATGACTATCATTAGGTGTTGACCCTTATGTTTCTTGACGAATATATCTTTTCTTTTATGTACTCCGAGAGCGTATGGACCAAGACAAATTTCTTGTGTGTCCAATCACACTTGGCCAATAAAGAATTCTATTCTATTCTATTCTATTCTATTCTATTCTATTCTATTCTATTCTATTCTATTCTATTCTATTCTATTCTATTCTATTCTATTCTATTCTAGAATTCAACTGACTGTTGATCCATTGGTTACAACAGGAATTGACTGGTAAGCTTGTCACCCAAATCTGACATTGTGAGCTAAGAAAATATGACTGGCCTCAAATCACCCAGCTGGCTTTATGCCTAAGGTGGAACTGGAACTCACAGTCTCCTGGTTTCTAGTGCCTTAAGCATTTAACCAAACTGACTCTCAAACCAATATTTTTATAAAATAAGGGATCTCAGGAAGTCATTTTGTCTGGAAAGCAAAACCTGTTGTAATATCCACTTTCACATAGTTGAATAAAGGTAAGGTTGGATTTCTTTTCTTTTTTAGCTACCTTGCCTGATCTATTCAAGCATCCAAATGAAGCAATAAAAATCCCATGGATGTAAACCCCATGGATGGCACAGAACTAGAATTCTATTCTTATTAAAAGAACCCTGCATACAAACACTGCAAATCAGAGCCCAAATCAGAGCCCAAATTAGAACAATTATTTCAAAATGTAATTAGGTCCCCGCCCCCTCCCCATTCAGCTCTTCCAGTAGGAAGCTTTTGAAAATGGGTTTCTCCAAATGTGGCTTGGGGTGGAAAGTCAGTGGAAATGTGGCTTGGGGTGGAAAGTCAGTTTTCAGAATTGATGACCTTTCTTCTCTAATTGGAGTATTTTGGCTTTATGATTTTTAACCTGTTTACAAAATGGTGAAGTTTAAACTGCTCAGAGTCATACTGACTGACATATTATGCTGAACAAATGAATGAATAACACACACCCTACTACCAACACACATTGCTTCTATTGATATCTTCAGATCAAGACTGACAGCCTTTCCTATTTGCCTAATCATAATATACTCTCACACACTGGAAACACCTCTCTCACTTTTTTTTCACTCTCTCTCTTTCTCTCTCTCTCTCTCTCTTTCCCTCTCTCTCTTTCGCTCTTGCTCTCACTCCCTCCACTCATCCAGGTCATGGTTGTCCCATGATCTGAAAAAGAAGCTTCTTTGATGAGAAGCAAAACATTTTCAAATTAAAAACCAAGAAACAGTAGTTGCCTTTTGGTAAAGTATCTTCGAGACACTCCCTCTCTCCCGATTTTTCTCTTTTTCCCTTCCGCCCCCCCCCCCAATATCTCCTTGATGTTGACTTCTTAATCACATTCCAAGCTCATGAGTGTGATAGGCTTAAGTCATCCTTAATTGTACTGACATTCAAGTAGCATTTGCACTCTTGTCCTAAATCATCAAAGGATATTCTCAAGATGGATAAAACCTGCTAGGTTTCACCAATACCTGGAGATGGTCTGAAATAGGAGGGGGGGCAGTAGATTTAATGCCAGTGTAGGTTTCTGTCAACTCAAGGATGCATAGACAGCCTTTTATCTTAGCCCTTGAGTTCGTTAGTCCCTCCTTACTGTGCACTTTTTCAAGCCATCTGACATTGGCTCATATTTCTCCTTCTCTAAGCAAACCAAGCCAATTTTTCTTAGACAGCCCTGCTCATGGATGCTTCATTCTTCTAGCCGTAGTTTCTTCTTGCCTTTTTTTGAAAGCTGAATATTTCCTTGCTATTTACTTGTCTATTTATTATTTAAATAGTAAACTATTTACTTGCTAACTACTAACTTGTCAAACTATTTACTAAGTCTGCACTACTATTAATCATCTCATCATTCCCACCACTCATCTCCTTCCACTTATGACTGTAACTTTGTTGCTTGTATCCTTAGGATTTATATTGATATTGTTTCTTGATTGCTTATTTGTACCCTATGACTATCATTAAGTGTTGTACCTTATGATTCTTGATGAACATATCTTTTCTTTTATGTACACTGAGAGTGTATGCACCAAGACAAATTCCTTGTGTGTCCAATCACACTTGGCCAATAAAAAATTCTATTCTATTCTATTCTATTCTATTCTATTCTATTCTATTCTATTCTATTCTATTCTATTCTATTCTATTCTATTCTATTCTATTCTATTCTATTCTATTCTAACCACAAATCATCTCCTACATTAGACACCAGAGCTGCTATTTCAAAGCCATTCCTTTCCTAGACCAGGATCAGAGCTGTGTTGAACCATCTGGGTCATTGAGATAATCAAGGACTTATTTCATGATTATAGATTACTATGCAACTATGTAGTTGAACCTGAACGAGTGGTGCTGCTTGGGCCACAGGAACAGGATGAGTAATATTTTTAAAAAGAATCTTGAAACATGATGCATAGATACTGATGTTCATTATAGTCACACCTACAAGGGTGTGCATAAAAAATTAAAAAGAGGTCTTATAGGAGGCCCTTGAAATCACATAAAGAATTCTAAACAGGTCTGGAAATAGATATCCTATTATTAATAGTACATTTAACCCTATAGCCAAGCTGAAAATCTCCAAGCTTTATAAAACTAGACATATTTTCTTTCTTTGTGATGCATTGGATAGACATATACCGTGTTTCACCAAAAATAAGACCTAATCAGAAAATAAACCTTATCATGATTTTTCAGGATGCTCGTAATATAAACCCTACCCCCAAAATAAGCCCCAGTTAAGATCATCAGCCAGGCGGATGCATTTGGTATCATATTTCCCCCAAAATAAGACTTAACCAGAAAATAAGCCTTAATGCATCTTTTGGAGCAACAATTAATATAAGACCCAGTCTTATTTTGGGGGAAACATGATAGGTAGTCCTTGACTTACGACCACATCTGAAACAAAAAAAAACATTTAAGTAATGCAGTTGTTAACTGAGGCATTACACCCAATTTTGTGATCTTTTTTGCCATGGTTGTTAAGTGAATTACCATAGTTGTTAACTGAGATATTATAGAACCGTAACTTGCAATCTTCCCCACCATCTTCCCCATTGACTTTGTTTGTCAGAAGCTAGCTGGGAAGTTGCAAATGGCAGTCACATGATCACCGGATGTTGCAATTATTGTAAACATGAACTGGTTCCAAAAGTCTAGATTCTGATCATGTGATCATGGGAATGCTGGAATAATCGCATGTTTGATTTACAGTTGTAAATCACTTTTCTTAGCATCATCATAACTTCAAGAAATTGCTGTAGAACAGGGGTGTCAAACTGAGGGACGTATCAGGGTTGTTTTTGACCTGGGGGTGGGGGGCATGGCCAGATCGACATCACTCATGAGGCCCGAGTGCTCTGCCAATGAAAATGGGCTCCCAAGCTCCTTTTTCGGCTGCAACAGCCTCCTGCAACCCTCTGCCAGTGAAAACGGAGTTTGGGAGGGCCACACACAGTCCTCTCGAGCTCCGTTTTTGCTGAGAGAGGCACCGTAGGCCAGTCCTTCGCTGGTTCCAGGGTGGCCTTGTAGGCCAGATCTAAGCACCCTGTGGGCCAGATCCAGCCCACGGGCCTTGAGTTGACATCCCTGCTGTAGAATGATCGTTAAGTCAAGGATTACCTGTAATGTGAATATTGGATTAATGAAACAGGTACATTAAAATGTTGCTTAAGTGATTCACTTGGAGAAGAATCTGTAAGTAGGATTTTGCAACCACTTAATTGGGGTGAGAGTAATTGGAATATTTTTGACCAGCAGTATTATAGAAAATGATGCAAGGTCATTAGAAGGTATTCAATTTTCATCCTTTTCTGATCTCTAACATCCCTCAGGGTTGCTGTACAGTTCAGCCCTTATGCATACTACAAAGTGAAATATTCTGAGATTCAGACCGATCCTAAACTTACAATATGGATCTAAGCCTGTTATTGAGCAACATTTCAAGATTATTTCAATCTACTAAGAGCCTGACTGAGAATACGAAGCATGAACTGATCTACTGTTATCTTTTCCAGATGCTGCTACTTCCAACCTATTATGGGAATAAGTATTTGTTTTTTAAAAAGTGCTTTTTATTCAATAACACCTGGATTACAAAAAAAGCTATTTTTTTCTCCATTTATATACAGTAAGTGGATATTTTGCAGAGCAGCATAGTATGAATTTCTAACTGGCTATAAGAATGGAAGTAGAGGTGGCATTCATTCTGATCCACCTGCGAGAAAACAGGATGGTTTATCTTGCATCTAAATCGATATAATTCTGGGAGTGCCCAATAATACCATGTGGAAACCAAGCTGAACTTTTATTATGAAAGTCTTGTAATGTACAGGCCATATGCAAGTATCATTTGCGGTCTCAGGTAGATATTGGAAATGGCTAATAATTAAGCTCTTGCCCATCACAACCTTAACAAGTTTAGCCAGTTATGTTTACTTAGAAGTACGGTTGATTGCTCTGTCCATATCTGTCTTTTCCTCAATCCCAGTTTATTAAGTGGGATTTATTTAAATAATTAAAGCAGAAAACAAAAACAAATTAGCCAAGTCCATTTGATCTTAGCGTATGGCTCAAAACCATTGTCTATTATTTACGTTTCCACGTGTGTTGCAAACTCAGGAAATTGAGTTGCACCAAGGACTGTCAAAGATGTTATTTAAAGACTGTCAAAGATGTTGTTGTAGGCCATCAACAACCCTCTAAACAGTTGTGTTCATACAACATCCCAAATCAGGTTATGTCAAGGCCTAATAGCTACATTCACCCAACCTGCTAAAACTTGGTTAGTTTTTATCTGTGTAAGGGATTTTCTTTTTTTCAGTGATTTCATGTATTGTGACACCTTAGCTATTTTAGTAAATTCAGTAGATTCTATAATCCCAGAAAATGACTTAATTCAGGATCTAGGTTAACAAAGTCACATGAATGCAATCAGTTTTTTACTTTTGTCTAATCTGGACCCAGATTGAGTTAGGGGCAACATGCAAATGCTTCTACATTATAAACTGTCCAGAGTGCTGTAAAGCCCTATGGAGCCGTATATAACTTAAATGCTATTGCTATTTTAGTTGCTGCAGTTGAAGCCTTCTCTCTCACTTAAAAATAGGGCTTTTAAAGTAAGGTCTCCCTTGAATTGAGCTTGTTTGTTGCTGATTCCAGAGCCAGTTTTCCATGACATGAAATGGAAATAGTCTGTTACTGCCTTCAACGCTAAAGGTTTAATTAAGAATTCTACATAGAGATAAGATAATCTTTATCATCATTTTTTTCTGTGAGCACACTAGCACATATTAAAAAGGAAATTCTGCTGCCTGCTCTCAAAAGAAAGTATATACCCATAACCAACACACTACACATACTATATACAAACATATATACATCCTTCTAAATATACATATAATCCATCTAAAAATGAAATTCTGTGCATGGAACAAAACTGTGACTGAATCTGGATGTTCTGCTTCAGATAACCACAAAGCCTCCTCCCAGAAGGTAACAAGGAAAACATGTCCTGAAGAAGATATGTAGCATCCCTGACAATCTGAATAGTGAGACACCACCAGGTGATCCACCAGCCGATCCTGCGGATCACCTGGTGGTCTCCCACTATTCAGAAGCAAGGTTGGCCCCAGATTTTTAAGAGCAACAAAGTTTGCAGGAGAGAGGCTCTCTAGCTGGGTAAGAAAAAGGGCACAGTTTATCAGAGCCATAACCTCCAGAAGCATTCCCTCCCTCACTTCTTTCAAAAAGTGAAGGGGGGGGGATGAAAATTTTGCTAGGATAGTTATCTATTCCCTCAACACTCTGAATTAATCAAGTCCACATTGTGTCAGTGACACCACGATGTGACACAGTGACTCAGCGGCTGATCAATAGGTCGGCAGTTCAGCAGTTCGAATCCTTAGTGCCGCATAATGAGGTGAGCTCCTGTTTCTTGCCCCAGCTTCTGCCAACCTAGCAGTTTGAAAGCAGGTAAACAAAATGCAAGTAGAAAAATAGGGACCAACTTTTGGTGGGAAGATACCAGTGTTCCATGCACCTTTGGCGTTTAGTCATGCCGGCCACATGACCACCGAAACTTCTTCGGACAGCACTGGCTCTTCGGCTTTTTTTAAAAAAAATTGATTTATAGGCCACCCTTCTCCGGAGACTCAGGATGGCTTACAATGTGTTAAGCAATAGCCTTCATACTTTTGTATATTTATACAAAGTCAGCTTATTGCCCCCACAAACTGGGTCCTCATTTTACCTACCTTAGAAAGGATGGAAGGCTGAGTCAACCTTGAGCCTGGTGAGATTTGAACTTACAGTAATTGCAGACAGCTGGTGTTTAATTACAATGCTTTAGTCTGCTGAGCTATCTAGGCTTTGAATGGAGATGAGCACTGCCCCCTAGAGTCGGGAACGACAAGCACATATGTGGGAGGGGAACCTTTACCTTTACTTTAGTTATAATAAGATCTGCATTTATAAGCTATTCTGCTTTAAGAAATACGGTAGCCCACCAGGAAAATAACAAGAGGGAAAAAGGACAACTGTGCACATGTCCATATTCACATCTTTATTTTATTTTATTATTTATTTATTTATTTGGTTTATTATTTATTTATTTATGTATTTGTCAAGCATATATAAGATAACAGGTAAACGTATAAACATAATCTGAATACATGAAAAGACTAAGAGTAAAAAAGGAATATTAGGACAGGGACGGTAGGCACGCTGGTGCCCATTATCCCGAGTTGCCCAAAAACAACAACAACAACAACACAAACCCAAACCCACCTACTCACACACATACATAAACCCTTTCCCCGAGGTTAACCCGAGCTCGTTTCGCTCGCTTTGCCCAAGGCAAGTTCCGCTCAGGTAAAGCGCGGGCGAAGGCTCCGTGCGAATAGGCCGGGAGTCCCTTCCCTGCGACTGGCGGCAATTAACCCGAGATAACCTTCTCCCGTCCGGGGAGAGGCAGACCAGGGAGGCAGGAATTTGGCGGCGAAGCCCGGACTAAGGGTTACCGAGTCACGGGCGGCGGGTCACGTCCACTCGGGGCCCTATTTTGTGCTTCCCCCCCCCCCCCACACGCCCCGCCGGGGTTGGGGTTGTGGTTAACAACAGCATCGGTGAGAAACGCTGCAAAGGAGAAGGCCGGCGGTCTCCGGAACTGCGAAGGTGGGCGCAAAAAGCCGCCCCCGCCACAGCCTCGGAAAGGGAGGGGCAGGCGTGCGGGCGGGCGGCGCCGGACCAACGCGCCTGCCTTTCCCCTTTTCCCGCCCTGCCGCCACCTGCAGCTCCGGCTTCCTCCGCCTGGCGTAACTAAGTCTTCCCATACCTGGCGAGGCCACGTCAGGGGCTCTCGCTCCTGTGTTCCCGCCACGGCCGGTCGCTCGGATCCTTCCGCACCATGATCTCCGCTCGAGGCGGGGGCTCCATGCCTCCGCCGCCCAACGCCACTGCCTATTACCCCCCGCCACGCGTGAATCTCCCCTCCGGCGTGGAAATCCTGCGCACTTACTCGGGGGCCTTCATCTGCTTGGAGATCGTGAGTGCCGAGGGGCGGGAGGAGGGAAGGAACCGTGGGCGGCGGAGGGGCAACAGGTGGGACAGGATCTTCCCGGCCGGGATCGTGGGAGGGGAGGGTCGTCTCTTATTCTTCCCTTGGTCTAGGATCGCCCTGGGTTGCTTGCTTTGTTTTCGACCGAGTCCCCTTTAAAAGAAAATCAAAGCGATCGACTGGGTAGAAGGACTGGATCTGGTAGGTAGCTGGGCAGATCAAGAAAAGTTGACTTCCGCGATGGTGGGAGGAAAAAAACCATCTTGACTACGCACTTGCTGCCCGATGCTGGGAAGCAGATACACCTGTTGGATTCTGCACCGTGCATACAGCTGTCAGACGCTCAGGAGAGGGAAAAACAGCCGCCTGTCCCAACTTCTGGCGACATCAGCCTCAAGCTCCAGCTTTTCCCGTTCTTATTTATGTTGCATATTTTCCCCCAAGGCCTTCACTGTAGAATATTCCATTTTCCCCCCCTGTTGTTTTCCTGGTGGGCTGCTGCATTTCTCAGAGCAGAATAGCTGTTAGAAGCAGATTTTATTATAACTAGGACTGCCTAATAGGTTAAGCTAAGATAAAATAGGGAGGGGCTTCCCTTCTTAGTCTAGCATATTGTGAGTACCCGAATGTTTTCTTAGCATATGGTGTGAATGTTAAGGCCTAACAGGGTTTATTGATTTGACAGTGGCGTGTGAAGGGAAGACAGGAAATGAACTCATTTTTGGAATTCAGATTATTGTGGGGCTCTGCTTCAGTGGCGTATCCTTTTTTAGTCATTTGTGCATTAGACCTTCGCCTTCCACTTATCCACTTAGTTAAAAGCTTCTGGTGCTTTCATTTATTTATAAATAGGTTGGGCGGGGTTGGACTAGATGATCTACAAGATCCCTTCCAACTCTATTAATCTGTTAAAATCCCCTTTGCCTCTTAATTTGGGCAAATAAAGAGACCAAGTAATTTAGCCCGGTTTTATGTAACTAGCTTTCTAGAATCTCAAGTGGAGATCTCTTCCTGCCTTTACACCTGAGGAAACTTATCTCTAGAAGTCAAGATGGAACAAAATACCCACAGAGCATCTCCTCTTCAGTTGCACTCCTTATTCAGCTTTTTTTTTTAACATCACCACACCCTTTTCTTTCAAGATCAGCTTGTTTTTGTTTCCAAACAGTACAAAAGGTGTTGTGGTGATGACAACTGATTACATGCCACTAAAGTCAGTTCAGAGGCATGATTTGTCATCACTTCTCTCTAATAAGGTTCCTAAAATTCCTGTAACATTTTTATGATGCACCCAAGTCTCAAACTGAGTGATTTCCTTGTCAGGGAGAGGACGGCATTTAAAGAAAGAACATCTAGAAAGACTGCAGAGAAGAGCAACAAAGATGATTAGGGGATTGGAGGCTAAAACATATAAAGAACGGTTGCAGGAACTGGGTATGTCTAGTTTAATGAAGAGAAGGCCTAGGGAGACATGATAGCAGTGTTCCAATATCTCAGGGGCTGCCACAAAGAAGAGGGAGTCAAGCTATTCTCCAAAGCACCTGAAGACAGGACAAGAAGCAATGGATGGAAACTAATCAAGGAGAGAAACAACCTAGAACTAAGGAGAAATTTCCTGACTGTTAGAACAATTTATCAGTGGCACAACTTGCCTCCAGAAGTTGTGAATGTTCCAACACTGGAAGTTTTTAAGAAGAGGTTGGACAATCATTTGTCTGAAATGGTGCAGGGTTTCCTACCTGAGTAGGGGGTGGGGCTAGAAGATGTGCAAGGTCCCTTCCGATTCTGTTCATTCTGTTCTATTTGCTGGATTTTCATCTCCCATATTGCCAGTAAACCAAAAGATCCTTTCTAGAAACCAAGCTGGCAATGTTTTCCGATAGTCTAATCTCTGTATTTCTCCTACACCTTTCTCGAGCACACCTATGTTGTTGAAACTGCACTCTGTTATTACTCCTCCAACCACTTCCTGCCTGCCTGCTCGGTTTCTGAATGTCAACCTTCCTGCTGTTCTTTGCAGAGACAGGATCAGGGTGCACTAAGGATAGGTAACAGAGAAGTCCCAAGACACACCTGAATGCCCCCTTAGTAGCCCAATTATCAGAGAGAAAAGTCCCATCTCATCACCAGCTCATTTTAGGGATTGGCTTCACTCTCTTCTGACTTTGTCTTCACTGACAGGTGAGATTAAAGGAATGTCATAATGCCTTGCTCACCTATTATATGATACCATGATTTGTTTAATCATGATTTAGTACAGGGAAGATTAATGTGGTCTGCACAGGGCCTCCAACATCTGGACATAGTGTCACATGAGTTCAACAGCAGAGAGGCCAAATTTCTCCTCCAAAAATTCAAAATTACTCCCTTCGACCCAAAAAAATTACTAATTACTTTTTGGGGATGGGAGTCATCAAAACATTTGTCATAAAAGTGAAAAAGATGTCTTCAGGTGGTTAAAAGGAGCTTGCCTCTTGCTCTTAAAGCTCTCCAGGAAAGCCCTACAACAGATTGTCCCATCCCTTTCCACAGGGGTGCTATTCAGCAGGTTCTGACAGGTTCTGGGGAACCGGTAGCGGAAATTTTGAGTAGTTTGGAGAACCGGCAATTATCACCTCTGGCTGGCCCCAGAGTGGGATGGGAATGGAGAGTTTGCAATATGCTTCCCCCAGGAGTGGGGAGGGAATGGAAATTTTGCAGTATCCTTCCCCTGCCATGCCCACCAAGCTACACCATGCCCACCAAGCCACGCCCACAGAACCAGTAGTAAAAAAATTTGAATTCCACCACTGCCTTTCCATGACATCACACAGCATCATTGGGTGGCCTTCTACAGCCATCTGGACATTGCAAAGACTCCTAACCAGAGTCTTTTGCCAATATGTTGACAAGGGACTCTGTAGTCACAGACAATCAGTAGGGAAGACAAAGCACCAAAAGTTTTTTTTTATTTGGTGATGTAGGAGATGAGCAGGCTGACCCCGAAGGAGGGATCAAATGCGTCATCAGTCTCGAGTCTTTATTGTCCATAAGAGATCTAAGTCTGGCCCATCTTGAATTCCACTGACTCTTATCTACCGCCAATTTACTTGGACAGTTAGTGGTTCAGATTCTTGTATAGAGTTTTAGCATGCAACAAACCTGTATCTGTTTGAACCACCTTGGTTCTTTCCTGCATTTAACAGATGGTCTGAAAAATAATGATATCCTGTTTCTCTCGCTTGTTCTTTCCTGGAACCAAATTAGTGTAGGAAAGTAAGAGTGATTAATGCAGCTAGATAGCAGTGTACAAAGCTAACATCTCACAGGTCCTACTCAAACATTGTTCTACTTGTCATTGCTTACATAGGATAAAACTTTGAAACAACTCTTGAAACATCTTCTTCGGTACTCTATCCCTGAAGGCATGACTAAACTGCTGGGAGCAGTTCCTTGGTTCTCTTCTCCACATTGTCTCATCACTCTGCATGGTCATAATATTAAATATTATGTAATTGTTGATTTATTTATTATTTTGTTAGCAAGGAACTCTGACAAACTCCCCAAGAGATTTCTGCAAATTTTCTCTAGCACAACCCTGCTACTGTCCCAGAAAGTTCTGTCCCCTGCCCTTCCAGATACTATTTTATGGAATAAATCATAAGTAGCTGGCTATATATACAGCATTCTGGACCAAAGCCAAACAAGACACATTTGGATTTGCAATTTGCTCAGCCGCTGGATTCACACGACCCATTAAACTATTATTATTTTATTGTATTTAATTTAGAGGCCACCTGGCTGCAAGTGACTCTGGGCATCGTGCCCTTTAAAAAGTAAGAACAATAAAATAAAGAGAGGAAATCATGTACATCTGAAAAGAAAATACACAGCTTACAAAAAAAAAAAAAAACACCTAACAGGCTCAACATTAAGAGAAACCTGCTAGATTTTCAGTGATTTTTAGAATATCCATCAGAGTGGGAGCTATATGAATCTCTGGGAAGATACTTTTTCCAGAGGCGAATATTCTGTCAAAAGATCTATTTCCTAGGTCCTGATAAATGAAAGTACTGTTTAATTAAAGGGATGTATAACACACCCACTGTGCCAGGCCTTACAGAAACTATTTGTGATAGGCACTCCTTCAAATAACCAGGTCTAATTCCACAAGCAGCCTTTTAGTCATTCATTTATTCATTCATTCAATTTGTATACACGCCCATCTCAAACGGGTGAATCTGTATACAGGATACACCAGAATTTTGAATTGCATCCTGCATCCTGAAAGCCTGAATAGGTGACCAGTGCAGGTCCCAAATTAGTGATGACCAAAGGGGGATGTCATGTTATGTTCATCATTGCCTGTGCTGGCACAATCTGGACCAGCTATAGCAAGGGTGTCAAACTTGGGGCTGCATCAGTGTTGTGTCTGACCTCGGGGGGGCCAAGGTGAGCGTGGCCAGCTCAACATCACTCGTGTCAGGCCCGAGTCCTCTGCCAGTGAAAACAGGCTCCCAAGCTCCATTTTTGGCTGTGATGGCCTCCTGGAACCCTCTGCCAGCAAAAATGGAGCTCAGGAGGGCTCCATGGGCAGGTCCTTCGCTGTTTCCAGGACGGTCCCACAGACCAGATCTAACCATCCCACAGGCCGGATCTGGCCCCTGGGCCTTGAGTTTAACAACCCTGAGTCATAACTTCCAAATGGTGTTCAAGGACAGCCCCATTGAAAGGGTATTGCAATACAGGGAGCCCTTGACTTTAAACCATTTGTTTACTGACTGTTCAAAGTTAACAACGGTGCTGAAAAAAGCAACTTACGGCCTTTTTTTTCACACTTAAAACCGTTGCAGAATCCCCATGGTCACATGATCCAAATTTGGATACTTGGCAATTGGCATGTATTTATGACGGTTGCAGTGTCCTAGGGTCGTGTGGTCATCTTTTGCCATTTTCTGACAAGCCACGTCAATGGGGAAGCCCGGTTCACTTAACAACCATGTTACTGACTTAACAACTGAAGTAAGTTACTTAACTGTGGCAAGCAAGGGCCTAAATTGGGGCAAAACTCAATTGTCTTGCTTAGCAGTGAAAGTTTTGGGCTCAATTGTGGTTGTAAGTCAAAGCTACCTATCACCTGTCTGTGAGTTAAACTAGCTTTTATATTCAAATGATATGCTAAACTTGATTAGTTTTGATTATTATTTATTTTTTATTTATTAGATTTTTATATTGCTTTTCTCCTGAAGGACTCGGGGCGGTGCACAGCCATGTTAAAACGATATATAATACAAAATTTAAAAAACCAATTTAAAACAAATTAAATAAATTTGGCCCTGTCAATTAAAAACCCACAAATTTAAAATACCCCATCCAGGTTCTTATTCAGCCAGGCCAGCCTGTTGAAATAGCAGGGTCTTAAGAGCCCGGCTAAAGGTATGGAGATCGGGAATCATACGTATCCCAGAGGGCAGTTCGTTCCAGAAGGCAGGTGCCCCCACAGAGAAGGCTCTCCCCCTGGGGGTCACCAGTCTACATTGTTTTACTGATGGCACCCTGAGGAGCCCCTCTCTGTGGGAGCGTGTTGGTCGGTGGGAGGCTATCGGTGGCAGAAGGCGATCCCGTAGGTATCCGGGCCCTAAACCATGGAGTGCTTTAAAGATGGTAACTAGCACTTTGAACCACACCTGGAAGACCACTGGGAGCCAGTGCAGCTTGCGCAGGAGAGGTGTCACCTGGATGTGCCGAGTCACACCCATAATCACCTGTGCGGCCACATTCTGGACCAGTTGAAGTCTCCGGGTGCCCTTCAAGGGGAGCCCCATGTAGAGAGCGTTACAGAAGTCCAGATGGGACGTGACGAGGGCGTGAGTGACTATGCGCAGGGCATCCCGGTCCAGAAAGGGACGCAACTGGTAAATCAGGCAAACCTGATAAAAGGCCCCCCTGGCCACAGCCATCATAAGGTCTTCTAAAGACAGCCGTCCATCCAGGAGGACACCCAGATTGTGAGACCTCTCCGAGGGGGCTAATGTTTCACCCCCAATAGTCAGCAATAGAACTAGCTGGCTATACTGAGACCCCAGGAGCCATAGCCACTCAGTCTTGGAGGGGTTGAGTCTGAGCCTGTTTCTCCCCATCCAGATCCGCACGGCCTCCAGACAACGAGACATCATGTCAAGGGCATCATTGGGGTGGTCTGGGGTGGAGATGTACAGCTGAGTATCGTCAGCGTACACAGATGACACTACATGATTACTGTAGTTAGATTTTTAATGACTTAGTTGGATGGAGAAACCTGCCCCATTTAATTAGTTTATAATACAGAGGATTGTACAAAGCTGAAAAATGAATCAGTAACCAAGTAAAAGGTATTGTAAAAAAAGGAAAAGGTATTGTATGAAACCAGCTCTTAACAAAATGGATAGTATATATTGCTGCTATCATTTTGTGTCTGCTTGCTATCAAAATATGCTACTTTATTGCAGGACAAATCCATTTAGTTGGATTTGTGGAAGGGGATTAATGTGAGGAGTGGGATAACAAGAAGCTACTTAAAACAGAGGATTTTTGTTCTTTCATTTTTTCCAATCTAATATATGTAGAAATAAATTATGTATATGGTAGGTACTTTCTTTGCCCACCTGTCAGCAACATCATTCTCTAAAATAGAACAGAATAGGGCTGAATTTGATGTGATGGGGTAAAAACCCTTTAAAAATGAGTTTAAAAATGAGACTATAGCGCAAAAGAAATCAGATATTTTTCCCTGGTGAAAGGAATAGTTGGTCATTTTTATTTTTATTGATTTTTAAAAATGTACGTCTTAAGTTTAAGGTAGCTTAGTTCCCAATGCTCTGGACAGCTTACAATTATTCTTTTTTGTTTTTTAAAGTACAAAGACAAAAAAAACCCCTAGTGGCCCTGAAAAAGGAGACTTGCAATCAATCCTCACACTTACAACCATCATAGCATCCCCATAGACACATGGTCAAAATTTGGGTGCTTGGTAACCAGCATGCCATCCCTTACAACGGTTGCAGTGTCTCTAACACCGATTACCATTTGGCTTCCTTCCTAGCCAGCTTTTTGATAAGCAAACTCAATGGGAGAAACCGGATTTGCTTAACAACTGCCTAATTCAATTAACAACTCCAGTGGTTCGCTTAACAACCATGGTAAAAAAAAAAGTCATAAAATTCAGCATGACTCATTTAATAACCTCTTATTTAGCAATGAAAATTTTGCTCCCAATTGTAAGTTGAGGATTACCTGTAAAACAGAAGGAAGTTCAGTAGTGGCCAAACTTGTGGAAACCTTTTGGGAAAAGTGTATTTTGTAAAACCAGCTAATAACACCACTTTTTTTGGGAGTAGTAGTACCATAAAGTTATATATCAATGGAAAGATAATTTAATCAAGAATATAATGCAATAACTTTTATGAAGGATTTGCTATTAGAATAGTGGTTACAGTATAAAGAAGAAAAGTGAAACACGTAGAAAAAACGAGATATACAAAAATTATCACCATATCAGTTAATACTTAGTTGGGTGACCTTTAGCATGAATTATGGCCTTACAACGTCTTCCCATGGAGTGAACCAAGTCTTTTAGTTCTGCAGCTGTTATAATGTGAAACCAAGATTGAATGATTGCTTCTATTAACTGGGTTTTATTGCTGGGTTACTTTTGACAAGTTTCTTTAGTCGGCTCCATAGATTTTCAATTGGGTTAACGTCTGGGCTATTCCAGTGGTGGGTTCCTCCTGGTTTGGCCTGGTTCTCCCGAGCCAGTAGCAGTGATGATATGACATCACTGAACCGGTTCTGGGCCCCCCTGCGCCTCCCCACCCCCTGCATTATTCTTACTTTTTATTTGGCCCCACCCCCAATCTATTGCTGCCTCCTGAGTCTCAGCTGATGGCTAGAGGAAAAAAACCTGTTTAAACTCATGCCAGGGGCTTCAAAGGGCCGCCCTACAGCTGATCAGTGTGAAAAGAAAACAAATGAGTAGATCAGTGCCTGCAAAAATAAATGGGTAGATTGGTACAGCTCTGCAAGAAGTTAAAAGCCTGGTAGACTAGTACCTCTGCTAAATCCTAAATAATTGTCACATGCCCATCAAGCCACACCCACAAAATAAGCCACGCCTACAGAACCAGTAGTAAAAAAATTTAGAACCCACTCTTGGGCTATTCCCAGGCAATATGTGTACCTTGAAACTCCCCCTGCCCTCCCCAAAAAAGTGGTCAAACCTCAAAAATGCACTTTTCCCAAAAGGTTTCCACAATTTTGGCCACTACTGTATATCTAATAGATATACAGGAGTTATAGGAGCATAACTAGCTCTTTAGTGGCTTCCAAAATCATCAGGTCACAGTTACCTGGATCTTGGGGGAGGGGGATATCATCCCAGAGGGCAAGCAGAGTAGTCAAGAGCTACAGATGTTGATGACTTCTCCATTCTAGGCCTTCCACCCCCTGCCTTCCTGCTTCACATGACTCAGAACTGGGCATATATAATCTGATTCATGCTTCCCAGCACACCCATCCATGCCCATACAGTAGGAACGCTATAAGAGAACAGGAACACACACAGAGGTGTAACATATTACATTGTTATGTAGAAGAAGATACAATAACTGTGGCCACTTCTCATAAAAGGTTTGGGAAAAATTCGAGAAGCCATGCTTAGCTTGGCTTTCGGTGGTGGATTTTTTTTTTTTTTACATATGGAATGCTATTTGATTATAGTAACAATTAAAATAGCTGGAATCACATATCACACTAAGTCAAAACAAAGCAAAAACAATTAGGGTTACTATGATGTATGATCCCGGTCCATCCTTTGGTTATTTTTACAATATCCATATAATACATATGTGGATTGGGATGCTACAATGTTTTAATTTCTTAGACACAGAGAGTGTGAATTGGCATGAGAAAATGAAATTAAGTGACTTCTGTGTATCTCTCTCTCTCTCTCTCTCTCTCTCTCTCTCTCCTCTCCCTCTCCCCCCCTCTCTCTCCTCTCCCTCTCTCTCTCCCCTCTCTCCTCTCCCTCTCTCTCTCCCCTCTGTCCCTCCCTCTTTGGTTTATGTGCCACCCATCTTGTCTAGTGGTGACTCTGGGCACCACTTACAAACATTTACCTATGCAGTGACGACACCTGTGTGATATGCGTATCTACTTCTATGTAACAAATTCTCCTGGAAATTATTCCTTTTCAAATAGGACATAGCGATAAACTTTTGCTGCTGGTATCTAGAAATGTTTCAGGATCAGTGCATTAAGACCAATGCAGTGACTCTCCCAGGAATCATAAAGTCAATTTCCTTCTTCAGTTTGCAGGACAGTAAATGTGACAAAATTACAGTTAGGAGGGCAAAAAAAGTGTGCTTCTATGGTCATGTTAGACACGAGGCTATCTGGATGGACGCTAGAACTTCTTAAATTCCAAATTCCAAGTAGCAAACTACAACATGGCTCCTGCCTCTTTAATCGTTCCTTGAAAGAATTAAATTCAATCAGTGGGACATTTATACTTGCTAAATCATCACTTCTTTAAAACTTTTAAAGAGGCTATATCTCTGCCCTCATTTGCATAAGGCTATCCTCTTTGAAGGGACGTGGTGGCTCAGTAGCTAAGATGCTGAGCTTGTTGATCGAAAGGTCGGCAGTTCAACGGTTTGAATCCCTACTGCCGCATAACGGGGTGAGCTCCCATTACTTGTCCCAGCTTCTGCCAGCCTAGCAGTTTGAAAGCACGTTAAAAAATGCAAGTAGAAAAATGGAGAGCACCTTTGGTGGGAAGGTAACAGCGTTCTGGGCACCTTTGGCATTTAGTCATGCCAGCCACATGACCATGGAGACGTCTTTGGACAGCACTGGCTCTTCAGCTTTGAAATGGAGATGAGCACCGCCCCCTAGAGTCAGAAATGACTAGCACATACGTGCGAGGGGAACCTTTATCTTTATCTTTATCCTCTCCTCTTTTGGCATAGATAAGTGTTTCTCAAACTTAACAATTTAAGATATGGGGGCCATCCTGGCTGGAAAATTCTGGGAATTCAAGTTTTCATGTCTGAAAATTGCCAAGGTTAAGAAACACTGATCTTTTTTTTACTAGAGAACTGGAGTTGAAAGACTCATTCCCTTTGTTGAAGTTCTGAAGAAGATGGGCTTAGAATGAAAATTCATGGATACTTTATCTTGTACATTACTTCATTTATTCTTACACTTTTGGCAACCAATTTTTAACTTCATATTTGCACAAAACTTTACATAATTCACAACATTGCTGCTGCATTAATGACTTCATCTTTTTATTCTTGAGCTCTAATATTAGTAGCATGTGTTGCAATCCCCACTTGCATAGATTGTTATCGTTTTATACAAATCTCTAAAAATGTGCTTAGAAAACTCACATACGCCTAAATCACTTCAAGTCTTTTCATCAATTTTATCTTAAAACTCCAATTCCATGTTCCTTGCTTAGCCTTTTTCACCCACTTCCAAAGTATTTCATTTCTGTCAAAATGGTTCTATATTTTCTCTACCTCTTATTCTGCAGTAATTAGTATTTTCTTCGGTGCATTTTTATCTCATCTGCAACTCCTTTCACATCATCATCCCACCCAAAATAATCTTTTGTACTTCCTATTAGGATGAGAAATTATGAAATTCTGTTCACCTTGTTCCAAGCAGCTTCCACATCCTCTTTCATTATTTTCCTCTTATTCTTCTGGCGGATAAATCTCACTTTCAGTATTTATTTCATACAGGATATGCGTTCCTGCAGTTGTCTTACATTGTGATCTGTGTTGAATAGATCCTGGGAGTCAAGACTATTACAGGAAGGAGTGGGCAGATTAAGGTCCTTGGTCCTTGAAAAGGAACAAACATGAGAAAAAGATACTCCACCTTCATTATGCTAGATATAAGTTGGCTTGGAAAATTGCTTTAACATTTATTCATTCATTTCTAAAAAAATGAAATTCAATGGTGAAAAAAGTAAGGTTCTACATTTAGGCAAGAAAAACAAAATGCACAGGTACAGTATATGTGGTACCTTGCTCAACAGGAGTAATTGTGAGAGGGATCTTGGAGTCCTAGTGGACAACTATTTAAATAAATAAGCATTCAACGATGTCCTTGCTGTGATGTCCCGTTGCCTGGAGGCTGTACGGATCTGGATGGGGAGAAACAAACTCAGACTCAACCCCTCCAAGACTGAGTGGCTGTGGCTTCCAGCATCCCGGTATAGTCAGCTGGTACCATCACTGACAATTGGGGATGAGACCTTGCTCCCCACAGAGAGGGCCCACAATTTGGGTGTCCTCCTGGACTCACGGCTATCTTTAGAAGACCATTTGACGGCTGTGGCCAGGGGGGCCTTTTATCAGGTTCGCCTGATCCGCCAGTTGCGTCCCTTTCTGGATCGGGATGCCTTGCGCACAGTCACTCATGCCCTAGTCACCTCCCGTATGGACTACTGCAATGCTCTCTACATGGGGCTCCCCTTGAAAAGCACCCGAAGGCTCCAACTGGTCCAGAATGTAGCTGCGCGGGTGAGTATGGGTGCATCTCGTTG
The DNA here is from genome assembly GCA_030761175.1 of Masticophis lateralis. Classification (NCBI taxonomy): domain Eukaryota; kingdom Metazoa; phylum Chordata; class Lepidosauria; order Squamata; family Colubridae; genus Masticophis; species Masticophis lateralis. The sequence continues at coordinate 18,081,258 of JAUDYJ010000003.1, read as the reverse complement.
AGCCCATGTAACACCTCTCCTACGCGAGCTGCACTGGCTCCCGGTGGTCTTCCGGGTGCGATTCACGGTGTTAGTTATCACCTTTAAAGCGCTCCATGGCTTAGGGCCTGGGTATTTACGAGACCATCTTTTGCCACCAATAGCCTCCCACCAACCAGTTCGTTCTCACAGGGAGGGACTACTCAGGGTACCGTCAGTCAAATTGTGCCAACTGGCGACTCCCAGGGGGAGGGCCTTCTCTGTAAGGGCTCCAAACCTTTGGAATGAACTGCCCCCTGATATACGAAACATCGCTAATCTCCGTGCTTTCCGCTGTGCCCTCAAGACCCTGATGTTCAATCAGGCAGGGCTAAGCACGTTAACTGGGAATGATTAAAATATTATATAATTCTGGGTTTTATTTATTTGGGCTAAACTATGCTATAATTTTAATTATCAATGTTATGATGTTTATGTATCTTTTATTTTTTCTTGGCTGTACACCGCCTTGAGTCCTGAGGGAGAAAGGCGGTATAGAAATATAATAAAATAAATAAATAAATAAATAAATATGAGCCAGCAGTGTGCAACAGCTACCAAAAAAGCCAACGCAGTTCTAGGCTGCATAAACAGAGGGATAGAATCAAAATCACGTGAAGTGTTAATACCACTTTATAATGCCTTGGTAAAGCCACACTTGGAATACTGCATTCAGTTTTTGTCAGCATGATGTAAAAAAGATGTGGAGACTCTAGAAAGAGTGCAGAGAAGAGCAACAAAGATGATTAGGGGATTGGAGGCTAAAGCATATGAAGAACGGTTGCAGGAACTGGGTATGTCTATTTTAATGAAAAGAAGGACTAGAGGAGACATGATAGCAGTGTTCCAATATTTGAGGGACTGCACCAAAGAAGAGGGAGTCAAGCTATTCTCCAAAGCACCTTAGGGCAGGACAAGAAACAATGGGTGGAAACTAATAAAGGAGAGAAGCCACTTAGAACTAAGGAGAAATTTCCTGACAGTTAGAACAATTAATCTGTGGAACAACTTGCCTCCAGAAGTTGTACATGCTCCACCACTGGAAGTTTTTAAGAAAATGTTGGATTTGTCTGACGTGATGTAGGGTTTCCTGCCTAAGCAGGGGGTTGGACTAGAAGACCTCCAAGGTCCCTTCCATCTCTTGTTATTCTGTTAAATCTGTTAGTGCCTCCTCTATGCTGATCCTTCAACTACAGTTCCTCCATAACCCCAATAAATCAGGGATCACCAAAGTCCTCTTCAAGCATTAAAAATAGAAAATAAAACAGGCATTCAGATAGTTCTGATAGTTCCGTGGCTGTCCCATTCCATTCAACAAGTTTAAAACCTCCCATGGGAACATACAGGCTTGCATAATAGGTTTCCCATGTCTATGGGAGATTGTAAGTACCGGTAGGTTCAACCAAATATACTTACAGCCTCCTTGCAAACTTTTTTTTTTTTAATCCAGAAAGGGAGTTGAGAGCTGTTGTGATTGGCAGCAGAGCCTTTTTTTTTTCTTTTTTGGCTTGTTTGTTTGTTTCAAATGCCTGCACTGGTTTTTCGTGAATGGCTCCATAGTGTTGGGATGTTATGCATGTGATTTGGCAGCCTTGCTGTAGCGCAGGCAACGTGCCCTAACAAAACTGTACTGCCGTAGCTGGGCGATGCGAAGGACACGTCCCTGTGGCTGAATCAACCGAAACTAACTAACTATTGGCTTGCAGTAGTAATTGGTGTTGGAACTGGCATCATACTTATGTTGTCTTGGCAACAGGAATATGAATCATTACATGGACACAGAGGCATAGCTGTAAAAAAAGAAAAGCAACACACTTCAGTTTTGATGTAGCCCTCCAAAGTATTTCTGTATTTCTTTATTATATGCACAAAGAGAGATGAGATTGATTACTTTCAATCATTGCCTTCAGACCTCTGGTCAGGAGATCCCTGTTAGATCTATTATGTGCAGATGTCGGAGACTGAAGCTGGATTCGTCTCTGTATGATATCTATGCTGGAACGCGATTTTTAATTCCATAAAATCTTTTTTTGTTTTCCCATCAAAAAGATAGGCAAACAACATCAGGAAGATGCTCCATTGAATAGAATGAGATTTGGAATATGTGGCTCATTTAAACTCCTTAGCCTCCCAACACGCTTATTTGGCTAAAATAAACCTTTAAGCCAGCATATCAGTGGCTGGGACGCGGTAGCTCAATGGCTAAGATGCTGAGCTTGTCTATCGAAAGGTCGGCAGTTCAGTGCTTTGAATCCCTAGTGCCGCATAACGGGGTGAGCTCCCGTTACTGGTCCCAGCTTCTGCCAACCTAGCAGTTTGAAAGCAGGTAAAAAAAATGCAAGTAGAAAAATAGGGACCACCTTTGGTGGGAAGGTATCAGCATTCCGTGAGCCTTTGGCATTTAGTCATGCTGGCCACATGACCACGGAGACATCTTCGGACAGTGCTGGCTCTTCGGCTTTGAAACGGAGATGAGCACCACCCCTTAGAATCGGGAAGGACTAGCACATATGTGCGAGGGGAACCTTTACCTTTACTATCAGTGGTTGTAGAGAGTTATTTCAAATTGAAGGGATTTGTATTGTTGATTGACACCAAGTTCTGTGGAGAAGAAGCAACAGCAACTGTGCTTCTGTTTTATAATTTCATTTTAACCCATTTTTATTTTCAGGACCCAGCCAGTTGGCAACACCTAGCCCAGGGGTGGGTTCTACTTACCTTTACTACTGGTTTGCAATGGGAACTGCGTATGCACAGATCACCAATGAAAACATTCGGGGCAGTGGGCGGGGCCTTGTGCCGGTTTTAGTACTGGTTCTTCTGAACCGATCCGAACTAGGGGCAACCCACCACGGTAATGGGCTGTGCAGGCTCTTAAGTAGGGCTTATTTTGGGAGGTAGGGCTTATATTAGGCAGATGTAAAAAACGTGCTAGGTCTTATTTTCTGGATAGGTCTTATTTTTGGGAAAACAGGGTATGTATGGGCGTCCTCCTGGATTCACGGCTGTCTTTAGAAGGGCATATGATGGCCGTGGCCGGGAGGGCATTTTATCAGGTTTGCCTGATTCGCCAGTTGCGTCCCTTTCTGGATCGGGATTCGTTATGCACGGTCACTCATGCCCTTGTCACCTCACGCCTGGACTACTGTAATGCTCTCTACATGGGGCTCCCCTTGAGGAGCACCCGGAGGCTCCAACTGGTCCAGAATGTGGCTGAGCGGGTGGTGATGGGAGCGACGTGGCGCTCCCATGTGACCCCCCCTCCTGCGCGAGCTGCACTGGCTCCCGGTGGTCTTCTGGGTGCGCTTCAAGGTTTTGGTTACCACCTTTAGAGCGCTCCATGGCTTAGGACCAGGGTACTTACGAGACCGCCTTCTGCCACCGATAGCCTCTCACCAACCAGTCCGCTCCCATAGAGAGGGGCTCCTCAGGGTGCCGTCGGCCAAACAGTGTCGACTGGCGGCCCCCAGGGGGAGAGCCTTCTCTGTGGGGGCACCTGCCATTTGGAATGAGCTCCCCCCAGAGATACGGAGAACTGAGGACTTACGCACTTTCCGCCGCACCCTAAAAATGCTTCTATTCCAACAGGCGGGGCTGGCCTAACTCTCCCTTTTAAATTGGTTTTAAATTGGGTTTTTAAATGTTTATATAAATTGGTGGTTTTAAATTTTCGAGCCTAAATTTAATCTTTTTTAATATTTTGTATGTAAAGTATATTTTATTTTTGGCTGTTCACCGCCCTGAGTCCCTGTGGGAGTAGGGCGGTATACAAATTTAAACAAACAAATAAATAAATAAAATAATGTATAATTTTGTCACAAAAAGGAATAGTCTCATAGGCATGTATGTGCGTATGCTTCCTTACAGTTTCTTTATATGTTTGTATCTTACAGCTTTTTGGAGCACTTGTATGGATACTAGTAGCTGCTACAAAAGTTCCTTTGCCTCTGCTACAAGGCTGGGTGATGTTTGTATCTGTGACGGCCTGTTTCACCTCCCTCTCCTTCCTTTCGGTCTTCCTCTTCAGTTACCGAGAGAGAATTGCCATCGACTGGAACCGTTTGGTAAGCATGCAAAAAGGCTGCAAGTTAAAAAAAAAAAAAACTGGGCACAAGTCAGAGGGATTTCCAGGAATGAATTTATACTTCTCACAAAACTACAAGGTGATTTATTTTGCTTCGGCATGTCAGTAGTTCTCAAATTACAACCATTGCAGACAGCTGGTCATTTGCATTCTTTTAGGGATTCATTGAGGTTTATCGGTGTCACAGAGTATAACCTCCGAGTGGCCTCAACTACTCTCTAAAAGAATGCAAATGACCAGCTGTCTGCAAGGAGTACAAATCCTTCCATTTCTCACCATCCAGTCAGAGCTGAAGAAGCTTCTTGGATGAGAAGTGAAACGTCTTCAAAAGAAAAACTGGAAAGTCCAGTTGCCTCTTGAAAAAGAGCACCTTTGAAATGTCTGAAATGATACTCTCAAATCATATTTCTGCTTTGCACCAGTAGTGGGTTTCAATTTTCTTCGCTACCGGTTTGCTTTTGGGAGTGTGTGGGTGCTTGCTTCACGAGCACGTGGCACTTCTGTGCATGCACAGAGCATTTTTATGACATCTGGGCAGGTGGGAGGAACCTCTTGCCTCTACCGGTTCACCTGAACTGGGCCGAACCAATAGCAACCCACCACTGCTTTGCATGCATATTTCTCTTATCTGACTATTAACCTGGTTGCAGTTCTTCCCTCCTGTACCTCAAGGTTCCTCCTTCTAGCCATTACAGATGCCAGGTTAGAGAAGGTTTATATTTGGGGTTTGCTTGGGTCAAACAATCCAAGCACCTGTTGAAACAAAGCTTTTAAAAGCACTGCCTTAGCCTTAGATCTGGCACATTAAATCATTGGGATTAATAAAGCAGATCCTCCTACAATAGTCCTTGATTTACAACTGCAATTAAACCCGTAATTATGGTTGTAAGTTGTGCCAGTCATTAAATGGGTCATCACATGACTGCGCCTGATTTTATGACCTTTTTTTGAAGTGGTCATTGAGCAAACCCTGCAGTCATCAAACTTATTGACTGCAATGTGCTTTATTATTATTATTTTTTGCCAAAACCTGAAGTAAACACCATTTTCCAGCAAAAATCATAAATTGTAGTCATGTGATCATAGGGTGCCACAAATAGCCTGGTTGCCGAGTGCCCAAAATGTGATCACATGACCTCAAGGGGGGAGGCAGCCATCATAACTGAGGAAAGGTAACCTGAGGGGAGATCCATCATAATGTCAAATGGTCGCTAAGCCTAAAATCGTAACTCAAGGACTATCTGTACTACCCTGTTTCCCCCAAAATAAGACATCCTCTGACAATAAGCCCAATCGGGCTTTTGAGCGTGTGGCAATAAGGCCAAGTGCTTATTTCAGGGTTCAAAAAAATAATTTATAATTTATAATTTATAAATATTATTTTCGGGGAAACGCGGTATTAATAAATGAAAGCTGTTTTTTTTATGTTTTAGAAGACCCATTGCTAGAAATGGGTCTTCTAAGAAAAAAAGCCTTGGTGGCGCAGCAGACTAAAGTGCTGTTAAGTAGCACCAGCTGCCTGCAATTACTGCAAATTCGAATCTCACCAGGCTCAAGGTTGACTCAGCCTTCCATCCTTTCGAGGTATGTAAAATGAGGACCCGGATTGTGGGGACAATAAGCTGACTTTGTATTAAAAAGAACACCGCTTAGGGGGGAGCCAAAAGCCCTACTAAGCAGGTATATACAAAAGTATGAAGACTATTGCTTAACGCATTATAAGCTGCCCTGAGTCTCCGGAGAAGGGCAGCATATAAATTGAATCAATAAAATAAATAAATAAATAAATGAGTTTTCACTGCCCAATGTGTTGCTGCTAAGTATTGCGAAACAGGAAAAAAAATAGAGATGGTTGATGAAAGAGTGGCTTATTCCTGCATGTTCTGCATGTACATTTTATCTAAAGTGAAAAGTTTACTTGAATTACCGTTTTTGTGAGTACAGGGGAGCTCACAGTAAGTACTGAAGAAAGCCGAGACTCCTTTTAAGAATGGCAGTTGTAAGGAGCTACTTGAAGAATTACTGAGTATACAGGCCCAAATCCAAAAGAATTATCCATGCTATAAATCCACAGGAGGAGCAATTCCATTAATGCAATTGTGGCTTACTGCTGTGTTATTTTTTTAATGCTTGTGCATTTTTTTAATGCTTGTGCACGCATATGAACTTGTAAAGATGGAAGTTCATGATGATTTACTTGTGTGTTCTCTTGATGCCTTGGTTGTGGATTTTGGCTTTCTTTTGTTTACTCTTTTTTGGGATTGCAAGGGTACCTTTGCTCTGGAAAGCTGCAAACTCACAAGTCGAGTTAACTTTAATTCTGCCTTTGTTTGCACAGTAAACAAGATCCATTGCTCAGTATTAAAGTGAACACTGAAACCTAAAATGACCCTGGTCAGATCTGCTGTATCATGAGCATTTCAGTGTTGGTTTTGTTTTGGTTTTTTTAAAAAAATCCACCTGAAAATCCCTACGTTTGGCATGCTTTTCTTCCATGCTTTTCTCCTGTATTCTGCATAGAATAGAGCTGGAAGGGACCTTAGAGGTGGTCTAGTCCAGCCCCCTGCTCAAGCGAGAGACCCTATACCATTTCAGACAAGTGGTTGTCTCTCCTTAACAACTTCCAGTGATGAAGCACTTACACCTTCTGAACGCAAGTTGCTCCACTGGTTAATTGTCCTCACGGTTAGGAAGTTTTTCCTTAATTCCAGGCTGCTTCTCTCCTTGATTAGTTTCCATCCATTGTTTCTTGTCCTGCCCTCGGGTGCTTTGGAAGATAAATTGGCCCAAATTTTGGTATCAATTTTCTGTTGTTGTAAAACATTATTGTTCATAATTATGTCCCAAGGATACATTGACCTGCAGATTCAACTCATAGACGACCGAGTTTGATGAAAGAACAGGAGGTTAGACTCGAGGACCTCCAAGATTCCTTCCAATTCTGTTATTCGTATTCACCTAGGACAGTGATGGCTAATCTTTTTGCTGTCGCATGCTAAAAGCGGAGGGAGCGGGGGGGTCGCGCACATGCGTGACCACACCCATAATTCAATGCCCCCTGCGCATATGCGCGCGACCCCCCACCCGCAACCTCCGCTTTTGGCACATGACAGCAAAAAGATTACCAGTGGGCCCGATAGGCCTGTTTTTTGCCCTCCCCAGGCTCCAGAGGCTTTGCTGGAGCCTGGGGAGGACAAAACCGGCCTTCCCCATCCCGGAGACCCTCTGGAGGCTGGAAATGGCCTGTTTCCTGACTTCCAGTGGGCCCGGAAGACCTGAAAATTAGCTGGCCAGTGTGTGCGCTGGAGCTGAGCTAGAGCAATGCTCGTGTGCCCACAGATATGGCTCTCTGTGCCATCTGTGGCACCTGTGCCATAGGTTCGCCATCACGGACCTAGGACAATGAGGAAATTAATAGACTTGTATTAAAATTAAAATTGAATGAACGTTTCTCCTTCTTCCTGGGCTTCATACAAACCATGCTGATTGTTGAGTGGTTTGTTAATAGGGCTGTGTTCAGACATGTGACTGGAATTGCCTTGAGGGATACAATTTGATTGAGTTGACAATCATCCTCAGGCATTTACAAGAGAAACAAATCTCTGAAGGAGACTGGCCACTAGTTTTTCTTATATTCTCTGGGCATAAGCACATTATGATTGCTTCCTGGAAAAATCAATAGGTTGTGGGCCATCTAATTTCCCCCTTATTGAGGAGAAACTTTCTATCCCACCCCCCAAAAAACTTTGCTTTCTCTTTTTTTAAACCAATTAGCAGTCAATGAGAGGACAGATCCACTCATTTCATGATGATAAATTTATTCAAGATAAGAGAAAGTTCCTTATTAACGGCTTTTAGGAATTCTAAGTACCGTATTTTTCAAACCATAAGACGCACCTAACTATAAGGTGCACCTAAATTTAGAAGAGGAAAACAACAACAAAAAGGTTTTGGCCTTCCTTTTTTCTGGCCTTTTTTTTTTTTTTTTAGCCTGTTTTGGAGGCTTTTTTCGGCCTGTTTTCAAGACTTTTTGCAGCCAATTTTCGAGTTAAACCAATGAAATGTACTTATTTATATAATGTATAGTTCTATAAATTATATAAATAAATTTTATTGGTTCTTATGAATTGGTTTTTATGGATAGGGTCCTATCCTGTCATTCAAAATCGGGAGAACTCACCATTTAAATGTAGCCCTTATTTCATCTATTTGTTTATTTATATCGCACTTTTATTATTTTTATAAATAACTCAAGGTGATGAACATTCTCTTCCCTCCTCCCATTTTTTCCACAACACCAACCCTGTGAGGTGGGTTGGTTTGAGAGAGGGACTGGCTCAAAGTCACCCAGCCAACTTCCATGCCTGAGGTGAGACTAAAATTCAGTCTCCTGATGATTTTTGCAAAGTCATCCAGCTAGGTTTCATGTCTAAGATAGGACTAGAACTCACAGTCTCCTGGTTTCTAGCCTGGTACCATAGCCTGTAGACCAGGGATCGCCAACCTTTTGGACCTCAGGGACCACTAAATTCATAATTTTAAATTCCATGGACCACTAATCCCATGGATCTGCCTAATGACCGGCTGAGTGGAGGTGACTAGGTGGTCATGTGACTGGGTGGGCATGGCCAACTAATGTCACGCACCTCTCTGGCCTCTACTCACCTCTCCCAGCCACTCCTCTCCTGCCCACCCGGCTCTTTAGGACCCCAATAGGAAGCAGTTGTTGGAGCTAAGCAGCCACCACGAGAAAGAGTTGGCAAAACAGCTCAGTTCAAATTGGATCTGAAGGAGGCTCAGCAGAAGCACCTCACTGAGGACTATGAGCATAGGCTTTCCAAGCAGAGGAAAGACCTGCAGGAGTGCAAGGCCAAGTACCGGCACCTGGAGGCTCAGCAGGCTGAGATGGTCAGCCAGTTCCAGGCCATGATACAGTCCCACTGGAACAAGGCCCCTCTGGCTCTTCGCCACCAGCAGCGTTTCCCTCCAGCCTTCACCCAAAGCCCCGCACCAGGAGGCTGAAGCAGACCCCAAGTCAGAATTCCTGCCCCCTCCAACCCATACAAAAAATCCCTGAATGGGGAGACTCTCTGCAGCAACATGCATTGCACGTATCCCGCCCAGGGGCCGTAGTTTGAGGACCCCTGATTTAGTGCAATATAAAAAATGCAAATAATTTTTCTGCGGACCACCAAAATTTTCTTGCGGACCACCAGTGGTCCACAGACCACCAGTTGGTGACCGCTGCTTTAGACCAAACCAGCTCTAGTCCTGCTTTAGAAATAAAATCAGCTGGGTGGCAGTCACTTTCTCTTAGCCTTCAGAAGAGGAAGGTGGAAATCACATGCCGCTTCTGAAAATCTGTAGAGATTCTCAGTCATCCAGGTCGTGATTGTCCCAAAGGTGCTTTTTTAGGAGGCAACTGAACCTCTACAAACTTTTAGCTATCCAATTTAGGGTGGATACCCTTCAAATGGTGTGGGAATAAGGAATGGATTTCCAGAGGAAAGATTGCCTGGTGGCTCAGCAGACTAATGCATTGTGATTCCAGCTGTCTGCAATTACTGTAAATTCGAATCTCACCAAGCTCAAGGTTGACTCAGCCTTCCATCCTTTATAAGTTGGATAAAATGAGGACCCAGTTTGTGGGGGCAATAAGCTGACTTTGTAGAAATATACAAAAGTATGAAGGCTATTGCTTAATGCATTGTAAGCTGCCCTGAGTCTCCGGAGAAGGTCGGCATACAAGAGCCTGGATAGCTCAACAGGCTAATAAGCAGACTAAAGCCTGTTATTAACATCCAGCTGTCTGCAATTGCACCAGTTCAGGTCTCACCAGGCTCAAGGTTGACTCAGCCTTCCATCCTTTCTAAGGTAGGTAAACTGAGGACCCAGTTTGTGGGGGCAATAAGCTGACTTTGTATAAAATATACAAAAGACTGAAGGCTATTGCTTAACGCATTGTAAGCCGCCCTGAGTCTTCGGAGAAGGGCAGCATATAAATCTAATTTTTTAAAAAAAATCAAATTTTTTTTTAAAAAATTGCAGACTACAAGAATCATTAGCACTACTCAGGTGACCCTGAGGACACAGATAAACCACCAAGTGCGTTCTCTAAAAGGATGCAAATGACCAGCTGCCTGCAAAGAATATAAATCCTTCCATTCCCCACTATCCTGTCAGAGCTGAAGAAGCTTCTTGGATGAGGAGTAAAACATCTTCAAAAGAAAAAACAAGAAACTCCTGAAAAAAGCACTTTTGGAAATTTCTGAAAATGTTGCCCAAAACCTGCCATCTCCAAGAGTTAAGACTAACAAACACACTCACACAAGGGGAGAAATTAGATGGGTAGACTTAAAGAGCTCTTCTTATTTAAAAAATTGCATCTGCTCTATTCTTTGCCTTAAAGGAGTGTCATGTTTTCGTAATTCAGCTTTGGGAACTGCAGGCAGAAGGGAGAACAGCAGGCTCACCCTGAGAGTGATAATATTACATCATGCATTCCTTTCAGTAAAAATATGTCTCCGTAAATCAACTGCTTCTGCCCACCTTTGGCCTCCAATGCTAAGCGGGATCATTCCTGGTTAATAGTTGACTAGGGACAGGACCATGGTGGCTCAGTGGCTAGGGATATGGTGGCTCAGTGGCTAAGACACTGAGCTTGTCGATCAGAAGGTTGGCAGTTCAGCGGTTCGAATCCCTAGTGCCTCGTAATGGGGTGAGTTCCCATTACTTGTCCTAACTTCTGTCAACCCAGCAGTTCGAAAGCACATTAAAAAATGCAAGTAGAAAAATGGGGAGCACCTTTGGTGGGAAGGTAATAGCACTCTGTGCGCCTTTGGCGTTTAGTCCTGCCAGCTACATGACCACGGAGACACCTTCGGACAGCGCTGGCTCTTCGGCTTAGAAATGGAGACGAGCACTGCTTCCTAGAGCCAGAAACAACTAGCACACATGTGTGGGGGAACCTTTACCTTTATCTAGGGATAGGACCACAGGAATGACAGACTCCTGCGTATTGTGTTGTGATCCCAGCCCTAAGGCCCCAAAAAATTCTGCAAATTAATTCTGACTTAGACTTAGAATAACTTTATTGTCACTTTGAATGTACAGTAATCGGCATACATTAAAATGAAATTCCGTTGTATACAGCTGTCAAAGGGTCACCACCTCCAATAAACACTACATATACATGACAAAATTAATTAATTGAGCATTACAAAATTATGCATACACCCACATTTATTATATGACACAGGGAAACAACACAGTCTAGTTCGGATGTATTTATGTACATGGTTTTTTCCCTTGGAAGCATTCACTTCTCATCTAAGAAGCTTCTTTTCAAGAAGAATTGAAGAAGCTTCTTGGATGAGAAGCGGTTTGCAGAAAAAAAACCAAGAACATTCAGCTGCCTTTTGAAAAGCACCTTTGGGGAAAAGCACTTTTGATCTTGAGAATCTCCATAGACATTCAGTCCTTCATTCTCTCTTTAACAGAATTAAAACGAGTCCTCATTTTAATTCTAGCTACTAAATGGACTTTAGCTTCTTTCCATCCTGTAAGAACAGACACAAATAGCATGTTCTGGGTTCCATTGATTAGACTTAGATTTAGAATAACTTTATTGTCACTTTGAATGTACACTAATCAGCATAGATTAAAATGAAATTTCACTGCATACAGCTCTCAAAGGGTCACCACCTCCAATATACACTATATAAAACATGACTAGATGGATGGATGGATGGATGGATGGATGGATGGATGGATAGATAGATAGATAGATAGATAGATAGATAGATAGATAGATAGATAAATAGATGGTAAAGATTTCCCTCGCACATATGTGCTAGTTGTTCCTGACTCTAGGGGGCGGTGCTCATCTCCGTTACAAAGCCAAAGAGCCAGCGCTGTCTGAAGACGTCTCCGTGACTCAACTCCAAAGGCGCATGGAACGCTGTTACCTTCCCATCAAAGGTGGTCCCTATTTTTCTACTTGCATTTTTTATGTGCTTTCGAACTGCTAGGTTGGCAGAAGCTGGGACAAGTAACGGGAGCTCACCCCATTATGCGGCACTAGGGATTCGAACCGCTGAACTGCTGACTTTTCAATCGACAAGCTCAACGTCTTAGCCACTTAAATTCCTTTAGGTAGGTAGGTAGGTAGGTAGGTAGGTAGGTAGGTAGGTAGATAGATAGATAGATAGATAGATAGATAGATAGATAGATAGATAGATAGATAGATAGATAATTATGCATGTACCCACATCTATTATATGACACAGAGAAATGTCATAGTCTAATTCGGATGTATACATGTACATGGCGAGAAAAATGAATCTTGCGAGTTTACCAGACGAATAGCATAGGGAACAAAGCTGCTACAGAATCTGGTAGTCCTACTAGAAATACTTCAAAACCCTTTTAGACATACAAGAATAATGTGATAACATGAGACATAATCTATTTTGCACAGCCAATCATTTGATTCCTACAAATGTTCAATCTTCTCAATTTGTTTACTTTTGCATTTTTGCTTCCCCCAGGATTTCCTTTACCACGCAGCCGTCTTTGTCTTCTACTTTGGGACCTTCTTACTGCAAACTGCAACAACATCTTTGCACAGTCACCCACTTAAGACCACCAATTTGGTCTCAAACTCCACCACCCATGGAGCACTTCTAAATAGCCATGAATATAATTTAAGCATAGCAGCTGCGGTGAGTATCACTCAGGGATGTTTGGTGATCAGCCAAATCTAACTACAGTTAGTCCTCGAATTATGAACATTCATTTAATCACCATCTTCTTTTAGCAACCCCATAATCCCTTGCAGGGTGGAGTCTGGGCAACTGAATAGAGCTAGCAGAGCGTTTACTGGCCGGATGCCTTTCCTGACGCCAATGCAGAGATTGGTTTGGTAGATAAATTCTCATTGTGCCCAGAGAGAGAGAAATATCTGCCTCTACCTAGGATCGAACTCACAGCCTCCTGATTGTGAGGCGAGAGCTCCACCTCAAGGCCACCGCACCACTCCTATGACCATTCATTTAATGACTGTCTGAATTATGATAGTCATTTGATGGGTCTTCTGCTCCTGTAGCTCATCGCAGTCTATCTGCATGTGAAAACCCTTTTGTCTTTATAGGCTGGCAAATAGACTCTCTCTGCCAGCCCTCACAGGCCTCTCTTTCTGGAGCTAGTTTCTGGAATTCGGCATCTGGGCTGCTACATGCAGTGGGCTTGCAGACTGTGGTCAGTCTTTTTTCTTCCCCTGTTCTCAGCTCTGCTTCTCAGTCGGTCTTGCAGCTCCAAGAATTTCAGTTTTCTTCTCCTCGCTGAAGACTGCTTATCTTTGGGGTGGAGACACCTCTACTGCCTTCCCAGTTTGACTCCCTTCTTGACACACCCACACTTACTTTCAATTCCCTTTTAGAATCGATTAGAATAACAGAGTTGGAAGGGACCTTGGAGGTCTTCTAGTCCAACCCCCTGCTTAGGCAGGAAACCCTACACCATTTCAGACAAATGGTTATCCAACATCTTCTTCAAAAACTTCCAATGTTGGAGCATTCACAACTTCTGAAGGCAAGTTGTGCCACTGATTAATTGTTCTAACTGTCAGGAAATTTCTCCTTAGTTCTAAATTGCTTCTCTCCTTGATTAGTTTCCACCCATTGCTTCTTGTCCTGCCCTCAGGTGCTTTGGAGAATAGCTTGACTCCCTCTTTTTTGTGGCAGCCCCCGAGATATTGGAACACTGCTATCGTGTCTCTCCAGTCCTTCTTTTCATTAAACTAGACCAAGGGTCAGCAACCTGCTGCTCTGGAGCCGCACGTGGCTCTTTCACCCCTCTGCTGCAGCTCCCTATCACTCAAAATGTGCATCACAACCGCCAATGAGCGATACCCATTGACATGCAATTTATTGAGCTTTTCAACCCCTGGTAGGTCAACCATGGATAAATCCAAAAAAGAAAAGTTTCAGAACAAAACAGAAGATTGAATTCAACTACATATGCTAGTTTTGTGGCTCAAGAAATAGTCAGACATGGGAAGAATTTTGTGGCTCCCAGTGTTTTCTTTTCTTTGGGAAATGGGTCCAAATGGCTCTTTGAATGTTTAAGGTTGCAGATCCCTGAACTAGACATAGGCAGTTCCTGCAACCGTTCTTCATATGTTTTAGCCTCCAGTCCCTAAGAGACTCTCCAGTTATGAGGAGGTTGGGGCTGTTTTAATCCTCCTTCCCAGGCAGCACCAAAACTCTGGGTCCCAATCTGGGTGGTGAGCCATTCTTCCATGCTGCTTATTACCACCGTTGTGGAGCTCAGCAGGTGGCAGCACTACTGAATAGGAAAAAGGCTCATCAGTGTGGCTAGGTCGTGAGCCCTTTAACTGCCATGGAGTAGGCCTTCTCTAGGCTGCCATTTTGCAAAAGTGCCTACAGCTTCTTCTTCGCATTCTCTTCCTTAGCACTTGAAAATTTCTGCTCCAACCACTGCACTGCATTCTCTCTTAAGAGAGTTCCAACCCAACATTGTCCCATAGGTGCTTTTTCAAGAGGCAACTGGACTTTCTAGTTTTTCTTTGAAGAAGCTTCATCCAAGAATCTTCTTCTGCTCCATAAATGTTGAGTTGTAAGTAGTTTTGGGGGTGATCCAGGGGTGAAATCCAGCAGGTTCTGACAGGTTCTGGAGAACCGGTAGCAGAAATTTTGAGTAGTTCGGAGAACCGGCAAATACCACCTCTGGCTGGCCCCAGAGTGGGGTGGGAATGGAGATTTGCAATATGTGGGCTAGGAATGGAGCTTTTGCAGTATCCTTCCCCTGCCACACCCACCAAGCCACACCACGCCCACCAAGTCATGCCTACAGAACCGGTAGTAAAAAAATTTGAATTTCACCAACGGGGTGATCTATCATAACTTCGAAGTTAAGGCCTGTCATTAAGTGAGGATTACCTGTAAGACAACCCCCAAAACTAATTACAACTCAATGTCTATGGAGCTGAAAAAACTTCTTGGATGAGCAGCAAAACGTCTTCCAAAAAAACCCAGAAAGTCCAGTTGCCTCTTGAAAAAGCACCTTTGGGACAACCATGACCTGGATGACTGAGGATCTCCATAGACATACCCAGCATACAACAAAAGATCATACATCACCCATGTGATGTATGCTCCCTTCCCTATGAAGTAAACCAGGGATGGGTTCTACGTATGTTTACTACCGGTTCGCAATGGGAGTGCGCATGGGCTTTTGTGCATGCACAGATCGTCAATTATGATGTTTGGGCAGGTGGGTGGAGCCTCCCACCACTTTTATTACCAGTTCTAAAGAACTGGACCAAACCGGGACCAACATACCACTGAAGTAAGCCAAATACAGACATTAAGTTTATGAAGCACTGAATGCTTCAAGAAGTGCAACGTGCAATGTTTATTGTGTGAAAATAACAATCTAGAAAACAAACATTAAAGACCAGCGCAACTGCCAAACTTTGATACACGTTTTCCTTTTTATTTCTTCTTCCGTGCCTCCTCTTCCACTCCAGATATTTTCCTTTGTAACAACGGTGTGTTATGGATGCAGCACCACCCTGGCCCTAAGAAGATGGAAATTATAGCATCGGAAAGAGGCCACCAACTCCACTACATCCTAGCTGATTTTGCTCAACTCTCAAACAGAGTCCAACGTGTCCATCAAATAGGAGTGACGTTCAAAAAGATGTTTTGGAATACTTTTGTCGTTTTCTAAAGCACTGAGATGAACACACCCAACCCATGCCATAAGTACAGTATATACACTCTCAGGGGTGGTGGTGGGAAAAATCTGTGTTTATGTTGAGATTGTATCGCAGCTGCTCATGTTCAGCAGCACCATTCCCATGTCCCCAAAAGTGGGTGTAGTATTAAGAACCAAGGTCTTAGGAACAGAAGGGATTATTATCAGTTTGGGATGCAACAAAATTCCTAGCTTGACAAGAGGCAGACATAGCAATACTGGCCTTTGTGTATATATATTTATATTCTTTCTTCAGTAAGAATAAGATAGAAATTTCTGTTAAAACACCAACAACGTTCATCCTCGTTTTCAGATGAAATCTTTTGTTTTCTTCCCCACACAATGTTTCTGAAATACCTCTCTACCAACAGCATTGAGGGCCCCAAAATATCATCCATTGCTCCACAGAATTTTCTCAGTGACCTACATTTTTCTCCTTCTTTTCTTCCCCAGGTTCTTTCTCTGTTGTAAGGTTTTAGATATGTCAGCTATGCATGAAACACATTGTGCTGGGCAGAGGTGGGTTTCAGCAGGTTCTGACCAGTTTTGGAGAACTGGTAGCAGAAATTTTGAGTAGTTCGGAGAACCAGTAGCAAAAATTCTGTCTGGCCCCACCCCCATCTATTCTCGGCCTCCCAAGTCCCAGCTGATCAGGAAGAAATGGAGATTTTGTAGTAACCTTCCCCTGGAGTGGGGAGGGAATGGAGATTTTACAGTATCCTTCTCCTGGAATGGGGTGGGAATGGAGATTTTACACTATCCTTCCCCTGCCACACCCACCAAGTCATGCCCACGAAGCCATACCACGCCCACCAAGCTACACCCACAGAACCGGTAGTAAAAATGTTTGAATCCCACCACTGGTACTGGGACTGTTTCCACTCTTCTGATCTTCCCAAGAACATTGTGTCTATTAATTTACAAGCTGCCCATCCCTCATCCCAAAGTATTATAATACTATCTTTAGCAGACAATTGAATGTTGGTGCTCTGATGGTTATAGGAGAAATAAAAACTCTTAGCAAATGTGCAATATATCGCATACATGCAATCAAGAAAGACAACGTTAGGGATGATTAATATTGCAGGTAAAGGTTTCCCTGTTAGCGTGTCCAATTCTAGGACACGATGCTCATCTCCGTTTCTTGGATAAGGGAGCCAGCTTTGTCTGAAGACAACTTCCGTGGTCATGCGGCCAGCATGGCTATACACCAAAGGTGCACGGAGCTCTGCTACTTTCCCACCAAAGTGGTACCTATTTATCTACTTTGATTTGCATGCTTTCGAAGGAGCTGGAGGAAGTAATGGGAGCTCACCCCATTGGGTGGCACTCAGAACTTGAACCCAGGCTGTACTTTGTATTGCTGGGGGTTTTTTAGCTAAAAAAACCATGCTTTACGGTCCACCATGCCCAGCTGTCTAATTTCAGCAGGATTGACATGGGCTGCTAAATTTCAGGATTTAATTATCCCTTCCATCAGCATTCCATCCTTCCAAGGGGGGGGGGGTAAAATGAGTACCCAGTTTGTTGGGGGCAAGAGGCTGACTCTGTAAACCACTTAGAGAGGGCTGAAAAAGCACTATGAAGCAGTATATAAGTCTAAGTGCTATTGCTATTGCTATACTTTCCTAGGCCCAAAAGGTGGTAAGTTCAGTTCTCAGAATCATTCACAAGTATCAGATTGCAAGCTCTGAATCTTAGGCCAGACTATAATAGTATTATTTTTAAGTGCAAGGAATATATTCACTGTTTATTCTTAAAATAAGAAAACATGCACACAATTTATTTTTAATTCCTAAAATTCCTAATTTAGGAAAATAAACAAGGATGTTTCTCTTAGGTTTTCCATTTTTCCTTATAATTTTGGCCTTACCCATTCCCCATGCACTTCCTAGCACATATTTATCTTTCAAGAATTGCAGCCCTATGAATTGGGAGATTTATCAGAATTCTGGTAATCCAAAATAGAATTCCTGTTTGGGTTGTTAAACCTTACTAGCATTGCACAATAGATTAATACTCCTATAAGTTTTATGCTGATGCTCATACAAACCAGGTCACACAAGGATCCTAAACTATCAACAGAAGTGGAACCTTTTACAAATACTGTGTTGAAAGAATAATTTGCAGCAGGAGAAAATATGTCATGTGTTTAGGTTCTGCCTAACCAGAATCTAGTTGTAGCTTTGCTAGAAAAAGATGTTTTCATAAAAGATTGTTGTGGCTTTAAAAAATAGATATATATCCATGAATATATCCATGAGTATATATTCCATTGGTGTAGTAAACCTGAGAAATGTTGTGGTCATGTGTTTGAAGTTTATGTGCCTATATTCAAGGGAAACATGTTTTATTCAAGAACAGTTTTTATCTAAAAAATTGCTAGCAGGGCAAGTTAAAAGAAATAGATGGACTGCCCACTCTATGCGTACTCCATTGATACAAATTTTGCTTGTACAAATATTAAGACTCTGCAATCCCATTTCCCATAACTGGGAAGCAAGAGAGCCATTCTTCCTTCTTTCCTCCCCTCCCTCTGTCCCTCCCTTTTCTAATTTATCATATAAACTCATTTATTTATCAGCTTTAGATGTAGAAGCCAAAGAAGCTTCTTGTTTTTATTTTAGCAAAACGACTAATATTTTAGAATGTTTCCAATACATTTGTTTCTGCTTATGAAAATGTTTGTGCTTAATTGTTCTGGAAATTTCTTGGCTCCCTCTGAACATCGTTAGTGCTTTCACAATTTTATATTTGAAGTTGTATGCTCTGTTTCATTTTTCACCATTCAGGTTCTGGGGAAAGATTATTGTATTGTTTGATGCCTCTCATATCCCACGTTTTGTGTTACATTACTGTAAATTGCTATCAGGGGTAGAAATCAAACATGCACCAGAGAAAGAGCACTTAATGGCAGATCAGGTTATTTAATAGGATGCATGTTGCTTGCGGTCTGGTTGTGGAAGATGGGTTCAAATTCAAGTCACAAAGTGGTTTTAATGTGCTGTTTTTCCTATTCCAAATATATGACTGCTATTAAAGGGGGATACATTTGACAGTTGAAGCTATTGTGTAATTCATGCCCCATGTCAAAAGAGAGCTGGGTCTGCAAAGCAAAATAAAATGTATTTGAGTTAGAAGCAGGTAAGAATTGCTGGAGGGGCAGTTTTGCCATACAACACTTCAGCAGGCCTTACTACTGCCGTTATTGCTATCACAACAAAGGAGGTGTGCAGTAGTTCAAAATCTCATAAATCTGAGCGCAACGGTTTTACATTCCCTTTATATTTTTATTGGAATTTATCCTTAAAATTAATTGAACACCCTACCTTCCAGAGTAGCTCAGCAAAACATAGAACATCGAATAATGTCCTGTTTTAATCTACTAAACAGAACACTGTTCTGATCTAGGCTTCCTTAGAAAGCATGAAGCAAAGTCTTAGTCCCGCAAAATCTCTTTTATTTATAAGACTGTAGATTACTTTCATTTACATTTATAGTCCGCAAGGCTTGACAAACAGTCTTTCAGAGGAAGGTTATCAACCCCCACCTATCTCATTTGGAATGCTGCCAGAGAGCTAATTTCCAGACGCAGAGCAAGGCCAAACTTGGCACAGAGTCACAAACAGCTTTCAGATCTTGAATCGGCCAAATGAACTAATTGCTTCCTGCAAAAGCCCACGTCCCGTTCGCTCCTCTTTTATGTCCTATGGGAGGGACCAATCATCTCCGAGGTGTAGCCTTACTCCCAAGTCAATCCTGCTTTCTTAATTGCTCTTGTCTTCTGGCAGCTCTGCACATGCATACATTGGGAACAGGCTCCAGCTGTTCCTCTGCCTCGCTGATGTGTGACTCCAGAGGCATCTGATAACTACCAGATGGTCTTGGCCCCCTCTCTGCCTCTGACGCAGAGCCCTTATCCAAGCCTTTCCCAGACTCGAGAGTGGCTCATGTTCCTCCCCAACCTCCTCACTGACTGAATATGCTGCCAGCTCCGTGGCCGCTGGTGGGCCACAACAAACACACACAAGGATTTTAAGGAACTCCGTGATAATCGAAGCCCTTGATGTTAATCCCCTAGGTCTCTACTTGCACCCAATGCAAAGTCCTATTGAACCCAACACTGCTCAGTCGTTACACAAGGTTACCAAATCCAAAAGCAAAAGTCCGCAAAGTCCAAGGTGGAAGTTCAAAATCCATGAACAAAACCAAGGTCTAAACACAAGCACAGCGCAATCCAGAGTCAAGGAAACCAAACTCACGAAGGCAAAGCATGCACACAGCAGAATGAGTGCTTGTTTCCTTTTTTAAAAAATGAGTTTATAATATAAAATGCAAAAATAAAAAAGAGGAAAAATAAGGGAGGGGAAAGGGAAGGGAAAAGGGTATAAAAGAGTGGGAAAAGAAAGAAAAGGCATTGACTTCCAATTCCTTTTGGTGCAGTAGAATAAGATAAGATTACAACAACCCCCTGCTCCATTCATCTGATTAAACAGGCGCTCATTGGTATAGCTCATTAGGAGGAGCAAGGCTGCCTGCTCACGAGTTGCCTCGCCGACCCCTGTTGAGCCTGCCTCTGTTCTGCCCTGCATGTCCGTAGATCAGATGGAGGAGGCAACTCCTCGTCCCTGCTGGCCGGCTGCAGCTGTGCACCTTCTGCATCCAGTGTTTCCAGTGGGGCCTCTGAGCTCTCCAGCTGCAACTGTGCATCTCCTTTTTCTTCACCATCTAGGTGTTCATCTGGTCACTCCTCCAGCGACCCCTTCAATGTGCCTGGCCTCTACGCGTCTGACTTGGGCCCTCAGCAACTTCCCACACTCCTCCGCACACCCCTTCCAAAGTCCCCGGAGTCGGCTCTTCCTGATCTTCTGAGCTGGCATCCAGAGAAGCCATCACTAACATGGGGCAAACTGGGATACAAAGTACTGAGGGCTCCTTGGTCCTCTCTCAAGTTTGGTTGCTTTCTTGCAGAGGTTTCATTACCCAACCAAGGTAACATCATCAGTGCATTGATGATGTCAACTACTTTGGGTAATAAAATGCCTGCAAGAAAATCAGCAAGCTCAGAGAGCACCAAGGACCTTCATTTCAACCCTGAGCTACAAATATTTCTCCTCTACTGATACGCAGAGGTTGCTGTGAAGCCCAGAACCTGCTTCTCCACCAGTAGATGGCACTGTAACATTACTTGACATCCTTTATTCCGTGTTGTAGAGAACCGGAGTAGGGAAGGGGAAGCTGTGTGAAACCAGCATGTGGCCATCTTTGGCTGATCTCAGAAGTTAAATAGAGTCAGTCCTGTTTAGCGTCCAGGGCTTTGGCTAGACTAGAAAGTCATTTTTTAAAAAGTAGAAGACAGCAGGAACGTACCATTGCCATACTGCTGCCAAGAAAGCGATGTGGACTATAACCACTAGTCAGGCTGGACTTGAAGTTGCTTTATTTCACTTTTTATAGAACACTGGGGCACAGAGGTGAACTTTTACAGAGCTGGAGAGTACTTTGAATTAATCTTTGAATTAAGGAGAACTTTCCAGAGAGTGAGGCAACTAATCGGTGAATGGCCTGCCTCTGGAAATTGTGGGTGCTCCATCACTGGAGGTTTTTAAGAAGAGATTGGACAGCCATTTGTCTAGACCAGGGGTGGGCAACTGTGGCCCTGTTACAACCTGTGGACTTCAACTCCCAGAATTCCTGAGCCAGCCAAGCTGGCTCAGGAATTCTGGGAGTTGAAGTCCACAGGTTGTAACAGGGCCACAGTTGCCCACCCCTGGTCTAGACTCTAGAATGTGTGGGAAGCTACCCTCCTCCCCACCCCCGAGGAATGAAATATTTTGAGAAATATTTTAAAAAGACAGGATAAAATATTTCCCATTGTAGGATGTTAGCACCCACCCTATCCTAGAAAAATAAAATATTTCTAGGAAATATTAAAAAGGCAGACTATTATATTTCCCTGGATGAGAAATGGAGAAACATGTTTTTAGACAGGAAACAGACTCACTCTTAAAAGCCCCAACGTTCCTCAATAGCCCACAGCAGATGTCAAGGCTTAAGAGATAAAGAGATAGCTAGGTCTATTCATAGGCAAATGCCCTCACCCAAGATCCAACAAAGGTAGGATTAGCCCTCTACCTATCTAACAACAGAATTCACCACATGGTACCTGGGAAGATTACATCACCCAACCAAGTGGGTTGGCTCAACCAAGCTTGGGACTCAGGACAGCCTATAGAGTTGCCCCTGCATGGCCCCAGGGGAGTCTGACAACCAATCAGAATACAAGCTCAGATTCAAAGCCCAACAGAGGTCATAAAACCAAGGCACTCTCAGCATCTCTGCCCTTTTTCTGTTCAGGAACTCAAGCCATGTGATCCTGTTCATCAATTAACCTTCCTTCCAAACAACTTCCATGAATCCAGTGTCTTTTTCCCCACTTGGAACTGAACCCAGAAGGATATTTCTTCCAACACCCTAAAAGAGAAATAAAAATATTAAGGGAGACAGAAACTCAGAGCCTCAGCTCCCTGCACTCTCAAGCAGATACTGAGTTGGGGCAGCTTTAGAAATGCAGATTTGGTAATCCATTACTGCCTGCAGCAAGGTCTGAACAAAGGTAGGATTAGCCCTTAGCCAGAATAGGAGTTGCCCAACAAGCCCATTCATTGCATCAGCAGACCAAGCTTCAACCAAGTTTGGCTCAGACAACCTACAGAGCCAGCTATGACCTCTACAACAGCCAATAGCATACACGTTCTTGCACAGTAATAGGAAGTTCAAGTTCAAAGACCAAGAGAAGGTATAAATGAGGTATAAAGGGTACTTGCAGGACCGCCTACTACAACCAATAGCCTCCCACCGGCCGGTACGCTCTCATAGAGAGGGGCTCCTCCGGGTGCCGTCAGCCAAACAGTGTCGACTGGCGGCCCCCAGGGGGAGAGCTTTCTCTGTGGGAGCACCTACTATCTGGAACGAGCTCCCCCCGGAGATATGGAGGATCCTGGATCTGCGCACATCTGCGCATAAGACCTTCTTATTTCACCAGGCGGGCCTGGCCTAACCTCTCTTCTTCTTTTAGCGTCTGAATTTTAATCTGTTTTAAATTGTGGGGGGTGTTTTAATTCTGTCTGGGCCAAATTTATTTAATTTGATTTTATTTGGGCTTTTAAATTTTGTATACATGTATTTTTATTGTTGGCTGTTCACCGCCCTGAGTCCTTCGGGAGTAGGGCGGTATATAAATTTAATAAATCTAAATCTAAATCTAAATATCCCTCACTCTCAACTCCAGGTGGTCAGCTGCCCAGAACCATGCATGTGCTTCTGCTTCATCATCAAATCGTCTTTTCAATCAGCCTCCCAAGTTTCCAGTGTCTTTCTCCCAGCTTAGAACTGAACCAAACGGATATTTCTTCCAACAATTGGTATAGGGTCTCCGGCTTGAGCAGGAGATTAGACCAGGAAACCTCGTAAGGCAGGGATCCCCAACCCCTCATCCTTGGACTAGTACCAGGCCATGGTATGTCAGAAACTGGGATGCGCAAACAAGTGAAGCCCCATTCGTGGGATTTAGGCAGCATGCAAAACCACGTCCCCTCCAGTCCGCGGAAAAACCTATCTCCACAGAATTGGTTCCTGGTGCTCAAAAGGTTGGGGGCCACTGCTCTAAGGTCCCTTCTAGCTCTCTTATTCTGCATTTTTAAAATATTTTTTATTAATTTTCTATTAATAACATTTCTTTGGACTTTGTGTGGTCTGAGTATTTAATTGGCTTAATAGTACAGATTCCATTCTTACTCTCCACCCCTTTTTTTCCAACCAGTGGTAAAATAAGTTCTATGTTTGGTACCGTATTTTTCGGAGTATAAGATGTACCTTTTTCCCCCCAAAAAAGAGGGTGAAAATCTGGGTGCGTCTTATACTCCGAATGTAGCCCCACCCAGCTTCTCAAACGGAGGTTTCAGAGGCTGAAAAAAGCATCAGAAAAGAAGCTTCAGAAAAGAAGCCCCCAAACAGAGCTTCAGAGGCTTTTTTTCTGAAGCTCTGTTTCGGAGGCTTTCAGAGGCAGGAAAAAATGATTTTTCTGAAACAGAGTTTCAGAAGTTTCAGAGGCTGAAGAAAAAAGCAAGGCACAGAGCTCACAACCAAGGACCCTGTTGCTAAAATTCACCTCTGGGAACAGCTGATTGGGGGTATTCGAGGAGGCCAATCCACCTGCCAAACAGCTTTTTTCTTATTTTCCTCCCCAAAAACTAAGGTGTGTCTTATACTCCAAAAAACACGGTAATATCCTGTGTCTTCTTTCTGTTTGATTTCCAAAGTAAGTCTGTCCATTTCTGCACAGTCTAATATCTTCTTAATGATCTCTTCATCTTGCGATGTTTCTTTGTTTTTCCAATATTGTGCGAAGATAATCCTCACTGCTGTTAAAACATGTAATACTAAATACATCATTTACGTATCAATTTTTTCTGATATCATCCCTAATGAAAATAGTTCAAGTTTAAAATCCACATGTTCTCTTACTATCTTTTCTAGTCATCTATGTATTTTTGCCCAATTTTTTTTTGTTTTAGAAAAAAAACTTATTTTTTTTGTTTTAGAAAAAAAAAACCTGTTATTCTGTATTTTGTAAACTCCAAAAGAAGTTTCTGTGTGCATGGAAGTGCAAAGGCAAGCAAACACTTTTTGTTTAGAGCCTGAATTCAAAGCAGGGCACAGCCCTAAAAGCTCTAAAGGTTGTGGAGATTAAAAACTAGAGCAGGGGTCTGCCACCTTAAACATTCAAAAAGTCATTTGGACCCGTTTCCCATAGAAAGGAAGCTCCTCTCAAAATTGTGGCGCTGACCAGCAACAGGGAGCCGCAGAAGAGGGATAAAAGAGCCACATGCGGCTCCAGAGCCACGGGTTGCCGACCCCTGCACTAGAGGAAGAGATAACCAAAGCCAAGCATTGCTAAAAGGGATTACGTGCTGTCTTTCCTCATTGAGTTCCTTAAGAATGACTCACCAACGAAAACACCATTCTTGAAAGCATCTGCTGGCTGAAGGAACAAAGTGGAGCACAATTGACTGAAGATTCTTCTGCCTTGCTGGAAAGCCTTTGGCAGCAAGAAATTACTACCACTGTACTTCATGTCCCTTCCTCCAAATGCTGTGTGGCTCTTTCTGAAACCTGTCGCTTTTCCCATCTGTGACAAGTTGAGTGTGATTTATTGGATCAGTCCTGATCCAATAAATTTTATTTACTGCCACAAGTTTAAGGCTTAGGGAAAGAGGCAAAAGCTTCTTGAGACATTAGCAGGTAAATAAATGATTGATTTAATTTATTTATATGACCGGCCAACTTACAAATGCAACTCTGGGTTGCCAGCAATTCATCAAACTATAAAAAAAAAAAAACCAATATTAGCAGAATTTTAAAAAAACCAGTCACCAAGTATTAACCTAACAATGCAATAGACAAACCTCTCAATGGACGATCAACAGCCTGATACCTCCGTCCCTTGAGGACATCCAAGTCTTCAACTTTGTACAGAAGGACAGCAAGATTGGGGCCAGTCTGATTTTGGAGAGTGTGATGTTCCAAAGAATAGGTGTTGTGGCAGAAAAGGCATACAGTAATTCATTTGGCTTCTGGGTATAATTGAAGGTGCAGATTATCACCTATAATGCCCTTCATATAAAGCTTATAAGTGGTTTATGCAAGAACTCATGATTAATGTCAGCTTTGTTAGGTAGACCAGGGTACAAGACAGACAGCATGCTGATCTAAAGGGGCAGCCACAAAGAAGAGAAGGTCAACTTCCTCTCCAAAGCATCTGAAGGTGGCAGAAGAAACAGTGGACAGAAACTAATCAAGGAGAGAACCAACCTAGAACTCAGGAGAAAATTACTGACGGTGAGAACAATTAACCTATGGAATTAGTTGCCTCCCCAAGTTGTGGATGCTCCATCACTAAGGTTTTTAAAATGAGATTGGACAGTGATTTCTCTGAAATGGTACAGGGTCTCCTGCTGGGGCAGAGGATTGGACTGGAGGACCACCACAGTGCCTTCCAGCTCTTATTTTGTTATTCACCTAGGATGATGTGTGTATCTACCCCACCAAGCCCAAAGATAATCCAAAATGGTATAGGCTCTCCTGTCATGGGCAGAGGTTGAGCTACCGTAGAAGGTCCTTCTAACAGTTCTAAAGCAACTTTTATTTTAACAGCTGTAAGGATTAGCTTCTAGAGACTCATAATATCTATGAAATATTCCTTGAATCACCAAAAGAAGCCCAATAAGATGAAAAGCATGACTCTCCTGTTTGACCTCCTTCCTAACCCTAACCCTTCCTTTTGTCACATTTATGCTGGCAAACCAGAGGTTCCCTGCTTAGATTAAAATTGCATGGAATTAAGACTACCCAATGCAACTGGGAAAAATGGTTTTCCCATTGCAATGTATGGCTGTGAAAGTTAGACCATAAGAAAGGCTGGGCACCAAAGAATTGGGGCCTTTGAACTATGGTGCTGGTGAAGACTCCTGCGAGTCCTTTGGACTGCAAGGCGATCAAACCAGTCATGGAGATCAACCCTGACTGCTCTTTAGAAGGCCAGATCTTGAAGATGAAACTCAAATACTTTGGCCACCTAAGGAGAAGGAAGGACTCACTGGAGAAGAGCCTAATGCTGGGAATGATTGAGGGCAAAAGAAGAAGGGGATGGCAGAGAACGAGGTGGCTGGATGGAGTCACTGAAGCAGTAGGCATGAGCTTAAATCAGTGGGTCTCAACCTTCCTAATGCCGCGACCCTTTAATACAATTCCTCATGTTGTGGTGACCCCCAACCATAAAATTATTCCTAAGACCATTGAAAATATATGTTTTCTGATGGTGTTAGGTGACCCCTGTGAAAGGGTCATTCGACCCCCAAAGGGGTCCCAACCCACAGGTTGAGAACCACTGGCTTAAATGGACTCCAGAGGATGGTAGAGGACAGGAAGGCCTGGAGGAATGTTGTCCGTGGGATCATGATGGGTCGGGCACGACTTTGCAACTAACAACAACAAATCCAGATGATTGCTATATGATAAGAGTTAGAGATTTCTGTATCTCTTTCCTGCAATCTGGATTTTTGCAAGCCACATTTCATAGTGCTCCATGAACTGCTAATCTTGCTGAAGTTTAGCAGATCTGGAACTAGTCAATATCTGAACAAAAAAAAAGTCATTATGCATTCAGTTTTGAGTTCAAAGGAATAATACTGAATAAGAAATAGAAGGCTAAGGCTTATCAGATTTCCAGCTTACTCTTCATTTATCATCTCATGGATGGAATCTCATCCTCTCTATCCTGATAACATCTGGAGTCTGATCCATGCTTGGGTTATCCTTTTATAAAACCAGTCATAAGGCTTGGCTTGATGCCATGTAGAATATGGGTTATCTTGGTGCAACATTTTGACTCTTGGGCTGCCAAGTCCTAAAACATCCCACCCAGTAATAGATCCAACAGCTGTTTTCTGAATGGGGGGCTGGGGTGCAGATTGAACCCACTGTGCTTTAGGTAGGTGCTGATCTGAATCCAACTTCTCAGCCTCTGGCCTTGAATGCTGATGAATAGCATGTTCTTATTAGCTGAGCTTGGTTACAATTACAACCATAGATAGCTGGCAGCAGATGGGAGAAAGGTGGAATGTTGTGAAGAAACCATCCAGGAAAGTCAAAGAATTAAAATATTTCCTATTGCTAGGACCTGAAAAAATATTGACTGTTCCAAAGATTTAAGATATTTTAGGATGACTCTTGTGGGTTTCTCCACAGCATCTCTCCAGTATTTCTTTTGATGTGCTGCCTATAGCATCATCAATTTGGGGGGGCGGGGGGGAAGAGGGGGAAGAAGGCCTTCTTGGAACCCTAACCAGCTAGTCTTTTTGGAAGCTACAAATAAATAGAATAGAATAGAATCCCCCCCTCTCCAATTTTTTATTCTACCCAACTAACTAGGGTTAGGTCAGGGATCAGCAACCCGTGGCTCTGGAACCACATGTGGCTCTTTCATCCCTCTGCTGCAGCTCGCTGTTGCCAGTCGGCTCCACAATTGATAGGGCTTTCAGTTAGGACAGGTAGAGGAAAAAGGATGCTGTGCTAGGAGGAGACTCTATGATGGGGAAACCGGACTTCTGGTCAGCAGAGGAAAAAAAATGCCATGCTAGGTGGAGACTCTATGGAGGGGGAACCGAACTTCTGGTCAGCAGAGGAAAAAAGGATGCCATGCTAGGAGGAGATTCTATGGTGGGGGAACCAGACTTCTGGTCAGCAGAGGAAAAAAGGATGCCATGCTAGAAGGAGACTCTATGGTGGGGGAACCGGACTTCTGTCAGCAGAGGAAAAAAGGATGCCATGCTAGGAGGAGACTCTATGGTGGGGGAACCAGACTTCTAGTCAGCTCCAGAATTGAACAGGGGGCTTCCGGTTAGGACCTTTGTGGCTCTTTAAGTGTTTAAGCTTGCTGACCCCTGGGCTAGGCAATTCATGCTGCTCTCTTATCAGTGTGTTGACTTCTTCCTCATGATCTTGCTTAGTTCTCAATGTCCATTTTCTGCCTTCTTCCAGGTCTAGTGAAAAATAGTGCTGAACAGTCATGAATAGATAAAGATGCTTATATACTATATCCGGTGGTGGGTTGCTACTGGTTCGCCCCGGTTTGGGCAAACCAGTAGCAGCGGTGGCAGGAGGCTCCGCCCATCCACCCACACGTCATCAAATGTAGTCTGCGCATGCACAGAAGCTTCTGCGCATGCGCAGAAGTGGCGCGTGCACGAGCAAACCAGCAGCAACGGTAAATGAAACCCATCCCTGACCATATCTATATATTTTCAGTCACAGTGTTGTGGCCCGTACGCGGCCTGTGCAGCTAGTAGCTGATTCAGATAGATAGGAGGCTGGTGTGGTGCTGCGCCAGCAGCCTGTGCAGCTGGCACTTGACAATGAGGAGGCTGGAGAAGATGTGGTGCCAGAGGCGGGGATTCAGCCAGGGCCTTCAGAACCTCCAGAAGCTCCCTTAAATGAAGAAGACGAAAAGGAGGAGCCTCTTCTTGATATACGGGCGCGCAGAGCTGCCAAAAGGCAAGAGTGGCTCCTCAGGACGAGGTCTCGAGAGTAAGGCTTGGGGCTAATTGGCCACTCCCTTAGCCTATTTAAGGAGGAATGCCGACTGAAGCAATTTGCAGGGAACAACTTAGTTCACATACCTTCATGCCTTGATCTTGGTTCTTTGCAAATTGCTTCTGGGCTTTCTGCCAACCATAGTAAGATTAAGATTATTTCTTCTTTGGATTCTTGCAGGCTGTTAAGAAAGTTAATTAACAGCCTTTGTTTGAAGAAAAAACTGATTTTATTTTAGTAAACTAAGGTTTGTACCGACTTTGTGTGTGCTGTGTTCTTTGGGGTTCGTAGCTGGGGCAGAACACACCGTGGTGGCAACCAGTAATGTGCTGGATTATAAATGGTTCATCCTCTCGGAGCTTGAATTAGCAAGATTGTTTGGGAAATAGCTTTAAGTTTAAACACAAGAATTCCAACCAATGATGTACTTTCAAATGAGACATTTGCAGTATATATAGGCAAATATATAGGATTGCGCCCTAGTCACCTCACAAAAGGGCTACAGGTAGTCCTTGTTTTAAGACCACCGTTGAGCCAAAATTTCTGTTGCTAAGTGAGACAATTTCTAAGTGAATTTTGCCCCATTTTACGACCTTTCTTGCCACAGTTGTTAAGTGAATCCCTGCAGTGGTTAAGTAAGTCACACGGTTGCTAATTGAATCCGGCTTTCCCACTGACTTTGCTTGTCAGAAGGTCGCAAAAGGGAATCACATTGCCCAGGGACACTGCGACCGTCATAAATATGAATCAGTTGTCAAGCATCTGAATTTTGATCACGTGACCATGGAGATGCTGCAATGGTCATAAGTGTGAAAAAACGGCCATAACTCACTTTTTCCAGTGCCATCGTCATTTTGAACGGTCACTAAATGAACTGTTGAAAGTCGAGGACTACCGGTATTGAAATGAGCTGTAATATTAGTCCAAAATGCAACCATGTAGTCTGATGTTTTCACTGATCCACAAGTTTGTATGACTAAGCAACCAACACCATGCTGATGTAAAGCGATTTTTATTAAAACAGCCCTTATGGATTAGCTTCTGCAGACTCATACTATGTATGAAATATTCCTTGAATCAATAGGGAGGGGTCACCGGGAGAGGCCCACAGAAGCGATCGTGTTTTATATACAGTATAATCCATGTTTGAATTGGAATATCTTTTCTTTAAAATAGTTTCTAGTTATGCGTGGCTCGCCGGAACATTAAAATATTTTCGTTGAAGAGCCTGAGGCCTATTCCTTTGTTGGCTTTGCCTCCCTAACATTTAGGAATTTAGCAGGTACAACTGCAAATCAGGAGAAACAGGAGGAAAGAAGGAAAGGAAAGGAAAGGAAAGGAAAGGAAAGGAAAGGAAAGGAAAGGAAAGGAAAGGAAAGGAAAGGAAAGGAAAGGAGGGAGTGAGGGATGCTGTGGAGGGGAGGGAAAGGAAAGGAAAGGAAAGAGGAAGGAAAGGAAAGGGAGGGAGGGATGCTGGGGAGGGGAGGGGAGGGGAGAGAAAGGAAGGAAAGGAGGGAAGGAAAGGAAAGGAGGGAGGGAGGGATGCTGTGGAGGGGAAGGAAAGGAAAGGAAAGGAAAGGAAAGGAAAGGAAAGGAAAGGAAAGGAAAGGAGGGAGGGAGGGATGCTGTATAGGGATGGGAAAGGAAAGGAAGGGAAGGGAAGGGGGTTGGACTAGAAGACCTCCCAGGTCCCTTCCAATTTGATTATTTTATATTGTCCAGGCACAATATTTGGCTCTTTATCAGAATTTCTGATTTATGATTGACTGACCAGATTGACTAGCCAAGTTGTATCAACAGTCAGCTAAGGAACGTGCTTTTCTTTTCATTTTTTGAAATTAAAAGACTGTTTTCCTTTGCGTGAGCTATTTATCATGGCAGCTGGTGCTAAGGCTTATCCTTGTGGAATGGCTGGAACTCTTCTGGTCCCATAAAAAGATATTAGAAATTATAGAATCACACAGCATCCTTAACTCTAAGCCCTTGTTATGCCAGAATTTAGTCTTAAAACTTCTTTGTTTCATATAGTCTTAGTTTAAAACAACAACCTTGTTTAAAATTCCTCTCTCGTTGTTTATTCTCAATCTAGAAATGGATAATAGGAGGCTTCAGAAATAGTAATTGTATTAGTTTCCTACGATTATACAATATATTGATCGCATTTAATCCAGTTGTGCATAAATTGAAATCCAAACTGTAGTCAGACTTTGGAATCAATCCAATCTGAACATTTGGACTGACAGAGAAACTGGATTTGGGCAACAGGTTGACTCAGCCTTCTATCCTTCCAAGGTGGGTAAAATGAGGACCCAGATTATTGGGGGCAATATGCTGACTCTTTAAAACGCTTAGAGAGGGCTGTAAAGCACTATGAAGCAGTATATAAGTCTAAGTGCTAAGTGCTATTGCTATTTGGACTTTTGAATCGATCTGAACAGTCAAAAAGGTTTCAGCTCATTTTTGCATAAGCCTTGACTGCAGGGCAGTATTATACCACAGAGGTAAGCAACCTTTTATCCTACTAGTGGTTTAGATACCACTTTATAATGCCTGTTCTGCCCCAGCCAAGGACCCCAAAGAACGCAGCACACACAAACTCTATTTTAGTCAAATAACTTAGTCTTTATCATTCAAAGGCTGTTAATGAACTGTCTTAACAGCCTACCAGAATTCTAAGATAAGGTAATCACAGTCTTACTAGAGTTGGCAGAAAGCCCAGAAGCAATTTTGCAGAGAATCCAGACACAAAGGAGATTGAACTAAAGTTGTTCTCTACAGCTTGTTGCAAGCGGTGTTCCTCCTTAAATAGGCTAAGGGAGTGGCCAATTAGCCCCAAGCCTTATTCTCAAGGAGACCTCCTCCTGAGGAACCACCCCTGCCTTTTGACAGCTCTGCATGCCCGTGGATCGAGAAGAGGCTCCTCCTCTTCGTCCTCTTCACTTAAAGGAGCTTCTGGAGGTTCTGAAGGCCCTGGCTGAATCCCTGCCTCTGGCACCACATCTTCTCCAGTCTCCTCACTGTCTGACCCAAGCGCCAACTGCACAGCCTGCTGACGCAGGACCACACCAGCCTCCTCATTGTCGGAATCAGCTACAATCTGTGCAGACCGCTGATGGGATCACAACAATGCCTTGGTAAGGCCACACTTGGAATACTGCATTCAGTTTTGGTCGCCACGATGTAAAAAAAGATGTGGAGACTCTAGAAAGAGTGCAGAGAAGAGCAACCAAGATGATTAAGGAACTGGAGTCTAAAACATATGAAGAACAATTGCAGAAACTGGGTATGTCTAGTTTAATGAAAAGAAGGACCAGGGGTGACATGATAGCAGTGTTCCAATATCTCAGGGGCTGCCACAAAGAAGAGGGAGTCAAGCTATTCTCCAAAGCACCTGAGGGCAGGATAAGAAGCAATGGGTGGAAACTAACGAAGGAGAAAAGCAACCTAGAACTAAGGAGAAATTTCCTGACAGTTAGAACAATTAATCAGTAGAACAACTTGCCTTCAGAAGTTGAGAATGTTCCAACACTGGAAGTCTTTAAGAATGTTGGTTAAGAGAGACTTGTATATTTTTAAATGTTTTTTATGATTTAATAAAGTTTTCTTTTAAAATAAAAAAGAAGAATGTTGGTTAACCATTTGTCAAATGGAAAATTATAGACCACATACATAAGTCTACATAATGCCTATCTTTGCACACATGCATCATATTGCACCAAAAAGAATAAACCTGTTTGCATCCTCAGAGTGAAAAGCCCTAAGAGGGGGTTAAGTCAGATCAGTTTATTGTCTACTTACTGTGGCTTTTCCCAATGGAGACCCAATGTTTGGAACTGAATCAAGAACCTGGACAGAGAGATTAAATCCTCTTTTCCTTTCAAATTGAAGGCATGCTTTGATCTTGGGAAGCAGCAAATTTAACTGTGATTCTCATGGGATTAGGAAGTCTAACTCAGGGATCCCAAACAGCACTGGGCCGCACCATACCAGTAACCAGGCCACGCATACAGGTGAAGCCCTATCCATGGGACGCAGGCAGCATGCAAAACCACGTCCCCTCCAGTCCACTGAAAAACCTCTCTCAACAACCTCTGGTACCCAAAAGATTGGGGGCCACTGGTTTAACTTATCTACTGAATAATCTTTATGAAGAAGCCATGATTTGTTTGCCTTCCCCTTAGCAAAACCACCTTCTTGCTTAAGCCTCTTTCCCAACACAGTCAGGGCAGCCAGAACAACCCACTGATTCATTGGGGCTTATGTGCAAATATACCCATGAAAGCTTCCCGGGTTATATTCCATGCCTACCAATATGAAATTAATTAATTCCATATATTATGTGTGGTGGCCTAGATCTCGCCTCACAATCTGGAGGCTGTGAATTCAATCCTAGGTAGAGGCAGATATTTCTCTCTCTCTCGGCACGATTAGAATATATCTGCTGAATATAACTCTGCATTGGCAACAGGAAGGGCATCTGGCCAGTAAACACTCAGCTCTATTCAGTTGCCCAGACTCCACCCCGCAAGGGATTATGGGGTCATTAAAAGAAGATGATGATATATTATCTGGTAGTTCCTAATCAAGAGACAATAAATTGATAATAGTTCCATTGATTAGAGGTTGTCATCTTGCCATGAAAAGGGCCTTATTGGTGGTGGCCCCTTTTTTATGGAACATCACTCTCCCTGAGGAATAGTTGAATCCCACCCTGTGGTTTTTCCAAAAGAACCTAAAAACATGGTTTTGTCAGCAGGCCTGGGGACCACAAATGGAGATGGAACTGATCGAGAAACTGATTTGTGTTGTTGCTGCCATGGGAGGTGGGATGGCATGAGTTTGGTGCAAACTGTGCATGTGTACATGCAGCGCACATGCACAGCCACCGGTTGAGATTTCACCACTGATATGCAGGTACATAATATTGCAGATACTAATACAGCTGTGGGGAAAGTATTTGCTGGTGATATCACTGTTGCCCGGGGATACCCAGGGGTTGCTCCTTTCTCGGCACCGTGATGTTGCCCACCTAAATGGTACCCATTTATCTACTTGCGGTCACCCTCTTTCAAATTGCTGGGTTGACAGGAGCTGGAGCATGTAACAGGAGCTCACCTCACCCCATAGCAGCAACGGGTCTTAAATGCAAGACTGCCAATCATCAACCCAGCATTCTAACCTCACTCCTAATATTGCAGATTACTTGAGATGATCCTGTGCTGTGTCATACTAACTCATGAAATATCTTTTATCCACTCAAGCTTCAATTTTCCAACCTATATTATGGATCTATTTCACCAAAGATTCAGTCCTAGACCCAAATTCTAACAAGTTCCATTTTTAAATGTCCATATTGGGGCCAATTTTTCATCAATTTTTTTACTCTTCCACCAAAGAAAGAGTAAAGAAGGTTTGCAAGTACATGCCACATCAGTTAATTTCCTTGAAATATCTCCTGCCTAAGGTGTTAAACAAATGGTACCACCATTTTAGGTAGAAGGTGTTGAACAAATGACACTACCATTTTAGGCTTGGAAATGCTGGTCATTTCCTTTGAATCTTTCATCATCTGATTCATCATGCCATATGCATTTTCTGTGGAAACAGTTACTGAATGCTTCTGTACTTAAAACAAAAAACAAAAACAAATTATCTGTTATTTATACTTTACACGTCCCAAACCTAGCAGGTATTTATTTCCATGGGAACAGGCCAGCAACAAAACACAAGAGCTACCCTCCTGCCTCTAGCCAAAAATGCTAAACAAAATAAACAGACCCATAGATTCCCCACTAGCAATTTATTTCCAAGCACTTTTAGTCCCTGTGACTCAGGGTTACTACCAAATAATCCATCCACTAAAGGTTAACATGTTCAGCTATGGAATTCAGTTCAATTTCCACCCCCACCCTTTGATTTTGATCCGAATAGAATAGAATAGAATAGAATAGAATAGAATAGAATAGAATAGAATAGAATAGAATAGAATAGAATAGAATAGAATAGAATAGAATAGAATAGCAGAGTTGGAAGGGACCTTGGAGATCTTCTAGTCCAACCCCCTGCTTAGGCAGGAAACCCTATATCACTTCAGACAAATGGTTATCCAATCTCTTCTTTAAAACTTCCAGTGTTGGAGCATTCACAACTTCTGGAGGCAAGTTGTTCCACTGATTAATTGTTCTAACTGTCAGGAAATTTCTTCTTAGTTCTAGGTTGCTTCTCTCCTTGATTAGTTTCCACCCATTGCTTTTTGTCCTGCCCTCAGGTGCTTTGGAGAATAGCTTGACTCCCTCTTCTTTGTGGCAGCCTCTGAGTATTGGAACACTGCTATCGTGTCTCCTCCTTCTTTTCATCAAAATAGAAATACCCAGTTCCAGCAACTGTTGTTTGTATGTTTTAGCCTCCAATCCCTTAATCATGTTTGTTGCTCTTCTCTGCACTCTTTCTAGAGTCTCCATATCGTTTTTATATCATGGCGACCAAAACTGGATGTACATATTCCAAGTGTGGCTTTACCAAGGCATTATAAAGTGGTACTAAGATTTCCCGTGATCTTGATTTTATGCCTGTTTATGCAGCCTAGAACTGTGTTGGAGTTTTTGGCAGCTGCTGCACACTGCTGGCTCATATTTAAATGATTGTCCACTAGGACTCCAAGATCCCTCTCACAGCAAGGTATCACATATACTGTACCTGTGCATTTTGTTTTTCTTGCCTAAAGGTACAACCTTATTTTTTTTCACCATTGAATTTCATTTTGTTAGATAGCGCCCAATGTTCAAGTCTTTAGCCATTCCTATGCCAAATTTTTCATGCTCAGCCATAGAACCAACCATCATGCCCAGTCATAAAGCCAGCAAGTTCGGTCCAGGGCTTAGAATCATAGAATCCAAGAATTGGAAGAGGTCATTTAAATCAGGAATTCAGTCTATATCTGAGGCAGTTGTCCCAAAGGTGTTTTCCCAAAAGGCAACCAGACTTCCTTGGTTTTTTCGTTGAAAACGTTTTGCTTCTCATCCAAGAAGTTTCTTCAATTCTTCTTGGATGAGAAGCGAAACAGGTTCAAAGAAAAAAAAAAAACAGGAGAGTCCAGTTGCCTTTTAGAAAACCACCTATTGGACAACCATGATCTGGATGACTGAGAATTTCCATAGACATCTGAGACAATTGTCCATCTAGCTTCTACTTCGATCTAGGGAGAAGGAAGATCCACCTCTCCCCCTCATTGATTCCATTGTGAAATTTACTCTTATTAAGCAATAATAAGACATCATTATGACACCTGGTACATCCAAAGCCAAAATGGACATGGCAGTATAAGAAGAGGCTAGAATTTATTTGTGATAGCTTTGTTTTTCCCCCATTACAATTCTGGTTCTGTGAATGGTGTTTGCAGCTCTGTAAGTAACTCATATGGTTATTAGAACTGCAGAAAAAACAATGGCTACCAACCTGCCTTCCGTTGAGGACCTGTATACTGCACAAGTCAAAAAGAGGGCTGTGAAAATATTTACAGACCCCTCACATCCTGGACGTAAACTGTTTCAACTCCTACCCTCAAAACGACGCTATAGAGCACGGCACACCAGAACAACTAGACACAAGAACAGTTTTTTCCCGAATGCCATCACTCTGCTAAACAAATAATTCCCTCAAAACTGTCAAACTGTTTACTAAGTCTGAATTACTATTGATCTTCTCATCATTCCTATCATCCATCTCCTCCCACTTATGACTGTATGACTGTAATTTTGTTGCTTGCATCCTTAGGATTTATATTGATATTGTTTCCTAATTGCTTATTTGTACCCTATGACTATCATTAAATGTTGTACCTTATGATTCTTGACGAATGTATCTTTTCTTTTATGTACACTGAGAGCATATGCACCAAGACAAATTCCTTGTCTGTTCAATCACACTTGGCCAATAAAGAATTCTATTCTATTCTGTTCTGTTCTGTTCTGTTCTGTTCTATTCTATTCTATCCTTATCCTTATCCTTATCCTTATCCTTATCCTTATCCTTATCCTTATCCTTATCCTTATCCTTATCCTTATTCTTCTATTGTCTTATTTACAGATTTGATAAATCCAATTTTATAGGTTTAGGGATATTTGTATAATTGCTAAATTTTAGTGCTCATTAATGCACCAGGCCAATTGGGTGACCTGGGCCAGTCACTTTCACTTGGCTCTAGGAAGGAGGCAATGGCAAATCCCTTCTGAAAAAGCTTGTCAAGAAAACTGCAGGGTCTTGTTCAGGCAGTCTCCAAGAACTGGGAAATTAAAAAATAATAGGTAACAGTAACAGAGTTGGAAGGGACCCTGGAGGTCATCTAGTCCAACTCCCCAGCTCTCGTAGGAGACCTATACTAGGGATTCGAACTGCCAAACTGCAAATGCTGATATTATGTTTGTGAAATGTACATAGTTTTATCTGGAATAGATAGGTTCTAAATATGACAAATATATAAACTGTGGCATATTGTGTATGCATATACAGAAACTTCAGCTGTCGGAGAATGGTCCTGGGAGACTTATTCAGACAGGGTGATGGATGCGGTGTTCCTCCAGGAATTCTCAGAGCTAATAAAAACCTCAGCTCTAACATCATGAGGACTTGCCAGAAAAGAGCAGCTCCCAGGCCATCTTTATGTCATAATTAGGGAGAGAGAGAGAGAGGCAGACAGAGTGGGGAGGAGGGAGAGGGAGAGAAAAGGGAGGAGGGAGGGAGAGAGGTTGTTGCACCTGATATTAATTGGGATGATGTATTATAATGTCACTTGTTGTGCTATGAAAGCACTCTTTGAATTTATACATTGCAGTAAGCCATAATTTGCTCACCATCTTAAATTAGCTACAGTAAGTTGGGTTCAGACATTATGCCTAAACCAACAAAGTCATAATATGGATTGGCACTAGATGAACCAGGTTTGCTTGTCCATCCAAGCTGTCAGATCCACCATCTTTGGCTTGGTGCTGCGGTGGCATCCTGCTATCAGAAGACTGGGGTGGAGGCATGAGGGAAAATCTAATGGGCAGCAAACCCATAAACCTGTATGCATTCTAGTGTAGGAATTGTGGGGGGGGGGGGGGGGAGATGACAGCTGAAAACAAAGCAGATCACCGTGGGACCAGTTTGTGCCAAGGCATCTTCAAGGCCATTTGCCCTGGATGTGGAAAATTTACTAGCCGAAACACCTCAGAATTCCTATAACATCCAGATGGCGTTGCATTGGCTGGGTTTGGATTGGACATGGGGAAGAGGAATGGGACTGAAGGGAATAGTTTTTGTCTTTTTGCATGGGAACTCAATTTCTACCTGACTTAATTGCAACCAGTATCTCTTAGTAAAAGTGCCTTTCACTTCAACCAAATGGAGTCGAGGGTTTTTCTTCCCTAAGGGATCAGACTGGGGCAGGTCTGACACTAGCATTCTCTGCTATGCTAATCATCCTACAAAATAACAATTAACAAAAATACTTTCAGTATTTTGGTTCCTATCTACTGGATATTGATTTTGGCTTATATATTACCTGGCCAACTAGTTAGGCAATGATCATTTTCTAACAGGACCTTCTTTATGAACTTGTATATTTAGGGAAAAAATTATTTATTCTTTATGCTTGTTCTGGACAATCTTTCCCTCTATCTGTGAGAGAGTTAGAGACAGAGAAAGAAAAAAAAGCCTCAGAGGATGGCTCATTTTTCTCAAGAGAAATTCTGAACCTATGCGATTATTTTTACTGTTAAGCTAGTGATTCAAATAACTAAGAAGGGTGGAGAAGAGATAATAAGAGACTTTAATTCAATATGATATTATGTGCTTATCCCTTTGGTATGTGGAAGGAATATTTATTTAATGGGTCAACTCCTAAATACTAGAGCAGAATACAACATCTGGGCCCATCTTGGCTGTACAGCTGTTTTACTCACCGGGGCTGAAGTAGAAGGTAAGTTTTAGAGCTGTTTTCAAATGCACTGTGTGTGCAAAGCCGCACACTCAGCAAACTGGTTGTTGCACCAGTAGTTACACCGGTTGAATCCCACCACTGGATGTAAGTGCTGTGATTTTGGGGATTTTATTTACGTTCCAAAGTTTCCATCCAACTAGGAGGTGACTAAAGGCGGAAAAAAAGACTTCTGATTTTTGCCCAATGTGAAGCTACACAAACATTTTCATTGACAAGTCAAGGAGGACCCTCCAAATTTGCCCTAGCTCTTTATGGGGGAATTCAACTTCATTCAGAGACAAAAGATGGAAAATATCCCATCTTGGGAAGTCCTCAGAACCTACACTTGCTTAGTCTTGTTGACTTGGAGTTTGTTCTTCCCCATCCATGAACTCCGGAGCAGCCCCCAAATCCATGCCCAAAGATGACAGATCGAAACTCCCCAGGTCAGCCATGGACTTAAAGAAGCATTCCTTCATCATCCATTGTTTTAAAACCATCCGAGGTCCATCCATCTCTTTTAGGAAGGAACATAAGGTACTTCCATATAAATAAGATTCCCATCCTTCCCAATTCATCCCCACCCCTCTCTCTGATGAAGAACGGGCTTTGCCCAAAACAAAACTGTGACATTCTATCAATTCATAAGACACTTTTATAGCATAAAATGTAAAATGGCATCCACAGTTAAGCTCCAAATTAAGCATGTGAAGTTTAAGTGAAATATGCAGCGAAGACTTACATGTGCCCAGAGCTATTTTTACAGAAGATTGTTGGTCTTGGCATAACAATGCATTCCAGAAATAGTCCTTTGTTCCTATCAAAGCCAAGACTATGCTTGCCTGCCTTTCAATTCCTCCCTTTCCTTAATATTTCTGCCCAAATGTGGTGGTTCATATAGTCTTGATTTACAGTCAACAAGGGTTAGGTAAAAACAACATTGAAGACAGCCAGGATGACTTTTTGCAAACCATAGTGATTTTTATTAAAACTTGGAGACCCAGAGATGTAAGGGCATCTTAAACTACACTTTTAACTGAACCAAATTTTGAGCACTTTTTTTTCCTAAATGATAAGCATCCCTCTTTTCCCCTACCAACTACTCCTATCTGTTCCACCTCCAGAAAAATTCCAAGATTTCTTGACCAATGTAGAGGAATCTAGAGAGGGGAATAATAATTTCCAACAACAAAAATCTCTTCGAACTTCAAAACAACGTAGGCAACTCCTGTTCTGCAGTTGCCCATCTTACTTGTGACTCCAAATCACATCAGAATTATGTCCCAACATTCCTTAGCAAAATGGTTAATTTTCAGCAGTGGAAATCCATTAAGGGTCCATTAAGAGTTACCAAAGATAATAACATATCTACTTTAACCTTGATCAACTAAACCTACTTTATATTCTTCCCTTTACTTTTAACAGTCTTGGTGTTTAATACCTTCAAATTATGTCCTGGAGCTTGATTTCTTTTCCATTTTTCTTTGTCTTGTCTTTAAAACTTTAACAAGATTCTTTTGTAAAATCCAATACGGAAATGTTATTCAGATTATTCCTTTGGTTTGTTATTTATATGTCCCTTTTAATTATTAAGATATCCTCCAGTTTCACTTGTATATCCTCTGTAATGATAGAGATCGACCTCTAGGACCCTCATTTGTGAGGTGCCTCAGGGCTCGGTCCTCTCTCCCTTCCTATTTAACATCTACATGAAGCCACTGGGTGAGATCATCCGATGATACGGGGTGAGGTATTAGCAATACGCTGATGATACCCAGCTGTATATCTCTACCCCGCTTCAATTCAGTGAGGTGGTGGATGTGATGTGCCGGTGCCTGGAGGCTGTGAGGGTCTGGATGGGAGTCAACAGGCTCAGACTTAACCCAGACAAGTCCGAGTGGCTGTGGGAATTGCCTCCTAAAGACTATATCGATTGTCCATCCTTGGTTCTGTGGGGGGGAGAGAAATTGTCCCTCTCAGAACGGACTCACACTTTGGGTGTCCTGCTAGTCTCACAGCTAAGATTAGAGCAATATCTGTCAGCTGTGGCTAGAGGGACCTTTGCACAGGTTCACCTGATGCACCAATTGCGACCTTAC
This sequence comes from Masticophis lateralis, assembly GCA_030761175.1. Lineage (NCBI taxonomy): Eukaryota > Metazoa > Chordata > Lepidosauria > Squamata > Colubridae > Masticophis > Masticophis lateralis. The sequence continues at coordinate 18,040,166 of JAUDYJ010000003.1, read as the reverse complement.
TTGGATCAGGAGGCTCCCCTCACAGTCACTCATGCCCTTGTCACCACATGGTTAGATTATTGCAACACGCTCTACGTGGGGCTACCCTTGAAAAGTGTTTGGAAACTACAGTTGGTGCAGAACGCAACCGCGCGAGCTGTCATGGATGCACCTAGGTACACCCACATTACACCAATTCTCTGTGAGCTGCATTGGCTCCCTATTGGTCTCCAGTCACAATTCAAGGTGTTGGTTATTACTTTTAAAGGCCTAAATGGCTCAGGGCCAGGGTATCTTTGAGACCGCCTTCTACCGCATAGCTCCCAGCAACCGGTAAGATCCCACAGAGTTGGTCTCTCCGGGTCCTGTCAGCTAAATAGTGCCGGCTGGTGGGCCCAAGGGGGAGGGCCTTCTCTATGGCTGCCCCAGCTCTCTGGAACCAGTTACCTCCTGAGATCTGGACCATCCTCACCCTATTGGCCTTCCGAAAAGTGGTGAAGACCTGGCTTTTCTGGCAGGCCTGGGGCCGTTGATCTCGCTGTTGCGATCTGGCGAGATCCAGTCATGAATGGGTTTTAATTGTTTTTAATGTTTTAATTTTTAATGTTTTATATATGGTTTTTAAATGCATTGTAAGCCGCCTTGAGTCTTCGGAGAAAGGTGGCATACAAGTTGAACAAACAAACAAACAAATAAATATTTCCATATTGGTATTGTAGTCTATCTTTTTTAAATCCACTTTCTGATCAGTCTCATTATTGTCAAGTAGAACTTTTTCCTCTTTCATACCATCTTTTAAAAAGAGTTGTCTATAATGACAGACATTCTTAAAATTAACTTCTGTGTCTATTGTTCCAAAATATCCTCCAGTGTTAAATTGTTCTGCTCCATTCACTTATAAGATGTAAGATCTTCTCCTGTAATTTTAACCTTTAGTATTTTCTGGTTTATGTCCAGGATGTGAGGAATCTGTAGATATTTTCTCAGTCTTCTTTCTGGTTCATGCAGTATATAGACCCTCAATGGAAGGCAGACTGGTTGCAATTATTTTTTTTTTCTGCAGCCCTAATTATCTGTTGAAGTCTGTACCTGACCTGTTTGGTTGCTGCGTCAAACCAGACAGTTAAAGATAAAGGTTCTTCCGCGCATGCATGCTAGTCATTTCTGGCTCTAGGGACAGTGCTCATCTCCATTTCTAAGCCGAAGAGCCAGCGCTATCTGAAGACGTTCTCCATGGTCATGTAGCCGGCATAACTAACCACTGTTATCTTCCCACCAAAGTGGTCCCTATTTTTCTACTTGAATTTTTTACGTGCTTTTGAACTGCTAGGTTGGCAGAAGCTGGGACAAGTAATGGGAGCTCACTCCATTACGCGGTGCTAGGTATTCGAACCGCTGAACTGCTGACCTTCTGATCAACAAGCTCAGCTTCTTAGCCATTGAGCCACCACGTAAACCAGACAGTTACTGAGGTGCAAATGACAAATAAAATAATTCCTCTGTAGAATTGTATCAGCAGCTCCTTGGGCAAACTGAGTTTTCTGAATTGACACAGGAAGAACATTCTTCCTTTTTAATGATGGTTCTAATGTTTGGTGTCCATTTCAAGTCCTTGGAGATAATAGAACCTAAACATGTTATGGCCTCTACTGTTGATACTACGTTGCCTAATATTGTCAGAGGTGGTAGAATAGGAGAGCTTCTTCTAAAATCTATTATCATCTCTACAATTTTAAGAGTATTCAAGTCCACTGTTCCAGCTGCACCACAGGGCCAATTCAGAAGGCCAGTTCATTTCTTCTCCAGAAGAAGAAGGTTTGAAGAGAGCTGAAATATTTATTTTGGGCCCAAAGCAATACATTTCAAACGGGTGGGTTCTACTTACCTTTACTACCGGTTCGCAGCGGGGCTGTGCACAGGCGCAGGAGTGTTTTGATGATGTCAGGGTCGGTGGGCGGAGCCTCCTGTTGGTTTTACTACTGGTTCTATAGAACCGGTGCAAACCGGGGGCAACCCACCACTGATTTCAGAGTTCAAGAAATTTCCTAAACCAGGATACACACATTGTACTCTCTAATCCTTTGGCCCAGCCTGATTCATCTCCACAAGTTCACAAGTTATGGCTGGAAACAGTTCAAGAACATAGCGATTCACTTCTGAATGTTCAGAGAGTACAAAGTCATGGCATGCCTCGAATTTACAAGGAATCTCATGAACCATTCTGGAGTTTCTACTTTTCTCCCCATCAATCGGTATCTTTAAAGAAGATCAGGAAATGAAAAGCATTTTGCAAGTCCTCATCAGTTGGTCCTGGTGCCATTTTTTATTACAAGAAGAAAGCAGCTATTGAAGGAGAGGGTATTTGTTTTTCTGATGTTTATAATCATCATGAATTCTTGCAAGATCACTTTTAACTGTGCTGGATGAAAGGGGGGAAATGAATTGGCAATTGAAATTCTGGTGGAATGCCTATCAAATTTTGTTGAAAGATTACAGCATCCTCCACTTTATCTCCAACGTTCGCACGATAGAAACTAAAATGGGGGAAGGAGGCATGTTTCCTACACTGAGCTAAGTCGCAATTAGTAACCATATAATAAGCTAGTTTGTTTATAACAGATCTATGGTTAACGGAATAAATCCAATTGCACTGGTTTGCAGGAAGCAAACATATTTTACTCCAGCATGTTGGCCAAACCTACACAAAAACATATTCACATTTTGCACTACATCATTGCTATCTTAACCAAGATTAGGTGAATAAGCCATAATTGGCTAGATTCACATCACTCTAAGTCATAAACCATGGTTTATAAGCCAAAACAGCTAGGCTTTGAAACTTAGCTGGCAGGAATAGCAAAACATCGTAGGTGATAGGCTCACAATCTAGATGGATCTTGACAAACATGAACATTAGGCTCTACCTAACAAAATGAAATTCAATATAGAGAAAAGTAAAGTCTTACACTTAGGCAAGAAAAACCCAAAGTACACATATAGACTGGGTGATAATCAGGCTTAATAGCAGTAACTGTGAGAGAGATCTTGGAGTCTTAGTGGACAACCAATTAAATATGAGCCAACAGTGTGCGGTGGCATCAAAAAAACCAATGCAATCCTAAATTGCATTAACAGAGGGATACAATCAAGATCAAGTGAGGTACAATATCATTCTAAAAAGCCTTAGTAAGACCACACCTAGAATACAGTTTTGGTCACCACACTATAGAAAAGAAGTTGAGATTCTAGAAAGAGTGTAGAGAAGATTAACCAAGATGATTAGGGGACTGGAGACTAAAACATATGAAGAACGGTTGCAGGAACTGGGCATGGCTAGTCTAGTGAAGAGAAGGACTAGGGGAGACATGATAGCAGTCTTCCAATACTTGAGGGGCTGCCACGGAGAGGGTCAAGCTATTTGCCAAAGCACCCAAAAGCCAGACAAGGAATAATGGATGGAAACTGATCAAGGAGAGATTCAACCTAGAAGTTAAGAAGAAATTTTCTGACAGTGAGAGCAATCAACTAGTGGGACAGCTTGCCTTCAGAAGTTGTGGGGGCTTCATCACTGGAAGCTTTCAAGAAGAGACTGGACTGCCATCTGTCAGAAATGGTGTATGGTCAAGGGGTTGGACTAGATGACCCTTCCAACTCTGTTAATCTGTTAAATGCTTATCCTGCATGCTAATTCATGATGTGGCTTCTTTTGCTAGGTCTTTTTCTGTGTCAGTTTTCTATGTTTTTACATTTCTTCAGTTTGAACTTGGAGTTCTATGTCAACCCAACTATAATATGCTGTATCTGACTGAAGCTTAGCACAAGCATTCTCAAACTTTGTGGTGCCAGACACCCCTAAAATGGTACTATATGAATTTATGTGATACCCTTCCCTCATTAATAAAATCAATTATATTGTTAGAGGTACTAATCAGCAGGAAACAAATATATCGCTTCCTTTTATTAATCATTTTAAAATCTATTATTAAATACAGATAGTCCTCGACTTACGTCAGTTCATTTAGGGACCATTCAAAATTATAAAAATCTGAAAAAGAGACTTAATATAACTATTTTTCACACTAACAAGCATTGTAGAGTCCCCACAGTCAGGTGATCAAAATTCAGCTGTTTGGCAACTGATTCATGTATGATGGTTGAAGTCGGGTGGGTTTTAAGTTTTTTTACTACCAGTTCTGTGGGCATGTCTTATGTTGTGGGCGTGGTTTGATGGTCATGTGACAAATCTTTAGGATTTAGCAGAGGTACTGATCTACCAGGCCTTTAACTGCTTGCAGAGCTGTACCGGTCTACCCATTTGTTCTTGGAGCATTCTGGTCTACTCATTTGTTTTTGGATGCACCGGTCTACCCATTTGTTTTTTGAGCGTGCTGGTCTACCACCACACTGCCTTTTAAGACTGATCAGCTGTAAGGCGGCCCTTTGAAGCCCCGCGGCAAGAGTTTAAACAGTTTTTTTCCTTCTAGCCGATCAGCTGGCCTCGGGAGGCAGTGAATAGATTGGGGGTGGGACCAAATAAAAGGTAAGAAAAACGCAAGGTGGGGAGGGCCCAGCTCCCGAACAAAAAGAACCGGTTCAGTCATGTCATATCATCACCGCTACTGGCTCGGCCGAACCGGGCCGAACCGGGAGGAACCCACCATTGGTTGAAGTGTCCCAGGGTCATGGGATCCCCACTGACCTTCTGACAAACAAAGTCAATGGGGAAGCCAGATTCCCTTAACAACCATGTGACTAACTTAACAACTGCAGTGATTCCCTTAACTGTGCCAAGAAAGGTTGTAAAACAGTGAGGACGAAACTCGCTTAACAAATGTCTCACTTAGCAACAGGAATTTTTGATTGTAAGTCAAGGACTACCTATAACCACTGGCACTGAGTTCTCACAGCACCCCAGCCACCAGTTAGCTAACCAGAGATTAGTGGGTTACCAGATTAGCAAAGTCACACATCTGTCAGTTTGCCCTTCGGGATCATCAGATGTCCCAATCACCTCTTCTAGGAGCCACAAGTAGATGGACATCCAGAGGTGCTATTCAGCAGGTTCTGACAAGTTCTGGAGAACCGGTAGCGGAAATTTTGAGTAGTTCGGAGAACCGGCAAATGCCACCTCTGGCTGGCTCCAGAGTGGAGTGGAAATGGAGATTTTGTAGTATCCATCCCCTGCCACACCCACCAAGCCATGCCCACAGAACCAGTAGTAAAAAAATTTGAATTCCACCACTGTGGACACCCCTAACTTCCCCCAAAGTTTCTTCTACATCTACAGAGGTCTGGAATTATTTACAGCGGGTTTTGTGAAAAGATATGCCATTGAATGGAACTAAGGGCATGCATAAGCGCACCAGCATGCCTACCGTCCCGGTCCTAATGTTTTCTTTTATTCGTATCCTTTTCATGTATTTATAATTATGTTTACACCTGTATCTGTCATAAAATACATGCTTGACGAAATAAAATAAATAAAAATAAATAAAAGGAGTCAACGTGATTAGCGGACAAATCGTTTACTCTGACTTTGAACGTTTTCATGACACCCTGGACAAATTAAACTGTAAGGATTCATTACTATTAAACAAGCATACATAAAATAAAAATGAATAATCACTAAAGAGAAAGGAAAATAGATATACAAGCAACAGCAAACACAGAAAGACAAGAAGTAACAGATGGAAACGAATCAAGGAGAGAAGCAACCTAGAACTAAGAAGAAATTTCCCGACGTTTAGAACAATTAATCAGTGGAACAACATGCCTCCAGAAGTTATGAATGCTCCAACACTGGAAGTTTTTAAAAAGAGATTGGACAAGCATTTGTCTGAAATGATAGAGGATTTGCTGCCTGAGCAGGGGGTTGGACTAGAAGACCTCCAACTTCGTTACAAGTAGTCCTCGACTTACGACCACAACTGAGCCCAACATTTCTGTTGATAAGTGAGACATTTGCTAAGTGAGTTTGGCCCTATTTTATGACTTGTCTTGCCAAGTTCGTTAAACGAATCACGAAGCAGTTGTTAAGCAAGTCACCATGTCATTAAGTGAATCGGGCTTCCCCATTGGTTATCAGAAAGTCACATAAGAGAATCCTGTGACCCCGGGGACACTGCAGCCGTCACAAATACGAGTCAGTTGTCAGGTATCCGAATTATCATCACGTGACCAAGGGCACGGTTGCAAGGGTCGTAAGTGTGAAAAAGGATCGTATGTTGGTCTGTTGGTTTGGCAATTTGATTGCAAACGTTGGGTCACCATTTAAGGAGACATCGTCAGTGTGCTTTGAATTATGCCATTCCAAATTAAGCCCAACTACCCACCCTGGCTGTGAAAGCTGGACCATAAGGAAGGCTGAGCACCAAAGAATTGAGGCCTTTGAACTCTGGTGCTGGAGAAGACTCCTGCGAGTCCCTTGACCTGCAAGGTGATCAAACCGGTCAGTCCTAGAGGAGATCAACCCTGACTGCTCTTTAGAAGGCCAGATCCTGAAGATGAAACTCAAAGACTTTGGCCACCAAATGAGAAGGAAGGACTCACCGGAGAAGAGCCTAATGCTGGGAACGATTGAGGGCAAAAGAAGAAAGGGACGGCAGAGAACGAGGTGGCTGGATGGAGTCACTGAAGCAATCGGCATGAGCTTTAAATGGAGCTCAGAGGATGGTAGAGGACTGGTGTAACATTGTCCAGTGGTGGGTTTCAAACAATTTTTACTACCGGTTTTGTGGGTGAGGCTTGGTGGGTGTGGCATGGCTTGGTGGGCATGGCAGGGGAAGGATACTGTAAAATCTCCATTCCCACCCTACTCCAGGGGAACGTTACTGCAAAATCCCCATTTTCTCCCGATCAGCCGAGAATTGGGAGGCAGAGAATAGATGGGGGGGGGGGGCAGTCAGAACTTTTACTACCGGTTCTCCGGACTACTCAAAATTAACGCTACCGGTTCTCCAGAACTGGTCAGAACCTGCTGAAACCCACCTCTGACGTCGTCCATGGGGTCGCGATGCGTCAGACACGACTTCGCAACTCACAACAACCACCACCAACCCAAGCTATTCAAATACATTTCACCATCCTAAGTCATTTTTGTCAGTGCTGGTCCCTAAAAGGAGCCGTTGTAAATTGAGGACTACCTAGATTCTGTTCTGTTTTTACAGGGGTCCTCAAACTTGGCAGCTTTAAGACTTGTGGACTTCAACTCCCAGAATTCTCCAGCCAGCATAGCTGGCTGGAGAATTCTGGGAGTTGAAGTCCATAAGTCTTAAAGCTGCCAAGTTTGAAGACCTCTGTAATAGATCCTGGAAGCAACTTTCTCCGACTTCACCTGTTCAACCCGGCGCCGAACACGACACCGCGGCCCGCCATTGGCTCCGCCGCGCATCCAACCGGCGGAGGCGGATCGTGGAGGCGCCGGGTATAAACGAGCTCCCGAGGTGGGGCTTGCGCGCTTGGCGAGGCGCATCCACCGCGATGGGGAAGGCGCAAGGAGACGCCGGGCGGGAGCTGCTGCCTAAGATGCGTCTGGGCTGCCTCTCCGGCTCCCAAGCGCCGAGCATCCTCCTCCTCCTCCTCCTCTTCTTCTCCCCGGGGACCCTGGCTGAGGTTTGCCTTTGCACGTCGGAGCGGCGCGGCTGGAGAAAGGTGGTATCTCCGCTGACGCCGCTTCTCGCTCTTTTTGCTCTTTGCAGGGTCGCAACCCGGAGCGCCGGTGCCGCCTGCCGTGCGAGTGCCCCGCCGAGCCGCCTGCCTGCCAACCCGGTGTGCCGCCGGTTTTAGACGGCTGCTCCTGCTGTCTGACTTGCGCCCGGCAACGCGGGGAGAACTGCTCCGAAGAGTCGCCCTGCGATGAGAGCGCCGGCTTGTATTGCGACCGCGGAGCGGGAAGGGAAGCCGGCTTGGGCGTCTGTATGGGTAAATGGCTCTCTCGGTCTCTCTCCCGCAGGCACTTTCGGCCTCTTCTTGAATGGGGCTTTCCTGTCGCTCCCGGCCCGAGAGGCTCTGTTTCTCGGAGAGAGAGGAATCTTCTGAGGCAGGGGTCTCCAACCTTAGTCACTTTAAGCCTGGTGGACTTCAACTCCCAGAATTCCCCAGCCAGCTTTCCTTTGCTTTGCTAACTAGGGAATTCTGGGAGTTGAAGTCTGCCAGGTTTAAAGCGGCCAAGGTTGGAGATCCCTGTTCTGAGGGGATCTTCCTAATGAGTGGCTCCCTTTCATAGATGCTGGCTGGGGAATTGTGGGAGTTGAAGTCTGCCAGGCTGGCTAGGGAATTCTGGGAGTTGAAGTCCGCCAGGCTTAAAGCGACCAAGGTTGGAGATCCCTGTTCTGAGGGGATCTTCCTAATGAGTGGCTCCCTTTCATAGATGCTGGCTGGGGAATTCTGGGAGTTGAAGTCCTCCAGGCTTAAAGCGGCCAAGGTTGGAGACCCCTGTTCTGAGGGGATCTTCCTAATGAGTGGCTCCCTTTCATAGATGCTAGCTGGGGAATTCTGGGAGTTGAAGTCCGCCAGGCTTAAAGCGGCCAAGGTTGGAGACCCCTGTTCTGAGGGGATCTTCCTAATGAGTGGCTCCCTTTCATAGATGCTAGCTGGGGAATTGTGGGAGTTGAAGTCTGCCAGGCTGGCTGGGGAATTCTGGGAGTTGAAGTCCGCCAGGCTTAAAGCGACCAAGGTTGGAGATCCCTGTTCTGAGGGGATCTTCCTAATGAGTGGCTCCCTTTCATAGATGCTGGCTGGGGAATTCTGGGAGTTGAAGTCTGCCAGGCTGGCTGGGGAATTCTGGGAGTTGAAGTCCACCAGGCTTAAAGCAGCCAAGGTTGGAGACTCCTGTTCTGAGGGATCTTCCTGATGGGTGGCTCATTTTCATAGATGGGCTATGACTTGGGAAATAGAAATAAGAAGGAAGAAATGGAAATAGAGGTAGAAATGGAAATGGAAATAGAGATAAAAAAAGAAATAGAGATAGAAGGACAGGGCTCAGTTTGGGAGAAGAGGAGTCTGAGATTCACAAGATTTCCCAAGGAAGCACTCTGGACCTTCCCACATGATCCCCACTCCTTGTGCTACCCGTGATCCCCATTCTTTAAAGACAAAATGTGTCCTGTTCTTCCTCAGTGTTTCTCAATTTGCAGCTTTAAGGGGTTTGGACTCCAACTCCCAGAATTCCTCAGTCAGCCTTAAGAATTCTGGGAATTGAAGCCCAGGCCCCTGAGAGTTGCCAAGGTGAGAAATACTGCCATAGTAGCTACTGCTGCTTGAAAGACTTGTACGAAGGATAGCAACTCCTGGCCTGAACTGAAATTCTCAGTTATGTGCCCTCTCCCCATTGTAATTTTTAATGTAACAGAAGGGAGAAAGCTAAGGGAGACTGTCAGTGAATTCTGAGGCAGATTGAGAAATCCAAATAACAATCAGAGGCATCCCAAAGCTGCTTTTTGAAGAGACAACTGGACTTTCAGTTTTTTCTTTGAAGATGTTTCGCTTCTCATCCAAGAAGCTTCTTCAGCTCTGACTGAATGGCGGGGAAATTCTTCAGTCAGAGTTGAAGAAGCTTCTTGGATGAGAAGCGAAACGTCTTCAAAGAAAAGCCAGAAAGTTCAGTTGCCTCTTCAAAAAGCACCTTTGGCACAACCATGACCTGGATGACTGAGAATCTCCATAAATCAAGAAAGCAATGGCCACATTGGTACCATGAATACTTTATGGATGTGCATGAAATCACCAGGAGTTCAGCTTGAAGATGGCTCCATCTTTTTGCTAGATTTAACTGTACTTTTTGGTTTTTCTTTGAAGGTTTAAGTTCTTTTTCATGCTGCTTTTCTTTCCTGCTCTTGGTAATGATATGACCTGAGAATTCCAACAAACAAGATTAAGATTAGGATCAGGATCAGGATCAGGATTAGAATTTTTTATTTGCCAAGTATGATTAGACACACAAGGAATTTGTCTTGGTGCATATGCTCTCAGTGTACATAAAAGAAAAGATACCTTCATCAAGATTCACACATAGCTTGATTTATTTATTTTTCTTCTGCTTCAGACCTTGAAGGAGACAACTGTGTTTTTGATGGGATTATTTATCGAAGCGGAGAGACCTTCCAGCCCAACTGTAAATACCACTGTACCTGCAGGGATGGACAGATCAGCTGTGTGCCCCTCTGCAATGTTGATTTGTTGCTTCCTGGCCCTGAATGCCCCTTCCCAAGGAAAGTTGAAGTTCCCAAGGAATGCTGTGAACAGTGGTTGTGTGATCCTAAAACGGAGGACACCGCAGACTTTGCAATGGAAGGTGTGTAAAGCAGGGGTGGGTTCTACTTACCTGTACTACCGGTTTGCATTGGGGCTGTGCGCACGCTCTTCTGCGCATGCGCAGAAGCGTTTTCATGACATCAGGTTCAGTGGGCGGGGCCTCCTGCCGGTTATGCTACCGGTTCTATAGAACCGGTGCGAACCAGGAGCAACACACCACTGGTGTAAAGCAGGGGTGAAATGCTCCCAGTTCGGACCGGATCACTTGATCCGGTAGCAATAGCAGCGGATGGTTCGGAGAACGGGTAGCAAAAATCCCTGCCCCCCCCCCATGCTCAGCTGAGTCGCACGATTATCAGAGGCTTTTTTTTTTACTTTTTTTACTTTTAAAAGCATTTTTTCTACAACCTCTTCCGACGAAAAAATGCTTTTAAAAGTAAAAAAAAAAAGCCTCTGATGATCGCGCGGCTCAGCTGGGATCGTCAGAGGCTTTTCAAAGCATTTTTTTCTGCAACCTCTTGGCCGAAGAGGTGGTAAAAAAAATGTTTTGAAAAGTCTCTGATGATCCCAGCTGAGTTGCCTAATTGGCAGAGAGGCTTTTCAAAGCATTAGAAAAAATGCTTTGAAAAGTTAAAAAAAAAAAAGTTGGCCACGCCCACCCAGTCACATTACTACCACCCCCCACCAAGCCATGCCCACAGAACCGATAGTAACACATTTTACATTTCACCCCTGGTATAAAGGCTTTAGATTGGTGTCTTTGCTTTTTCGGAAGTATCTACTGTGCTCTTGTGACTCTTCAAGACCAGTTGTGACTTATCAGTCCCAGTCATGGAGGGGCACAATTCTTGGGAATGTATGACAGATAAGAACATACGTTTCTGTCTCGGTGCATATGATTCTGTTTCATGTAGTGTTACAGATCTCGGATCTCTTACAGAAGAAGTTAAGAGTAGGGGAGCCTAATTCAGGGGTGTCCGACTCGATTTCATGAAGGGCCACATCAGGGTTGTGTTTGACCTCGGAGAGAACTGGGTGGGTGTGGCCAGGGTGGGCGTGGCAACTTGACGTCACTTGTGTCAGGGGCACCTTTGGTGGCTTGTGGTGCCTCTGCCAGCGAAAATGGGCTCCCAATCTCCGTTTTTGACTGGGATGGCCTCCTGCAACCCTTTGCCAGTGAAAACAAAGCTCGGGAGGGCCACGTTTTCGCTGGCAGAGGCATCGTGGGCTGGTTTTTTGCTTTTCCCAGGGCAGCCCTGTGGGCCACATCCGACCCACGGGCCTTGAGTTTGACACTCCTGGCTTCAAGTTGATCTAAAAGAGTAGAATGGATGTGGAAGCCCTAGTACAGTGATGGCTAACCTTTTTGCCATCATGTGCCAGGAGAGGGGGGAGGTTCTCACATGCACGTACCCATACCCATAATTCTATGCGCCTCGCCCATGCAACACCCCCCCCCCTCCCTGGCACGCGATGGCCCTGTGGATCCATTTTTCTTTCTCACCTGGCTCCAGATCCCCTCTATGAGTCTAGGGAGGGCGAAAACAGCCTTCCCCACGCCCTCAGAGGAGCCTCTCTAGGAGTCTCTGGAGGCTGGGGACAGCAAAAAATGTCACTTCCTGTCCAACCAGAAGTTGGGAAACAGCATTTCTGGCCTCCGGTGGGCCTCCGAGCAGGGGTGAGGAAGGCTGTTTTCGCCCTCCCTAGACTCTTAGAGAGGATCTGGAGCTAGGTGAGAAAGAAAAATGGGCCTTCCCCACCCCCCAGGCCTTCCGGAGGCAGGAAACAGCTGTTTCCCTGCTTCTGGTAGGCCCAAATATCAGCTGGCCAGTGTGCGCATGCACCTCGGAGCTGAGCTCGCGCGCATTCTGATATGGTTACGTGTGTCACCTGTGGCACACGTGCCATAGCTTCGCCATCACGGCCCTAGGAGCCCTTCAAAATTTGTTTCTCATCCTCAATTTACAACAGTTCATTTAGTGACCATTGGAAGTTATGACGGCACTGAAAAAAGTGACTCATGACCAATTTTTCACATGACCAGTGCAGCATCCCCATGATCACTTGATCAAAATTCAGACTTTTGGCAATTGGCTCATATTTATGACGCTGAAAATTTCCTGGAATCATATGATCCCCTTTTGGGATCTTCTGACAAGCAGAGTCAATGGGGAAACCAAATTCACTTAGCCATATTACAGGAAGTTCCTGAGGTAACAACAGTTTATTTAGTGACTGTTCAGACTTACAACTTCACTGGAAAAAAATGACTTACGACTGGTTTTCGCACATAAGACCATTGCAACATCCCCATGGTCATGTGATCAGAATTCAGATGCTTGGCAACTGACTCATATTTATGACGGTTGCAGCGTCCTGGGGTCATAGGATCCCAACCTTGATTGCGACCTTTTGACAAGCAAAGTCAATGGGAAAGCCAAATTCACTTAACATCCTTGTTACTAAAGTAACAACTGCAGTGAGTCATTTAAGAAATGTGGCAAGAAAGGTCGTAAAATGGGGCAACATTCACTTAATAAATGTCTCGCTTAGCAATACTGGTCATAAGTCGAGGACTACCTGTGCTAATTTAACAACTGCAGTGATTCTTTTAAGAACTGTGGCAAAAAAAGTCGTAAAATAAGCCAAAACTCACTTAACAACTTTCTCACTTAGCAACAGAAATCTTGGGCTCAGTTGTAGACATAAGTTAAGGACTATTTGTATTTTTCAGTTAATTGAAAGAGACATTGTTCCCTGTTACTGGCATTTAATGCCCAATCACATTAAGTGTTTTTTCCTTCTGATGATTCACATTTCTTTGTCCTGGTCCTAAATTCTTTTTTAGAGTACACTTCTTGGCGCATTATTCAAGGACCAAGTAAGGCCTTCAGCCTTAAAATGGTTGTGCCTCTCTGGACTGTATTGGGAAAGTCACTATGCATGGTATGGGAGACTGGAGAAATCTTGCTTATGTTGGCTTCCTTCTCAACGTGGCAAAACAACCTTAAATCAAATGTTCAGTTCTTAAGATGGCCCTAAGGTTAAATATAATGCTTAAAAGCCATGCGGGATTAGTCATCCAAGACCACGATTTATTTTTGGTTCTGTGCCACCAAATTCTGCCACTTGTAAAACTTCCAGTTTAAATCTTATAGCATAAGGTTCGTGTGAAATCAGTGTGATACTGTTAAAAAATAGGAGCCTGGTGGCTCAGCAGACTAAAAGCATTGTGATTAACACCAGCTGTCTGCAATTACTGTAAATTCGAATCTCACCAGGCTCAAGGTTGACTCAGGCTTCCATCCTTTCTAAGGTAGGTAAATTGAGGACCCAGTTTGTGGGGGCAATAAGCTGACTTTGTATAAATATACAAAAGACTGAAGGCTATTGCTTAATGCATTGTAAGCCACCCTGAGTCTCCGGAGAAGGGCAGCATATAAATCAAATTTAAAAAAAAACCCTCTAGTATTGTGGGAAAGCCTTAACTTAAAAACTTACTTCTCCTTCCGATGTCCTATAATAAGGAATGACATTAGAGGCAGTTTGGTATAGCGGTTAGGGCACTAGGCTAAAAACTGGGAGACCATGTCACCTTCAGCATGGATGATTTTTTTGAGCTTGTCCCTCCCTCTCAGCCCTAAAAAAAGGTAATGGCAAACCACTTCTGAAATCTCCCTAAGAAAACTACATGGATACTTACTTATTTACTTAATTACTTACTTATCTATCAGCAACTACAAGGAAACAAGTAACTGTATAGACATAGACATGGACATATGAAAAAATTGGCACAAATAAAATGATATAAATAGGCAAAACAGAGCTATAAACACATAGGATGATTACATATAAATGGGGACAGTAGGACGGGGATAGTAGGCACACTGGTGCGCTTATGCACACCCCCTTAGGGACCTCTTAAGAAACATGAAAGATCCACGGTAGACAAGGTAAAAGGTATGAGGATTAGTGAGACTAACAACAGGATAAGGTAGAGTATTCCAGAAATTTACTACTCTATAAAATACGTTCAGTCAACCACAGGAAGTCAAAACTGACTCAAAAAACACCTTAAAAAAATAGGCATTTAATGAAATTGCTTTATGGCTATCGATACAAAACAGTCAGATATGGCAGGGGTCTCCAACCTTGGCAACTTTAAGACTTAGGGACTTCAACTCCCAGAATTCCTCAGCCAGCTTTGCTTTGGCTTCAAAGCTTTGCTGGCTGAGGAATTCTGGGAGTAGAAGTCCACAAATCTTAAAGTTGCCAAGGTTGGAGACCTCAGATATGGCACACATAGAGATGCATTCCAACTTTATAACAGCCAAAGGCCAGAAACAAAATAAATGAAAGTTCCTTGGTTCTAAGCGCAGAGAGCACCAGGGACCCATCATTTCAACCCTGAGCCAGAAATACCGGTAGTCCTCAACTTACGACCACACTGGAGCCCAAAATTTATGTTGCTGAGTGAAAAGTTTGTTGAGTTTTGCCCCACTTTAGGACTTTTCTCACCACATTTGTTAAGTGAAGCGCTGCAGTTGTTGAATTAGTAACACAGTTGTTAAATGAATCTTGTTTCCTCATTGATTTTGCTTGTCAGAAGGTCGCAAAAGAGGACCCCATGACACTGCAACCGTCATAAATGTGAGTCAGTGGTCAAGCATCCGAATGTATATCATGTGACCCCTGTTGCAAAGGTCGTAAGTGCGAAAAATGACCATAAGTCACTTTATTCAGTGTCGTCACTTCAAATGGTCACTAAATGAATTGTTGTAAGTCAAGGACTACCCATATTTAACACAGGACAGTTCATGGCTAATAATTACCTTCACATAACATTCAGGGCCATTTTTGTGAGTTAGCTTGTATAAATTATCTCCTTGTATTCTCTGTATTGAATAACATCAAGGTACTCAACCACAAAGGTAATTTATAACTATGGGGAGGCATTGTGTCAATTGCACTGTGTCAGTTGCACCATCAGAATATTATACGCTGCCTGCCTTCCATTAAGCTCTCAAGGAAAGGAGAAATTATGTCATGTCCTCATGTATGCAATTCATAGGGATTCATAGGGAGGGAGATTTCACTGATTTTATACCATAGATATCCTATGTGGGGTTTTCAATTACAATGACCACCAGTGAACCCCTGCATAAAAATTTGGGGGGGGGGGAATTGCATACAAGCTCCACCATACGATTCTCTTTAAGCCTGCACAATCCATGTTTTACAATGTTTACAGCAACAGCAAAACAGCAGGCTGGCAACTGAGTCGTCATGCATAAAAATTCCCACCATTTTGGCATGCAAAGTTTACAAAGGTTTTTTTTTTCCTCCCCCAATCATAATCTCTCACGGATTATGATTGTAGAAGTTCTCTCTCGCAGCCTCTTGTAGAAGCTTAGAATTCCAGAGAACCTCACTGAGAAAGGCTGATCTTAAGGATCCTGGGTATCTTTTGACAACTACATTGAACAAACAGAAGATATTTATGGAGCATGAAAACGGGTGCCTTGAAGTTTTCAATTCTTAAGGTTGTGAGGAGAAACTTGAAAACCAACATAGTGAATCTGTGGCTCCTGGAGAGACAAACCCTGGGTCACAGTTGAACAATTAAGGGGGGTAATTTATAACTATGGGGAGGTGTTGTGTCAATTGCACTCTCAGTCATTGGATTGAAAAGTAATTAAGAATTATTTTAAAGTTATGTTCAGTGTGGCTCCTTCCCAAAAATTTCTCTTATTGTGTCATGAAAAATTGTGGTTGATTTTGAAGGGACTCTGAGAACAGTGCTCAAATTTTTGGAGGGCCAGTCATAGCCCTAAAATCTAAAAATATTTATTTTCCTAGCTAAGAAAACAGTGACCAGGGGCAGTCTAGCTGTTGCATTCTACAACATAAGGCCTTTCTTTAGACAACGTTGATTTTATTCTCCCAAAACATTGAATAACAATACTGCTTTGAATTTTAATTGCTGTTTTTATTTTGTTAGATTATTGTTTATTTGCTCCTGAATATATTTTACATGATGTTTTCATGCGTGCTTTTATTATTTTTGATTTTTCCCCCCCTTTAATTGCTGGTATTAATTATAAATTGCTATGAAATTTTGTAAGTAGCTAAAGTTACCATATACAGGTAGCTCTTGGTTTACAACAGTTAATTTAGTAACCATTTGAAGTTACAATGGCACTGAAAAAAGTGACTTATGACGGTTTTTTACACTTACGACTTACTGACACACTTATGACACACTTACTGCAGCATCCCCACGGTCATACGGTCAAGATTCAGATGTTTAGCAATTGACTCATAGTTATGACAGTTGCTGTGTGTCAGGGTCATGCAATCCCCTTTTGTGACCTCCTGACAAGCAAAGTCAATGGGGAAGCGAGATACACTTAACAACCAGGTTACTAATTTAACAATTGCAATGATTCACTTAACAACTGTGTCAAAAAAGGTCGTGAAATGAGGCATAATTCTCTTAGCAGCTGCCTCGCTTAGCAACAAATTGGGCTCCATTGTGGTCATAAGTCAAGAATTATCTTTATATAAAATTAAGTTTAGCCTATTATTTATTTATTTATTGTATTGCATTTTTATACCGCCCTTCTCCCGAAGGACTCAGGGCGGTGTACAGCCATAATAAAACAGTAACAACACAAACATTAAAAACCATTAAAATGATTCAATATTTGGCCATAATTAAAAACCCCAAAACTAAAATCCATTAAAAACCCATTAAAATCATTGTTCCGTCAGACCGGCTTGATGAAATAATAGGGTCTTAAGAGCATGACGGAAGGCGCGGAGGTCGGGGATCCTTCGTATATCCAGGGGCAGTTTGTTCCGTAGGCCAGGAACCCCCACAGAGAAAGCTCTCCCCCTGGGGGTCACCAGTCAACATAGTTGTCAGTAGTTGACAATAGTTTGACCGACGGCACTCTGAGGAGGCCCCCTCTGTGGGAGCGTACCGGCCGGTGGGAGGCAATCGGTGGCAGAAGGCAGTCTTGTAAATATCCAGGTCCTAAACCATTAAAGAAATGCAGCCCTTCAAACCTCAGTCTCTATATTAGATTGACTACAAATCTGTCTTGAGTATAGATTTGGGACCTTACAGTCAAGGTTATCCTTGCTATATTACAAAATACATACTTTTTTGAAAATCATTTTTTAAAATTACAGTTTCCTCGTATGGAAATATTTATAGACTTCCTCTTGATCATAAGCTACCCAAGGCAGAAAACTAAACAAATATTAAATCAATGTGGTGTACAAAAGAAGACAGTAAATACCTTGAGAAAGAGAAATTAGTTGTCAACCCTTACATCAATGAACATTCAGAAGAGGAATAACATAACAGCTGGAAACTAAGTGTAATGTTTCTATTTCCCCACTTAGGTTATTCTATGCAGTAAATTCTTACTTTATCATCTTCACCCACCTAATGTCTTTTGATGGTGAATTATTAGGTAGTCCTCCACTTATGACCAATTGTTTAGTGACTGTTTGAAGTTACGACAGCACTGAAAAAGTGGCTTTTGACGGGTGTTCACAATTGCAATGGTTGCAGCATCCATGCGCTCAGATTTGGGCACTGGCAACCAGCATGTAATCCAGTAGTGGGTTTCAATTTCGGTCGCTACCAGTTTGCTTGTGGGCGCGTACTCATGCACAGAGACGTCTGGGTGGGTGGGCAGAGCCTCCCTCAGCCGCCGCTATCGGTTTGCCCGATACAGGGTGAACCAGTAGCAACCCACCACTGATGTAATCATGACAGTTGTAGCATCCTAGAACCCCACAATCGCCGTTTGCAAACTTCCATGGGAGCTTCTGACAAATCAATGGGAGAAGCTAAGTTTGCCTAACAACTGCATTACTTGCTTAACAACATGGCAAAAAGGTCACAGCAGTGAGCACTTAATGACTGCATTGTTTAGTGATGGATGTATTCCCAACTGTTGTCTTAAGTCAAGGAGCCCCTGTATGTAGTAGTTATGGACTGGGCCATGTTGGAAGATGCCATTTCAGATTCCCTAGAACAGGGGTGTCCAAACTTGGCCCCTTGAAGAGTGGTGGACTTCAACTCCCAGAATTCCCCAACCAGCATGTGCTATAAATATGAGCAAGTTGCTGGCTGGAGAATTCTGGGAGTTGAAGTCCACCACTCTTCAAGGGGCCAAGTTTGGATATCCCTGATCTAGAACAGTGATGGCGAACCTTTTTGGCCCCGAGTGCCCAAACTGGAACACGTGTGTGCGCATTCGTTCATATGTGCCAAAGCGTTGGAAACCCAAAGACCAGGGCACCAGACAACTGGTCTTCGGATTTCCGGCGCTCTGGTGCACACGAAGACCAGCTGGCCGGCACACATGCGCGCACCGGAAACCAGAAGAGCAGATGGCAACGGCGCACGTGCCATAAGTTCACCATCACGGTCCTAGAACTTTACAAACAACAGCAACTTAAATTAGACGCAGAAATAAATTGAAACTATAATGCAATTAATGTGCAGCAGGACCCGCATAATATGTTTCCTGATGTGGCTTATGGCTGAATTTGTTTGGAGGTTTTTTTTGCAAAAGTTATTATCTTTAGTAGCCTCCACTTGGAAGGTTGAGAATTCAATACTAGTGTTCTGGCCCCGTGCCCAGAAAGAACCCGCCCTCAGATACCTAGAGGCTAAGGAACTGGCAGGCAACCAAGGGAGATGATAACAAAATGACGGCAGCACTCCGCAGTTGCTTGCCAATGTGTTTATTACACAGTCCGTCACATACACACCACAGCTAAGACGCCGGGCCGATTCAACACCGGGATCCACGTATCTTTGTTTTTGTTCGTCACAAAGATATGCCTACGATCGCTTACTTATATAGTCTAATAAGAGGCGTGGTCCACCAGCTAATCACGACCACGCCTTTTCCTCTGCTGGGCTCTCCTGTCTCTCCGACGCTGGCGAGGGTCCAACCAAAACTCGCTGTCCTCGTCAATGTCCTCCTGTGGCTGCGGGGATGAGCTTGGCTCTGGGCCTATCTCCTGCCCTTCGGTGTCCTCCGGAGGCATTGCCAGAGAGGAGAGTCCTGGAGAAGGAGGCCTTGCCAACTCCTCTCCCTCACTCTCAGAGTCCTCCCCTGCTGATGACGCAGGCTCAGGCAACGGAGCCACAACAACTAGGCAGTGATGGATGTTTCTCTATGAGGGCGCAAAGAGAAAATATCTGCTGTGAACTCTGCATAGGCATCAGGAAGGGCATCCGGCCTGTAAATGCTCAGCTCCATTTAGAGCTCGAACTCCACCCTAATCAAAGGGATTACAGGGTGATAAAAGTATTTTATAGCCTGCAGGACATGATTCAGCCATGCACTGATAGCCAACTATATACTTTCCAGTTTGGAACTAATACCTTAATATTTTACTATCTGAGAACCTGTGGGCAACTGAGCAGTTCATTGTGGCAATTTTGCCTTCAGGATTCAGACAGGAAGCTACCTTGGGGGCTGAAGGTTCTGACTCCAGTTCTAACTGCATTGAGCAGACAACGGAATGGAGCGCCTGTTCCACCAGCTGTGGCATGGGAGCTTCCACCAGAGTCACCAACAAGAACCCAATGTGTGAGATGGTGAAAGAGATGAGGCTATGTGAAGTGCGCCCCTGTGAAAAGAGTCCACAACCTGATAAGGTACGTTCAAGTGATGGTGCTAATTCTGTATTAATTTTGGAGAGAAGAGCATGTAGAACTTTGGCTTGGAGGTAAAGGTTGAGATGGTTATTAAGTTCCTCATTTCAGTTATTTCTACCAACCTGTTTGTGAATGTCATGGATGTCTTAGATTGAGCCTCTGTGGGAAATACCATGCTGGACTAGACCAGGGATCTCCTAACTTGGCAACTTGAAGACTTGTAGACTTCAACTCTGAGAAATTCTGGCTGAGCAATTCTGGGAATTGAATTCCACAAGTCTTAAAGTTGCAAAATTTGGAGACTTGTGGACTAGACGAATCTCAACCTGATCCAGCAGATCATTTAGGGTGCATTTATCTTCAGAAGGACGCAGTGGCTCAAGAGGGACACGGTGGCTCAATGGCTAAGACGCTGAGCTTGTCGATCAGAAAATTCGGCGGTTCGAATCCCTAGCACCGCGTAATGGAGTGAACTCCCGTTACTTGTCCCAGCTTCTGCCAACCTAGCAGTTCGAAAGCATGTAAAAATGCAAGTAGAAAAATAGGGACCACCTTTGGGGGGAAGGTAACAGCATTCTGTGCGCTTTTGGCATTTAGTTGATTCCATCTATATCCCAACCTTCCATATTTCTTTAACAAATAATGAACTGGTGCAGTTTAATAATTGGGGTCTGCCTCCAAGGATATTTCAAAGATTTTGAGCCATGTCAAACTTTCTGCATCAGACTTCCCAGTGTACTATAAGGTTATTCTGGGAAAGTTTTCTCTTAAGAAAAGAAGAGACATTTGGGGTGCTAATGGACATTTATTCCCTTTTATGGCAGAGGAGTTGGGTTCATGTGAACTTTATAATGCCTTGGTAAGGCCACACTTGGAATATTGCATCCAGTGATGGGCAGAATGTAAAAAAGATGTTGAGAATAGAATAGAATAGAATAGAATAGAATAGAATAGAATAGAATAGAATAGAATAGAATAGAATAGAATAGAATAGAATTCTTTATTGGCCAAGTGTGATTGGACACACAAGGAATTTGTCTTGGTGCATATGTTCTCAGTGGACATAAAAGAAAAGATACATTCGTCAAGAATCATACGGTACAACACTTGATTATAGTCATAGGGAAACAGTCAATATAAATTGTAAGGATACCAGTAACAAAGTTACAGTCATACAGTCATAAGTGGGAGGAGAGGGGCGATAGGAACGATGAGACGATTAATAGTAATGCAGACTTAGTAAATAGTTTGACAGTGTTGAGGGTATGATTTGTTTAGCAGAGTGATGGCATTCGGGAAAAAACTGTTCTTGTGTCTAGTTGTTCTGGTGTGCAGTGCTCTCTAACATCGTTTTGAGAGTAGGAGTTGAAACAATTTATGTACAGGATGTGAGGGGTCTATAAATATTTTCATAGCCCTATTTTTGACACGTGCAGTATTCAGGTCCTCAGTGGAAGGCAGGTTGGTAGTAATTGTTTTTTCTGCAGCTCTAATTATCCTCTGAAGTCTGTGTCTGTCTTGCTGGGTTGCAGAACCAAACCAGACAGTTAAGAGGTGCAGCTGACAGACTCAATAATTCCTCTGAAGAACTGTATCAGCAGCTCCTTGGGCAGTTTGAGCTGTCTGAGTTGGCACAGAAAGAAGATTCTTTGTTGTGCTTTTTTGATGAAGTTTTTGATGTTGGGCGTCCATTTTAGGTCATGAGATATGGTAGAACCTAGAAATTTGAAGGTTCCTACTGTTGATACTGTGTTGTCTAGTATTGTACGAGGTGGTAGTATGGGAGGGTTTCTCCTAAAGTCCACCACCATTTCTACAGTTTTGAGTGTGTTCAGTTCCAGATTGTTTTGGTCACACCACCTGGCTAGTTGTTCAACCTCCCGTCTGTATGCGGATTCATCATTGTCTCAAATGAGACCGACCACTGTTGTGTCATCTGCAAACTTCAGTAGTTTAACAGATGGATCATTTGAGATGCAGTCATTGCTATAGAGAGAGAAGAAAAGTGGAGAGAGCACACAGTGCTCTCTCCACTTCCTAATTTTACAGGTATCTGATGTGATTCTGCTTAGTTTCATCTGCTGCTTCCTGTCTGTTAGGAACCTTATGATCCATTTACAAGTGTGTTCAGGTACCGCTAGCTGGGTTAACTTAGTTAGAATAATGTCTGGAATGATGGTGTTGAATGCTGAACTAAAGTCTACAAAGAGGACCCTTGCGTAGGTCTTTGGAGTTTCAAGATGTTGTAGGATGTAGTGCAGAGCCATATTAACAGCATCATCTGTTGATCTATTTGCTCGGTGTGCAAATTGCAGGGGATCTAACAGCGGATCCATGATGGTTTTCAAGTGGGTCGGCACTAGCCTTTCAAAGGTATTCACAACTACAGAAGTTAGAGCAGCAGGTCTGTAGTTGTTCAGTTCCTTGATGGTGGGCTTCTTCAGCACTGGGATGATAGTAGAGCGTTTGAAGCAAGAAGGAACATAGCACATCTCTAGCAATTTATTGAAGATATGGATGAAGATGGGGGCCAATTGGTCAGCACAGACTTTTAAGCAAGAAGGAGTTCTCTTGTCTGGGCCTGGAGCTTTTCCTGGCTTTTGTCTGTGAAATAGGTCTTGCACTTCCTTTTTTGTGATCACTAGGGGTTATAAACCCAATGGGATGGGGTCAGTTGTAGGAGGTTTGGCTGTTGTTGGTGTGTCTGAGATGGGGGTTGTGGAGATAGGTGGATGTAGTTCCTTTCAAACCTGCAGTAAAACATGTTCAGGACATCTGCCAGTTGTTGATTTCCTTCAGCCTGGGAAGGAGGTTTGCCATAACCAGTGATATTTTTAAGAGTTTTCCACATGTTTGCTGGAATGGAACGGAACGGAACGGAACGGAACGGAACGGAACGGAACGGAACGGAACAGAACAGAACAGAATAGAATTTTATTGGTCAAGTGTGATTGGACACACAAGGTACTTTGGTACATATGCTCTCAATGTACATAAAAAGAAAAGATACATTTGTCGAGAATCATAAGGTACAACACTTAATGATAGTCATAGAGTACAAATAAGCAATCAAATCATATTAGGAAACAGTCACTATAAATCGTAAGGATACCAGCAACAAGGTTACAGTCATACAGTCGTAAGTGGGAAGAGATGGATTAGAGGAACGATGAGAAGATTAATAGTAGTGCAGACTTCGTAAATAGTTTGACAGTGTTGAGGGAATTATTTGTTTAGCAGAGTGATGGTAGAGAAATGATACCCGTTCCATCTTAACGTATCACGGCTATGTTGCATCAAATTGAATGTGAGCCTCCACCAAATTAATGTTCTGTTCTTTCTCGTAGAAGGGGAAAAAATGCCTCCGAACTATAAAGTCTCCCACAGCTGTCCATCTGGAGTACCAGAACTGCACGAGCATCCAGATGTATAAACCCCGTTACTGTGGCATCTGCAATGATGGACGGTGCTGCACGCCACACACGACCAAAACAATCCAGGTGGAATTCCGTTGCCCTCAAGGCAACACCACCCAACAGCCAGTGATGTCCATTATTAGCTGTGTGTGTCACAAGAACTGTCCTCAGAATAGCAACGCTTTTGTGCGAAAGCTCAGTTGAATGAGCCGCTGCAAAAATCACCAGACTAGCCTTCTGATGCTTTAATGTAACACGTATCTTCTCTCTTTGGGGGGAGGGCGGAAGGGTCAGATGCTTTGATTCTCAAATCCCGTATGTCTATCATTTGATTTCTAGATAACCCAGTTCAGTTCCTGTGGAATTTTGTTTTGTTTTGTTTTGTTTTGAAATTGTGCTTGCTTCAAACAATGTTGCCTCATTAAAATATTGTCACTTGGGAAATGTGCAACTTTTCTTTCTTAGCAGTTTTTCCTTTCTTGGCTACATGCAGGGGTGAAATCCAGCAGGTTCTGACAGGTTCTGGAGAACCGGTAGTGGAAATTTTGAGCAGTTCGGAGAACCGGCAAATACCATCTCTGGCTGAGCCCAGAGTGGGAAGGAAATAGGGATTTTGCAGTATCCTTTCCCTGGAGTGGAGTGGGAATGGAGATTTTGCAGTATCCTTCCCCGCCATGCCCACCAAGCCATGCCCATGCCCATGCCCACGCCCACCAAGCCATGCCCACAGAACCGGTAGTAAAAAAAATTGGATGTCACCACTGGCTACATGTACTAATTGTTTGAATTTAAGGGGCACAGGATTTTTGTAATCTAGAACAGTAGTGGCCAAAATTGTGGAAACCTTTTGGGAAAAGTGTATTTTTGAAGTTTGATGGCTAATAACACCACTTTTTGGGGAGTTTCAAGACAATCATATTCCACTGTTGGAATGGCCTGGGAATAGCCCAGACCTTAACCCAATTGAAAATCTTTTGAGCCGACTAAAGAAACTTGTTAGTGAGAAGCGATCCAGTAATAAAACCCACTTAATAGAAGCAATCATTCAATCTTGGTTTCACATTCTAACAGCTGCAGAACTAAAAGACTTGGTTCACTCCATGGGAAGACATTGTTGGTCTTAATTCATGCTAAAGGTCACCCAACTAAGTATTAACTGACATGGTGATAATTTTTGTATATCTCGTTTTTTCTACGTGTTTCACTTTTCTTCTTTATACTGTAACTGCTATTCTAATAGCAAATCCTTCATAAACATTATTGCTTTACATTCTCGATTAAATTATCTTTCTATTGATATATAATCTTATGGTACTGCTCCCCCCCCCCCCCCAAAAAAAGTGGTGTTATTAGCTAGTTTTAGAAAATACACTTTTCCCAAAAGGTTTCCACAATTTTGGCCACTACTGTATGTTTTCTTTCTTGATGTTTATTGCAGCCAGGAATTGGGCACCTCAGAGTTGAAATCCTCACTACCAACAAAAAAAAGTGTTTCTTGTGTCAGCCACAAAAACATACTGAGTGCAAAATTCTTTGCTCATTTTTCTCCCGCAAATTAAAATATTCCTCTCTATTTTTGTCCCTTCTTTTGCCAATCTTTTCCTGAAGTTTGTGTTTTCTTCTTTATCTCATCTTGGCTTCAGCAGATGCTAAGTCTTGATTTTGGCAAATGGTCCCAGAAGCAGACCTCCCCAACATGGTGCCTATAGATGTGTGGACTTTGCTTCCCCAAATGCACAAATATGGCAACATTCATGGTGGAGGATGGGACATGTCTTCAGCGACTGGGAGTGTTTTTATTACCACTGATGGTCACTGGTGGGTGACGCTATGCATTTATTTAATCCCTCCTTGGAAGTCAACCAATATTTTTTCTATAGAAGGATATAAATAGTTCAAAAGAAACAGACCCAACAAAAAAGGAAGAGGAATTGCATTGTATGTAAGAAGTCACTACACCTCTACAGCAATATGTAATACCAGAGATGAATGCATCTGGGTAAATATTGGAGGAAAAAGAAATGACATTCCTATAGATTGCCACCAGCAATAGGTTTCACACAGTGGTGGGTTCTAATCAGTTTTACCACCACTTCGCATCGCGCACACACTTTGCACGCAATCACAAGCGCATTAAGTAAAAAAAACAGCTGAGGCATTGCTATCCACTCTGCCGTGCCTTACAGCTGACCAAAAAACAAAAGAAATAAAGGTAGGTATAGCCCGGGAGTAGGAGGGAGGGCCCAACTGACATTCAAAGTGAACCGGTTCGGTCTCCTATGAAGATTTCCACTATTGGTTCTCCTGAACTGGGGAGAACCGGTAGCAACCCACCACTGGTTTTACCATCGGTTTGCTGTGCGCATCCGGTTTGCACGCAAGCCTGCCTTCCATGCATGCACCTGGCCTCAAAAAACATGCTTAAATAGGATGGCATAGAGCCGGGGTGGGTAGGCGGGCCCACCTGTGATTTCCACTACCAGTTCAGACAAACTGATCTGAACCGACCAATTACCATCTCTGGTAATCTGGCAGATGAACAATTCGTTAATCAGTTAGCTAAGGTGTGTGGAAAATAGGGCGGGGGGTACCTTTAACTACCTTGCCTTGTTAAAAGTCTTCCAGTACTTGAAGGGCAGCGGCAGAGAAGGGAGCCGCTGCCCCTCAAGTGCTCTCCAAAGCACCTGAGGGCAGGACAAGAAGTAACATGTGAAACTTGTTAAAGAGAGATCCTACCTGGAGAAATTTCCTGGCAGTGACCGCTTTCTTCCCAAAGTTGTAGGTGCTCCGCAGGGATGGTATTCACTTACCTTCACCACCGGTTCGCAAATGTGAGCGCACACACATGCTCAGACCGTTCTGTGATGATGTCCAGGTGGTTGGGCGGAGCCTCCTGCCGCCGGCGCTACCGGATCACACAATCTGGATAGAACCAGCTGAATTTCACCACTGGTGTTCCATCACTAGAGGTTTTCAAGGAAACATTGGACATCCATTAGGCAAAGGCCATGATGGCAAACCTGCGGGACATGTGGCAGAGGTGGCATGCAGCGCCCTCTCTGGTGGCACAGAAGCTGTCGCTCCAGTTTAGCTCTGCTGCGCATGCACACGCACCTCCCACCAGCCACCTGTCTTCAGGTCTCTGCCATGAGTGAGGTGCATGCGGAGGATGCGTGTGGGGGCAGGGCGCACATGCGTGGGGCACATGCGGGGTGTATGTGTGCATGCATGGAGGTGGGGTGCATATGTGGGGGCCGTGCGCACATTGCATTTTGGTTCAGGCGCGTCCGTGTGCTTTGGGCACTCGGTCTGGAAAAGGTTCCCCATCCCTGGTATAAGGTCTCCTGCCTTGGGCCCTATGGTTCTAAATTTTCTTTAAATGCTGCACAGAATTCTGGATTTTTTAGAGACACCACAAAGACAACATACTGAACTTGCCTTGTACAAGGGTGAAGATAAAGTTGTAAATATGGAGACCGCCAATAGGTCATTGGAAGTTCGGGTTTAATCGACCCAAGATATTTCAGTTGTCTTGGTGGATTGAGACTCCATTTTCTACAGTCAGTCTTAGTATTCAGTTTGTGTACGGCCTATCAAAGACCAGCTGGCTTTTGTGCTGAGGGGAAAAACAAACACTGTAAACAGCTCAAGAAGGCCTGTGCTTTTTTAGAAACAGCAAATGTAAAGCATACATTGTATAACCCCCTTAATCCTCCTGTGAATGTTGGTATTGCTAAAGAAAACCTCTCGACAGAAGATATAAAGCAACTGGCCAGGAGAAAGTTTGACCATTCTTGAGCTATAAAGCAGGTTAAAAGAATATTTTATTCGGGATTATTTGTTGCAAATAAATTTAGGAATGAATCCTATAATCGTGTTATTAAGTCTAGTTAGTATACTCTGTCTGCAAACGTTTCTGATATTGTGATTATGCAACCTTGCAAAGACATTTAAAATATTCCAAATCCTAGGAGTTACATGTGAGAATGCAGCCAACTTCCACAATTTCATATTCAGACCAAAAAGAGGATATCTTTTTTAAAAAGGTACACATACAATTTGTTTTCTTTATTTTGGAGGTCAGTGACTGCCATCTACTGGTGGTGCTCCTGCTTTATTGCTAATCCTTAATCTAGGCTAGATTCTAGACCAGGTGTGTCAAACTCAATTTCATCGAGGGGGGCATCAGGGTTGTGTTTGACCTCAGGGGGCCACGGTGGGCGTGGCCAGGGTGGTCATGCCTCCCCCCCCACACATCATGTTGGGGTGCCTGTAGTGGCCTAAGTGCTCTGCCAGCAAAAACTGGCAGGGGAAGCTCTGTTTTTGGCTGCAACGGCTCCTGCAACTCTCTGCCAGTGAAAATGAAACTCAGGAGGGCTGTGTGCGGCCTTCCCAAGCTCATTTTTCACTGGCAGAGGGCACTGGCACTGGCATAAGGCAGAGGTACCACAGGCTGACCCCTCACTGTTTCCAGGGTGGTGCAAGCCAGATCTAAGCACCCCGCAGGTCAGCTCCAGCTCCTGCCCTTCAGTTTGACACCCCTGTTCTAGACAATCAAGGGAGAAATTGATCAAAGGCCTTCAACAAATCTATTGCTGTATAATCCTTGTCTTTTGAGTGACAACCTTCAATCATACACCAAACAGATGGAGCCACAATAGAGAAGCAAGCACAGCCGTTTTAGAAACACTCCACGTTGAATTAACATGATTACTTGCCCCATACTGAATAATTTTCCTCTAAGTAATAAAAAGAAGGGTCAATTTTTATTGAGTTTTTGGGATGGTATTTTGAGCTTTGGCATCCCTCCCACTAGGTCTTGAGTAGCGTATGAGCCGTTTCTTCCAATTCCTGCTAGCATTTATAGCAGGGAAGTTTCCTTTATTTCAGCAGATGGCAGCACCTTATTCAGACTTGGAAAGTAGGATCTATGGAGATTCTTAGTCATCCAGGTCATGGTTGTCTCAAAGGTGCTTTTCAAAAGGCAATTGAGCTGTGTGTGTTGTTGTTTTTTTTCTTGAGGAAGACATTTTGCTTTTCATCCAAGAAGCTTCCTCAGTTCTGACCGAATGGTTGGGGGATAGATACTCCTTTGGAATCATCTGCTTGTTAGCACTGTCTCTGAGAGCTGTTGAGGCCACAAAGTGACTTATCTGGCAACTCCGGGTCACCTGAATCAGAGTGCAAATAGGTGTGGAACCTTTTTGGAACTGCTGAAAGGACTACAGTAGTGGCCAAAATTGTGAAAACCTTTTAGGAAAAGTGTATTTTCTAAAACTAGCTAATAACACTACTTGTTTTTGTAGTACTACCATAACATTTTAGATCCGTGATGGTGATCAGCTCCGGCGGGCATGCGTGCGCTGGCCAGCTCATTTTCGGGGCTTCTGGGCCCACCAGAAGTAGGGAAACAGGCTGTTTCCTGCCTCTGGAGGGCCTCGGGGGGTGGTGGGGAAGGCCTGGTTTTTTTGCTGCCCCCAGCCTCCAGAGCCTCTCTAGGAGTCTGGGGAGGACGAAAACGGCCTTCCCCACCTTCCCGGAGGTCCTCCAGAGGCTGAAAACAGCCCGTTTGCCAAGTTGGCAAATGTGGGGGTGGGGCGCATAGAATTATCGATGTGGCCACTCGCTCATGACCCCCCCCCCCAGCCTGGCACACGATGGCAAAAAGATTAGTCATCCCTGTTATAGATCAATGGAACTATAATTTAATTGAGAATTGATGCAATAACTTTTATGAAGGATTTGCTATTAGAATAGCAGTTACAGTGTAAAGAAGAAAAGTGAAATACATGGAAAAAATGAGATTAAAAAAATGATCACCATAGAAAAAACAAGATATACAAAAATTATCACCATGTCAGTTAATACTTAGTAGGGTAACCTTTAGCATGAATTATGGTCTTACAATGTCTTCCCATGGAGTGAACCAAGTCTTTAAGTTCTGCAGCTGTTATCATGTGAAACCAAGATTGAACGGTTGCTCCTATTAACTGGGTTGCTTCTGACTATTACTTTTATTTTTTTATTAATCATATTTCTATGCCGTCCACTCTCCGAGGACTCTGGGCGGCTTACAACAATCAACAGTATATTAAATAACATATTGCCCCCAACAATCTGGGTCCTCATTTTACCCACCTCGGAAGGATGGAAGGTTGAGTCAACCTTGAGTCGGTGAGATTTGATCTTCTGATCTGCTGAACTAGCAGTCAGCTGAAGTAGCTGAAGTACAGCACTCTAACCACTGCACCACCTCGACTAACAAGTTTCTTTAGTCGGATCCATAGATTTTCAATTGGGTTAAGGTCTGGGCTATTCCCAGGCCATTCCAGTAGTGGAACAGGATTATCTGGAAACTCCAAAAAATAAAAATAAAAATGGTGTTATTAGCCATCAAACCCCAAAAACACACTTTTCCCACAATTTTGGCCACTAGTGTTTGTTGTAAACAGATAGTGTTATATTCTTCCGCCTCTGTTGAGAGAAAGCTGCTTAATTTTAACACAATAGTGTCTTTTGCCCCTCTTTCAAACCAATGGTCCTCTCTATCCAATCAGACCTGCTTAATGTTTGGGTGGGAAGCTTAGAAGTAGATCTCGCCAGGTTTCCCCAGCTAAATGCAACACCCATGGTTATTTTGATTTTTTTTTTTTTTTGAGCCAGCATGACCAAGGACAAAAGTGAAAATGATAACTCATAACTTTTGAAGGCATGAGTGAATATGGTCTCCACAATTTAGGTAAGTCTCCCATGATTTGTGTCATGGTTTTTACAGACCAGGAGAAAGGAAAATTAGTCCAAAGGAACCTTTATTTTAGGCACTGAGTGGTTTTCTAACAGCTCCCTCTTTTCCATCTTGGTTTTAAATAGAAAACTTGACACTTAGAATCCTACACACAATCTGCTGTGTAAGATTTTGTATCTGAAATTGTGAACATGGTGCTTTTGAGCACCAGGGCATCTGTACATAATTTTCTTGAAGTCCACAGTTTCTTGTTCCACTGAATTTTATTGTTCCTATTTTCTTTTTAGATGCTAATTTCATAAAGCAGATTTTAAATAGGGGAGCTCTCTTAAGTGCAAAGCAAAATGCCAATCTTTAGAGGTAGTTTATCTGTCCAAGAATAACTGAAGTGTAGCTATTCGCTGCTTCATCTTTGACTTTTTTCTAAAAGGTTGAACTTGCTTGCAAATATATAGTTTGTTCTGCAGGAGGAAATCAAACATCACAAGCATTGCAGGCCACTTCTGCAGAGTCCTGACTTTTCAGCTCTATATGCTATGGAGATGCTCAGTCATCCAGGTCATGCTTGTCATTTCGCTTCTCATCCAAGAAGCTTCTTCAGCTCTGAAAAAGCTTCATCTATCTCCAGTCTACAACACAGTCCTTTAAACAGTTCCAAGAAGGCTCCACACCAATTTGCACCACTCAAGTGACCCTGATGACACAGATAAACCTCCAGGTGACTTTAACAATCCACTAAAAGAATGCAGGTGTCCATATGTCTGTAAGGAGTATAAATCCTTCCATTCCCCACCATTCAGTCAGAGCTGTAGAAGCTTCTTGGATGAGAAGCAAAATGTCTTCAAAGAAAGTCCAGTTGTTTCTTGAAAAAAAAACAAACACCTTGGGACATTTTTAGCTCTATTTTTGTTCCTTAAGTTACTGTTGGAAGAAATATCCTTCTGGGTTCAGTTCCAAGTGGGGAAAAAGACACTGGATTCATGGAAGTTGCTTGGAAAGAAGGTTTATTGATGAAATTCACATACAACAGTAATGGAGCCCACCCATTATGGTCATAAGTAACGACAGTCATAAAGCAGGGCACCCACATGATCAACCTGACCTTTTTTGTGATGGTGGTTAAGCAAACCAATTGTTGCTATGGTTATTTTTGGGGGGGGGCCAAAAACTGCAAGTAAATGCTGGTTTTTGTAAAAAAATAATAATAATGAAACACAGTTATATGACCATGGGATCTTGCAAATGGCCATCAATAGCAGGTGTCTTGCTGAGCACCTGAAATGTGGTCAGGTGACTGCAGGGGGGGCATTGAAACTTCAGAACTGGATCCTAAGTATCCATGGAGAGGTAGGTACGTCATAACTTTGAACAGTCACTAAGTGACCACTTGTAAGGTAAGGACTTCCTGTGCTCTCTTTGTTTTCTTTCTTGAGGACTTTAGATCGAAAAATGCAGTGAGAAAGATGTCCTTCATTTACTACTTTCCTAATCTAAATTAATCCCAACAACTACAATAGTGACACTGTGAGTGTCCAGGAGAAAGGGGGAGAAAAGTAGGCAACAGCTTAAGCACAAATCTGCCCAGCTATGACCAGTGGTGGGTTCCTCCCGGTTCAGCCCAGTTCCGCTGAGCCAGTAGCGGTGATGATATGACGCCACCAAACTGGTTCTGCCCCCCCGCCCCCCGCCCCCATCCCCCCCCCCACGTTATTCTTACCTTTTATTTGGCCCTACACCAATCTATTGCCTCCTGAGTCCCAGCTGATGGGCTATAAGGAAAAACTGTTTAAACTCTTGCCGCGGGGCTTCAAAGGGCCGCCTTACAGCTGATCAGTGGTAAAAGGCAGTTTGGTGGTAGACCGGTGCCTGCAAAAATAAATGGGTAGACCAGTGTCTGCAATAATACATGAGTAGACCAGTGCCTGCAAAAATAAATGGGTAGACCAGTGCCTGCAAAAATAAATGAGTAGACCAGTGCCTGCAAAAATACATGAGTAGACCAGTGCCTGCAAAAATACATGAGTAGACCAGTGCCTGCAAAAATAAATGAGTAGACCAGTACAGCTCTGCAAGCAGTTAAAAGCCTGGTAGACCAGTACCTCGGCTAAATCCTAAAGAATTGTCACATGACCATCAAGCCACGGCCACAAAATAAGTCGCACCAACAGAACCGGTAGTAAAAAAATTTAGAACCCACCCCTGGCTACGACAGTAACCCTTAGCAAGGAAGTAGCAGCTTTAAGTGTCACATTAACTTTAATGGGTGGAGTTCTTAAGGCAGCAATGTCTCTTTATAGACAGAAGCCTGAAGAAGATTGGGTTGCTTTAATGAGCAACAGTAAGATACAGTAAGATGTGGTACTCATGAACATCCCACAGCCCCAGCCCCTCTTCCAGATCATTTGCAAAGCATGCTGGCTCTGTCATAATAAAGCTCAGATTCTCTCCTATTAAAAATTACAATTCGATAGCAAATTTTGCAATTCCCTGGGCACTGCACCCAGGAGGTATAGGATTACAGGTTCTGAACTTCTGTCCTACGTGAGACAAGGGGGAAAAATATATCTTGTGATTAATTGGCAAACGTCCCATATATTCCATGAAATATGGAACCTGATATCCGAAAACTCATGCAGCAGAAATTGGAAGGAACTACCCATCTGACTGTTTCAAGAAGATTAATTGCTCCAGAACTGGCCTCACTATCTCTTTTGTCTTTAAATGGAAACAGCAACCTAATTTTGCAGAAGTCTCCCTCCCAGCAGCTCTTTCATCTTAAATCCCAGTGTACGACTTCTTCCCCCCTCCCACTTCCCACTGCCTTCAGCTTCTTCTGAACGATCGATTAATAAATCCAACCAACCACCTGTGATCAGTTAGGTGAAGAAGAAGAAGAAAGCCATTGTCCAGCCAGCCGAGCCAAACTGCAGCCATGTACCATTATTTTTCCAGATGGCCTGTGTACAAAAGGACCATAATTGATGTCTGTTCCACCCAGGGAAAGCCGGAGATTTAACTTCTGAAGATCAAAAGCTGTTTTCAGACCTAGGCAAGGCTGCTTCTGGAAAATCCATCAGCATTATTTTTAGAGCAAGGCTTAGACAGGGTAGTGGGTGAGCAAGCGACTGGAGGCCGTGCCAAGACCATGAAGAGACAGACGGGCTTTGAAAACGGGAATCTGTGCTAGTCTTCAAAGTGGAGCATAGCTGCTCCTGCTGCTGGCACTTGTCAGCAGCATTTCCAGGCCTGTTTGTGAGAATTACCCTCTCTGGAACGATGGCCAGCCAAGGTTTAATAAACCTTCGACAGTCCATTCCATATTCTCAAGAATTTGCACTAGCAACCTATAAAATAATAGAAGAAGTTGATAACTGCAGATGTCCCTTATTAGGGACAGGCCATGCTGCCTGGAGGAGTAGAAGCAGGGGTGGGCTTCAAAAATGTTAGCAAGGGGTTCTAGGCCCAGTTGCTGGGTGGGCGTGGCCTAGTCAGTCTCCTGCACCACAGCGGGGTGGGGGGTTTGCCCTCCCTGGGCTCCGGAGGCTTTCCTTGAGCCTCCAGAAGAGCGAACACGGCGTCTCCAGCCTCCGGAAGCCCTTTGGAGGCTGGAAATAGGCCTGTTTCCGGTCTTCCCAAATTTCCAGTAGGCCTGTTTTTCGCCCTCCCCGAGCATCTATGCTCGACCTGCACTTACCTACATCCAAAATGGGCCATAATGGGGACTCCTGGAAGGAGAGAGGAGGGGTGGACGAGGCCATCCAGGAATGGGATTTTGGGGTTCTCAGATCTGCACAGAATCTTAGAGGTTCTCCTGAACCCCTGCGAACCCCTGGCAGCCCACCCGAGTAGAAGCTATATGTTCTCAAAAAGCTGTTGCTGGGACTATTATAACTTTTCCAAGGAAATGAAGTTGCAACTCTGTGACTCTAAATGTCATACCCTTAAGATTTTGGTTTAGATTTGAGGAAAGAGGCCTGTCCAAGTTAAGAGATTTCAGTAGATGTAGGAGAACCAGTTGAGTATATAAAATATTTATTCATGCATTTAGGACATGCACACTAGACTACTGAAGTGCATTAAAGATGCGGACTGCCCTTGAAGATGGGGCAAACTACAAATGGTGTTGAATGGGTGGTCAAAATTGGGAAGGATAGGCAGCATAGTGACCATAAGGTAAAGGTTCCCCTCACACATATGTGCTAGTCATTCCCAACTCTAGGGGGCAGTGGTCATCTCCGTTTCAAAGCCGAAGCACCAGCGCTGTCCGAAGACGCCTCTGTGATCTTGTGGCCGGCATGACTAAATGTCAAAGGCGCACGAAACTCTGTTACCTTCCCACTAAAGGTGGTCCCTATTTTTCTACATGCTTTCTAACTGCTAGGTTGGCAGAAGGGTTAGGATTAGTGAGCATACTAATAGAATATTTCTAGCTCAGGGTTGAACTGTAGGATCTGATGCTCTCCAAGCTTGGTTGTTTGCTTGGAGATGTTTCATTACCCAACTAGGTAACATCATTAGTGCTAGAAGGAAGTGGAGTTTGCTTTCATTTTATTCCCACTCTGTCAGGAATTACCATGGAATATTTGGAAAGGGCCAGTGTAAATGTAGCAGGACTGGGTAAGTAGAAAAGGCCAGAAAAATTTTGATTCAAATCCACTCTGAGCCATAGATATATACTAGGTGACTTTAAATTAGTTGTACTTTCTGGCAACCCAACTTAACTGGTTGTTGTGAAAAAAACTGGAAAAACAGCCATGATGCCTCTTTAGTTCTTAAAGATAAAGCAAAAAATAAACAATTTTATTATTTATTTATTAGTCAACACTACTTAGTCTGACAAATGCAAATGCTAATTAAAACTTTTTCCTTTAAAAAAAAAAACCTTACAGGGCTTTTAGAAATCTCATGGCATATCTTAAAGCTGTTGACACATTTATGGAAAATTCTGCATTAATATACACACAGCTAGATTAGAAACATTTTGTCTTTGTGCTGGATGTTGAATCCTTTTTTAATACGTTAAATATTGAATTAATATATTTTTTTAACTAAGTCCAGCACTAACTCAAGAAAATATATTTACACAATGCCCTTAATTTTCTTAGCAAATTAACTCATTTTCTGGCTCTTCATAATACCCTGACACCCCCCCCCCCCAACTAACTAAACAAGTAAATGGATTGAATTTACACAACAAACTAACCAAGTAAATGGATTGAGCTACTTCACAAAAAGGACCCTGCATGTTGTGTGAAGGCAATTATTAGCCATGAACTTTCCTGTATTAAATATATTGTTTGAAGTCACCCATAATGAGCAGCAATTGGAACACAGACATCATACAAAAATCAACCATTCTCACAATTGGGCAGTCAAGATACCAATCAGTTTAGGAAAGGATCAACCAAATACATCTTAAATTTGCATAAAAACAGATTTCAGCCAAAACAAACTGAAGGACATATAACGGTATCCAAAAACATAGACCAAGTGGAGTCAAAGATTTGTAAAACTTTGCATGTCTGTTTGGGAATGAAGAGAAAGACAGAGAAAGAAAGACAGAGTGAATTTGCCATCAACCATCATCTGGAACTAAGATCTGTAGAAGGTCACACAATTTCTCATACAAAAGGGAAGTTTGAGGAGCAACCTAAGGCAAAGGTTCACCACAGATCTTTTGCTTAAAAGTATCCTGTTAAAATATATTTTTCAGAGGACTCTGCTATTTTGCCCAGAAAGTCATTTCTGCAGAATCCTTAGAAGGGTTAGATATGGTGGCGCAGTGGTTAGAGTGCAGTACTGCAGGCTACTTCTGCTGCATGCTGCCTGCCTGCAATTTGATAGCTCAAATCTCACTAGGCTCAAGGTTGACTCAGCCTTCCATATTTCCGAGGTCGGTAATATGGGGACCCAGATTGTTGGCGGCAATATGCTGACTCTGTAACTGCTTAGAGTGGGTTGTAAAGCTATGTGAAGCAGTCTATAAATCTAAGTGCTATTGCTAGACTCTTGAAGTTTTCCTCTTAGGAACTCAACTGCAACATTTGGCCAGAGTCTTCCCTGAAATTCTTGTTTTAGAAATAAATGTTCATACAACTTCAGGTTGCCAAAGTTTCTTTGAAAATGTTAAGACTTTTTAAATAAAAACCTCCAGCTGGAGCATTGCACATGAGGGAGCATTCTTGAACTGCTCTTGTTCACCCTGCCCATCCGAGGCTTAGTTCAGGCAGTGCGACAAAACAGGGGCGAGCAAACATTTGGAAACACGGGGTTTATTTAAAAGTCTGGGGAGGTTGGTAGTGCCAAGGACCACAATTGGCAGAAAGATGCAAAACAGGCCAAATCCCACCAGGTCAAATTGCCCGGTTTGGAAAGAAGCATGCTTTTCTGAGTGACAGCCACATTCCAAAGGATTGAGGCCTTGTAGCTCTGCCTTTTTCATCCTCAGGCTCCTCCCATTCCACATAGTGAAACCAGAAGTTAAAGAGCTCTCACAGGCATTCCCTGGACAACAGTGATATCATCTTTTGGTCCGGAATCACTTTAAAGAAATGATGCTCCTGATAAGAATGGTGGTGGTTGTGGGGTGGTGGTAGGGGGGGGTTAGGGGTGTCAGAAGCTGTCCAAAAGAGAACTTCTTCATATAGATACAAGTAATATTCAACTTGCAATCTTTCGAAGTTGAAATGGACCTCTCCAGAGCTACTTAGAACATGGTTTTGAAGTTACGATGGCTGCCTCCCATCATGTGATTACATTTTTTTGTACCCTTAACCAGGGGTCTCCAACCTTGACAATTTCACGACTTGTGGACTTCAACTCCCAGAATTCATCAGCCAGCATGTGCTAGCTGAGGAATTCTGGGAGTTGAAGTCCACAAGTTGTAAAGTTGCCAAGGTTGGAGACCCCTGCCCTTGACAAGCTGTCTGCATTTGCAGGGCCCTGTGGTCACGTGACGGCAGTTTTTACCATTTCTTGCTAGAAACCGGCATTTATTTCCCAGTTCTAGTAAAAAAAACCCTCACCTATTGGGTATAATGGGTTCTTTTAACGACAACCGCAAATTTAAAAAAAGTCATAAAATTGATCATGATCGTGTGGTGACTCGCTTAACAACCAACCTGACTTACAACTGTAATTCCAGGCTCAATTACAGTTTTAAGTTGGTGACTACCTATATTCAGCCTCCTAGGTTTAAAATTCAGTATATTGTATTTTTTGGAGTATAAGACGCACCTTTGTTCCTTCTAAAAGTGGGTGAAAATTTAGGTGCATCTTATAGACCAAATACGGGCGTTTTGGGGCTCCCAAGCCCTCCGTGTGTCATGTTTTTGCCCTCCTAGGCCCCCAGAAGCATTCTGCAGGCCAAAAACAGGTGCGTTTTTGGTGAAAATGGGCCATGTGGAGCACTGCAGAGTGTTTCTGGGGGGCCTGGGAGGGTGAAAATCTGACGTGTGGAGGCCAAAAACTACTTTTTCTAGTTTTCCTCCTGTAAATTTAGATACGTCTTACAGTCCAAAAAATATGGTAATTTGAGGGTCATTCAGTAAATTATATCATGCTTGTGTATGAAGGATCAGCCTGAAAACAAGGGGAAAAATAGTTTGCCATTGCGAAAGGAACACCAGGTAAAAAACCCTAAATGTGTGGTTTTATTATATTTAAGTTTCTATTCTCTATGAAGCTTAAATATGTCTATCACATAGTTAACAATCATTGTCATTTTACATGTATAATACACAATACAGGACTAAAAAAAAGCATGGCACAAGGGAATGCAATAAAAGTTACATTTCCTCCACCGAAGTTAAGTGATTCTTCTGTACCATTTTAAGAAGCTTTGAACCAAGAGACTCTTTTAAGCTGCTGCACATCAGGAGCTCTTTTAAAAAAAAAAACCAAAAACATATGTTTTACATTAAAGATTCAATACACAACAGACACCGATTTAATATTTTTAAGATTTGTTGCAAGATTAAAAATACACTAATAATTTTAATGTCCTGTTTCAAATTAATAAATATAATATAAAAATATACAGCACTTCATGAGAGGATGGGTGGGCTGAGTTTTAAGAAATAGTTAAATTTCACTTTCAAATGTATGCAGGTATGTTTTTAAAGAAAGGATTTCTGAATAGCTTCGACTGGTCTTCCGATAGAAGTCTAAGCCGGTAATTTGTTCGATATCCCGTACTCTCGCTGTGTGCATTTTCAAGAGCTCTTCGACCCACCGGGACTCATCTTCAGAAGAATTCTGGAAGAGGAAAAAAATAACCTTATAATCATCATCATCATCATCATCATCTTAACAGACACAATGAACAATAGTAAGTTTAAACTTTAAAAAAAGTTTGAAAAAATAAAAAAACATAATAGAATAGAATAGAATAGAATAGAATAGAATAGAATAGAATAGAATAGAATAGAATAGAATAGAATAGAATAGAATAGAATAGAATAGAATAGAATAGAATAGAATACTAGTCCAACCCCCTGCTTAGGCAGGAAACCCTACACTACTTCAGACAAGTGGTTATCCAACATTTTCTTAAAAACTTCCAGTTTTGGAACATTCACAACTTCTGGAGACAAGTTGTTCCACTGATTAATTGTTCTAACTGTCAGGAAATTTCTCCTTAGTTCTAAGTTGCTTCTCTCCTTGATTGTTTTCCACCCATTGCTTCTTGTCCTGCCCTCAGGTGCTTTGGAGAATAACTTGATTCTCTCTTCTTTGTGGCAACCCCTGAGATATTGGAACACTGCTATCATGTATCCCCTAGTCCTTCTTTTCATTAAACTAGACATACCCAGTTCCTGTCTAAAAAGAGACAACCTTCAATTAGTTTGTAAAAATACAAACTAATCAAGAAAAAAAAATCTACATTATATTTTATACTTATCAATAGTCACTGGTTTACTAATTACAGGTCGTTCTTGATTTACAAGCACAATTGAGACCATTCCATTGTTATGCAAGGCAATAATCAATTCTGCAACTATTCTTCACATGTTCAAACTTCCAGTCCCTAATCATCTTTGTTGCTCTTCTCTGCACTCTTTCAAGAGTCTCCACATCTTTTTTACATCGTGGTGACCAAAACTGGATGCAGTATTCCAAATATGGCCTTACCATGGCATTATAAAGTG
Source organism: Masticophis lateralis (assembly GCA_030761175.1). Taxonomy (NCBI): domain Eukaryota; kingdom Metazoa; phylum Chordata; class Lepidosauria; order Squamata; family Colubridae; genus Masticophis; species Masticophis lateralis. The sequence goes on along the minus strand of JAUDYJ010000003.1, from coordinate 18,000,932 downwards.
GTATTAACACTTCACGTGATCTTGATTCTATCCCTCTCTTTATGCAGCCTAGAACCGTGTTGGGTTTTTTTGGAAGCTGCAGCACACTGCTAGCTCATATTTAAATGATGGTTCACTAGGACTCCCAAGATCTCTCTCACAGTGACTACTATTGAGCTAGGTACCACCTATTCTGTACCTGTGCATTTGGTTTTTCTTGCTTCACTGTATAACCTTATTTTTCCCACCACTGAATTTTATTTTGTTAGAAAGGTTCTTCTGATCTTCCTGTACTTGTAACAGTAACAGAGTTGGAAAGGATCTTGGAAATCATCTAGTCCAACCCCCTACTCACACAGGAGACCTGTACTAGGGATTCGAACCGCTGAACTGCCGACCTTTCTGATCGACAAGCTTAGTGTCTTAGGCACTGAGCCACCTAGGCTAGTCAGGTTGCTACTTGGAGAGTGTTTACTGAGGCAAAACCTAAGGCCAGATTTGGCCATCAGTGGTCTGTCAAAAAAGTAGGAGAGCATCAACCAATCCTTTTGAATAGGTTCTCTTATGTAGCCACCATCTTGATATCCAGCCTCCTTGGTCTGTTCCATCACAGACCAAGGAGGCTGGACTCCTTGGTCTGGACTCCTTGGGACTCGTTTTAATTCTGCAACTATTTAACATAGTTCAGAAATCTTTCTGAGAAGACATTGGGTCAGATGTTGGCACTTTGGGGCCAAGCACAGGTCAACGGGAATAAGTTGGAACTTACATTGCAGCTTTCATCATTGTCAGGCCTGTGTGGGAAAATATATGCCAAAACTGAAAGAGGTCCGTCACACTTGTCAACAGGCTGAGTGAAGTCTAAACAACTTGTGATGATGCTGTAATAGTGAGTTGGAACTGGGATCGAACTTCCTTCCACATACCTAGAAGATAAAGATTTTTCATCTTTTTACAAATGTGTCTTAAAGGTGATAAGGCAGCACAGATTCTAAGAAAATGATCTACCATTGATTTATTAGTTTTAAATCGATGAGGGGTATCCAAACTTGGCAACTTTAAGACTTGTGGATTTCGACTCTCAGAATTCTCCAGGAAGCAATGCATTGCTGCCTGGGGAATTCTGGGAGTTGAAGTCCACAAATTTTAAAAATAATCAAGTTTGGACACCCCTGAAATCAATTATTTCAACTCTCTTTTGGACAAAAGAAACTCTTACCTAGCAGATCATAACGAGAGGGACAAATAGCCCCATCACTGCATGAATTACTCTTCAATCTCTATAAAGGTTTTTTTTTTTTTTAATTTTTACAAGGAGTAGTAAAATATTAACAGCCAACTATTGTAAGAAAATACTTCAGTATCCTGTCTATAGCTTCAGGTAAATCAAGCCGAATGATTTTGGATTCATTTATCAACCCCACCAAAAGGCTTGGTTTGAGGATTTGAGGGAATTTAGCCAAATAAAGTTGCTGGATAAATCACAGGGTTTAGGAACAGATACAAAAAAATTGCAGCCTCCTAGCCAAACCTTCTGTAGCATGGATTACAACACATGGAGAGGAGTTGCCAGTTAGTATTCACAAGGTTGGGCCAGATAGATGAGTGATCTGGGTTGTGTTAAAACTTCTTTCCAATGCCAATAATTCCAGATATAAAAGACTGGATTTCAGACATGCCTGATTTAGCCAATTTTGAGAAAAGTATATGTACTGTTAATCAGAAAATGTCACATTATTTCTCCCTTTTGAAAAAAAAATGAACAGGCTGGGTGAACTTTGAAAATGTTGTTTTCCTCATGGGAAGTGAGGTGGGAGTTTTTAATGATTGCTATATGGTGGCTTTTTTAAAATTTAGTAAGCCACCCAAAATCACCCAAGTGTGAGTTGGATGGCTATTTACATTTTCTTAATAAATAAATGAATAACAACCAGGTGAACTTGAGATATAGTTCTAATTGCTTTATTTCTCTCTTTCTAACAGAATAACAGAGTTGGAAGGAACATTGGCGGACTTCTAGCCCAATTGCTTGCTCAGGCAGAAAACCCTATACCATTTCAGACAAATGGCTGCCCAATCTCTTCTTAACAATTTCCAGTGTTGGCTCAGCCACAATTTCTGAAGGCAAGCTGTTCCACTGATTAATTGTTCTAACTGACAGCAAAATTCTTCTTATGTTGTTGGTTTGAGCTCCGAGCTTGGCAATTTGATTGCAAACGTTTCATCCCCATTCAAGGAGATAACTTCAGGCTGCTTTGGATTTGCAACCATATTGCCAAGCTCAGAGCTCAAACCAACAATATAACTACCAACCCGAGCTACTAATATTCAAAGACATTTCAAATTCTCCTCAGTTCTAGGTTGCTTCTCTCCTAGTTTCCATCCGTCGCTTCTTGTCCTTCTGTGTTTGCTGTTATTTATATACTTATTTTCCTTTCTCTTTAGTGATTGTTCATTTTTATTTTATGTATACTTGTTTAATAGCAGTGGATCCTTACAGTTTGATTTTGTCTGGGGTGTCATGCAAACCATCAAAGTCATAGTCGAAGATCGGTCCACTAATCACGTTGACTCCGTTCCGTTCAATGGCGTATCTCTTCACCAAAGTCCTCTGGAAATAATTCCAGACCTCTGTAGATGTACACACACACACAAAAAAAGCAGGCAAGATTATCCTAAATACCACCAGAAAAAGCATTACATCACAACAGAAAACACTATTCTCTGCGTAAAGTCCTTACATTGCCACTCAGAGATGTTCTGCAGAAGGACATAGAAATACTAGTAATAAGCCCACAATTTTATTTTATTAGATTTATAACCCACCCACGCCCCCACACACCATAACTCCGTAACAATGCCAGGCAGCTTACACCAATAAAAAAATTGTGGAAGAAAAACCAAAAAGAACATCTGGAAGGCCAATAAAACATTCATCCTAATATAGGTAGTCCATAAATGGCCTGCCACCCACCTAGCAAGACCACCATGCTTTCAAGACCATTTCAATGAGCCCAGGGTAGGGGTCATAGGGATTGCTGCAGCAAGGTGGGATGCTTTCCCACAGGATAGACACTCGAACAGAGGAAGGTTCACTTCCCAAGGCTTATCAGATGTCAATGTTTAATCAATGGGACCTACAGCATGCCGTTCGTTTCAGGATTTACAGGATGGACAGAAGCTAAAGTCCACCAAGTAGCTAGAATTAAAAGGAGGACTCCAGCTTCTGTTAAAGAGAGAATGAAGGACTGAATGGCTATGGAGATTCTCAAGGTCATTATTGCCCCAAATGTGGTTTTCACAAGGCAGCTGGACTTTCTTGGTTTTTTCCTCGAAAACATTCACTTCTCATCCAAGAAGCGTCTTTAATTCTTCTTGAGAAGAAGCGTCTTAGATGAGAAGCGAACGTTTTCAAGGGGAAAAAAAACCAAGGAAGTCCAGCTGCCTTTTGAAAAGCAGCTTTGGGATAGACTGAAGGACAAACTCTGTTACAGATAATCCTCGATTCATGAGTGCAGTTTGGGACCAGAGTTTTTACTGTAAATTGGTATATTTGTAAAGCAAGTCATCACGGGACTTTACTGTCGTTGACTTACGACCGTAGTGGAGCTTGCCCATTATAGTTGTAACAGTCGTAAACCGGGTCATCACATAACTGACCCAATTTTATGACCTTTTTTGCAGCAGTCATTAAGCGAATGTCACAGTCATTAAGTGCATCCATTGTTTGCTATGGTACATTTTTGGGGGCCAAAAACCAGAAGTAAAGACCTGGGATTTTGGGGGGCAAAAACTTCATAAATCATGATTATGTAACCCCAGGATGGTGCAAATGGTTATAAATGCAGGGCCAGTCGCTTACTGTCCAAAATGCATCACAGGAGTTATGATGGCTGTCAGAATTTTGGAACTGGTTCATGATATCTTTCAGGGGGAATCTGTTGCAACTTTGAATGGCCACTAAACAACTAGTGATAAGTCCAAAGACTATCTATAAACTGTAGATGTAGAGAAATATGAAAGTTTGCAGAGCTTGCTCAGATAGCACAAATGTTGTCTTGGTTAGGTGAGCATAAGCTGTTGTAAAAACATCAATTCGTTCCTAGGAGCACAATAACCAGGACACATCCACAGAGCCGTGTAAAAGTCAAATGGTCAAAATCTTGCAAGAATTGGGCCATTTATTTAATCCTTTGGGCACACACCTTCTAAGCCAGGGGGTCAAATTCAAAGCCCGCAAGCTGGATCTGTTTAATTCTGAGCTGAGGGGCAGCCATGGGAACAGCGAAGGACCAGCCTGCGGTGCCTCTGCCAGCGAAAATGGAGCTTGGGATGGCCACATGTGGCCCTCTGCCAGCTGCGTTTTCTGCCTGGATGGCCTCCTGCAGCCCTCTGCCAGTGAAAATGGAGCCCAGGGTGGGGTCCAGGCTCCCTTTGTGCTGGCAGAGGGCTGCAGGATGCTGTCCAGGCTGAAAACAGTGCTGGCAGAGGGCTTTAGGAAGCCGTCCAGGCCAAAAATGGGCTTCATTATCACTGGCAGAGGGCTAGCAAAAAAATAAATAAAAGCAAAACAAAACAAAAGGAGAAATGTTTCCCCTTTGGCAGGAAAGGAGAAAGGGAAAGAGGAAAGAAAAAGAAAAAGAAAAAGAAGGGAAGATGGGAAGAGAGCAAGGGTATCTAAACTGAATGTTAGTAGGATTGTAAGATGGAAAAATGAATATTTTAACTGACTATTAGAATATTAGCTATGTATTCTAAATTAGGCCTGATATTAAAGACCGGGATTTGCTCCCAACAAACAGAGGAGCATGAACAAAAGAAATAAGAGTCCTTCAGTGGCTGGTACTGCTGTGCGGACTGGACAAATATCACATTGTTCTTCTCCTACAAAAGAAGATGAGCTCGACTAGCATTGTTTTCTTTATGACACTACCTATACTAACAATGATGCCACTGGTGTCTCTTTGTGATTGTACTTTCAGTCATTTAAGTTAGGTAGATGATGCCTTTCATCCTCCCCATATTTTAAGGAATTTCACAATGATGAATAGGAAATGGGAGGGGAGGGGAAGGGGAGGGGAGGGGAGGGGAGGGGAGGGGAGAAGAGAAGAGAAGAGAAGAGAAGAGAAGAGAAGAGAAGAGAAGAGAAGAGAAGAGAAGAGAAGAGAAGAGAAGAGAAGAAGAGACTTTATTGTCACTTTAAATGTACACTAATCAGCATATATTAAAATGAAATATTGACAGTTGTATTCAGATCTCAAAATAGAATAGAATAGAGTAGAATTCTTTATTGGCCAAGTGTGATTGGACACACAAGAAATTTGTCTTGGTGCATACGCTCCCGGTGTACACAAAAGAAAAGATACATTCGTCAAGAATAAAAAAAAGATAACCATTATGCACACACACATGACACAGAGAAACATCACAGACTAGTTCAGGGGTGTCAAACTCAATTTCATTGAGGGCTGCATCAGGGGGGTGGGGCAGGTATGGCCAACTGGGTGGGCATGGCCAGCTTGATAACACTCCCCAAACTGCTGGCATGTTTCCACTTTGCACTGAGTAGACCGGGCCGAAGCTACATTGGCCTGATCTTTCATCTTCGCAGTGAGTAGACCAGGACGGCCCCATGGGCCGGATCTGACCACATTGTGGGCCTTGAGTTTGACACCACTGGTCTAGTTCGAATCAGTGGTGGGTTGCCCTCGGTTCGGACCGGTTCTATAGAACCAGTAGTAAAACCAACGGGAGGCTCCACCCACTGACCCAGGCTCTTGCTAGAAGCAACAGACACCCAGCTGTGACCATTTCTGGATCTCCTTGATCTTCCAGAGTGACTCTGGGCCCTTATTATTTGTTGGGGGAGGGGGGTTCCCCTTCCAATGTGTCCAATTTATTTATTTATTTATTATATTTTGCCTTTATTATTTTTACAAATAACTCAAGGAGGTTGACACACACAATACTACTTCCTCCTCCTATTTTCCTCCCAACAACAACCCTGTAAGGTGGATTGAGCTGAGAAAGAGAGTGACTGGCCTAAAGTCAGCCAGCTGGTTTTCATGGCTAAGGTGCGACTTGAACTCACAGCCTCCTGCTTTCTAGCCCGGTGTCTTAACCACCAAGAACAACTAGCTAATTTTCGGAGAACTGCCTGGACAAATAACAATAGCAATTAGACTTATATACCGCTTCACAGTGCTTTACAACCCTCTCTAAGCAGTTTACAGAGTCAGCATCTTGCCCGCAATAATCTGGGTCCTCATTTTACTGACCTCAGAAGGATGGAAAGCTGAGTCAACCTTGAGCCATTGAGAATTGAACTGCCGAACTGCTGGTAGCCGGCAGTCAGTAGAAATAACCTGCAGTACTGCATTCGAACCACGGCTCTTGCAGTTTTCTTGGCAAATTTCTTTGGAAGTGGTTTGCCATTGCCTCCTTCTTAGGGCTAAGAGGAACTGACTGGCCCAGTTGGCTTTGTGCCTAAGACTAGAATTCAAAATTTCCAGTTTCTGACCTGATACTTTAACCACTACACTAAACCACCTCTCATTTCTTGTCTTAGATTACTGGAAGCTGTTCTACATGGGGCTGTTCTTCAGAAGCTCTATTTGATTCCAAGTAGGGCATCTAGAATTTAACTAACTTTAAAAGACCAGCACATCAAATGGCACTGTCATTCCGGCTGCCCTTTGCCCATGTCTGCAATTAAAAATGCTGATTATAATTTTTAAACTCCTAAAGAGCTTGAAACCAAAGCTTCCAGAACTGTGATGGCGAACCTATGGCATGCGTGCCCAAAATGGCACATGAAGCCATGTCACCTGGCACATGCGGCCTTGCCTGTTTGTCTTCCAGGTTTCTGGCGCGCATGTGCGTGCGACAATCAGCTGTCTTTCGTACACGCGGCAGTGCCGAAAGCTGATGTGCGCATGTGCTCCGGCCATCTGATTGTCAGGTGCGCTTGCTCGCCAGAACCTGGAAGTTCGGCTTTTCCTGAGCACGATCCCTTCGTGCACATGGCAGTGCAGAAAACTGGCCTGAGCATGCTCGCCAGCCAGCTGATCGTCGGGCGTGTATGCGCACTAGAACCCTGAAGTTTGGCTTTTCCTGAGCATGTGTGATGTTTCCGTGCGACCTTCTTGGCACTTGGTGCCTAAAAGGTTCGCCATCACTGTTCTAGAATATTCTATGTTTCTGACCAATCTAAAAAAAACCTTCCCCATCCAGTCGTTTAAAATATTCTAATAGAGATATTTGGCCGGCTACCCCGTTCTATGATTCCATTGTTACTTGAAAACAATCTAATTCAACTCACATTAAGGTGTAAAGCGAGTACTTGGCTTCTCCAAAACAAAATTTAAAACTATTTTTATTTATTCACCAACATTTGTACACCCTTCTACCTCAAAGATTCAAAAACCACGTACTTACTTTTGAAAGCAGGATACATGGGGATGACATTTGTTATTAGGAAAGCATCATATTTTGTTTCTACCGAGGAACTGAGTTCTGAAAATTTAAAAAAAAAAGATGTTTTTATGGCATGCCAGAATTAATTTTACTGGTAAACGTCAGGGTTCTTACAAAAACTAGTTCTAGATAGTAACCAAGAACTGGTGGAGATTGTATTCTTAGAACAACATAGAATAATTGGGTTGGAAGAGGGCTTGGGGGTCACCAACCTTTCGAACCTCAGGGACCACTAAATTCATAATTTTAAATCCCACGGATCACAAATATGATCTGTCTAATGTCTGACTGGATGGGCATGGCCAACTCAATGTCACTCACATTGAGGGGCGCCTCACCAGCCTCTAATCCCCCCTCCTCTCCCAGCCCCTCCTCGCCTGCCCGCCCAAGCTCCTTAGGGCCCCAACAGGAAGCAATTGTTGGAGCTAAGCAGCCACGAAGAGAAAGAATTGGCAAAACATCTGGCTCAGTTCAAATTGGATTTGGCCGAGAAAGAGGCTCAGCAGAAGCACCTCACTGAGGACTACGATCATAGGCTTTCCAAGCAGAGGGAAGACCTGCAGGAGTGCAAGGCCAGGTACTGGCGCTTGGAGGCTCAGAAGGCTGAGATGGTCAGCCAGTTCCAGGCTATGAGGTAATCCCACTGGAACCAGTGGTGCCCTCCAGCCTTCACCCAAAGCCCCGCACAAGAAAGCTGAAGCAGACCCCAAGTAGGAATTTCTGTCCCCCTCCAACCCACACAAAAAGGCCCTGAAGGAGGAGTCTCTCTGCAGCAACACAAACGTTCATTGCACGTATCCGGCCCGGGGGCTGTAGTTTGAGGACCCTTGATTTAGTGCAATTTAAACAGTGCAAATAATTTTTCTGCGGACCACCAACATTTTCTTCAAAACTTTCCACAGACCACCAGTTGGTGACCACAGTTCTAGTCCAATGCCCTGTTCAAGCAGGAGATGTTATACCATTCTGGACAAACGGCTGAACAGTCTTTTCCTGAAAACCTCCAGTGATGGAGCACCCACAATTTCTGGCTTAATTATTTATTTATTTATTTATTTATTTATTTCTTAGATTTATATACCGTCCTTCTCCTTGCGGACTCAGGGCGGTGAACAGCCGAATAAAAAACAGTACATAAAAGTTAAAAATTATAAAACTCATATAAACTTTGGCTGAAAGTTAAAAACAATTAAATACTTAAAATACAACAACCCTACAACACTAAAAATTTTAAAAATTCAACAGGGATCAGGCTAGACCGGCAAGCTGGAAAAGATAAGTTTTTAGGGCCCGACGAAAAGTCCGGAGGTCGGAAATTGTTCTCAGTTCTGGAGGAAGATCATTCCAGAGGGTAGGGCTCTCCCCCTGGGGGTCACCAGCCGGCATTGTCTGGCTGACGGCACCCTGAGGAGGCCCTCTCTGTGGGAGTGAACCGGCCAGTGGGAGGCAATTGGCAGCAGAAGGCGGTCCCAAAAGTACCCTGGTCCTAAGCCATGGAGCGCTTTAAAGGTGATCATCAACACCTTGAAACGCACCCGGAAGTCCACCGGCAACCAATGCAGCTCGCGCATAATCCCCCACGCGGCCGCATTCTGCACCAGTTGGAGCCTCCAGGTGCACCCCAAGGGGAGCCCCATGTAGAGAGCATTGCAGCAGTCCAGGCAAGAAGTGACGAGCGCCTGAGTGACTGTGCGTAGGGAGTCCCGATCTAGAAAGGGCCGCAGCTGGCGTATCAGGCGAACCTGATAGAAAGCCCCCCTGGCCACAGCTGTCGTGTGATCCTCTAAGGACAGCCGTGGGTCCAGGAGGACGCCCAAGTTGTGCACCCTTTCCGTGGGGGCCAATGATTCGCCCCCAATAACCAGCGATGGTGTCAGCTGGCTATATTGGGACGCCGGCAGCCACAGCCACGCAGTCTTGGAGGGGTTGAGTCGAAGCCTGTTTCTCCCCATCCAGACCCGCACGGCTTCAAGGCACTGGGACATCACTTCCACGGCATCGTTGGGGTGGTCTGGGGTGGAGATGTACAGCTGAGTATCATCAGCGTACTGATAGAACTCCACCCCAAAACCACGGATGATCTCACCCAGCGGCTTTACATAAATGTTGAACAGGAGGGGCGAGAGGACCGACCCTTGTGGCACCCCACACATTAGGTGCCTCGGGGTCGACCGCTGCCCCCGTCAACACAGATTGCGACCAGTCGGAGAAGTAGGAGGAGAACCACTGTAAAACTCGCTGTAAAACCTTTTCCAACTCGCCGGACTTGCCTGATCCCTTTTATTTTTAAATATTTCTACATTTTTAAATTTTAAACTTTTTAGAGTTTTTAGTCGGTTCTTATACCTTCAGCCTTAACTTATATGGATTTTAGGATGTTTTTAATTGTTTATGTACTGGTTTTTAATTGGCTGTACACCGCCCTGGGTCCGCCAGGAGAAGGGCGGTATAGAAATTTAATTAAATAAATAAATAAATAAATAAATAAATAAAAACGGTGCCCCCCACCCCCAGTCCCTCCAACCGACGCAACATGATACTATGGTCGATGGTATCAAAAGCCGCTGTCAGGACATTATTCTGTCAGGACATTTCTCCTTAGTTCTAGATTGGATCTTTCTTTAAAGATCTTCCACCCATGACTTCTTGTCCTGCCCTCTGGTGCTTTGGAGAATAGGCTGACACCCCCCTCCCCTTCTGTATGACAGCCCCTCAAGTGTTAAAAGACTGCTGTCATATCACCTCTGATCCTACTCTTTGCTAGACTAGACATACCGTATTTTTCAGAGTATAAGACGCACCTTAGTTTTTGGGGAGGAAAATAAGAAAAAATCTGATTGGTGGGTGGATTGGCCCCCAGAATACCCCCAATCAGCTGTTTCCAGAGATGAATTTTAGCAACAGGTTCGTTGGTTGTGAGCTCTATGCCTTGCTTTTTTTCCTGCCTCTGAAACTCTGTTTCAGAGAAAACTTTTTTCTGCCTCTGAAAGCCTCTGAAACAGAGCTTCAGAAAAAAAGGCTTTTTTCCTGAAGCTTCTTTCAGAGGCTTTTATTCTGAAGGACTATCTATAATCTGTTCAATCTCCTTTCTTAGAGGAGTTTGGTTAGAACATTTACTGATTCTTCTTTTGTTGCTTACCATATTATTTTAGATAAAAGCCTTTCAGAGGCTTTTTTTCTGAAGCTTCGTTTCTGAGGCTTTTTTTCTGAAGCTTCTTTCAGAGGCTTCTTTCAGCCTCTGAAATCTCCGTTTGCGAGGCTGGGCGGGGCTACATTTTGAGTATAAGACGCACCCAGATTTTCACCCTCTTTTTGGGGGGAAAAGGTGCATCTTATATTCCAAAAAATACGGTACTTAATTCCCTCAATTGTTCATCATAACGGTTTCGCCTACAGATCCCTTATCATCTTTGACAAGAGGTTTTCAGCATATGTGAAGAAACCATCAGAGCTGAAGCCACTTCCTGCCTCTTTGCCCTAAGGAAACATGGAATTAGGGGGATTCCTCTTGAAAGGGGTTCCTTTCAGCTGCACCTCAAAAACAGTGCAACCGAAAGGAACACGTTCTCTTTGTATTCAACGTCTATTTTGCATTGGCAGCTTGATTTTTTAGAAATTGTGGAGAATATTTGTAGCTCGGGTTGTAGATTTAGGCAGAGGGTTGTCCTCTGAGCTTGCTGCTTGGCTCCCGATTTGATATTTCTCTTTATCTTGATTTTTATGCCAACCGCAGAAATATAAAAATTGACAGGTGTCCCACATCAGCTTACGGGGAGGAAACAGGAATCCATAAGACATTTGTCTATCCACTCTGTATGCTGTACAGCTCTGACTGTTGCTTGGAGAAATGCGCAAATCAGGTCTTACACAACTGATCACCTGGTCTGGGACACCAGACGTCTCTGCCTACATCAAAAGAAGAAGATAGACATGTGACATTAAAACAATGTATTTTTTTGGTCGTCATCTTGTATACTTGTACTATATACTGGTAGTCTTCATGTAACAACCACAATTGGGACTGGGAAATCCATCACTAAGCACCATGGTCACTAGGGTTACAACATGTCTTCTGCTTAAGTCATTAAGTGACTCACTGCAGAGAGACCTCATGTGACTACATCTTGCGGTTTTATTTCCACATTCTAGATTAAATCTGCTTGTTGGAAGCCAGTTGTGAAGCTCACAAATGGTAATCACGTGATTGACTGCAAGATGTTGTGACAGACATAAGTAGCGGGGGTTTTTTTCAATCATTGTAAATTTGAGTGGCACTAAGCAGGACAGTTGATAAACAAAGACTACCTGTGGTGAAGGGGCCATTGAAACCACAACTCATATCCCATTATACTGCATCGTCCATAACAGGGGTGTCCCAACTTGTGTCGTCACGGAATCGTCACATGCCATTTCGTGACTTTTTTCCCCTTCGCTAAACTGGGCGTGGATGTGGGCCAGCGCGTGACGCATCTGGCCTGCGGGCCACGAGCTTCACAGCCCTGGTCTATAAGGACTTACAAACTCACCATATAACTCCTTACTTGACAAAATACAGAGAAAATTCCGATCTCTTATGATCTACATGATAAAGTTCTCTGAACGTAGCTAAATTCTATTATACTGTCTGAAAATTAGGCAGATTTTAGCCACCCCTCAATGATTCCACTATTATTTGCAATGCACTAATATGTCTTATTCTGTTGTGTTTTATTGTGTTTTAGTTTACATTTTTATTCTGGTCACACTGAATTGAACTACTGCAAATATATTTCAAAGCAACCTTGTGAGCTTTTGTGGCTCAAGATGGACGTGAACCAAGATTTCTCCTGTTCTAGTCTATCATCTTAACAATTACTGGTTCACTCAACCCACTTCCTCATTCCTCAAATGTATATAGCTGCAAACTACATATATTGAAAGATGACTGTGCTGGACAGAGGCTGGATAAACTGAGGATGCTACCAAGACTTCCTCCCCTACTACTGAAGGAGAGAACAGGCAACCTTACTGACCATTTTTGAAATAGTGTAAGATGTCCAGAGAGGCATCTGGAATGTTTCGCTGTAGCCACTTTCAAAGTCGTGATGATGCAAGAGGCTGTACTTTATACGAAAAAGTACCGCTGGGCGCCCGTAAAGAAGGTGCTTTTCTGTAAATTAAAAGTAATAGGAGAGGAACAATGAAGTTTTAACACACAATTTTATCAAAGCCATTTTACAACACTCTACAATTAAAAACCGGTCCGTGTGTTCTTTCCCTGCACCCAGCCACACTGTACTACAAAGAAGATTTAATGCAGTAATATGGAGAGCTGATACAGAAAGTAAGAATAAATGGGGAAGTCTTTAGTCTCCATCTGTCTGATGATGTGCTTTCACTAAATTTAAAACTTTAAAATTTAGATTTAAATTAAAAAGTTTGAGACTTTTTAATGTTATTCAACAGCAAGTACAGGTTCATTACTAGAATAAGAGTATTGAAGGCAGCCAAAATTTACATAACCACTAGATGGTGACAAAGAGCTGTAAAAAGTCTCTTTGGTTCCACCTTGTGGTTGTCTAGGCTTCTGCAGTTCAGATCGGTAACCATGAGAAAGAATTAGAATCAACCGCTAGTGACTTTCATAACAGAATATAAAAAATAACTTGTGTCCAAATCTACATAACATTATAAACATTAAGGAAATGACAGAAGCAGAGATGCTGAAGAGAAAAAGACTTAGATATACTTTTTTTCTTAAGAGAAAAAAAGTATATCTAACATTTATATAGAGGCAAGTTTTATGAACTGAGTGTTTAAAAACTATCATGCAAACATTGAAGTTTCCAAGAATTCTTTTGTCAGAGAATACCGTCAAGCATAGTCTGGCCCATTTTTTGACTTTTAACTAATGTTAACTGCCATAAATACAGGTGGATGGCAGCGGTATATAGTAAATAAAATAGAATCGATCCATGTAAAAATGCAAAAAAGGGAGAGAAGAAAGTAATTGATGACATATGAAGTAGTTTACAGTCTGCAAACTTGTGAAATTGTTGTGGAACATGTGTTTTTTCTCCGGTGGGACTGTTTATCAGGGCAACCTGATCTACCCAATTATGGGATGGAGCAGACTGCTTCTGTTTTCACTTTCAGCCCCAATCCAGGAGCCTTCGCAGGAAGTTGCTTTCGTGACAAGTTATTTTTGTGTTAAATTTATGTTTTAACGACAAATAAAGGGAGACTAGTATAGATCTATTTCAAGGTATTTAGCTCTCATCAGCTAGCCATACCCTTCTGGGATTGGAATCTGGGCTGATTGCATATTAGGTAGATATATTAACCTCTAAGCCATGGGTTCTCCTCCCTTTGTTGGCTACACCAGGAGAGAGATTAAGTGTGGTAGAACATAATTTGGAGTCTGAGGAGGGAGGGGTTGCCTCCCAGAGGTCAAAGGCATGGTCCTTGGAATGTCTGATAGGCAGGAAGATAGCTACGATAGTCACTCCCTAGCAGTTCACAGAATCTATCTATAGTTATGCAGATAGTTGCTTTAGTCTGTCAAGATTCTATCTGTAGGCAAACAACAATAAACTCCTCAGAAGTAACACCACATGTTGTTCTTGGTTCTCAGGGATTGATAGAAATGGGTCTTATCACACCCCGAACTGCTAAACACATTCCACCAAAACTTGCTGGGAGGAAGAATTCTCTATTTCCACATTTTTGAACTCGGACAATCCAAACCTGCTTTTTCTTCAGAATGGGATACAGGATCCTTGGTAAATGGAAAATAAAAGAAAGATCAACTAGGCAGTCTTTAGATTAACGAAGCTAGAGATAATTTAAGATATTGTACGAGGTAAAAAGAAGCCAAGTCAAGTAAGATTACCTGGTGGCGGGACGCATCCATCCTCAGGTAATACATTCTCAGGGTCGTTGGTATAAAATCCTTCTCCTCCTGTGTAGGTTCTTGCTGTTGAATAATATCTTAAATTATAACATCTTAATTTAGGCCCAGCTTTAATATAAAGACTGCATAGTGGATCTCTCACTGAATTTGCACCAAGTGGATTTTGAGCTAATTCAACAAGAGATGGGAAGACAGGATGGAAAAGAGCTCATAGGTAAGTATAGTTAGAACAGCTGGTTGAAAAGAGGAGTTAGTTTATTATTGGATTAACCGGCAAAAGCAATTCACTGATTTAAATGTATTTGCACAGGTTGTTGGAAACCATCAAATTGCTTTTGCAATTCCGTTCATCAAAAGTTAGCTACCAAAGCTCTTAAAACCTCATCACACCAATGAAATGCATAAATTTTTTAAAAAATCAGATTGTTTGTATTATGATTTAGAATGCATAATTATAGAGAGAGGCCCACACACCAGTAATATGATTGTCAATAATCAGTCTTTTACTGGACTTTCTATTGGATCCTTACCTTCTGTTCCTTTGCTATAAGGACGTCGACTCAGTTCATCCAACCTATTCTATTTAAAACAAAACAAAAAAACACACAAGAAAAGATTATCTCAATTTCCAAGAACCAATAATGATGGAAACATGGGAAAAGATTTGGGTTAGAAATGTTAAATTTACTCAAGCACAAAACTTAAGAGAAAATTTTTATAAGATGTTTTATAGATGGCATTTAGACCCCAAAAAGTTGTCACTTGTTAAGATGGGCAACTATGGAAATAAAATAAATGAATAAAAAATCCAACTATACATACTCAGGTAAATAAAGAGAAAGGTCTCCCTGCCAGTCATGTCCGACTCTAAGGCACAGTGCTCATCTCCATTCTTGGCCAAGGGAGCCAATATAGTCCGAAAACATTTTCTGAGGTCATGTCACCAGAATGGCTATATGCCACGGGTGTCAAACCTTCCGTGTCACATTGCCGTCACGTGACTTTTTTTCCCTTCATGGAGCTGGAGTGGGCGTAGCCTGCGCTTGAGGCATTTGGCCTGCGGCCACCAGTTTGACACACCTGCTATATACCAAAGGTGCATGGAATGTTGTTACCTTTTCACCTAAGTGGTACCTATTTATCTGCTCGCATTTGCATGCTTTAGAACTGCTAGGTAGGCAGAACCTGAGGCAAAGAAGGGGAGTTTGCCCCATTGCATGGCACTTGGGTCTTGAACCCAAGCTGTCAACTTTCCAACCGACAAGCTCAGCATCTTTAACCACTGAGCCATCATGCCCCATTCAGAAAAGTACATTATATAATATAGCTCAGGGGTGTCAAACTCAAGTCGTCATGGTGTCATCAAGTGACGCATTGGGACTTTTTTCCCCCCTTCACTAAACCGGGTGGAGGTGGGGCCAACATGTGATGCATCCGGCCTGCGGACCACGAGTTTGACCCCCCTGATATAGCTTATGCCAGAATTGGCAGGTGGAAATCCACAGCATGCTGACATCATATGATGGATACTGACACTTGACCAGTTACCTCACTTACCTCAGGAATACAAACATCTGCTTATTTTCACTGTAGCTTACACAGGCAGATTCTGTTCATTCATTCAGCTCATGCACCCCTAGGCAGAGATCAACATTTACATGCCCTTCGAAAGGGGCAATCAAAACCAAAAAAAGAATAAAAAAGACCAAAACTACCAGCAATCAATACCCAGATGAGCAGAGATTAACAGCAGGATTAATACTAAACAAACAATCAAGAAGTACACAATATTCCAATCAAAGAACTACAAACATAGACAAACAAGCTATCCGTAAACAACCTAACCAAGGAATCACCAAGAACATTTCCACCAACACTGACAGGGCAAGCCACTTGTATATTTTATATACAGCAAACCCACTCCCGTTTAGCACTGATGATATTACCTAGTTTGGTAATGAAACATCTGCAAGAAAACAACCAAAGACCTCACAGAGCAGGGGTGAAATGCTCCCAGATCGGACCAGATCGCCTGATCCGGCAGCAATTTTTCCCTGTGGTTCGGTGATCCAGTAGCGATTGCCGCCCAGGTGTCATTACTTCCTGGTTTTGCACATGCACAGAAAGGGTGTGCGTGCATGGAGCGTGCACTTCCGAACCAGTAAGGAAGGTAAGTAGATTTCACCCCTGCCATAGAGATCATCTTCATTTTGGACAATATAATCAGCGATAATGCGCTCTTAAGAAACATTCATTTAGAGGCCAGCTGTGAATTTGGTATTGTTTTCAAATGATGCTTCCTTCGTACTATCAGCAAGGCAAAATGGATCTTTTTTCTCCAATTCTGGTAGTTGAAGTCCACAGGTCTTAAAGTTGGTAAGGTTGAGAAACACGGCTCTGGATCAATGTATTTCTGAGCTTCCTGCTTCCAACGAATATCATGAGTTTACCTTATCATCACAACTGCATCCCAGATCATAGTCAGATGAAGGTGTTGTGGCTACTGGATGGAGTGGCCTTGCTACTTCCTCCGGCATGATGGGTCTGTAGGTACTGCTCCGGAGGAGGTGATTTAAGCTTCCATGGGTCCCATTATTGGGAGCAGGCTTCAAACCAAGGAGATCTGGAACAGGATTAAAAATAGCATCTGTTATATATACTGTATTATGAGTGGAAAATTGTATTCATATGTAAACACTAATACAAGAATATGAGGTGAGGGTAGGCAAAGTTGCCTAACGTATCTAAACTCTGAATCCCTGCTGAGAATTTAAATTTTATATAAATGAGTTTGTCCAATAGGTCTTTCTGGTACACAGCAGTCAAAGCTTTTTAAAGTAATAGGATGGTAAAAGTTTCCTAGACCAGAAAACTAACTTACTTTCTTTCTTTCTTTCTTTCTTTCTTTCTTTCTTTCTTTCTTTCTTTCTTTCTTTCTTTCTTTCTTTCTTTCTTTCTTCCTTCCTTCCTTCCTTCCTTCCTTCCTTCCTTCCTTCCTTCCTTCCTTCCCTTCCCTTCCCTTCCCTTTTCTTTCTTTCTTTCTTTCTTTCTCTCTCTTTCTAATTAATTAATTAATAGACTGCCTATCTTGCTGTTTGGGGTGACTTTAGGTGGGTAATGGCTAATGGTAAGTTTGAAGGGAGGTTTAGATTTACTACCATTCCCAAGAGTTTTCATATACTCTGCCTTGATATCTAAAATATGAAACCATTTGCAAGAATCAAATTTACAGTTGAAATAAGGCTCATTATTTCATATTTCAATTTGGTATGTTTTGCTAACACTTCAAATTACTGAATTGACAGCAGAAGCTCCATTTCGCCCATGGAGAAATTAATGTCTGCAGATTAATGCAGAAATTATTTTCTGCATTTAATTTGATATTTTCAATTCCCCTCAAAGGCTCTCAGCAGCTTCAGGTAGTCCTGAACTGCAGGCTAATTCTGCTGACTGCCAACTGCCAGCAGTTCAAATCTCACTGGCTCAAGGCTGACTTAGCCTTCAATTCCTTCCAAGGTTGGTAAAATGAGGACCCAGATTGTTGGGGGGCAATATGCTGACTCTGTAAACCACTTAGAGAGGGATGTAAATCACTGTGGAGCGGTATATAAGTCTAAGTGCTATTGCTATTGTTTAGCAATTGCCTTATTTAGCAATTGTTTGAAGTGACAAAGAGATGAAAAAATAACCTTATAACCAGTCCTTGAATTTAGAATAGTTGCAGGTCTGTAAAGCAAAGCAAAGCTCAAATAAGATCATCAGCACAGTTACGGTTTTACTTAGCAATTGCTTTGCTTAACAACAGAGTTGCCGACCATAATTATGGTCACTATACAAGGATTACATAGACAGAAAATAAATTTAGGGTTTGTTCCTTCCATTAAGATACCTTGCTACAGAAGGAAGGTAAATGAATCATAAGATATTGGCCAAAATGAAAGCTGAGGGGGGGAAAATCAAATATATTGTTTATTTTCTTTTCAAATTACTTACCGCACATAAGGTTGTACAGTTCAATGTTTTCAAATGGAGGTACTTTTGTTTTGTATTTAAATGAAGGGCCATAGCCTAGAAAGACTGTCTAAGAGAGAAAAAAAACAGTAATATTAATGTTGTCAGCTCCTATGTGAGCTTCTCTTGTTGCTGAAATAAAATAAATCAAGACTAAAGTAAGGACCCTCCAGGGATTAGTCCTTTTTTATGTTCAAAACATGCTTTTTGGCTCTCTTTTTACAAGGTTTGCTGAATCAGCTCACTGTTCCCAATTTTGTGTCAAGAGTTCTTTTGAAATACAAGTTGTGATCTTGCTGTGGGGTCCTTGGTACTCTCTGCGCTTGGTAATTTTCTTGCAGCTGTTTCATTACCAAACTAGGTAGCATCGTAAGTCCACTACAGTGGTGGGTTCTATAGAACCGGTAGTAAAACTGGCGGAAGGCTCCGCCCATCGACCCCTGACATCATCAGAATGCTTCTGCGCATGCGCAGAAGAGCACCTGCGTGTGTGCGCAGCCCCGTTGCAAACCAGTAGTAAAGTAGAACCCACTAATGGGTCCATTAATTTGGTAATGAAACATCCTGGTCCACTAATTTGGTAATAAAAAAAATCTGCAAGAAAACCATCCAAGCTCAGAGAGTACCAATGACTCCACAGTTCAATCCTGAGCTACAAATAATTCTCTTCTTCTTGTGGTCTTGCTTTTCTTTTTGGTATTTGTTTTTGTTTTGAGTTTCTTTTCCACATTTTATATTTCATATTTTTCCTGTTTTTATATTTTATTATGGTTTCATTCGAAAACATTTCGGCATAATCCACTAGGAATATCCAAAGATGAATCAAATAAGCTGCAATAACAAATCTTTAAGGTATTTTCTCACTACAACAGTACAGTAAGAAGGCTCAAGAAATGAGCCTTCTAATTGAAATATATACATTTGTAAGTTACTGGAAGTTACATATACCAACAATACTACTGACTGACTATGCCAAGTAGTTTATTGCCCCTACCTGCATGCTGTTGATTTTGTTGTCATAGCCATGATCTCCATGAAAATAGCACTTCCCAGTTATTTTCTTAAACACATCTCCAGGCCTCCTAAAAACATTAAGAAGATTCTTGAATATACTAGCAGTTAATTTCTATAAACATTAAGATTCAACTTCCAGTGGACCGAAGAAAATACAGCTGATCCACAAATCTCTAAAGAAACAAGGAACTTTTGTTTTCTTTCCCAAATAGTGGTTGAGGAGAGCAGCATTCTCAGCAAGCCACAATGACACAAAAATAACAACACACACAGTAATGTCATTGTATAAATTGTGCTTCTATGTAGTTGCATCTCAGCAGCTGGAAAGTACATGATTAATTATCTGATTAATGCCATTGTGTCATGATGCATGTCTCACATGTTTCAACCAGTGGTGAAATCCATTTTTTTTAACTACCGGTTCTGTGGGCATGGCTTGGTGGGCATGGTGTGGTTTGGTGGGCATGGCAGGGGAAGGATACTACAAAATCTCCATTCCCATCCCACTCCAGGGGAAGGATATTGCAAAATCCCCATTCCCTCCCACTCCTGGGGAAAAATATTGCAAAATCTCCATTCCCACCCCACTCTGGGGCCAGCCAGAGGTAATATTTGCCAGTTCTCCGAACTACTCAAAATTTCCGCTACTGGTTCTCCAGAACCTGTCAGAACCTGATGGATTTCACCCCTGGTTTCAACCCATTTTGATGGCATATATGTGCTACCATCAACTTCCGTAATAAGATTAGTGTCAGTTAAAAGTCTATTAGAGATTCTCAGTCATCCAAGTCATGGTTGTCCCAAAGGTGCTTTTTCAGGAGGCAACTGGACTTTCTTGTTTTTTCTTTTGAAGATGTTTTGTTTCTCACCCAAGAAGCTTCTTCAGCTCTAACAGGAATGGAAGGATTTATATTCCTTGTAGTCAGCTGGTCATTTGCATCCTTTTAGTGGGTCACTGAAGCACTTGGAAGATTATCTGTGTCCTCAGGGTCACCTGACTATTGCTCCTGGCTCCTGTAGTCTGCAATTTTTCGTCTGGAAATCCATTACTCCTCCCACACCACGAGCACTACTCAGGTGACCTTGAGGACATAGATAAACCTCCAAGTGCTTCAAGGATCCTCTAAAAAGGATGCAAATGACCAGCTGTCTGCAAGGGATATAAATCCTTCCATTCCCCACTATCCTGTAAGAGCATTAGTGTCAGTTGATTAGCATAACATAGGAGCATTATATATAAGGTGCATTAAAGTGAAAAAGAACTCTCATAGAAATTCTAAAAACAATGTTATTTTTTTTACTAAAAAATAAGAATTGTTAGTACATGTTGACTTAAATCTAGTGAGTTCTTAATGGCTGGAAAATACTGTTTTACGGGCTAAATCTGGCCTCCAGGTTAGCTATTGTCAACTACCTAAAAAATGCATTCGTAAAATAAAGACGCTTTGAATAGTAGGAAGTCTGGTCACTTAAATTATGTTAGAATGTTATTGTTACTTAACTCAGAAGACACTATGAAATAAGGAAGCCACGTTGCTCTTTCTATGTTCTTGAGCCAAAGACTTACCAAAGTATTTTTTAAAAATCCATACAGATTGGGTGAAGAATTGTCATATCACAACTGATTTCTTAACAGTGGCCCAAAATCACACCGAACTAAGTTCTCTCTCTCAGTTAAGAGAGTTTGCAAATGTCATATTTGGCTAAATGGGAGATCTATGGCAAGTCAAAAGTACTAGAAAATTTGTATTTACTTGGCTACATGCCATCTTCTTTCCACCAACAAATGAATATCTTCGATTCTTCGGTTGTTTGCATAATGCAAACGCTTGGGAAGATGTTGCTTCAGGTAAGGTTTGAAATGCTGATCTGGCTTCTTGCACTGAAACAAAGGAAGCATGTTCAAAAAAGGGCTGTGCAAGACATTGGCCTACCTACCTACCAACTGGAAAAATCACTGTTTAGTGAGGATAAGCAGCCCCCGTTTTGTAGGTATTGTAAGACCAACTGTAAGATTGCAACCTGGAGAAAATCTATCTATGTGGTCCTGAAGAGTTGGCATTGATTTGACAGTCCATAATCAGTCAATCAAGACCAGGGGAGGGGCAATTAATTTCCCAAGAGAAAATGAGAAACTGGAATTGTTATGGAGGGGTCAAACCAACAGGGCTCTGAAAGTGCGTAGGCATGCAAGCACACACACACAAATGTAAATTGGGGGAAAAAATTAAAAGCAATGCAGTTCTATTGCATGCATTATGTACACTAGTTTACATTTGATTTATAATTTCCAACTGACCTCATGTGGGCTAGGCAGGGATATACAAAGGACTGGATGTAGCCCAGGAGGTGGGGGGGGGGGGAGCATAAAAAGCCCAGGTGTGATCAAGACCAAATGGTTCATTGATCTATCTTGTATCCTAGCATCAGATTCTCTTCTGTCTGAAAGCAGCTCCAAAATAGCTTTTACCCATCGTTTAATTTAGTTTCCCTCTCTCCAATGAAAATGTTGGGAATTAACCTGTTAATGTTTGTGGATATTCTGCAGTGCTACAGCCCACTTCTGCAAAACATGGTTAGACCCACCACAACCATTATACAACTTTCTCCGTGGAATCTACACTTATGAGAATTCCTCTGATAACACTCTGAATCGTCACTTAAAGCCACACCCAAATTAATAAACCCAACTTCTTTCTTTCTTTCTTTCTTTCTTTCTTTCTTTCTTTCTTTCTTTCTTTCTTTCTTTCTTTCTTTCTATAACCCCATAATCCCTTGCGGGGTAGAGTTTGGGCAACTGAATGGAGCAAGCAGAGTGTTTTAATGGCCGGATGCCCTTCCTGTCACCAATGCAGAGTTTTGTTCAGCAGAAATATTCTCATGGTGCCCAGAAAGAGAGAAATATCTGCCTCTACTTAGGATTACAGCCCCCTGACTGGGAGGCAAGACTTCCACCTATAGGCCACCGCACCACTCCTAATTAATAAACCCAACTATTCAGAACTATTTTTAGAATGTGAATATAAGAAGAAGAGGAGTACTAAGGAGATACTTACTGTGAGATTGGCCACAATGGCTTTGGGGTCAACTGTTATGTGGATGAGGAGATTTCAAGCGGAAAGAGAAAGAAAAGTCAAAAATATGCCAATAGCTGAGTTTTCAACACATGAATGTTCATATGTAATTAGCTGCATTAAATTAAACTACAAGTTTGATTATAGATATTTCTCACAGAAGAATCACTGTCGGGCTCATGGAAGAACACGATAATAAAAAAGTGAAGTTCAGATCTCAAGATAAACCACTGCTAGCAAATTTGTCCCACTGCATAATTTTTCTGCAAACATTTGTAGAAATGTACCAGCTAATTTCTCTTTGCTCATGATTTTCGGGATTTAATTCATTGTGAAGTAAAATCTTTTATATCTCAAGTTTTCATCCACAAATATCTGGCTCTATTTAATAACCAGTCTTATCAATTAGGTAAATTTACCCAAGTTACCAATTGGGTAAAAGAGCAATTGTCTTTCTAAACAGTAACTGTGTCTCTCTGAAGGTGAAAGCATCTTTATGAATATGTTCATTGCCACCATACCTGTTGGAAGCCAAGGTCAGAGACAGCACAGAAGAAAATGGGCACATTTCAAGCTACAGGGTGAATGTAGAAAAGTAAACTTACATTTAACATTGCTATTAGCTTTGGCACGAATACGCCCTAGAGTTCCAGGTATCAATGTTATGTCATCCACGTTAGACAGATAGTTGCTCAAATATTCAGTTCTTTCACAAGTAACATCTTCCATCCCTACAGAAAAATCAGCACCATTGCATTATTGAAAGAAGTATATGTAGACATTTGCTACTCAAATATTAATTAATGTGGTAAGTTTAGGTCTCTTTCAGCTTTAAAAGACATATTGTCCATGGTTTTGGTCTACAACCAATACAACCAAAAGTATTTTGTGAGTTCTCCCAAGATACTTCCTTTCTTGTAAGAAGAGTGTGATACTTTAGATTTTACAAATTTATAATAATTTTTTTTAAAAGGGTGAGAAATCAGAGGAGAAAATTCTTTAAAATGGAATCAGGGGATGCATGTATTAGTCTAAACAACAAGTCTAAACAACAAGTTTAACCCAGAAATAACTTCCACAAATTTAAATAATGCTGAAAATAATGCTGAAATGCTTAACCCAGTTTAATGCTGGGTTAAACTGCCATTTCAGCAAATAAAAAACATCAATGCACTGGATTAAGTTTTAAAGATTAAAGTATTCTCACAAATATAATCTAAGTTGCAATAAGAAGAGGGATTCTAACCCCTGAAGTTCTGCCAAGAACTTCAAGTTAGAAGTCTTATCAAGTTAGCCATTGTGCCAGTCAAAAATATGAATTAGAGAATAAAATTATATGAGATCATCAAGCCTCTTTATAATCAGCTAAAACTGTTTTTTAATTTTTTAAAAAAGTCACAAAATTGCATTATGAATTAGCTGTTCAGAAATCCGTTCACAATCAATCTGTTCTAAAACCTTGTCCCTTATCTTAGGGTGAACCCATAGTGTGTGCAGGCATATAATAATTTCTACATCTAAATGCAATTCAAATACAGTTCAGCTTAACAGCCCCAAAGGTGCTTTTTCAAGAGGCAACTGGACTTTCTTCATTTTTCCTTGAAGAAGTTTCGTTCTCATCCATCTTCAAAGAAACGTCTTGAAGGAAAAACAAAGGAAGTCCGGTTGCCTCTGGAAAAAGCACTTTTGGGACAATCATGACTGGATGGCTGAGAATCTCCACACTCAGCAGGTTAATAAAGTGCCTTCCAGTAGAAATGAAGACTTTCCTACATCAAAACCAAGGAAAACTTTTTTTAATTACCATGGTCACCCACGAAGATAATGTTGGCACATCGGTGTAAGTTCAGCTGCTTTAGTCCATCCATTAGTTGCCCAAGGATCTTGTCAATATCTCTTAGTGGACCTAACATCTATAGATACATACATATTTACACAAAGAGGGAGAATTAACCTTCTTTTTTTAACTATCATTACAAGTTTTACACTATCATCCCCCTACGTTTTCATCTGATGGTATGTTTACACAAACTGTCACAATTATATTACATCAATTGTACTATACTATACTGTATTATATTATATTATATTAATCTCTCTGAAGCACTGATTTACACCAAATACCAATATAGTCCAGAATTATGGTTCTTGAATGGCTAACCAGAAGTTTTTGAAAAAAAGAACACTTGATAAGTGTAACTTCATTCACATTATTCCTTAGCAACTGTTTTCAGAGACATTCTGACTTCATCCTTCTGAGTAGCTGGTCTAGAAATGATGATAGTTTTTCTCTTTCAAGTATTTATTCTCTTTCACTATATTCTTATTATGAGGATTATAAGAATATTAACACATTTGGAATATCATATTATATTCAAAATGGCATGATCACTACTAATAATATCTGAAATAAAGAACAGATTAAGATTTTCCGCAAAACCTACAATTTACTTGTAGACTCTAACTCATGAGAAATCATTCATCTTAAAGAGTTAAGCAAACTTGAAAAAATTCTAAGGTTTAGAATTATATTCTAATGTGCACCTATAGTCTTCTGATGTTGGTGTTAAAGAATATTATACTTATGCTTAAAAAACTTAAAAGTTGTGAAGAGCTATGGTTCTTTAAACCTTTTTTAATCCCTAAAAGCGTAAGGTCATCTCTAGAAGCCATATTCTAAAATAAAGAATCAAGCATAGAACTAAGATCATTTTAAAACAGAGCAATGGGTCACTTCAGTTCATAAAGTTACTGGGATAATATTTTTCCAACCTTAATTTTTAACAGTATATTTATTTTAACAAGCTAGAAGGTGGGAATCCATGTATCCTGCAGGCTTCATGAGCCACGGTGGCGCAGTGGTTAGAGTGCAGTACTGCAGGCTACTTCTGCTGCCTGCCGGCTGCCTGCAATTTAGCAGTTCAAATCTCACCAGGCTCAAGGTTGACTCAGCCTTCTATCCTTCTATCCTTCCAAGGTGGGTAAAATGAGGACCCAAATTGTTGGGGGCAATATGCTAACTCTGTAAACCGCTTAGAGAGGGCTGTAAAGCACTGTGAAGCGGTATGTAAATCTAAACGCTATTGCTATTGTTATTGCTAGAAGGTGGGAATCCATGTACCCTGCATGGACCTCACTCAGTGAATGGTTTTTTTAAGGAAATTGAATAGTCCTTTATTTAAGAAAGAATGCAGCTGGACATGATTTGTATATAAGGCATGACACAGAAAAAGCTTCTTTCCGTTCTCTCTTCCTTTTCAACGTGAGAACTCCAATGTTCATTACAGGGCACATTCCTGAATCCCAACTGAGTGATTTGGGTAGCTCTCATTTATTCCTTTTAAGGGAAGATTTGTCTTTGATGCTAATATTATGGTATTGCCAAGATAAAAAGGATAGCATCCCATTTGCATCCTATGTCCAAATTCATCACAAAAGTCTGAAGAGATGTTTCATACGGTGAAAACACTCAAACATCAACTTGAATCCATTGCTATAGGTTCATATAATCAACCTTTCATGCTCTTAATCTATGTTTAAGATATATCCATGTCCTATATAGGTTCTATACACAGAATGAAGGCACCATATGGATACAGGACTTTCTTACAATTGTATTTTCATTCAGTGTGATCACTGAGCATGATTGTTCAAATAGATAGCAGCCGCAGATGAATTTCCTTTGAACTTACTGATATTCATTGCCTCAAAATATTCATAAAGCTTCAAGCTTTATATCTCGGAGGACCTTTCATGTGCATTTGTATGTCGGAGAACCTTTCATGGACTATGAATGCTAACATGCTTGTGAAGAAGGCACAGAAGAGGCTGTACTTCCTGAGAATGCTCTCTCAGCATCTACTTCTGTCCTACTATCGCAGCACCATTGAGAGTCTCCTGACATATGACATTCTTGCATGGTATGGGAGCAGCTCTGTAGCGGACAAAAAAGCTCTACAGAAAATCATTAAAACTGCCCAGAATATCATCAGACTCCAGCTACCAGCCCTGGATGACATCTTCGAATCTCGCTGTTTGAGAAAGTTGCATAACATTCTCAGAAACTCTTCCCATCCTGCTTACAATCTTTTTGGACTGTTGCCTTCTGGCAGAAGCTACAGAACAATTAAAACATGGATCACACGTTTTTTCTGAATAGGTTTTTTATCCCAGAGCTATAATTGCACTCAGCAATGAATTAAAGGGCCCATCAACAGTGAGCTGTTGGACAATATTACTTGGTCTGTTGTGTGGATATTTGGGAGGTTTAGGGGTGGGGAATTGTGGTGGGTAGGAGTGTGTTTGGGATTGTTATGTGTGTTGGACCTGGTCTTTGGGTGTTAGGTGAATTTCTTTGTATGGGTATACTGTGTATACACGTACAATGACAATAAAGTTATTTATTTATTATTTATTTGAAGCATCCTCCAGCATTGCGAAAATTTGATACCATACAGTTATCAGGCATGAAATAAGAAAGGATCACAGACCAATTCTTATGATCGAAGCTTTATTTGATGTCTCCTGCTAAAGGAAACCAATAATGTCATGTCATGTTGTGAACAGGAGTAATCTGGCAAAATTTAGTGACCTTGGCGGTCTTCTAGTCCACCTCTCAGGCAGGAAACCCTATACCATTCACAGACAAATGGTTGTCCAACCTTTTCTTAAAAACTTCCAGTGTTGAAATTCACAAATTTCTTCAACCCATTGCAAGTTTTACAAATAGAACTTTCCAGAGGTCCAAATAATCAGTTCCAAGAAATTCATTTTGGCTGGGAAAACAACAATAACTGTAAGGGTGACAATAAGCAGGATTCTACAGGCTAATCCAATGTTATCTACCTGTGGATGGAATAGTTTAAATGGATTTTTGCACCTGAATCCTGTGATATTTAAAAACAATAGTTAAGAAGGATTTAAAGATTGCACCAAGAGACAGAGGATGCCACCCAAAGAAGAGTGGGAAGAAGGACAAGATAAACATCAAATGAACCCAACTGCTTGATGGCAATCTGTGGTTGCTGCCTTTCAAGATGGCTGCACCGAAAGTTCGATTTGGAAGAAGTTCATCCCAAAGTTGGGAGGACCAAAAAAAAAATTAATAATAATCAAGTTGTTTAAGAGTCTCCGCGATTGATATGTATCGGGTTTGAAAACTTACTTTGTTCCGACGGGATTCCGCAGACAAGTGTTCCATTCTAGGTACTTTTCGTCTTCTCTTGGAAGGAGCAACACGTCTTTTCAGAATCCTCTTAGGACTGATTTTTCTTTTAGGTCTTTTAGATGGAGTAAGAGGAGACCCAAAACTACTCTCCTGTACTGACGGAGAGAGATGCTTGGACTCAGAAAAAGCTCATCTCAACATCAGATTGTTTAAAAAAGCTAGCTGTCTCTAGGACACAGCACACCAAAACTCTTGGTTCAAACTATTTAATACTGGGTCTATGGTCAAGTCAAGATCAAGGTTGAAAAGAAGAATTTAATCATTTGTGATTAATAGTCCTGGTGTCTGTAGTAAACATTATGAAGAGGATGTTTGGTTTGTTTGATTGTTTGTTTGCTGGTGGGGGGGGGGGGATACTCTTTTCATGTTTATCAAGAGAAAGAAAGCACCAGTAGCAGGGGCCATTGCTGTTACTGGATGCTCAACAGACTTATGTTTTAAATCGAACTAACTAGTCAATGCACCACTATTTAAATAACAGTAAGATCCCAATTCTCTTATTCTAGAGAGAATAATAATTGTTCATATAATATTTTTATACTGTCAAATTCCCTGTCACTATCAACTCCACGCAGCTGGAGGCACGCCCAGTTTTTAAAAAGACCTCCAGAAGGCATGGCTTTATTAACTGGATAATGCGGAAGGCATAAGTATTGACCTGTCCATTCATTTTGATCTTTAATGGGAGGGGAGAGGAAACACTGAGCAAACGCACCCTGCATTTGCTCCCTGTGTTATAGGATATCCTTACGATTAGGGAATAGGATAGCGTTAGATTTAGCTATACGCTTTCCAGGATTATTATGCTTATGACGTGCGAGGAAAGGCTTTAGGGGAGGGGAAGATATGAATGAACCACGTATCAAGAGGAGGAGAAATCATCTAAAAACAACAGAGCTGCAGTCGCAAGCAGTGCAGAGATGCCGGATGCTATTCGAACTGATCTTAAAAAGAAGCGACTTTGCATGCAACTCCAATTGACAGCTACAATGAGAGTTCTTGGCAACTTTTAGGATCAGATTCCCCGAACAGAGAAAGATAACGCATACAGGAAGATAGTGCAGCTTGTTTATTTATTTTTTATTTATTTATTTTTTAAAAATGGAGAAAGAAAGAAGCGAAGAGAAAGAAAGTTAAAAATTGGCAAGGATTTTACAAGGCCATTTGCTTTCTATCTGCATAGCCATTCTCCAACTTTGCTGTTCCAATCGCAGAGCCATGTTCTTGGAAGATAATAAAGAGGGGAAGAAAACCAGTATTACCATCTGCCATGCTGTTTCTTTGCTCTTGCACAAACAGTTGGAAAGGAAATGCTAATCCAGTTCCATTTGTTTCTCTCTCTCTCTCTCTCTCTCTAGAAAGCAGCTTCAGTTTTCTTTAAAAAAAAACAGGAGAAGAAAAAAAAAAGAAAAAGAAGAAAAGAAAAGAGTTCAAGCTTCGTGCAGCCTTGATGAAAGCAGCAGCAGATGGAGGAAGGATTCTCAAGAGTTTACTCACTCTTTCCAAGAGAAGCGCAGCCAGAGTTTTAACTTATGCCATCAAGTGGGTCTAATAATAAGAACCCCCCATTCCAGGGTAGCATGTTAGAAGAGCAGCCGAGCAGTCCTTAAGCGTACGGATGTTGTCCAAGTCACTGATCATGGTAAAACAGCATCGGTACAAACATTCACAAAAGGGACAGCTTCTCTTTCTTAAGGAATTAAAGCTAGGAAGAAAGCCAAATCTGTATTAATCAGCCAAATCTTAGCTTTTTATGTTGGAAGGATGAGATCAGTCTAAGCAGAGGATGATGACACACCTAGAACTGAAAGAACTAGACAAATACTTGTACTTGAAAGAAAATGTCTCAACATAGGACATTATACACCAAGATATAATGGGTGAACACGCAATGTTTGTCAGACAGAGGATTTTCCCAAGTGACCGGGCTAAAAACACAAAAACAAAAAGTAAATATGAGACCAGAGAGCCATGATTGGATATCTTAAATTATTTTTAAGATCACTGTAACACTGGTTGAGTCACTTAAAAAAAAAAAAGGAATACCAAACCAAGATCTTTGTGCGTTAGCTATCAAGCATGTCAAATTATTGGGATTCAGTCGCTACCACAACGGTCCCCAAATTTGTAATTTGGCGGCCCAGCTGAGGGAAGGAAAGAGGAACCAGGTACCACAAGCAGGCCTACATGTGCGCACACAGTTCTCAACTTACACAAGCAGTGGACAGGTACACAGGCACGTGCACGCAGCTCAATTTGTGCACAAGTGCAAGCTGGCCTCACACAAGTTGAGTTGCACAGGCGCACATGCCGGCCTACTGCTCACGTGGCCCAGTTCCAAATAGGCTTTGGCCTGATAGTGGCCTGCAGCCTGAGGGTTGGGAGTTCATACAGATTACTACTTAATCAATTGACTGGTTGAACTGGCAAGCTGACAGATCAAAAATGGGTCTGCAAGTTCTTTACATCATCAATCTCCACTTTCAGTTTAGCAATAAAGCATCTCTAGAAAAATTACCTAGAGTCCTTCTGTATTAAGGGAGAGATAAAGGTAAAGGTTCCCCTCGCACATATGTGCTAGTCGTTCCCAACTCTAGGGGACAGTGCTCATCTCCATTTCAAAGCCGAAGAGCCAGCGCTGTCCAAAGACGTCTCTGTGGTCATGTGGCCGGCATGACTAAATGCCAAAGGCGCACAGAATGCTGTTACCTTCCCCCCAAAGGTGGTCCCTATTTTTCTACTTGCGTTTTTTACGTGCTTTCAAAGTGCTAGGTTGGCAGAAGCTGGGACAAGTAACGGGAGCTCACCCTGTTATGGGGCACTAGGGATTCAAACCACTGAACTGCCAACGTTTCGATCGACAAGCTCAGTGCCTTAGCCACTGAGCCATCGTGTCCTGTAAGGGAAAAACAAACTGCCCAAATAAATACATTTACCAACTGGAGTCAGTGTATCATATAGAAAGTGCTCTCCTTGTGAATCAGTGCAGTACATTGAGCGGAATACTAAATATAAACAGAGGAGACCAAACTTCAAATCTTGGTCTCAGTAGGGGTCCACAACCTAAAATCATTACTAGGAAAGTCAGAAGGGAAAATAAACTCTCATATTCAATATTTTGACTTAGTTGGCCAATCTGGAGCCTGGCCCAGGCCAATGGACTTCATTAACTCCAATCAACATAGACAAGACTAAGCTGAGAAGTCAGTATCACTGTATATTAAAATCAAAGCTTATCTTGCAGCCATGTTAGTTCTACTTTACATTCTTCTTGGAATGGAGGATCCATGTTGCTCTCTGAGCTTGGTTGTTTTCTTGCAGATGTCTCATTACCCAAACTAGGTAACATCATCAGTGCTAGTCTAGTTTGACTAATGAAACATCTCCAAGAAAACAATCAAGCTCAGAGAGAACCAAAGGACCTCTCATTTCAACCCTGAGCTACAAATATTCTCCTTTGTTGGTCTTCTTGGAATGATTTTGTATATTATCTTCTAAAGCAAGAGTAGGGACCTCTGGCTCTCCATATATTATTGAACCCCAAACCTCATCAATTGTCTCTGCAACATATCTTGTCTGGCAATATGTGGAGGACAGTTCTTCTAACCAGCCTAATCTCTCTGGGGTGGGTGGGTGGGGGTGGCTGTTTTGTTGCAGTTGCCCTTGTTATTGCTTTCCAACAGCATTTTTAAAAAGGATCAGAGGGTTAATGCATTCTACAGATGATCAACTTCTGCAGATGATCATCTTTCAGGTGAAGATTACATTGATTTAATTTGCAATTTAACCAATATGATCCCTGTCACGAATACTATCAAAGGTAACCATTAAGAACATATAGATAGCAAAATACAAACAAAACATTGTTACAAGCCATATCGTGAAACTATACCCACAATGTGCATATGCACGCACTCACACACACACACACACACACACAGTAGTAATCATCCTAGCAATAATTACATGCAACCGTCTTCACCTACAATTCTGGATAGGTGGTATTTCTTCATCCTGACACTCAAATCACTCTAAAGTTTAACCTGTAATGGACTTAAATGCCTTGTGTATATTTTCCTCTATTTATAATCCATACCTCTTTAGTGATGCAGTAAAAAAGTCATCTTAATTATGATATGAGTAGTCTATGAATTCACAACATGCTTAATTATATAGTTGTAAAGCTCGTAAAGTATTAAAAATATATTGAAAATTGTAGAATATTTTATAATTAGAGCTTTAACCTAATATGGATGCTATTTTAGCTTGCTTTCACACTACGAGAAATTTTTCACATCAGGAGAGATTTTAGAAGTCATAATCAATTAATATGAACCCAAAATGGGTATGAAAATCATTATTTTAAGAAATTGGGAGTTGGAGTCTTCTATAATTTGTTTCCCAGCTCTATTGATTAAGCATTTTAACTTCTAAGATTAATCCCAAATGTTTAACGTTTTGCCAACTCAAAACAAATGGGTGGAATAGGGTTAGGAAAGAGGAAAGAATTGCCTTTGATTGTCGAATGCTAATATTATTGTAGCTGAAAAAGGGTGGAGATGATCTCCAGGAGGACACTTTCACAACTGTGAGGATGAGGTCTATAGCCAATTCCAACTCTAAATTATTTTGCTCCTGGACTACCTGAGGGTTTTTCCCCCTCTAAGTCAGGGGTGTCAAACTCGCTTTATCATGGCATTATCACACGATGCATTGTGACTTTTTCCCCCTTCGCTAAACCAGGCATGGGCATGGCCAGCACATGACTCATCCAGCCTACAGGCCGTGAGTTTGACATCCCTGCTCGAGGTCTTCCTTTTAAGAGTTTCCTAATATATTTACAGTTCCTTATATTCTTTCAAAGAATCCTGTCCAGATGTGCAATTTCTATAGAAAGGATAATTTCTCTAAAGGATCATAAAGAAACTTGAAGCCAAACCTATGAGAGGAAGATGTCTCTTCTCCATTTCATCTCAAGGGAAACAGCAGCTTTAGGAGTTGAGGGCTGAAAATTTCAGCGAGAGGAGGGGAAATATGTACCTTTATCTCTGAACCCCAAACAAATAATTGCAACTGTTCCATGTTGCTTCTGATTCTCATCTGACCTTCAGTCACTACGATACCAATTGCAGCGAATAATCTTATTTGGGACTAAATCAAAGCAGGGTTTGATAAACTGCAGCTGGACCTCACTGCCAAATAAAATAGTTGCAAAAAGCAAAACTTGTTTTCACAAATCTGTACCTTGGGAGGAGAATTTACTGTCCCCACCTCCAAGGCTGACCCTTGAAAAGGGTGGAGATGACCTCCACAGCAAGAGGACTCTTCCACACAACAGTGAGAATGAGGCCGATAGCCAATTTCAGCTCTAAATTTAGCACTATTATTTTGATCCTGGACTCCCAAAATATACTGAGAGCAGCAGAATCAAGTGTTGCAATAACCAACTGGGGATTCCCAAGAGCCAAAGTTATGAGAAATAGATCCCTCAAGGGCTATCAATAACCATATTGGCCAGGAAAGAGTAGAAGCTGACATCCAATACATCTGCAGGGTACAGATCTGAAGAAGGGTGTTGTACGTCAAGTGTTCTACAGTCTTGGAATAAAATCAGGAAACTTGGATTTAAATAATATAATTACGTTAAGATTTTTGAGTCACGTTGCTGAAGAAATCAGTCCTCTCCTTGTCCTCAGATATAGACTTCATAAAAGCCATTTCTTTATCCAAGAGTGAAACTGTGCATAAAACTCCTGCCACACTCTGATTAACTTTTAATAGGCCCATCAGCAAAGGCATAAAATTGTTTTCAATGGTGGCAGGGATCCACCGGTTGAGCAATCTCAGCCTGGGGCCGCAACCCAACACTGATCAATTCTTTCCATGTTCTCCCAACCCTGTTGGAGCTGTTTGTTTAAGCAGTTCTTATATGGCTGGGAGAATATTCCCTTCAGAGTCTATGATCAAAGGTTAACTGTGTAGATCTTCCCTGTGGAACAAGCACTTTATTAGGACTTGAGGTAACAGGAATAATTAACCTCTGTGCTTGGAACTTGGAAAAGTTTTTTTTTTCTTAAACTTCACATTGGCCCTGGATTCACAGAGAGAAAAAGGAAGACAGTATTACAGTTTCGGAGAATTCCTTGCCCCAATGCCAGTGCCAGAGGTCAGTGTGAATTAGGTCTTTGCCCCAATTTGGATTTCAAGGCCAAAGCATAAGATCAACATAATGTATAATTGGACCTCAGTCACTCAAGTGGTTTGGCTGCATCTATGGATGTGAACTGGAGGGAGATTCCAGGCAGCCCATTTAATGAGCATTCAATCTTCTCTCCACCTTCTATGCTTTAAAGCAGAGCTCTCCAACTTTGGCAACTTTTAAGACTTGTGGACTTCAACTCCCAGAATTCCTCAGTCAGCCGGAATTCTGAGAGATGAAGTCCACAAGTCTTAAAAGTTGCCAAGGTTGGAGACCCCCTGCTTTAGAGCAACATTTCTCAATTTCAGCAATGTTAAAATAGGCAGACTTCAGTCAGCATGGAGAATTCTGGGAGTTGAAGTTCGCTTGTCTTTAAGTTACTGAAGCTGAGAAACTCTGCCTTGGAGCCTATCTCTTATTCTCCCTGTTTCTACCCAAGTGGCCCACATCATTTACTAAGGATGCAATTAAATAACATCATGCAGAAAGCAAACATGGCATAAACAATTTATGTGAAATTATTGAATTATTACAAAACATGGGGAAAAAATGCTCCTTTCACACCACAATGTAGTCAACCTTGATTATATCCAAGAGTAGGCCTGCAAGTCTTCAATGAAAATCCTAGCCCTGTCAACACATACATACCCACACATACACAGACATAGTTCGCCAGTCCCGGAAACTTTAAGCAGATGGATAATGTTATTAACAGTTTAGTCCTCTCTATAAATGTAGTGTCTATATTTTTCAGAAGGCCCTGTTTCCTTTGGAGGCTTATAGAGGTGAACAATTAATTAGCTTTAAACCATTTGGCTCTGGACTAGCAATACAAGTTCATGTGAACATGGCAAAACCCGGAGCACCAGATTTGCATTCCATTTTATGGGCAAAGATGAACTGTACTAACCTCAGAACTAAATGGACCATATCTGTGGCCAGCCATATCTGGTTGGTCAGAGTAGAATGCATAAGCGTAAGGCCTGAAAAGAAAGGCAGACATCAGCAAGTTTCATTTAGCATGCCATTCTCATTTTCCAATACAGCAACCCTCTAAAATTATAAATTCATTCCACCCCGTCCCTCCGAATAAAATGAATGGTTTCATTGTATTTAGAGATGGTGAAAAGATTAAAAAAAAAAAATCAATATATCCGGTAAAATATTGCTGGGACCTTGCAACAAAGGTAAACAAAGCCTGTTAACTGGAAATTAGCAATAACAGTTCAAACAATGAGGATAAGCTTGCTTGATTTTGCATAACTCTGAGGGTGTCTGATAGTGTTTATGAGATCTGGGGGTGTTTATGACACAGCATTCTCTACTGCAGGGTTATCAAACTCGATTTCATTGAGGGCCACATCAGGGTTGTGTCTGACCTGGGGGCGGGGACAGTGGTGGGATTCAAGTAATTTAACAACTAGTTCTCTGCCCTAATGATTTCTTCCAACAACCAGTTTGCCAAACTGCTCAGAAAGTTAACAACTGGTTCTCCCAAAGTGGTGCGAACTGGCTGAATCCTACCACTGGGCAGGGGGCATGGCCAGCTCGGTGTTATTCGTGTCAGGGGTACCTGTAGTGGCCCAAGTGACCCAGCAAAAGTGGCCCAGCAAAAACAGGCTCCCGAGCTCAGTTTTTGGCTGCAATGGCCTCCTGCAACCTTCTGCCAGCGAAAATGGGCTCCCGAGCTCCATTTTCGGCTGTGACAGCTTCCTGCAACCCTCTGCCAGCGAAAATGGAGCTCCATTTTCACTGGCAGAGGCACTGTGGGCTGGTCCTTTGCTGTTTCCAGGGCAGCCTCACAGGTCCAATCTAAGCACCCCACAGGCCAGATCCGGCTCGTGGGCCTTGATTTTGACACCCCTGCTCTACTGGATCAATATTCACTGTAGCAGTAGCTTTAGGAAATCCTGACTCTACTATCAGTCTGCCCTGGCAGAATTTTTATAACGTTTATAACGTTTAGGATATAAACTGTGAGATTTGTACATGCAAAGCTGAAGCCCACTAAATACTTGCTCCAGGCTTTGCTTGGAGAAGTCTCCTGTCAACTTGCTGAGCCAGAGAAGTTTCTGACAGTAGTCTCTCCTCAGATGTTAGATGCAAATAACCAGATCCACACGTGAGTTGAATACTTTATTTGGCCAATTATGATTAGACACACATGGAATTTGTTTCTCCGATACAGAAACTCTCAGTGTACATGCAAAGCAACAGAATAATAATAATACCAATAAAAGGGAGGAGTAAAGATCGTAATAAGTAGGATAAATAATAATACTACAGCCACACTACATGGGTAAGCATACATAGACATTAGTCAGCACTGTGAGATTTAGGAGTTCAGCAGAGTGATGGCATAAGGGAAAAACTGTCCCTGTGTCTAGTTGTTTTGGCATATAATGCCCTATAGCGCCATCCCAAGGGAAGGAGTTGAAACTGTTTATGTCCAAGATGTGAGGGGGCTGCAAACCCACGGAATATGCAGGTCTTCTACGGAAGGTTGACTACTTTATTGTATTCTACATATAATATAAGAAACTCCCCAGACTCCTCGCCCTTCCCTGGGAACAAACAGATAAAGTTCCATGGAATTTAACGGGAAGTAGCACTAGGTCTCTTGTGGTAGCGCAATGACTCTAGGCAACCTCCCCACTTGATCCCTCTTTCTTTCCTGGGTGGTAGTTTCCCAACACCCAGGAGCATTCCCTTTCACTTTCACTTTGCTGGGATAAGGCAAAGCTGGGTTATCATGGCAGAACGGGGAGCAAGTTCAGGCAGGGTTCTGACCTTGTATACACTCTTGTTTATGGAAAAAACAAAAAAACAAAGAATGAGAAAGTTGCCATCTCATATATTTTCCAACGATGAAACAATTTAGTGTTCTATTTTGTAACTTCATTAAAACATTAGAAAGTATGCCAAAAGAGGCACAAGCTCTTGGGAAAACATTCAATAATTATCTTTAAGAGATGGGAAAAGGCTACAATTGTTCCTTCTTGGACTCTCCCTCAGAACAAACTTTGATGCCATGTATTCTCAATTACCCAATTAAAAAAAAATCTTGATATCTGCCCAATTCTTGGATTATTATTCTAAATAGGAACAACAGAAAACCAATATATCAACAGCTTCAACCCTGGGGTAATTAAAATTTCCCCAGTACAATGTATACACCATTAGCTCATCAAGCAAACAAATATGTCTGATCAAAATTCAGTTTCTACTAAAGGGATCAATAACGCAGTCATTGCATTCATTGCTACAAAAGTAAGGGAGGGGACAGAGAAATGACCAACCTTTCATTGTCTGCCATAGTTAGCCACTGCAGTATGGTTAATATTCTGCGCTCGTAAGGGATCACGCTAAATCAAAACAGAGAGAAAAAGCATGAAACCTCAGCTAGATTATTAGTTTCTTATGGTCTTACACAGTTCATCATTAAGATCAGGTGTTCCATTGATGAGCTTCACGTGGTGACTCTTTTTGAAGCCACATTTACCTCAGAAATGTCTGCCTTTTACAACCCAGCATAGCTGAATTGCTTCCTCAACACCAAATCCCAGAAATCACGGTTACTAAATGCTCATCTTAAAAAGATGTCTTGCTTTTCTTCCAAAAATTAAATGAGGAGGAATGTCCATAGTCCCTGCTAGTAGGCAAACTTTCTTCTCTACTGTCTGAAGTTTGATGGGATTATTAAAGTGTTATGTTGAAAAAAGAATAGGATTTTTGTTTTAATCAAGAGACCAGAAACGGTAAAACTGGGGTCATCTAGTGAAGCCAAGTGGTAGGAAATTCATGAAAAATAAAATGAAAGCATTTCCTTAAGAATGTGTAGTTCAACAAATGAAATGTGGCTCAACAACTGAACTTCGCTGCTATGATGTTTTAGCAGCTGTTCAGGATAATAGCTTTAATTTAAACGGAGAAATAACACAGATACAGAGCAGATAAAAGTATCAATGTCTAATTGGGATTGTGGCTAGATACTCCCCTCAGCCTGACCTATTGGTGGCTAAGTAACATGCCACAACAACAGGATGCTGTTTTACATACAGGTACTCCTTGACTTATGACCGGAGTCAAAATTATAGCTGACCCCCACAAAATAGATTTACAACCTAGATTTGTAGTCCAATGGCCTCCCCCCTTGGGGATCACATGATCGCATTTTGAGTGCTTGTCAACCAGCCTGCATTTATGGCTCTTTGCAGCATCTTGTAGTCATGTGACTGCCATTTATCGTTTTCCCCGAAACTAGCTTTTACTTCCGGTTTTGGACAAAAAAAACCCAACCCGCCCATGGCAGAAAATGGTTTGCTTAACAACCGCAGCATTCAGTTAACTATCATGGTGACTTGGTTAAAGACCACCGCAAAATATCGTAAAATTGGGTTGGTCGTGGGATGTCCCACTTAACGACCAGCATGATTTACAAACGTAATTCTGGATGTAAATTGTAAATCAGGGGCTACTGTATCTGTGTCTTCCTTTTATTTCTTTTATTTATGTTTTTTATTCCTTTTATTTCCTTTTATTTATGTCTTCCTATCAGCCTCTTGACCACTAATGCTGGATGGCATTGGTTGATACAGCAGAATATGTAGGATTAAGTACAGTGACAAAATACTTGTAAGTGAAGGCTGGATAATACCTTTACAATTGAAAGACACAAATAACATTTTCATGATGGTAGTTACACTTTTACAAACATGTAGAAAAACAAGCTATCTCACTCCAACCACTACTGCAGATCACTGATTCTCATCCCTGGGTCAATTGATTCCTGAAAGAATGCTCAATTAAGCATTGCAGAAAAAGATTATGTAGGTAACTAGGTATTAAGAAGTAACAAAAGGAGCACATTCTAAATGTAATTTAATCTCTTCTAAAGAAGCAAGAAAAGAGTGGGAAATGTGCTGAAAAAGCCATTAACAGGTATGCCAAGGAAATCCATTTCAACTTTGAGAATTAAGCCCTATTCAAGTAAGAATAGTTCCAAATACCTGCCTTTAGGATTGTTACTAAAACTCTTTTATGTATGAATTTTCACTATCTAAAAATCAACTTACTTTGACCAAAAGAATGTTCCAGCTTTCACTCCTTGCTTAGCAGCAGTAATCCATATCTAATGAGGAAAATATAATCAGATTACAATGGCTCAAAAATGTCTGTGTTATAAGGACAAGCTTTCCTACAATAAAAATGTTTTTAAAAACCAACTAAAATATTGGTTTCGAGGACCGCCCCTAAGAATTTATGCATTTGGATCTGAGACTTATGTAGCATTGATCAAATTCCTAGAAGGGTTTAGAACAAGTAGTTCAGATGAGAAATAGAACATAAAGCCCAAGAATAAAGCTACCTAAAATATATAAAAAGAAGCTTAAACAGTCTCAAGTTATTCTCAATCTGAGAGGACCAGAGGATCCTCTTAGTAAGAGGTACTAAGTAAGGATCCTTACTGAAAAGACCTGATTGAATAGAAAAATAATAACAACACAATGGCTACAGAAATAGCTTGAGTAAGGCTATTTAAATTATGGATAGGATAATTATGTCTCTCTAAACAATATTTAACAACTGGTAGAGATGCATATCCGTCATTATCCCTTCATATAAAGGGATTCTTTTGGTTGGTAGTAATCTGTTGATCTTTCCAAGTGAGCTCTTTTCCTCTAGGCGTACCTGTTCATATACAATGGAGAAATGTCTTTTGTGGATAAATAACAGACACACACCAATCCTACCAGTGGTAGGATTCAGCCATTTTGGGCCAGTTCAGGCGAACCGGTAATTAAATTGCTGGCCGGCCCCTCCCCTTCCCACTCCCCCTTCCAGAAGTCCCCAGGTGTCCCATTTTGGCTCCCAGGTAAGTGCAGGGAGGCTTCCTAGGCCCAAAATGGGGCATGGGGTGGCGGCGCCCCTCCTGCGCCCCGTTTTTGCTCCCAGGAAGCTTCAGGGAGGCCTACTAGGCCCAAAATGGGTGTGGAGGGGGTGGTGCGCCCCCTCGCAGCCCATTTTAGCTCCCAGGGGGGGTGCAGGAGGCCAAGTGCTGCCTGTTACACCCCCTGTCCATGCCCACCAAGCCACGCCCACAGAACCGCTGGTAAAAATTTTTGAATCCCACCACTGACACACACCCACATCTCTTGACAAGCAGAAATCTTGTCGCCTCTTCAAAGGACATGGCTCCTTAATGTTCAAACAACCCGTTCAGGAGGTGCTCTGAAATGACCCTCCATTAATAGGCTTCTTAATGATATTAATAATATCTACCTTATTAAATGGTGTGAATAAGATTATTTAAGATTACCCTCAAAGAGGGAAAAAATATCAACAAATGAGGTAAAACAAAATCCTGTTCAATATGCAGCTTCCCTACTTAGTCTGTCCATAATTGACAAATCCAGTTGAAAACAATCCTGGAGTTTCCACACAAATGCTCTTTACAAATGTATGTATTTTAATGAATGCCTTTAATGAATAGTCAAGGACAGTTTTCAAAGTAGTTTCATAAGTCTAGAGAAAGACACGGCTGCTTTAATCATTCACAGGTTTTACATAACCCAGGATAGATATCTAGCTGCCATGCTTCAAAAAGGAGCAGGGCCAAGACAAAAGAAAAAGAAAAAAATAGCATTGACTGAATTAACTACTGACTGAAATGAATTGCATGTAAGAGAGTGATAGCAACTAGCTATGAGATTTAACCATAATGGACCAAAGTCAAATAAAACTGATACTTACCGGTTGACCTCCCCACCATCGGTGATTGAATTTCTCTCTTCCTCGAAGGTTAAAAATAGCATCAAACACAGGGTCATACATTGAATTTCCAATTATTCCATGAGATTCAGGGTACAGTCCCTTTGAGCAAAAGTAAATTAGTTAGTCAGATCAGATCAGATCAGATCAGATTTTATTACCTAGAATTCATAACATCTATTTTATATTATTGCTGTCTTTATTTTGTGACTAAACTTACTACTGAAGCTTCCATTTACAAAGATAATTCTGTTCTGCTCCTTGAGATTTGGTTTTTTTCTTGCAGGAGTTTCATTACCAAACTAGATAACATCATCAGTGGTGCTAGACATGAAAACCAGTAAGTTCAGAAAGCACCAAGGACCCTACAGTTCAATCTTGAGCTACATTCTATTCTAAAGATCATTCTGACAAAATTCCCCAAGACTATACCCTCCAGATTTGGGATTTCAGATCCATAATCGGCAGCCAGCATGAATAGGATGGAGCTGAAAATATATTATACTTGGGGCTACCACTATGGAGCAAGTTTAAGCCACAAATCTGGTGTGTATTTCAATTATTAGAGTTTGTCTTCTCTCAACTCTTCCTAGATTACATAATCTTGATTATTTCACTGCCCCATAAATACAAATGGCCATCCTGAATTAATGAGCTGTTTTCCTCTAGTTCAAAAGAGTAAAGTAATCTGGGTAATATATTCAAGAGTCTTAATGTCCCACCCATGCTAATACTTAAGAAGTATTTTTAAATATATATTTTATGTACGCGTGAAGAAAAAGAAAACTTACAGTTGCCAGAGTGTATAAATTTGGGAAGGTTTTGGTTGGATAGACAGGTCTCATGTAGGGGGCATGGGTTCCACAGGACCCTGAAAACAACATGGTACACTGAACACATTCTCACAGTCATATATTTAGACACACTATAAAGCTGGATGTACTACATATGCTTTGAACAGAGGAAGGCTTTTATGGCATTCCTCACCAAGATGTCAACAGCACATTGAACTGTTGACAAATTCAATTTTATGTATGCCGCTCGCTTTGAATCACACAACACAAAGTATGACATTTTTCACAAGAACTAAACAAGACCATGCAAAAATCTGAGTTATAGGTGGATTGTTTATATATACATATACACATACATACATATATGTACAACTATCTATCTATCTATCTATCTATCTATCTATCTATCTATCTATCTATCTATCTATCTATCTGTGTCTGTGTTCCTTGGAATTTGCTCTGAAAAAAATATAGAATTTTATCTATTAGTTTACTTCTCAGTAAACACCTCTCAAGAAAGGTGTTTCTTTCTACAAGAAACTAAATTTTCATCCTATGCTAAATATTTATCCTATGCTAACCTGATGTGTATGCAAAATAGAACATTTCTTCCATTCAACTGGACGGCCAGACATTTAGATTCGATTTGGCATTTTTATTCACCTATCAAGTCCTTGCCAAGGAGCTGGGATAGGCAGTTATGTCAAAGCTTGATGGTGTTAAGGATATTGTCACAGAATGTAAGCTGTTCCAAGTAAAGCTGTCTTTTGCAATTGACTGTTTTTGTCAATTTGTTGATGGTGCTGAAGTGATGCTGCAGATGTTTAGGGATTGCACCCCAGACTTCCATCACTATAGGTTCTATGTTTGGGTTTGTTTTGTTTTTTTGCCATAGTCTTTCCATTTCTACTTGCAGGTCTTTGTATTTTGTGAGGAGGAGGATGATGATGATGATGATGATGATGATGATGATGATGATTTCTGTTTCCATCCAAACACTAATGGAGCCCTAACCCTTTTTATTGTATGAGTTCAGACAAAGTTGGCCAACCCAAACCAGCAGAAGTCATGGCCAGACAAGAGCTTCACCATTCTGAAATATATTGTTCAAGCATGCCCACTTACTTAGCTTCTCAATATTGCGCATCACTTTTTCACCTTTCTTCATGTACGATGCACGGAAGCCATCCACAGAGAAAATGATCAGCGGAGGGTGAAGAAAACTAAAGAAGAAAGATAACGTAGTAAACCAGTAGAACAGACTGCAGTTAGAGCATGCAAGAGAGAACAAATGCAATATCCAATTTAGCAAAAGTTTTTAAAAGGTTCCTAGGTATTTTCATCTGGGATACAGATGCTATACGCATCCCCAAGAAAAAAGTAAAATAGTTACGGACACTCTGAATCAATTATTCCATTATTTAGGGCAGTTTTTTCTCATCTCATTCAAGGAGTGTTTTACTGCATAACCTCCAGCTATTTCTTTCTCTGGCTATTTTTGTTTTGATATTGTTTGAATTTACTTCTTTGTTACTTTTGTCTGTTTTCTATTTGTTTATGTTGTACACTGCCCCAAAAGTGGGGGAGGTTACAGGCACTATAAAATAAGCAAAACAAATGAAAAACTCAGGGAGGCTAACTTGAAAATTATAGGAGGTCAGATCTTAGACTATATTAGATCTTATTAGAAGCAGATTAGAAAGGGCCGTTTTGGAATAATGATGAAACAAAAATGCATAAAATTCCTGAAATAAGAGAAAGATACTTGATAAATGTCTTTTCAAAGCTCAATATTTTGTCCAAGAGATTTTTTACAGCATCGCTGGTAAAATTTTCATTTGAACCTGCATTTATTCTGACGCTTCGTTATTTAATCTTGGAAACTACTGTTAACATTTGCAGTGCTATAAATCACAAAGATGAATGCTTGATGCAGCATTTAAAAAAAAACACTTGAAAATATTTTGTTAAAAATGCATCCAAAAACATGGACTCAATTAGAATCTGTAACCATATAATCATTTCCATTTCTTGATCTGTCTGTCTAAATAATTTCCAGTTAGTTCTGCTTTAATGGGTATTAATCTTAATAATGTGAGATTATTAGGACAGAGTAAGGAATTAAAGTGGAACCACAGCAAACTTAATGGATGGCATTTTAATGGTTCTGCTTTCAAACTGTATTGAAGAATATGACCGAAATAGACAGGATATTTTTCTAAGGAGCACACAGAAGAAATTTTCCATTGTGCAGCTGTGTTGCATTGTTCATGTAATTTAATGGGGAGTCTAATGATTCTTTTCATTTGCAACACACCTGGGCTTACTAACCATTTCCTTCCTTCCGCCTTATCTTCTCACACGCACATATATGAGTGCACACTTAAGGAGGGAAAACCTTGTGAGCTTTATTTTATATTTATATCAGTGGTGGGTTTCAAATTTTTTTACTACCAGTTCTGTGGGTGTGGCTTGGTGGGCATGGCATGGCTTGGTGGGCGTGGGTTGGTGGGCATGGCAGGGGAAGAACCCTCCCCAGTCCAGGGGAAGGTTACTGCAAAATCCCCATTTCCTCCCAATCAGCTGGGACTTGAAAGGCAGAGAATAGATGGGGGTGGGGCCAGTCAGAATTTTTACTACTTTTTCTCCGAACTACTAAAATTTCCACTACCGGTTCTCCAGAACTGGTCAGAACCTGCTGAAACCCACCTCTGATATATATCCCTTCCCATTATTGAAGCATTTTGGGTACCCACCAATTTTACAAGAGCATTTTCAACCTTGCTTGAAGAATTTAGAATTTAGAACCAAACAATTTTGCAATGGTCAATGATCAGCAAGCAAGTCTTGCTTCTTATTGAGTTGGACATCAACTTTTGGAAGGATATAAATATATTTAACTTAGGAGTGGTGCGGTGGCCTAGAGGTGTAGCTCTCGCCTCTCAGTGAGGAGGCTGTGATTCTAAGGAGAGGCAGATATTTCTCTCTCTGAGCACTCTGAGAATATGTCTGCTGAACAGAACTCCACACTGGCAACAGGAAGGGCATCTGGCCATTAAAACACTCTGCTAGCTCCATTCACTTGCCCAGACTCCACCCTGCAAGGGTTTATTGGGTCGTTAAATGAAGATGGTGATGAGAAATATATTTAACTTCATGCTGATTTCTGTGGATCAGGCAATTCCAATGTTAAAGAAGCCACACAACACACAATTAATTTGGCAACCAGGGGAAGCCAAAACAGTTT
Source organism: Masticophis lateralis (assembly GCA_030761175.1). Lineage (NCBI taxonomy): Eukaryota > Metazoa > Chordata > Lepidosauria > Squamata > Colubridae > Masticophis > Masticophis lateralis. Next base: position 17,956,248 of record JAUDYJ010000003.1, on the reverse strand, counting down.
TTTAAAAAAAATTTCAAGTAAATAAATAAAGAGAAGAACTTACCCCGCTGGACATACTGGAGTCCGAATATCCTCACAATCATCCATGACCCAGGGAGTGTCTCCTAAAAGAAAACACATGTAATGTGAAGTTGGGTTAGGTTTCAACTAAGTCCTATCCTGTGCATTACAATTGCCTAGATTTATTCTCAAGTAAACTGATTGCAACAGCAGGACTCCTCTGCATTCCCTATATTGGCTCAAATCCCAATGTGGTACCTGGAGGTGACCATGTACGTGCCAGCAAATGTTTTGCTACAAGTTTCCTCCCTACCCAATTTTTAAAGTTTATTTTCATTTTTAAAAAAATAATAATTGGAAATAAGCATGCCAAAAAGTCAAGTGCCAGTTTCAAATCAAGGTGGCAAGGGATCTAGCGATGCTTCTGGATTCCAAAAAGTTGCAGTCTGATGGTTAATGTCAGGTAAAAAAGAATCAAGACCACACATTAAGCTCCAGTTAAGATGATTTATTGCTCATGCCTATACACTCAAATATCTAGTTGGGGCTAAGTAAGAGTTAATGGAATTCAAGTGGCATTGGACATAAGACCATTTTTGGGAACATAATGATTCCAGGCTGATTACGGGCTCACCTGTCCTTCTCCTATAGTTATTTTGCTTTCTGGTAGAAGGCTGGCTTCTGGCTGGCCATAGCTGTCACAACCACTGTCTTTTGAGAGGTACCACAGTATGATTTTATAAATCCAAAGTTGCCCTTAAGTCCCCCCAAATTTGGAAACTATGCAGATATGGCTAGAAGGAAGACACGTTGTATTTGTTAAGCACTCTGTTGGCTTGTGAGTTACTCAGATCCTATGAATTGTAATTTCGTGTATCTGCAAGGGACTCTGCCCTGTTCAAAAAATCATGAGGTAAAAAAAAATTGACTTAGTGAGATATGTGAGATATGAGCTTCTTTCTAATGTACGCTCACTCTAATTTTGCTCTCGGGGCCAAAATTCAACTTCCAAGTAATCTGAGCTGTTTAAAAAATAAATAATTTGTGAACATGGTCTGCAGGCATATACCGTATTTTTCGGAGTATAAGATGCATTTCCCCTACCCCCAAGAGGCTAAAAATTTGGGTGTGTCTTATACTCCGAATGTAGTCCCGCCCCCACCCTTCACCAAAGCACATTGCCGCCAGCCCCTATCCTTCACCAAAGCACATTGCCGCCGATCTCCGCCGCCATGCATCACATTTTTGCCTCTGCGCATCGCATTTTAGGCTTCTGCACGCCCCGTGTTTGACCTCCGCATTTTTGGGCAGCAATTGGTGGCAATGTGCTTTGGCGATCCCCGCAGCCTTGAATACCTCTCAAATGGAGCGTTTGGAGGCTGAAAATGTGAGGCGCGGAGCCCAAAATGGCAACCCGGAACAGCTGCTGCCTTGTCTTACCGCTTCCGCGCTTCAGCTGCTTTACTCACTGGAGCTCCCTCCAATGATCAGCTGTGCTTTTGAAGCTGCTAATCAGCCCCAACGAGCCCCAACTTGTGCAGTCACAACCAGCGAAGTAATGTGCTGAAGCTGACCAGGCTAAGGACGCTAGCAAGATGAATATCTAGTAGGCAGAGGCAGAATTTTTTCCCCCCTATTTTCCTCCCAAAAAACTAAGGTGCCTCTTATATTCCAGAGCATCTTATACTCCGGAGCGTCTTATACTCTGAAAAATACAGTATGTATCATATCCATTTGCAGTATTAATGCCACTCTGAAGCAAATTCTGGAAGCAGAATAGCTGTCCTGATGTCCCCCTCATCCTTGCCGTTTAATGCTACAGCTTCCAATACCTTGCCTGAAGAGAACAGTGTTGCAAGATGCAAACTTGTCCCTTGATGACGTCAATTATGGAAAATAAAATCCTCAACCTCCCTCCACTTAATAGCAAGCACAAATGCAAAACAAACTCCCAAAGTTAATATTACCAGTGGAAACAACTTTTGAAGGGGTAGCTTATGTTTGTTGGTTGCAGCAAGGACAGAGAAAGCCTTGTGGCACTTACAGACTGACAGATTTGTTATGACACAAGCTGTCGTGGACCAGCTTTTATTGAGCCACAGCCATGTTTTGTTTTGAGCAACAGAAGTCCGTTTTTGCATTGATAGAGGATGCAGAACAGAAATTTAAATTAGTGGGGTTAGGAAAAAGGCACCTTTCTGGATTCAAGTAAGAGACAAAAATAGATGCATTTACAACCTTTTTTTTAAAGAGATAAAGTTCAAAAGATATTCAGTAGTAGAACATTGACTATTTCAAAGTGAAAGAGCTTGGCCTGCAGAACAAGCAACTAAAATGGTCAGGCAATGTTCAAAGGGTAACATTTGAAGAGCTTTCCATGTGGTCCTTGAGTAGGAGAAACAAGTGAAGAGATAAAACATATTTTCCTCTGGAATAATGTAATTCTTTTATGAAGAGCCAGTGTGGTCCATTGCTTAAAACGCTGGATTAGGAAAAGTTCTAATCCTGGCTTGTACATGGAAACCAGTAGGGTGGGCAGTAGGGTGATTCGGGGCCAGTCACTTTCTCTTGGCCCTAGACATTTCTGAAAATATTGCCATGAAAATTGCATGGAACCACTCACTTTCCTTTTGGTTAGGGCTAAGTTATGGAATCCTTCCTCTATTCCAGTGATGGCGAATATATGGCACGCGTGCCACAGGTGGCAAGTAGCTCCCTCTCTGTGGGCATGCAAGCCGTCACCCCAGTTCAGCTCTGCCGCGCATATGCCTCCCACCAGCCAGCTGGTCATTGAGTCTCTGCCACACATGTGGGGGGGGCATGCGGGGGGGCATGCACGTGTATGAGGGGCATGCGTGTATGCAGGGGGGCATGCGCACATGTGGGGGGCCATGCACGCATGCATGCAGAGGGCCGCACACACATGCAGGGGCGGGGCACATGCAGGGGGTGTTTACAGGGTTGCAAGCATGGGGCACATGCAGGGGTGCACATGCAGGAGGTGGGGTACATGCATAGGAGCCGTGTGTGCATTGCATTTTGGGGGTTCACACACAAGCATTTTGGGCACTCGGTCCAGAAAAGGTTAGCCATCTCTGCTCTACTCCATCCATTTCCCAGCAAAGACCCTTGACAAAAAACTTAACCAAGATTGAGGAAGTTAACCCATAAGCAATAGAAAAGCTATTTTGGTGGCCAATAATCCAATACTACAGACTCCTTGGGGCGGCACGATGGCTCAGTGGTTAAGATGCTGGGCTTTTCAGCTAGAAAGCTGATAGCCAGGTTTGAGACCTGTGTGTCATGTGACGGGCGGAGCTCCCATCTTCACCCCAGCTCTGGCCAACTTAGCAGTTCAAAAGCATGCAAATGTGAGTAGATGAATAGGTACCACTTTGATGGGAGGAAACAGCACTCCGTGACGTCATGCTGGCCACATGACTGCAGAAACATCTTTGGACAGTGCTAGCTCAACAGCTCTTGAACTGGAGATGAGCAACACTCCCTATAGACTGCAACAACTAGCAGAGTAAAATCCACAGGGACTCCTTAAGGAGTTGGCATCTTTTTACTGCATTCACACTGCCATGCACTAATAATTAAGAATTGTTATGGTTATCACGTTACAGGTTTTATCAGGGATTTGTCTGATTTGTCTCCCTTTCCACAATGGCAGGGATGATCATCCTGGCTGAACTAGTAGCTACAACACTTCAAAAACACTTCTTGATATATAGGTAGGAAAAAAAAATGGGAAGAAATACCTTTGCAAACCACTTGATAGTTACTACAGCAGTCTCCTCTTGCTAAACAGTCTTCTGAACAGTGGCAGGCGTGATCTTCATTCCTGGTCTCTCCACAGCGCTCTTTGGTACATTCCCAACCGCCGGCTGGTGTCATCGCAAGGGCAGAAATGTTTTAAAAACAAAGCAGCATATTTTGAGGCAACTGAATGGCATTATAATCACTCAGTATCATCCGATACGTTCCCTGAAATCTGTTGTGGACATTCTAAAAAGGCAGCGCAGAAGAAAACAGCAGATCTACCAAGTTTACTTTCTTAGAATATCTGCTTAATGATCATAGCACTGAAATACATCACCCTTTTCTCACAACTATAGATAAATACCGTATTTTTCTGAGTATAAGACGTCCCTTAGTTTTTCGGAAAAAAATAAGAAAAAAGCTGAGTGGCAGGTGGGTCCGCCTCCCGGAATACCCCCAATCAGCTGTCCCCAGAGGTGAATTTTAGCAACAGGTTCCTTGATTGTGAGTTCTGTGCCTTGCTTTTTTTTTTTCTGCCTCTGAAACTTCTAAAACTCTGTTTCAGTAAAACTTTTTTTCCCGCCTCTGAAAGAACTTCAGAAAAAAAACTTCTGAAGCTCTGTTTGGGGGCTTTTCTGAAGCTTCATTTCTGATGCTTTTTTCAGCCTCTGAAACCTCCATTTGAGAAGCTGGGCAGGGCTATATTCAGAGTATAAGATGCACCCAGATTTTCAACCTCTGTTTTGGGGGGGGAAGTGCGTCTTATACTCAGAAAAATACGGTAATTCTTGGTTGAAATATTGTCTAAACAGCGCTCTAAACTGCTGTTCAGTTACCAGACTGATTCTCCACATTTGAAAAAGAAAAAACCCCAAGGACCTCATTCAAACATTGCAGCTAACCATTCTTATGATTTAGAGTCTGTGATTTATGATTGGACATGCTTGATACCTAGCCAACGTCTATGAAAAGTAACATCAGCAGGAAAGTGAGCACAGGTAATCCTCAATTTATAACTGTTTGTTTAGTGACCGTCCCAAGTTACAATGGTACTGAAAAAAATGATTTATGACCGTTTTTCACAAGACCACTGCCACATCCCCATGGTCACGTGATCAAAATTCAGACCTTTAGCAATTGGCTCATATTTATGATGGTTGCAGTGTCCCATAGTCATGTGGCCATCTTTTGTGACCTTTTGACAAGCAAAGTCAATGGGGAAGCCAAATTGACTTAACAACTGTGTTACTAACCTAACAACTCTGGTGATTCGCTTAACATCTGTGGCAAGAAAAGTCATAAAATGAGGCAAAACTCAATTAATAACTGTTAAAAATCCTAATCCTAACCCTTACGTAGCAACAGAAATGTTGGGCTCAACTGTGGTCATAATAAGAGGACTACCTATAATCTAATCCTTACGTAGCAACAGAAATGTTGGGCTCCACTGTGGTCATAAATTGAGGACTACCTATAATCCTAACCCTTACGTAGCAAAAGAAGTGTCGGGCTCAACTGTGGTCATAAGTTGAGGACTACCTATAATAGCTCTGCCTTTTTTTCTTCTTCTATAACAGAAGTCTGACAAATTTGATCCACAAGATACTTAAAACATGTAGCAGAATTTGACAGATGCTTAAATATTCATGCCTGTAAATAAATCCATGTTTACACGCAAGGTAGTCACGAGAATGAAAACATATCGGTTCCATTTCAGATTTAGTAATTTAGCATGTTGCCCAAACCTCTGATTGCTATAAACCTTCCAAGTCAACATTATAAACTATTTAAGCCACATCTCTTTTAAGGAAAGGGTGGAAGAGTATCACAAATGCATCTACACTTGTAGTGTGACGACTCTACTTTTCATACAGATCTTCTCCTGTGAGAAAAATGGATGGAACACTGGACAATGGAGGAAGATTATAAGTGGATGAGGTCATCCCCAGGCCTCTGTAAAATATGTGTGAACAAGCCTCGGTTATTCCCCAGTAAATATCTTGTTTGGAATGCTTTAGCATCTGTGTTCATGCTCATCAAGCAATGCCTAGCCAAAATGGTTGCAGATTGCACTGTTTTCACTTTCCCCAATGCTCTTTGAAAAGGACCAAAAGTCATGCAAACATAGTTAAAAACACTGCTTGATAAAAACAGTCACGATTAAGTCTTCATTAGCATTGTTCTTTCTATGGGGCAGAGAATTAAGTCGCACCCTACCTGTCTTTAAACACAGTTCATCAAAGTCAACACAACAGCTGCTATAGCTCTTGCACAGGTTGTCACAACGGCACAGTGGAGGCTCTGCTTCATTGAGTTCAAAGCATCGGTTTTTGCAGGAGCCATAAATCCAGGGGGAATCTGATACGACTGAATATGAGAGAAAGAAAGAGAGAGAGAGAGAAATACCACACCATAGGTTAAGTCATTAAGTCATTATTGGTTGATCAAAGGTTATTCAAAGGAGGTTAACTGCTCAACTGCTTCATCCAAGAAAAATAAAAGTATATGGTACAGAGAACTAAGAGATAGATGCAAGAAACAAAATATCATCAAATAAAGAGTAGATATATCTCTCCAATCACTTTTCTTATCCTGGATTAACCTGCAATAAATCAAAGCTGCATATATTCTGTGCCAAAATAACATTCCACATATTGCATGAAAAACCCCACATTTTGACCAAAGTTATCCAAATTAAAGACTGCGGACCTTGGATATAAAATGAGTAGACTGTCAAGAGAACTGAACTGAACATTATTTGGCCTAAAGAGGAGAAAAGACAGGACAGAATGTTACAGAAAGTAGGTGCCTTAGAGGAAAGACTCACATCAAGCCGAGTTATTAAAGGTAATCCTAGAACAGTGATGGCTAACCTTTTTGCCATTGCGTGCCAAAAGTGGGGGGAGCATGGTGGGGACACACGCACGCGTGCCCACATCCATAATTCTATTCCGCCCCCCTGTGCTCCCCCCGCTTTTGGCACGTGATGGCCCGGTGGGCCCAGTAGGCACGGTTTTTGCTCTCCCCAGGCTCAAGAGCCTTTCTAGGAACCTGGGGAGGGCAAAAATGACCTTCCCCATCTCCCCCAGAGGTCCTCCGGAGGCCGGAAACTATGTGTTTTCTGACTTCTGGTGGGCCCAGAAGCCCCAAAAATCAGCTGGCTGGCCCACGCACACGCGTCAGAGCTGAGCTCACGTGCCCACCAATATGGCTCCATGTGCCATCTGTGGCACTCGTGTCATAGGTTCACCATCACGGTCCTAGAATGTAGGTCTTCAATAAAATCAAAGGGCAAATCTGCGCTTGCATGAAGAGGTATGAAGAGGATTCCAAGTTGTTATTTTGTTCTTTAATAGAATAATAGAATTGGAAGGGACCTTGGAGGTTTTCTAGTCCAAGCCCCTGCTCAAGCCAGAGACCCAGTGATGGTTAACCTTTTTGGTGCTCGTGAGCGTGAAAAATACACCTGTGTGCCCCAATCCCGCAAATGCAATGCGAGCGCCCCCTGTGCATGCGCCCCACCCCTGCACATGTGCATGCATTCCCTGAGCATGTGCATGCGCCCCGACCCCCAGTTCCTCTTTTGGCTTCCAGGTTGGTGCAGGTGTTGAGTGTCAAATTCACCCCTCGACACAACGCTACTAGGAACAGAAACATCCCGGCATGAGGGCTCATAAAGGACCATGGCGAGGGGGACCGGATATGAATGAACAAGAAACAACACACGGTGGAGGGGGTGTATATAGTGTCTAGGTATGTTTACACGGGGTTATCAGGTGGCGGACGATGTGTGGAAACAGGGAGGGGGGAGGTATGTGACGTATTGAAGCTGCGCCTGGTGGTGAAGGGAGTTGACGGCAACCCGGAAGTGTGGCAACCGGGCTAATTCGAATTTGCAGCTGTGAGGGAGGTGGGGTGACTGAATACCATTCTATAAAGCCAGCTAGTGGCTTGAATGGGTATCTCCGACTTTGTTCCGGACAGAGGACTTCAGCGCTTACTGTAAACTGCCGCGTAAGCTACGATTAAACCGGATATCACTGCAAGTTTTTCGTACGTTTGTGGGGCTTTACCGGCACAGGGCGTGGGGAGCGTGTGTGTTTGCAATCTCTGCAGTTTCTCCATCCACCCCACCCCACCCGCGCCAAGGCTTTCTCCTCCATTTCTGCCACGGAGAGGCACCTGCAGAGGGTGGAACTTGCGGAGATTGGGGAAGGCCCTGCCCCTGGGCATGCGTGATAGAGACCCAAAGACCAGCTGGCTGGCAGAAGGCACACGCTCATGCGCAGTGGAGCTGGGCTGAGCAATGGCTGGCATGTCCGAGAGGGCTCTGTATGCTACCTATGGCATGCGTGCCAGTGGTGGGTTTTTACCGGTTCGCCCCGGTTTGGGAGAACCGGTAGTGGCAGCAGTGGGAGGCTCCACCCACCTGCCCAGATATCATCACAGATACTCTGTGCATGCACAGAAAGTTCTGTGCATGCGCAGAAGTGCCGTGCACAACAAAGCCAATGTGCGCGTGCTCACAGTTCCAAACTGGTAGCGAAGGTAAGTGGAACCCACTACTGACGCGTGCCATAGGTTCGCCATCATGGCTCTATACCATTGCAGACTTCTTCATAAAAGCCTCCAGTGATGGAGCACCTACAACTTCTGAAGGCAAGCCATTCCATTGGTTCATTGTTCTCACTGTTAGGCAATTTCTCCTAAGTTAATTGTTTGTCATCTTGCGTTCTGGTGCTTGGGAAAATAGGTTGACCCTACTGTGATTAGACTGAAGACACTTTCCCAATGTCATTGCGTTTTTATATTTACCAGCAGAGCTATTATTTCTGGACTGTCAGACTTACCGTAGTCATATTCCTTATCAGCACCTACTGCGCATGTCATGCATTCCTTTGTACTTTTTCTAAAAACTTTCCTTTGTTCTCCAGCCAGCTAAGGTCAGGCTGGGGATTCTTTGCCAACATGTAATCTATTTTAGATAGTGAGATGTCTTTATTTTCTTACAATAAATATGAGTTTAATTAAAGAATGTTCCTTCGGTTTCATTGATCAAAGTATGCAGAAGGATAAAAGCCACGATCCAACTCAAAATGAGGGCAATTACCCCACGCAAGGCAACGGGACTGATTGCCGCTCTGACACCCAAGGATGCAGTAGGTCTACTTTTCCCCAGGAATATTGAGCACTGGATGCTATCTTTTAAAGGTTATGTTCTTTCTTTACATGTAAGGATCAGCTTCTAAGAGTCCTCATTTTGTTCCCAAGGATTCAGCCAAGCAATTAAATGGGACCCTATCCAAAAAGCAATCACTTAAAGGACAAAACACACTCTTTTTGAAAAAAGACATCCATGTCTTTGCCTAATCTAGCAATTCTCTTTTTCCGACAGAGATTGAATAGTGTCACAATTTAAAAGCTTTTTTTAATCTTGGGCATCCTCCTTAATTGTTCTGCAAAATATTAATGATTTCTTCTCCCCTCTGTTGGCCTTCACCATAGGCTATTTTCTAATATTAAATAGTTGTGGTAGCCTTTTTTTTATTTCTTTAATATAAAATGCTCGTTATTCTGATATCAGAGCAAACATCTGAAGCCAAAGTGTGAAACTTGAACTCTTTCCCATGAATGATGGAATAAACATTAACGTATGTTTGGTTGCTTGTAATAAAGATACTGTGGTGATATGGCTTATTGTTTTATTTTTTCCATGTGTTCTGGCTTAATCTAAGAGTTTCATGAGGACCGAAGGATTATGTTTAATAAGTATAAAGACAGTTTATAAACTTGTTTTTTTTTAAATTAGATTTATATGCCGCCCTTCTCTGGAGACTCAGGGCAGCTTACAGTGCATTAAGAAATAGCCTTCATACTTTTGTATATTTTTTATACAAAGTCAGCTTATTGCCCCCACAAACTGGGTCCTCAATCTACCTACCTTAGAAAGGATGGAAGGCTGAGTCAACCTTGAGCCTCAAACCTTGTAATAATTGCAGACAGCTGAATCTTAATAACAGGCTATTAGCCTCTTGAGCTATCTGAGGCTTTTTAAGAGTTAATCTGTTTTCGAAAAGGACGTTTAACAATTCTAGAACTATTAGTTTAATCAAAAGAAGCAATCCAGTGCTTGGGAGAATATGTTAGGCCTAACACCTCATTAAAGTGTAAAATCACATTTAAAAATCATTCTAAAAACTAGAAGCCACTGAACTCCTTTAATTCTCATTGACTATTAGTTTCTCCTGTACTCATCTAACAAAATACAGAATAACTTTTCATATGATGACGATGCTTTTTCTCGTGGCCTCTCTCATGGTTTCATTTACCTGTTTTGTTTAGCTTAACTGATTTACAAAGTTTGCACAACTGAGGTTTTTCTGCTTGGATTAGAACTATTCCAGACTGCGATGATAGTTGGGGACATTATGACAATTGTTGTGGCGCAAGTCCATATGTAATTGTTTGAAATTAAAATGCATGTAAGTAATACTGTGTATAATAGAAAGAGAAGAGTGGGAGGGAGAAGGGGAAAGGGAAGGGAAGGGAAGGGAAGGGAAGGGAAGGGAAGGGGAAAAAGGAAAAAAGAAAAGGAAGGAGTTAATTAAAGAACAGCTTTCCACTTTTTAAAATATAAGACACAATATTCTGCTTACTCTGGCCCTGTATGGAATGTTATGCTTGTGTTCAAGTTCAGGTTAAAAAACCAACTTCATGAAAAAAAAATAACTTTTAGTTCCCATTTGCTGGAGGGTAAATTTACCATATGACAGGAAAAGTTACTGTATGATGGAAAGAATGCAATTTTCTTTTTGTTTCCTTTGGAGATTGCTTCTAAGATTTATGCAAACCATGTTTATATGATCTCCAAATGCTGGGGTCACTAACCATGCATCACAACTAAGCATGGTTCAGCAGAGGTAACTTTTTTTTTTAATCATCTGCTTAATTTTCCAAAAAAAAAAAACCCCCACCCAAACAACTAAATGAAATGGGTTTGCACGAGATGGACAAGGACGACCTAGGACAAGGTTATAAGTTAGGGGTTGCCTTTCATGCTATTGGTTGTCATTCTATTGGTACTTCTCAAGATATTGAGATGATTAGTCTGTCCTGCATGGATCCAGGAACTCTAGGAAACCTGTGAAATCAAAGCAGGTGTTTGCAGCTGGTATAACATGGGAGTGAAGTAGAACTGTGACCTTGAGGAAAAGCATATGAATTTTGTTTACTATGTAAGATTCACACAATAATTGCTATCCTTGATATAGACTTGTTTTCATATTCCGGACAGCTAGAGTAGACAACAGCATTTCCATTAAAAATGGGATCCTCTTTTTAATTAACTCATTTATAATGGAAAGGTTCTTAGCTGTTCCAGCTCTCTAGACCAGGGTGTCAAACTCAAAGCCCTTGGGCCGGATCTGGCCCATGGGGTGCTTAGATCTGGCCCGTGTGGCCAGCCTGGAAACAGCGAAGGACTGGCCTACGGTGCCTCTGCCAGCGAAAACAGAACCCTCCCGAGCTCTGTTTTAGGCTGCAATGACCTCCTGCAGCCTTCTGCCAGCAAAAACGGAGCCCAGGAGGGCCATCAGAGGCCGTCCAGGCTCCATTTTTGGCTGCAACAGCCTCCTGCAGCCTTCTGCCAGTGAAAATGGAGCCAGAGAGGGCCATGTGTACGGCCCTCCCTGGCTCCATTTTCACTGGCAGAGGGTTGAGGGCATTTTCACTGGTAGAAGCCTGCAGGAGGCTGTCACAGCCAAAAATGGAGCCCAGAGGACCGCTGATGGCCCTCCTGGGCTCTGTTTTCACTGGCAGAGGACTGCAAGATGTCAAGCTGGGCACACCCACCCAGGTCATGTTCACCCCAGCTACGCCCACTGGTCAAACACAACCCCAATGCAGCCCCTAATGAAATTGAGTTTGACACCCCTGCTCTAGACCATAAACCCAGATATTCACGTTGTGGCATGTCAATCTTTCAGAATGCAACCTAAATGGAAATTCCATCAAAAAACAGAAAGTTCCAATTGTGTTTATTCTGTTATTCCTTCCAATTTTATCTATGGCAGTAGACATAATTTAGTTTTTTTTTTTTAAAAAAAAACACTTTTTAATGACAGTACTACCGATGGCAAGAGAGACCCCAGTTAATGACAGGCCACCAACATGTGGAAGGTTCTGGATTTGATCCATGGTTTTCCCCCTTTTTTAAAAAAATTGAGAAAGAATCCTTCTTGAGAATATATAAACCAGTAGAATAATGTAATCTTGTTTAACAACAGACTTGTCCTCCTGTGCTTTTCTATGACCGTAATAAAGATTTGATTTGAACGGAGACTTGTTCTCAAATCACCCGCCTAAGATAATTGTGTGTTAACTATTTGCTTTGCTTGAATTGGAAGCAACTTGTGTAATGTCACACAAATCTTTAGAATAGGAATACTGCTGAGTAATCGTGTCCTGTAAGAGGACAGAGGGAAATCGAGGACAGAACTGGGCTGTGGCTTTTCAGAAGTACAGATCAGCAGTTTCTATCTCGTGGTTTAGAAAAAAATGCATCAAGGACACAATACGTGACATTGCAAAGCAAGGCTTCGGGATCAGTAATGGCAACACAATGTTGCAGTGAGCAGAGTATCTCCAAGCAGCTAAATAGTTTATTTCCCAAGTGTAAGAGAAGCTACTCTGTTAATGTAAGCCTTAAGGTTATGCTTCAAAACGGTCACAATGGAAGCTATCCAGGGGTGGGCTGCTGGGGGTTCACAGGGGTTCTAGCTAAGGTTCTGTGAAGTTCGGAGAACCCCCAAATCCCACTCCTGTCTGGCCCCACCCACCCCACCCTGTCCCTCCCAGGAGTCCCCACGTGGCCCATTTTAGATGCAGGTAAATGCAGGGTGTGCGTGGAGGCTCGGGGAGGGCAAAAAACAGAAAGGGCCTCCGGAGCCTGGGGAGGCCACTTTCGCCCTCCCGGAGCTCAAGGAAAACCTCCGGAGCCCAGGGAAGGCAAAAAAGCACCCCCTCCCGCTGTGGTGCAGGAGGCCAACTAGGCCATGCCCACCCAGCAACTGGGCAGCGAACCCCTTGCTAAAATTGTTGAAGTTATTCATTTCATTTCATGGTCAGGTTAAAAGGAGTCAGATAAATCAATAAAAGAGAATATTTATAGCTCAGGATTGAAATGAGGGGTCTTGGGGTTCTCTCACTAGTGCTGATGATGTTACCTAGTTTGGGTCGCAAAATGTATGCAAGAATAAGAGATTGGACAACCATTTGTCTGAAATGGGGTAGGTTTCCTGCCTGAGCAGGTAATTGGACAAGACCTCTGAGGTCCCTTCCAACTCTGTTATTCTGTTAAAACCAAGTTCAGAGAGTACCAAGCTCAGCCGGGGTGGCAGGATGGTTAGAATGCAGTATTGCAGGCTAATTCTGCCAACTGCCAAGAGTTCGATCCTAACCGGCTCAAGGTTGACTCAGTCTTCCATCCTTCCGAGGATGGTAGCCAGATTGTTAGAGGGCAATAGGCTCTGTAAACCACTTACAGAGGCCTTGTAAAGCACTCTGAAGCGCTATATAAGTCTAAGTGCTATTGCTCAGTCAGATAAATGCTAGATAAAATCAAATTAAAACCAGAAGAGGGCTAACTTAAGTGTACTCTGTGCAAGCGTTAAACCACATGGTTTACACTGAGCTAAGAGGTAGGCCATGCTGGATCCTAAACATAGTGATTCAATGCAGCCAGAGATGGTATTCAGCCGGTTCAGACCAGTTCGCCCGAACCTGTAGCGGAAATCGTGGGTTCCGTCCAGGCTCTCTGCCATCCTATTTAGGCACGTTTTTGAGGCCAGGCGCATGCGCAGAAGGGGCACACATGAGCAAAACACATGCGCGGAAGGCTGGGTGCATGCACGGAAGGCAGGCATGCGCACAAACCGGGCATGCGTGTGCCCGAAGCGAGCATGCGCGTGCAGGGTGAACCGATAGTAACATAATGTGAAACCCACTGCTGAATGCAGCCATCACTTATCTAAAAGCAGCATCTCTCCAAAAAGAGAGTTTTAATTCAGAAGTCAGCATGGAAGAAACTTTCAAGCCAGTTATAATTCCTTAATGGTAGCTGGGCTGTTTTAATCAATCCAGCACCATATGTTTGGAATTTGCAAATACTGCCACCAGCACCTGCAAGGATATTGCAAGCGATCTCCAGCAACAGATGGAGAAAACATTTTCCACGTTACTTAGAAAGCAGCTGGGTCAGACGGCAGAACGTGTTCAAAAAGCAATGCAAAGTACTTTCCCATACAAGCCAAACTCCAAAGCGAATGTCAAAAGGCCTCCGTCTCAAACATCCAGGCAGCCTGCTTTCTCCCAGAGACTGCCCCATCTGCAACCACCATTACTAATAATAGGAATCATGTGTGCTTATCAAAGCCTGAGCTGGGCTCCTTTGATCTGGCATTTGTTACTAGTTAAACCTAACTTATCCTGCATACTGTAACGGCTCTCCCTTCTTTTCCGCAGACCATTGTCCAGCTCCCCCATTTGTGATAAGGAGCACAAGGCTTTCTGATCTCACATTCTGTACATCCTGTTTCCACTGCTTTGATACATTAGAAACAACTTTGGCAAGGGCAGCACATGCACCCACACATACAGAGAGAAGGAGAGAGAGAGAGAGAGGAAGAGAGAGAGAGAGAGATCGTGATCATTATGATAGAACCAGCAAGTTGGCTATAGTTTCACTTCTCCAATGGAAACAGGCTTTGTTCACTGTAAACAAAGAGGACAGATACTACAGCATAAGCAGGGCATATTTGCAGGTCCCTCACATCTATCCTTAAGGAGCGTCAACAGCTGATATTTAGCCGAACAAGCTGTTTTTACTGAGTTACCAAGAGCTCCTTCAGAAGTTGTTCCAAACGGAGCCAGACTTGGCTTTTGCATTTCCAAAAAAACCCCCGATTTTGATGCTCTGATTCTTAAGAATACCTAACTGTCTGAAATGGGTGTCCTGCTTGAGCCAGGAGGTTGGATTAGAAGGCCTCCAAGACCCCTTCCAAGTCTATTATTCTGTTCTGTTACTAATTCTGTATACGGATGCTTTGTTTCCAAAATTTTAATTCAATTCCCCCAGTTGGTGCCTCTTTCAAAGCCTTGGGCAATCACTTCCCCACCAGCTAGTGCAGCATTAGCCATGCTTCCTTGGGGAAGAAGAAGACGAAGAAGAAGAAAAAACAAAACCCAGAGCTGGAAGCCAACACATCTGGAGGGCTCCAACTTGGAGAAGATTGTATTAAAGCCAACTCCTCCTCTTCCTTTTGTATCAGAGCAAAAACTACCCTATGAGTCAGGCATACCAACACATCTGAAAACCGCTGATCGGTAGAAAGAGAAATGTGCCACGAGATTCTTTCTTAGACCAAGGAAACAAGTTGCCAAGAGTGCTTTAGCCAAGCTCACAGAAATATCTTTCAAAATTAGGGCCAAATAAGAGGGAAGAAATGGAAAGTTCTAGAGGCATCGGAACAGCATTACTGTATTGGAAGGAGGATGACAGATGAAACGAGCCTTTGGCGTGCCCAAGTTACATCTGTATATATTTTCAAG
This sequence comes from Masticophis lateralis, assembly GCA_030761175.1. Taxonomy (NCBI): domain Eukaryota; kingdom Metazoa; phylum Chordata; class Lepidosauria; order Squamata; family Colubridae; genus Masticophis; species Masticophis lateralis. Next base: position 17,940,876 of record JAUDYJ010000003.1, on the reverse strand, counting down.
AGTAGCATCGCTATTGCACTGCTTGGTGTCAAATTTATGCAATTTCAGGCTTCAATGAAGGGCATTTGCTTCTTGTGTGCAAACACCAGCAATAAATGGTAAATAAATACATGACAATTGAAATGTATTTATCTATAAGGCGTAGATTTAGATTAGATTTAGATTTATTAGATTTATATACCGCCCTACTCCCGAAGGACTCAGGGCGGTGAACAGCCAACAATAAAAATACATGTATTCAAAATTTAAAAGCCCAACTAAAATCAAATTAAATAAATTTAGCCCAGACAGAATTAAAACACCCCACACAAACAATAAAGTCCATCATGATTATAAAAGCTATTTAAAGGAGCACACTGTCCATCAGAAAGGATGGAAGGTCACTCCATAGACAAATTACAAGTTATATAAAATACTGCAGACCTTCCCTTCTTCTGTTTTTTCTTTTAAAAACTGATCTGAGAGATGTTGAATGCACAGTTTGACAAGGAAGTATGAGGGACTGCAGCAGGCTCAGCTAGCCTGCATTTTGTTCCCCCTGAAATGAAAGGAGACCAACTTTAAAGAAAATGTGTACATTGGAGAACATCTGCTGCCCACAACTTCCAACATGAAACACCTGCTTTTTCTCCGTCCTTCTAACTCTGTCCTTCCTCTCTTTTCATATTTGCTCATTTCTATTTTGCAGAAACAAGAGAACTATCGAGCAGATAATAAGAAATCTCTACCTGGAAACAAACTAATCCAACAGAACAAGAATTGCTCATATTATTTCAGGGATGGGGGAAGAACTGCCTCCCTGCCCCATAGGATCTGTTAAATATGATTACAAGCACCTGGACATCTCCTCAGTCCCCAGCACATAAACGGAATATGTCTGACTCAATCTTTCTCCCACAGAAAGAAGTAAATAGATTACCTATAAGCACATTCTGAAGGTCAACCAACACAAGTTTTTTCACATAACCTTTGATATATTTGGGGGGCAGTCGGAAAGAAAAAGATGACAAAAAGGTACGTTTTAGAACCCCCACTGCCCCCCCCTCCCAAGTGGCTGCAGAAACAGACCCTTTAATCCACATTGTACCTGAGTCCGGACCCTCCTCCCCAAATTCACCAGATCTTCTGACTCGATGAGCTGTAAATCCAGCACAGATGTTCATGCCCAAAACCAAACCGAGCAAGGAGGTTACCTGGAGAAAAGAAGAAGAAGAAGAAGAAGAAGAGAGAGAAAGCCAAAGAGAGAGAAAAGAGAGAGAAAAAAGAGAGAAGTTAATAAAACGAAGCAAGTTTCGAGGTCTTCTCCTGTCTTCCTTCCTTCCTTCTTTTTCTTTCTTTCTCTTTCCTTCTTTCTTTCCTTCTTTTTCTTTTTCTCTTTCCTTCTTTCTTTCCTACTTCCTTTCCTTCTTTTTCTTTCTTTCTTTCCTTCCTTCCTTTCCCTCTTTCCTGCCTGCCTGCCTTCTTTCCTTCCGTTTTATTAAGGACATTTGTACGATTTTGCAGCCTAGGAAAACAGTTGTTCCGACAGGTCATCCCGTCTCCTTGCCGAAAGAGTAAAAAAAACAAAAAACACCCACACTCACTAAGCGGGGACACATTAATCCGACACCAGCCTTGGAGTTCTAGGATCGGAACATTATTTCTTGCCCCGCATCGCGGGTGGGGAGCGTTCCGATCCCGTCTCCTAGGAGCAGCGGCGCTCTCGCCCCCTTGCCTGCCCGCCATCCCGGGCCGCCCAAAGCCCCAGAGGGGCTCTTCCCCTACCTGATAGAGCGGCAACCCGTTCGCCTTGGCCATCCTCCTCCCGCTGCCTGGCCGAGGAGCCTCCTTGGGGCAGGAAACAGAGCGCGGCGCTCTTGTTTGCACAGGCTATCGGCTCCAAACTAATCCCACCTGGGGAGGTCGATCGCTTCCCCGTGATTTGTCCAGGGGGAGGTTTCATCACGTCCCGCTTCACAAATCGCAGCGCGCCAGGGCCCCAAAGCCGCAGGCATCGCCCGCACCCGCCCGCCCACTCGCCGCCACCCCCCCCCCCAATCCACCCACCCCGACGCTCACGCACCCGTTTCGGGGCTCCCGTCCGGCCCGCGCCGCCAGGGGTTCGCCTGGCCGGGGCTCCCGATGCCATGATCGTCCGGATCCTTCGTGCCAACGTTAAGCGGGATGGCGAGAGAGGGCGCCGGGGCTGTGCGCGCGCACTCCCATCGCTGCCTGAGAGCTGCGGCGGCGGCGGCGGGAGGATGGTTTCCTCAGGCGCCGATGAAAGGCGAGAGAGAGCGAGGCAGCAAGCGGTGGGCTTTGGCTCCGAGCGGACCCACCAGGATATGATAGAAAAGACCGGATAGCCTTTTAACAAAAGACTGGAGAGTCAATTGTCTGAAACGGGGTAGGGTCTCCTGTTTAATCAGGGGGCTGGACTAGAAGACCTCCGGGATCCCTTCCAGCTCTATTCTTATAGCAGTCTTACTACAGGAGAATATTTGTAGCTCAGGGTTGACCTGAGGGGTCCTTGGTGCTCTCTTGAGTTTCTTCGTTTTTTCCTAGCGGACGTTTCATTACCCAAACTAGGGAACGCCATCAGTGTTATTGGAAGATAGCAGTTCTCCGGTATCTGAGGGGCTTCCACAAAGAAGAAGAAGGGTCAAACCCAGGGGTGAAATCCAGCAGGTTCTAACAGGTTCTGGAGAACCGTTAGCGGAAATTTTGAACAGTTTGCAGAACCAGTTAATACCACCACCTCTGGCTGGTCCCACAGTGGGTGGGAATGGAGGTTTTGCAATATCCTTCCCCCAGGAGTCGGGAGGGAATGGAGATTTTGCAGTATCCTTTCCCTGCCATGCCCACCAAGCCACGCCTACAGTAGTAAAAAAAATTTGGATTTCACCACTGGGTCAACCTGTTCTTCAAAACACTTTTTTCAAAAATTTGATTTATATGCTGCCCTTCTCCGGAGACTCAGGGCGGCTTACAATGCATTAAGCAATAGCCTTCATACTTTTGTATATTTTATACAAAGTCAGCTTATTGCCCCCACAAACTGGGTCCTCAATTTACCTACCTTAGAAAGGATGGAAGGCTGAGTCAACCTTGAGCTTGGTGAGATTCGAATTTACAGTAATTGCAGACAGCTGGAGTTAATCACAATGCATTAGTTTGCTGAGCCACCAGGCAATCTTTCTGGTCTTGAAGGCAGAACAACAGCTCTCCACTCTTCTACCGAGCCCTCCTTCCAGATGTGGGAACACACACATTGGTATTCCCTGTTGCAAAACAGCTGGCTTCTGATTTAGGAAGCGACACACCACTTTTGACACAAGGGCTAGGCACCAGGCACAGAAGTCGAATCTGGGACCTTGCAAAGGTCCCCGAACTACAATGCCCAACGTCTAAATGGAGGATGGAATTCTCAGTCATCCAGGTCATAGTTGACTCAAAGGTGCTTCCTCCTCCGCACCCCACCGCCCTCCCACGCAAGGCAACTGGATGGTTTATTATTTGAAGAGGAAGAAGAAGATATTTTGCTTCTCATCCAAGAAGCTTCATCAGTTTTAACTACATCTCCTAATGTCCCAAGTGTCCTTTTGTGAAAAAAAAATGACTGAGAATCTCCATAGATACAACTCCCAATGTCTCTCCTCATTGAGCAGGTAGCTGTGGGTGCTGCTGGGAGTTGCAGTTTCCCATCTCTGGTTTATAGGTCCCTGCTTTGAAAAGTAACCTCTGTAAGATACACAGCTAGAAGGTTAATATGTGTTGTTGGTGCTGAGAAATGAAACACAGGAGAAGAATGGAAGTCTGTGATGCTCACCTGGATTGAGTTCCCTATGTTTTAAATGCGTAGTGCTGAATGTTTTACATTTGGCTAAGAGAGAAAAAGGTCAAAACAGTATGTTCTCTAGAGAAAAGTTCCCTGAAGACGGGCTCCCGCGTGAGTCTGAAAGCTTGGAAGACAAAACCTCTGGTTCCGGTAACCGACCCACATTGGATCCTGCAACATTAATTCCGGGCCACATATATTCAAAATATATAATAAAAGGATCTATATTGGATCCAGATGCAACCATGCCTCATTGCAATCAATAAGATTTAAGTCAAGGATGAAATCCAGCTGGTTCTGACAGGTTCTGGAGAACCAGCAGCGGAAATTTTGAGTAGTTCGGAGAACCGGCAAATACCACTTCTGGCTGGTCCGAGAGGGGTAGGACAATATCCTTCCCCCAGGACTTTGTGTACCTCGGCTCAACTATCTCTGACTCTCTCTCTTTAGATATTGAGCTAAATAAATGTATTGGTAAAGCGGCCACCACATTTTCCAGACTTACAAAGAGAGTATGACTTAATAAGAAGCGGATGGAACATACAAAGATCCAGGTCTATAGAGCCTGCATCCTGAGCACACTCTTGTACTGCAGTGAGTCTTGGACCCTTTCGCACGGTAAGAGAGAAAGTTGAACACGTTTCATCCAATGTATCCAATGTATCCAATGAATTCTTGGCATCACCTGGCAGGACAAAGTTCCAAATAGCGCAGTCTTGGAATGTGCTGGAATTCCTAGTATGTATACACTACTGAAACAGCGACGTCTACGCTGGTTGGGGCATGTTGTGAGAATGGCTGATGGTCAGATTCCGAAAGATCTCCTATATGGAGAATTAGTGCAGGGAAAGCGCCTCAGAGGGAGACCACAGCTGCGATATAAGGATATCTGCAAGAGGGACTTAAAGGCCCTGGGAATGGACATTACCAGCTGGGAAACCTTGACCTCCGATCGTTCAGATTGGAGGCTAAAGACGCAGCATGGCCTTCTCCAATTCGAAGAGGCACTTGTTCGGCAGGCTGAGGCAAAGAGGCAGTCCCAAAATTTAGGGGCTGGGCAGGGGACAGAATGTATCTGCCCTCTGTATGGAAGGGATTGCCAGTCTCAAATTGGCCATTTTAGTCACACTAGATGTTGTTTTAGGACCTCTTTCCAGAGCATGATACCATAGTCTCTTGAGACTGAAGGATGCTAATGTCTTCCCCCAGGAGTGGGGAGGGAATGGGGATTTTGCAGTATCCTTCACCTGGAGCGGCGTGGGAATGGAGATTTTGCAGTATCCTTCCTCTGCCAAGCCACACCCACAGAACCGGTAGTAAAAAAAAATTGAATTTCACCACTGATTTAAGTCTATAATGTCTAACTGAAGCATCCATCAGTTCAAGAGGGTCTGCTGCTTTGAACCCAAATAAGTGCGCACAATCTAAGGTGAAAACGAATCCTTAGCATTTGTGCATAAGGTGCATGTTTCATTCTCCAGGCTCAGTTTGCTATTCAGAGATGTCATTTTTAGAAGTTGCTGGCTCCTCCTGAACTCTGTATCAGGGACAGCATCTGTACGAACAAAACATTTGATTGCTACCTGCAATCAGTCTGATTTGCAAGGCCACATGGTTTGAAAGTGAAGGATTGTAATTGGATAGTTTTTCCCCCTCCAGGTACTTTGGAAGGCAGTCTTGATTATGGGGCTGAAGGCTAGAGATAGTCCTCGATTTTCAATCACTTGTTTCACAATTGCTCAAAGTTATGGCAACACTGAAAAAAAAGTGGCTTATGGTTGTCACAGAGTCCCTAGAGCCACTAATCCAAATTTGGGCTCTTGGAAACTGGCACAGATTTATGAGAGTTACAATATTCCAAGGTCACATGATTGCTACTTGCAGCCTTCCCAGAAAGCATCCGACAAGCAAAATCAATAGGGGAAGCCAGATTTGCTTAATGACTGCATGCTTCATTTAATGAACATGGTGGTTCATTTAACAACCATGGCAGAAGTCGTAAAATGGGGCAGGAATCACTTAACTACTGCACCACTCAAGCCCCTGCATTTAACTGTATTTAACTCGCATAATTTTTATTATAATTTTTATTTTATATAGTCAAGGCTATGGTTTTCCCAGTTGCAATGTATGGCTGGGAAAGCTGGACCATAAGGAAGGCTGAGCGCCAAAGAATTGAGGCCTTTGAACTATAGTGCTGGAGAAGACTCCTGCGAGTCCCTTGGACTGCAAGGGATCAAACCGGTCAGTCCTAGAGGAGATCAACCCTGACTGCTCTTCAGAAGGCCAGATCCTGAAGATGAAACTCAAATACTTTGGCCACCTAATGAGAAGGAAGGACTCACTGGACAAGAGCCTAATGCTGGGAACGATTGAGGGCAAAAGAAGAAAGGCGCAACAGAGAACAAGGTGGCTGGATGGAGTCACTGAAGCAGTCGGAGTGAGCTTAAATGGACTCCAGAGGATGGTAGAGGACAAGAAGGCCTGGAAGAACGTTGTCCATGGGGTCGCAATGGTTCGGACACAACTTCACAACTAACAACAAGATTTTTATTTGCTTTTATACTTAGGCTTTCACTGTAAGCTGCTCACAGTTGCTTTGGATGGTGAGATGGGCATCATAGAAATTAAATGAACAAAACAAACAATCACCTCACTTAGCGATGGAATTTCCAGTCCCAGTTACGGTCTTAAGTTAAGGATGCCCTGTACTTTGGTAGTAATAGTTGGTCCAGAAGACAGGGGCCGAAAGAGCGTGTTTCATTTTTCCTGGATAGCATAGCACCTCTAGTTTGGGAACTATATCGGTTACAGGTTGACTTCTCAGCCCAATTTATGGTATTGGTCGTCACCTTTAAAGCCTTTTCTGGTTCAGGACTAGAAATCTTGCTCTTTCTTCATTCCAAAAGGTCTGTTAGAAGGGGTGGGCTGCTGGGGGTTTGTAGGTGTTCAGGAGAACCTCTACTTAAGATTCTGTGCAGTTCGGAGAACCCCCAAATACCACTCCTGGCTGGCACCACCCACCCAGCCCCACCCCTCCAAGGAGTCTCCATGTGGCCCATTTTGGATGCAGGTAAGTGCAGGATGTGTGGAGGCTTGGGGAGGGTGAAAAACGGGCCTACTGGAAGTTCGGGAAATGGCCTCCCTAGGTTCCAGAGGCCGGAAACAGGCCTGTTTCTGGCCTCTGGACCCTGGGGAGGCCGTTTTCGTCCTCCCGGAGGCTCAAAAAAAAGCTCCAGAGCCCAGGGAGGGCAAAAGTGCCCTCCCTGCTGTGGCGCAGGAGACAACTAGGCCACACCTACCAAGGCCACACCCACCCAACAACAGGGCAGAGAACCTTGCTAAAATTTTTGAAACCTACCTAAAGAGGAAGACTCTGCTAAACCTGAAAATTTTAGACCAATATCTCTCCTGAATACGGACTATAAAATTTTTGCTAAAGTATTAGCCAACAGATTGATGCCAGTTATTCAAGATGTGATTCATGAAGACCAAGCTGGTTTTATAGAAGGCAGATACATGAAAGACAATGTCAGGCAACTCATAGATTTGTTGGAATATCTTGATGAAAAGAAACAGATCTCTGCGGTGCTGGTGTTTTTGGATGCGGAGAAAGCCTTTGATCGAGTCAACTGGGATTTTCTAAAAAAGATTTTGCATAAGATGAACTTTGGAGAGCAGTTTACACAAGCAATCTCGGCAATTTATCAAGAACAGACAGCACAGATCATTATTAATGGCAGTTTGACTACTAATTTTAATATACAGAAAGGGACAAGACAAGGCTGCCCATTATCTCCACTATTGTTTATTTTGACGCTAGAAGTGCTGCTGAATGCTCTACGGGACTCGGACAAAATGAGTGGAATAGTTGTAAGGCAAATAGATTACAGAACAAAGGCATTTGCAGATGATCTGATTGTTACCCTAACACGACCTTTGGAAACTATCATACAGATGAAGAACATTATAGAGGAATACGGTCTGGTTTCAGGTTTCAGCCTGAACCAGAAAAAGACTAAGATGATAGTTAAAAATATGTTGGAACCACAAAGGAAAGAGCTTGAAAGGGTGGCAGGCTTTGAAATAGCTACAAAGGTGAAATATTTAGGGGTCCAAGTTGCAGCATCTAATACAAAACTTTTTCAAAATAACTACGAAGAACTTTGGCATAAGATTCAAAAAGATCTTGATACATGGAAAAAACTGCAACTTTCTCTGCTTGGTAGAATTGCAGCTGTTAAGATGAATGTTCTACCTAGATTTCTGTTTCTGTTTCAAATGATTCCGGTGCTTAAAAATGATAAATATCTGATGGACTGGCAAGCAGGCTTAAATAAATTTATTTGGAGTGGGAAAAAACCAAGAGTTAAATTTAAGATCATGCAAGATATACGTGAACGTGGTGGCCTTAAAGTTCCAAATCTACGTTTATATTATGAAGCAGCAGCATTGATACAGGTCGGAGATTGGATTGGAAAAACCAAAAGAGAGATTTTGAATATAGAAGGCTATGACTTGCAATTTGGATGGCATGCATATCTACTTTATGAAGATAAGAGAGACAGTGTATTTAACAGGCATATTTTAAGACACGCTTTGCTGAGAGTTTGGAAGAAGCACCAGCTTCAATTGGATTACAAAATACCTTTGTGGTTGGATCTTGGGCATATTTTGCCAAAAATAAAGTCACTCGGGGGGTTGTTGTACAAAGAGATACTTTTTATTGATGGGGGCAGTTGGTGTTTGAAGTCATGGAATACTCTGTTGGAAGATGGAGTTAATTTAACTTGGTTGCAGTACTTTCAACTTCAAGCGAGATGGAGAGAAGATCAGAAAATTGGAATAATGCTACATGAAGAGGACTTGATGACTCAGATAAAATGTACAGGACCGATGCATATTAAACGATTGTATAATTTACTGTTGGAGAGAGATTCAGAGGGGGAGTTAGTTAAAGACTGTATGATTAAATGGGCACAGAATTTTGATCAACCAGTAATGTTAGAAACATGGGAAAAGATCTGGGTCCAGAACGTTAAATTTACGCAAGCACAGAACTTAAGGGAAAATTTTTACAAAATGTTTTATAGATGGCATTTAGATCCCAAAAAGTTATCACGTATGTATCCAAATGTTCAACCTAAATGTTGGAGGTGTGATTGTTTGGATGCAACATATTTTCATATTTGGTGGACATGTAGGAAGTTGAAACCATTTTGGATTAAACTTTGGTGGGTGATGCAGAACATTTTGAAGAAGAAGTTGGAGTTTTCTCCTCAGTTTTTTCTGTTGGGAATAATCAAGGGCTTTTCAGTAACTGATACTAGGTTAATATTGTATATGATTTCTGCAGCCAGATTACTGATAGGTCAATATTGGAAGAAAGATAAAGTGCCTACCATAGAGGAATGGATATTGAAGATGTCTAATCTGGCAGAGATGGCAAAAATTTCTGCATACCTAAAGGAAAGGACCCATGAAGCTTTTGTTAAGGAATGGAGGAAATGGGTTGACTATATGAAGAAGAAATATCAAAGCAAGAAATTTCAATTAGTGCTTAGTTGAATTAGAGTTAGAATGTATTTAAGTAAATGTATGGATAGTTAAGTGGTTTATTATTATCATTAAACTGAAGAATTTATAATTGAAGTATAGTTTAAAATTTAAGATTACTAAATGTTAGGATACTTAAATAACTGTATGAAAGGTATAGTTATATGGTTAATTATTATTATTAAAATGAAGAGTATATAATTGAGGTATAGATTAAATTTTAAAGAGAATGTATTAAGTTTATTTAGCTAAATTGCTTTAATTTTTAAATATGTGAATGTTAGTGAAGCTTTAATAGTTAATAGTTTCTTATGTAAAGGGATCTCGCCTTTAAAGAATGTCGAATATGATAAGATTAATGTTTGTCAAATAGCGGAAGTCAAGGGAGGGGGGAGGGTTAGAAGGGATAGGGTGGGGGGGGGAAAGGGAGGGGGGAAAGGGGGGGTTTCATATTATAAAATGTAATGTAAAACTTTTTCAATAAAAAAAAAAAAAAAAAAATTTTTGAAACCCACCCGTCTGTAAGAAAAAAACTCTCTTTGAATTCCCATTCTCAGAGAGTGTTATCACTCAAAGAACCTTGAAAACAGCCCTTTTTTATGTCTGTTTGGCCCCTGGTTGGCTAGTGATATGTAGAAGCAAAAATTCCAGCCTTCGATCAATCACTATCATAATCTTTGAGGAAAAAAGAGAGACAGAGACCACCTTTGATAAACTGTCTTATTTACAGAGTAGATTTATCATAGTGGAGAGAGTTATGGTTACAAACTGAGGGTTAAAATTTATTTGCTCAGGCAAATTATTTACTAAGGTGGTGGTGGACACTTTTTTTCCCCCAGTCTGATGAAAACACTTTTCACTGAATATTTACCAACAGCCACCATTTGCCAAAGCCTATTTTAAAAGGTAACATTTTTTTGAGGTCCATTAATAATAATCTTAGATATTATTATTATTAGGTTTCAGCGTAGTTTCTCCATGTATCTACAGTTCACTTCAACGTCTTCAGCTTCATGATATAAACTTCCTAAGACATCTTACTACCAAGAGAACATTGATGATTATTGCAGACGCTCAAAATCAGGATGATATCATGTGGCTTCATTTAACTAGCTTCTCTTACTCAATTGACTGTCTTTTCTTTATTAAGTGATAAACTGCCTTCCCACATACTTTTAAGCCATTATTCCATAACCACTATTATCGTATTTTTTGGACTATAAGACTCACCGGAGTGTAAGACGCACAAAAATTTTGAAGAGGTAAACAAGAAAAAAAATTTTTTGCCCTCCCCGGCCCCCAGGAACACTCTGCAGGCCTCCCAAACCTCTGCAGGCCTCATTTTTGCGAAAAACCATCCTGTTTTTGGCAAAAATGGAACGTGTGGGGCAGGGTTTCAGGGGGCCAAAAAAGGCTGTATTCGATGTATAAGACGGACCAACCTTTCCACTCTCTTTTAGTGGGGGTAAAACATGCCTCTTATACTCCGAAAAGTACGATTGGATTGGTCCAAACTGTCAAACCACCATCCATAGCCTTGTGGTGAGACAGGCAGCAAACAAATTTAATAAATAAATTAATAATAATTGATAAATTGTCTACAAATTCACAACTCGCCTGGCCCACATTAATCCAAAAGTAATCGACCACATTATATCACAAGGCAATAAGTGAATGCAATAAAAAAAGTTAGAAAACACTGTACATTAAGGGTCATCTAGTCCAACCCTCATATTAGGAATTCACAGCTTTCTCTTTTTTAATTTATTTTTTTATTACTGTATTTTCCTGCGTATAAGACTACTTTCTAACACACAAAAATCTTCTCAAAAGTCGGGGGTCGTCTTATACGCCGGGTCTCATTCTCCAGGCAGACCAACCCATAAGGCTCTGACGAGCCTTAAATGGCTCTGAGGAGGGTCGTCTTATACGCCCAGTCGTCTTATACGCAGGAAAATACAGTATATAAAATATAAAGAAGAAAATAAGGGATTTCACCGTTTTCTCAAAAAAAGAAAATCCTTGGTACATTTCTTCCACACAGCTGAGAATGGGAAACACTTCTCACATCTAAATTGGCATTATTAGAAGTTGCACTCTTTCAACAAAGTTTTTGTAGGCATCTGATCTTTATACACACACACATGTACCCTATCATGATGCTGTCCTTTTCTGCGGTTTACGTGGCAAAGCAATTCCATCTCAGCAGAAGCCTTGGTTTTTCAGCAAAATTATATGTTACAATCTCCAGAGAGATGCTCGGTTTAATTCTAAAGCAGAGCCCTATTTGCTTGCCCTGCACTGCATTGCCTGAAGAACACAGAACTGAGCATTTCTGGACTACACAATGGCAAGGCATAAAATAAACAAATCACAGTGAAGCATTGGCTCTCTCTTTTCTGCTGGGGTGTTTACACTTACTACCAGCTCTCAGAGCAAAATAGAATCATGTTAAAAATCAGTTTTGTGCTCTGGCTAATAATCTGATGTTTATTCCATGCCAGAATGGCATGTAAAACAGTAATTTAAATTCAGGAGCAGAGGGGGAGGGGGAGAAAAATTTAACAACCGGTTCTCTGCCCTAATGACCAGATGGGTAGGCATGGCTCGGTGGTCATGTGACTGTGTGGGCATGGCCAACTCAATGTCACTCATGTTGATGGGTTCTTTGCCTTAGCTGTTACAATATAATAAGGGTTAAACAGAGAGGCAGTTTCTATAAGCAGGGCAATAAAGATTAAGCTAGAAATAACACCAGAATGTTCCCTTCCCACCTTCCTTACAGGATTAGCCCTGTAAAGTGGGGAAAAAAAATTTCTTCCAACAACCAGTTCTCCAAACTGCTTAGAAAGTTAACAACTGGTTCTCCCGAATAAGTGTGAATTGGCTGAATCCCACCACTGTGTGTGTGTGTGTGTGTGTGTGTGTGTATCGTAAAAAATTGCCTGAACTATTTAATATGAATGACAGAAATTGGGTGGCTATATACATTTGACAAAAAAGGAAGGAAGGAAGGAAGGAAGGAAGGAAGGAAGGAAGGAAGGAAGGAAGGAAGGAAGGAAGGAAGGAAGGAAGGAAGGAAGGAAGGAAGGAGACACATTGCATGAATGCGTAAGTAAGTAAGTAAGTAAGTAAGTAAGTAAGTAATGGGGATATGGTGACTCAATGGCTTAGGCATTGAGCTTGTCAATCGAAAGGTAGGCATTTCAGTAGTTCGAATCCCTAGTGCCATGTAACGGGGTGAGCTCCCATTACTTGTCCCAGCTTTTATCAACCTAGCAGTTCAAAAGCATGTAAAAAATGCAAGTAGAAAAATAGGGACCACCTTTGGTGGGAAGGTAACAGTGTTCCATGTGCCTTTGGCGTTTAGTCATGCCGGCCACATGACCACGGAGATGTCTTCGGACAGCGCTGGCTCTTTGGCTTTGAAACGGAGATGAGCACTGTCTCCTAGAGTCAGGAACGACTAGCACAAAAGTGCCAGGGGAATCTTTACCTTTACCTTTTAAGTAAGTAAGTAAATAAGTTAGAAATCCATATGAGATTCCCAGGCTGATAAATGAGAATGAACAAATTACTTCCTTTAAAAAGCAGATATGTCAAGCTTTGGCAACTTTATGACTTGTGGGCTTTAACTCCACAGGTCCACAAGTCTTAAAATTGCCAAAGTTGAACACCCCTGCTTTAACGGGTATTATAAACTAAACTAACTTTGTCCTTACGTCTAATAGTAAGGCTAAGCTATAGAAAAGTTTTACAACGTTCTTCAGGTATGTTCCAAGTAATCATCACCATCACTCCAAGCAGTAGGCAAACCCTACTACAGAAAGGGTGACAGGAACAAGAGAGAAAGACTGAAAGAGAAGTTGTTAGTCTGAGTCTGTTGGAAAAGTTCGCAACCATGCAGAGCTTTGAAACAGGGCCATCCAGATTTATCACTCAAAGCCTTAGTTATTCCCCTGCCTCTTCCAATACTCAAAAGCGAGTCAAATGCCTGTTTGACAGACTGATCATACGTCGCTGCACCTTGGAAGAAAATGCTGTTTACTTTCAGATGTCTCATTACAGGGACTCTCGTGTTAAACAAAGGCCTTATTTCAGGATGAGACACAGTTCCCGATGCTTTATGGGGCCGGCGGAGAGAAATCAAGGATGTTGTCATCGAGAATTGAGCTGGATTCATGGTCAGCTTTACCTTTGAGCAAGTTGCAAGAACTACATCATTTGAAGCCAGTAACAAATTTATGTGGGGGTTCAAAATCAGTGAAGAGGCTGCTAGGCCTGATGGTGTCATATGAACCAGACAATATAAGCATTAATTAAAAAGAAGTGGGCATCAGTGACTAGGATAACATGCAGGTCAGTGGTGAAATTCAAATTTTTTTACTACCGGTTCTGTGGGCGTGGCTTGGTGGGCATGGCAGGAGAAGGATACTGCAAAATCTCCATTCCCACCCCACTCCAGGGGAAGGATACTGCAAAATCCCCATTCCCTCCCCAATCTTGGGGGAAGGATATTGCAAAATCTCCATTCCCACTCCACTCTAGGATCAGCCAGAGGTGGTATTTGCCAGTTCTCCAAACTATTCAAAATTTCCACTACCGGTTCTCTAGAACCTGTCAGAACCTGCTGGATTTCATCCTGATGCCGACCAATTTTTATTCTTGCCTCAGCTGAAAGAAGACATAGGGAGGGAAAAAACCCCACCTTCCTAAAAACATCAGAAACTGCTTTTCACCAATGGCATTCAAAGATTAGATAAAGCCATGATTTGCTTAACCACTCTTTTTGGATAAGGCACAGCTGGCTATGTTCATACATTATACTGTACTAAGTTTAGATTATAAATTAGAATGGCTGGGTCACATAGTGCAGTAGGCCAAACCAGATGAATTGTGTTAGCAGAAAAGCAGGCCATCTCTGAAAAGGAAGAACCATAACTCGGTCTCTTGACATTCTTGAAGGCCTTGGAAGATCATCTGGTAAAGTCACTGGAGGTAGGACGTATTTGGAGAGTTACATTTTAAGATGTGGGTGGAGAGGCAGCATTAGACTAACCTTGTCCAGCCTTGACAAAACTATGTTTGTAAATGTTTGGACGTGAAACTACAAGGAAATCCCAAGGTCATTGCTTAGACTTGGAAGAAAGCAAACTATTTTCCTGTTAATGTCCAGGAAACCCCTTGGATGCATGATAGTCATCAGTATCAATGTAAACTTGAAAGATTGTTATTAAATGACTTAATTACTGGTTCTGGGTCAGTGTTTTCCCGTCTGGTGCCTTCCATATATATTGGCAGGAGTGGGCTGCAGGGGTTTGGCAGAACCTCTAGCTAAGATTCTGTGAAGATCAGATAATCCCCAAATTCCACTCCTGGTTGGCCCCGCCTCACCCACCCCTTCCCTCCCCTCCCAGGAGTCCTCACGTGGCTCGGTTTTAGATGCAGGTAAGAGCAGGACACATGCGGAGGCTCGAGGAGGGCGAAAAACAAGCCTACCAGAAGTTTGAGAAGGCTGGAAACGGGCCCATTTCCGGCCTCCAGAGGGCCACCAGAGCCTGGGGAGGCCATTTTCGCCCTCCCAGAGGCTTGAAAACCTCTGGAGCCCGGAGAGGACAAAAACGCCCCATCATGGCCATGGCCATGCCCACCCAGCAACAGGGCAGAGACCCCCTTGCTAAATTTTTTTGGTTCAGGACTAGAGGTCTCGCTTTCTCTTCATTCAAAAAGGTCTGTAAGAAGGGGTGGGCTGCTGGGGGTTTGTAGGGGTTCAGGAGAACCTTTAGTTAAGATTCTGTGCAGTTCAGAGAACTCCCAAATATCACTCCTGGCTGGCACCACCCACCCTGCCCCACCCCTCCAAGGTGTCTCCACGTGGCCCAATTTGGGTGCAGGTAAGCGGAGGCTTGGGGAGGGTGAAAAACAGGCCTACTGGAAGTTCAGGAAGGCCAGAAATGAGCCTGTTTCTGGCCTCCTGAGCCTGGGTAGGCCATTTTCACCCTCCCGGAAGCTCAAGAAAAGCCTCCGGAGCCCAGGGAGGGCAAAAATGCCCCCCCAGCCGTGGTGCAGGAGGATGACTTGGCCATGCCCACCAAGGCCACACCCACCCAACAACCGGGCAGAGAACCCCTTGCTAAAATTTTTGAAGTACACCCCTGTATATTGAGTTTCAGCCTGGTTGTGCTACAGAACAGTTCTGAGAACTGAAGTCCATCAGAGTTGATTGGCATCTGGTTCAATAGTGTGCAATAGGAGCTTTTTAGCAGGAAATTCTCATATATTTTTAAAAAGTAATTGTACTATCCATGCCTTGTACAACTCAAAATACAATTCCCGTCCCTGTTGATTTTATATTTCAATGTGCAATAAACAACTAAGATCCATAGTAAAGAGTTAAACTCTTGTAGTAAAATCTCCCTCAGTTCCCAGTGACCACTAAGATATACTCACATAATTTTCTTGGAAGTGGTTTGTCATTGTCTTCTTTTGTTATATTTATACCTGGCCTTAAAACTGTAATAAATTTGATATGATTTTACCCAACCAGCTTCACATACATAACACTGAAAGAATCCAGTCTTTAGATTACCAATGGATGGATCACTATCCATGGTAAAAACCTAAGTGATCTATAAAAGGTTTCTTCAGGAGTTAATGCACTACCTTCAAGGAATCAGGAGATGTCAGCAAAGAGATAAAGAACCTAATGCTGCACCTCACTGCCACATACTGGTCATGTAGGTTAATACAGGCAAAATTTGGACTTAATCTGAAAGAGATCAAAGCAATCTATTCTGGATTTATTCTGAAGGAGATCAAAACAACCTAATCTGATTTGGAGGAATTCAAATAAACTCAGGAATAAGTTATGAAACAGTCATGCTATACTGATTTCAAGTCAATTTCGCTGGACTTTGAAGGTGATTCAGAAATTGCTGTAGTTCTTGATGCACATCATTACTAATTGTATGTATAGAATGACTCATTATATCCAGGAATGGTGTTAATAGGCCTTTTCTGCAGTCTACTGCATAGAGGAACAGTCTACTGCAAATCACCCAGAGATCTTTCAGGAGACCAGCAAAAGTTCCTAACCAGCAATTTAAAAATAACTTTCTTTTTTTAAAAAATCTACCCATCCTGCAAATTAAACATCAAAGTTATATGTTTGTTTAATAAATTTATATGCCATCCATCTTGAAGTTCAAGACACCTCTGGGTGGGTAATACTGGAAGTTGGTTATGGTTTTAAGGAAACATTTTTGAAATTAATAGAAATTTTCCTGTATAAAGAGGAACCTTCCTCTTCTTTTCACCCACCTGGTCTTAGTTCATAGATATCGAGTTAGGAGACGATTGAGAAGAGACATAACATTTTTCAGATTTCTGAAACTCTTGTCACTTAAAACAGGATAAACACTTATTCTTGGCTACCTCCAAAGGCAGAATTGCAGTATATCTGATGGACTTAAATTCCAAGATATTTTTTACAGAATTGAAGAAACTAAATTCCATCCATCAGAACAGAAACTGGTAGTGAAGCTTAATCGAGTCTAAACCTAGATTTTTCAAACCGAGAGGAGAATTGGACTAGATGGCTTACATTAAAATGTTCATCTCTATAATTGTGTGAATTGAAAACCAGAACTTGATACATGCCCATTCTAATGGTGTCTGCAACAAAGGAGAATGGCCACAAGATGATACTTCAAGATGGAAACCTGCTGAACTTTTGAGACTGAACATCACTGGATGCTAGCTATTTGGGGCATTGGGGGACGGGCAGAGTGGGGAAGACATATTTATTCTGAACAACGGGATAGATGTGTCAGCCCCAAAATGGCCAGCTGCGAGCGAGCCGTCCTGGGGCTGTCATTCAGGGAGAGGAGGACCCACCAACTGTGTTGTCTGAGGCAGGGGTAGGATTGAAAAATTTAACAATTTTTCAACCAGGCAGTTCCCAAGGGGCATGGCCAGGGGGAAGTGGCCTACTTGGCCTCCTGCACCAAAGCTCCCCTCTCAAAGCTTCCCTCCCAAAGTTCCGGAGGCTTTCCTTAAGCCTCCAGGAGGGAGAAAACAGCCTCCCCTGGGCACCGGAGGCCCTCCAGAGGCAGGAAATGGGCCTGTTTCTGGACTTCTGGTAGATCCATTTTTCACCCTCCCAGAGCCTCTGCGCGGACCCTGCACTTACCTTGCATCCAAAACGGGCTGTGTGGAGACTCCTGAGAGGGGTGGGGTCAGCCAGGTCTTGGAACAACCAGTTGGCGAACCAGATTAAAATTAACATCCGGTTCTCCTGAACCAGTCCAAACCGGCTAAATCCCACCCGTGGTCTGAGGTTTCTTGATGCTGAACTACGGAACGTGACAGCATGTCTTTTTTATCCTCCCATGTTTATAAGGTTTAGATAAAAGCTGAGTTCGAAAATATAAAAAAAGAAACAAACCATCCCTATATATTAAATTTGCCTTGTGCCTTCTCTACATTAAAAGTATAGATCAGGGTTGGCAACCTTGGCAAATTTAAGACACATGGACCTCAACTCACAGAATTCTCCAGCCAGCATGGGTGGCATAGCTGGCTGCCAAATTCTGGGAGTTGAAGTCCACATGCCTAAAGTTGCCAAGATTAAGAAACCCTGGTGTAGGTAGATGTTGACCAGAAGTAATGATGTAAGTGATGTTGCAATGCAAATCCCAAAATATTGCTAATTGTACATGTGGCACCAAGACAAATTCCTTGTGTGTCCAATCACACTTGGCCAATAAAGAATTCTATTCTATTCTATTCTATTCTATTCTATTCTATTCTATTCTATTCTATTCTATTCTATTCTATTCTATTCCATTCCATTCCATTCCATTCCACTCCACTCCACTCCACTCCACTCCACTCTATTCTATTCTATTTTGCGATGGACGGAGCCTTTTATGTTCCTGCTTCTGCGTGTTACTTCTCTATTCGCTGAAATATAGATAGATAGATTCAAATAGTTCATTTTTAAGATCTAGCACTAAGCAGCCTTCGGAAGACTTGTTGCTTGTTTGCTCTTAAAGAGGGGGGGAAATTTAATATCCTGGGAGGGAAATATAGTGTTTGATTGGCCCCTTGAAGAATACACACTTTGTTGAAGACCCCATTTTTTTTGTCTAACAACCTTCAGTAGACCCTCTCCTTTGGAGTTTGTCTAATCTCCTTTGCTATAGTGAATTCTGTTTTCTAGTTAAACAAAATACTTACTATAAAAAGGACTAAAATGGAAATACAAAATTCATGCATATGATATAACCAAATGATAACAAGATTATATTTCATTTCTAACTGAGCCACTGGCATAGGCCAGTAAAACTAGGCAATGACAGACTCAGTGATTCTACATAAATCAGCAGCTATACTCAACGAAAAATAATATAGCTGAAGGAAACGTGCAAGTCATTTCTTCTTCCAAGGCTTTTTAACTGAATATCTAAGCACGTCCAAGTTGGCATCTGCCAGGACAAGACATTCCCATCAAATCAACTCCTGTGATCTTTCGGATAATAGCATGGGCACTTGGATTGACCCATATTTACCTTAGATAGCAAAATAACTAGAGTTCCCCCTACAAGGACATTTAAGGGTGACCTTTGAAACAAGCACTGAAAATCAGGTAAATTCATGCTGAAGAATGTAGACATTCCAGTAGATTGGCATTCAAGGATACATTTGGAAAGCCTATCAGATTTATACCATTGGGGTGAATTCCAGTGGAATGGAGACTAGATAATACATGCAGATCTCTATACAGGCTAACCAGGGTATGCAGACCTAAAGCAAAAGGGCTAAGATCGGCAAGATCTAGACCTTTGTAACTTCAGGGAATTATCTCCCCACAAATTATGATCCTACCCCAAAATCCATGCCACATGAAAAATAAGTCCAGAGATAGATTACCTAATGCTCTCTAGATGTTTCAGACTGTCGTTTGCTTTGACCAGCTCCAGCACTGAGGCTGACGATTAGGAATTTGGGACAATACAGTCGACCACATCTGGAATGATATTGTTCATTTTGGGAATAAGCAACCTGGTATCTGTGAGATCGAGCATGTGATCCATTGACCACCTGATCACTGCAGCTCTGCATGATTCATTATTCTGGCCGTTCCGTACCTTGCAATGAACTTCTAAATGATAAAAGTGATCTACTGCTAGCAGGTAAAAATATGGAGAGCTTTCTGGCCCTTTAAAGATGCTTTATGACATAACAGTTCTACTTTATGAGATGCCTAAGTAAATGGCCCAGTTTTGCTTCGGGTGATATAGAATTATCTCAGGCCCTCAGGCGAGATTTAGATGGATTATCCAAATAGGATAATAATAATAATAAGCATATCCAGATTAGTGACTCAGGCAGAACACAAAATATTTTGTTCTGACAGCCAAAGCATCAGAAGTACGGATTCCCAAGAATGACCTTTTCAAGGGTGATTGCACATCCTTGGAATTCTTTCTCTCAGGGGTTGCTGATGGCCCAATCCTTGATGTTCTCTAGAGTGGTTTGCAAAAGACATTTAGTTCTTTTCAGTTTACTGATAAATATGCGA
This sequence comes from Masticophis lateralis, assembly GCA_030761175.1. Lineage (NCBI taxonomy): Eukaryota > Metazoa > Chordata > Lepidosauria > Squamata > Colubridae > Masticophis > Masticophis lateralis. The sequence goes on along the minus strand of JAUDYJ010000003.1, from coordinate 17,920,918 downwards.
GCTTGAGGTCTTAGGTGCTGTACTTTACTCTTTGTTTTGTTTTAGTCATTTATTGTTGTGCTGTATTTATTAGTTGCTTTAGTTTACCATGCAAGAATGTTTCTCTATGGTGCAAGGGCTGATCCCATCTCAAGGCAAGCCAAAGCTTCTCCTACTATGGCAAACCGGCTTGCTAAGGTTCTGATGCAGCATCCCTGTTCTAACCCTGGGGATTTCTAAAAACAAAGCACTGTCCAGCTTTGCCTCATTTGAAATAAACCCAAGGACTATTGCAGCCGAAGCTCAAGAAGCGTGAAACAAAACTAAGATGCTTAATTGTAATTAAGCTGAATATGAGTCAACGGGAGTCACATGGTTGCAAACAAAGGCAAATAGCAACTCTAGGCTGCGTTGGCAGAAGAGTGCTACCCTATGCTTCCCTAGTTATTGTCCAATTACATGAGATGGTATTTTTAAATATTTAGGCAAAATGGGAGAAGGAAAGGAACAAAGATAATGGAGCCAAGAGAATTTCTATGAGGAAAGAAGGAGGGGAGGGGAGAGGAGAGGAGAGGAGAGGAGAGGAGAGGAGAAAAGAGAAGAGAAGAGAAGAGGAGAGGAGAGGAGAGGAGAGGAGAGGAGAGGAGAAGAGAAGAGAAGAGAAGAGAAGAGAAGAGAAGAGAAGAGAAGAGAAGAGAAGAGAAGAGAAGAGAAGAGATTGGTTCAAAGTGATTCTGAGAAATTTACAACATGATAAAACATATGGATGTGAAAACAATTCTAAGTATAAAAGTATAGGAGCACAGTGGCTAACATGGTTAGGATAGTGGCTTGACAAGCAATGAGCCCATGTTTGAGACCTGAGTACTGCTGGGGGTGGGGTGAGCTCCCGTCCTTTGCTCCAGCTTCTGCCAGGGAAATGAAAGGAACCCCCTAGGTGTCCCTTGGACAATGGTGATGTCACCAGTTAATCCTTTCAACTTGGAAGCTGTTACTACAACAGACAATTCCAGCCAACAGCTTCTCCTTCAGACACCCCCCCCCCCCATTCCAAAAAGTATAACCAAGTTTTAAGGCTTTTCCTGAAGGCTAAAAGAGAGGGATCTCAGCTCCTGGGGTAAGATATTCCAAAGGGTTGGGGCCATGGCAGAAAAGGTTCTTCTCCTGGACCCTGCCAGCCACAATTCCTTAGCTGATGGAATTCACAGTAGATCCTTTCTGCCAGCACAAGTGGGGTAGGTCAATCCCATTGGGACACAATGGCTCTTCAGATAGCCTGGACCCATTCCATAAAGGGCTTTAAAAGTAATAATCAACACCTTGAATTGACCCAGAAGCTTGTATAACAGTGGTGTTACATGTATCATTCTAAGCGACCTCAAAACTGTACACACTGCTGCATTCTGGACCAATTATAGCTTCTAAATACTCTTCAAGAGTAGCCCCCATTTTTACTATTTACACTTAATAACTTGAAGGGCGCCTGAAATAAAGCTCTCTAAATACAATTATTTCTGTTTTTGTAGCCAAAGAATCCATTCAGGTTAGATTTGTTAACTGACTTTAGATTCCTTTCACAACGCTGTATTGTGAAGCCTGAATGCAAAACTCTTATTTTCTCTGTAATTTCCACAACATTTGATGAAAGGTTACGTGCAAAGCATGCCTTACTTCAGATGCAAACTAGAAGTAGGTCACTACTTGGGAATTTATTCTTTAAGAGTCCCACAACTACCAAGAACCTCACTCTATAGTAGAGAGATCTATAATTTTGACCGAATTCAAAATGACAGAGTAAGAAAGCTGACATTTGGGCTCATGGGGTTTTATTTTATGTTGCCTGTTAGCATTGATTTTTTAAAAGAAAAAAATTATATAACAAATGTTTGCAGAGTAGCAGCATTTGTTTTACAAGTAAATACTTCGCTTCTCTGTATTTTTCTTTCTTATCTGTTGATTCAGGTCATGTGTAATGCCATGCTTCTTTTTTGTGAGATCATATTTTTAATCCGCTTGTGAACAATGCCATGATTCAATTTATAATGATCTGGAATTAAGGAAACCTGGGCAGAGGACTTTATTTCCTGCTTTAAGGCCCTGAAAATACAATCTACCCCAAAAATAAGGCCCAGCCTGTTTTTTATGTGTGCACCTTATAAGCCCTACTTCCAAAATAAGCCCTATGAAGGGAGATGGGCATGGCCAGCATAGGAAGCCGTGAGCATGCACGGGCCGACAGTGTCTGGCAGCAGCTGCAGCCAGCATAGCACAGGTAAGTTGAGTACCTGTGCAAGCAGAAGGTGGAAATAGAGGCAGGGGAGGAGGCAGGTAATCCGGATGTGTCGCAGGGGCCATGGGAAAGCCAAGCGGTGGTGGGCCAGAGCCGCAGGAGGCTTGTCTTTGCATGGCAACACCGGCAGCAGATGGAGGCAGAGGCGCGGAGAGAGGCAGGCCATCCAGATGCACCGTGTGGGCTGCGGGAAAGCCAAGTGACAATAAACCGGAGTGGCGGATGGTCGAAGGAGGCTCATCTTTCCATCTCTTGGCTTGCCTGAAGCCCATGCTTTGCGTCAGGATCACCTGCTTTCCACTCTGTGCAGCCCCAGTGTGCGCTGACCAAGGGAGCAGTGGGCTGCAGCTGCTGCCAGATACTTGCTTGCTGGTTCTTGTGTGTGCACTGGGAGGTGGGGCGCCCAGCCAGGTGATCATCCTGAAATAGTGTTTCCCTGAAAATTAGTCCTAGTGCTTATTTTGGGACCCAAAAGAAAATAAGACCGGGTCTTATTTTCAGGGAAACACGATAGTTAACATGAAAGACAGACGCCAGTAGTTCTCGACTTACTTCCACAATTAAGCCCAAAAGTTCCGTTTCTAAGCAAGACAATTATTAAGTGAGTTTTGCCCCAATTTATGATCTTTCTAGCCACAGTTGTCAAGTGAAGTGAAGTTAGCTTCCCCATAAACCTTGCCTGTCAGAAGGTTGCGAAAGGTGATCACATGACCGCAAGGGTGAAATGCTACCGGTTCGGACCGGTTCAGCTGAACCAGTAGCAATGATGGTGGGTGGTTTGGAGAACTGGTAGCGACGGCAGCGTGAGGCTCCGCCCATCCGCGTGGTCGTCATTACTTCCTGGTTTTAACCAGGAAGTAACATGTTTTTTACCCTCTGCGCATGTGCACTTCCGAACTGGAAGGGAAGGTAAGTAGATTTCACCCCTGCCCAGGACACTCCAACCATAAATATGAACTAGTTGCCAAGCATCCTGAATTGTGATCACATGCCTACAGGGATGCTGCAATGGTCATAAATGTGAAAGACGGTCAAAAGTCACTTTTTTCAGTGCTGTTGTACCTTTCAGTGGTCACTAAATGAATGGCTGTAAATCGAGGATCCCCTGTACACATCAGCCACTGCAGAGCATGTATTTATGGGTAATCTGAAGGACAGTAAAATGCTGTGAAGTGAAAAAAAAATTACCTATTTGGTAAAGTAAATCAATGAAAGAACTTGGTTCATCGTTCTACTTAAAATGGTACAAGACGGTCACTGCGCTTCAGGGTTCATAAATTCAGAGATAAAAATTGGAAGAAAAGGAAGAAGCCTTGAAATTATCTATCTACAGTATCTTCTATTGCAGTGTTTCTCAACCTTGGTAGCTTGAAGATGGGTGGACTTCAATTCCCAGAATCCCCCAGCCAGCAGTGCTGGCTGGGGGATTCTGGGAGTTGAAATCCACCCATCTTCAAGCTACCAAGGTTGAGAAACACTGTTCTATTGGATGGAGTAGAATTCTAGCAAACTGAGTAGAGATACAAGCTAAGGTTTTCCCCACTATTTTGGAGATTATCATGGAACCCAACAGGAAATGCTGAAAAGAGTAAAACAGACAACTTGGTAGTAAGGACAGTACTTTCTGTTTCTTTCAGAGACAAAAAAGGAACAAATGCTGTTTCAACTAAAAACAAGACATCACAATTTTTTGTTATTGTTATTCAGGTTCAAACCGAGTCTCTGTAGATTCAGAGAATCTACTACGTTACGTTTCAAATCCTACAGAAGAGCAACAGCCCGCATAGAAATTACCCCGAGGACGAGCCATGTGGTTTTTATCATAGCACACTCCTTGGATTTAACACACAAGGACATCAGAGATGGTTGAAATTAAGAAATTGTACTCGCTCAACATTGCATAATTCCGCCAATTAAAAAAAAAACCAAGATGTTCAAATTTTAGCCCAGTTTTCTCAGGGGGAAACTGAAAATTATTCCTCCAGCATCTGACTCAAATACAGATTTATTTATACTATCATGTTTCCTAAGCAGATATTTCTATTAGAGTCTGTGCCCCGTGGAATCTCCGAAACCACATCAGATGACAATATTCTAACCAGCACGGTAGCTAATAATAACCCAGCCTTAGGAACAGCAAATTTCATGTATCCAAATGGGCAGCCTAGAGTGCCATCATTTTAGCCCTGTGTATTTTGGTGGTTGTAGAGGTCAGTGGTCGCTTGCCTGTGGCTGGCTCAAGGATACAGGGCGCAACAGAGATGCACAAAATTAAAATAAACCCATGAATAAATGCTTATGGATCCTGTTCAAACATGTGGGAATTCCGGCTCTGTTGCTGAAGGAGCAAATACCAAATAGATGTTACTCCGATTATCCTGCCCTACTTTATAGAGACTGATGGAGAAAGCTGTTTCTCATATTGATTGATTGATTTAGCATATGGCGTATCATACACGGATTGGGAATATATATTAACATTCCATCTAGATTAGTAGACCCCAATAAAATGTAAATGTTAAAAAGATCTGTGTTCAAATACCAATGTCTAGGCCAGGGATCGTCAACTTTAAACAGTCAAAGAGTCACAAAAGTCCTAACTGGAAGCCCCCCGTTTAATTCTGGAGCCGACCAGAAGTCTGGTTACCCCACCATAGAGTCTCATCCTAGCACAGCATCCTTTTTCCTCTACCTGTCCTAAGTGAAAGCCCTATCAATTGTTAAGCCAAATGGCAACAGGAAGCCACAGCAGAGTGATGAAAGAGCCACATGCGGCTCCAGAGCCACGGGTTGCCAACCCCTGGTCTAGGCCATCTAACCTCTGAATTGCAGCATCGTTTATAGGGGGAAAAAATCAGATACTGGACTGGTATATGCCCTCATCTTACAGCTGGTCATGATGTGATTTGATGTGGAACCTCACAGTCATACTGAGAGGAAGGTACTTTACCCCATTGATACATAGAGTCCTGGCAGATGTGGTGTGAGGTGCGAATCCTATTCAGGATTGTCCATTGCTGACATGGTAGTTCATAGCCTGGCACCTTTTTTGTGAGGTCATTTATATGTCTCTCTATGTCTGGGCATTCAGCAACCCATTTGGCTTCCCATTGGAAATCAATGTTAAAGTTGTTGGCCAGATGTTGTGCCAGTGACAGTGGGAGTTTCCCAGATGTAAGTCTTCCTGTTGATACATTTCCCATAGTGCACAAGGCAATCCATACACAGATTGGCGGCAATATCTTCAACAGCAGAAGTTGGCCAAGGAGATATTGAATTTTCCTATATGTAGTACCCTTTCTATTGGTCACCCAATTGGTTACTCTTGTCCCAAAAAGATTACTGGGATTAGAAAAAAATCAACTTCTTATTACAAAATCAGGCATGTTAATTTTTAAAAAGAAAAAGTACTCTAGAATCGCCAAGTCATTCGGAAAGTTTTCTCCATTCTAGAAGTCAATCACATCAGCCACTGAGGTACAATGAGCTAAAGAGCCCTGATGGTGCAGAGCTTAGAATGCAGGATAACTCTGCCTACAGACAGCAGTAGTGGGGTGCCCCAGGTTCATACCGATTCTATAGAACCGATAGTAAAACCAGCAGGAAGCTCCACCCACCGACCCCGATGTCACTAAAACACTTCTGCGCATGTGCAGAAGAGTGCGTGGCCCTGCTGCGAACCGGTAGTAAAGATAAGTAGAACCCACCCCTGAGAGACAGGAGTTCGATCCTGATTTGCTCAAGGTTGTCTCAACCTTCCATCCTACTCAGGTCAGTAAAGTGAGGATCCAGATTGTTGGGGACAATATGCTGACAACATTAACCACCCAGAGAATGATGAAAAGCACTATGGGACTAAGTGCTATTACTATTGCTAATGTTATTGTAAATATTTCCTGATCGTCATCCATATGTAGGTAGCCCTCATCTTACGACCACAATTGAGCCCAACATTTCCATTGCTCAGCAAGACAATCGTTAAGTGAGTTTCACCCCATTTTATACCCTTTCTTGCCACTGCGGTTAAGTGAATTGCTGCAGTTGTGAAGTTGTGAAGTTAAGTGAATCTGGTTTCTTTGCTTGTTAGGTCAGAAAAGATGAACACATGATCCCGGGACACTGCAACTGTCATAAACATATGCCAGCTCTAAGCGTCCAAATTTTGATCAAATCACTACGGGGATGTGGCAGCAGTTGTAAGTGAGAAAAATGGTCGTACGTACCTCTTTTCAATGCCATTGAACGATAACTAAATGAATGTTTGTAAGTTGAGGTCTATAAATATAAAGCTCTGAGTCACTGAATGTCAAAACTTCATCTAAAGGTGATCTACCTGTGACAGTGATGGCGAACCTTTTCGGCAACGAGCGCCCAAACTGGAACACGCATGCACGCATGCGTGTTCCAGTTTGGGCACTCGTTGCCGAAAAGGTTCGCCATCACTGTCACAGGTAGATCACCTTTAGATGAAGCACCGGAAACCTGAGGACCAGCTGCCTGGTGCACACATGCTGTTTTTTTGCTGTTTTTTGTGCGTTTTCAGGCCATTTTCCAAAAACCGGCCTGAAAAAGGCTGTTTTTTGGGTGTTTTTGGCCTATTTTCAGGCTGTTTTCTGGCACTCCAGTGCCCACAAAGACATGCATGCCAGAAACCAGAAGAGGGCTCTTTGTGCCAACTTTGGCTCGTGTGCCATATGTTCGCCATCACAGTTCTATGATAACCAAAAATTTCATACCATTCAGTATATCCAGTATATGGAGAGAGGTGTCATTTGACCCAAGCTGCCATGAAGCAAGATGTGACATCACCCACTAAGGTTAATTGTTGGCTCTTTATACAACTGCAAGTGACACCAAAACGAATACTCAGCTTAGTTTTGCAGTTCTGGCCATTTAAAATTATTTGGAGTTTTGGTTCTTGCTCCAGAAAAAAGAAAAACAAACTGGCCAAGAATGGGTTTACTCAGTTGCAAAACCCCCTGGGTCAAAGAATATAGCTTTCTATTTGGTCTGGGTAAACACTATGCTTCAGTACTGGTAAGACTAAGAGAGAATTTCTTATTTTAAAAATTAACAGATGCACTAGGTTATTGAAATCTCTGTGTTATTAAATAATGAATTTAAATTTTGAATTCTTGACTCCCGACTAGGAATAACATTGGGGGGGGAGGAGTAATAACTTTTAATTTGATCAAGAATTTAAATTTTAAATCTTAATTTTTTTTTTTTAGAAAAAGCCATTTACTTTATCTCAATAAGAATAGGACATTCTTTTTTATTAACTTTGATTTTCACTTTTGACTTGTAAATTTTTACCTTATTCTTAATTCTGGTTTTAACTGAGCTTTTACCGTGTTTCCCCAGAAATAAGACCCTGTCTTATATTTTTTTGAACCCTGAAATAAGCGCTTGGCCTTATTGCCATGCGCTCAAAAGCCCGATTGGGCTTATTATCAGGAGATGTCTTATTTTGGGGAAAACAGGGTAAGTCATCTGTTTATATTGTTTTATTAAACTGGCCAAAGTCACTTTGGTGAGATGGGTGGTGTGGACATTTAATACATAGATAAATGGGGTTTTTTTTAGTAAACTCAGCTAAACTGGCGGCAAAATTTTATCTGAGCCAAGAAAGTAGACAGTCTAATCAGTCAAAAGAATCGAAAGAATCCGACCAGTTGGATGCACAATTCTTCAATCTTCATTAATAGCACATTAAATTTGAAATTGTGGTCTCGTAATGTTTGCTTTACCTTGCTCATGTGACCTGTCACTACAAGCCATGTCTTACAAAAAAACCGGGTTCCCATCATATGGATCCTAATGCAAACATTCCTTCTGCCAACTTAGCTGCCGTTTGAAAATGGTCTAATCTGTAGATCTTCCATCTGTCTCCCAAGGTCATTTGCACATACCATGACAGTATCAGTACTGGGACTTGAACCCATAATACACGACCTTGGGGAGGACTCTGTTTGAATGAGTTCATAGTAAATACAAGAAGGGGGGTCTTTTTGCTGGCAGGTAGCTTTCAAATAATATAGAAAAGGAATTTGAAGTGGTCCCAAATCACAACACTCCTTCCAGTGAGGTAGCATCTGCCACACAGTTCTTACTATTCTCTATAAACCTCTCTGATCTTTCATGTTTTACATAAGCTCCCTTGTTAATTGTTCCATGACTCATTGATGTTCCTTTAGGCATAGTGCGGACAAAAGCATTTTCAAGTACTCTGCGTATAAACAGTCTCTTCACTGAGATCTGTTGCGCTTCCAGTAGAGCTTTTCTATTTTAAAAAAAGTGCTATTTAACTATGTGATCTTTGACTTACGATGACAGATGAGTCCGTTGCTAAGCCAGACAGTCTTTAAGTTGAATGTTGCCCATTTTATGTCCTTTCTTGCCACAATCGTTAAGTGAAAAACTGCAATTGTTTTACGTTAGTAACATGGTGGTTAAATGAATCTGGCTTCCCCTTTGACTTTGCTTGTCAGACGGTCACAAAAGGTGATTACATGACCTTGGGACACTGCAACCGTCATAAATATGAGTCAGTTGCCAGGCATCTGAATTTTGAACACGTGGCCTTGGGAGTGCTGCAACGGTTGTATGAAAAATGGTCATAAGTCACTTTTCAGTGCCTTAGTAAGTTCAAACAGTCTAGAATAGAATAGAATAGAATAGAATAGAATAGAATAGAATAGAATAGAATAGAATAGAATAGAATAGAATAGAATAGAATTCTTTATTGGCCAAGTACAAAAAAGTTTGTCTTGGTGCATACACTCTCGGTGTACATAAAAGAAAAGATACATTCGTCAAGAATCATAAGGTACAATACTTAATGATAGTCATAGGGAAACAGTCAATATAAATCTTAAGGATACCAGCAACAAGGTTACAATCATACAGTCATAAGTGGGAGGAGATGGGTGATAGGAACGATGAGAAGATTAATAGTAATGCAGACTTAGTAACTAGTGAACTACTGTAAGCGAACTACTGTAAGTTGAGGGCTACCTGTATTCACATTATCCGCAGCTAGAAAACTGCAATATACTATTGTGTTTTCCTTTTTTATTGATGGATGTTTTAACCCCAATAATAAGTTGATAGTAACATGATCAGAATGCCAGTTTGGTGTTGTAATGATTAAGTCATCCGATTAGAAACCAGGAGACTTTGAATTTTAGCCCTGTTTTGGACCCAAAGTCATCTGGGTGATCTTGAACCAGTCACTCACTCTTAGCCCCGGGAATCAGGCCAACAAGGGCAAACCACTTCCGAAATCTTGCCATGAAAACTACAGGGGTTAGTCCAGGTAGTTGCCATGAGTCAACATTGACTCTAAGGCACCAAGAAAAGAGAAAAAGATAATAGGATAGGATAGGATAGGATAGGATAGGATAGGATAGGATAGGATAGGATAGGATAGGTAGTTCTGACTTCATGTCTAGTGTTATTCTAAGAGAGTCATAAACACATATCCAACAATCTATGCATCAGGACTGAGATGCTGGTGGCATGTTAGCTAGCTGATCTGGTGCATAAAGAAGGAAAGAATGAGCCATTGAGAAAGACACTCATGAGAAAGAGGAAGAAAGAAAATACAGAGAGAGAGAGACAGAGAGAGAGAGAGAGAGAGCCTTGATTTTGTTGAGTAAAGAAGGGCAGAAAACCATTTGGGCAATCTTTCAAGTTTCTCTTATTCTATATCACTACAATAAATAGCATTCCTAGGATGCCTGACATACCTTACTTCAAAGGGCTGACATCAATTTTGAAAGCCTCTCCACAAGCCTCTCTCTCTGTTGCTGCTCCCTTCCTGCCTTGGCTGCTCTTCAACAGGTGTCAAGTCCTTCTATCTTAGGAAACTAATTTGGATGTCTGGAAAGATCTTTATTGCCAGTAGGCTAATGCAACAGAATTGTGAACGCCTGTCAAAAAAGCCAGTCTCCCACTCAAGTTGTACCTGCTGTGTCTTTCATTCTTTTGCAAGAGTGGTGAGAATGTGCGAATAAGAGCCTTCTAAGACCTGATTTGCTCTTTCGAGAGTACCAACCATATGCCTACCCCCTGAAGCCAGATGTCATGGCAATCGAACAACAGAAATCAATTTTGGAAGGAAATGCTCAGGGACTGGAGGGAAGGGGCTGTCACTGATGCAGCCCAAAGTAGCCAACGGGAGTTCAGAAGATTCCAAGCACAGACCATGTCGTCACTGCAGTTGCTGCCGAAGTACCAGAAGAAAATGGAGAATATCACAGACTTTGGAACAACCAGACCAAAGCTAGGTAGCCTCACATATAGCCGAAGAGGAGACAAAGACAGCAACATCACAAGGACATGTCCTTTTAGAGCAGGATGTCGTCTCCATAATGCCTTAGTAAGACCATACACTTGAATATAGCATCCAGTTTTAGTAGCCACAATATACGTAAATAAAGATGTTGAGATTCTAGAAAGAGTGCAGAGAAAAGCAACAAAGATGATTAGGGGATTGGAGGCTAGATATGTCTAGATATGTCTAGTCTAGATATGTCTAGTCTAATGAAGCGAAAGACTAAGGATAGTATGATAGCAGTGTTACAGTATCTCAGGGGCTGCCACAGAGAATAGAATAGAATAGAATAGAATAGAATAGAATAGAATAGAATAGAATAGAATAGAATAGAATAGAATAGAATAGAATAGAATAGAATAGAAGTAGAGTAGGGTGGAGTAGAAATAGAATAGAATAGAATAGAATAGAATAGAATAGAATAGAATAGAATAGAATAGAATAGAATAGAATAGAATAGAATAGAATAGAATAGGAGAGTTGGAAGCAGTGGTGGGTTGCCCCTGGTTCACACCGGTTCTATAGAACCAGCAGGAGGCTCCGCCCACTGACCCTGACATCATGAAAATGCTTCTGCTCATTTTCTGCGTGCGGCCCCATTGTGGATCGGTAGTAAAAGTAAGTAGAACCCACCCCTGGTTGGAAGGGACCTTGGAGGTCTTCTAGTCCAACCCCCTGCCAAGGCAGGAAACCCTACACCACTTCAGACAAATGGTTATCCAACGTCTTCTTAAAAATTTCCAGTGTTGGGGCAGTCACAACTTCTGGAGGCAAGTTGTTCCACTGATTAATTGTTCTAACTGTCAGGAAATTTTTCCTTAGTTCTAAATTGCTTCTCTCCTTGATTAGTTTCCATCCATTGCTTCTTGCTCTACCCTCAGGTGCTTTGAAGAATAGTTTGACTCCCTCTTCTTTGTGGCAACCTCTGAGATATTGGAACACTACTGTCATGTCTCCCCTAGTCCTTCTTTTCATTACACTTGACATACCCAGTTCCTGCAACCATTCTTCATATGTTTTAGCCTCCAGTATCCTAATCATCTTTGTTGCTCTTCTCTGCACTCTTTCTAGAGTCTCAATATCTTTTTTGCAACATGGCGACCAAAACCGTATGCAATATTCCAAGTGTGGCCTTACCAAGGCATTGTAAGAGAGAGGGAAACAAGCTATTCTCCAAAGTACCTGAAGGCATGACAAGAAGCAATGGAGAGGAATTAATCAAGGAGAAAGCAGGGGTGAAATCCAGCAGGTTCTGACAGGTTCTGGAGAACCAGTAATGGAAATTTTGGGTCGTTCAGAGAACCAGTAATGGAAATTTTGAGTAGTTTGGAGAACTGGCGAATGCCACCTCTGGCTGGCCCAGAGTGGGGTCGGAATGGAGATTTTGCAGGATTCTTCCCCTGCCACGCCCACCAAGCCACACCATGCCCACCAAGCCACACCCACAGAACCAGTAATAAAAAAATTTGGATTGTACCACTGGAGAGAAGCAACCTAGAATTAAGGAAAAATTTCCTGACAGCGGGAACAATTAAGCAGTGAAACAATTTGCTTCCAGAAGTTGTGGGCGCTCCATCATTGGAGGCTTTTAAGAAGAGACTTGTCAGCAATGGTATAGGGCAGCGATGGCTAACCTTTTTGCCATCGCGTGCCGAAAGTGGAGGGAGTGCGGTGGGGTCACATGCACATGTGCCCACATCCATAATTCTATGTGCCCCGCCCCCCTGTGCTCCCCCCGCTTTTGGCACGTGATGGCCTGGTGGGCCCGGTAGGCCCGTTTTTTTTGCTCTCCCCAGGCTCCAGAGCCTTTCTAGGAACCTGGGGAGGGCAAAAATGACCTTCTCCACCTCCCCTAGAGCCCCTCCGGAGGCCGGAAACAGTGTGTTTCCTGACTTCTGGTGGGCCCAGAAGGCCCAAAATTCAGCTGGCTGGCGCACGCATGCATGCTGGAGCTAAGCTCGCGTGCCCACCGATATGGCTCCGCGTGCCACCTGTGGCATCTGTGCCATAGGTTCGTCATCACAGGCTTAGGGTCTCCTTTTTGAGGAGGGGGTTAGACTAGAAGACCTCCAAGGTCCCTTCCAACTCTCTCATCTTGTTATTCCATGCTACAGTTAGGGGTGTGGATGAGCCCAATGCCTGCTTCTTTCTCTTCCTTATCTAGTTCAAAGCACCTGCTCTTCAAATTTCCAACATACACATCATGTAAAGGCTGCACAAAGCAATAAATACTTCAAGCTTCCCAAAAAATGCATTTTTGAAGACGATCCTCCAATTAAAGCCACAGCTGGTTTACAGTAGAATTTTTAAAATTACCCTTTGTGGATCTGACTTGTGTTTATTGTGAAACATAATCTGCTTTTGAGGGTAACTAGGAGTTTCCTGGGTATGAATCATAGCATTTCGCTGGAAAGCTTACATGGCTCCCTTCTTGTTCTCCAAAAGAATAATAGAGGAAACATTATTTGAGAGCGGGTACACATGGTTACAAAATGGAATTTCTCTTCTTATGCAAAATTCTAGCTGTGTAGGGGAGAAAAGAATAAAGATAAGGGAAAATACATCAATTTAGCATCTTAAATGAAAAGGAACAACCAAGAAATTGGAAAATGTGGACATTAAGATGGACAGTAATGCCAACTCTAGCCTTTCTCTCTTATTCTCTTATTCTTATACTTTTATTCTGCCATCATTTTTCTTCCATTAAACCTCAGTGTTAGCAGATCACACAAAACAATAAGATTTGTTTACCAGAACCAGGCAAGCATACTGGCCTATAACACGTCTCTGCTACGCACAATTATTTCATGGAAATATATGGTTTGCTGTATCTGAAATAGATGTCGGTCTGAGCTTGAATGCCAGGGTTCCAAGTAACACCCCCAACGAAGGAAGACTCTGAAGCTTGAGTTCCCTCCAAGTTCCTTTTTATTGAAGATGTCATATTGGCACATCTGGGAAAACCCGAATCTGAAAGTTTCCAGGTTTCCCCCACCCAAGTGAAAGTTCGAGTCCCTGCCCAGCACCCTCATGTCCATCACATGGTCCAATCATCCACCGTCCAAACTGGACACACCTCCCAGTCATCCAACTCCAGGTACCAGGGCAAGGCGTCCTTGACTCTCCGAGAAAGGAATGTTATTTTGACTACATATCACCCATACTCTATGCAATCCTCCCCTCCCATTTTCCCACAGAAGAAAATGTGATAGGCCTGAAGGTCCAAATATAAAAAATGGCTTCCAGGTCCGACATTGACATTGTAACTTGCAACAAATTTAGGCTACAAAGTCCAATTGCCAGTAATCCAAAATGGGACCTCCTTCAGGTCCAAGGTGAGACTTTAGATTAACATCACAAGCTGAAGCTCATGTGGCAAACTTGTTGGGGGGTAACTTAGAATCATAGAATAAAATCATAGGTTCATAGGGCTGGAAGGACATTGGAGGTCTTTTAGTCTTGGCAGCATATACTTGTTAACTGATCTTTACAATTTACAAATTGTTCTCAGATTAGACTTCTGAATGAGTTTACAGTGTAAATTAGAGGGTCCGCAGGTTTAATTTTGCTGCTTTTTCCTGGATCACAATAGTACTGTAGATATATTTGCTTCGCAACTGATACTTACATCAGTTATTGTTTATCAGATTTTAGATTGGTGTTTGAAATGCCTCAAGAATGTTATAGTTCAGACATTGTGATCAGACTCTTTTTTTTTTTTTAAATCAAGATAGTTTGTGTAATAGAGAACATTGGTTGATGAATGGAGATCTGACTGATAGAGGTAGAAGAGAGAAAGTAAAGCTTGTCAAAGAAAGTTGCAGGAAAAAAAGATGCAGAAGTCAGAATGCATAGCTGAGGTAGAAGAAAGTTTGTCTGGGATGATGGTGAAGCTTTAAGCAGGAAGCAAAATGGACCTGCTGGAAGGTTTCAGGAAAATATTTATGCAACAAGCAAGTTCCATTAAAACCGGTGGTAGGTTGCTACTGGTTTGCACCGGTTCGGGCGAACCTGTAGCAGCAGTGGCAGGAGGCTCCACCCACCCATCCACCCAGACGTCATCAAAAATGCTCTGTGCATGCACAGAAGTGCCGTGCACTCGCGAAGAGAGAACGCGTGCCCGCACACTTGCAATAGCAAACCGGTAGCCCCCGGATTTGAAACCCACTACTGATTAAAACCAAGAACTCAACCATTCAACCTGAGCTATACATGTTCTCTAGTACTAGGAAAGACTCTACCTAGTAATATGAATCAACAGACCAATAATACTACGTAGACCAGTGTTTTTCAACCTCAGCAAGTTTAAGATGCGTGGACTTCAGTTCCCAGCATTCCCCAGCCATTCACACATCTTAAACTTGCTGAGGTTGAGAAACATTGATTTAGAACTCTGGTGGCACAGTAGTTGAAGTGCAACATTGCAGGCAAACTCTGCCCACAGCCTGGTGTACGATCCTGATGAGAGGCTCAAGGTTGACTCAGCCTTCCATCCTTCTAAAGTAGGTAAAATGAGGACTCAGATTGTTGGGGGCAATATGCAAATAGTGCTTTTACTTTGTACACCACCTAGACCAGTGATGACTAACCTTTTTGCCGTCACATATCAAAAGCAGGGGGGAGCGCGGGGTGTGTGTATCATGTGCGTGTGTGCCCATACTTATAATTCAATGCGCCCTGCCCCCCCCACATGCATGTGTGACCCTCCCTGCCCTTCCTCCGCTTTTGGCACGCGATGGCACGGTGGGCCCATTAGGCCTGTTTTTTGACCTCCCCAGGCTCCAAGAAAGCCTCTGGAGGCCAGAAACGGCCCATTTGCTGGCTTCCTTGTGGGACCGGAAATCCCACTTTTCACCCTCCCCGGGCTCCAGAGGCTTTCTAGGAGTCTGGGGAGGGCGAAAATGGGTCTCCCCTCCCCCCGGAGGCTCTCCAGAGGCCCGAAAAGGCCTGTTTGCCGACTTCCGGTGGGCCTGGAAGGCCCGAAAATCAGATGTGCATGCTGGAGCTGAGCTAGGGCAACACTCGCGTGCCCATGATATGGCTCCACGTGCCACCTGTGGCACGCGTGCCATAGGTTCGCCATCATGGACCTGGAAAGTTTTGGAAAGTGCTAAAGGGCAGTATATAAGCCTAAATGCTATTGTTATTGACAACCTCTGTTTTGAGCTATTTCTAACAGCTCAAAAAGGTAGTCCTCAATTTACAACCACCACTGAGTCCAAAGTTTATGTTGCTAAATGAGAAATTTAGCATTTTGTCCAATTTTATGACTTTTCTTGCCACAGTTGTGAATCATTGTAGTTTTTAAGTTAGTAACACAGTCGTTGAGAGAATCTGCAACCGTTGTAAATGTGAAAAATGGTCATAAGTCACTTTTTTCAATTACATTGTAACTTTGAATGGTTAGTAAATGAACTGTTATAAGTTGAGGGCTACCTGTATGGGATAGAAGTAGAGTATGAATGAGAACAAAGGAAAGTGAGAGGAATGGACGAAATATTTTGAGGTGAGTTGATCCTGTAGAGAAGTCGAGTGAAGACCGAATCACAAAAGAAATATTCATTCAATTTCATTGCACACATGTTGTACATTGACAATAAAAGATTGAATTGAATTGAATTGATGTGAAGAAAGTGTGAAATGGCTAAGATATAAGGGATAGACTGAGAAAGTTGTGATTGGATGGAGCTGATTTGATCCTTAAAGGAAGAGTGATGAAAAGCGTAAGGAAGAAAAGTCAATGTATGAATTGGCAAATAGATACGATGGAGGCAATAACTAACGTCTCCCTATTTCATTTTTTTTTCTATTTTGCAAAGGACTGAAAAAAAAAGAAAAGAGTAAGTTTGCCTGTAAAATCAGTAACATAAGATTTATGTATAGTTCAGCTATTACAACATTCTATTAGAAAGGTAACATATGGTTTCTTTTTTTATAAATAATTCTCTTAAAAAGCACAGCAGTTCAGTTTGTGTTGAAATATTTATTTGGCAGTATCAATCTAATATCTTTGAGGAATTTGTGTGTGTATATATATATGTGTGTGTGTGTGTCTGTGTCTATATATTTTATATGTCGTTGATAAAGAAATAAAGGGAGACTAGCATAGATCTATTTCAAGCTATTTAGCTCTCATCAGCTAGCCATACCCTATTGGTTTAAGATCCTACCTGAGAATTTTATTCAATATTCTGGTAGAAAGTCAAGTCTAAAAAGTCAAGACTTGATTTGCAGGAGTTGGCCATACATGAACAGAGTGGTGAGTTATCCGCAACCCTCTTCCAAGTATCGCTATCCATTTGTAAATCCCAGTTTTCTAGCTGTCACTCAAGAACATCCTTCCAGATGTTCAAAGTAACTCTCACAATGCCTTTTCTGGACCACTCTATCTGGAATGACTGGAGCCGTAGTCCAAAACAGATGGAGCATGGGTGGGTTCTACTTACTTTTATTACCAGTTCGCAACGGGATCACGCATGCACAGTTCACCAATAACGACATCCGGGGCCGTGGCCTCCCACCAGTTTTACTACCGGTTGTTGCGAACCTGTCTGAACCGGGGGCAACCCACCACTGATATGGAGGTCACCAGGATTATCTACTTAATTATCAAGGTTGTTATATATCCTTCTCATCTACTTCTCTGATCTCAGGCTTCTGACCCATGCACGCTTCATTCGGTTTAAAAATAGAGAGCTTTCCCCTCTTTATTCTTCCTTTCATCTACCTGATGAAGAACACCAAATCTTGCCATCAATTTCATTGTCCCTAACAAAACAATAAGAGAATGACCAATTTTTACACGTCATCTTTCCTGTATTATCAACAAAGACTGCTACTTAAAACTGTGGATAAAAAAAAAAAAGAAATAGCCATTATGTATTCTTGCTTGCATCATGGATGGCATTCAGTAATCAAAAGCAACTGATATGACAATACAAAGTAAAGTCATTTAGAAAGGCAGAGTGTTGTATGTATACAGTGAACAAAACAAACTTCTGACTATATTACTCAGGATTATCTTTCCTCCTGAGATGAAGGTAGATTCTGTTTATGGCTTTTTAATGCGTTAGCTACTACTGGTGTTGCTTGAAGGGAAAGGTAAATATCCAGGGGTGTCTACAATAGTCAAAACGGTGGCCACAACCATATGAGCAAATCCAAATTTTTTTTACTACCGGTTCTGTGGGCGTGGTGGGCATGGTGTGGCTTGGTGGGCATGGCAGGGAAAGGATACTGCAAAATCACCATTCCCACTCCCACCAGCCAGAGGTGGTATTTGCCAGTTCTCCTAACTACTCAAAATTTCTGCTATTGGTTCTCCAAACTGCTCAAAATTTCTGCTACCAGTTCTCTAGAACCTGTCACAACCTGCTGGAGCAAAGCCTTTTCCTTGTAATGTATGTAAAGAGAAAGGGTTAGTTCAATTTTGTGGTTGTAGCCACCAGCTTGATGTTTTGACTCCCTCCCTGCACCACTGGTGGGTTTCAAAAAATTTTTCTACCAGTTCTATGGGTGTGGCTTGGTGGGCATGGCAGGGGAAGCTTACTGCAAAATCCCCATTTCCTCCCAATCAGATGGGACTCGGGAGGCAGAGAATAGATGGGGATGGGGCCAGTCAGAATTTTTACTACCGGTTCTCCGAACTACTCAAAATTTCCGCTATCGGTTCTCCAGAACTGGTCAGAACCTGCTGAAACCCACCTCTGTTCTGCACACATTCCTGGGAGCATCCATTCATTGTGAAAAGAACATTTGCTAAAACATGGTAACAGAATCCATGAAATAGATTAGGTTGGCTCTGCTAAAGACTGGGTTAATTGTCAACTCCTGAATGTAAGTATTTCTGGAGTAAAACCAGTTTCACTTCAAAGAGCCCCAGATCTTTTGGGGTGATTTGTTGTTATCTGAGGAAAGAAAGGTGACATTACCCTATTTTCCCCTTCTGAGTGTCAGCAAACAGTCACACGTGTTCTTTGAGGGGAGGTTTTTTTTGCAATAAGAAAAGAGAAGGAAAAGAATTAACTAGTCTGCAATAGTACCTTCACGTATTTCTCACTAGAAAATAATATGATCTGCTGAGTTTCTGACCACTATAATATCAGTATGATCAATATTTATTTATTTATTTATTTATTTATTTATTTATTTATTTATTTATTTATTTATTTATTTATTTATTTATTTATTTATTTTGTCAAGCATATATAAGATACATGAAAAGAGTAAGTAAAAAGGAATATTAGGACAGGGACGGGAATGGAGATTTTGCAGTATCCTTCTCTTGCCATGCCCATCAACCCACACCCACCAAGCCACACCATGCCCACCAAGCCACGTCCACAGAACCGGTAGCAAAAAACATTGGATTTTACCACTGGAATGGACCAATATTCTTGCTAATGTTATACAACCATTAAAATTGAACAGATCTTCTAGAGAATAGAGCTGAGAATTTTTAATCCATTGCTTAGGACTTGTTGTCTAGGTAGCATGCATAGGTTTAGTTCATACAACACCCTAAATCCAGGAGTTTGGATTGCTTCTTTATAGCATTTTATTCATCCAACCTCAGCTTTGGAGGTACAATGTCAGAAGCATTCCGGTGGCATTGCATTCAACCTTGCTGTTTTCCAGTTGTGTTACAACCAGAAAGGATTAGTGTTAAGCCATTGATGGAGCAGTAAAAACTACTCCCTGCTTTATATTAGGTTGTCTTCAACCCCAGTCTGATATTCTGGCTAGAGATTATAGATGACTAGTTCAAAGGAACCGAAGCCCCTTTGGAGAGAGAAAAATCTCCAAGCCAATACAAAACCTATTTTGTATTCCAGCATTACTAGAAAGCTAACTATTGAACATACATTTCTGTAATGCCCCCATTGTTCACAGTAAACAGACATGCAAAAGTAAGAGCAATCGATCATAATAAAAATGGACTTGCTAACTTTATCAAGTGCAATACAAATAACAAATGAAAGAGCTAAGGAGGCAGTGGGATGTGTTTCCTTACCAGCTTGCTTTTCTTATCCATGTTGGGGAAGGGTCTTCGCCGGCCTTTTTAGC
Organism: Masticophis lateralis; assembly: GCA_030761175.1. NCBI lineage: Eukaryota > Metazoa > Chordata > Lepidosauria > Squamata > Colubridae > Masticophis > Masticophis lateralis. The sequence continues at coordinate 17,901,245 of JAUDYJ010000003.1, read as the reverse complement.
TTTCTGCTCTCCTGCAGAAGTTTTTCCTCTTTTCACATGGATGGTATACACAATCTTTGTGTTGTTTTGTCCCCTGGGTTGTGTTTTTTTTTTGAGAGGGATCCAATGCAGCTGAAGTCCTGGTGCCAGCTGTCCTCAGCAGACAATGGTTCAATTGGAAGTTGTCTTCTAAACAAAGGAGCTGTTCCTAGGAACGACTGATTCACGTCGTTCTCCCCACCACAGAACATCAAGAGCACATGCTACATATATCCTTTCCCTGAAATATATCATCACTTCCCCCAAATCCTGCCAGGCAAGCTTAATTAGTTTAACCTCCAGCTACTATGCCTAGGGGAGCCTCTTCTGTCCCAAGGTAACTAAGCACTGTCAGCCAGATTCCAACAAAATGACCTTTGGAAGAATTGCTCTAAGCAAATTTTTTTTTCCAGATTGCCTAAACTTATCAACAGCCTCAACTGAAAAAGTGCAAACCCTACATTTCTGCATGTTTCAGCATTACACCAAAGCAAAGATGCCTCAGATTCTCTAATCCAGTGTCTCTCAACCTTGACCCCATGCAGAAGTGTGGACTTCAATTCCCAGAATTCCCCTGCCAGCATTGCTGGTTGGGAAATTCTGGGAGTTGAAGTCCACCCATCTTCAAGCAGCCAAGGTTAAGAAACACTGTTCTAATCTAATTCATTGCACATTCATACATGTATTCCTTCAAATGTCAGCCTTATTTTTTGGAATGGCCTTTTCTGTCAAGCAGGCTTACAGTTGCAGACAATGTATACTTGTTAGAAGATCAATCACTCTCAATGAAATATGTGAGTTTTAATCCAAAAGCAATAAGCACAGTTATTACCCTGTGGCTGTTTTCATAAACATGTTAACTCATGGTTTATTGAATTAAATCTGTCGGCTAGACTTGTCCCACAGAGAAGGTTTGCATGCCTTACCAAATATGCAATAGAGAAATGGTGGTAGACTTTAGGAGAAACCCTTCCATACTTCCACCTCTCACAATACTAGACAACACAGTATCAACAGTAGAGACCTTCAAATTTCTAGGTTCTACCATATTACGAGATCTAAAATGGACAACTAACATCAAAAATGTCATCAAAAAAGCACAACAAAGAATGTTCTTTCTGCGTCAACTCAGACAGCTCAACTGCCCAAGGAGCTGCTAATAAAGTTCTACAGTGGAATTATTGAGTCTGTCATCTGCATCTCTATAACTGTCTGGTTTGGTTCTGCAACCCAATAAGACAGACACAGACTTCAGAGGATAATTAGAACTGCAGAAAAAACAATGGCTACCAACCTGCCTTTCATTGAGGACCTGTATATTGCAAGAGTCAAAAAGAGGGCTGTGAAAATATTTATAAACCCCTCACGTCCTGGACATAAACTGTTTCAACTCCTATCCTCAAAATGATGCTATAGAGCACTGCACACCAGAACAACTAGACACAAGAACAGTTTTTTCCCAAACGCCATCACTCTGCTAAACAAATAATTCCCTCAACACTGTCAAACCATTTACTAAGTCCCCACTACTATTAATCTTCTCATCGTTCCTACCACCCATCTCCTTCCACTTATGACTGTATGACTGTAATTTTGTTGCATATATCCTTACGATTTATATTGATATTGTTTCCTGATTGCTTATTTGTACCCTATGACTATCATTAAGTGTTGTATCTTATGATTCTTGATGAACGTATCTTTTCTTTTATGTACACTGAGAGTATATGCACCAAGACAAATTCCTTGTGCGTCCAGTCACACTTGGCCAGTAAAAAACCCACCGCTAGCTGTAAAGCATTGTGAAACGGTATATAAGTCTAAGTGCTATTGCTGTTGTTATTATTAGAACTTCATCTTGCCATCCCAACGCAAGAAAGGTCTCTATAGCTTTTAGCAAAACTTTTATGTTCTGTCTGAGATTTGGGATTTGTGCTAAAGTGTAGTATTGTGCTTGCTCAATACTACACACAATACTTGCTCAAGTCTGCAACTGATTGTAAATGGTTGGGTGAGGCACACACAGTGCAGAGTAGGTGGGACATGGGTGAAGAGTTCATGACATTGAGCAAATGTCCTTCATTTGTCTTTGACAATTATAGAGAGTGTCTTGACTAGGAGACCATTGCAAACTCTGAATCAAGGGGACTCGTATAGATTAGTTGAGAAGAGAGGGAAAAGATTAGATAAGACTGACTATGTTTTCCTGGAACTATCAGAAGCCAGTATTATTCCACTCTCTCTAGGTTGGCCTCCTGCTTCCTTGACCTGGGATGCACTGGCAAAATTTTGCACAATAAAACTCATACTGAGATCCAGAATGCTTAAGCAAATTCCAATCTAGAGAAGAGCCTTTAAGCTATAACTTGCCTTGAGGGCAGCTGTAATATTTGTCAGAAATGCATTCCTCAATCCAAACCATAATTTCAGAATGTCTTCAGAATGTTCAAAAAACAATTGCTACCAACCTGCCTTCCATTGAGGACCTGTATACTGCACGAGTCAAAAAGAGGGCTGTGAAAATATACCCCTTGCATCCTGGACATAAACTGTTTCAACTTCTACCCTCAAAATGACACTATACGGCACTACACACCAAAACAACTAGAAAATAAGAATAGTATTTTTCCTGAACTCTGGTAAACTCTGCTAAACAAATAATTCCCTCAACACTGTCAAATTATTCACTAAGTTTGCATTACTGTTACTATTAATCTTCCCATCGTTCCTATCACTCATCCCCTCCCACTTATGATTGTATGACTGTAACTTGTTGCCGTATCCTTACGATTTATGATTGTTTCCTAGTATGATTTGATTGCTTATTTGTACCCTGTGACTATCATTAAGTGTTGTACCTATGTGTTGTACCTATGATTCTTAACGAATGTATCTTTTCTTTTTATGTACCCTGGGAGCATATGCACCAAAGACAAATTCCTTGTGTGTCCAATCACACTTGGCCAATAAAGAATTCTATTCTATTCTATTCTATTCTATTCTATTCTATTCTATTCTATTCTATTCTATTCTACTCTACTCTACTCTACTCTACTCTACTCTACTCTACTCTACTCTACTCTACTCTATTCTATTCTATTCTATTCTATTCTATTCTATTCTATTCTATTCTATTCAGGGTTAATTCCAGAATTGGTGCTAAATCTGAAATCAAGGATCTGTGAGATTATGGAAAGAAGAAAAAATACTGTTTGCAGTGATAAAACTTCCTGCAGTTTGCAGGAAGGAGCAATGAAATGAAATCATGGTTGCGTTTTTCAAGCTAAGGAGAGAGAGAGAGAGAGAGAGAGAGAGAGAGAGAGAGAGAGAGAGAGAGAGAGAGAGCACAAAACAGAATTCTTCCATTGAATAGGCCCAAGCCTTCTCATCCTTTAAACTGAACAGAACTCTTCAACCAAGCCTAGCTGCAAAATATGATTGCCACATGTAGTTTCTAGATTTGGGGCTCATAAGATAAGATAAAGTCTCTTTCAAGTCAAGCTGTCCTTTCTACCAACTTCCTTATGCTGTGAACCCAGCCACAGAAAGGGAGCAACTAAAGGAATGAGTCAGACTCCAGTGGGCCCCTCCCATGTTAATATTACCCTATAAGCATTATTGGAACCGTATGAGTAGGTTCTTCCAAGGCTGTCAAATTAATATATGGAGCAGCACAACAATGTGAGACCTCTAGTAGAGTGATGGTGAACCTATGACACATGGGGTCAAACGGGATACACCACAATGCTTTGGGTGACGCACAGATGTTCACCAACACTCAACAACAATTGTTCTCAAAGTATGCCCTGTACTTGCACAATTTTCAGAGGCTGCAGAGGTCTAGCGCCTCTGAAAATCACAAGGAAGCAGGGCCTGCTTTCATGTGGTTTTTCAGAAGGTGCAGAGACCACGGAAGAGCCAGGTGGCACCAGTCTACAAAGCGAGAATCCATGGGTTCAAGTCCCACCTCAGGTATGAAAGACAGCTGGATGACTTTGGGCCAATCACTAGGAGACATTGAGTTTCTAGTTCTGCCTTAGGTATGAAAACTGGCTGGGTGATTTTGGGCCAATCACCAGGAGACTATGAGTTCTAGTTGTGCCTTAAGGCATGAAAAACCAGTTGGGTGACTTTGGGCCAGTCATTCTCAACCCACCTCACAGGGTTGTTGTTGGGAGGAAAGTGCATTGGATATGTTTGCCACCTTGAGTTATTTTTAGAAATAAAACAGTGAGATATAAGCAAATGAATAAATAAATAAATACATTCTCTGAAGTTGTTTCAAGAACGAAGATCTAATGTGACCCAGAGCAATTTTCTCTTTCTGTTGACAGACCTCCAGGGGCCTGTCAACAGAAAGAGAACATCACCTGAAGATAAATGGGGCATGGCAGATCCTGAGGAGCACTGGGCCACAGGGTCAATTGTGCTCACGCACCTTGGGGAATAGCACCAGGTGGCCTATTTTTAAATTAATTCTTTATTAATTAGATTTCTTAGTGCTTAATACACATTGTATTGTCTGGGTATTTAATTTGCTTAACAATACATATTACATTCTTAATCTCCACCCCTTTTTTCCAAACTACTACGTTTGGTAATATTCTGTATCTTCTTTCTCTTTCATTTTTAATGCCAGTCTGTCCACTTCTGCACAGTAGTATCCTCTTAATTATTTCTTCATCTCATGGTGTTTCTTCATTTTCCCAGCATTGCGCAAATGCAATCCTCGCTGCTGTCAAAATGTGCAATATTAAATACACACTTTTCTTATCAAGTTTAACTGATATTATACCTAATAAAAATAGTTCAGGTTTAAAATCTACATGCCTTCCAGTCATCTTTTCTAGCCATTGATGTATTCCCCCCCCCCCCAAATATTTTGCTTTGCCACAAGTCCACCACATATGATAATATGTGCCCGTTTTTTGATTACATTTCCAACACTTGCTAGACATATTCTTAAATATTTTAGCTAACCTAGCCAGTGGTAAATGCCATCTATAAAACATTTTATATAAGTTTTCTTTATAGGAAGTTGTCATTGTTAATGTATACCCTGTTTCCCCCAAAATAAGACATCCCCTGATAATAAGCCTAATCAGGCTTTTGAGCACGTGGCAATAAGGCCAAGTGCTTATTTCAGGGTTCAAAAAAATATAAGACAGGGCCTTATTTTCGGGAAAACATGGTAGTTCCTTTAGCACCAGGTGGCCTTTTTGAGTGACAGTAATACAAGGACTGTCATGAAGGCCCTGACTTTTACTTCAGGCCCAGCTTCAATGAGTACAACTGTCCAGGGTTGCCCAAATGGGGAGGGGAAGAGACAAATATTTTTTTTCTCTCTTTTCTTTGTGGAAAGAGTATATGTAACACACCAGCAGAGTCAGGTTAAGCTTTTTCCAAATTTTTGGACCCACCGAGTCCAAAAGGTTTGCCATTACTGCCCTAGTATGTATATACATGATTGATACTCTTTAGTTTACTACCACCACCCATACCTTTACCAACTCTGAGTACCATATAAACTTAAAAACAAACCAATGTGATACAATAAAAAGCCAAAGCCAAAACCAAAAGTAAAAATAAAAGATGATTATTACAGGGGAAAACATATGCTTGAAGTGTGCAAACCATATCCCACAGTGGAAAGCCATTTGCAGCCAAAGGCCAGAGAAATCCTCTACGTTTGCAAGACTTACTTAAAGGAAAACAGGGTTGGAGCTGCTCAGCCAACCAGGTAGGATGGTGTTCCACAGGACAGGCTCTGCTTATAGAAGGCAAAACTTCCCATAATGGATCATTTCTTGATAAATGCACCCTGGAACTTGCCAGTTTTCCCAGATCTTGCAGAATGGCAGAAAAATAACAAATGGTTGTCCAATCTCTTCTTGAAAACTTTTAGTGTTGAAAACCCACAATTTCTAAAGACAAGCTAACAGAATAATAACAGAGTTGGAAGGGACGCTGGAGGTCTTTTAGTCCAACCCCCTGGTTAGGCAGGAAACCCTATACCAGTGATGGCTAACCTTTTTGTGGGGGGGAGTCGTGGATGTGGGTGCCCACACCCATAATTCAATGTGTCCCACCCTCCCGCGCATGCGCATGTGACCCCCACACACTTCCCCCTGCTTTTGGCACGTGATGGCACGGTGGGCCCGGTAGGCCCGTTTTTCTCCCTCCCCAGGCTCCAGAGGCCTTCTCGGAGCCTGGGGAGGGCAAAAACAGCCTTCCCCATCCCCCCCCAGAGGCCTTCCAGAGGCTGGAAACAGCCAGTTTCCTGACTTCCAGTTCCGGAGGCTGGAAACAGCCAGTTTCCCGACCGGAAGACCTGAAAATCAGTTGGCTGGTGCGTGCATGCGTGCTGGAGCTGAGCTAGGGCAACACTCGCGTGCCCACCAATATGGCTCCATGTGCCACCTGTGGCACCCGTGCCATAGGTTCGCCATCACGGCCCTATACCATTTCAGACAAATAGTTATCCAATCTCTTCTTAAAAACTTCAGTATTCACAACTTCTGGAGGCATGTTGTCCCGATTAATTGTTCTTAACTGTCAGGAAATTTCTCCTTAGTTCTAGGTCTCTCGTTTATTAGTTTCCATCCATTGCTTCCTGTCCTGCCTTCTGGAGCTTTGGAGAATAGCTTGACTCCTTCTTCTTTGTGGCAGCCCCTGAGATACTGGAACACTGCTATCATGTCACCCCTAATTCTTCTTTTCATTAAATTAGACATACCCAATTCCAGCAACCATTTTTTATATATTTTAGCCTCCAGTATCCTAATCATCTTTATTGCTCTTTTCTGCACTCTCTAGAATCTCAACATCTTTTTTACATCGTGGTGAACAAAACTGGAAGCAATATTCCAAGTGTGGTCTTACCATGGCATTATAAAATAGTATTCACATGATCTGTTCCACTGATTAATTGTTCTGTCAGGAAATTTCTCCTTTATTCTAGGTTGGTTCTCTCTTTAACCAGCTTCCATCCATTGTTTCTTGTCCTTCCTCCAGTTGCTTTGGAGAATACGTTGACCCCTTCCAAAAAGTTGTGGCAACTTTTTGGAAGTAGACACTCTTTTCTTGAATTCCACCCTTCCCCAAAGTTTTTTAAATTGCATTTTTTCTCCATTCTGTTTTGTCTTTGCTGATGTAATGATGAGATCAGGCTGATTTTTCTTTCTCCAAAATGCCCTGTAGTTTGAGATCAGATAAGAAAATGCCAAGTACTAAAAGATCCTTAGTAGCTCTAGTGGAAAATGTGAGCTCTTCTCTTTGCTGCCTGACTTTGTTTACAGGGCCATGTGTTTTTCTTAAATAAATCTTTGATGTTAGGGGCTTTTTTAAAAACTCCCTCAATTTGCAGTAGAGCCATGTGTGTTTCTCTGGAAATAAGACTCAATTAATTCAAGGGGCTTACTTTCAAGAAAGCAGATTTCTTGACAGGCCTGTACCTCAGTCCTATGCAAAGTTGAAATAAATAGGAGCAAATCTACCTTAATATAAGATTGGACGGTCTTTAAGAATTACGAGCTAGAAGCAACTTTGTTCTCTTGTTTTTCCCTTTTAGCTTTCTTTGGCTGATGAGCAAGAAAACCTTCAGGGGAAAAATCAGGATGCTGCAGGGCTGATGATTAAAAATATGAAAAATAAAATATAAAAACAAAGGAAAACTCCATGGCTCCTACAAGTGAACTTGGCAAAGCCATTCCCAGAAAGTTAAATTACAGATGTGGCTTAAAAGCTTGCCTCTGGATTGTGGAGATGAGTCCTCTCAAATACAGCTCGCAGTAAACTTTTTGGCTAATTGAACCTTTTAGACTCAGCAAGGATTAGAGCAGAGCTGCACAGTTCAAGCCACATTAATCTAAGGCAACAATCATCTAATGATGGGTTGGAAGCAATGTGAGTCACAAGTGGCTGTCAGTAGCGAGTGCCTTAGGATTTTAGAGGTGGACTGGATAGGCCCAGAAAAGTTGATCTTGAGTGGGAACCAATAGTTCAATGCATGAGCAACCCTTCCCTCTCTTTTGTAGAAATCATTTGGACAGCTAGGAACATCTAAAATAGACCCGGGTCAGAAGAAAACAATATGAATAAGACAAAGGTAGGACAACAAAATAAATAAAATAAAAATGCCTGTCAGCAGCAGAGTTCCATCCCAAATTTCTATTTCAATTCATGCAATTTGTCTATGAGTATGCAAGCGAGATAGATACAAGGATCTAGCACTGTGTCCTACTGTGTTCGCTCAATAATTTACTTATGATTTATTTATATCCCACTTTTATTATTTTTATGAAGAACTCAAGTGGCGAACATATCCAGCACATATCCTTCTTCCTCCCCCCCCCACAACAACAATCCTGTGAGGTAGATTGGGCCGAGTGAGTGTGACTGGCCCAAGATCACCCAGCTGGCATTCACGGCTAAGGCAAGATTTGAACTTACAGTCTCTTGCTTTCTAGCATGGTGCCTTAACCACTAGACTAAACTGGCTCTCCATAATAATTGTGGGGCCCTGCGGCAATTGTGGGCAGGACAGATACAAAGTGAGTGATGTAATTGTCTCTCTTTCTGACATACCTATTTTCCCCTTCTTGTAACATCCTTTTCTCTTCCTTGAAATCTTCTTCACACTTTCTGGATTTCTTTCCCAAGTTAAAAGTGGAGAAGGTTGCTCTGACTCGACATTCAATTGCCAGGGGGAATATTTGAGATGAAGGACCATAGAAAATAAAAGGTTGAAGGAACATAGAGTAGGTAGGGCCAAGGAATTTGAGTAGTCTTAAGATTGTTGATTGAGTGTCGCTACCTAGCTTTCTTTTTAGATTTGGGGGAAGAGAAGAATTATGAAGCTGTAGTGGAGCATTTAACCGAATCCTTTAGCAAAAGTTCTGAGGAAAGAATTGTTGTTAATGAGTGAGTGTGCCATTTTGATTCTCCTGCCAGATGACTGAGAGTATGTTTATGGGTAGATTTAACAACATAATGAGAAAGTGTTTCAACTGTGATTCACATTGATTTCACAGATGAAATATGGACTCATACCATAAAAATGCAAAGTTAAGTTGGAGCTTGTTAGTCAGAATCGTTTTTAATTCCATGCTTGTTTCTTTTTTTTCTCTTTAAAATGTCGACTTTTTTTTTTTTGGTGTGGTTTTGTTTTACTTTATTTTAGAGATTTTTAATGACATATTTCTATTGCATGCATTTTGATAGCAGGAGCCTTTAGGAGCAAATGGTGAAATAATAAAAATGTTGCTCCAGTTTATATATAGCTTCCATGGTCCATTTGGACTGATTCAAAACTCATCAATGAAGTTATTACTATTAGTATTATTACTAATACGGTAGTAATATCTGAAGGAATAAACATCAAGTTATTGAGGTCCACAAGTCTTAAAGTTGCCAGGTTGGACATCCCTGTTCTAGAGAGAAAGAGATGGCTTCATGCCAACTCATGTGGATTTTGGAAAACTTATACAAACATTAAAAAGAATGCAAATAAAAATTTGATGTGTGACAGTTCCACTTCACCAATGTTCACATATTCCTAAAACTTTGTATTTTTTTCCAGAGGGTTGTGACCCAAAGTATGTGGAGAATCCCAAATGAACTAAGCAAGTGGTCATTTTATGATTCTTTTCCAACTGTTGTTGCACCATCAGCTGTATATTTATCAAATTCACTTGGGTTCAAAATAAAGGGCAATTGTCCAGCATTTATTTCTCAGTGTTTACCAGGAAAGAAATCTGGAACAGGAAGAACAGATCAAAGGTCTGCATTAGGGTTAACTGGAAAACTTTATGCATCAACAAGTGTTGTGCTTTTTAAAAAAAAAACTTAAAAAGCAGAAATGCTTAACAAATAAAACCTAAGACAATAAAAGCTTTGTCATGCTACTTACAAATGACTTTGTGAAGTTTGCCACTGCTATTTATTTCACTTTATCAGAAGCAGAGATAACTAGAATGCAGTTTGCATATTTTTAATTGGACATGTACAGCAGATAGATAAATAGATAGATAGATAGATACAGACAGACAGACAGACAGACAGACAGACAGACAGACAGACAGACAAAAAATTTTAGTAGTTGGTAAAGCTGAATCTTGTTATATATTCCATATTTATTCTCACTTTGATTTGTAGATCTACAAAAATTACAAACTATTATACAAACACACAAACCCCAGTTATGGCTCTAAGGTCTAATTAATGGTACCAAATGCAACTCAAAAGTCAACAATGAGTAACATGAAACTAATTTGATCAAGCAACATTATAAATATCTATTAGAATATGGTTTCAAATTTTCCATTATTTTAAATTATTGTCAAGATTGTTTTCAAGAGTTAAGATTTTATATATTTGACTCATTGATCATAATAAAATATGTGATTAACATGGAAATCTTTTATTCTGCTATATTCAGTGGCCAAGGGCACCCCCAAAGATATATTACACTGTTAGATCTTTTTGAGGAATTACCTATTAGCTCCACTAAAGACCTGGTATATCCCTAAAGGAAAAAAGAATCTGACCTCACATGATAATTAACCCATCTGACTGTCAAGAAGTATAGTATATAATGTGGAAGAACTCATGGTGAGAAAATATGAAAATCAGACCAAGATCCATCTAGGATGCCTTTTTTTAGTGGCCAAAGAAATAACCCTGGAAATTGAGAAGTAACTCCTGATGGACCAGATTTCTCCTTTACATCTTTTGGGAAACCAGTTGTGATTCTGAGGCATTTCTGTCTCAAAAATGGAATGAAAAGAAACATCTGATAGCCATTAGAAGATACGGGCTCCATTTAGATTTCAAGAATGCTGATGTTGGAAAACCACCCAACATTAAACTATCCTGCCAATCCCATGTAGGAATCCAAACAAAAACACTTCCAATTTATCACTACTTTGAAGCAGCCATAAAAAGGGAGATTTCACCTGCTGAGGTAATTGGTTCCACGGTCACAATAATCTTAAAAGGATTTTTTCTTAAATCCATAAAAACTGCCTTCTTGTAGCTTAAATCCACGAATCCATATCAACACTTCGAAACAACAAGGAACCAATTTTGATTTCCTTCTGTTATGATAACACTTGAGATATCTGGCAAGTATTACACGGCGTGCTGTCGGCCAGGCAGTGTCGACTGGCAACTCCTAGAGAATGGGCTTTCTCTGTGGGCGCACCTACTTTATGGAATCAACTCCCCCTGGAGCTCCGGGTGGCCCGACCTGCGCTCCTCACGCTGTGACCTTAAGACATGGTTATTTCACCAGGCCGAATGGGACTGAAGGGGTTTTTTAAGGGGAATTTTAATAGCTTTTAACACTTAAATATTGATTTATTGCTTGTTTTATTCCTGTGAGCCGCCCTGAGTCCTTGTCGGAGAGAGGGCGGCATACAAGCTTAATAAATAAATAAATAAATAATAAATTACTGTATAGGTGATCCTCAACTTACAATCAGTGTTTATTCGAAGTTTATGACCAGTCTTCGCCCATATGACCATCACAAAGTCAATGGTCCTTTGATCAAAATTTGGCTGCTTGGCAACTGGCATATATGTCTTTACGATGGCTGTCCAGGGCCATGTAATCACTATTTGTGACCTTCTCAGAGGACTTCTGACAAGCAAAGTCAATGGGAATGCTAGACTTGCTTAATGATCATGGGATTAGCTTAACAATCACAGCAAAAATAGTAAAATCGGGTGCAACTCATGTAGCGACCAGATTTTAATGATCAGAAGTTCTAGTTCCAATTGTGGTCATAAGCCAAGGACTACCTGCATTAAGCATATCCAGTTTGAACAGTCCCTCCTCCAAAAACCTGGTTTCCATCTTGATCATTTTGATTTTCTTGCAGTTGTTTGAGTCTCTATATTGGGTTGTTTTGGGGGGTTTTTTGCCTTTGTGGTTTGTACTTGTATTTATTTGAATTTATTAGTTTGTCAAGCAAGATAGCATGTATAAATATAAACATGGATATGAACGAGGGAAATGAACACAAATAAATGGGGACAGTAGGACAGGGATGGTAGGCATGCTGGTGTGCTTATGCACGCCCCCTTTACGGATCTCTTAGGAATGGGGTGAGGTCCATGGTAGAGAGTTTAAGGTTGAAGCTTTGGGGGTTAGAGGATGTAACAATGGACTCAGTAGAGCATTCCAGGCGTTGACCACTCTGTTGCTGAAGTCTTATTTTCTGCAATCGAGTTTGGAGTGGTTTACTTTGAGTTTGTACCGATTGTTTGCCCGTGTTATTATTGAGGTTGAAGCTGAAAAAGTCGTTGACAGGTAAGACGTTGTAGCAGATAATTGTTGCTGAAATGTGGAGCCAAGAATTATATATACTACACAAACTGGAGTCTCACCAGTACAGAACACACAGAACTATTGATTTCTGCCTTGACATTTGGAAGTCAAATAATATTCAGGATATTAAGAAACTTGTGTCGCATTATTTGCAGTTTCATGAACATGAAACTACCTGGCTCCCCAAAATGTAAAATTTAATTTATTTGTATATATTATTATTTATTAAAATTATATAATGCCCATTTTGTTGCTTGGGCAACTCTAGGCCTAGATGCTAGGATTAACTTACATTAACCTATTTCACTCCAATAGAATTGGCCCACCCCAATCATTCTGGCCAAAGGGGCATGCTGCAGACACCACTGACCAGCTGCCAGGATCCGGGAGAGGGCCAATTCTGCTGCAGCTCCCATTCTCTGAACATCATGCCCTTAAAGAGGGATTCATCCTCACCCCCTTAGCTTCCCAAAAGAGTCTCAAAACCCGGTGGGCTGATTGGCCTGGGACCCCGATAGGGGCATTCTATGCTGGAGGTGGTTAGCGGATTTGGGGGGAAAATACCCATCCTGTTGTATTCTGGTTTCTAATTTATTTAATTTGTTAATTTTAATGTTTAATGATTTAATGTTCTGTATTTTTGCTTAACTTAATAAATGAATAATAAATGACAGTATTACTTTGAGGATTAAGGGCGGCATAGATATTTTAAATGGTAAAATAAATTCAATGCAACCTATGAAATACTAGAAATGGATTTCAGTTATAGTAAGTACTGCAACTTTCTTTGAATGTAAAACAGGTAATCTACTTACACTTGTAGATTCAATGGATGTTATACTAAGATGCTCTTCTGAACACCTGTTCTACAGCATGCTATTGTTTTCTAAGTAAATCAGATTTGTGACCCTCAGCAGTAGCAAAAACAGAATAGAAGAACAACAACAAATTGGAGTAAAAAAACACACCAAAAAACCCCAATCCTGAAGTATGAATGAAGAAAATGTTTATCAGGCTAGCACAGATTCCTAAAAACCATCTTTTCTATACTAATTGAAAGTATTTAGGATATTTACAATCGTATTCCAAAGATTCAATAGAGATAAAAATGCACTTTGGGGATAATATAGCAACAACAGGACACAAAAAACCCTGGTTCCATAGTGGCACCCATTTTTCTTTTCCTCATCTTAACTAAGTGTACAAAAACCAGAATTCAGAATATTCAATAGTGCATTGTACAAAAAGTTTATTAATGAATGGCCTTATTTTTTTTTAAAAAAAATCTTTTTGGCTACCTTACTTAATCATCTTTTATAGACCAGCAGTGTCGATTGAAACAGATGTTAAATAACACTAAAGAAATATGCACACAAAATTATAAAAATCCTCAAAGAAAAAAAAACCCACTGGACTAAGTGTGAAGATAACAAAAATTTTAGAAAATTAGGACAAGAGCGAAAAAGCACTAATTACATAGAATTGAGTAAAAAAGTTAAAAAGCAGTCCTATTTTACACAATAATCAGAGTTTTGCAAGAGAGTATCCAGTGGGCATTTTTATTACAACGAATAAAACTCTTTAAATCGCAGCTGCATGCTTCATTTGCTATACATTTAAAAGCGTTTTGTTCGACTACTTCCCATCAATTTGATTGGAAACTAGACATTTTTGCACTCTTGTCTCTCCCACAACTATATTCTAAATGTTGATACCTTAATTGGTATTCTAAGGTAGAGCTTCTCTTTGCCAGTTTTGTCGTTTTTGTTTAAACGCCGTTGCTCAGTTATGAGTCTGATTACAGAGCGCAGTACAGATAGCAATTTTTTCCCTGCCAAAGTAAACAATCCAATAGACCTGACTGTCAAAGGTTGCCGTGTTCAAACAAGTAAATTCATTTTTTTTAAAAAAAGCCTTAACATTAAAAACAGAAATCTTTTGAGCAAGCAACCATTCAAAGAGTGGTTGAAAAAGCGGTGGGACAGTTGAAAACAGTTAAGGAATATAAAGGAAAAAAAAAGAATTCTACAAACGTTTCAGGAAGCTCAAATTATGTCCTACAATGTTGTACCAAGCATTTTTGAGAAGGTTGGGTGTCCGGCTTTTCTTTAATTCTTACTTCACATCATGACAGCCATTTGAAGTTCAACATACACAGGTATTAACGAGAATATAAGGCAGGCAACTGGAGGAACAATTTTGATAGATTCCTAAACCTTCATTCCTTTTCCCCTGTCTTGAGTGTGATCACTGCCTCTGACCAACAGAAGAGCAGCTTGGGATCTTGTTTAAGTTCTAAATTCCTGTGGCATCTTGGTTTTGATCCTGAAGATCCAACCAAACCTCTCTCCATCCATCCCAGGATCTTTTGCATCAGTCTGATAAGGAGGGCGAGTGAATGGACCGTCCGCTGGCTGGGCTGTTGGAGAAAGTGAACGGCTCCTTCTCTTTCTCCTTGTTGTCATGCTTGTGTTTGTGCTTGTGCTTGTGTTTGTGCTTCTTCTTCTTCTTCTTGTGTTCGTGGTGATGGTGATGATGGTGCTCACCATGCCTGGAAGAGCCGGACTCTTTAGCAAAACCAGCCAGAGAAGGCAGAGGTGCTGGCAACATATTTGCCTCCAAGGAAGACTGTTCTTTACCTGAAGTTAAAAAAAGGAAGATAGGTTCATTAAAAAAAAAAAACCTGAAAAGATGGAAGTTCTGCCCTTCCTGCCACACAATTGCTTTAACAGCATCTCTACTATAGATTTATTTATATCCATGGTTTTTACTATTACAAACCTTTTGCTGCAACTTACTCTATCAATTTTTATAATGATTTTTAAAAATCAATTTTAAAAAACAAATATAGAATAGAATAACAGAGTTGGAAGGGACCTTGGAGGTCTTCTAATCCAACCCCCTGCCCAGGCAGGAAACCATACACCACTTCAGAAAAATGGTTATTATCCAGCATTTTCTTAAAAACTTCCAGTGTTGGAGTATTCACAACTTCTGCAGACAAGTTGTTCCACTGATTAATTGTTCTCACTGTCAGAAAATTTCTCCTTAGTTCTAAGTTGCTTCTCTCCTTGATTGGTTTCCACCCACTACTTCTTGTCCTGCCCTCAGGTGCTTTGGAGAATAGCTTGACTCTCTCTTCTTTGTGGCAACCTCTGAGATATCACAACACTGCTATCATGTCTCCCAAGTCCTTCTCTTCATTAAACACCATTATAGAGTTATTAAAACTATCTGTAAAACAGGCATAATCAAGAGATAGACATGTCATGGGGAGGGCACAGCTTGATTCTTATATATAGTCATTAGGCTTTTCTGGCAATAAAAGCAAAATTTTCTTCTGGGTTGCCTTCTTGACTTCCTAATCTACTTTGTAAACCTGGTGTTTCTCCTGGTAGAGACTTCCTGGTGGTTTCCCCCTCCAAGTAGAAGCCAGCTTAGTTTAACAATGTTCTTTCTATGGTTAAAAAACAGTAAGAGCCCAAATATAACAGGATGGCTCATTTCAACATAACAGGAAGCCATAATTAGATACTATGCGTAACTAGGAATAAGCAAGCATTTTACAATCCGGTAAAAGGTGCCTATCAGGTCCACACCACCAAACTAGAGGAAGAACCTTGTCAGCAGCTTCTTCAACATTACATCAGAATCCCTGTCCTTTTTCTCCCTGAAGAAGTCCAATTCAATAAGTCACAAACAAAACCTAATTTATCAGTCTGACTTCTTAAGAGAAACAAGGATGGCACTTAGCGCTAAACAAATCAAGAATGAATGCCTCCTGGCTTATTCACTGAGTTCCTCTTCTAGGAAACGTCAAGAAAAATAGCAACAAACTTGGTAATTTTCCTGAAAAATTCCAATTCCAATAAATCCAGACTATACCTATGATATCACACCAACTCTCTCACAACCTCAAGCAAAAGCATTCAAATTCTGCAAGGATATGTACCACGCCACCAAGATTCGCTGGATAAATTAAATTAAATTAAATTAAATTAATAAGCATGATGCAGTAATTGAATAGCCAGCATAGAAAGGTACACCCAAAACACACAAGATGAATAGATGAGTAACAAATCATTTCCACAATGTAACATATTACATGTTTACTGTAACATATAAAAAGGAGATGGAATAGAAGTCTCAATATTAATGTTATGTTCCTCCTTGGAGTGTAAAACATGAATGGGGGAAGAAACTGTGGAGAGAAAGACAGTTTCATATACACAACTGCTATTTCTTATAGTCTACAGTCTACAGCAAGAGATAACCAAGTGCAGATAAACTCTGCAACAATTCAATTGTATCCCAAATCCTAAACTTTGGACTATTATTATCTCCTAGTAAAATAAAAGCCAGTTGCAGCAGGGATTATGGGGATAAAATGTTCTTAAACTTCAACCTGGAAAGATTTAATAGCCGATTCCTGAATATGCTCATCTCTACCACTACACTTGTATAATCTTGAGTACAAGCCAAACTGTATTTAATATACTTAAATGTTAAGTCAGTTTCTTTTTTCTATTACATTGAAACTTTGGTAAAACCTTCTGGACGGCTCCAGGAATGTCCCCCAAGGCTTGTTTTTAGATAGATAGATAGATAGATAGATAGATAGATAGATAGATAGATAGATAGATAGATAGACAGACAGACAGACAGACAGACAGACAGACAGACAGACAGAGAGACAGAAAGAATTCTTTATTGGCCAAGTGTGATTGGACACACAAGGAATTTGTCTTTGGTGCATATGCTCCCAGGGTACATAAAAAGAAAAAGATACATTCGTTAAGAATCATAGGTACAACACATAGGTACAACACTTAATGATAGTCATAGGGTACAAATAAGCAATCAAATCATACTAGGAAACAATCAATATAAATCGTAAGGATACAGCAACACGTTACAGTCATAAGTGGGAGGAGATGGGTGATAGGAACAATGAGAAGATTAATAGTAATAGTAATGCAGACTTAGTGAATAGTTTGACAGTGTTGAGGGAATTGTTTACTTAGCAGTGATGGCATTCGGGAAAAAACTGTTCCTGTGTCTAGTTGTTCTGGTGTGCAGTGCTCTATAGCATCATTTTGAGGGTAGGAGTTGAAACAATTTTGAAGACGGCATGAAATTTGGGGCCTTTCCATCATTTCATTTCTCTTTTGCCACTCCTCTCTAGATTTCAGAATTGGCTCTCATTTCTGATTAGCATGGGAACATTTGCAGCAAGATGTTGCTTCAGAGTGACCAGGGATGGTAATGTTTCTGCTATGGGGTTAGCGTAGATTAGATTAGCAATTCTCCCTAGGCATCCCATGGATATTGTTTCTTCATGTTGCCGTTTCTATAATGTGCGGAATTTCTTGCCTTGTTCTATTCCCAGTCAAGCCTCTGACCACATAATTACAGCTTCTACATTACAGGCTTACGTTTTAATTACAAAGCTGTCCTCCCTTGGTGATTTGGGTACACATATCTAAGGCACGATAAACCATGCCAGATTTTAGGCTCATTGCAAGACACAAGTATAGAGCCAGATACGAAAGTACAAAATGAATTTTTCAGGCTGTTGAAACAGGAATGTAATGGAGTACACCAGAAAGGAAAAACCAAATAGATATACAATGTCAAATGCTCAAATGTCCGTTAAAGTTTTAGCTAAAATTCAAGTTGTCGGAGAAATATTTGCAGTCCCTTTTGCCTCTTATAAATATCTTGTGCATTTTTTTTTACAAAAAAAAGGTTGATATTGTGAATCCAGAGATTTATTCAAAGAAAGTCTGCCTATATCTGCAACCAAACTTAAACAAAATTAAGGTGTACAAAATAGGACCATAATAGCTCTCAACCATCTTCTAAATCTATTGGAAGATAAATTTCAGAGACTCGTAGGGTTTTTTTTTTTTTACCTCAGGGGAAAAAAAATAGGCAAAGTTTCAAAATCAAAAACATGGAATTAAAATCCTCACTTGCCTAAAGCGTCTTGTGTTCACCAAGTTATGAGAAATCAGAAATGCTCAAATAATATCTATGCAAGTTCATTAAGCTCAACGTAAATATTAGAAAGGAAGATAAAAGGCACTCGCTTTAAGACACACAGTCTCTCTTATTAATTCCAGATCCTGAATTCACTTGCCAGCAGACGTTGTTTCCCCAGATATCTCGACTAAAACTAACTCTCCATGTAAAATTACACTGGTAAAATACCTTTTAAATTTTAGCTAGCTTCTTTCTTGTTTTGGCAGAGGAGGTTCTTTTTTATATTCTATGTTCTTTTTAGGTCTGGGCGTTTTGTAGTTCATGAACTGTTAACAGAATTTCATTGTTCGTCTCACTTGTTTACCTGTATGCTTGTATTCAGTTTATTTTTGTGACTTTGCTATGAAATATAATAAAATAGAGGAAAAAAGTAGAAATACAATAACAAGATGGGGCAGGTAATATTATCGAAGGTCAACCTCATTTAAATGAGGCATTCATAATTATTATTTTAGTTAATAGTGATAAATGCTAGCTTTGAAAATTTGCTGGCAAGCAAATTTAGGGTCTGGATCAAATAAAAGTTAATCTTTAAGGCAAGTATCTTTTTTCCTTCTTCTAATATTTGAACTTATTTACCGGCAACATCAATATTATCGTTCAGTCATGTGATTGCCATTTCAACCTTCCTAGCCAACTTCTAACAAGCAAGGATAATGGGGGGGAGGGAGGGAATGACACGGGGGAGGGGACAGTTCTGCTCAATGACATGATTCATTTAACCTGGAATAGTTCGCTTAACAACCATGGCAAAAAAATGTATCATAAAACCAGACCCAACTCACCTAGCAACACTTAACAACTTGACTTAGCAATGGAAATTCTGGTCTCATTTGTGCTACCTATACTTTTCATTGTTCTCCCTTCATTTTCCACTCTCAAATATAGTTTGCTAAGGCCTCGAATTTTAGCACCTAATATGGATAGCCAGATCTGTAATTCTCTCTGGCTGAG
Organism: Masticophis lateralis; assembly: GCA_030761175.1. NCBI lineage: Eukaryota > Metazoa > Chordata > Lepidosauria > Squamata > Colubridae > Masticophis > Masticophis lateralis. Next base: position 17,881,897 of record JAUDYJ010000003.1, on the reverse strand, counting down.
ATGTGCTCCATGGACTCTTCATATTGTTGGGAGACAATGCATTGGCCTTGCTCATTCTGCAGCCTCTCAGGCAACATTTTCCTCCTTGAATTACCAAAACATCTTCCTTAGTAACTGACGGGAAGAACCACAAAGGGTGAGGTACCCACATTTGCTTTTGAAGTGATTACTAATACCCTTTGGAACAGAACACACATTACACTAGCTATTCACTTGGCACCTTCTGTGGTTTTCAATGTTCAGAAGCCAACATCATTATTACTTTCACTGCATAACAGATGTTTGGAATCAAGAAGATGATCCTTACTGAGAAGCTCCAAAGCGTTGCCTGTATGCCTGAATGTGGAAGTCAGTACAAACTTCAACAAAAGAAAAGGAAAAACAAGGGAAGCTATGGTGTACTACACTGTGTCATAACTTATGGCTACTCTGCTTTTGCTCCCATCAGCCTTTCCACCCCAGCCAACAACTATTGGTGTTAATTGCAAAAAAAGGAAGGAAGGAAGGAAGGAAGGAAGGAAGGGAAGGGAAGGAAGGAAGAAAGATGGAAGGAAGAAAGAAAGAAAAAGGGAGATTTCACGGATTAAATACCCTCAAATCAGTCCTTGTAATTGACTTAACATGGTTCACAATTGCAGCTACATTTTATATGTATGTGTACAATTTTAAATCACAAAATTTTCTGATCTCTTTATGATCTTATATAAATGGGAAGAGAACCAGTCTGGGGTAGTGGTGAAGGCACCAAGCTAGAAATGAGGGGCTGTGAATTCTAGTCCTGCCTTAAGCAGGAAGCCAACTGGGTGACCTTGGGCCAGTCATTCTCTCAGCCCTAGGAAGGAGGCAATGACAAACCACTTCTGAGAACCTTCCTAAGAAAACTACAGGGGCTTGTCCGGGAAGTCTCCAAGAATCGGACACAACTGAATGGAAGGAAAGTTGATAAAGACGAATGCCTCTTGATGGCAATCACTATATTGTTAGAACAGCTTTTTTAAAAAAAAAATCTCATAAGGATTAGTATTTCTCTACCACTCCTTTTATTTAAAAGACATTAATAATGGGTTAAAAACAAATATAGAAGAAAGGGGCACTATGATGCAATGGAATTTTGGATAAAGATCCAAAGCAATGCAGATTCAGTCTGAATGGTCTGAGCTACAAAGCTTATTGCTTGATGTATTATTTGCATGCTTATCTTATCTTACAGAGTAGTTACTAAATTGGAGAGGATGCACTTACACACCCACACCTGGAGGGGGAGGGAAAGAGAGAGGGAGGGAGGGGGAGAGGGGGGAAGGAAGGAAGGAAGGAAGGAAGGAAGGAAGGAAGGAAGGAAGGAAGGAAGAAAGAAAGAAAGAAAGAAAGAAAGAAAGAAAGAAAGAAAGAAAGAAAGAAAGAAAGAAAGAAAGAAAGAAAGAAAGAAAGAAAGGCAGACAGATAGACATTAGGCCTGTACTCTAACCTGGGGTTAAATATAAAGCTATTATTTCTTAAACAAAAAAATTGTAATCATATGTTAAATAATATATTTTACAATAACCCTTCGCAACAGCATACTCCGTATTTTGTTAAATAGCACATTAGAAAGAAATGTTCCAATATAATTGAAAAGCTAAACTTTAAATGAAGATGAGAATTCACTTCTGTTGTTTGGATTTTTTTGGTCTCTGCAAGAGGGTGAATGACCCTACTGTTTTGAAGATTGAATAACAAATAAAGTCTGTTTTTCATAGCATAAGTCAAGTTTGAATGACATCAGAGGGTGAAAAAGAGGCTGCATTGATGCTTTCAAAGCTACTGTACTTAAGGCAAAAATATAATGAACATCTAACAGTGCTTATGTTTGTTTCTGAAGAATCATAGATTTAGATTGTGCAAAAAATTACTATTGTATACCAGATCATTTCTTCCAGTCTTTCCCCCCCCATTTTCAACTAACAAAAGCAAAAAGTTATTCATTCATTCATTCATTCATTCATTCATTCATTCATTCATTCATTATATTTCTATACCGCCTTTCTCCCGTAGGACTCAAGGCGGTGTACAGCCAAGATAAAAATATAGACACATACACATCATAAAATTGCTAATTAAAATTATTACATAGTTTGGTCCGATTAAATAAAGCCCAGAATTAGATAACATTTTAATAATCATTCACATGTTCACATGTTTAGCTCTGCCGATTGGAACATCTGGGTCTTGAGGGCACGACGGAAAGCACGGAGATCAGGGATATTCTGTATTTCCGGGGGCAGTTGATTCCAAAGGGTTGGAGCCCTCACAGAAAAGGCCCTCCCCCTGGGAGTCGCCAGTCGGCATAATTTGACTGACGGTACCCTGAGTAGTCCCTCCCTGTGAGAACGAACTGGTCGGTGGGAGGCTATTGGGGGCAAAAGACAGTCTCGTAGGTATCCAGGTCCTAAGCCATGGAGCGCTTTAAAGGTGATGACTAACACCTTGAATTGCACCCGGAAGACCACCAGGAGCCAGTGCAGCTCGCGCAGGAGAAGTGTTACATGGGCGCAACGAGCTGTGCCCATAATCACCCACGCGGCTACATTCTGGACCAGCTGGAGCCTCCGGGTGCTCTTCAAGGGGAGGCCCATGTAGAGAGTAGTCCATACGGGAGGTGACTAGAGCATGAGTGACCGTGCGCAAGGCGTCCTGATCCAGAAAGGGACGCAACTGGTGGATCAGGTGAACCTGATAAAAGGCCCTCCTGGCCACGGCCGTCATATGTTCTTCTAAAGACAGCCATGACTCCAGGAGGACACTCAAGTTGCGGGCTCTTTCTGTGGGGATAATATTTCTGATAACTATTTCCTCTGATTTAAAATCCTTTCTATGAAGAAATTATAGAACAGTTTGGAAATCAATTAATACTGACAAAACTAAAATTGTTCAGAGTACGACACACAAATAATTCCAAACATTTTAACTTGAAATAGAATTATTAAATGCCCAAAATAACCACTGTAACAGTTTAGTTGAAATAACACTAGATCAAAGTCTATTTACCTCATTTTAAAAAGAATACACTTTTTGATTCAACCAATTATGCTGTATATGAATAATACAAATCTGAAGAAATGACCTTTTTTAGATTGTGTAATAAGGCATCTTAAAAGATGCATTTCTCCACATTGAGTGAAAATGCTACTGACACACTCCATATCTGTGTGCTTATCAATTAAGTGTCAATAAATTAAATATTTAAAAACCAATTTGTCGAACTGATCAGGAGAACATCAGGCTGCAAACAGATATCCCAACAAAAGCCAAATGTTGCCTAAGAAACATCTGCCCTGATGTTTGTCCCGAAGATGCTGTTCCAAAAGGCAACTAAACTTTCTTGGGTTTTTTCTTTGAAAATGTTTCACTTCTTCTCCAAGAAGCTTCTTCAGTTTTTCTTCAGCTTCTTAGATGAGAAGCGAAATGTTTCCAAAGGGAAAAAAACCAAGGAAGTCCAGCTGTCTTTTGGAAAAAGCACCTTTGGGACAACCATGACCTGGATGATTGAGAACTTCCATGCCCCAATGTTTGTTTCTCATATAAGTAGTCCTTGCTTAGTGGCCATTCCTACAGCGACCATTCGAAATTATGCCAGAGTTTGAATTTAGGGCTGTTGCAGAGCTCCCATGGTCACCTAATTACAATCTGGGTCAGTGGTGAAATGTAAAATTTGTTACTACTGGTTGTGCGGTCGTGGCTTGCTGCTGGTGGTGGTGGGGTGGTTAATGTGACTGGGTGGGCGTGGCCAACTTTTTTTTTTTTACTTTTTACTTTTAAAAGCATTTTTTCTACAACCTCTTTGGCCGAAGAGATTGTAGAAAAAATGCTTTTAAAAGCCTCTGACGATCCCAGCTGAGCCATGCGATTATCAGAGGCGGGTGGTTTTTTCAGCCGAAGAGTTTGTAGAAAAAATGCTTTTAAAAATAAAAAAAAAAAAGCCTCTGATGATCGCGCGGCTCAGCTGGGCATGGGGGGGGGGGGGCAGGGATTTTTGCTATCGGTTCTCCAAACCACCCACCTCCATTGCTACCGGATCGAGCAATCTGGTCCGAACTGGGAGCATTTCACCCCGATCTGGGTGCTTGGCAAGTTGCCAAGTGCCTCATGATGTCATTACCATGTGCAATCTTCCCTGCCAGTTTCCCCAGAAAGTCAATGGGGAAACACCCAATAGGGAGACACCTCCCAAGAACCGAGACATAGAACAGGACAACGGCATCACCCTCCTCCCTTACATCAAAGGCACTACAGATAAAATCAGCAAAATTCTCCACAAACACAATATCAAGACAGCCTTCTGCACTGACCAAAAAATAGCCAACATCTTAAGAAACCCCAAAGACAAGATCCAGCTAGAAAACCAAGGAGTCTATGAAATACCATGCAAAATCTGCCCAGCCACATACATTGGACAAACTAATAGGAGAATAAATGCACGCATTGCAGAACACAAGAACGCAATCAGAAAAGAAGAAAAAACTTCCTCCCTTTTCCAGCACCTTAAAACCACAGGACACGAAATTGACTTTGAAGGAACCAAATTAATCTCCAAAACTGAACACTTCAACAAGAGAATAATCATGGAAGCCATCGAAATAAGAAACACCCCCGTAACATGAATAAATGCGACGATACCTCCTGCCTACCGGATATCTGGAAACTAGCCCTAGTCAAGAGATGAGTCCCAGCCACAAAGATTAACACCGAACCCAAGATAACACATGACACCACCATCAATCTTCCTCACCAGATTCAAACCCAAACCCATCCCATAGACGAAATACAACCACCATCCAGAAGCCAGACCACGGCGGCATCACCAGCTGCTGCACCCCCCTCCGATCCCCACACAAAGCAAACTGACACACGCCATGAACACATGGCAAGACCTCAAACTCAGAGCCAACCAAAGCCCGGGATGTAGCATCACAGCCATCTGCTCAGGACATTACATCAAAAAACTCAGGATATCACAACACTAGAACTCAGGATGTTAACACACAGCCCATTACCCAGGTCTTTAAAACACAAAAGACTAATGGGCACACATCAAGGACCTCACCCACACAAGATGTTACGAAACAGCTGACTAATCTGCAAATATCAACTCCATCAATCAATCAAGATGTAACAACACAGGCAACCAACCCGCTCACAGCAACAAAGCCAGCACACCACACCTCCCCACCAGTATTTATAGAGAGACGGCAGCTCTGATCAAGCTTTCCTTGCACAAGCACCAAGCCAAAGACACCAGCCTGAAGATGACGAGTGGGACCTCGTCGAAACGTCACCAAGATACTTTCAATCTTACACGGGAAAAGATCCGAATATACCAAAACTTGCATTTATATATATAACAATCACTAAATCCTGCAAAGTAACTTTTTGCTTCTAAAAATGGGACCTCTCTCTAAAATAGTATATCGTAGGTCTGATTGAATCAAAGTATTCCAGACCTACGATATACTATTTTAGAGAGAGGTCCCATTTTTAGAAGCAAAAAGTTACTTTGCAGGATTTAGTGATTGTTTAGAACAGATGTGACCCTCTAATAGATTATTTGCCTGCTGTAGGTTTCTATCATAAGAGCCAAGTAGCCTGAAAGACATAGAGAGGCAGCCATTTGCATCCCAATTCATTCAACACCAAACAATTCAGAGCCTGCAGCTGTTTCCTAGAATGATCCCTGGGGTAACATCTGTTTATTTTCCGGCACAAATCTCCAGGAACTCTTGTTTATTACTTTATACCCCCCATTGGGCAGTATAAGAATAGCACAAAACAAGTATTATGAAATGCTAATAAAGTGCTATAAATACCGATTATATTCATAAGCCAACCTGATCCCCAGATAATACTCATCATAAATAATTATCTGATGTTCTTCAGAATCTTTCTTTTTAGCAAATGTATTTTTTGGTCAAAATTCTTCAGGAAACAGCAATCAAAGCTCCATTTTTAACTCATATACATTCTCTGTCCTTGTTTAGTTTTCCACCCTATTTTTTTTGATTTGCAATAATCTGTTTTCTGTCAACACAACAAAAAAATTGTCCCAACTCTACAAATTAACTGCTTCAATTTTTTGGGTCAACATTTCTCAAACCGTGAAATTTATCTTTCCCATCATCTAGTAAAGCACAAAATGTTTGAAAGGAAATAATCACAAGGATTGGCGGATCCCTGTCAGGTCTGTCACAACATCCAAAGCCACGTATAGGGAGTCCTCGACTTATAACTACAACACAGCCCCAAAGTTTTGGTGCCAAGTGAGACATTTGTTAAGTGATTTTTGCCCCGTTTTATGACTTTTCCTGCCACATTTTGTTAAGCGAATCATTGCAGTCATTAATGACATGGCTGTTAAAGTGAATTTGGCTTCCCCAATGATTTTGCTTGTCAAAAGATCACATGATCCTGGTATGCTTCAACTGTCATAAATATGAACCAGTTGGCACATGTCTGAATTTTGATCATGTAACCAAGGGGATGCGACAACGGTCGTAAGTGTGAAAAATGGCCATAACCCACTTCTTTTAGTGCCATTGTAACTCTGAACGGACACTCCACAAACTGTTATAAGTCAAGGACTACCTGTAGTACCTATTCTCTGGAATAGGAGTTTCATGTCTGCCAAAAGACTTGTGATAACTAGCTCCAACAGGCCTTGTCCTCTTCCATTGAGCTCATAACTCAATGGATGTACATAGGCAGAGGCTGAATTGCCTTCACTTTCACAGATGGTTGTTATTGAGGTACAGATAGATAAGATAGATAATTTGATTTATATGCTGCCCTTCTCCGGAGACTCAGGGCGGCTTACAATGCGTTAAGCAATAGCCTTCATACTTTTGTATATTTTTATACAAAGTCAGCTTATTGCCCCCACAAACTGGGTCCTCAATTTACCTACCTTGGAAAGGATGGAAGGCTGAGTCAACCTTGAGCCTGGTGAGATTCGAACTTACAATAATTGCAGACAGCTGGTGTTAATCACAATGCTTTTTTAGTCTGCTGAGCTACCAGGCTCCTGGTAACTCAGAAATGTAAGGCTAAGGGTACAATAGGTTTAGACATCAAGATGGTTGCTAATGTAAATGGCTTTCAAAAGGGATTGGATGAATTCTTGGAAGATAGTCTACACACAAACACACACACAAACACACACACACACAGAGAGAGAGAGAGAGAGAGAGAGAGAGAGAGAGAGAGAGAGAGAGAGAGAGAGTATATATACATCTATTGAAGACTGGAAACCCCTTATTGAGTTTTTGTGTAAAAAAATAAAAAAAGCATGATTTATGGTTTTGATGATTGGACAGGATAGATTATAGAAAGAAGAGGGTCATGGTTAAAACACATAGAAAGGTTACAATGTAAGTACTTAAGCAAAATTGTTCGACTGAGATCAGCATATATGGGACTGATTGGGGTGGACTGTAGGGGTGATACCGAAATATAATTTTATCGTATTTTATCTATATCTTAAATTATTGTATTTTATTCCAATTTCATTTTAAACTGTATTTCATCCAATTCCATTTTAAATTGTTTTTATCAGATTTTAGAAATAATTTGTGTTTGGAACTTTGAACTTTGATATGGCCCAAGGGCTAATCAATAAAGTAAAGTAAGGTTAAAATGTAATTACACTTGTATCTATGGTGAAATCAAAAGACACTTCTTTATATCTTGTTTTATATCTTGTTCCCTTCTTTTTTCCTTCTATTTGGTTTCTTTCTAAATTTTTCGCTTTTTCTTTTTTCTTCTTTTCCTTTCCTTTTTTAAGTTTGTACTAGTTTATATTCTTGTTAAAGGTTACAATAAAGATAGATAGATAGATAGATAGACAGACAGACAGACAGACAGACAGACAGACAGACAGACAGACAGACATACAGGTAGAGTAGTTGGTGGATAGGTAGGAAAAAATGAAATAAAAAGCTCGTTTACAGCCTTGCTGACCCTGCAAGATTATTCTCTTGATAATAGTAGAAAATGACAGAGATAATTTCAAAAGAACTGCCACAGGCATATAGTAATTAAACCTGTCTGTTGGATTATATATAACACTTCAGTGACTCTTTTCCACATTACAAGTTCTTAGGCAATTTTCAAGTCCCAAGTCTTGTCAAGGCACCTTAACATCATAAATGCCCAGTTTTAGGAACATCTATCTCCATTTGCAAGTATGGACCTATTGGTACAAGAACTGTATTGCATCATCCTGTATGACACTTATGATACTTCAATAAAATTTCAAAAACAACAACAACAACAACAACAACAACCCACAAGCAGAGTTTGCCTTGTCCGTTATGTTTTCAAACTCTCCCCTACTTAATTCCAATACAAATTCCAGAACTTTAGCCCAAATGTTTCTTTGAACTTTCTGGAAATCTGCCATAAAGTTGTCATTTAGCGAGATGTAGAGTTTATGGACTTTGGGGATATTTGCCATGCAAATATAAAATTAAGATCTAAATCTCAGACTAGACAAAGCCTGAAAATTAAATGGCCATCGTGTTATAAAGACCTGACATGGCTACAACCTACGGGTGACCAAAAAAAAAAAAAAAAAAAGAAAGAAAAAAAAAAGACTTGTCCATGTAGAGAACTGTGCCTTAGACTTTCCAGAAGGAATCTGCTAAGTATCCCCAGCAAAATAAAACATCAATTGTTTTAAAAGAACCAAGTGAAGAAAGTACAAGTTTCTATGTTAGAAAACTGGCTTCAGAACAGGAAAAACTCTAGTCATAGTTGGAAGCATGTCAAATTTAAAAAGTCGTAAGTATTCTAGAGGCCACTTTTGGGTCTTCAAGTCTTAACTCAATCCATTTGCAGATTATTCAGATGACCTGCTGTCCTGTTTGCTATTTACAAAAAGAAGCTGAAATAATAGCTTCAGTCATCTTTGCAACCCAACAGTGCTGGGCCTGTACTATTAAAGCTACCAGATTTTGCTCTCAGCAAGGGGCTGAAAAATTATCCCTTTGTTATTTGAAAAAAATGGGAACGGTGCTTTAGAAAAATATGTCCTTTGATTTTAATAAATGCCATATGGAGGCCATAAAAAGGTAAAGGTTTCCCTCGCACATATGTGCTAGTCGTTCCTGTACAACCATTCAAACATAGAAAGCCATGATACAGCAAGCAAAAATACTGGCCCACCCAGCTTGGTACTGCTTTGTCTTATCCGACACAGGTTCATTAGAGATTTTAAACAATGGTCATTGTTTCCAGTCCAGCTGACTTGCATTGTCTCTTCTGAGACAACCACATAACATAACATACCACTTATGTTATGGCCTGATAAATGGTCACCATCTGAAATACAGCATCAGTTTGGTCTAGTGGTTAAGGCACCAGGCTAAAAACCAGAAGACTATGAGTTCTAGTCCTGCCTTAGACATAAAATCCAGCTGAATGACTTTGGGCTAATCACAAGGAGACTGTGAGTTCTAATCTGGCTTTAGGCATGAAAGCTGGCTGGGTGATTTTGGGCCAATCAGTGTGCCTCATCTCAACTCACCTCATAGGGTTGTTGTTGTGGGAAAAAGAGGAGAAGGGGGAACATAACCACTTTGAGTTATTATAAGAAATAATAAAAGAGGGATCCTAAACAAAGATGATTAGGGGACAGGAGGGTAAAACATATGAAGAACAGTTACAGGAATTGGGTATGTCTAGTTTAATGAAAAGAAGGACCAGGGCTGACATGATAGCAGCGTTCCAGTATCTCAGGGGCTGCCACACAGAAGAGCGAGTCAAGCTATTCTCCAAAGGACCTGAGGGCAGGACAAGAAGCAATGGATGGAAACGAATCACGGAGAGAAGCAACCTAGATTTAAGGATCCATAAATTGGGAATTTATTTTATTTATTTATTAGTTCGATTTATATGCCGCCCTTCTCCGGAGACTCAGGGCGGCTTACAATGCGTTAAGCAATAGCCTTCATACTTTTGTATATACCTACTTAGTAGGGCTTTCGCCCCCCCGCCCCAAGACTTTGTATTTTTTTAAATACAAAGTCAGTTTATTGCCTCCACAATCCGGGTTCTCATTTTACCTACCTCAGAAGGATGGAAGGCTGAGTCAACCTTGAGCCTGGTGAGATTTGAACTCACAGTAATTGCAGGCAGCTGGCAGCTAAGTGCTACTTTAACAGCACTTAGTCCACTGCACCACCAAGGCTATTCCAATATTCCAACATTGGAAGTTTTTAAGAAGAGATTGGACAACCATTTGTCTGAAGTGGTATAGAGTTTCCTGCCTAAGCAGGGGGTTGGACTAGAAGACCTCCAAGGTCCCTTCCAACTGTTATTCTATTCTATTCTATTCTATTCTATTCTATTCTATTCTATTCTATTCTATTCTATTCTATTCTATTCTATTCTATTCCATTCCATTCCATTCCATTCCATTCCATTCCATTCCATTCCATTCCATTCCATTCCATTCCATTCCATTCCATTCCATTCCATTCGGATAAAAACAAACCATTTATTATTTTCTGTTTGTATTTACAGCTTACAATTAAAAACAAAAATATTACAGAAAAGATTATGTTAACACATAGTGAAACCCTCTTATGGCATTCTCGCTTATAAAATGGTCTGCCCATAGAAATGATTGGATCCGACAGATTTCCAACTTACTCTTTGAAATATGCTCTCTGCTTTGGTCAACTCACGTGAATTTTGAAATCCTGAATCGACCACGTTTGTTAAATGATTGCTCCTCTCCCATAAGGAAGAGTTTCCAGTTGAGTGGATTTTCCACATTCGTCACAGTGGCTGTTTGAAATGGGAAGCTTTTGATTATTATTATTTTTTTAAAAGCACAAGCTATTTGCCAGCACTGTGCTTTCTAAGGGCTATTCAGGAACGGCCTGAAGATATGGCTCACTGAAAAAAACTACAGCCTATTTGAAGTACATTTTAAGAAGGGAGATGCTCACATCTAATTAACTTTTCCTTCATGGTAGTGTCTGCCCTGAAAACCCTTAATACCGGGTATTGGATTTATTTAGCTTACATCTGATTTGCCTAAGGATGCACACAAAGCAGTTTAATCAGTTCATTATTTAGTTGGGCTCTGGTCTTATATTCTTCCTGACTACTAAAGCTTTACTAATATGGTACTCAACAAATCCTTTTCAGAAGATCTATTACAGTTGAAGGAGTTGATTGCTCTGCTTTTCCTTAAAACAATAGGATGTGCTGCCTTGGGGATCTAATTATCAGTATTCTACTTGGATCACAGGGCCAAGGTCATAGTGGTCAGATATACTTAAAAGAAGCCAATTATGTCCTATGCATTCTTAAAAGTCACCTAAATTTTCCACCAATAGCATGCATGTGTAAGTCAGAAGATGTTTGAAATGCTTTTTAGTTTGTAAGCTGCCAAAAGTCTAATGAGTAGGAAGTATACAAATATTTATTTTTCAGAAATGAAGGCATGTCCAAGGATAATGTTGCAGGATCCAATCGGGGTCGGTCACCAGGACCAGAGGTTTTGTTTTCCGTACTGGAGTCCATCTTCAGGGAACGTACTGGAGTCCATCTTCAGGGAACTTCTCTCTAGCCGAGTGTGTGCTGTTCTGCGTGTAGTATTTATAATACCTGTTGTAAGTTGCTTTTTAGATGTTGATTGGAGTGTGTTGATGGCTGGCTTTTAAGTCATTAGCTGTCGTTTGCTTGTGCTGTCCAGCACCTGCCTTCTAAGTTGTTGACAGGGTGGTGGTATTGACTAACAAGGGGCCTGTTTCCCAGGCTTCAATCATTTCCCTGGCTGTTTTATGCCTGCTTGTCCAACAATCTTAGTAGCTGCAAAAGTGTGTTCTTTTTTTTTTTTAAATTTAATTTATATGCCACCCTTCTCCGGAGACTCAGGGTGGCTTACAGTGCGTTAAGCAATAGCCTTCATACTTTTGTATATACCTGCTTAGTAGGGCTTTTGCCCCCCCACTCCCCCCAGCGATGTTCTTTTTTATACAAAGTCAGCTTATTGCCTCCACAATCCGGGTCCTCATTTTACCTACCTTGAAAGGATGGAAGGCTGAGTCAACCTTGAGCCTGGTGAGATTCGAACTTGCAATAATTGCAGGCAGCTGGTGTCACTTTAACACTACTTAAGCAGTGCGCCACCAGGCTCTTCTTGTTCATTGCACTGTGAGGCTACCAATGAGTCCGGGTCTCCTTGTTTGATTGCTCTCTTGTATTCTTCCAATGTTTATTTTTATTTATCAACTTTAGGTACTGCCCACCTCATTGCCTAAGTGACTCTTAATTGTAAGCAAACGAATACATTGTCCCGAAGGTGCTTTTTTCAAAAGGCAACTGAATTTTGTTTTTTCCTTGAAGACATTTTGCTTCTCATCCAAGAAGCTTCTTCAGTTCTGACTGAATGGTGGAGAATGGAAGGAAGGATTTATATTCCTTGCAATCATCTGGTCGTTAGCAATCTTTCTGAGAGTCATTGAGGCCACTTGGAGGTTTATTTCTGTCCTCAGGGTCACCTGAATAGTGCAAATGGGTGTGGAACCTTCTTGGAACTGCTGAAAGGGCTGTGTTGTAAACCGAAGATAGCTGGTGGTGTATCCCTCCCTCTCTGTTGAGAGAGGGCTGTTTAATCTTAATATAGATGGCCTCTTTGACCCCTTTCAAACCAGAGGTCCTCTCTGTCCAGAAAATGGACTCTGCTCTCTTCAAAAGAGTGACCTTTGCCTTTCGAATGCAGATGGCCTGCTGAATCTTGCTTGTCCTAATGGGTTTGTTCTTCTATGTTGTCCCATGCGTTTGTGAAGTGTTGTTTATTTTCTTCTCCAATGTACGAAAGTTCAACGAACTTTTGAAAAAGCAATTTTGGGATAACCATGACCTGGATGACTGAGAATCTCCCTAGACAAGTAAATAAACTGTACTTCTGCTGTACTGTAGATTCCAGAGGAGTACATTATAAATATCCTTTTATCCTAACTAGGACTAGTTCCATCATCATCGAAGCACAGGAAACACTTCCATCTATGTTCTTTCTTTATACATATGAAATGGACATTTAAAAGCATGGACTAAAGTCATGATCAGGAGATGAAAGACTGAATGGAACGATCGTGTGAACATACTATATATGAACATGAAGAAACCATAACTCTGAAGTTCAGATTTAGCATGTTTTTGTGAGTGAATAATAAACACTTTTTTATTTTGGTAAAGAAGAAATTACTGCCTTTTAACATTAAAAATCAGATTTTGGTACATGTAAACTTTAGAACAGTTTTTTTTAAAAAAAAATTATTGACTTTTATCCACCCTACACTAACCTGGTGTTGATGGTCTTTCCAGCATATTTAAATGATGGTAGATAAAAGCTTGGCTGTCATGAACCGTGTCCATATCAATCTCTTCTTCTTCTTGGGAATTTGAAAACTGCAATATTAGAAAACAAACAAAACCAAAACATATATAAAGAGTGCTAATCATCAGCTACAATATGATTTTTTAAATTTTCCACATCTATGGAAACAATTATAATAAGCAAGCTGGTTTAAAAACAAAAACAAAAATAAAAATCTTGGTTTTTAAAACAGCCTGATTTCATTTACTGTCAATTTCTCCTAGAATGAAAACTATTTGTTTATGCTCCTTAAGATATGGCTGTTAATACAAAGGTAAAAATGCAGCAGACAATGGGACCCTTCTGGTATTAGCAATTTCTTACTACTATGGGACAGATGAAAATACTACACATAGTAGTGTCAAAAACTAAAGTTCTTTCCCTCTCACCCTTGTTTTTGGAGTGTCTTAGGTAGTCCGTAAGTCAAAGAATCATGAGATAATAGAATTCTTTATTGGCCAAGTGTGATTGGACACACAAGGAATTTGTCTTTGGTGCATATGCTCTCAGTGGACATAAAAATTTGTCAAGAATCGTAAGGTACAACACTTAATGATAGTCACAGGGTACAAATAAGCAATCAGGAAAAAAATATCAATATAAATCGTAAGGATACAAGCTACAAAGTTACAGTCATGCAGCCATAAGTGGGAGGAGATGGGTGATAGGAATGATGGGAAGACTAATAGTAATAGTAATGTAGCCTTAGTGAATAGTTTGACAGTGTTGAGGGAATTATTTGTTTAGCAGAGTGATGGCGTTCGGGGAAAAAATTGTTCTTGTGTCTAGTTGTTCTGATGTGCAGTGCTCTATAGCGTCGTTTTGAGGGTAAGAGTTGAAACAGTTTATGTCCAGGATGTGAGGGGTCTGTAAATATTTTCACAGCCCTCTTTTTTGACTCGTGCAGTATAGATACAATATAAGATACAAGCCATCTTTCAAAAGGGGCTGGATTTTTTTCCCCAGGCAAGTACAGAACCATATAGTGATATCTGATGTTTAAGATTGGAGCATACATGGTTCTCCCACTGTCTACCATTGACTTACCCTTATTTTGAGCTTAACTTTGCTGTCTTCAATCTTCTCAAGTATCTGTCCAGGTTCCAGTGGAGACCCAAGAGGTGTATCAGCTTTCCTCTTCAACCCCTGCTGATGTGGAAGGGGAAGGATGGACGTTTCCTTAAGAAGGTGATCATCTTCCTTGAGAAGCAATTAAAAAATTAAATTTGGAAATATTAACAGTGGTATAACAAGAATATGAACAACAATTCCAATTTATTGGGAACTGAACACAATACGTTTGGGATCCTTCACAATATCAGCCGTAGGAGTAATTCTTGAAGAACATGAATGCAATTATTCCTACTGGATACAATGGAATGAGCTGTCATCCTCCCAAACCAGCCAAATCATAAATAAGTTACTAAACAATGACAGACATTCCTTATTTTTTAAAAAAAGGGCTATTAGGCCCCTAGGTATACAAGATTACTAGGAAAATAGTGGGGGAAGAGAGGATATTATTAATCATAGATTAGTTATGACCAATGTCAAAACAAAGCTACCTTTATAAATTGAGCCGTACAAGTAAGATTCTTAATACAGCCTTTTACTGAAAGGACATGTTTTGCTAATAAAAAAAGGACATCAGCCTGGAAGAAAAGCCAAAGCCACATTTGTTTATGCTTGTCACCACTTGTCATGGGGCAATTTATCACCCAGGCTGATACCTTAAAATCTGTGCCATTGTTTATGGAGGCTTCTCTTTCCATAAGAGTCAAGTGGATCTATGGACAGGAAGTGGGCACGGTGTTCACTTTTTCAAGCAACTTGGATGAGAAAAATCACAGCCCGATTAAATAAATGACCTAGGGGGAAAGTGGAGACAAGCTTTGACCCAAGAGAAGCAGGCTGTAATGAGATCAGGGAGAACAAGGGTTAAAAATGGAGACCACTGTGGGAAACTGAGTTGCTGTGGGTGAAGAAGGGAATTCAGGGTGTGCAAGGAATCGGAGGGGTGGGGTGGGGGAGGTGGAATTCGCTTACTGTGCTTTGGAAGCCAACTATTTGACCCAGTGAGTTTGGATTGTTAGGAGGTTCCGGGCCATTTGCTCCGGGTTCAGGGATTATCGTCGGGTTCAGCACAGCTTTCTTTTCTTTGAGGTTAAGGACCAAGCCGAGCTCCGGCAGGGGCAAACAGGAAGGCCTGCTAAGACCAAACAGGGTGAAGTACAGGTCGACGGCACCACAGCGCAGCCTCCAGTCGTGGCACGTACCTTGGGAAACAAAGAGAGAGAGAGAGAGAGAGCAGAGAGTCATCTTTACAAACATGATGCCTTCCGCTACAACATCCGCAGCAAAGAGAAAGAGCTCTCAGATAGGGATCAACTTCACCTCTACAGGTAGTCCTGGGGTTATGACAGCCATTGGGACTGGGATTGCCGTTGCTAAGCAGGAAGCTGTTAGGCGCAGTTTCGAGTGACTGCACTGCTTGGCAATGACGATCCAAGATGTCGTAACTCCAGGCTGAGGGCCGTTTAAAGGCAAAGCAGAGGTAGTCCCAGGTAAGGAACGTGGGGGTGCTGCAGAGGACTGGGAGAAACACAGTACTGGCCGCGCACAAGATGGGAAGGGTGTGTGTGTGCTGCAGTGTGGCACAAACTCAGGAAGGCCAGGGAAGGAGGACAGAGGGTGCTTACAAGCGGAGAAAGGCTGGGAAGAGAAGGCATGGATGCAGGCAAATGCAGACGGGCCTAGGAAGGAAGAAACTGGTGGGTGCTTGCATGTGTGAGAGTACACAGAGGCCTAGGAAGGAGGGCACTGGTCGGTGCCTGCATGTGTGAGAGTCCGCACAACTGGAAAAAGGGGGCACTGGTTGGTGCCTGAAAGCGCAGTGAGGGCCAGGAAATAGGGTGGGTCATGGGTGTTTGTGGGAGCACAGAGAGGCCCAGGAGGGCAGATTCACGTTAGCAAAGGATGGAAGAAGAGTGCGTGCATGTAATGAAAGAGGGACGGAGAGGATGATGTGTGTGAGCAAAGAAAGATGTGTGTGTGTGTGTGTGTGTGTGTGTGTGCGTGTAAAAGAGTTACCCAAGGAAAAAGCAACTTCCCTTTTTGGCTTCCCCAGTGTGGTAAGCCGGCAAAGGTTGTAAATGGTGATCACGTAATTATGGGACACTGCAACTGGGCGTAAGTGAAAACTAATTGACAAAATGCCAGAATTTTGTTCATGGGACTGGGGGGAAACTGAAACGGCTGGAACGTCAAAGAACCAGACCGTAAGTCCTTTCCTTCAGCACCAATTGCAACTTCAAACCGTTGCTAAACAAATGGCTGTAACTCAAGGACTGATACCATTTTGCAACAACAGAATTCTGAGCAAACATTGCCAAGAAATCATTAGCAATGTTGTTTTTACTTCTTACATTTTAACTGAGAAAAATATTCATTGTATTTTTATTAAATACTTCCAACAAATGGACATTAAATGTAACAACTATGGGCTACCAACTGCAGTTAGGACTGGCAAATCTGCCACTAACTGATGCGGTCATAAAGTGAAATGCCATGTGTCTGCACCTGACTTATGTCAGCCCCAGTTGCAGTTGTTAAGTGAATCGCTGTGAGTCTTCAAGCATATTGCTTAATGCATTGTAAGCCGCCCTGAGTCTCTGGAGAAGGGCTGCATATAAATCGAACTAATAATATTGTGTGACAGTGACTTGCAATTTCCCACTGGCTTCCCCATTAACGTTGCTTGTTGAAAGCCGGCTACCAAGGCTGCAAATGACAATCATGTGATTGCTGGGAGTTGCGACGATCATAAATGCACATCAGCTGCCAAGAGCACAATTTATATTCACGTGACTGCAGGGTTGCTGCAACAACTGCAGCTTTGAGGACCAATCATAAGTTTCCCATTTTCCACAATGTTGTAACTTCAAACAGTCGCTGAACAAGTGTTCAGTAAGGGAGGACTACATGTACACTCGTCACATTTTACAGTAAAACAAGTTGACATTTAAAAAGGAGATCAATACCTCTATATACCATGTGTGTTTGGGTGTGGGTGTGCGTACGCAAGCGGGCAGGCACACACACACACACACGTGTGTCTGTGTATGTGAATAATATTATAGAGGTAAACCTATGGTCATAGGTTTATTAGTCATTAGCTTTAATGATTATAGATTTAGTGGCGTGCAAGGCCAAGAAAAGATATATTTATAATACAGGAAGCAACAATATTTTGAAATATACAGTATATTTTAGCAAACAGTTCCCAGAAGAGAAAAAAAGAAACAGCCAGTAAATGAAGTAAAAGGGGTGTGTCTCAAGAACAATTCTGCAAAGAGGAAAATTACAAGACAGTCCGTATATATATGTATATACACAATTGTCACAAGATCCTGCAGCATATGATACTGTATGGACCCGAAGACCTTTTTGCCCTGATAAGAAAGCTAAAAACACAATGAAATGGAGCTCAACAGTTCTTGCCATCCAAAGTTGAACCCATCTTCCAGAAGATAATAAACCAGAGATTATTTCCTTTTGCTTTTCTTTCCAATTTATGGTTCTACTGATTTGAGCACAGACAGGAAAAAAACATCAGTTCTTTGCCAAGCATTAATTTGTTCGTTCAGATAATGGTAACAATAAAAAGTATGCAATCTGAACTTTTAAAACCAATTGTTGTAGAATATACTGATTGCCTTGGAAATAGATATTTGAAGTATGAATATTCATTTAAGAACTTTAAAGGAATTCATTAGTTCTAGCTTTGTTCTGGGAGGCAGTTTACATTCCCCTTAATATGTAATAACATGGTGAAGATCTGATTATTTCAATAGGCTGTTCAAGAGAGTTTATCTTCATAAATATTCTTACTGGTAATCTGGGACTTCACAATTGTTCTTTACAGAAAGTACAATTCAAATAAAAGATCTGCATGACTCACAGAGATTTGCTGCTTAACCCTTCAAAAAATTCAAAAATCTCTCTTCCATTATCACTCCTTTTGTTATAATAAGGTCAATAAGTTAAAAGACTAATTTTATGAGACAAATTTGCTTCAGTATTTTTTTTAAAATGCAAGACAAAATCCAAACTGTTTTACTTCTTGAATTTTGACTTTTAGCAAACCCTTCCAAAAATTGACACCCCGATTACTTAAGCTGCTGCACAGCTGTAAAACTTGCAAAAGGAAAAAAGGCCATGTGAGATTAAAGTTATATATAAATGTTTTGAAAATTGTTATAAAAATTGGTCAGGTGAAAATCAATTTTTACCCTCCTGGTAAAACGGGGCCTGTTACATGGGGAAAAAAAAGAAAAAGAAATCAGTTGCAGAATTCTGGTGCAACATTTTTCTTCCCTAAAGTATCGTACATTTAAAAAAGAGCATCTTACTAGGAAAAAACGTATCAGTATTCCACTCAATGCTTTGCTTGCAAAAACTCTTAATTTTTTTTTAAAGAAAATCCAGAGCATATTTTTATATGCTCAGATGATTAATCTAAGGGTAAAAAAAAAACCCAAGGAGTTGTTATGAGAATAAGAAGTGCCACTGTACACCATGTCCTGGGAGGGATGAGTGGGAAAAGACTGCCTTCATAATCAGAAGTATGTTTGGCCTCTGTGGGAAGCAGGATGTTAGACCTCTGAAACCAGAAGTGCCTTATAAACACGAAGACCAACATCGTCAATTTATCTAACTCTCATGAATTTCTTAATCCCATCTAAGGCAGGAGAGATGATCCTCCGCGGGACACCGTGGAGGCAGTGGATGTGAGTGAGGAACATGGCCAGCTTCGTGCCGATGGTAGGCCCAGTTCTGACCTAGGCTTCCCCAAACCACAAAGCAGACTCCTTGTCCCGACAAAACCCCTTTTTATTAAGTTACTGTGAATTCTCCTCATTCACATTCAGCAAAGTCCCAGCAAACAGTCTTTCCAGGGTGAATTCACAAACACGGACTTTATCTGGCTTGGAGAGCCGCCAGGCCAATCTCTTCAAAACGCAACACTGTACAAAAAAGTACTTGGCAAGGAGTCTCTGAGAATCACGAACCAATTAAGCGAACTAATTGTCTCCTGCAAACTCCAGTCCCCTTTTGCTCCTCTTTATTCCCTATGGGAGGGGCCATTCACCATCCACCTGTGCTTCTACTCCCGAGTCGGATCTTGTTTCTTAACTATTCCCTTCTCCTGGCAGCTCTTTGCATGTGCACATCGGGAACAGGCTCCAGCTGTTCTTCTGCCCCACTGATCTCCGACTCCAAAGGCAGCTGATAACTGTCGGGCGGCCCTGGCCCCATCTCTGCCTCCGACACAGAACACTCATCAGAGTCTTCCCCAGACTCCAGGACTGGCCCATGTTCCTCCCCAACCTCCTCACTGTCTGAGTCTGCCTACAGCTCCATTGGCCGCTGGTGGGCCACAACAAGCAGGGCAGGCCACAAAATGGGCTTGCTTTGAGAACGGGTCAATAACCGTCCATTTGACGATATTCCCATTGCTTGCAATGAAATCCATGGCTATTTCCTCCCAGGGTCGGGTGGAATTAGCCACGGGTTGTAGGAGGCCTGGGGGTTTCCTCCGGCCGCTTCTTCATGGTCGCGCAGACCATGCAGCTCCTGACATAGTTTTCTATGTCTTTTTTTCATTTTGGGTCACCAGAACTGCCTGTTGGCCAGATATAATGTTTTCAGGAACCTGAAGTGCCCAGCTTGTCAGGCATCATGGCAACGCTGCAGGACAGCTGTCCACTGGCTGTGAGGTACATATAATTTGCTACCCTTCCACGCTAGGCAACAAACTACAACCTGTGACAACAAATGAATATGCATCCTCACTGCCAGAACCTAATCAAATTAATTTGAAACAAAGAACATGTGTGTTGATGTGTAAAATGTAAACACACAGAAAAGATGTGTGAAGGTCTGAAATTGGGAGAACAGCCTCCTCCCAGTTCTACTGATGGAAACAATTCTATCAGTAGAAAATTGCATAAAAACTAACTTTCTTAGTTACAGTGCATCCTTAATTAACGGTTGAACAAATTTGCTGAATATTATCCCTATGTATTCTCCCTCATTATACAAGAAGGACTCAGCCTCTGAAGATCTGGTTTGTCACTGTCCATTGTTGAAATTCTTGTGTTTACTGTTCTTAGAGAAATCAGTGGATTTTATTTGATGTGATATTTGTTTTCCAAGTTCAGCTGACTTTTGAAGAATAGCAATAGCAATAGCAATCACACTTAGACTTATATACCACTTCACAGTGCTTTACAGCCCTCTCTAAGCAGTTTACAGTGTCAGCCTATTGCCCCTAACAGTCTGGGTCCTCATTTTACCAACCTCAGAAGGATGGAAGGCTGAGTCAACTTTGAACCAGTGAGAATTGAACTGCTAAACTGCAGGCAGCCGACAGGCAGAAGTAGCCTGCAGTACTGCATTCTAACCATCGCACCACCACGGCTGAAGAAGCCTAGCTAAGGATCAAGACTGTCTCATTAGTTCACAAAGGTAAACTCAATATACAGTGCAGATAATTCCCATTTATAGCATACTTAGAATAATGTTTATTGGAGACCTGACTAAAAGACAAAGTCTATGTTGGTGGAAATCCAAATAAGTTACATTTGTGTGCTTTAGAGTAACGGCATAGGGTAAATTATGAAGATAATAAATATGTATGTTTAGCTTTATTCTATATATTAATAGATGTTGATTGATATAAAAATTGTAAGTAATTAAGAAAAAAAGATTTTAACCTGAATTCATAAGCTTCCAGAGTTGATCGACCAAAGCTTCATTGCATAAAGGAGATTCCATATTCTTGGTAAATGGTGGATTTTTTGTCAACATGTTTAATATTTTATGTCTGAAAGAAGACAAAATCAACTTTTAATCCATATAAATTCTAATTTGCAGGTTTTTATTCTTATACTTTCTCAAATTTTGGAGAAAGTTCTTAACTTTAATATTATAGGGTCAAACTCATTAATTTGTGTTCACAAAGCTTAGGAAATTACTTTCTGTAAATTCTAAAATTTAGAACTTCTAAATTTTATTTTTTATTCTAAAAAATAATAATGAAAAAACCAATAGAGAAAAGAAACTAAATTGTTCAAAGGTTATCATTATTCAGGTCATCAGGCATACACAACTGAATGATCTCTCTAGCTTAAAATCAACCGGCAAAACATCAAAGAAATGTATCATTTATAATCTTTGTCTGCCATTAAAACCAGAACCCAAATTATATTTTCTTTAGTGCCCACATAGAACGAATCCACATACTCTGCGCAGAATACACTGCGAGTTGTGTGAATTTACAGGAGAAAAATTATAGAAAAAAAAAAAAAAACTAAAAATGGATTTTCCCTCAAAAAAAATAAATAAAGGTTTGCCATGCTATGTTTCTCAAACTAGTTGAATATGGGCAGTTGCTAGGAAAAGCATAAGAAACTTAATATTTTCTCATCAGTTTTAGGTTTTCACTTAAAACAATTCTTACTTATCCTCAAAATAGAAAAGGGATGCCCTCTTGCTTAATAATATATGATTTCAAACTGAAACCGATAATTCAAACTTACTGACCCAAGCAGTAACAATCTGAATACAGATAGTCCTCGACTTACGATCACAATTGAGCCCCAAATTTCTGTTGCTAAGTGAGACAGTTGTTAAGTGAGTTTTGCCCCATGTTACAACCTTTCTTGCCACATTTGTTAAGTGAATCACTGCAGGTATTAAATTAGCAACATGGTTGCTAAGTGAAACTGGCTTCCCCATTAATTTTACTTGTCAGAAAGTTGCAAAAGGGAATTACATGACCCCAGGACACTGCAACTGTCATAAATACGAGTCAATTGATGGGCGTCTGAATTTTTGATCATGTGACCATAGGGATGCTGCAATGGTCATAAATATGAAAAACAATCATGCGTCACCTTTTTACAGTGCTGTTGTAACTTTGAATAGTCACTACATGAACTGCTGTAAGTTATAAGGAATACCTGTACTACGGCTTTAAGTTACATTTACACATGTGTGAATATGCTGTGTTTTCCAGATAATACAATCTACCCCGAAAGTAAGTCCTAGCTTGATTTTTATATGTGTGCCGAATATAAGCCCTATCACCAAAATAAGCCAATTAAGACCCCGCCCACTCTGGGGTACAGGGGGAGTTGCGAGCCGCATGGATAAAAATTAAGGGTGGGGATGGAGGGTGGCACTGCCCTACTTACCAGGCCTCGCATACCCCGACACCTGCCTTGCTGGCTCACTTCTTCTGCGGCCACTTGTCGCCACTTCTGCGCGTCGTCCCCAGCCTCACTTTCACTTGTCAGAGGACTTCCAGAAAGGCCTCTGCAGCTGAGAAACAGCCTCCGGACTGATGAGCGTAGCGCCCCCGGCCTCGTTTTGCCATCAGGGACCCTTCCAGAAAGCCCTCTGCAGCTGATAAAAGAGCTCCGGATCGATCCAGAGCTCTGTTATCGGCTGCAGAGCCTTTCCTTCTGGGAAGAAGGAAACAGAATGGCAAAACAGAAGCTGGGGCGATGCGTGTGTCAATCTGGACCCCGTTTCTTGGCTGCAGAGGCCTTTCTGGAAGGGCCTCTGATGGCGAAAGGGAGGCTGTGGGCGATGCACACAAGCAGCGACAAGCAGCCGCAGAAGAAGTAGGCCGGCAACGGGTTTCTGCTGGGCAGGACTGTCGGTGCTACCACCGCAAGATGAGTCAGTGGAAGACACTCCCCCTCCCCGAAAATAAGACCTGGTGCTTTTTTTGGTGAAAAGAAAATATAAGACCAGGTCTTATTTTCGGGAAAACAAGGTAGCTTCACATAAAACATAGAGCCTTGCTTCATACAAACTGATCAATATAATTTAATCTGGCGTGTTGTATGAATTTAGTCAGGGCCCAAAGAAAATTCCCGTGTCCTGAGAAACTAAGATACCTTGCAAATCTTCACTGCTGAAAAATGGGGTTATGGCTAACAGAACCCAAGAAAGGAAAACATAGCAGTATGGTATATTTTCTAAAAAATATAAATAAATAAAGGCAAAATCATTTGAGATATATAAATCGAAACTATACTCTTTTAAGCAAGTGGTTTTAAATGGATTACTGCAAAAAGCAATTTTATATTTAGGGTATTATTTATATATAAAATAAATTGAAATCCTGCAATGTTGCCAAAAAAAAAAAAAAAGAGGTGTGTGTGTGTGTGTGTGTGTGGGCTAACCTGACATAGGGCACTGGATCATTCTGGACCATGTTTAGCAGCCACTGCAGTTCCTCGTAACTTCGGTCAACTGTAAGGATAAAAATAAGTCCTATTAATCAAGATGGTCGATCTCATTTATCAGAAGAAATTAGGAAATTGTTCTTGGGAAAGAGGAAAGAAGCTTACAAATTTTTTTTTTTTTTTTTTACAAACTTTTGAGAACAGGCATTATGCTGATGACAGCCGGCAAATGACAGGCAAGCTGCATTTTTCCAACTTACTGTAGTCGCGTTTACAAGTTTGAGAACCTTTTGAATGTTCAATATTTCTGCACAAATGTAATCTAAAACGTGGTTACGGAGCAAATGTGATGTTCCAGACTCATTTGTATAATTGGGTTCTCTTTATCTAGTTTTGGGACTTATGTGGAGAACAGATCATGTTCTAGATCAGTGGTCCCCAACCTTTTTGGGCACCAGGGACCGGTTCCATGGAGATTTTTCCATGGATTTTTTTCCGTGGACTGGACGGAGTGTGGTTTTGTCTGCTGGCTGCATACTGTAGATGGGGCTTCGCTTGTTCGTGTGGGCCAGTTGCTAGTATGCTGTGGACCAGTACCAGTCAACAGACTGGGGATTGGGGACCCCTGTTCTAGATCATATTTATGCAGAAAGACTGAAAATTCAAGAGTTCACAAATGTCTATGGAGATTCTCAGTCATCCAGGTCATGGTTGTCCCAAAGGTGCTTTTTTCAAGAGGCAACTCGTTTTTTCTTTGAAGATGTTTCGCTTCTCAACCAAGAAGCTTCTTCAGCTCTGACTCGATTCTCCCCATTCCCCACCATCTAGTCCAGTGATGGCTAACCTTTTGGCCATCGTGTGCCAGGAGCCGGGGGGGGGGTTGTTGGGTGCATGTGTGCCCACATCCATAATTCTATGCGCCCCATCCCCGCGCATGCATGTGTGATCCCCCGCTCTTTCCCCCCCCCCCGCTGCTGACATGCTGGGCCTGTTTTTTGCTCTTCCTCAGGCTCCAGGGCCTTTCTAGGAGCTTGGGAGGGCAAAAATGGGCTCCCCCCCCCCCCGAGGTGGGACCGGAAGTTGGCAAACGGGCTGTTTGCGGCCTCCGGAGCGTATGTGGGGAAGGCCATTTTCACCCTCCCCAGGCCCCTAGAAAGCCTCTGGAGGCTGTGGAGAGAGAAAAACAGGCCTTTCCCACCACCCCCCGAGGCTCTCCGCAGACAGGAAACAGCCTGTTTCCCTACTTCCAGTGGGCCCAAAAGGTCCAAAAATCAGTTGGCGTGTGCCGGAGCCAAGCTCGCGTGCCCACCGATATGGCTACACGTGCCACTTGTGGCACACGTGCCATAGGTTCGCCATCATGGATCTAGTCAGAGCTGAAGAAACTTCTTGGTTGAGAAGCGGAATGTCTTCAAAGAAAAAAACAAGGAAGTCCAGTTGCCTCTTGAAAAAAGCACCTTTGGGACAAGAAACAAACTTTTAAGCACCACTGTGTGCCATTGTTTGGCAGGTTGGGAAGAACTTCATCGATCTAGGAATATTGGCAGAAACATTTAAGTTACAGACAAGGCTGTTGTTGTCACATCCATAACAGCAGAGAAATCTATAAAATTGCAGGAAGAGGTTATTTTCTCCATAGGCTGCCTGATTAACCTAGGGAACAGGATAAAAGAGACATCCTTCCCTGAACATAATGGGACTGTAGAGAGTCACAAAATTCCTGAAGGATTGATGGGCTGCCTCTGTGCTCTAATATACGATAGGTTGTCAAAAGAACATGAAAGAAAACTGGGGGCTGCTTTTGTTAAATCACACACACACAAAACCACATTATCCTCCCCACCTTTTGTATAGTCAACCACCGCCTCCAAAGCCGCGATTCGAATATCTACAAAATGGCCATATTCTGCATAAGATTTAAAGACAGCAGGGTCGCTTGGAACATGCCCGTTCTTCTGCAGGATACGAACTGCATTTAAACAGCTGTGAAGAAAAGATATGGGTGGGTGGGAGGGAGAAAACGGCTGTAAAATCCAAATTTATAGCCACTGGAAATAAATAAATAAAACAAAAATGTATTTTGGTCTCATCAAAACAAACTGAAGAGTATCATAATTTCTGAACTATAGAAAATTCGTTGTAGTTTACAGTGTCCTCAGTTTACAATGGCAGTCGGTACCGGAATTTTTGTCGCTGTGGCATGTTAATAAAGCGCAATTACATTGCTTAGCTTAGAGCAGTGGTGGTATTCAACTGGTTCTATCCATTTCACACGAACCGGGAGCGGCGGCTGCGGGAGGCTCCGCCCACCTGCCCGGATGTAATCACATCCCATTTATCCACGTTTTTGATGCTCTGCGTATGCATGGAAGGCCCTGCGCATACATGGAGGTGGAAGAGGTGAGCATGCATGCTCACATTTGCGAACCGGTAGCAAAGGTAAATGAATACCACTCTTGACTTAGCAGTGGCAACACCTGGAGTCCTGGTTGTTGTCATTAACCAAATCCCACAATCATTAAGCAAGGCAGTTTTCTGCCGGCTTCCTACAATCAAAGTCAGTGGAGAAACTGTCAGGAAGTTGCAGGTGCCAGGCTAGCAGGGAAGTAAGTTGTTGCTGCCAAGTGGTGAGGGAGCAAGGGGATATTCAGAAGTGAAGGACTGTGCACAGGAGTGCAAGGGAAGGTGTGAGAAGATGCATAACAGATGTGGCACAAATCAAGGTATGAGAAGCAGGGTGGGGCTCATGGGCATAAGGAGGTGAACAAAAGATGCGGAATGAATTGAGTGTGCACAAGAAGTGCAGGACATGACAGGCGTGCGAGGAGATGTGCAAGAGGCATGACATGGGTTAGGTGCATGGGGGTGGGGGGTGTATGAAAGGCTAGTGTAGTATGAGTGCCAAGAGACTGGGGGAGAAATGCACGAATGGGGGAGACTTATCCCAGCAACTTTCAATTTACCTTCCCTTTTGACTTTCTGGGGAAGCCAGCAGGAAAGGTTGCAAACAGTAATCAGATCATCAGGGAGGCTAAAACTAGTCATAAATGTAATCTGCCAATCACCCAGATTCCAATCATATGACCACGGGGTGCTGGTATAGCCAGAACTCCGAGGACCAATCATAACCAACATTCGTTCAGCACTGTCGTAACTTCAAAAAGTTGCGGAATGGTCATAGGTCGATGACTACCTACAATTAATTCTTCAAGTTTTGTCTAGTATAATCTTACAGACGTGTGATGTTAATAAAAAGACTTATGAAACTTATTAAGAAAATAAAACCAAATTTAATATTTTCATTATGTTATCCAATGCCGCACAGACTCATTTATAGTGTGAAAAACCTTGTAAACAAATTATGGAAATAATCCTTTATCAAGAATCTTAGCTCCTGTGGCTTCTAATTTTTCTCTTTTCTCTTTGTTTTCCCATGCATGCGATTCCCTTCCTGATCTACGCTTGTCAAGAGACTGTTCTGTGCCACAAACGGCCTGGACTGAAACGTGTTTTACAACTGTACAGACCTCTACTCAAAACACCCTTAACTGACTGTCATAAATTGTAACCTTTCACTTCTATCACAGCTTATGTAGAAAATAATGTCAAAGAACTACAGTACAAATGTTTTTAATGATGTTTATTGGTTGTTTTTCTCAAGACAGTTTTTTTTCCCCTGAAAAAAAAATTCCAGTCACCTATTAAATCTCTGCTTTGTCTCTTGTACATTTACTGATCAAAATCAGAACATTGTTAAAAGCACCTTGGTGCAAGATCTGAGTGACTGAATCAAGATGAACTGCCCAGCAGAACAAAGTTAAGGGGAGAAAGAAGAAGGGAATTCATCTAACTTTCTTTCAGATTTAGATTTTCAGAAAATCATAATATTTCTGTATCATACCTGACTGTAATTGTGTGTCGGTAACTGGGTAGCAGTTTTTCCATGTTTAAGAATCGGGTGATTTCTTCAAGAATAAGGCGCACATCAGGATTTAAATTGTCCAAAGTCCGGGCTTCATTGTTCACACTGACTGCAGGAGTTACAGAGTTTGCAAGCGCATCAATCAGTTCCGCACGGTAATAGTTGTCTGAAAACTAAAGTCAAAGAGTGAAATTTATTAAGATGCAGTGCAGAGCATTACAAAGAAAAGCATCTGCCAGATACATTCCATTAAACTGGCTGCTCTAATCAAGGAAACGAACCATCAGCACAGATAAACCCCAATGTCCAAATCGGATTTATGCACAAAGAAACTGCTTGCGGGGCTGAACCCAAAGAACGTGTTTATTTGTTTTATACCCCATATTCCTGCAATTGGCTGACACTAAAAATGCATGCAATAAAAAGTCGCAACAATTTTATGCCAACAATAAATTGCAATAGTAACACTATACAATAAAATGCAATAGTATCATTAGATCACTTGAACTAGCAGTTACAAAGATAAAGCAAACCCCAAAGCTTTACAAATAGGAAAGGCATCAACTAAAGAATATAAAAAAGGAACCTTCCCCAAAAGAACATTCAATAGGTTTCACACATTGCTTATACAAGAATATGCCTACCATCTTTTCAAACTTCTCCAGAGAAGTCTTTTACCTGGACAGTGCAGATCCTGTTAAAATTGTGAACCAGTCCTGAAGCGTCCCCACCCCTAAATAATTTGACTAAAGATCTGGGCACCCCTCCTTATTTTCTCTGTCTTGTATTTGCAACTTATTGTATTCTTCCTTATTGTGTTCAACCTTTGGCAATGCACTGCAACATACACAAGTACCCAGAAACTTTCCTAAGAACTCCTTCCATTCTTTAAACAACCAAACATTTCATTGCTTTCAATCTTGAATCTAGTCCCCAATTTTAATTCTTGATGTTATTTAAATATCCTTGATTTTGGCCACCAAGTGCCAAAGTCAAGGATATTTTTAGCCACGGAACCCAGTGTGGAAACGTCTTGATGTATAAATCTAAGAATCAGGTGTTTTGGATCTCAAATCCCTTACTAGTTTTCTTTATCATCTACTTGTCCTGTCTTTGTGTCCAGACCAGAGGTCTTCAAACTTGGCAGCTTTAAGACTTGTGGACTTCAACTCTGTTGAAAGACTTCAACTCTGTTGAAGTCCACAAGTCTTAAAGCTGCCAAGTTTGAAGACCTCTGGTCTAGACTTTGACCCCAGACTCAGAATCTAGGAAAAACTGTTGCGTTTGTCAGTTTTTTCCAATTGGGGTACACCTCAAGTGTGCAAACTTCAAATGCCAGTAATGGCTGGCTGGTTCAAGTAATTTGTGAATTGTTGTACACACCACTTGGACGGTGCGGTAACTGAAAAGGACTGGGAGACCAATAAAGGAAAGTATTTACAGCTCAGGATTGAAATGAGAGGTTCTCTCTGAGTTCGGTTGTTTTCACTGCAGATATTTCATTATCCAAACTAGGTAACATCATCATCAGTGCTAGTCAGTGCACAGCTAATCTGTGCATAATCACCAAAGACCTCTCAAGATTGGACGAGTCTCTCCATGCTAAGTGTCATTTCTTTAATCGGAATATTTTGCCCCAGGATTCCTAAGGCTTGCAATCTAACTGTAATTAGATTGCAAGCTCTACCTAAAGCAGGAGGATATCACATCGATAATTCACGGTCTATTTGGTTGGGCTAGTGGAACGCATAACAAAATCTACAAAGAGCCACTTTTAAAGAATACTCAGCAAGAGAACTGTTAAGTGGCACTAGCACCACGAGCACATTACCAGTTGTGCTATAAGTCCTGCATTGGATGCCAACTCAAAGTGTTATTGGCCTTACTTCCTGATTGTTCGTTGATACTTGGAAATTATAGGGCTATTTATGACATTTTAAACTCTGAATTTATTTCCCCTCCTAGAGGTTTCTGTCTCATTTTCTTAAACCACAACATTCCATCTACCCCTGTGCAAAAGATCCTGTTGTTCCTGCATTCAATGCTATGTGTATATAAAATCTGTGTGTATCTGTGCATATATTCCACTGTAAATAACTATCTCTTCCAATCAAATTCTGCCTATCTTGTATTTCATCCTGAAAGGAGGTATGGAACATCCCCAACCTATGCAAGATGAAGGGAATGAGGACCAAAAATGGTCCTTCTTGATGGTAGCCTTCACATTATGAAGCAACTGTATCCTTTGCCCCCTGCCCCAATTCTATTAGACTTTTGTAAGACAGTTAAGATAAGCTTGGTCGCTAATGGGGGTTATGACCTGCCTTTCTGTCATGAACTATTTTTATGACTTTGTGTTTTATTTACTACATTTTTATTTGTTGATGCCTGGGAATAGTTTTGATGTACAGTGAATAAGAGTTATATACATTTTTCCGTAAATAAATAGGTCATGGTCCCTTATATGTTCCATAAAAATAAACATTCATCTGCCTTGTACTTGTCCTGTAACATAAAATCAACAGAGTCATGAGGTTAAAAAAATAGTCTGTTAATTTAAACAACTTCCTACCTTGTTTTTTCTATTGTCATTGTACTTGATCAGGTCTAAAATGAACATTAAAACCTCTTTAGGACACAGATTATGAACATCTCTCAGCAAGGCCATTGCAACTGGCATTGTCTGTGGGGAAAATAATAAGTAATTGTTTCAGTTCAAAGTTTAGTTAAATCATAAGGTTGTACAACTTCATTCTGCCTTCCACATGGTATTCTCTATTTAATTTCACTCCCAAATAGTAAGATTAGTGTCATACAAAATCCCCAAATAAAATCACTCCTGTGGCTAGTAGTCAACATTTTGAGGAAGCAGAGGTGTGAAACTACATTGAAAAATTGATTTGGGGGATCAGAGCAGATTCTTCCTTGAGTACACTATTTACCAATAGTGGCCAGGAAGATGGATTGCTATCTCCTGATAAACAAAATATTTTCGGAAATGGAAGTTTTGTATACCTATTATGGCTTTTTTCTGGTATTTGTTCAATTGTACAGTGGCTATCGCTAAATGAAATATATTAAGTAAATTGTACATGGTACAAATATAGCAATATATTCCATTCCTACTTCCCAGTTGATTAACAGCAGGAAATGATAAAGACCACTAACCATGCAATTAAACTGCTGTGAAAATATACCAAATTAGCCAAGCACAAAAAGATTGACTATAAACCACAGACAAGTTGTCCAAACATATCTAATTAAATTTATTTCTGCTTATCTTTGGTCAGACAATTTAATAAATCAATAATTACCATTTTTCTGAAGGATATTTTGTTTTTCATTGCAAAGAAATGCTACCTCTTATGATAACAAATGTATCAAATAACAGTAATTGCTTTTGTTTTTCCTCATATTATTCAAATCCACTCCTGAAAAACTCTACATTGGGAAGCTGCTGTGTTTAGAAAATCAAGTAAGATGATAAATTGCTTTTTTTTCTTTTTTTGGTACCTTTTGCAGAAAGTAGCTCTGAAAGTTCATGAAGTTATTGGTTTTCACAATATTTGGACAACTTTTACAACAGAACATTCGAGTGAAGAGAGACTTCATGGCTGGTGGTCCTGTCCATGTACTCACCATGAAATTTGCAATCTGTATAATTAGGAAAGAGGAAAAAAAAGCCACATTACTAACAACGTTGCAAAGCTTGGTCTATTGCTACCTCTGAGTGCCAACTTCTCTTTTCATCATATTTTATTTCCAGCTTGTGGGAAAAAGAAAAAAAAAGAGGTTTCTGTAAATGAATATTCCTTATTGTTTAAAGGGTATAGCCTTTCAATTAGCATTTTTCATATCTTCCCACTCTCATATTTGCCTGCTAAATAATTCATATGTATCTGACATGGAATCTGACATGAACGTGAGGGGTAGGGAAGGGGGAGAGGTTGGGCCGTAAGCTAAAGCACTGATGTCACAAAGGTGCTTTTTCAAGAGGCAACTGGACTTTCTGGTTTTTCTTTGAAGACGTTTCGTTTCTCATCCAAGAAGCTTCTTCAACTCTGACTCCCAGCCATAGCTGAAGAAGCTTCCTGGATGAGAAGCGAAACATCTTCAAAGAAAAAACAAAAAGTCCAATTGCCTCTTGAAAAAGCACCGTTGGGACGACCATGACCTGGATGACTGAGAATCTCCATAGACCAGAGGTCTTCAAACTTGGCAGCTTTCAGACTTGTGGACTTCACTTCCCAGAATTCTCCATAGCTATGCTATGCTGGCTGGAGAATTCTGAGAAGTCCACAAGTCTGAAAGCTGCCAAGTTTGAAGACCTCTGCCATAGATGTAAACCACTGGTGCATGCAAAAGAGTTTGCATTTTGCAATCACCAAGAACGTAGTAGTCTCAAAGATGCTTCTTTCAAAAGGCAACTGGACTGTTTTTTGTCCTTGAGGAGGAAAAAGAAGTTTCGCTTCTCATCCAAGAAGCTTCATTGGTTTTGGCAGGTTGGTTGGGGGCTATGGAGGGATTAGTTCTGACAGGGTTGGGGGTGGGGAGTTTGACAGAGCTAATCCCTCTATAGCCCCTCCATCCTGCCAAAAACCACGAAGCTTCTTGGATGAGAAGTGAAACATTTTCTTCTTCCTCAAGGAAAAATACAGTCCAGTTGCCTTTTGAAAAAGCACCTTTGAGACTGAGAATCTGCACAGCCAAGAATGAAGCAGCTCAAAATTTATCCCAAATGACATGGTGTGACCCAGCAAAAAATATAAATATAAATATCTATCTCTCTATCTCTGTCTTGTCCATGCATCCATGCATCCATCCATGCATGCATGCATCCATCCATCCATCCATCTATCTCAACACATGGCTAGCAGCTTCTTTGTCATTTCAAATATTGTCACTGAGTAATCCTTGGGTTTTGAACATAATTTGTAAACCAAATCCATAAACACACTACCTAAGGCATGGATAGTTTCTCCCCCCTCTGTGGGTAGTCTTTGACTTACAAATCATTCATTTAGTGACTGTTCAAAATTACAATGGCACTGAAAAAAGTGATTTATGACCGTTTTTCACACTTAATGACCGTTTTAGCATCCCCATAGTCACGTAGTCAAAATCTTGGCAACTGGCATGTATTTATGATGATTGCAGGGTCCTGGAGTCTTGTGATCAGCTTTTGGATCTTCTCACAAGCAAAATTAATGGGGAAGACAGATTCACTTAACAAGCATGTTATTAAATTAACAATTGCAGTGATTCAATTAACGGCTATGGTAAGGTGGGCTCCATTGTGGTCATAAGGCGAGGACTGCCTGTAATGTAAATACATTATAACCTCAGTCAATACTTTAGTCAAGGGGAGAGTATCTACCTGTGGATCCTGTGTCACTTATCATTTCCCATAATCAATATCTGGATGTAATTATTTCCCTCCCATCTATGTTACAGTAATATGCCCTCCCCACTTTACAAAAGACACATATTCAATCCTGAATATGAAAAGAATATCAAAAGAAGCTAGTCATGGAAGAGGCATCAGCATTACTGATTTCCTCAGCGTATCCTGCCAATAACCTCAATGAAAATTTCAACCATGCCTCTGCCACCCGCAGAGTACAAGATCACCCACGGAGAAAAACAATGCGGAATCCAGAATCCTTCCAGTTCCAGCTGGAAACAGACATGGCAGTAAAGCATACTTAACAGCTGCTCTATTTGCCCCACATTCTGAACTAGGACAACAATGTTAAGGGCTAGAAAACGACTGAACCTTACTCTATTTGTGAAAACAGTTCCAATCGCAAAACGATGCTTTTCTTTAAGCAGAACCTCACCGAAAAAGGTAGTAAAATAGGCCTCTTTTACCTAATGACTAGAAGGAGGTTCAGTTGGTCAGTTGGCAGGAAAGTATCCCAGGATAAACTGTTGATTGCTATTGTACCAGTGGTGAAATCCAGCTGGATCTATCTGGCTCGTGTGAACCAGTAGCGCCGGTGGCAGGAAGCTCCGCCCACCTGCCAGGACGTCACTATGTCCCGTTTTTGACCCTCTGTGCATGCGCTACGCTCGCGCACATGCGCTCCCATTCCTGAATCAGTAGCGAAGGTAAGTGGATTTCACCGCTGTAATCTACCCTAGTAGCACATCAGATAGCGGTGCTATCCTTTGTGTTTTAATGCCAGTCAAAAGATGGCTGGATTACCCCTGGCTTTGCTTCCTTTCCAACTAAGGATCCCTCACCATTGGCAAAATTTACTACAGATAGTCCTCGTCTTACAACAGTTCACTTAGTGACCGTTCGAACTAACAGCGGCACTGAAAAAAGTGAGTTATGACCATTTTTCTTATGACATTTTTCTTATGACTTATGACCGTTGCAGTATCCCCCACGGTCACGTGATTCACATTCGGATGCTTAACAACTGACTCACATTTATGACCGTTGCGGTGTCCCAGGGACATGTGGTCCCCTTTTGAAGCTTTCCGATAGGCAAAGTCAACAGGGAAGACAGATTCACTTAACAACCGTGTTACTAATTTAACAACTACAGTGATTCACTTAACAAATGTGGCAAGAAAAGTTGTAAAATGGAGCAAAACTTACTGTATTTTCCTGCGTATAAGACTACTTTCTAACACACAAAAATCTTCTCAAAAGTCGGAGGTCGTCTTATACGCCAGGTCTCATTCTCCTGTAACCAGGCAGACCAGCCCATAAGGCTCTGATGAGCCTTAAATGCTCTGAGGAGGGTCGTCTTATACGCCCAGTCGTCTTATACGCCGGAAAATACGGTACTTAACCAATTTCTCAGTTAGCAACATAAATTTGTGGCTCAATTGTGGCCATTAGCTGAGGACTACCTGTACTAAATTATCTCTTTTAGCTATATGATGGAGCTTTAATGCTTCTAAAACAATACCAATCCATGTCTCTATATATGAATGAGTATGGGGCAAAGTTAAAGCAATTAGTGAACTCCATTTTGGATGACAATACAAGGCTATGGCAGTGCGGCTATGGGTGCTGTGATTAGTAGCCCATGGAGCAGGCAAGAATGATACCCAGAGATGTCTCCAGGGAGGAGAGTCAAAAATGTGAAGAAGGCAGCCAGGAGATTTTGGCCACCATCTTGATTTTGTTTTACTCCTGTGAATATCCGTGATAGCACTGCTTCTCAAAGAAAAAAATAAAAATAATGGAGCCCAACATTTCTGTTGCTAAGTGAAACACTTGTTAAGTGACTTTTGCCACATTTCTTCCCACAGTTGTTAAGTTTGTAACATGGTTGTTAAGTGAATCTAGCTTCCCCATTGACTCTGCTTGTCATAAAAACAGATCACATGACCCCTGGGCCACTGCAATCGTCATAAATACATGCCAGTTGCCAAGCGCCAAAATTTTGATCATGTGACCATGAGGATGCTGCAACGGTCATAAGTGTGAAAATGGTTATACACTAACTATTTTAAGTGCCATTGTAATGTTGTGTGGCCACTAAATCAATGGTTGTTAAATCTAGGACTACTTGTAGAATCAATCTTAAGAGTAGCCAGTGGTTCCCAAAAAGTTAATGCCAAAGGAACTTGTTATCAGAGGCTTCGTATGAATGAGTACAGAATATTACAGAAACATGATAGTACAGAATTAAATAAAAATGCAGGCTTGGGTACTTCATATTCTCCTCCCACTTATGACTGTAACCTTGTTGCTGGTATCCTTAAGATTTATATTGACTGTTTCTCTATGACTATCATTAAATGTTGTATCTTATGATTCTTGACGAATGTATCTTTTCTTTTATGTACACCGAGAGAGTATGCACCAAGACAAATTCCTTGTGTGTCCAATCACACTTGGCCAATAAAGAATTATATTTTCTATTCTCTTCACCTTTGCTCCAATTTCAGTTAACCAGTGGGCACCCCATATGTACTCAAGGGGTACTTTTTAAACTAAGTATTTTTAATTTTTAAAAAAGCTTTAAAAATTAGCTGATCACTCGCATAACGATGCAGGAGAATATACAATTTTTCTCTAATTCCCTATCTCACAAGAGCTGGACATTTCTTTTATTTTGACAGTGAGCTGATGCCATCTAGTGGTATTTGAATACAACAGGACTCAGGGACATTACATGAAATTCTGATCTATGTTATGGTTTTCAAAGTAATGACAGATGGATAAAAACTTTTTTTCCTGGTTTTCTGCAGCTGCATTACACCTCCCCTTTAGCAGTTTGCTCAGACTTAAAAGAACCTGCGTTAGTATCTGACAGAAGCAAGTGGCTACATCTTACCTTTGCAAGACAGAAACAAGCCATTATCCTCACTCGGTAGAAGCACTGCTCTTGTTCAAGAATATCAGTCAGCGCAAGCCGGGATGCCGGAGTGGGGAACTTTTGAAGAGCCAAAATGGATTCCTCTTGCGCAACCACATCTCTCTCGTAGCGCAACTGGTATTGCCACATGAAATCCGCCTGTTCAAATTCTACCTTCCTCAAAACAGACATATCTGGATCTATTCTTATCCATAGTAAAGGGGAATCGGCACTGGAAAAAAAGAGGATCAAAACTTAGGTCGGGGCAGCAAACTAATTGAATAACATCGTTTTTTCTTTCTCGACTGTGGCATCTCTGATATTTTCAGCATGAAAATTGGTAGCCCATTCAGGATAGCGAGTTCTGTGCTTAATAAATCTTTACCTGGAATGCAGTTTTTAGCGCAAAGAACATTGCAACTCTACAAATGATACACTTGAAAATAATCTCAAGCAAACGTAGCAGAAAAATTCTATACTGTCTCACTCCAGTTCCTACTGATTGCTTGATGTATTATATGGCGTCAATTTTTTCCAGGGGTGGGCTGCTGGGGGTTCGCAGGGGTTTGGCAGAACCTCTAACTAAGATTCTGTGCAGTTTGGAGAACCCCCAAATCCCACTCCTGGCTGGCCCTTCCCAAGAGTCCCCACCCGGCCTGTTTTGGATGCAGGTAAGTGCAGGGCACATGTGAGGCTCAGGGAGGGCAAAAAACAGGCCTACTGGAAGTTTGGGAAGGCCAGAAATGAGGGCCTACGGAGCTTGGGAAGGCCGTTTTCGCCCTGCCGAAGGCTCGAGGGAAACCTCCGTAGCCCAGGGAGAGAATCCCCCCCCCGCCGCTGTGGTGCAGGAGGCTGACTAGGCCACGCCCCCAAAGCAACCGGATAGAGAACCCCTTGCTAAAATTTTTTGAAGCCCACACTTGAATTTCTCCAATGTGAGCTCTCTGGAGAGTAACAAAGAAACAACTCACTCTGGTAGCATAATATAAACTAAGTCACAACTTCATATACAAATTTTGGGGCTGTCGTAATTCAAGTATACAATATTAGGATTTGGCAACTGAGGAACAGCTCATGACTTCCACATTTTTCCTCCTCTCTCTCAGGCTTTCTTCTTTATATTCTGGTTTTCTCGTACCTACTGATTGTCATGACATTGAAACTAACAAGGTACAATTTGACTCCATAACTTTTAAATCATGCTTTACAAATCCACTTAAAATGCTGTTTAGAAGTTTAAGCTTGCTAATTCTAGGGTCATACAAAAAATAGTAAATAAAAACTAAGATCATGCACAACACTAAACTGTGATTTAAAAAATATTACTGAGCAATTTCTCTCCCTCTCTGCCAAACAATACTTTTAAGGGTATTAATTTTATAAAATAGGAAAAAGGGTATAAATTTAATATATTTCACATGGCTGCTTCAACCTCTTTATACTCCAAGTAAGAAAGAATGCAGTAATAGGCCTGTTCCCTGCCTCTTAGGTTATTATATGAAGATGTTTGGGGAGGTTATTTCATGCCACATAACAAAATTCAACAGAGTTCCTAGACATTTTAAACACTTCAATTTCTACTTATGTAAGCTCTGTTATAAAACAGTTCCTGGCCCTCCAGAGTGGATAAAAATCGATGGTTTTTAAAAATAAAAAATAAAAAAAATCAGATTTTTAAAAATTTAAATCAGATTTTTCTTTTACTTTTATCAAATTTATTTTAATAAAATACTTTTTGAGTAAAAATCTATCTAAATATATTTTTCTATTTAAGATACATTAATAATTTAGTTTATTCAGCATGAAATGGAGCTTAGTTATGTCGCATGAGGCTGTATATTCTGCAATATTTACATTTTTGATAAACTCTTTCAATGAATCCAAGCTCTGCAAGCTGAGATAACATGCACTGTGCATTGATGCATTCACACAATTTCACAGTAACCATGAGATAAATCATAAAACAAAGTTCAGGAATATTTTTTTTAATCCCACTGTTTTGCAAATCTATGTACACCGCAAACTGTATGATTGTTTGAAGAGAAATGCATCAGTACCACCAGGCTCTAAGTGTGAGGAGGAAGGGCAAGCAGTAAAAATGAAAGTGAAATCTTCTAAGCAGCTTATAAATATAATATTAAAGAGCATTTCAGATCCATCATGCTAGCTCCTGTTAGCAGGCATCCACTCACCTGCTGCCTGCTACATCCCTCACCTTGCTATGTCACCACTGAATCACCAGACGTCTCATTAAAGTGAATGGGACGGTTGGTGAGTCAACAACAGGTCAGAAGAGGAGCTGCTGCGTGACAGAGATGACAGCTCATTTTTAAAAATTATAATTTAAATCAGGTTGATTTAAATCAAGACTTTTTACTAGTGATTTTAAATCATGATTTAAATCATGATTTAAATCAACTTGATTTGAATCAAATCCACCCTGCTCCAAACTATAGAATATTCCAAAAATGCCTGTACTCTGAACACTCCCTTCGATTCAGAGGTGTCAGAGTGCACAATCGTAGAAAGGAAAAATCCCTGCACAAGATATTAGTACTTCCTCTTTGATATTTGGATCAATATTCTATTATATATTTGAAAATGCTGCATGGAGAAGATTTTCAAATACTCCGTGCTTTTCATAAGTTTACTTACTCCATGGCAGAAAGATCCATGTCCACTTCCTCTCCATTCATCAGTGGGATTTTTTTCTTCTTATTGCTGCATAAAAACCAGCAAGAGATGCATAGTAAAATCATATTTTTGTCTTTTTCTTTTTTTGTTTAAAAAAAAAAAGTCATGGCTACACAAAGGAAAGAGCAGCTTATGATTAGGTTGTCAACCAAACTGGGCATTCTGACATATTTTTGCCGATTCTTATTTCTGTGGCAATTGTTTATTTTTTCTCCCACCTACTTCCTTGTATAGTTGCCTTTTGGGGGGAGGGGGGAGCAATAGCTTTAATTGGGCTGCATATAGTTCGTACTGTCTGGATATCCAGAATGCTGTTTCATAACCTTTTGGTCTCCGGAAGGGAGATAGAAGTGTATATTAAGCGCTCTCTACATGGGGCTGCCCTTGAGGACTACTCGGAGGCTTCAGCTGGTACAAAATGCAGCTGCGCGGGTTGTGATGGGAGAATCCCGATACTCCCGTGTTACACCCCTCCTGCGTGACTTGCATTGGTTGCCGGTTGCCTTCCGGGTGAGATTCAAGATGCTGGTGATGACCTATAAAGCCCTATATGGCTTAGGCCCAGGATATTTGGCGGACTGCCTACAGCCAGCAACAATATCCCATCACCCGGTTTGTGCCCATAGGGAGGGCCTGCTCAGGGTGCCGTCAGCTTGACAAAGTCGGCTGGCGGCCCCCAGGAGTAGAGCCTTCTCTGTGGGCACTCCCACCCTCTGGAATTAACTCCTCTTGGAGTTCCGGTTGGCTCCTGAACTTCGCACCTTCCGCCGCAAATTAAAAACTTGGTTATTCAAGTTCCCCGACCTGGACTGATGGGGTTTTATGGGTTTTTAACTTTTAGTTGGTCTAATCAGACTTTAATTTTGTACTATGGCTTTGTGAATTTTATTATTGTGAGCCGCCCTGAGTCCGTTGGAGATAGGGCGGCATATAAGCCAAATAAAATAAATAAAAAATAAAATAAATATTAGTGACCAACACCTTCTTACAACTAAGAGTATTTATTGTGCTGAAACAATGTCAGAAGACCTAGATCAAACTGGAGACATCAATGCTGTGTTAACCACTTTTTGCAAAACGTTAATGTTTGTATTCCTTGCGTGAAGACTAGTTTTTTCATATTGCCATGTTGATACTGGACAATGCAGCATCACCACGGTTTTGGGACTTTTGATAAAACGTATCTAATAATAACAAAATCATTAAAAACAAATTTATGGTAGTCACTTCAGATGGGCATTATATAAGGAAATTCCATAGGTGGTAAACATCCTACCGTCTGCTCTTTGAATGACAGGGTATATCGTGTTTGAGGCTGTTTTCTTCTATTTGAAGTGTGTGGTTGAAAGATCCATCAAGCTCCTGCACTGTCACTTTAAGCGGACCCTTGAAAAAGATGCATCGTTATCAAGTACCAGCAGTCATAATGATCTATGACAGCCTGAGTTGTATTTCCATTGATACCCTCCTCACCTTCACAGAGGAGGCTGAAGAAACTGACTCGGTCATTGTCACATAAATGTGCTTTAAAGATAAGCATAGATTTGAACTTGAACATGTTTACTGCACAATACTGAATCCCATATTTAATATATTTACCCTGTCAGCTATTTCTTGCTGAAGAAAACGTCATTATTTTACATAAAGGTTCCCCTTGCACATATGTGCTAGTCGTTCCTGACTCTAGGGACAGTGCTCATCTCTGTTTCGAAGCTGAAGAGCCAGTGCTGTCCGAAGATGTCTCTGTGGTCATGTGGCCGGCATGACTAAACGCCAAAGGCGCATGGAACGCTGTTACCTTCCCACCAAAGTGGTCCCTATTTTTCTACTTGCATTTTTTACGTGCTTTTGAACTGCTAGGTTGGCAGAAGTGGGACAAGTAACGGGAACTCACCCTGTTATGTGGCACTAGGGATTCAAACCGCTGAACTGCTGACCTTTCAATTGACAAGCTCAGCATCTTAACCACTGAGCCATCGCATTCCTTATTATTTTACATATTAAAAAGCAGGCTTTTAGCTCATATTTTTACATTCAAAACATACATGAAATGGCCAGAAGTTAAATGAATTCAGTATTTACACCTACGTTTTACTTCAGTATTGAGCAAGATTTAGCTGGAGGTAACTGAAAGAATTATATTTCAAATGTTATTTACAGCCAAAAGGTCCAAATGCAAATTACAAATAAATCTAAACTTGGCATTAGATAAAACAGCTTAACAAGTAAAATCCAAATGAGGAAAAGTATGTAAAAAATTTACTTGCAGATAAAAATCCTAAAACTGCAGTGCCCAGATTTTTAACTATAGCTATAAAAATGGGACTTTTAGTAACAAATCAATGAGTTGCGGTTTTATTTATTAACTATTTTACTTGTAAAAACGTTTTATGTAATACTAAGTTTAGATTATATTTGTAACTTGCTTTTGGGCCCTTAGGCCATAAATAATTGGAAGCATATAAAACCTGGATAAAATCCAATGTAACACATGCAGCATTCTTCTCATTCAAAGAAACGTTCAATTGTCTTTCTTTTTTTCCCTTGTTCCCTAAACCAGGGGTCCCCAACCCCAGGGCCGCAGACCGGTACTGGTCTGCCACCCGCCAGGAACTAGGCCGTGCGATGTACAACATCCGGGCAGCACATGAAACCACGTTTCCTGATTTGCGGAAAAACCACCCTCCACAGAACCGGTCCCTAGCACTGGAACAATTAGGGCCTGCTGTACTAAGCAATATGTCCTCGGCTTTACACCCATTCATTCAGCAATTGTTCAAAATATGGTGACGCTGAAAAAAATGGACACATGACTAGTCCTCAAGGTTCTGGCCATCGCAGAAAACCACGGACATCTGATTACCATTTGTAACCTTCCCTGCCAATTTTCCACAAGCAAAGTCAATGGGGAAGCCGGCAGGGAAGATCTCATGTCACTTTGGTTAAGTCACTCTTGGTTTTCTCCTCACTACCAGCACTCCCCACTGACCCTCCCAAGTCCTCACCCCTCTCCCCGCACTCTCTTCATGGCATCCCTGCACTCCTTTATTTGGAATTCCCATCTTTTCCTTCTTTAACAACCCACTTATCCAGAGTTTATGGCAGCCACCGGGACTGCAGAGACTGTCATTGCTACATGATCCAAGTAACACAGCATCACATTTTACGACCACATTATTTAGTGTCAATAATCACAGTCCCAATCACTGTCATAAGCCAAGGACTACCTATATCCTTGACTCTGGATCATATCTGGAGTGGTGCTATAGAGAAGAAAGTGAAAATATTTCACAGGTCATCAGAAAAAAAAAGGATATAAGCTTAGACCTTAATAAATGAAAATGATACTCAACTTTCATTAACAAGAGACAAAAGAAGCATTTAAATTAAGTGGGGGCCATGATTCTGCAGAGAGGGTTCTGGGTAATAAAATAGCTATTTAATTTAATAGAAGTTAACTTAATACAGAATAGAATAGAATTCTTTATTGGCCAAGTGTGATTGGACACTGAAGGAATTTGTCTTGGTGCATATGTTCTCAGTGTACATAAAAGAAAAGATACGTTCATCAAGAATCATAAGGTACAACACTTAATGATAACAATCAAATCATATCAGGAAACAGTCAATATAAATCGTAAGGATACCAGCAACAAGGTTACAGTCATACAGTGGAAAAGGAGCTATAATGCAATATTTAACTATTTTGACAAATTTTAAGAAAAAAAATGGACAAAAAGTAAACT
This sequence comes from Masticophis lateralis, assembly GCA_030761175.1. Lineage (NCBI taxonomy): Eukaryota > Metazoa > Chordata > Lepidosauria > Squamata > Colubridae > Masticophis > Masticophis lateralis. Next base: position 17,839,529 of record JAUDYJ010000003.1, on the reverse strand, counting down.
TACCACATATTTCTGCGTCCCAGGAGAGGTATAGTCTTGCTTTATTTCTAATTCGAGTACATTTCGTTTTCGATTAAATGCAAAACTGCCATAAAATTTGACCACACTGCTTTGATCTCTGCAAAAACTCAATAGGAAAAAAAACTGATCTCTTATATATTTTGCAGGCTTACAGACTTAACTGCAATGCACAAGTTTTGCTTATTTAGGGTTTGAAAGGGCTGCTCTTCCCCAATTAACATGTCAACAATAATAGCAATAGCACTTATATACAGCTTTGTAGTGCTGTTGTGTACCAAATCAGCATATTGGCCCAATAATCTGGCTCCTCATTTTACCAACCTTGGAAGGATGGAAGACTGAGCCAATCTTGAGCTGGTGAGATTCGAACTGCCAGAACTGCTGACTGTTGAAAGTCAGTAGAATTAGCCTGCAATACTGCATTCTAACCACTGTCCCAACACAGCTCTTAATAATCCCCAATTATTAAAAGCCACTTTGCATGAAGACATCTCATTTCAAATGCTTAGTTCTTCTATGAAATCTGAATCTGAACAGTCCAAATGTAGTTAATAAAGGAAAGTTAGTTACATGTACAGGTAGTCCTTGGTGAACAGCAGCAATTAGGACCAGAATGTCGGCTGCTAAGTGATGTGATTGCGAAGTGTGATGTTATGTGACTATGGATGCTTAATGACAGTGATTCCAACACTTCCAGCTGCCATATTATTATTTTTTTAAAAAATCATACTACCATTAAGTGTGATGTCATGTGGTTACCATTTGTTGATTCCCTGCCAGCTTTCTTGTTGGTTTGGATTGTGCGAAGCTGGCAGAATGGGTTGCAAATTACAATCGCAAGACTACATGATACTATGATATCATAACTGCAAGTGGCCAGACTGATCCACATGATTATGGGGACGCTGTGGCAGCTACAATGTCAAGTGCCTGTCATAATCGCCTCATTCAGCTGTGTTGTAATTTGAACTATCGTTGAACGAATGGTTGTTAGTTGAAGACTACTTGAACTTGTGAGTAGTTTCTAAAAAAAGGAGTCCATAAACAAGGAGTAAATGGACCAAGATTGACAGAAATTCCACATTTTAACGATCAAAGACGCTACTTTAGCAAAAACTATATATGGTAGCAAGAATGTTGTTGTATTTAATTTTGTGAACGTCATTGTACTTACTAGGTAAAATCTCCAAAGTAAGATATTAGAACCACCAAACAGATTTGCAAGTTTCAAGATCTGTACCAATCATTCCATGAAATTAACTTGCATAGCGATTTAAATTACTAGTATGCATTGCCACAAGTGCTTTGGCGTTATGGATAACGCCAAAAAGTAAACATTAATCTGAAATGAAGATTTACAAGAATCCTTGGGTAATATTGTCTTGAATTTTACTAGAGTTCCTCTGTTTTTCAGCGATATCATACTCCTTCCAGAGTTCCTCCACTACCATAAAACATTTAACCACGAAATAAAACCGACACCCAAATGGGATTGGTCCTTGCAAAAAGAGATAACGGTTTGAACGATATTACCAAAGATAGTTTTCAAATCTTAGGCTATTTGTTTAGATTGTCTTAAGAACAGTTGTTTTTCATCTTTGTGTAAGTAGGCCAAAGCACAATGGAAAAGGATACACCCATTGCTTAATTAAAGGTTGAATGTCTTTGCCAGACACATTGGAAATGGATTTCAAAAACCCAGATGTAGACACCAGCATTTGACTCCACATATGAGATTGGAATTTCTGGGATGAAGCAGTGCTAGCTAGACTCAACAATTTGTTGAAAACCTATGATGAAATTAAGATTCAGAAAATTAGTCAGTTTCATAAATCTAAACAGGTATTTAACCTTGAGCAATGCAAATGACAATAATATAACTGTGCACTTTTTTAAAAAAGGGATATTCAAGACTTTGAAAACTGAAGATGACATTTGGCTCTTCAACATAGAACCAGACCAAAAACATTTGATTTAATTTAACTAATTAGTAATAATTAGTGTGAACGATTTTCCTATATTTAATGATTTCTTCCTTTGGTTCGTTTCTGCTTCCTGTCATTTAAAAAAATAAACATCTGCAGTAAACTTTGATTCTTTTCCTTTGTGTTAGTACTGCTTTTAAACATTCTACGAAGAACAAAGTGAAGCAGAGAGCACCAGAAACACCAGGTTTCAGTATTTCATGAAAAAAAAAATTGCTTTACTTTTTGAACTAAGCATATCATTTGAATTCAGCTATTGTAAATTATATTTTATGGTTTAATGTTGTGAAAATACAGCCGGTAAGCATACTGAATTCAATTGAGCCCTTGCTCAAGACACAAATGAAATCAAATCTTCAAACCACATCAATTGCGTACAATCTGATTATGCCTGCAACTACTTCTTGACATAAAGATGATTTTGAAGACAGATTAGTGCCAAAATGTATCCTGTTTACAAATCAAATATAAATAGTGTCATACTGGATTGGCCTAATGGAAATGTTCCAGCAGCAGCAAACTTCCTGCCTCTGACAACACACAAGAGCTCTCCCTAATTGTTTATCACAATTTCTCATATCTAGGTTAGTGCAGCCTGTATTCCAGAATTCCTTTTAGTACATCACTGTTTATACGTTCAGTGCCCAATATAAAATGAGAAAAAAACATGCTTCTAAAAGCCTTCAATTTATTTTAAAACTGTTTCCATGGGAAAATAGAATAGACTCTGTTGTTTACATCAACAAAGAGTGCAATGATTTTGTAAGAAGCGATCTGAGTCCAGGCTTTGCTATTATAGACTCAAAGAAAAATTTGGATGTGTGTACAAAACAATTCAAGCTGCTAGGGACTGATTAAAGGGGCAGTCATGTAAAAACAAATAAATAATGCCCATGGTATCTAGATTCAGAGAAAGATGTCAAGGCAACAGAATGCAGATGCTGGGCTAATGACCTGACTATTTCATCTGTAAGAAATAGAACAACTATTCAAACAAATGTCAATATGGCAAGTATTTTTCAGGATTTAAGTTTTCTCCTGAGCAAACATTATAAAATGACAAAGCTTGTTCTCCCACAATCAGTTCCCAAAGACAGATTAACCATTCTTCTTAGTCAGCTATATTAACCAATTTCAAACCCTGCTTACAGGTCTTATTTAAGTAAACAATCTCAATGTTTTCTCGACGGATAATTAATGTGTCATAATCTCTCAGCATTAATGGGGAGCATACAGAGTGGGCTTCAAAAATTTTAGCAAAGGGGTCTCTGCCCGGTTGCTGGGTAGGCGTGGCCATAGTGGGCGTGGCCTAGTCGCCTTCCTGCACCACAGCTGAGGGAGAAGGGGCTTTTTGCCCTACCCGGGTTCCGGAGGCTTTTGTCGAGCCTCTGGGAAGGTGAAAACTGCCTCCCCAGGCTCCGGAGGACTTCTGGAGGCCAGAAAAGGACCCATTTCTGGCCTTCCCAAACTTCCAGTAGGTCTGTTTTTCACTCTGCCTGAGCCTCTGTGTGCACCTTGCATTTACCTGCATCCAAAAAAAAGGCTGTGTGGGGGCTCCTGGGAGGCGCGGGGCCAGCCAGGCGTGAGATTTGGGGGTTCTCCAAACTGCACAGAACCTTAGCTAGAAATTCTCCCCAGGGGGTGGGTTCTACTTACTTTTACTACTGGTTTGCAATGGGCCATGTGTGTGCGCTTCTTTGTGTGCACTTCTGCGCATGCGCAGAAGCATTTTAATGACGTCAGGGTTGGTGGGCGGAGCCTCCTGCTGGTTTTTCTACCGGTTCTATAGAACCGGTGCAAACCGGGGGCAACTCACCACTGGTTCTCCCTAACCCTGCGAACCCCCAGCAGCCCATCCCTGGGAGTATATGTTTGCGTAGAATGGAAACAATTCTATAAATTACAAAAAACTGAAATCAATCCGTTTAGCCCATCGTAAATAGAAAAGAAAAGAAACACCAATTTTAAAGGAATTAAATATATTTCAATAGAAGATCCAAATACTTACTTGTAACATAAACTCCATGCTTATTCTGTTTTCTATCAATCTCATAACTAGGTGGGCCTTGCATTGAAACATGGTATAATATTCCCAGGATAACGTGTGAGGATGTTTTATAGAAAAGTGTAAATGGGATGCAGGGCTGGAAAATTAAAGCAGGATAATTTTTCATTCATGATATATTTTATATGAAAAATATATTGCAGCTGAGACTACAACAGAAATAAAAAGGCAGATATTTTCTACTACCTCATGAATTACATAGTATTAACTATAAGCGTCTAGACTAAATTAAAAACAGAATTCATGTTTATAAATTGAAATAATAATAAATAAATGTTATTGCAACTTTTATTCACTTCTGAAGAACTTCTAAGGTAACTGTAGAATGTAAAATTAAAATCAAAATAATAAATAAAAGATTCACATCTGTTTCGGAAAAACCACGTAATTTGCTTTTACGTGAATATTACCAGTATAATGATATATGAGCAGTTTTTAAAAGTGCATTGTTATTCCTCTTTATAATCATGCTAAGAATAATGGCTATTCCATCATAATTCATCTCCAAGTATGTGAATTTTATGGAAAGTAACTTCTGGAAAAAGTATTCTACTCAAGAAGACAGGAATTGCTAAGATCACTGTATAAAACCATTTCAGAGATAGCAATCCTATTGCTGACTTTTACAGCAGTACATAAACAAATCACCAGAATTGTCAAATGTTTAAAACAGCAAACTAATTGTAAACTGCTAGAATAAAAAACACCAAAGATATAATATACATCAAATGTATAAGTAGCCTTTAAATCTCGAATCTGATTCTCTGACAAGGGTACTAAAGGACATCAACAATTTTCGGAGGGGTAATCATGTTAATATTTTTCAAGTAAAATATGAAGCATCTTGTAGAAGCATAAAAATTAAGAAATTATAGAATAAGCCGTTATGGATCACAAACTTACATCTGAACTAAAGTATAACTTAAAAGATACTTACAAAAACTTTGTCTTAAGCATTACAAGACCTTTGCTGACTTGCTACAAAACAACACATTCAACTTTCCCCTAATGCTCTAATTAATAAAATAATATTAATAGTTATAAAATAAATCAAATGCTATTTTCATTTTACTGTTTCTTTTCACTGGAAAGATTTTTGAACATATATTCAGTTAATACAGTACAATACAGTACAATTTCTCTCTCTCTCTCTCTCTCTCTCACACACACACACACATACAATAGAGATGTTTGCCGAATAGGTCCTTCACAAGGACTTGCCAATAGAAATAATGTAAGCCTAGGGTCAATTTCTCATTACTATTCTAATAGGCATATATTAATTGCCCTGTAACTCTATCCATTGTTTACTGAACGTACTTGTCCTTTTCTTTCCCTCCACCAAAGATTGGATGCAGTAAGACGCCACCGGTCTTTAATTCATACGCCACTATTTTGTCTAGTTCCTGAAATGCAAAACATATTATATTCTTGAGCATGTAGTCACAGTAGTTAAAAAAAAAACACAACAGACTAGATATAGACAAAATTTTAGCTGGTGTCACAACATGCACCATCAAGCCATGTGGGGATGAAAAGCATATTCTTTGAACCCAGCGATCTTTTCTCTTGCTGGAGTTGTGAATATGAACCGCAAGGACGTGCTTATGCTAAACCACATCTGTCCACTAACAGCTATATTCTAACATTTTAATCTATCTTTATGGCATGGATCCAGGCTACTTGAGAAAATTCACTTACTCTAGCAGACGGGATATACTATAGATCCTGTTAGCCAAGAAAATAATCTTTTTTGTCGTGGCACCCACTCTTTGGAAGATCATGCCCTTAAAGTGAACTCTGCCCCCACCCACCTGGCCTTCCAAAAGAGTTTGAAAACCTGGCTCAGCCACCTGGCTTGGCCCCTGATGGGGGTGTCCCATTTTGGAAGTGCTAGTAGAAGATCCCTTCTCCACCCCATTTACATGTTGGTTCTTTTACTTGACTTACAACTGTTCGTTTAGTTACAACAGCACTAGAAAATGTGGCTTATGACCATTTTTCATAGTTATGATCTTTGCAGCATCCTCATGATCATGTGATCAAAATGCAGATGCTTGGCAACTGGTTCACATTTATGACAACTGCAACGTCCTGAGATTATTTTTTGCAACCTTCTGACAAGCAAAGTCAATGGGGAAGCCAGGCTCATTTAATGACAGTTACTAACTTATTAATTGCAGTGATTCACTTAACAACTGTGTCAAGAAAAGTTGGAAAAAGGGAGAAAACTCACTAAACAAATGTCTCTCTTAACAACTGAAATTTTGGACTGAACTGTGGTCATAAGACGAGGACTACCGTATTTTTCGGAGTGTAAGACGCATCGGAGTAAAAGATGCAGCTTAGTTTTTGGGGAGGAAAATAGGGGGAAAAAATCTGCCTAGTATTCATCTGGCTAGCGTCCTTAGTCTGGTCAGCTTCAGCACATTAGTTTGCTGGTTTTTTATCCCCTGCTTGTGGATAAAAACTAGCTTCTAAGGCACAGCTGAGAGGAAGCAGCAATGAGAAAAGCAGGCAAAGCATGGGGGGAGATTGCTTCACTCAGCTAGTGCCTAGTTAGGGCTGAAAAAAAGCTTTGAAAAAGCTACATTCGGAGTATAAAACACACCCAAAATTTCAGCCTCTTTGGGGGGCGGTGCGTCTTATATGCCGAAAAATACGATACCTGTATTCGTTTTGTTGTTAATTTTAATATTTAACTCAATGCTTGATATTGTAATGTTTTTAATATTTTAATTGTATTGTCATTATTTATGTCATTGTAAGCTGCCCAGAGTCGCTCATAGTGAGATGGCTGGCATATAAATTTAATAATTAAAATAAACAATAATTTGTAATCTGGTTTTCACAGGCCCCTGAGCTTTCTCAGAAGCCTATCAAGATTATTTAATCCAGTGCTCTGCAATGGAATATAGTTGCCAAGAAATGGTTGCTTAGCTAACCCTACCACTGAGGGCAGAGATAATGGGATAAATTTTCCAAAGAAAATTTGGGGGACAGATGGGGAAGAATTAATTTGGCTTGCGCTTTAATCTGAGTTAACTAGGAGTCAAAACTAACTCAAAGCTTCCACACCGATCTAAGGTAAATGAATACAAATTTTCATACAAAACCTTACCAAAATGTTCATAAACTGGTAAGAAAACAGAAGAAACAGGAAAAAAGAAAAATGAAAGAAAAATCTAATTTAAACTGTAGAAAATGGAAGTTATACAGTAGTGACCAAAATTGTGGAAACCTTTTGGGAAAAGTGTATTTTTGAGGTTTGATGGCTAATAACACTACTTTTTTAATGGAGTTTCAAAATAATCATATTCCACTGCTGAAATGGCCTGGGAATAGCCCAGACCTTAACCCAATTGAAAATCTATGGAGACAACTAAAGAAACTTGTTAGTCAGAAGCGACCCAGCAATAAAACCCAGTTAATAGAAGCAATCATTCAATCTTGGTTTCACATTAGAACAGTTGCAGAACTAAAAGACTTGGTTCACTCCATAGGAAGATGTTGTAAAGTTATAATTCATGCTAAAGGTTACTCAACTAACTATTAACTGACATGATGATAATTTTTGTATGTTTCGTTTTTTCTATGGTGATAATTTTTGTACATCTCATTTTTTCTATGTGTTTCACTTTTCTTCTTTATACTGTAACTGCTATTCTAATAGCAAATCCTTCATAAAAGTTATTGCATTACATTCTTGATTAAATTATATTTCCACTGATATATAATTTTATGGTATTACTCCAAAAAAAAAAAGTGGTGTTATTAGATAGTTTTAGAAAATATACTTTTCCCAAAAGGTTTCCACAATTTTGGCTACTACTGTTCATAGCCCATCATGGGATTGCTGCCTTCCCTCTAAGTATGATATTCCTAACAGTCAAAGTGAATTGCTGTTTGGAACTACAGAATACTGGATTCCACAACCAGGGTGTTGAGTCTCCAACCATCTGAAGATCTTCCAAATCAGGAATGGCTGAATTAGACATTTTCTTGTTAGAAAAATACAGAGTTCTCTAAAATGTGAGCCCAATTCTGACTCAATAGATCAGATATGTTGTTTCTGACAGCAGGAGGAAGTTCACAAAATTGAACACCCCTCTAGATATAAATTCCTTCCATATTAAATATTTTTTTTAAAAAATCAAAGGGAAGGTTAACAAAGAATTGTTCTTCCTAAACATTCTAGCAGCTGTCTTGTCACAATCAAAATCATGCCAAGCACTTCCATGTTCTCAGAGTCTTGTGGATTTTTCTTTAAAGTGGCTTACTTAATACTTTGTCAGTCATAGTAATTAGGTACCCAAACACAACAAAACGTTGTGTGAAAATGTATAATTAAAGTAAGTTAATATTTCAGAAAGTTGTGTATTTGATTCATGGACTACCCAAGCCTTTAATCCATTGTTTTACATAATAGTTCCAAAATTAGCACATACTGCACATGTTATTTGTATCTTGGTTTATGTCCCTCTACTTGTGATAACTTTGCTTTAAAGATATGAGGAACACCAGCAGCTTTGTTGAATTTATCCTCAGGAGATTTAGAGATGCTTCAAAAAGTTCTATCCATCTGGATGTATTTACCTCCTTAATCCAGTGACGATACTCATTAACACCAAAGGTTTTCTTCATCCAAAGTCCATAAATATAGCCAGAGATTCCCTTTAATACCCACTCATCTGACCTGCAAGTAAAAAATGAAAATGACAAAATGCCTCTTGATTCAGAGTAGTCTAAAACTGCTCTTTATTGATACTTTGCTGATGCAAATATTTTCACAGATGAAAACATTAAGAGTTACTCTCCAGTCTCCCTGCTCTGTGAGTTCTGCAGGCAATGTCTTCTTTGTCTGATCCTTCCCTCCCCCTTACACAGTGGAGAAAATGGAGAAGAAGGGATTTCAAGAGAGTAGCTATTTGTACAGCATATGCACAGCTCTCAGCCTCGGGCTGCAGGGTGATCATGCTGAGGTTGCAAAGGTCATAAATAGTTGTAAATTGGCTGTAAAGTTATTTTTTCAACAGCATAAATTTGACTGGTTGCTGAACAAGTGGTCGGTAAGTGAGAACTACCTGTAAATCAAGGCAATCTGAACTGGTACTGATGAATTTACAAAAAGGATAATATGATAAATAGCTCCATAAAAACATTAGACTAGTGTAGAATAATTGAATAAACCTGCTCTGAATTATTAGCAAAAAGACCAAAAATAAAACAACCAACATAAAAAATGTTTTTATATAATTTTTTATGGTGCGAGTACACTTGGAATCTGCTGTACTTTCAAGTTATACATGTTGACTTCCACTTGGTGCTTCAGTGAACACAACCACAAAATTACAACCATCTCAAAGTTTCAATCGTGTGCAGCATCCCAGGGGTCACATGATCATGATTTGGGCATTTGCCAATTAGTGTGCACTGTCCCAGTCACTTGGTTGTCATATGTGACCTTTGCAGCCATCTTCCAACACGCAAACTCAGTGGAGAAGCTGGCAAAAGTTGCTGGCATGTGACGCTATGTTTAACAACTCATGGTGATACACTTCACAGCTGCAGCCAGAATTGATGTTGTAAATTGGGCAGTGATATGACTCTTCACTTTGCTTACTGGTGAAGCTACCAATCCCAACTGCAGTCATAAATGAGGACTACCTGTACTTTCAATTTATCCTTTCAGAAATGCTTTCCGTTTCTGCTAATTTACCAGCCGTTTTGAGATGTTCGCTGAGTATTTATTTGTTGGGGACTTTATTCATTCAAAATGTGTTCCAGAATAAAGCAAGAAATGTCTAAGTAAATTCAGCAGAGTTATCGATCATGGCTTTCAGAATTATTCGTGAAACCCATGATGGTACTAATACCAATCTCCTTTATGTTTAGCATTAGAGCCATGGTGGCGCAGTGGTTAGAGTGCAGTACTGCAGGTTATTTCTGCTGGCTGCTGGCTGCCTACAATTTGGCAGTTCAGATCTCACCAGTCTCAAGGTTGACTCAGCCTTTCATCCTTCCAAGGTGAGTAAAATGAGGACCCAGATTGTTGGGGGCAATATGCTGACTGTAAAACCGTTTAGAGAGGGCTGTAAAACTGTATATAAGTCTAAGTGCTATTGCTATTATGCTAATCCTTCACATACTCAAATGCAAAATTCTTTCTCCGAGGTATCCATTTACTCACCAAGACATTCTAGATATAAAGCAGCCGAAGAACTGCTGGGCTAGGGCTTCAGCCAAGCACCTCCTGGTTAGCGGAGTCTCATCTATTATCATGGCACTGTGCAAAAGGTTCGTGCTAATTTAAAAACATCAAATAAATATCAAATGGAAGAAAATTAAAAAAGCAAGCAGAGTTTTTTCTACAAATATAAACAAACTATTTTATTAGTAGCTTTACATAATTAGTAGCAGGGATATATAATTGATATCCAGGTACTTCTTACAAAAACATATCTGTTTACATACTGCTGCTGGGACCATCCCAACTCTCAAACTCTTCTAGATGGACTCCTGAAACATGATCTGTTGGACTCCATAGGAAAATCAGAGTCTATCTGGAGGCCAATGAAGGAGAATATTTGTAGCTCAGGTTTCAAATTAGGGTTTCTTGGTGCTTTCTCAGCTTGGCTGTTTTCCTGCTGATGTTTTATTATTCAAATTAGGGTAATATTGCACTGATGATGTTACCTAGTTGGGTAATGAAACGTCTACAAGACAGCAACCAAGCTCAAAGACCACCAAGGACCCCTCTTTCTGAAGAAGGCAAGTTAGGCAGATAACAGTACTTTATAGATGATCACGACAAGAGCTGTTGAGGGGTGGTGCAACGATTAGAATGCAATACTGCAGACTACTTCTGCTGACTGCCGGCTGCCTGCAGTTCGATTCTCACTGGCTCACGGTGACTCAGCTTTCCATCCTTCCAAAGTTGTAAAATGAGGACCCAGATTGTTGGGGGCAATATGCTGATTCTGCAAACTGCTTAGAGAGGGCTGCAAAATTGTATTGCTATTGCTATCAGTAGCACCTTAAACTTGACCTGGAAGCCTACTGGCAACCAATTTGTTCCAAAATTCTTACAAATGGAGGTTATTTTACTGAATCAACTAAAGCTGATTAGCAAGTAAATAGCTGCATCCACTGTCACCTGCAGTTTTAAAGTCGTCTTTAAGGACAGCCCAACTGAAACAAACCAATGATAATTTTTGTTCAAATCAGCTTAGGGTTGCAATGGGTTACTGTTATAATGAATACTAACCTAAAAATGCTCATTGAAGCATATGCAGCTACTTCAACATACGCCTCATCTACAAAAACTGTTTTGAAGCAGGAGTAAGGGTAACGACAAGTAAGTATCTCTTCATAGAATTCAAATACTTCATGGAGATACGACGTAGTATGTTTGAGCAGGGGAAGAAGTTGGGGTAAACAAAAATGGGTGACCTAGAAAAAAATAATAGAAAGAACGGAACGTGTAATTGAATAATTAGATGGCAATTAGCGCAAGAACAGGAATAATTTTTAACTCAGCAATGTTTGGCATGTCCTACTGAACATAATATTAGCGTAGAAAGCCAGTGAAAGGACATTAATGATAGCCCTCAATGAATGGTCTTGGCAAACAAGTTGCATATAGTAAAACGTAACACTAATGCTGGGAAATTGTATGGAATCAGGTAAACAAAGATTAATGAAATTTTACTGTTTTCTGCAAAAACAGAAAAGGACAAAGGCCAATAGAAATTTTTAGAAAATAGACAGTGGATGTGGGTAGAGGTGGGAGGAACACTTAGATTGGACTTCCAAGAAATAAATTGTTGTGGCCTGCCAGCGGCCTGCATGGATTGTGGCTGATCCCGACGACGAGGAGGCTGGTGTGGTGTCGCGCCAGCAGCCTGTGCAGCCGGTGCTTGAGTCAGACAAACAGGAGGCTGAAGAAGATGTGGTGCCAGAGGCAGAGATTCAGCCAGAACCTTCAGAACTTCCAGAGGTTCCTTCAAGTGAAGAGAGTGAAGCGGAGGAGCCTCTTCTCAATGCATGATCACGCAGGGCTGCTAAAAGGCAGGAGTGGTAACTCAGGAGGAGGTCTCCTCGAGAGTAAGGTTTGGGGCTAATTGGCCACTCCCTTAGCCTATTTAAGTTTGCACACAGCTAGCTAACATTGCAGGAAACAATGCATGTTCGTCCGGTTGCTCGCTGAGCATTTAAGAGTGAAATTTCCTTGCAAACCTGGTTTCTGGGCTAATTGCCAACTCTTGTAAGCCTTTATTTAATCTTTGGAATTCCTGGCAGGCTGTTAAGGACCTTTTTAGTAATAGCCTGCATTTGAAAAAAAACTGTTTGTAGTAAACGGAGTTGTTCGGAGTTTTGTGTGTGCTACATTTCTTGGGTTCCGTAGCTAGGGCAGAACATAAATATAGATGGAGACTTAAGAGAGGAATGGGGGAGGCAAGTCAAAAAAAAAAGTGTAGCAATTGAAACATCGAGGTGGGCAAGAGACGATGGTTGGATGATTTTTTTAATTGCTCTTTTGACATGCTCTTCCACTTTCCTCTCAGATATGATTATCGTTGCTTTGATTTGTCTCTTTCTCTCTCTTCCTCTCTACTCTTTTTTCCCCCCCCTCTTTTTTTTAGGCAGGTGACATGATTAGAAGCAACACAGGAAAGAAAGAAAAAGACTTAATATAGGGTGGCATGATTAAAAGCTAGAATAAGTGGTAGAAATGGAGGATATATCAATGGGTACGTTTTTGATAAAATGAAAGTAATGAGAAATAGGTGGAACACTTGAATAATGATAGATTGTAATCTAATATAGATGTGTATTATTAGAAATACGTAAGTTGATTGAATGTAATAATAATGTTTAATCTGTTTTATCTATGTTGGAATGCATGGCGCCTAGGTGCCACACTGTTCATGCATTGATTTGACACTTTTATAAAAAATAAAGAACTTTTTTAAAGAAAGAAATTTGTTATCAATTTCTTTTGCCTTTTTATTCAATCCTAGCTTTGAAAATTACGAGTTGCCAACAATATGTATTGTATTAAAACTAATTCTCTTAAAATTTGTCTATGAATAATACAACAAAAATGGTATCTCAATCACATTACCCAAACATTAACACAAATCTACTTCAATATTAAATCAAATAAACTGGTCCAAGTGCATTACCTCATGCATGTAAGGATCAACAAGGATTTCAAATGGTCCAATAGCCAAAGAGATGTTAGAGGCAGCAGTGGGTATTGGCAGCGTATAATGGAAAGTCTTCTTTCTCATATCATGAGTGTACACAGTTTCCACTAAATCGCCATTTGAGACTGCCACCATCGTGGCATCGACGGTATATTCCAGTTTCCATGTGCAGAGTTCTGAATACGAATCAACACAAGGAAACCAGAACCTAGAGAGAAAATTGAAAAAAATAGAAATAATTAATCTTTGCACAATAAAGAAAAGCCATGGTTGCATTAACAGTTACCGTGAAATCATTAAAATCCACAGCTAATAGTGTAATTAAGGTAAAAGTAAAGGCTCCCCTCGCACATATGTGCTAGTCGAGAAATGCACACAAGAGGAATATTACTTCTACCAGGAGAATAAGACTGCCCCAAACTCACCTTGTAGAGTTTTGATAACCACAAGAGAAAACATGGGCGCCTCTTTCTGCCAAGCTGCCTTCCACATTAGGCACCACAAAATGCAGACCTCCTTTTGGCTGATCCAAAGAAAAGTTGATGTGTATCTTTAACACTTTTAATTCTGCAGCAACAACAACAACAACAACAAAAATTGACCACTGCTTTAAAATGTATATATATATTCGTCATTGTTTTTAAGAGAATTCTGCATTTATAACATTAACCTATTTGGAAAGAGAAAATTAAGGATGCTGAATGTAGGAATCCTAACTAAATCCTAAATCTATACAGGTAGTCCTCATCTTACTATCATTCATTTAGCGATCATTCAAAGTTATAACGGTACTGAAAAAAGGAAAAACATGCTGGATGCCAGGCACCCAGATTTTCATCGCGTGATTGTGGGGATGCAACCATTTGCTAAGTGACTAAAAAAAGGGACTGATGACCAGTTTTCACACTTACAACCGTTGCAGCATCCCCATGGTCACCTGATCAAAATTCACACTCTTGGCAACTGGCATGCATTTATAACAGTTGCACTGTCCTGGGGCCATGTGATCACCATTTCTAACCTACCCAGCTGGCTTCCGACAAGCAAAGTCAATGGAGGAAGCCAGGTTTACTTAACACATGCAGTGATTCGCTTAGCAACTGTGGCAAAACTCTGGAATGAGCTACCTCCTGGGATACGATTGATCCCGGATCTCCGCACTTTCCGTAAGGCCGTGAAGACGTTTTTATTTCAACAAGCTGGCCTGGCCTGAATAGGTTTTAGGGGTTAGTTTTTAATTTGTATAGCTTGGGGTTTTAAATTGGGAGGCCGATTCATTTAATTTATTTTTAGATATCTTAACTTTTTTATTGTATATTGTTTTAATTTTCGGCTGTTCACCACCCTGAGTCCCTTCGGGCAGAAGGGTGGTATATAAATTCAATAAAACTAAACTAAAACTAAATATCATAATTGGGGGAAAACTCACTTAACCATAGAAATGCTGGGCTCAATTGTGGTCATAAATCAAGGGCTACCTGTGGTCACCTGGGTTGAGAGTTGGGTGGCTATCGAAACTGAAGGAAAAAATAAATCTACATAAATCAAACAAATATTTATTTCACAAATCTGTAGGACCTTGTACTGTACCATCAGCATGCTTCCAAAGCTCTGATGGCACTTTAATACACAACTCTCCATTTCCAGCGTCTGGATCCACAGCACTGACTGCAGCAGCATAGGCATTGGAAAAGTAGTTGAGATTTCGCCTGCAAGGTGAATGAGTAAATCATTTCAAGTTTCAGCAAAAACTGGATTAAGAAAAGACAAGCCACACTTTGAAAGCAGCTCCCCAAAATAACAAAACAATATTCAAAGTAATAAATCCTCCAGCAATTACTATATTTTGAAAACAACACATTCATCTAACACCCTGGAAAAGACATTCAATAACCACAGAACATATGAAGTGTTTTAAGAAAACCCAGACAAAATCATTGCATATTGTATATTCTCATAATATGGATTCAGCACATGGAGCAAGGCCTGTCATCTGTCCATCCATTCGTCCATCCATCCATCCATCCATCCATCCACTACAGATATTCAATCAAAATGCACTATAAAACATTAAAATTAATAAGGATCATAAATTTAAAATTCAATAAAAATAAAACTAACCAGGATGGAAAGGAAGGGAGCAAAGTTTGTACAGAAAGGAAATGGGGTATTGTCTACTCTATTAGCTACCTCCAAAGTGCTACACCCCCATTGGGACCCCAGACTAGAAGGTCAAAAGGATAGGTGTGGATATCACTTTGGCAGGCATGATCATTAACTCTCAGCAGCCTCACAAGCTATGAAGGATTTGGGAACTGCTGTTCTAAGCTATCTGGATGGCAAAAAACTCCTCCACTTTGTATTCAACAAAACATTCAGAACAGCTTATTTTAGCTACCGTATTTTTCAGAGTATAAGACGCACCTTTTCCCCCCAAAAAGAGGGTGAAAATCTGGATGCATCTTATACTCCAAATGTGGCCCTGCCCAGCTTCTCAAACTGAGGTTTCAGAGGCTGAAAAAAGCATCAGAAACGAAGCTTCAGAAAAGAAGCCCCAAACAGAGCTTCAGATGCTTTGATTCTGAAGCTGTTTCAAAGGCTTTCAGAGGCAGGAAAAAGTTTTTTTTGAAACTAAGTTTCAGAAGCAGGAAAAAAAAGCAAAAAAAAAAAAAAAAGCAAAGCACAGAGCTCACAACCAAGGAACCTGTTGCTAAAATTCACCTCTGGGAATAGCTGATTGGGGTATTCCGTGAGGCAGATCCACCTGCCAATCAGCTTTTTTCTTGTTTTCCTCCCCAAAAACTAAGGTGCGTCTTATACTCCGAAAAATACAGTAGGCAGAAATTAATAACAACACAACTACTAAAATTGGGAAATCCTATTAATTTTTTTCTATAATTTTTAATATTTGTACTACAAGATGACCTGAAGCATAATAACTAAATGGTCCAATAAATGCATCCTCTATAGCAAGTAATGAACTGCACACAAAAAACACCAGGAATAAAAGTATTAGAGACCTTGAATTTAATTTTAATGAATTCAGTGATGCTGTTTCAACATTCTTAAAATATGATATAGTACGAGAAGTTTCTACTGGTAGTTATTACTACCAAACAACTGCATTCCAAAACATCTCTATTTAAAAGGCATCTGTAGTTCTCAAATCCAATATATATTCTACCGTGAAATCACTGATAATGACTGCAGGACATTAATCAGTGTGACCTGTTACTTACTGTTTTGACTCACTGTGACAAACTTCCAGTGTTGGATCATTATATATAAAAGCTGCTTCCAAATCATTGACTCTAACTCTATATATCCTGCATTGCTTACTGTTCAGTTTAATTCTATTTAGGTTTGCAACTGTTGGAAATATTGTTAGCTCCACATAGCCCTACAAAAAAAGAAAAAGAAACCCCAATGTCAGATATACATTATTATAATCAAAGTTGTTTGCTTTTTATAAAACCAAGATGTGCACAAATGAGTCTGTGCAAGAAACAGCTGGCTTGGATTGATCCGAACCCAACAAAATTTATGACAGTTATGCAATGCTGATACATTTGCTGATACATCTGAGGTAAAATAGAGGAGGGACAGATAAGAAGATATTAGGAAAACTGAGGCCAGGTAGAAGCAAAAGAGAATTTCAGTCTTGCTCCAGCTTGCTCTGCCTGTTCACCCTGGCATCCCTCTGAATTTTGTTTCATACCTAAAACTCAATCAAACTTTTCTGGATTTTCCTTCTTTTGTGATCCAAAACTTTTGGTAGAACTTCTAGAATGCAATGCTTTGCTTCCGGGTCAAAGCCCAGAATATCAGACAACTTCAATAGATTTATTGTTCTAAATCCTCTAATATTTTAAAAGATTTGTATGCCGCCCATCTAAAACTCTGGAAACACAATTAAACCACAAAAATATGAATGCTCATTGTATGGGGTTTGTAAATGACACCTTATAGCCTAGCATTATTTCTGAATCAGCTAATTGTGATTAAGAAAAAACATTAATGTACCACATGTAGAGCCAGTATAGCCATCTATCCACAGTCTGCCATAAATCATTAATTTAGAGATGTTTCCCTTTGATCTGTTTTTTAACTGAGCCTATCTGAGATGAAGAAACTAAATTGCTCTCAATAGTGAGGAAGGAAGGAAGGAAGGAAGGAAGGAAGGAAGGAAGGAAGGAAGGAAGGAAGGAAGGGGAAGGAAGGTAGGTAGGTAGGTTTGGTATCCATTAGTAACCTATAGTCCTTTCTTGTTAACATAGTACTTACAACAACAGATTTTCTCTGAAAATTTATGCTGTTGATGCAAATCACCTGATGGGTTGTGCTGGGGAAAAAAGAAAATTCAAAATAAATAAATCTAGGTTTGCAAACATACATAACATTTGGTAGTAAAGACAAATTCCTAGCCCACCCTTTTGGGTGCACTGTGCATAACCTAATATTTTAGGCGACCGGTAAAACATTTCTTTGGAATGTTTCACTTCAAGAGTGGCTATGGCTAAGTCTACACAAAAATTATTTTCATTATGCCTTATTTCACATTTAATGGAAGAGATATATACTACGTGTAAATGTAAAACACATTCAGTATTAACAGTATAAACACACTGAAATTTCATTTTCATTCACTAAAAACAATTCAGAAATGTATGTTTCTTAATACATTTTGAACTAGGATGGTAAATTGTTTCCCTGACTCCAAAAGCTTTCCTTTCTCACCAAATTTCAGATAAGAATTATCAGAATGTTAGTGAAAAATTTCCAGATTTCAATAGTCTAGTTCACTGCAAGCATACATGTCATGCTTATTTCTCCCCAGATTCTCAATTGTCTCATCTTTTTTGACTGATCAGAGTAACCATACATAGCAATAAATAATTCAAGTATAGCCCTATGCTGAAATCAATGCAATACCTTATAGAGAACTGGTGTGAAACAAAGAAACCTGTTAAACAGGTAGTCCTCAACTTACAATCAGAATTGAGCTCCAAATATCTGTTGTTAAGTGAGGCACTTGTCAAGTTAATTTTGCTCCATTTTATGACCTTTTTCGCCACAGTTGTTCAATGAATCACTGCAGTTAAGTTAGTAACACAGTTGTTAATTAATTTGGCTTTCCCATTCACTTTACTTGTCAGAAGATCATAAAAAGTGATCATATGTCCCTGGGGCACTACAATCATCATAAATCAATTGTCAAGCATCTGAATTTTGATCACATGGCCATAGGGATGCTACAAAGTACTAGGGTTAGGGTAACTTTTTTTAGTGCCGTTGTAGTTGTAGTGCCGTAACTTCAAATGGTCACTAAATTAACTGTTGCAAGTCAAGGACTATCTGTATTTATGTTCAGACTACATTAGTCTGAGTAATTCATCAAACTGATACTAAAAATTCAATTCATATTGTTTGCAGGTACATGCTGCATATTGCCTCTAAGCACAAAGTTATTTTTGATAAATAAAAAGCTATGTCCCAGATGTGGCATAGGTCCCTCCCACAAAGATAAATTCGGTCTTATATTTTAATGAATAGATGTCAATTTCATATAAGTTCCAACAATTATTTGTTATTTTTTATAAAGCCTTCAACAAATAAGTATATTTTGGACAAATCAATGATACTTCATACTTTAAAAAAGAAACTATAGTTAAGTATACTTATAATTTATAAGGTCTTGGGCTCTCAAATCCTTTGTCTCCTTTCTTTCTGTTCATGATGAAGAGAAGCACTAAATTTTGGTGAAAATCAAACACATATCATCATCTTCTTTAGCAGTCTTTACAAAAGTACTTTCAATTCTTCCTTTTTTTGACAAGATTTTTGTAAGAAAGCATTTTTGGCAGTAAAACTCAAAACAACCCGAAGAAACATCCAGAGGTACCATCACCCATTTAAAAATAGAAAAATAAATGTAAAAAATGTGTATGATCAACTTAAGGAGTTATTTAAACATTTTTTTAAATCAGAAACTTAGTAACACTGATTCCTAAGACTTGGTTTACACCTCATATTCAAGATTATAATGTGATGTAATTATATGTTACAAAGCAAGGAACCATTTCTTCTTTAAAAAGCTTTCTCTTGTAGTTACAGAATGGCAGATTTATATTGTATTTAAAAGATTCATCCTATAAGCAGTAGCTCTTAGCATCCAAATCAAACTATTAAAACGTTTTCAACAGCCATTTAGTTATGCAGTGCAGAGGCTTCTCAGATTCGCCTTTATAACAGCAAGTAGTATCGTATCACCAAATATTTCTAGGCTGAATTATTAGCTCTGTTCACATCTGGAGAAAAGGACACTAAAGTAATCCTCATAGCTGAATTTATGTTCCAACTTCAGATCCGGTCGGAATCACTTCCAGGTAATCTTACAATGTTTCCAGACTTATTGTGTGGAGACTTCCTATTATAATCTTTTCATCTTTAGCAACCATTTGGATTTGATCACCAAGGGAGCATCTGACTTAAATAAAAGGAATGTCCAGCTGCCATGTCTTTTCAAAAGGCGTATCCTCTTAGGGTCTCCAAGACACTTTCCTGAGGGGTTCAAAGCAAGTTTGGAGATTTCAATTCACAGCAAGTTAGGCTGGTGGGGGAAAAAAAGGAGTCCAACGAAAGGGGGCTCCAGCTGCACCGGAGAAGAGAGGCGGCGGGGGTCTCCGACAGATAAGGAAGCTTGTTCGAAGAGAAAACGGCGGCCCGTAATGAGAAGCACTGAGAAAAGCGAGCGGTATTCCGGGAAACCACAGGCGACTTCTGAAAGCAGCAGCGTTTAACCCTCCAGGAGAAAGCCGGGGGGACGTTTCCTCTCGGGCAGCCGGGCGGCGAGAGAGATCTCCACGTAGGTAACTCCACGGAGATGAGCGATGCTTGGCGGCTCTCCTTAAACCGCTTAAATCCCACGGCCGATCGGCACCTTCCTTTCGTTAGACATTGGGCGCCATATTCCCTGCGACTTTTGATCTTTCACCCCGGGGCAAAGGTCAAACTCTATTAGACCTTCTCTGCAGTTATCGCCTCTTGCTTTCAGTTCCGGAATCACAAGATTAAGCGAGAAGAGAAGAAAGGAAACCGAAGGGAATGACCCATGCGCAGTAGTGAAACTGTTTCAAAGGAAGGCAAACGCGCATGCGCCCCGAGCTAAGGAACTCATTGGTAGAGGAAAAGGCTGCCGTGGTTCGCGATTGGCTGGGCAAAACCAATCGCGCTCAGCGTTGGCGAGGAATTATTTGGCGCGTATTTTTGACGGCGGGGAATGTTTATTTCATTTTAGGCATCTGTAACAAAAGGCTCAGGTTGCTTCTGAATATCTATGGAGATTCTCAGTCCTTCAGGTCGTGGTCGTCCCAAAGGTGCTTTTTCAAGAGGCAGTTGGACTTCGTTTTCCCTTAAAGGCCTTTTGCTTCTCATCCAAGAAGCTTCTTCAGTTCTGAAGGCTTAACACCTTTGAGTTCCATTAAATTAGAAGGCAGTATTTTAAGGGCTGGGATTTGGGCACATAAATACGATAAAGTTTATATATACATGAAAAGGGCTGAGAATAAGCACAGGTTGTCCTTGATTTATGACAGTTCATTTAGTGACCAAAGATACAACGGTGCTGAAAAAAGTGACTTGTGTTTTTTCGTACTTATAACCATTGCACATCCCCATGGCCACATGATCCAAATTCAGAGCCTTGGCAACTGGTTCAAATTTATGACAGGCGCCGTATCTTGAGATCATGTGAGGAGCACCTGGAGGCTCCAGCTGGTCCAGAATGCGGCTGCATGGGTGGTTACGGGAGCAATGTGGCACTCCCATGTGACCCCCCCCTCCTGTGCAAGCTGCACTGGCTCCTGGTGGTCTTCCAGGTGCGCTTCAAGGTTTTGGTTACCACCTTTAGAGCGCTCCATGGCATAGGACCAGTGGCCTCTCACCGACCAGTCCTCTCCCATAGAGGGGTTTCTCAGGGTGCCATAGGCCAAACAATGTCTGGTGGCCCCCAGGAAGAGAGCCTTCTCTGTGGGGGCACCTGCCATCTGGAACGAGCTCCTCCTGGAGATATGGAGGATCCCGGATCTGCGCACTTTCTGCCCTGTCCTCAAAACATCCTTATTTCAGCAGGCTGGTCTGGCCTGACTTTTCTTTTAAATTGCCTTTTCAATTTGTTTATAAATCGGGTGTTATAAAAATCTGTTTGGGCCAAAGTATTAAATGTATTTTAATTGGTGTTAACGTTTGTATTTCATGTATTTTTTCTTTTGGCTGCTCACCGCGCTGAGTCATTCAGGAGTAGGGTGGTATATAAATTTAATAAAATAAATAAAAAATAAATCAGCTTTTGCAACCTTCTGACAAGCAAAATCAAGGGGGAAGCTAGATTTACTTAACCACCGTGTTACTAACTTAATTGTAGAGATTCACTTAACAACTTTGGCAAAAAAGATCATTAACGGGGGCAAAACTCACTTAACAAATGTCTCACTTAGCCGCAGAAGTTTTGGGCTCAATTGTGGTCGTAAGTCAAGGATTACTTTTAACAGAATTAGAGTTGGAAGAGTCCTTGGAAGTCTTTTAATCCAAGCCCTCAGCTCCCCCAATCCTCAGCACTAGCCATGCTGCCTGAGCATTTTGGGTTTTGAAGTTCAGCATGCCTGTGAAGCTGCAAATTGGGCAAGGCAGATGGACATTGCAGAAAAAAGATTCAGCAATTGTGCTTGCCCAGGGCAAAGCCATGGTCTTTGGTGTTAGGGAAGACTCCTGAATAGACCATGAATAGCCAACCCCCCCCCCCCCCCAAATCAATGGATCACTGAGCAAATCAGCCCTGATTTCTCACTTGACACACAGATGACCAGGCTCAAATCATCATACTTCTGACACAGCAAAGTGTCTGTCAAGAGAAGCTTATAATGCCAGGAAAAGTGGAAGGAATCCAACAACTGGATGGATTCAGTTACAATGCCAATGGCTCCATCACTGAAGAACCTGAAAGATGAGAAGGATAATTGCCTTGCAGAAAATCTAATAACAGAATAACAGCCCCACAAATTCAGTACATTGATTCCAAAGTTAACAGCCAGATAACCTCCAAAATGTTCACAGGCAAGGAAACATGTATCCAAGCAACTAATATTCAGTAGAACACTTCCTACAAATCTGATGATTTCAGGTATCACTGACTCAAGTTTATTCATCATTTTATCTAATTTGCTTAAGAGTAAGACTTCAGAAAGAAAAGCAAACAAAAAACAAAAAGCTCACATTATAAAATTTGATTTCAGAAAAGGAAATAAAGCAAAGGCAAAGATATGCTCCAACTATGTTGAACTATAAATATCAGAATATCAGCTAGAGTGTCTAGAAATTCTGTAGGCTACAAATAAAATAGCGTCCAGATAGTTCTTCCAAGAAAATGTTGAAATGTTAATCAATATAAAGGAAAGATTAAAAAAACCCATCCTTTATCTATCTTAAACTGATCTTCTTTACAATGTGTGATTTAACTTATACAATTTTTAAAATGTTAATACAGATTTAATTTAAACAAAATACAGAAAGGAGTTGAATGAAAGTGTCATATTGCTATTTACATTTTTTCTAGAAATATCAGCTTCAACAGTAAAGAACTCTCAAGAACTCCTAATATTATTAGGTGCCACACAGAAAATCGTGGGTCTTAAACTATGTGTCAAAACCACAAAAAATTGATCTACCAGTTGACAGTCTTTAGAATATTTTCAATTCTTATGAAACGGGTCTTCTTGAATTATAAACCTTGAGTCCATTCTGCATTGAAGAACGAGCGTATTTCGTTAGAAGTGTGCCGATCGTTTGCTTCTCTGAGCATAAATCCCTGTAAAATAGAAGGGTTTTTTAAAATGTAATTCCCAAAACCATTTTAACAATGTCAATATTCTACAGCAAATTACAAAATCATCAGTAACACACTGTATTTCAATACAGGTAATCCTCAAATTATGATCACAATAGAGCCCAAAATTTATGTTGTTAAGTGATTTTTGCCCCATTTTACGACCTTTCTTGGCACAGCTGTTAAGTGAATCACTGCAGTTGGTAAATTGGTAACATGGTTGTTAAGTGAATCTGGTTTCCCCATTGATTTTGCTGGTCAAAAGGGTCCATAAGGTGATCACATGACCTTGGGACATGTGCAACGGTTATTAAGTATAAACCAGTTGCCAAGCATCTGAATCACATGATCATGGGGAATGCTACAAAAGTCATAAGTGTGAAAAATGGTCATAAGTCAGTTTTTGCAATGCCATTGTAACTTTGAACAGTCACTAAATGAACTGTTGTAAGTCGAGGACTACCTGTACACAGTGTCAACTTGCAGGAGCATACAATCTTGACTTAGAGGAAAATTGGAAATAATGTGCAATGATTGCAAGAAAGAATACAAAAGGAAACGAGGAAGCCATTGGTTAACTGAAAGATACTTGCAATGGGCTAAAAATACCTCAGTTCTAATAGTGAACAAAAGCAAGAATTAGATGTGTTTGAGTAGCTGCCAAATTCAGAAGACATAAAATGGCTTTTGAACTGCTGTAGGACTGCTGTTATATTACTTACCCTATATATGGAGCTATATCAGCTTCTGTCCACTTCTCCCGAATGGAGAACAAGCGTTTAAATCTTTCATTATCATCTTCCGGTAAATCTTCAACATTCAGCAGGAAAATAATCTCTGGTCTAGAGGATCTATCCACAAGAGCCAACCCCTTGAATAAATAACATCAAAATTGGAATATGTCCAGGAAACGCTTATTGAGGGTTTAAAATAATAATAGTAATCATAATAATAATAGTAGCAGTAATATTGTCATTGTACGTGTATACACAGTATAACCATACGACGAAATCCACTTAGCACTCAAAGACCAGGTCCAACACACATAACAATCCCCAAACACACACACACCCACCCCAAATTCCCCACCCCTAAACCACCTAAACATCCACACAACAGACCAAGTAATGCTGCCCAACAGCTCACTGATGGTGGCCCTTCAGTTCATTGCTGAGTGCAATTATAGCTCTGGGATAAAAACTATTCAGAAAACGTGTGGTCCATGTTTTAATTGTTCTGTATCTTCTGCCAGAAGGCAACAGTCCAAAATATTAACTTAATAAACATTTAAAAATACACATGTTTCTATGTTTATGTATTGTTCTTTCTTTTAATGAGAGAACTTTCTTAAAGTTTCAGCCTTACATCAACCTCACAATGTACTTTAGGCTAAAAAGTGCAAATGACTCGAGAGCATCCAGTCAGCTTTAAGGGAAATGTGACTGGGATTTTTCTCCCCAGAAGTCCTAACCTGATAGGGATTCCTTGTGGATTTTCAAATTTACGCTCCAGATTGAGCACATTTATGGAAGTGGCACTTTTCATATCACATTACCTTTAACTGATCTAGCCGAGTAGTCATGCCTTCAGGGACACTCTGCTGCCACACTTCTTGAAATTCCGAGAGGTTGAATTTAACAGCATTTTGTAAGAGCATTTGTGCAATTGCTCTACACACCTTCTCTTCATTCATTTCAAAGTAAGCCTCACCTGGTAAGGAGCATTAAAAAAATCAGAAATAATTAAGGAAGATGGTGCATGCACTTAAACGTATCTTTAAAAAAAAACTTCCATCAACCTCCAAATAATATTGCATTCGGCAAGATCACCAGAATTAATTCAATTGAATCCGGCATTCATATATATTAATTTGTTCAATTTTATCCTGCCGTTCTGATCTAATGAATATTCAAACCAGGCGTATCATCTTCATTATTAAAAATAAACAGTTATGAAGGCAACCTACCTTCATCCGTGTATTTTTTCCCATAACTTTCCAGGATGTGTTCTATCATTTCTCTGAAATAGAAATGTGCCTAATTTTAGTATAAAGTATAATAAAGCCAGTTCTCTACAGAATTTGATTTAGAACTACTGGTAGTCAGCCAGGGTTATCCTTACATTATTTATTACCACATTTTCTTTGAATGCATGATAAATATTTAACTGCACTTATATAACACCACTTAGAAGTTGTTTGTAAGGCATGTTGAAGACTAATGCACTCCCTTGCATCAAAGGTAACTTGGCAACCATTTCCCCCCATTCCACTAGAGCAAGGGTCCCCAACCTCTGGGCTGCAGTCTGTTCATAACGGGCTGTGCAGGTGGCGGGTGAGCACGTGCGCGTAGCTCCCCTAGCATGCAAAGCTTCCCTCACACGAGTGGTAACCATCTTGCACTTGTGCATGAAGCTCCCCTTGTGCGAGCAGCAGCCACTGGCACTCACACACAAAGCTCCTTTCATGCGAGTGGTCGGTGCACCCACCCATCCTCTGGTTGCACAAATGGAGCTGTGTATGCTAGTGTCTGCCTGCCACTCAGAAGGAGCTATCCTCTCCTTCTCCACACACCAGGCCAAGCCAGAAAGGTTGGGGACCAATGCACTAGAACTGGGGTCCCCAACCTCCAGTTCACAGACCGGCATTGGTCCACAGCATCCCAGAAACATCCACGCAAACAAGTAAAGCCTCATCCGCAGAATAGTCAGCATCCGAAACCACGTCCCCTCTGGTCCACAGAAAAACCTCTCCATGTAACTGGTTCCTGGTGCCCAAAAGGTTGGGGGCTGCTTTGCTAGAGCATCCCTCTCGAACTACTACATGTCTTGGGATTCAAACTCACAAAATTCTCAGCCAAAAGACCAATGATTCATCACATCTGGGGGTCCTGCTGAGAAAGGCTACTCAATGCATCAAGACTGGGTTCCATCAAGTAAAGGCCAAACTGATCGGATACTAGGTAGGCCTCACGTAATGACTGCCTTGTTTAGTAACTGTTTCAATTAAAGGTGCAGCTTATCTGCCGTGAAAAAAAGATTGGTATAAATTCTAAATTCATGTCAGATTAGATTCACTCATGACACAATAAACATGATGTCCTTTTTTGGCTGTAACTTAGCTCATTGTGTAATCCAACCGTTATGGCTTGTAAAACGTGGTTTTTGTTTTAGTGCGTTTTATGAACTTGTAATTGCTTCTAATTTAGTAAACAAGCCATATTAAGGAAAGATTTGGCAGATGAAACCAGCTTTTATCTCCTTTGACTTTAAATCTGAAAATAGACGTTTATTGTAAACAACATATAATAATTGAAACAGAAACTTTTCACAAATAAACAATGGGGTGCACCTTACTCTTTTAGAACAAAGTACACATAAATAAAATAACTTACTTGGGTTCTAGAGGTCCAAGTTCTTGAACACATATACTTAAAGGGACTTTATTGAATAACCAGGACTCTGAATATATTAGTTGGGTCACGTGATTCAACAGTTTCATCTCATAGTCAAAGTCTAGAATCCTCCAGTATCCTGCAAGCAGAGAAGGGCATTAGCGTATATGCTATAAAATCCTTTATAAAAACCTCAACTCCATTGTTGATCTTTTTCCTGTCTTTTATCTGTATAATGGTCATGATGCCAGCCTAGTTATTTTCTCCCTTCACACTCAATTGAAGGAGAGAGAGTTTGGTCTAGTAGTGGTTAATGCATCAGACTAGAAACCAGGAGGCTGTGAATTCTAGCCCCATTTTAGGCATGATGGTAGTTGGGTGACCTTGTGCCAGTAACTCTCTCTCAGACCTAGGAAAGAGACAATGGCAAACAACTTCTGAGAAATCTTGCCAAGAAAACCATAGGGACTAGTTCAGACAGCTGCCAGGAGTGAAAATTGATTGAAACGCATGTGTGCGCATACACATACAAATATCTCCTCCACTGAAGAGTACAATTCAACTATCTGCATAGCTATGTTCTACATTCTGGTTACCTAGTTACATAACTGTACATTAGGCAGAATATACAGTTCAGTTCAATATGCATACAATATGCAGTTCAATATAAAGTGTCAAAAGTAAACTGGAGGGGAGAGGAGGGAGTCCTTGGTGCTTTCTTGCAAATATCTCATTACCCAAACTAGGTAACATCATAGCAATAGCACATAGACTTATATATCTACCGCTTCATCGTGCTTTTACAGCCCTCTCTAAGCGGTTTACAGAACCAGTGTATTGCCCCCAACAATCTGGCTCCTCGTTTTACCCACCTCGGAAGGATGGGAGGCTGAGACAACCTGCAGCCTGGTGAGATTGCCAAATTGCAGTCATCTGGCAGTCAGCAGAAGTAACCTGCAGTACTACACTCTAACCACTGCGCCACCTCGGCTCGGTATCCTCACTAGCACTGATGATGTCACCTGGTTTGGGTAATAAAACATCTGTCAGAAAGCAATGAAGCTCAGAGAGTACCAAGGACCCATCCCTTCCCCTCCTGTTTACCATTATGACCCATTATGAAGTGAAAAAGAGTTTAGACTCCCCCTTGCATTGGGGTCACTTACAAATATCTTGTTCATTGGAAGGGATACCCAGGCTATGTGGCTCAAGAGTTGGGATGCAAAGGCTGACAGACTGGCCAAACAGTTTCATGACATGTACCCTCAGAAGCCCACGGAACCATTGGGGGGGGGGGAGGGGACGATAAAGTAGATTTAACTCCCCTCAATTTTCTTCTTTTGCAGGAGGCCTTTCTCACCTGAGCGAGGTCAGCCTGTCAACCCTGAAGCCATTTTGGAGCATCTTCAGGGCTGCCACAGCTATGCTGTTTGGAGCTGTGGGAACGGGAGTGGGCGGGAGTAGAAATAGCTGGAGACTTGTAGCCAAAATAAAATTATTTCTCCTGGAAACCAAGGGCATTCTCAGCAGATGCTGGGGAGGCATGGACTGGAACCAACTGGGCTTGGGGCTGTGACCGGATTGGACCATGTGATGGACTTGTGGACTGGGGGAAAAGAACTTTGACTTTTAATTTGGGTGGGGAAAACCATGGCACCAGATGTGCCAATATGACATGCCTCATAAATCTGTACTTTTACAGATTGTGCTTACAGGAACACCTAGGCCCCAGAGGTTTGATTGCATTGGGTCTGTTACTTGGAACCCTAACATACTCATCATTCTATATTACACTGACTCACAATTATATTCTGTATTATAGTAAAATACAGTAGAACAAGGTTCCCCAATCCCCAGGCAGTGGCCCACTACTGGGCCGTGGTCTATTTGCAACTGGGCTGCATGAGCTGTGTCAGCCCGTCACTCATGCAAGTTAATTAGTTAGTTAATTACATTTCTATACCGCCCTTCTCCCGAAGGATTCAGGGCGGTTTACAGCCATATTAAAACAGTCCAACACAAAAATTAAAATGATTAAAATAATTTAAAACTATTTGGCCGTAATTTAAAACCCCTTACTAAAACACCTTTAAAACCAATTTAAAACCCATTTAAAATTATCTAATCTGTCAGGCCGGCTTGGTGAAACAACAGAGTCTTTAGAGCCCGACGGAAGGCACGGAGGTCGGGAATCCTTCTTCTATCCGGAGGCAATTCATTCCATAGGGCAGGAGCCTCCACAGAGAAGGCTCTCCTCCTGGGGGCCGCTCGCCAACATTGTCTGGCCAACTTCAGGAGGCCCTCTCTGTGAGAGCGTATCGGACAGTGGGAGATATTCGGTGGCAGAAGGCTGTCTTGTAGGTATCCCGGTCCTAAGCCAGGGAGTGCTTTGAAGATGGTGACTAGCACCTAGTTGAGTTGAGCTGTGCGTGCACACTTGTGCGCCCACCCCTGGTGTTCACACGGCCCGATCCTCTCCCCCCTCCCCCCCGGCTGCCAAGCTGCAAAGGTTGGGGACCGTTGCAGTAGAAATATGCAATTTTCTGTTTAAATAAGGAATTCCAAGAAACATATAAAACAGGATCTAGCCCTATGTTGTAGATATAACTACCTTGAACTTGGCATGCTTTCAGAACCTTCAGTTGATGCATTATTTCTTCCTCACTTGCTTGGACCAAATCCAAGAAGTCTTCTGTTGTATACTACAGAAAGTAAACAAAACATACATGTCTTCTTTATGTCTGAATGCTGAATGCAGAGTGCCTTGGAATTGCTTTATAAATAAAAGTTTAAAACTGTATTTGGGTATTTAATTACGAGTATTTTATTTTCACAGCTTTCAGTCACTAGGTAGTATAAAGTTGGAGGCTGAATGAGACTTTCATAAACCTACATTTATTTCAAGCTACGTTTATTTCAAGCTACATTTATTTCAAGAATCTGAAATTTTATTGGGTTAAGGACTGAATCAGGAATTTTGCCATATGCTGAGACCTGCGCTAGAAGGATATTTCAAGACTTTTAACAGATGAATCAAGTGCTTAAAACAGCACCAACATGCCAAAAAAAAAAAAAAAAAAAAGGAATAAAAATGTTTAGTCCTATCAGATTTTAAAAGCACAAGAGGTGAAGTCAATTTTTGTTCACTTTGTTTTGGAAGGAGGGAAATTGTAAGCTGCCCAGAGTTGCTTGAATAGTGAGATGGACAGCATATAAATTTAATAAATAAAGTAAATAATAAGTTATGAACTTGGGAAACTGCTAAAGGAAAAATATTACTCCACTGATAATGAATATTTCAGCCCGTAACAGAGTAGAATATATTTGTGAGTAGGAAGTTTTATTTACCCTACACATCAAGCTGAAAGATTTAGGTAATTAATACATGAACACATGGCTAACATTCTCTCTCTTTATAGTGGGCCATATGGGGAAATTACAAACATATGTTCCTGGGAATTTAATATGGGTTAGTACTAATTGCAATTCACAGCCTTGCTTAATTTTTTATTCTTGCACAGAGTTTATGTTTCTTTATGAAAAACTCTATGTTGCTTTGGGACATGAGAACTTTTCCATCCATTTATGCATCCATCCTTACCTTATATAATTATTACCTTTGAATTTGTGTCAATTCTCTCTTTTTCACAATCTGGACCTTCATAAGGATTTTCCAATAGAAGTTTCTTGAGTTTCTTCAATTTAGGCCGGCATCTTCTTAGTTCCCAAAAATGATTGGAGAAGCCTGCAATCTGCAACAAGAACTGTCATTGGAACTGCCGGATTAATCTGTAAAGTTGGCAGCTGCAGATATAACTGCATCGATCAGCAGCAGCAGAGAATGAACACAGCATAACACCCCTAAATTAGGCATGTTAAATGACTAACTTTGTGAACTGTGTTTCTCAATTTTAGCAGCTTGAAGATGTGTGGACTTCAACTCCCCGAATTCCCCAGCCAGAACACTGGAGTTGAAGCCCACACATTTTCAAGCTGCCATGGTTGAGAAACATTGCTTTAGTACTTCAGCCCTTTGGGTATATTTGCTCCACTTCCATTTAACTCATCTGGCTCTTTTAACATAAGAAGATTCAATTGTCACTGTGGCCTTTCAGATATTTTGGACATCATATTATCCCTGGATGTAGTGAGTAGCAATCCAACCATATCTATAGTACAACACATCTCTCCCCCCACCCAAATTTTTTAAACAAAATTTTGCTTTTATTTCTCCTCAGCTACTGTCTTAGATACCAATGCACGCCAGAGTCTATTAATTGAGAAGAAACAGAACAAGCAATCAAGCAATCTGTACCTTGCTTTTTCCAAGTTTATCCAAAATGTGTGATGGCCACAAGCAGGGAAAAATTATGTTTGTGTCTGTGCTATACTTTTACTATTTAAACCAGTGGCATTTAGAGAGATTTAACTTATTTTATTGTACTTTCTTGGAAAAATAACTGCTATAATCACAGAATAATGGACCCATACAGGGAAAAAAGGCTATTTCATCTGGTTCAGTCATTTGCCCATCATTCTATCAAATATCACATTCCTGCTAAACCAAGGAAAAGGTATGTCCTCCAAGAAATAACTGAGTCTCATATTTAATCAGCTGTTATATGCCCTCAAACTCAAGATCCCACTCATAGATATGCCTATTTTAAATAATTATCCTATACACTATATGTCTAAGTAGTAAAATATTTATTGTATCTCTCGGCCACAAAATGCTCTTACTTAATTCATTGGATAAACCAGAGTTCTCTCACATCCAAAAATCTGAACTCTTTGGAAAAGGTCGGTAGAGATTCTCAGTCATCCAGGTCATGGTTGTCCCAAAGGTGCTTTTTCAGGAGGCAACTGGGCTTTCTTGTTTTTTGTTTGAAGATGTTTCACTTCTCATCCAAGAAGCTTCTTCAGCTCTGACTGGATGGTGGGGAATGGAAGGATTAATATTCCTTGCAGACAGCTGGTCATTTGCGTCCTTTTAGAGGGTCGTTGAAGCACTTGGAGGTTTATCTGTGTCCTCAGGGTCACCTGAGTAACACTCTCATTCCTGTAGTCCTGAAAAATATAAATTCTTCCATTCCCCCCATTCTGTCAGAGTTGAAAAAGCTTCTTGGATGAGAAGTGAAACATCTTCAAAAGAAAAAACGAGAAAGTCCAGTTGCTTCCTGAAAAAGCACCTTTGGGACATCTTTGGAAAAGGATTAAATGTGATTTATTTATTTTTTTAAAGGGAGGAGAATGACTTTTCAAAGATCTTAACTTGCTCTGGCGAATTTTCAGGCACACAATACCTCAGGGTGGAGTATATTAGTGGTAGCCTTGTCTGCACGAAGCTGCTCTGGTGTTTCACCGGAAGGAATAAAAAGCAACATATTGGAAGTATCTGCTATTTTCATGTCGTAAGTCTTATCCTTACTGCATATCACAGCATGTTCATTTTTCTCTCCACGGATTACCAGGCTGCAGGATCAAACAAATGCATATAAGCCAGGTTCAAACTACAACGTGTTGACCAAAAGGTTTAAATATATGTAACAATAAATAAAGATTGGAGGCTGATACATCTGAAAACATACAGTCCAATTTCTCCTGGTATTCCACTGATGATGTCAAGGAAAAAATACAGGCTGAACTTTAGTCTAATGCAGTGTCTATGGAGATTCTCAGTCATCCAGGTCATGGTTGTTCCAAAGGTGCTTTTTTCCCCCCAAGAGGCAACTGGATTTTCTGGTTTTTCTTTGAAGACATTTCGCTTCTCATCCAAGAAGCTTCTTCAGCTCTAACTGCAATCTACAGTCAGAACTGAAGAAGCTTCTTGGATGAGAAGCACAACATCTTCAAGGAGAAACCAGAAAGTCCAGTTGTCTCTGGGGGGGAGAGGGGGGAGCACCTTTGAGACAGTCTAATGCAGTTTCTCAAACTTGGCAAATTTAAGATGCATGGACTTCAACTCCCAGAATTCCCCATATTTGCTCAACGCTGATCTAACCCATCAGGAGCATGCAGAGGCGGGCAATGCAATTCCCTTGAGTCTTGAATTAAATCAGCTGACCCTGCCAGGCGCTAGGGGTCGCTGTAGAGTCGCCAGATTTTTAAAGCCAGCCGCACGCTCTACCGCCTTGCAGAGCATGCGCGTACCTTCGCCCCGCCTCCAACTCGAGACACAACTCCGGCTCCAATTGCAGAAGACAGTAATCGCCGGCATCGATCTGCGGACTGAAACTGAGGCACTGCACCGTCGGAAGCAGCTCCGACGGGTTTAGTTTAGCGACCTGCAGCGTCGCATCGACCTCCTCGCGGCGTCGCATCCTCGAGGGGGGTGGCTTTCGCTCCTCGGGAGTCCAACGAGCGTCTCCGACAGGAACGGCAAAGACGGAGAAGACAACGGCCGCTTCCGAAAGCGCGCCAAAACTCACGTCGTCACATGGATGCGGAGGGGGCGGGGTTTACGATGCTTAGGCGCCCAATCCGAAAGGGAGGAGGCGGGGCCTAATCCACCCCGCCACAAAAACCGACGTTGAGACTGAGAAGAGCCAGAAGGATGATCAGAGGGCTGGAGGCCAAAACACAGAAAGAGCCGTTGAGGGAAATGGATACCCCTTAAGTTTAATGAAAAAGAGTACTAGGGGCGACATGATAGCAGCCTTTCAATATTTGAGGGGCTGCCACAAAGAAGAGGGAGTCAACCTATTTTACAAAGCACCTGAAGGCAGGACAAGAATAGTATAGTATAGCAGAGCTCTTCAAACTTGGCAGCTTTAAGGCTTGTGGACTTAAACTTCCAGAATCTGGTGTATAGTATAGTGTATAGTATAGTATATAGTAATTGTATAGGTATAGGTATACTTAGTTTAGTGTAGTGTAGTTACAGTTTAGTGTAGTGTAGTATAGTATGCCTTCATTGTCATTGTACATAATACAACAAAATTGTAGGAGCCTGGATAGCTCAGCAGACTAAAAGCATTGTGATTAACACCAGCTGTCTGCAGTTACTGTAAATTCGAATCTCACCAGGCTCAAGGTTGACTCAGCCTTCCATCCTTTCTAAGGTAGGTAAATTGAGGACCCAGTTTGTGGGGGCAATAAGCTGACTTTGTATAAATATACAAAAGTATGAAGGCTATTGCTTAACACATTGTAAGCCGCCCTGAGTCTCCGGAGAAGGAAGGCATATAAATCAAATTTTTAAAAAAATTGGTTTAGCCTCCCTGGTGCAATCCATAACAAAATACAAAACAACATAAGTAGTATAGAGAATAATCTCTATGCAAGTAATGGGGGAGGGGGAGTCTAGTCATATGTTTCCTAGTCATATGTTTCCGAATGATTGTGTTTAAGAGTCTGACAGCCCATGGGTAGAAGCTGTTTTTAAACCTGTTTGTCCAGCTGGCTATGCTACGATGTCTTCTGCCCGATGGTAGAAGCAATGGATGGAAACTAATCAAGGAGACAACCAACATAATTAGAATGGAATAGGAATAGAATAGGAACTTAATTGTCACTTTGAATGTACGCTAATCTGCATACGTTAAAACAAAATTTTGTTGCATACATCTCTCAGAAAGGTTACCACCTCCAATGAACACAACATAAACATGACAAAATAAAAAAAATACAAAGTTATGTATGTACCCACATGTTATATGACACAGAGAAACAACACAATCTAGTTCAGCTGTATAAATGTACATGACAAGAGAAACACATCTTGCGAGTCTGCCAGACGGATGGCATAGGGAACAAAGCTGTTATGGAATCTGGTAGTCCTACTAGAAATACTTCAAAACCTCCCAAAGGAGTAGAGTTCCCTGCTTGGGCTAGTTCACGGGTGTCAAACTCACTGCGGCATGTTGCTGTTGTGACATTTTGTGATGTTTTTTCCCTTCGTGGAGCTGGGGTGGGTGTGGCCTGCACATGATGCATCAGGCCTGCAGGCCATCAGTTTGACACCCTTGGACTAGATGACCTCCAAGGTCCTCTAACTCAGGTATACCTAATGTAATGCTTCATTGTTGCATTTTTTGTTATTTTTGAGAAAGAAAAAATAAGATGGCCAAAAAACCCCCATAATAAACAGGTTTTTTACAAGCATCATTGAATGAAATAGAACCAAATTTGTTGCATAAGAATTTTCAATATTTCATTAGATTTACATAACTGAATATCTTAAATTGCCTTAAAAGCTGCAAGTTATGGCTAAATCCAGTTACTATATAAGTATCAAGAGCATTATGTTAAAAGAGTTAATTTCTGACTTAGCAGCCAAATAATTTTTAATAATTGGGGTCTTTTAAAAAATAATAGTCCATCCCTAATGAAAAATTATAGGTCTCATGCTTATCAGGATCTAAAACCCTGAAAGGAAGAGGGAAAAAGCCAACCTCATCTGGTTATCTTCAAATAAAGACTCAGGTTCACTTTGAATGCAGTAACACCAAAAGGAGGGCTATTTGAGTAACATACAGGAACCACAAGGTTTCCCAAGTTATTCAGATGGTTTCCCTCAAAATGCACAAACATAAAAGAGCAAAGATTTATTGAGTAGTATTGCAATAATCTTATGCTTTGTGAAAAATTGAGATTACAATTATTTTATCCTACCAAATGTACTCCGTATAGTCTTCATTGCAGATAACATTCCTTTTAGTGGAATTTCTTCCCACATTTTACAAAGGATCCCTTCCTTTGTAAAAGGATTCCTAATCCTTCTAAATGTTTTTAAGGCAGTGGTGGGAAAATTAATTGGATGGGTGAATAATTTCCAAGCAACCAAAAAGGGGTGTGTGTGTGTGTTGGGATTTGTTCCCAGATGTTATGTTGACTGGTCTGTAGTTTCCTGGCTCTGTTTTTTCCCCCTTTTTTGAAAAAAAAAGTGAGAGCAATTAACTAATGGAACAGCTTGCCTTCAGAAGTGGGTACTCCATCACTAGAGGCCTTCAAAAAGAGACTGGACAGCCATTTGTCTGAAATGCCATAGGATCCCTGCTTGATCAGAAAGTTGGATTAGAAGACCTTCAAGGTCCCTTCCAGCTATGTTATTCTATGTTCTATGTTCTAGTTCAGCTGAATATCTGCCAGGCTTGAACTCCCAAGTCCTGGTTTGAGGATGCAGCTCCTTGACTGTTCAGCCATCCCCATTATAATGCAATTATTTTACATTCCTCTATTTAATTCTATGTTCCAGAATACCACATGGTGGCAGACTGCTTTAACACATGAATAACTTTGCTGGGTTAGAAAACACTATAATGAAAATATGGATGTACGCTCCAAGCTGCAGAAATCGGGATGATCGCTTAGAGAAAAGCAAAGAGTGAATGTTTTCTGAATGTTTTCTCACAAAGAGTGTTTCCTGACACCTAATAGTAATCTTGAATTTTGCAGCCTAAATCTGATAGCCCAAATGAAATTACAGGTAGTCCTTGATTTACAACAGTTCATTTAGTGACTGTTCAAGTTACAACAGCAGTGAAAAAAGTGACATGGCCAATTTTCACACAACTATTGCCGCATCACCATGGTCACATGACTTACATTCTGATGCTTGACAACTAGTTCATATTTATGACGGTCGCAGCATCCCGGGGTCATGTGGAACTGTGTGACAAATTTCTCACTAATCAACATAAATTTTGGGCTCAATTGTCATACATTTTTATTTTATTTTATTGGCTTGATTTATATGCCGCCCTTCTCCGGAGACTCAGGGTGGCTTACAATGCGTTAAGCAATAGCCTTCATACTTTTGTATATACCTGGTTGGTAGGGCTTTTGGCCCCCACCAAGCGGTGTTCTTTTTTTTATTCAAAGTCAGCATATTCCCCCACAATCCGGGTCCTCATTTTACCTACCTCGGAAGGATGGAAGGCTGAGTCAACCTTGAGCCTGGTGAGATTTGAATTTGCAGTAATTGCAGGCAGCTGGCAGCTAAGTGCTATTTAACAGCGCTTTAGTCCACTGCTCCACCAGGCTCCTACAGATAGTCCTACATTGAGGACTACCTGTAGAAGATAATAGAAGGTAAAGATTTCAGTTGCATTGCTCTGGCTTCCTGTTCTCCAGCTGCTGGCTGTTTTTGTATTGTTGAAGTAATTCCAGGATGTTTAATAACTGGTGCATTCTTCAAAGTACAACATATGGGCAGTGTTTGGCATAATGGGCTTAACTACAAATAGTAAACAAATATCCTTGTTTTGCCCAACATGCTGAGCTACAATCTGGCCAACCCTGTTTTAGTCCAGTGTGTTGTAGAAAGTGGAACATATGATTAGTTTATAGTTCAGTGTACTGTGGAAATCCCCACAAATGAATAAAAAAACCTCATGGTAATTAACTATCGTTACTGAATCACGCAAGGTCTGAACTCAGACTTCTAGTTCAGTGGGGAGATACAGATGAATATGGTTAGAGTTGCACATACATCAATCCCATTTTTATTAAAAAAAATAGTATTCTCAAGTAAATGAATACTATCAGGAAAGTGGAAACAATTTGTGAGGTTATGATCTTACTATCATAGTTTAAAATGCACAAATTTTATATAGAATTTGAATCACTGCCTTGACAATTATATTTTACTTCTAACAAGTTATCCTATCCCAAGCAATTAAGCCTGGGAACTTTTAGATAAGACTGAAAAAAGGATCTCTTCTCATTAGAGAGGAATGGAAAAAAAGAACTGGAACACCCCTTTAATTTGTTCTGCTTTTCTCAACTTGAGCAAACATATTTTTAACAATTAAAAAAAATATTCTCCTGGAGCCTTTATTGCCTTTTCAAAAATGAAACCCACTTTCAACTGCAAAGTGCTGACAATTCTCCTTTTATCACAGCCTCTTTTAGGACTTGAGGTTATGATATCTTGTCCAAGAGAACAAAATATGCACAAGGGTGTATATTTGCAAATTCTATCTCTCAACTTGAGGTTGTTAATCAAGAAAGCTCATGTAAATACCAAGGCTATTTGAATGATATAAAGAGCAGGATGTCACACCAACCAGAAAATACGCACTTTTTAATTTATCTTGTAAATTAAAAAAAAGTATGTGTATTCCCATTGGGATTAGAGTCACCCTGTGTGGTATGGGAGAAAATTAAGATTTATTAAATAGAATGCTAGAAAATAAAATAAAAAGGGGCTTTCTTACTTTATAACTGGAGGCCGAAAGAAGAAATTAAAAACAGCTAATCTTCCTCTTATAACCACAGTTGAGAAGAGAATTTCCGTTGCTAAGTAATGGAATTGATAAGTGAGTTACATTTAATTTGATGACCTTTTTTTGCCACAGTTGTTTCAATCAGAATAGAGCTGGAAGGGATCTTGGAAGTCTTCTAGTCTAGCCCCCTGCCCAAGCAGGAGACCCTATACTATTTCAGACAGGTGGCTGTCCAGTCTCTTCTTAAAAACCTCCAGTGATGAAGTACCCATAACGTCTGAAGACAACCTGTTCCACTGGTTAATTGTCTTCACTGTTAGGAAGTTTCTCCTTAATTCCTTGTTGCTTCTCTCCTTGATTAATCGCCATTCATTGTTTCTTGTCTTGCCTTCTGATGCTTTGGAAAATTGGTTGACCCCCTCTTCTTTGTGGCAGCCCCACAAATATTGGACTACTGCTATCATGTCAGCCCTAATCCTTCTTTTCTCTAGACTAGCCATACCCAATTCCTGCAACCCTTCTTCATGTTTTAGTCTCCAGGCCTTTAATCATCTTAGTTGCTCTTCTTTGCACTTTTTCCAAAGCCTCAGCATCTTTTTTTTTTTGTACTATGGTGACCAAAACCGGATGTAGTATTCCAGGTGTTGAGTGAAACACATGGTCGTTAAACAATCCGGCTTCCATGATTGATTTTGCTTATTGGAAGCTTCCTGGGAAGGTCACCAATGGCAGCCACATGACCCTGGGATGCTGCGATTGTCATAAATAGATGCCGGTTGCCAAGCACCCAAATCTTGATTACATGACCATGGGGTGCTATGACAGTTGCAAGTGTGAGGGCCAGTTGTGAGTCCCTTTTTTCAGTGCTGATATAACTTTGGTCGGTCAACGAATGGTTTTAAGTCAAGGACTACCTGTACTAGGAGAGTTAATAATTCCCCATTTGGGTTTGAGTGACATGTTTGACTAGAGAAAGCCAGTTTGGTGTAATGATTAAGGTGCTGGCCTAGAAACC
The DNA here is from genome assembly GCA_030761175.1 of Masticophis lateralis. Taxonomy (NCBI): domain Eukaryota; kingdom Metazoa; phylum Chordata; class Lepidosauria; order Squamata; family Colubridae; genus Masticophis; species Masticophis lateralis. Next base: position 17,800,791 of record JAUDYJ010000003.1, on the reverse strand, counting down.
AGGAGACTGAGTTCTAGTCCTACCTTAGGCACGAAAGCCAGTTGGGTGACTTTGGACCGGTCACTGTCTCAGCCCAATCCACCTCACAGTGTTATTGTTGTGAGGAAAATAGGGGGAGGTAGGTTTTTGCCTTGAGTTACTTACAAGGTAATAAAGATGGGGTAAAAATCTAATAATACTCTAAAAAATGTAGTAAAAATTAGGTAACTTGAAACAAAGCAGGTCAATGGTATGCAGTTACTGCATTTATTTCAACCACAGCCTTGAATTTTGTTTCAGGGTAGGACTTCCCACTTAGTCAAACCACAATGTAGCTCAGCATCTTATGCAGACCTGCTTACAACTACTAAAATATTTTACTGTAAGGAAAACTATGAAATTTACACAGAGAACATTGCACATGAGTTTTCACCCAATTCTCTCTGGTATTGGACTGGATAAAATGGAGTGATATAGCACCAGCCACCCTTTAAACCAGAGGTCTTCAAACTTGGCGGCTTTAAGACTTGTTTTAAGACAAGTCTTAAAGCCGCCAAGTTTGAAGATCTCTGCTTTAAACCAACAATATCATAGCTACAGCTTTCTATGTTGACTGCTACCCTGACAGTCTTCCAGTTGCTTTTGTGAGGGCTTGCTTTACTTCCTTTTTTTATTTTTAGTTTTCAGGATTTATTTTTACTTTACTCTGCGGCTTGAGCAAAAGGAGGTTTTGTTAGTCTTTTTTCAGAGCTCAAAAATGCCTATACTATACCTTATAAAATGTGTCAGCTAGACACGTCAGAAAAGATGCTAACAAATTCCTTCTGATTTTTTGCTACCATAGACTGTTCTCACACAAGAGTGGCTTGAACAGGGTCAGCTTAGCTTTGTTAGGCGACTCTAATCTCCTGTTTTTGTGCTTATAGGCCAGAAGAGGAGATGAATCACAAAATAATAACACACTGCAAGATTCAGACAAAACAAGGAACCCAGTGAAGGAAGCTTCTGCCTTACTCCCATCCTGTGCAAGATTATGGCCAATGTGTATGTTAACAGGGAAACATTCAACACAAGAAATGATAAGATTTGTATATGGTGGTTTGGCAGTGGTGAAATCCAAATTTTTTTTACTACTAGTTATGTGGGCGTGGCTTGGTGGGCGTGGTGTGCCTTGGTGGGTGTGGCAGGGGAACGATACTGCAAAATCTCCATTCCTACCCCACTCCAGGGGAAGTATACTGCAAAATCCACATTCCCACCCCATTCTGGGTCCAGCCAGAGGTGATATTTCCCTGTTCTCCGAACTACTCAAAATTAGAGGGATCTTATTTGAGAAGCTACTTGAATGATTTTTACAGTTAGTCCTCAATTTACAACTGTAATCGAGCCTGTAATTTCAGTCATAAGTCATGATGGTCATAAAGTGGGTCACCATATAACTATGTCCAATTTTGCAACCATTTTGCAGTGGTCAATCCTGCGGTCATTAAGCAAGCCCATTGTCCCCTGTGGAGTGTTTCTTGCCAGATCTGGGTATACAGTAAAGCTAGTTTCTGGCAAAAACAAATTGTAGCCACATGAGTGCAGGATGCTGCAAACAGCTGTAAATACAGGCCAGTTTCCAAGCTCCCCAAAATGCAGTTGATTTTCCAGGCTCTGTCCTAACCTTAGTCACTAAGCAATCAGTTGTTAGTTGAACGCTACCTGTATCACAAATTGAGGAAATGATGCACCGTCTGCATCCCTACCTGGACTGTTTAAACTAATCTCAGTAATCCATTTTCTAAAAACCTCATGACTGGATTACTACTAGAGAGTATTTTTTACAGAGGCTACTATTAAAGTCATTCAGAAGCTGCAACTGGATGGAATACAGCCATTTGAACACTGGGGCAGGGCTAAACAGCACTATGTAACACCAAGTAGTCCTTGATGGTGATTCATTCAGTGACCGTTTGAAGTTATAATGACCCTGACAAAAGTTACTTTGGACCAGTTTTCACATTTACGACCATTGCGTCATCCCCATGGTCACGTGATCAAAATTCACACGCTTGGCAACTGGCATGTACTTATGACAGTTGCAGTGTCCCAGGGTCATGTGATCACTATTTGTAACCTTCCCAGACGGCTTCCCACAAGCAAAGTCAATTGGGAGAAGCCAGGTTCACTTAAACAGCTGCAGTGATTTGCTTAATAACGGTGGCAGTGAAGATCGTAAAATGGAGCAAGACCGACTTAAAACTTCCTTGCCTAGCAATGGAAATTTTGGGTTCAACTGTGGTTGCAAGTCAAGGACTACCTCTACAGGAAGCTGCACTGGCCAGCTCCCAGTTTGTAATGGTCTAATTGGCCTATGGTGATGACCTTGAGAGATAGGAGGAAGAGCCGCAGACTAGACGATAGTCAGATAAGAGACAGCTGAGCCCTCAGAAGAAATGGAAACATGGCAAATATCTCAGAAGAGATCCTCCCAGTGGTGGGATTCAGCCAATTCGGGCCTGTTTGGGAGAACCGGTTGTTAAATTGCTGTCTGGCCCCGCCCCTTCCAGGAGTCCCCATGTGTGTCATTTTGGCTCCCACTAAGTGCAAGGAGGCCTACTAGGCCCAAAACGGGGTGCAGGGGAGTGTGGCATGGGGCTCCCGCAGCCTGTTTTTTGCCCTCAGGAGGCTGCAGGGAGGCCTACTATGCCCAAAATGGGGAACAAGGGATGCCTCCCCCACAGCCCGTTTTTGCTCCCAGAGGGTTGCAGGAGGCCAAGTGCTGCCTGTCACACCCCCTGGCCACGCCCACCCAGCCGGTCATTAGGGCAGAGAACCGGTTAAATTATTTGAATCCCACCACTTTCAGACCTGCAAGATTATTAGTGTAACCTTACAATAAGGATAGAACTAGTGCTTTGGTTGGTGGCTTCTCATCTGATCTATCTTGCAAGGCTGACATGGTTTAAGGTTTATCTTCCATTTATGGAGCAAGTAGAACTGGTTGCTCAGGCTTCAGGTTTTTATGAGACCCACTTCCCAATGTCACCTAAGCTGAGAGAGAGATGCCCTGTTCTTGGCCTGGGGTTGGATCAGTCTTGCAGTGGGATGATTAAAAGCAGAGCCTTGTCGATGATGGATTGCAACACTTCAATTCGGGAGCTGCCTTCTGTGAGAGACACAATCTTGCTTCAAATGACAAGTGAGGTTTTTATTCATTCACACGTTTGCACGGTAGCTAAGCACTCTGTTACAGGACATAATTGTAGACTGTTCTTTATTTTAATAAACCTTATTTCATTTCTGTAAGCCTTTTATGGACATAGGAAGACAGCAATCTTCACGATTTCATTCCAGATCATTTTCAGGCTTTTGTAAGATGCTCTGGGCTTGTCAGAAGGAAAAGCAGTTGAAAAAGATTTTTAAAAAATGTTTACTTGTTTACTGATTTACTAATAACCCTTGTACTTCAAAAATTGACAGTAACGTTCAAAATCATATTCCTACTCTTCCAGTGCTCGTAGGGCCTTATGAATTCCCAAAGGCAGCAGATTTCAAAGGCGAAACGGCTATAGAAAAAAAGCCTCTTTCCAATTCCTTCCTACCCTTAACCTGCCAAGGAGAAAAAACCCAGCACATCCTCTCCTGGGTAAGTGATTGTCAGGCTTTTGAGGTAATCCAGACAAGAAGCAAAACTGTGAGTATAAAACTACCTTTATTATAAGGTTACAGTAACAGAATCTTGCAAATCTGAAAAGCATTTCCTCCCTTCTGTAATAGGTGGGGATGGCCTTGGCAGTCTGTGTCAAGAGACATTGCCAAGGGAGCAGTCAGATAAGGGACAGCACAGCCTGTAGCTGGATAGTGGGCTGGGCGAGAGGCTCAGAAGAGACCCTCCCTACTTTCTGGGGCCTGTAAAGGGAATGGGGGAGAGGAGAAACATAACTTTCAGATTTGCAAGATTCTGTCAGTGTAACTTTACAATAAAGTAAGCTGATCTGTTTGTGTTTCTTATCTGGTATGTCCTGCAAGGCCAACTTCAGTCTTGTTTATCTGACTGTTCCCTTGGCAGAATCTCTTTGCCCACTCTTCCAAGGTCATTCTCACATACCATTATACCTCCTTTATGTTTACTTTCCAGAAACCAGGGTGGATCCATTCTGAAATCCCATAGGTGCTGTTTCCAAAGGCAACTGGACTTCCTTGGGGGTTTTTTTTTTTGAAGTGTTTCATTTCTCATCCAAGGAGCCTCTTTTTTTTTTTTTACATATATATCATATACATTACATTTTTAAAAACATTTGGTAACTTTTGAAGGATAATTTAATGCTTCTTTAATGTTACAAGGAGAAAGAAAAACGTTAACATAGCAAAGCCATTAGTAAAAGGACAATTATCTATTATTTTTCATATTATGTATAGATAAGAATGAAATAGTATTTGATACATAGAATGTGACCCTTCATCCAGGATTTTTTTAATTACTGAAAAGCTCATTTAAGCCTATTTATTAGTGTAAATTGACATCATGCTGTGATTTTAAAGCTATACAGTAAAGCACTTTACTCTTTTAAAAACAATAAAAGCCTCTGGACTAGAGTACTGTAGGGTAAACACTTTCTCCATCTCGCCTCTTTTCGTTTTGGAACTTGTAGAAGATTTGTCATACACGACAATGAAAATGTTGAACTGGAAATCTTGAGTAAGAAATACCAGGAGATTAACTTCACAAAATGCAAAACCTGCAAACAAGCCTCCCTATTGATGGTGGCTGTTAATTAAACTTTGAGAATTATCAAGAAAAAAACCCTGAACACTTTTTGTTTAAAGCTGCTTTCAAGGTGTTCAGCTAGGTAGCAGTGTATAGGTTAACATTTTCAGATTTCAGAAACCTAACCAGGGTCGGATCCCATGGTACTTGGGTGGGAGACCAGTAGGAATTTTATTTATTAATAAATAATCCCAAGGAGCTGCTGATAATAGTTCCTCAGAGGAATTATTAAGTCTCATCTGCACCTCTATAACTGTCTGGTTTGGCTCTGCAACCCAACAAGACAGACACAGACTTCAGAGGATAATTAGAACTGCAGAAAAAACAATGGCTACCAACCTGCCTTCCATTGAGGACCTGTATACCGCACAAATCAAAAAGAGGGCTATGAAAATACTTACAGACCCCTCGCATCCTGGACATAAACTTTCAACTCCTACCCTCAAAACGACGCTATAGAGCACTGCACACCAGAACAACTAGATACAAGAACAGTTTTTTCCCAAACGCCATCAATTTCCTCAATACTGTCGAACTATTTATTAAGTCTGCACTACTATTAATCTTCTCATCATTCCCACCACCCATCTCCTTCCACTTATGACTGTATGACTGTAGCTTTCTTGCTTGTAGCCTTACGATTTATATTGATATTGTTTCCTGATTGCTTATCTGTACCCTATGACTATCATTAAGTATTGTACCTTATGATTCTTGATGAACGTATCTTTTCTTTCCTGTACACTGACAGCATATGCACCAAGACAAATTCCTTGTGTGTCCAACCACACTTGGCCAATAAAAAATTCTATTCTATTCTATTCTACTAGATTTGTCTGCCCCTCCCCCCATCTAATCTAGACTGTAGACTAAACTGGAAAGTCAAAGTAAGTAGTTTCTGAAGGTTTTTTAAAACTGCTCAATAGCAGGTTTAGCTTGAGATATTTTTTTTTATAAGGGACAGAGGCTTAGAATGAAGCTGATAGCCACATTTCACATCACTGCCCACATTGCTTCTCCCCTATAAATGCGCTGGGGATATTTTTAATGTTCTCCTCCCTTGCCACTTTCAAGCTTGTTTTTCATTTGTTGGCTTCCACACCCACATTATTCTGTTCTGCTCTGATAGAAAGAAGGGCATAACTCTGAACCTCCTCCTATGTTTACTTTCCTTTTATTGGAAAGTTTGAAAAGCATCTGGGACAAGAGCAGGAGGAGCAGGGAGTCATGCATGTGAAATGGGCAGCCATATAAACTGAATAAATAAACACCTCTCATTGCTTATAATGTGTCCATGTGGTTAGCATGGGGTGAGGAAACTAGGCCCTTTTTATGACTTGTGGACTTCAACTCCCAGAATTCCTAAGCCAGCCAGGCTGTCTCAGGAATTCTGGGAGTTGAAGTTCACAAGTCATAAAAGGGCCAAGGTTCCCCACCCCTGGGTTACCAGAATTCAACCTGAGATGAAGGAGATTCTCATCCAAGATGAAAACTTTTCATGCCGGAAAAACTCCTGTTTATTAGATTTCTATTTTGCATCTCTTTTTTTTTTACAGCAGCACTGGGCAGGATATATAAATTGATCCTTCCTCCTCTTTTTGCTCCCAACAACAACCCTGTGAGGGTTGGAGGAGAGAAGGTAACTGGCCCCAAGTCACCCAGTGCTTGAACATAGACTAGAGTAGACCAGTGTTCTCAGCCTTGGCAACTTTAAGATGAATAGACTTCAATTCCTAGAATTCAACATGGGTTGGCTGGGGAATTCTGGGAATTAAAGTCTACCCATCTTTATAGAATAGAATTCTTTATTGGCCAAGTGTGATTGGACACACAAGGAATTTGTCTTGGTGAATATGCTCTCGGTGTACATAAAAGAAAAGATACATTCGTCAAGAATCATAAGGTACAACACTTAATGATAGTCATAGGGAAACAGTCAATATAAACCTTAAGGATACCAGCAACAAGGTTATCATCATACAGTCATAAGTGGGAGGATATGAGTGATAGGAACGATGAGAAGATTAATAGTAATGCAGACTTAGTAACTAGTTTGACAGTGTTGGGGGAATTATTTGTTATTATATAATACATTTATAAATTATAAATAAATAAATTATAAATTTATAACAAGTATAATGTTGCCAAGGTTGAGAAATACTGGACTAGATCCTGGCTTACCCCATTAACCATACCACCAACCTGGCTCTTTTGGAGAAAGGATGCTTAGTTTCCTACAAAGTACAGGTAGTCCTCAGTTTAGGATCACAACTGAGCCCAACATTCGTTGTTAAATGTGACATTTGTTAAGTGAGTCTTGCCCCATTTTACAACCTTTCTGGCCACAGTTGTTAAGTGAATCACTGCAGCCAACAAGTTAGCAACTTGGTTGTTAAGGGAATCTGGCTTCCCCATTGACTTGGCTTATCAAAAGGGGACCATATGACTTTGAGACATAATGGGCCATAAATGTGCTTTCTTTCTTTCTTTCTTTCTTAGTTCCATTTATATGCCGCCCTTCTCCGGAGACTCAGGGCAGCTTACAATGCGTTAAGCAATAGCCTTCATACTTTTGTATATACCTGCTTAGTAGGGCTTTTTGGCCCACCCTGAGCGGTGTTCTATTTTATACAAAGTCAGTTTATTGACCCCACAATCCGGGTCCTCATTTTACCTACCTCGAAAGGATGGAAGGCTGAATCATCCTTGAGCCTGGTGAGATTCGAACTTGCAGTAATTGCAACTTGCAGCTGGCAACTAAGTGCCATTTTAACAGCACTTAGTCCACTGCGCCACCAGGCTCATTTTATTGCTATTTGTCACATGTGGTTAAGGTGATGGGCCCGGATTAAAGGTTCGAATTCATCCCAAACCTTGGAAACTCACTTGAGTTCCTTGGGATCATCAGTCCCACTGATGATCTCACTGGCCCTCCGGAGATTAAAAACGTGGAGGTGGGAGCATTACCTCCGCTACGGACTTGTGAAAAGAACGAAGGACGGACGCTCCTTCTAACCAAAGCACAGCAAAGCCCTGACTCTCATACAACAAGCCAAACGACTCGCTGCTTTGCACCATCTCCAGTGATGTATTTCCTCCCCGCAGCAACCGGACCGCGCCGGGCGGACACGCAAGCCAACCCAATGGGAAACGAAGCACCCGAGCAAGGAAAAACGCTTCTTGTTTTTTTTTTTTAAATCCCTTTCCTTTCTGCTCCGCAAAAGAGCTGCCAGCAGCGGTGCACGCCAGCCAAGATCCAAGGAAGCCTTTCTCGGCTCGCTCCAGAAATCGGGGCCGGGGGAATCTGTCCGACTTTAAACGCAGAGGAACCGCTGCTAATGGCTATTTTTTTAAAAATCGATTTTCCTTTGGGCCGCTTCCCGGGACTCCCAACCCTCCTCCCGTTTGGGGGGAAAGGAGGAAGGAGGGGAAGGAGAAGAACAGGAAAAACTGAATCCAAGCGGCGAAAGGGAGGGAAGGCTGGGGGGGGGGGGGGAGTCTCCAGAAACGCCTCCTTCCCACTCACTTGTCCGCTCCGGCGTTCGGAAGGTGTTGCTAACCGCGGCGCGATTGTTTCCTCACCCGCCCTCCTCCCCATGCTTCCCAGCGCCCCTCCCCGCCCGACCTCCGAGGCGAATTGGCTCCACCGTGCCACCACTGAGCGCCATGCCTTCTTCGGCCCCAGCGAAGCCCCTGGCCGCCGGGCCGGACTGAGGGGGACGCTGCTGGCCAGGCTGCGCTTTGCTGCAACCACGTGTCGTTTATTCGCAGCCTGCCTGTCACACAACAACAAGGAAGCCTTCGGGGAGAAGGGGGGCGGGGGGAATCTTCTTCTTCTTCTTCTCCCCTTTGGATCGCCCTGGGGAAAGCTGCCACTTTCCTGATCCAGGTGAGTTTCCGCTGAAAAGCAGGGCAGCGGGTGGCAGGCTAGGATTCTTCACCTGGGCCACCCCAAACCCCCGTCGCTTTGCCCAATGTCAGGTTGTCTTTTTTAGGGGAGGGGGCGCAGTGGATGGGGTGGGTGGGTTAGTGGGGGTGGCTGCTTGTTTTTGTTTTCCTTTTTGTTTTCCAGCGCGGGGGGGGGGGCTGAGCGGGGGGGCGTGCCTTTGCGCGGCCGAGCTCAAGGGATCCAGAGCTGCGCGCATCGGGACGGAGTGCAAGGTGGGGGTGTCTCCGCACTGGCTGCCCGGGTCCAGGGGTGGGGTGGGCGCAGCCGAGGGAAGAAGCGGCGTGTGTCCGAGAGAAGCGCTTTTTTTTCGGGGGTCACTCAGTGGAAGGCAAACGGCCGAGAAGCTGCTTAAATGGCAATGATCGCGAGCGATCGAGCAAAAGCCTTGATTCTGCTCCAGAAGGCCGATTGGGGAGAATTGATCATTAAAATAAAATAAAATAAAGGCGCAGAATAGGTTCTGCGGAGGAGGCGGCCGGAGAAGCAAGTTGACAGGCGAACCCAGGGTGGGGGGTGGGAGGCGCAGCCATGTGCCCGGTGCCTTCCAAGTGACATCAAGGCCTCGTCTCTGGAAGTCTTAAGGTTCCCTTCAAGGACGGTGGGGGGGTTCCCGATTGCCCACAGTGGTGCTTGCCTCCTTTTGACACGCCTGGCCACCTAAAGAAGGAGCCCGGTTATAGACGGTGAAGGTTGAGCCATAAATTCAGAGACTGAAAAGGAGCATCTGCAAGCTTTGGGATGCTGAAAGGTGCATCCAGATTATCTTCAGTGCCTTTCATCTTCTCCTTTGTTTTTTTATTTGTGTGTGTGTGTGTGTGTGTGTTCGTTTCTGGCCAGGCTGGTTGCAGCAATGGAAGAAAATAGCTTGGGCACCCTGCAACAGAGGGCAGCTGAGCTGGAGTGCATGGCAGAGGTTCTTCTGACAGGGGAACAGCTACGGTAAGCTATGTGGCTTTTCACAAGTACTTTGCCTGGAGGGGGCAGCAAGAGAAACTGAGTTCTATGCCAGATTTTGGTTTTCAGGATGGTTTGCCTGTAATAATCCACTTTTCCTTTAGAGGATGAAGGCTACATGGGGAAGGGTCTCCTCTTATTTAATTGGCCTCGACAATAACCCTGCAAGGTAGATGGGCCCCGAGAGGACGTAACTGGCGCAAAGGCACCAGGTGAATTTTTCCTTCATCACTCCAAGCCACCGTGTTATAACAGGATGTGGGGTGATGCTTCATCCAGCTACATAGCAATGCCTGATATTCTTAAGAAGTTTCAATATTTTCACATCTCAAGGAGAAAAAGACTGCTCTGAATGAGCAAATAGCCAAGGGTAACGAAACAGATCCGCTGTTCCCATCAGAAGTGGCATTCATATACTGTAGCAACTGGTTCACCCAGCACCGGAAATGTGAGTGCTTGTGGCGTCACAAAACATGGCAGTTTGCTTGTGCGCGCCGTCCGCACATGTGTGCAGCATCAAAAACACAGCAATATAGGATGGGATTGTGCCTGGGTGGGTGGGTGGGGAGCCACTACCAATTCGCCTGAACTGGTCTGAACCGGCTTAATACCACCTCTGGTTCACATCATCCTCTAGCAGACTGGCCTTGCTGGGTAGAGAAGATGGGAATTGTATTCCAGCTTATCTGGAAGACGAGTCTTGGAATAAGGCCGTTTTCTGAGAGAAGAGGTTCATCAATCTTCCGAGCCTCTCTTTATTTTAACTTTGTGTTCATTTCCCCAACTGGCAGCAAACAAGGATGAATTCAATAGAGCAATTTTAGGGTTATCCTTCAGTCGGTTCGATGAATCTATACAAAAGCAGGAGGGTGTGTTTTTAGCTGTCTTGCTGTTATGGGATGGCTGAAGTCTGAGAATGAAACGAATGGGTTGTTGTTTTTTTTAAAAGAAAAAACAATTAAAAACATTTGACATCTTCTTGTACCACCATCTGTCAAACAACATTTCCTTTTCCATATACACAGCTCTGATTCTGCTACATAAGGCAAAGTCTGCACTCTCTATACTTCAGGCATGTAGCTTTAATAGTCTATTCCAGGGGTGTCAAATTCAAGGCCCAGGGGCCAGATGTGGCCTGCAGGGTGTTTAGATCTGGACTCACCCTGGAAAAAGCAAAGAACTAGCCCGGCCCGGCCACATACGGCCATCCTTAGCTCTGTTTTCGCTGGCAGAGGGCTGCAGGAGGCCGGCGCAGCCAACAAATGGAGCCTTGATGAGTGACATTGAGCTGGCCATGCCCACTCCAGCCATGACCCCAGCCACACCCATCCCTGCCCATCCCAAGGTCAAATACAACCCTGATGCCAGGGGTGAAATGCTCTCGGTTTGGATCGGATCGCCCAATCCGGTAGCAATGGCAGCGGGTGGTTTGGAAAAATCCCTGCCCACCCCCATGCCTAGCTGAGCCACGTGATCATCAGAGGCTTTTTTTTTTAACTTTTAAAAGCATTTTTTTCAGCTGAAGACATTGTAGAAAAAATGCTTTTAAAAGTTAAAAAAAAAAGTTGGCCACGCCCACCCAGTCACACTACACCCGTCCCCCAAGCCACGCCCACAGAACCGGTAGTAACAAATTTTACATTTCACAACCGCCTGATGCGGCCCACAATGAAATTGACTTTGACACTCCTGATATAGAATAGAGTCGATGCACCCCAAATAAAATACTATTTGATGTGCATTGACTTTCACATGAGGTTTTCAAGGATTGGAGCAAAAATTAAAACAAGCATTGAAGCTCCACTTTCCTTGGCACAAGGCCACATTTCCCTCTTGGTATCTGCAATTTTGCAATTTTCCAGCCCCGTTTCCTGGTTGTTTTAATGATGACTGGCGATCCTGGGAATTGCACTGTTCAGCTATCCTTGAGACCATCAGCTTGCTACCACTTTAAAAAAAGAGATTACAGGTAATCCTTGACTATTTCTTTATTGACAGTTTGAAGTTACGATGGCCTTGGAGAAAAGTGACTTATGACAGGTCCTCACACTTTCGACCATGATCGTCTGATCAGAATTAGGGATTTTGACCACCAGCATGTATTCATGATGGTCGCAGTGTCTCAGGTTCACACAATCATCCTTTGCCACCTTCCCAGCAGGGTCCCAACAAGCAGAGTCCATGGGGGGAGGGGAGCTGGATTCGCTTTACAACGGCAGTTATTGGCTTAACAACCATGGCAAAAAGTTTGTAAAATTGGATGTGACTCATTTGCCTTGCATACGGATGGAAATTCTGTGATTGTAAGTCAAGGACTATCTATATATGATGAGGACCCAGATTGTTGGAGGCAAGATGATGACTCTGTAAACCAGCTTAGAACTTCAAAAATGACACGCTTACAACTACCATTTGTGGAGCAACAGTGGGATGAAGATACTGCTTTTATACCACACCATCCTATGGGATGTCCACCGGATAGGGTCAGAAGGGGGGAGAAGGTGGCAGAGGTGGGCGTCACATACTGTAACAACCGGTTTGCCCAGAACTGGAAATGTGAGCGTGCATGCGTGCGGCATCAAAAAGCACGGCAATTTGCTTGAGTCAGGCCATCCACGCATGCACGCGGCATCAAAAACACAGCGATATAGAACAGGATTGTGCCTGGCAGTCCCACCCGCAAGTCACAACTACAGATTCACCCAAACCGGCAGCAGCCCATCACTGAATGGTGGCCATAGTGTGATTGAAGCTCCACCCTGTTTATATGTGCACAGTTACACACTTTAGACTCCCCTCTCCAAAGGGGAAAGTCTCATGATAACTGTCATGCAAAAGGTACCCTGTTTTCCCCAAAATACGGCATCCCCTGATAATAAGTCCAATCGGGCTTTTGAACACATGGCAATAAGGCCAAGCAATTATTTCAAAAAAATATAAGGCAGGGTCTTATTTTTGGGGAAACACGTTATCTCAACTCAGGATGGTTGCTAAAGGAAGCAAGGCTAGTCTCTTTGATTGGACCCAATAGGCATGCTCTATTCCACTTTTATTTATTTATTATTTTAATTATTTTATTTTATTATTTTATTTTGTTATTTTATTGTTTTATTGTATTTTGCATTTTATATTTATTTTTTACTATCTTATCTTATTTTATTTTGTATTTTATTTTATTTTTTATTTTAATTTTTTATCTTGTTTAATATTTATTTTAATTTTTTAAAATCTTATTTTATTTATCTTTATTTTATTTTATTTTATTTTATTATTTATTCATTCATTTATTTTATTTAAAGCTTTCCAAGGTGAGATGAGATTAAAATCTGGGAGGGGGTTCCACCAGCCGTCGGTGTAAAAGGATTTTTGTTGCAAAGTGAAATTGCAACCCAGGTAGAATTTACAAAGCCTTCATTAGTGCCAGCAGCAAAGTTAAGAAACCAAATAACAGGAACTGAAATATAAACATTTTATGATGAGTAAAACATGTGAGCTACTGTTGTCATATCAAATAGAAAAGAGTTTTAATTTTTTCTTCCCTTTCTGCTTGCATGCTATCCTGTGATGTTCATTTGTTGTAGGATGTCGGGCACAAATACTTCAAGAGGCTGAAACATTCAAGCATTGTGATGCCCTGATATTTATTTATTTGTTTGTTTGTTTGTTTGCTTGCATGCCCTTACTTTTCTGCTCCCATACACGATGGTTTAAAATAATATTTTTAAAAACAGAACCAACCAAATCATTATAAAATATAAAAGGTTAATTCTTAGACCTTGTCTCTTTGAGGACAGGTTGGTAACAGGGGTGGGCTTCAAAAATCTTAGCAAGGGATTCTCTGCCTGATTGCTGGGTGGGTGTGGCCTAGTCAGCCTCCTGCACCATGGTGTGTGGGGGGGGGCGTTTTTGCCCTCCCCGGGCTCCAGAGGCTTTCCTTGAGTCTCCGGGAGGGCGAAAAGAGCCTCCCCAGGCTCCAGAGGCCCTCTGGAGGCTGGAAAAGGGCCCGTTTTTCGCCTTCTCTGAGCCTGTATGTGCACCTTGCACTTACCTGCATCCAAAACATTATATGATTATAAAGGAGACTACAGTTTCCATTGTGTGTCATAACAGTTGTATGACAAGGCACCCTTGTGACCGACCTGATTTTACCACATATTTTGTAATGGTCATTAAGCATCATCTGCAAGGGGACTTTTTTTTTTTCCAGAAATCGGAAGTAAATCCCATAAATCGCAGTCATGTGACTGTAGAAGACTACAAACAGCTGTTAATGCAAGCTGGTTCCCAAGTGCCCAAAATGTGATCACAGGATCTTGGGGGCGGAAGCAGCCATTGTGATTTTGAATTTGGGTCCTAAATACCCTTTGGGGGTGGGGTCCATTTGGGGGTGGGGTAACTTTGAACCAGTGGTGGATTTCAAAAATTTTTACTACCGGTTCTGTGGATGTGGCTTGGTGGGTGTGGCATGGCTTGGTGGGCGTGGCTTGGGCATGGCAGGGGAAGGATACTGTAAAATCTCCATTCCCACTCCACTCCAGGGAAAGGTTACTGCAAAATCCCCATTTCCTCCCGATCAGCTGGGAATTAGGAGGCAGAGAATAGATGGGGGTGGGGCCAGTCAGAATTTTTAGTACCGGTTCTCCAAACTACTCAAAATTTCTGCTACTGGTTCTCCAGAACTGGTCAGAACCTGCTGAAACCCACCTCTGCTTCAAGCTGTCACTAAACAATTGGTTGTAAGTTGAGAACTATGTATTTACGTGGAACCAGACAATTCTACCTGGAGGAGTGTGTCCTTGAAATATCTTTATTTATTGCTTTTACCTGAGTAAATTTTAAGGAAATGTGTGAGTAGTAGCTACTCTGCTGTAACTTCAGCCAGTTTCTCTAACAAGCCACCATGGGAATTCTTGGGAAGTGTAATCCAGCACACCTGAGAAGCCCTTAATGAGAGAAGTTAAATCTACCACACTCTGTTTCAAACTTGACAATGTTCAGATGTATGGACTTCAACTCAAAAAAAACCCAACAAAAAACAAAAACCCAACACAGTTCTAGGCTGGATAAACAGAGGGATAGAATCAAGATCACATGAAGTGTTAATGCCACTTTATAATGTCTTGGTAAGGCCACACTTGGAATATTGCATTTAGTTTTGGTCTCCACAATGTAAAAAATGTGGAGTCTCTAGAAAGAATGCAGAGAAGAACAACAAAGATGATTAGGGGACTGGACGCTAAAACATATGAAGAAGAGTTGCAGGAACTGGGTATGTCTAGTTTAAAGAAAAGAAGGACTAGGGGAGACATGATAGCAGTGTTCCAATATCTCAGGGGCTGCCACAAAGAAGAGGGAGTCAAGCTATTCTCCAAAGCACCTGAAGGCAGGAGAAGAAACAATGGGTGGAAACTACAAGGAGAGAAGCAATTTAGAACTAAGGAGAAATTTCCTGACAGTTAGAACAATTAATCAGTGGAACAACTTGCCTGCAGAAATTGCGAATGCTCCAACACTAGAAATTTTAAAGAAGATGTTGGATAACCATTTGTCTGAAGTGGTGTAGGGCTTCCTGCCTGGGCAGGGGGTTGGACTAGAAGACCTCCAAGGTCCCTTCCAACTCTATTATTCTATTCCTATTCTATTCTATTCTATTCTATTCTATTCTATTCTATTCTATTCTATTCTATTCTATTTATTCTATTCTATTCATGCTGACTGAGGAATTCTGGGAGCTGAAGTCCACACACCTTAAAATTGCCAAGTTTGAAAAACGCTGGTCAACATCTTCAGTGTAGGAGTAAGAAAGAGTCAGTTATGCCTGCTGTGAATAACATGGGAGTGAAAGTCTTATTTGCCATGGATATCAGCACTGTTGTGAGCCAGGCTTGTTTTTTGCTTTGTAAGAGTTGTGTATGATGTTTGCAGAGATCTCTGGATCGTTGCTTCGCTGCTAGAGGATTTTGCCTTTCCGAAGCAGTGTGGATTAATAGTCCTTTGATCTTATCTGCCTGTGTCCGTACAAACTCCCCTAATTTCATTTTTTGGTCAACAAAGAGGCATGTGGTTTTTCCAGATCTTCCTCAAGCTATCCTGCACATTATCAGATGGCTAAAACACACATTCCATTTCTCCTGGCCCCTCTCAAAGATTAAAGAGGCCCATTGATTTGGTCACCTAATGGAGGCTCCAACTGAGTGTTGACGTGGATTACCAGAATGGCTGGTGCATGTTTGATTGCACCAAACTGGTTTGGTTGCACCAAAGTGAGGATTGAGCACCAACTGAGCTGCAAAGAGTCACGAACAGAATCTACTGTGGTGTGCCAAAGCCAGAGACAGTACCCTGAACTGGCAAATAATGTTTAGATCACAAGAACAAAGCAGAGGATTTTATGAGTAGCTTTACCCATACAACAGTGCCAAAGCACTGGTGTGTGACACTACATTTTCCCACTCCAGCAGCAGATGATTGCACAGATAAAGCCCCAGAGGCAAATAATGGCACCATCATGAGTGCATGAGAAGGAGACTCGGTAGCTTAAAATAACAGCATGCTTTAGAAGTCATATTTTTGCTGTGGAACATTCTTTTTTTCCTTGAAAGCAGCAACGCATGAGGGCATGGTTGACAGAGGGCAAGATAGGTAGGAGATGCAGGTGTAGCCAAGACAGAAAGAGGAGAAGCTTGCTGAGCACACACATTCTCTGGCAAAGGGACGTTTTGAAAACGGAGAGAGAATAAACCTGTGCCCAGGGGTGGGATTCAAAAATTTTAGCAAGGTGCTTTCTGCCCAGTTGCTGGGTGGGCGTGGTCATGGTGGGTGTGGCCTAGTCAACCTCCTGCACCATGGTGGGGAGAGTTTTTTTCTCTCCCCAGGCTCTGGAGGCTTTTCTTGAGCATCCGGGGGGCCGAAAACAGCCTCCCCAGGCTCCGGAGGCCCTCTAGAAGCTGGAAACGGGCCCGTTTCCAGCCTTCCTGAACTTCCAGTAGGCCTGTTTTTCGCCCACCTTGAGCCTCTGCGCACACCCTGCACTTAACCTGCATCCAAAGTAGGCCACATGGGGACTCCTGGGGTGGGGGGGGCTGGGGGGGGCAGCAAGGAGTAGGATTTGGGGGTTCTCCGAACTGCACACAATCTTAGCTAGAGGTTCTCCCAAACCCCTGCAAACCCCCAGCAGCCCAGCCCTACCTGTGCAACAGGCTGCAGAGGGGAGGGAGGTCTGAACTGCAGGGCCATTACTGTCCACGGCTATGTGAGGCACCAAGAATGCAGCCCATCCAATTTATTTATTATTTATTTATTGGTTCGATTTATATGCCACCCTTCTCCGGAGACTCAGGGCGGCTTACAATGTGTTAAGCAATAGCCTTCATACTTTTGTATATACCTGCTTAGTAGGGCTTTCGGCCCCCTCTAAGCGGTGTTCTTTTTTATACAAAGTCAGCTTATTGCCCCCACAATCCGGGTCCTCATTTTACCTACCTCGGAAAGATGGAAGGCTGAGTCAACCTTGAGCCTGGTGAGATTTGAATTTGCAGTAATTGAAGCAGCTGGCAGCTAAGTGCTACTTCAACAGCACTTTAGTCTGCTGCACCACCAAGGCTCTTAAAAGCTCTTAAAATAACAGAAGCTGTGTGTTTGGGTGTATCAAGCTTGTTTAAGGTTGGAATTGAATATTCCAATCACTTTTCTTCACATAAAGGAAGATAGAAATAACCTAGAAGAAAAATTGGATGAAGTGGGTCCTGGAAAAGTGGAAAGCGTGGGAAAGAAACTCCAAAAGAATTTTGTCTTGATTGTGATGGAGCAGAAAGAAACTCTGAAAGGACTTCAAGATTCTAATGCAAGAGGATATTTTTAGCTCATGGTTGAATTGTGGGGTCCTTGGTGCTCTCCAAATTTGGTGATTTTGTTGCAGGCATTTCATTACCCAACTAGATAACCTCATCAGTGCTAAAAGGGAGTGGGGTTTGTTCTCAGAGTCTGAGGCATGATGAAAACTCCTTAAATGCAGAACACATGGACAGACTTCACCATAGGTTCAACTGGGAAACAGTGAGCATCCTAGAGCAAGCTATGTCCAAAAACACTAGAGAATTCCTGAAAACCTGGAATTCGGATAAATCATCCATCAATAGGCACATAGAGATAATAATATCTACATGCCATTCAAAAGAGACAATAAAAAAGCCAGAAGATCACTGCACCTCTGATCAGCAATCAATACCCAGATAAGCAGAGATAAATAACCAAGTGGCAAACAGTCAAGGAACTATTAACTATTAATAAACAACGGCCTAATCAAGAAACTATCAAGAACACCCTACAACAATGACAGGGTAAGCTATTTGTACATAAACAAAGAGAAACTCCTTCTAGCACTGATGATGTCTGCAAGAAAACAACTAAGCTCAGAGACCACCAAGGACCCTACATTTCAATATTCTGTTATTATACACTTCAATAATAAGGGATCATTCCTGTAACCCTCAAGATGTCCATTTTTCGATCCAGGCTACCTTGAAGAGCTGAGACACTCAGTGAACATTAAGAAAAGCTTAGCCAGTTTTTTCAGTTATGGTTTTCTCAGCTCAGTTCTATAATAACTGAATAGTCTCTTGGACATTGATACATGGCTGGGAGCCCTAACACTCTTCCCCTGTGAAAAAACAAACCCAGCAACAACATAATTTATTGTTTGTTATTGTTGTTGTTAGTTGCGAAGTCGTGCCCAACCCATCGTGACCCCATGGACAATGTTCCTCCAGGCTTTCCTGTTCTCTACCATTCTCTGGAGTCCATTGAAGCTCACGCCGACTGCTTCAGTGACTCCATCCAGCCACCTCGTTCTCTGTCATCCCTTTCTTCTTTTGCCCTCAATCTTTCCAAGCATTAGGCTCTTCTCCAGTGAGTCCTTCCTTCTCATTAGGTGGCCAAAGTCTTTGAGTTTCATCTTTAGGATCTGGCCTTCTAAAGAGCAGTCATGGTTGATCTCCTAGGACTAACTGGTTTGATCGCCTTGCAGTCCAAGGGACTCGCAGGAGTCTTCTAAAGCACCACAGTTCAAAGCAGGGGTGGAATCCAGTAGGTTCTGACAGGTTCTGGAGAACCGGTAGTGGAAATTTTGAGCAGTTTGGAGAACCGGCAAATACCACCTCTGGCTGGCCCCAGAGTGGGTTGGGAATCGAGATTTTGCAATATCCTTCCCCCAGGAGTGCAGAAGGAATGGAGATTTTGCAGTACCCTTCCTCTGAAGTGGGGTGGAAATGGAGATTTTGCAGTATCTTTCCCCTGCCACGCCCACCAAGCCACACCACGCCTACCAAGCCACGCCCACAGAACCGGTAGTAAAAAAAATTGGATTTCACCACTGGTTCAAAGGACTCAATTCTTTGTCGCTCAGCCTTTCTTATGGTCCAACTTTCAAAGCCATAAATTATTGTTTCAGGTTGTACAAAACATTTCAAGCTCACAACTGTTGCTCCTTCCAGTGTTCCAAACTTGAAACAAAACTCCTGGTGTTTCTAAGAGTTTTGTCCAAGTTGCAACAGAACATTTTTTTCCTTTCTTACAGCAGCATTTTGACTGTCATGGTCGTCATAGCAAACCATCTCAGCCTTCTCAACCTTGAATTTGGCTGTTTTGATTGTTTTGCGCTCAGAACAAAATGTTATTTCAGAACCAAGAGAGGGTTTTCAAGTAAGAATAAAGCACTGAACCATTTCATGTTTTCTCCTAATAGACATGGCCAGTCCAGATTGTTCTGATAGAAGGTTTCAAGTGTTGGCTGTGTCATCACAGCTCAAACCAAAACAAGTTTCTCCTTACATGATTAACCCCTAAGGTGTCAGCGTTCCAGAAAACCCCAACTCCGAGTAAAGACGCAGAAGCAAACATTTTCCAAAGTTCTCTTTACTAGAATAGATAAACTGCCACACCTGGGAAAACCCGAATCTAAAAGATCTGGGTTTTCTCTCAGTAAATCAAAACCCCCCAAACCATCCTCTCATTCCTCAGTCAATCACATGCTCCAATCAACGTACTTTCCATCTCGACTCAGCACTCCGACCACTCCTCCTCCAGATGCCGGATCGCCCTGACCTCGACTGACAGGAAGAATGCTATTATGTCTACCAACCACCCCTCTACTAAATCCCCCCTCTGTTGTGGCCCGTACACGGCCTGTGCAGGTAATAGCTGATTCCGACAGTGAGGAGGCTGGTGTGGTGCTGCGCCAGCAGATGTGCAGCTGGCACTCAAGTCAGACAATGAGGAGGCTGGAGAAGATTTAGTGCCAGAGGTGGGGATTCAGCCAGGGCCTTCAAAACCTCCAGAAGCTCCCATAAGTGAAGAGGACGAAGAGGAGGAGCCTCTTCTCGATGCACAGGCGCGCAGAGCTGCCAAAAGGCAGGAGTGGTTCCTCAGGAAGAGGTTTCCTTGAGAGTAAGGCTTGGGGCTAATTGGCCACTCCTATTAGCCTATTTAAGGAAGAACGCCGAATAAAAGCAATTTGCAGGGAACAACTTCGTTCATTCTCCTTCGTGCCTCGATCTTAGTTCTTTGCAAATTGCTTCTGGGCTTTCTGCCAACCATAGTAAAATTAAGATTATTTATTCTTTGGATTCTTGTAGGCTGTTAAGAAAGCTAATTAACACTCTTTGTTTGGAAAAAAACTTATTTAATTTAGTAAAACTAAGGTTTGTACAGACTTTGCATGTGCTACGTTCTTGGGGGTCCATAGCTGGGGCAGAACACCCTCCTACTTTCCCACACTTGAGAAGGTGGCAGCATGGAAGCTTCCGACCTAATATAGCTTCCAAAGCTGACATAAGGTTTTGATCTGTATCGAAGAGAGCAAATGACCAGAATGTTTGGAAACAAGAAAGAAAAAGCCGGGAGAAAAAAAGCAAAAAGAACAGAAAAACAGAAAACTTTTCCAAGAGAAGACAATCAGCATGGTACAGGTAGTCCTCAATTTACAACGGTTCATTTACTGACTATTCAAAGTTACAATGGCAGTGAATAAAGTGACGTATGACCGTTTTTCACACTTATGACCATTGCAGCATCCCCATGGTCACGTGATCAAAATTCAGACGCTTGGCATGCTGATTCATATTTACGACGGTTGCAGTCTTCTGGGGTCATGTGATTACCTTTTGTGACCTTCTGACAAAGTCAGTGGGGAAGCCAGATTCACTTAGCAACCGTGTTACTAACTTAGCTGCACTGATTCACTTAACTGCAGCAAGAAAGGTCATCAAACTCACTTAATAAATGTCTCACTTAACAACAGACATGTTGGGCTTAGTTGTGGTCATAAGTTGAAGACTACTTGTATAAAG
Source organism: Masticophis lateralis (assembly GCA_030761175.1). Taxonomy (NCBI): domain Eukaryota; kingdom Metazoa; phylum Chordata; class Lepidosauria; order Squamata; family Colubridae; genus Masticophis; species Masticophis lateralis. The sequence continues at coordinate 17,779,811 of JAUDYJ010000003.1, read as the reverse complement.
TTAATCAAAATGATAGTTCTCTCAATGTTAAATCAGTCATTGAATACCGAGTCTGAGGTTACAGAATAAAATACAGAATAACAGAGTTGGAAAGGACTACTCCAACCCTCTGCTCAAGGAGGGGTCTGCAACTTTAAACACTCAAAGAGCCATTTGGACCCATTTCCTACAGAAAAGAAATCACCGGGAGCCACAAAACCCTTCCCATGCCTGACTATTTCTTGAGCAGCCACAAAACTAGCATATATAGTTGAATTAAAGATTCTGTTTCCTTCTGAAACTTTTCTTTTCTTGGATTTATCCATGGCTGGCCTACCGGGGGTTGAAAAGCTCAATAAATCATATGCCGGTGGATGTCGCACATTGGCAGTTATGACTCATATTTTGAGTGACAGGGAGCCGCAGCAGAGGGGTGAAAGAGCCACATGTAGCTCCAGAGCCACAGGTTGCTGACCCCTGCCCTATACCATTTCAGACAAATGGTTATCAAATCTCTTCTTAAAAACCTCCAGTGTTGGAGCACCCAACACTTCTGGAGGCAGGTTGTTCCACTGGTTAATTGTTCTCACTGTCAGGAAGTTTCTCCTTAGTTCTAGGTTGCTTCTCTCCTTGATTAGTTTCCATCCATTGCTTCTTGTCCTGCCCTCAGGAGCTTTAGAGAATAGGTTGACCCCCGATCCCCTCTTCTTTGTGGCAGCCTCTTAGATATTGGAACACTACTATCATGTCACCCCCTAAAAATTGTTTTCTTTCTTTTTAATTTAAGAGCCTGAGTGGCGTAGGAGGCTAATGCCTCCTACTAAGGCAGCATTAACATCCAGCTGCCTGCCATTACATCACTTCGAAACTCCCCAGCCTCAAGGTCGACCTACCCTTCCATCCTTTATGAGGTAGGTAAATTGAGGACCCAGTTTGTGGGGGCAATAAGCTGACTTTGTATAAAATATACAAAAGTATGAAGGCTATTGCTTAACGCATTGTAAGCCACCCTGAGTCTCCGGAGAAGGATGGCATATAAATCAAATTAAAAAAAAAAAATAACCACAGTCTTGGAGAGGGGAATCTGATCACGCAAATTACAGGAAAGATGTATGTAGTGGGATGGAGATTATAAAGTCCCAGTCCAGAATGCATACACCCATCTAGATTTCAATTGATTTTAAAGCAGTATTCTGGGATTCAGAAACTGTCAGCCCTTCAACGTAGACCAGACTAGAAACCAAAGTCATGCGTGCTAATGCTGTTTTTATTATAAAGTTACGGTAACTGAACCTTTACTGTAGGTAAAGGGATGTGGTGGCTCAGTGGCTAAGACTCTGAGCTTGTCGATCGAAAGGTTGGCAGTTCAGCGGTTCGAATCCCTTGTTGCTGTGTAATGCGATGAGCTCCCGTTACTGTCCCAGCTTCTGCCAACCTAGCAGTTCAAAAGCACATAAAAAATGCAAATAGAAAAATAGGGACCAGCTTCGGTGGGAAGGTAAGTGTTCCATGTTCCTTTCGTGTTTAGTCATGCTAACCACATGACCACGGAGACGTCTTCGGACAGCGCTGGCTCTCCGGCTTTGAAACGGAGATGAGCACTGCCCCCTAGAGTCGGGAATGACTAGCACATATGTGTGAGGGGAACCTTTACCTTTAACAGAATCTTGTGAGACTGAATGTGTTGGGCCCTCCCTTTTATCTTCATGAGAACTAGAGAGGGTCTTTCCTGAGGCATTATTTTTCTCAGGTTATAATTCTGGCCCAGGTAAACGGATTCCTTTGATCAGGCCTCGGTTGTGGCTCCTGAGTTCCTCAAAATTATTCCTTCCTCCGCTCATTATAGAAACGGTTTGAGGACCGTGTTTAATAGAATTATATAATGTAAGAAGCGAACTGAGGATAGAAATTTTAAAGCTGTTCTTAAAAGGCAAGGGTTTTTTTGGGGGGGGGGGGAGCTTCTCTCTCAGTCTTTCCTGCATGAGTTTTTTTCTTCTTTCAAGTTGGCTTATTTCAATAGCATGGCTCAGTATAGATAAAGCTTTAGGCAATAGCACAGGCTGCTGTTCTTTGCAAAACCTGTCATCTTGAAGTTTTGCTCTCTCTTCAGTGAATTCCTGCATAAGTTATTTGACAGTAGCGAGCTTATAAAGGCAAGGGAGAAATTGCACAATAAGGGGAAGATGGAGACACTCTGAATTTATTTTATTTTATTTTTTGTAAATATACATGCTTGGTAAAGAGGAGTTGTTTACAGCAATAGCAATAACACTTAGACTTATATGGGTTTTAATGTTTTCTTTTTAAACTTTTGTATGGGATATTGTCCGCATTGTTTTATTCTTTGTTGTTAGCCGCCCTGAGTCCCTCGGGAGTTGGGCGGCATAAAAATGCGACTAATAAATACCACTTCCTAGTGCTTTACAGCCCTCTGTAAGCGATTTGTAAATATAAGAGTCAGCCTATTGCCCCCAACAATCTGGGTCCTCATTTTACCGACCTTGGAAGGATGGAAGGCTGAGTCAACCTTGAGCCTGGTGAGATTCGAACTGCTAAATTGCAGGCAGCCGGCAGGCAAGAGAAGTAGCCTGCAGTACTACATGTGCCACCTGGGCTTTTAATATATTAGACAAAACTTGCTAATCATCCATTAAAATCCATTATAAAACAATTGATCATCTTTTCCATAGTGAATCAATCTATACTATTATATTAGTACTTAATCAACCATTCACGGTGAGAACAACTCATCAGCGTAACAGCTTGCCTTCAGAAGTTGCGGGTGCTCTATCACCGGTGGCTTTTAAGAAGAACCTGGACAGCCACTTGTCTGGAATAGTACATGGTCTTCTGCTCGAGCAGGGGATTGGCCTAGAAGGCCTCCAAGGTCCCTTCCAGCTCTATTCTGATTGGTTGATCCTAATGTATACTCTGAGCGTAAATAGTCCAGGTCACAAGATCTGAATTCGACATATTCTAAAATATCCCATCACACATTTTGTTTCCTACAGCGGTTGCTAGAGGTGAGAGCCACAACAGAGCCAACAGTGCTCAGCTTGGTTTGCCTGCCTCCATTTTAGTGTCCCACAATGCTTTGGTGTGTGTGTGTGTGTGTGGGTGTGTACCAGGGGTGGGTTCTAAATTGTTTTACTACCGGTTCTGTGGGTGTGGCTTATTTTATGGGCGTGGTTTGGTGGGGGGGGGTAATGTGACGGTGGGCGTGACCAACTTTTTTTTTTTTACTTTTAAAAGCATTTTTTTCTTCAAGCTTAAGAGGTTGCAGAAAAAAAAATGCTTTTAAAAGCCTCTGACGATCAGGCAACTCAGCTGGGATCACCAGAGGCTTTTAAGGCATTTTGTTTTCCTACAACCTCTTCAGCCGAAGAGGTTGCAGAAAAAAATGCTTTTAAAAGCCTCTGACGATCCTAGCTGAGCCGCGCCATCATCAGAGACTTTTTTTTTTACTTTTAAAAGCATTTTTTCGGCTGAAGAGGTTGTAGAAAAAATGCTTTTAAAAGTTAAAAAAAAAAGCCTCTGATGACGTGGGCAGGGTAAGTGAGCGGCGACCGGGCCGGGGACCAGTTCGGTGGCATGGCCAGCCAGTGTTATTACCAGTTCGCTGAACTACTACAAATTTTTACTACCAGTTCTTGCGAACTGATGCGAACCGGGAGCAACCCACCACTGGTGTATACCAGGGGTGTCAAACTCAAGGCCCACAGATCGGATCCAGTCTGCAGGGTGCTTAGATCTGGCCCACAGGGCTACCCTGAAAAAAGCGAAGAAGTGGCCCACGGTGCCTCTGCCAGGGAAAACGGAGCTCAGGAGGGCCGCACACCAGTAGTGGCATTCAAATACCGGCGCTACTGGTTTGCTATTGGGAGCGTGTGGCGCTTCTGCGCATGTGTAGAAGGTTCTGTGCATGCACTGAGCGTTTTTAATGACGTCTGGGTGGGTGGGTGGAGCCTCCCGCTGCCACTACCGGTTCGCCCGAACTGGGGGGAATTGGTAGCAACCCACTCCTGCTGCACACCCACCCTGGCCATGCCCCCCTCAGCCCCCCCAAGGTCAAGCACAATCCTAATGTGGCCCACAATGAAATTGAGTTTGACATCCCTGGTGATATACGTATGTATATAATAGTAATTGTCGACTTATGACTGTAATGGTGCCTGTCCATTACATGTCATCACCTGACCAGCCCTATTTCATGATCTATTTTTACGGTGGTCATTAAGTGAAACCACAACCAGTTGTTAACAAACCCATTGTTTGCTATGGGGTGGTTTTCCTGAAAACCAGAAATAAATGCCAGTTTTCAGCAAAAAAAAATTGTAAATTGCAGGTTATGTGAGTGCAGGATATTGCAAAGCAGAGCAGTTACTGAGTGCCTGAAAAGAGATTGCATGGCTGGGGGCGACATCATTCAGAACTTCAAAACCAGGTCATAAGTACCTTTTTTGGGGGAGGGGTGTCTCTTGTCTTTTTGATGAGTTGCTAAGTAACCGGTAGTAAGTAAAGGACTACCTGTAATTGCTAGCCGAATCTGAAATATAGCTCTATGGAATAGCGCCTCAGAGAGAAAGCATTTTCGCTCTGCATCCTCTCAAACCTGGAGAAACAGCCCTTAGGAAGTTTTTAAATAAATTTCCATGTGGAGGAAGGAAAGAGTGATGTATTGCTTACATATTTATCACTTTTGGCATATTGTTCTCCTGTATCACAATCCTAAACACTAAAAGGACTTCCTCAAAGGTTATCAGGTCCACTGATCTAGCAAGCCAACACTACTGCTTCCTGAAAGTAAATTCAATTATTTCAGTATGATTAATGTCCCAAGATCTAATATTGTTTGTTAAGCTGTGCTGTTCAAAAATAAAATTGCCTCATTTCCTTCTCTGTTTTTCTTCAGTGCAGCTTAATTATGCAGCTTAAGCCAATGCGGAGGTTTCTGGCAAAAATGTCATGATCTTTAAAAAATATGTGAAGAAGAACACTTAATCCTTGGTTTACAACAGTTCGTTTAGTGACCATTCAAAGTTAGCATGGTACTGAAAAAAGTGACTTGTGACCATTTTTTCACACTTACGATTGTTGTAGCCACCCCATGGTCATTCGATCAAAATTCAGCTGCTTGGCAATTGATTCATATTTATGAGGGTTGAAGTGTCTATGGGATCACCTTTTGCAACCTTCTGACAAGCAAAGTCAATGGAGAAGATAGATTTACTTAACAACCGTGTTACTCGGTGATTCATTTAACAACTGTGGCAAGAAAGCTCATAAAATGGGACAAAACTCACTTAACTGTCTCACTTAGCAACAAAAATGTTGGGCTCAATTGTGGTTGTAAGTCGAGGATTACTTGTATTGCATTTTATGTTTCTTTATATATTCCCATTTTCTTCTGACATTCAGTATTAGTCCATATATTCTGCTAATCGATGTTTGTTTGATCATGATTGAATAAACCATAATTGGCCGGCTTCCTGGGTTATGTCTAAGACATAAACTACAGTTTACAAACCATAGTAAATATATTAATGCAAGCTGCAAGCCACAATAATGATATTTATGCAACATACACATCTTATAATGTAATTTGATGTATGAACCCTCTCATTATCTGCCCAGCGTGTAATCTATAGAAACATTTCTCTTAAAAAATGGTCCTAATTCCCAAGTAAGCAGCATGTGAGCTTTCTAAGTTTAATGAATTAGTAAGTTAAATCAATAGAGTATATGGCTTTTCTTTAAAAAAACCATTTTGAGAATTGCTCTGCAGCTGTGCTGTTAAGTACATTCTATTCCAGGTCAATACTGTTAGGGGTGCACATGAAATTAAAGTTTTTTTGAATATTGAGGAAAGGCATGCTGTTTTAGTGTTGAAGTGGGACAAGAGAGACCAGTTTTAATTTAACCCTCAGCTGTGAAAACTTTCTCAATGACTTTGATTCGGGCGCTTCTAGCTCAACCAACCTCACAAGGTTCATATAAGGAGAAATAGGAAATGGGAACTGTTTGAAGAAAGGCAGGTCAAATGAATTCAGGAAGTCCTCGACCTACCGCCGATTCTCACACTTAACAACTATTGCAGGATCCCCATGATCACGTGATCAGAATTCAGGCAGCCAGTATGTATTTAGAATTGTTGCAGCATCCCAGGTTGAGCTGGGGCAACGGCTCGTGTGCCATCAGAGAAGGCGCTGCGTACCACAGGTTCGCCATCACAGGCTTAGAGAGGACTGTAAAAGCACCATGAAGTGGTATATAAATCTAAGCGCTATTGCTATTCAAACCACTCAAAAGTAGAAGCTTCTTGGAGCGTTCACAACAAAACACACTTAAAAAAAAAATACAATGTGAATAAAAACCTATACAATAAAATGCAAAATAAAAATACCATATAAAAACTAGGGCGCATTCAAATGTTAAAACAATTCTTCTTCTTGCGCCATATCCGTCATCGGACGTTGGCGATCATGTTGGCAATCCTATTTTTGTCAACAGCCCTATGAAAAAGTGTTGCTGAGTTTTGTCCAAACCAGTCCCTTAGGTTTTGAAGCCATGATCATCTTCTTCTTCCTGGACCTATTGTTAAAACAATAGGAATTAAAATATGAACAAAAAGCCAATTTAAAAGCCTGGGACCATAGAAAGGTCTTGACTTGACAGTGAAATGATTTTAGTGTGGGGACCAGTTGAGCCTTTCTGGGGAAGGTTTTCCATAAGTGGGCCACCTCAGAAAATCTTCCCCATTCTAGAAAACCACCTCACCTCGTTTGTCAAAGGGAGAAAGCCTCATTGCAAGCTTTTTAAGTCCAGACAGATACATTACAGTATGGGAGAAGCTCCTCATTCAGGTAACCTGGTCCTAAGACTTTTAGAGGTTAAAAGGTGAAGAGCAGCACTTTGAGTTGCATCCAAAAAAAACAGCATGAATGGAAAAGACCTGGAATAATATGTACCTAGTGAGCAGTCAAGCTGCTGGGTTTTATATTAATTGAAGTCTCCAGATCATTTGAAAGGCAGTCAGGGCCGGATTTTCCTATAGGCTAACTAGGCTTCAGCCTAGGGCCTCAAGATCAAGAGGATCCTACATTCAAATTGTTAGCAAAATTAAAATTACACTATTCTAAAAACAGTGAACACTAAAACACTGAACCGAAAATAAGAAGAAAAATGGGAGGTGAAAGGGCCTCATAAGTGGAATAGCCTAGGGCCTCTTTTCATCTAAATCCGGCCCTGAAGGCAGTCCCATGTACAGTGTGTTGCAATAATCCAACCAGAGATTATCAAGAGCATAAACACTGCATCTGTTACAAAGTTCTCCATCCAGTAAAGTTGTAGTTGATAAATAAGCACAGGCTGATAAAAGGAACTCTGTGCCACAGAGGCCAGTTGGCTTCTAGAATCACCCCACAAACTGTGAACTTGCTCCTTTAGAGTGAGTGCAGATCTCTCCAGAATATGCAAGACATCACTTAGCTAGACAGATGCACCAACCACAAACAGTATCTTTGTCTTGTCTGGGTTAAGATTCAGTTTATTGATCCTTATATGGTCTATTATCTTATCCTGGTGTTGGTTCAGAATGTCAACCCCCCTCACCTGTGATACAAGTAGAATTAGAAGTAGTAGAGATGGCATCTCAGACCACATCCCTGGTTGGCCTCTCTTAGCAATTTCATGAAAGATAACAGAGTGTTATCTTTCATGAAGATAACATAATAACACAGTTGGAAGGGACCTTGGAGGTCTTCTAATCCAACTCCCTGCTCAGGCAGGAAACCCTATACCATTTCAGACAAATGATTGTCTAATCGCTTTTTAAAAACAGTGTAGGAGCATCCACTATTTCTGTAGGCAAGTCGTTCCACTAATTAATTGTTTTCGCTGTCAGGAGAATTCTCCTTAGTTCTAGGTCAGGGGTCAGCAACCTGCAGCTCTGGAACCGCATGTGGCTCTTTCATCCCTCTGCTGTGGCATCTTGTCGCTGGTCGGCTCCACAATTGATAGGACAGGTAGAGGACAGGTAGGACAGGTAGAAGACAGGTAGGACAGGTAGAGGAAAAAGGACGCCTTGCTAGGAGGAGTCTCTATGGTGGGGGAACTGGACTTCCAGTCGGCTCCAGAATTGAATGGGGGGCTTCCGGTTAGGACCTTTGTAGCTCTTTGAGTGTTTAAGGTTGCCAACCCCTGTTCTAGGTTGATTCTCTTCTTGATGAGTTTCCATCCATTGCTTCTTGTCCTGCCTTTGTGTGCTTTGGAGAATAGGTGACAGCTGGTGGGATTGTGATAGTGCACAAAAAAATATGGGACATGGTGTTTAGAGAAATTAGTGCACTTTTGAATGTAAATTTTGATACGTCACTGAGGATTGCATTACTGTTGCTGGTGGAAAAACAGGATATAAATGAGACAAAAAAGGAATTGATTGTCAATTTGATAATGGCAGCTAGCTTAGTGATGGCTAAATATTGGGGACGAAATTGGGATATTCAAAAAAAAAATGAGGGGTATAATGAATTTCGGAGTATGGCAACAAATGATAACAACAGAAATTAAATTTTAAAAAGAGATGATTAAAACAAACAATTATAATGAATAATTGGGGGGGGATTTTATAAAAACAGTGCTGGTGGAAGGCAAAGGGAATAAACCTACTCAAGAATACATTTTGGAGGGGATAAGGGCACAATTGAAATATATTGTATATCTTTTAGTTTTTATAGAAGAAGAAATATAAGAAAAAATGGTCTCCAAGATGGGGGGTGCACTGTAATATTTGTATTTTTTTCCTTTTTTTAAAATTTAGATGTATATGTATTATGTTTATATTATTAGTATTTAAAATAAAAAACATTTTAAAAAAGACAGTAGGTGACAGCCTATTTTTTGTGACAGCCCCTCAGATATTGAATCATGTCACCCCTGGTCCTTTTTTTCTTTTTTTTCTTTTTTTTTTATTGAAAAGTTTTATAAAAATACAAATATTAAAAAAAATATAAACCCCTCCCCCCTTCAACCCCCCCATCCCTCCCCCCCTTCAACCCCCCCTCCCCCCCAGACTTCCCAGAGTAAAATACAGGGTTTTTCTTTTTCCACAAAAAAGGTAAACTAATCATTAACCTATCCAATTTCTAATTTACAAACACCATCAAAATCTTAACTCCAATATAATAAAAAATTACAACTCTATAGTTCTTCTTCATTCATACGCAACTTGATGTCTTCTTATATGGTATTTATTCCGAATGTAATCAATCCATTTCCTCCACTCCAAAATTAATTTTTTTTGCATATGGTCCTTCAAATATGCTGAGATTTTGGCCATCTCAGCTAAGTTCATTACTTTTACAATCCATTCTTCTACAGTGGGCAAAGAGTCTTTCTTCCAGTATTGTGCAACCAGCAGTCTGACTGCTGTTATTAGATTTAAAATCAGCTTTGTCTCCAATAACGTACAATCATTTATGATACCCAATAAAAACAATTGTGGTGTAAATTCCAACCTTTTTTTCAAAATATTTTGCATTACCCACCAAATCTTTATTCAAAATGCCTTGACCTTCTTACAGGTCCACCAAATATGAAAATAGGTTGCGTCTTCACAATCACACCGCCAACATTTAGCTTGTACATTAGAATACATACATGACAGCTTTTTTGGGTCTAAATGCCATCTATAAAACATCTTATAAAAGTTTTCTCTCAAATTTTGTGCTTGAGTAAATTTAACGTTTCTGACCCAAATCTTTTCCCATGTTTCCATCATTATTGGTTCTTGAAAGTTTCTAGCCCATTTAATCATACAGTCTTTAACCAACTCTGTTTCAGAATCTATATCTAATAATACATTATATAATCTTTTAATATGCATAATACCTTGATCCCTAATTTGCTTTACCAAATTTTCTTCATTTTCCATAAGACCTATTTTTTGATCCTCCCTCCACCTTGCTTGGAGCTGACCATATTGAAACCAGGTATAAATTATCCCTTCCTTCTTCAAAACCTCTAACGATTTAAGTTGTAGTTCCTCTCAGATTTGGTCTGGAGTTCTCCCATTTTACCCTCCAAATCTTGGGTAACCTCACTGATTTCTTCCACTCTCTCATCAAGCTGCACAAGATGTTTAGACAAACCAGAAACAGCCAACAAAATATCTTCTCTTATTTCATCATGTTTGGTCCTTTTTTTCATTATACTAAACATATGCAATTCCTGCAACTGTTCTTCATACATTTTAGATGTTAAAGAGCATAGAACGGAGCCAATGGTAGGTTTCAAAATTTTTTGCTAGTGGTTTGGTGGGCGTGGCTAGGTGGGGGGAGGCATGTGACTGAGTGGGCATGGCCAACTTGACATCACTCACTACCGCAACCACTCAGCCACATGATCCCCCACCTAGCCACGTCCACAGGAAAAGTAGGAACATTTCTGGAACTTCCACCTATCTATCCTCGTCCTCCCTTTGCCAGTCACCCCCGTTTCCCCTCCATTAGCGGCCCTGGCCCTAGCCCTAGCCCTGCTTCCTCCCTCACCACTGCCTCTTTGTTCGGGCTGCTTACCTTCCATGGCGGCTGATCCAGAGTCTGTAAGGCAAGCTGACCGCAGTTTTCGGTGCCCCCCAGCTAGTTGCTGCTGCTGGAAAGTGGCTGGCCGCAGGCCACCGAAAAGTACCAGAGGTTGCGGAAAAAGCTGCTGCTGTCACCTCCATATTCTTCACGCATGTGCATCCCATTGGACTTGCAAGGCAATGGGGTGCACATGCGCGAAGAACATGGCAATGAACATGGCGGGTGGGATGAGCAAGCAGTGACCAGGGGATTGGTTCAGGGAATGGCCAGTTGGCCATCACTACCGGTTCGGCCAAATTTTCACCAACGGTTCGTGCGAACCTGTGAGAACCGGCTGAATGCCACTTCTGAATGGAGCCCTTGGGAACTCTAGCTGCCATCTGACAGAAGAATTAGTCCCCAAATCACCTTCTGGAAATCAGGGGTGGAGTCACCATAGTAAAGTTTCCCTCATCACAACTTGTCCTGGAGGAAACTATAGTCAATGGTACTGAAACCTAGTGCAGGAGACCCAATTGGATCTTTTCTCAGCACAAGTTATTGCCCAAGCCCATCAAGACAATATCTATTCCCTAGTTAGGTTGAGAACTACTGTACATTGAAATGGATCTAGAAAATCATTTCAGTTTCATTCATTTTAATGAAGACATTGAAGGAAACAAACACAGTGGAAGTGCTTTTGAGCAGCAATAATTTCCCCAACCTGAATATATAATAGCACACTGAATACCCTACCATTTTTTAAAAGATCATAGGAGAGCTCGTGGACAAGATTTAATGAGACAGGTGAAAGTGAGATATCTGGGTGAAAGTTTATTGGAACAAGTGTTGTGCATTTAAAATGCAGCATAGGCTACATGTAAGAATTACTTCATTAGTTCTGACCAGATTTTGGGGTGCATATTTTGACCCAACTAGATTTTGGTTTGTTTCATACCGGTCTAGTGAGGGAATCTTACAGAAAGCAAAGAAGATCAGGAAGATAAATAATAAGGGAAGGATTGATGGAAGGAGGGGAATCCTCAGAAAGCCACCAAGATCTCTGTGAAGCGTGATAGTCTTTCTACAGACAAGATCTCCTCTCCCATTAGCAGCTAGTGGTCTCTAAAAGGAGAGAATTTTCCTCCCCCTTTTTAATTAGTGATCTATAGTGCAGTGTTTCCCAAACTTGGCTATTTTAAGGTGCATGGACTTCAACTCCCAGAATTCCCCAGACAGTATGGCTAGTTGAGGAATGCTGGGAGTTGAAGTCCATACATCTTCAAAGGGTCAAGTTTGGGAAACGCTGCTTTAGTGGAATCCACCATTTACTGTTGGAACAGAGTGGAAAATATTTTGTGGCTCTGTTTCTTCCATCTTCTCTTTTGCACCTGGCAAATGTTCTCCAGGACAGAAAATGATAAGAGAAGTTTGTGTGTCTCACAAAAGAGGAGAAAAGTCCAGAAGTTCAGGAGAGGAGTCAAGGCCATTGTCAGGGATAAGGCAAATAAGATCAGGATGCTCAGGATATTCCAGTGATTTTCTCAAGGACTTAAGAAGACAACTTCTTCATCCATACTGGGTTTTTAGTGGCCGACAGCTTTTTTTTTTTTTAATTAGATTTATATGCCGCCCTTCTCTGGAGACTCAGGGCGGCTTACAATGTGTTAAGCAATATTGACAGCTTAATATTTCTAAGACATTGCTACTTTGGGTTTGGACATAATGGCCTGAATGGCCCCTTTCAGATCTGTGGTTATGTGAGTTTGTTTTTTAAACTCAGCCATTTTGCTATTGTGATGTAGTGCTTCTAAAAATGGTCGATTAACTTTCCTGCTGAAGCCAGAATGTATGGAGACAAACTCAAAATTTAATTCTGTTTTGATTAATTCTCCTCAGCCCAGCCAGTTCTGCTCAGCAGCAACGTAGGCCAATTATGTTCCTTTTAAAAATTAATTGTAGATGTTTATTTTAGTCCGTAATATAAATATACTGTCAAGTGTACTTTTTAAAAAAAAAATTGAGAAGACCAATGTGGTTGTTAAAGCTATTTGAATGCTAAGGACAGAGAATTGAGCCAACCTTCTAAATTATCGTTACATTGTTAGTTAAACATGCATGGGATTGCACAGTTAAGGCTCTAATGTTTCTGTTATAGAAACTTTTGCTCTGTTTTTTTTTCTTATAGAAAAGAGGAATGTGCATAGAAAGATGAGGAAATGCTAAATTATCAAAGACCCAACTCTTTGAAAAACTGACCGACGCCGATTTTTAAATTTAGCAACAATGTAGATATCCCATGTCTAAAAGTATATCCCAAAGTTGCTTATCAAAATAGCAATAGCACTTAGATTTATATACTGTTTCATAGTGCTTTACAGCTCTCTCCAAGTGGTTTACAGAGTCAGCCTATTGCCCCCAACAATCTGGGTCCCCATTTTACCGACCTTGGAAGGATGGAAACTGAATCAACCTTGAGCTGGCGAGACTCGAACTGCCGAACTGCTGGCAGTCAGCAGAATTAGCCTGCAGAACTATATTCAAATCACTGTGCCACCATGGCTCTATCTGGGCTTAGTTTTTTAAAAAAACAACAACAAAAAAGTCCTGTTGTTGTTTGAAAAGCATCTTTGAGACAACCATGATCTGAATGACTGAGAATCTCTTCCACATTTGTAACAGAAATTGCCCCCTGTTTGTTGTGCCAAGGATTGGGAGGGTTGATGGCCAATCTATACAGAAGACAGCAGGCTGAGATGGATACTTTTTTCTTTCTTTCTCTTTTGGTAAGGAGGCTATTCTAGATTTCACAGGCACGATTTTAGACTTTGTTATCTGAAAGAGCAATATATTTGGAAGGCATTTGCTTTTGTGAGGAAACTCGGTCTATAGTCAAAAGAGTTAAAAGTTCTCAGCTAACAGGTAAGATGGCCAATTCACCGCTGCCTTTTAAAAGGTACAGCTGTACACATTCTTTTGACCTTGCCAATCATAATAATAAAAAAAGGAATGTGCAAACAATTAAGTTCCTAGCTTGAAGATGGCAAATGATTTCCTAGGAAAGAAGCTCCTCCTTCTTGGCAAAGAACTCATTGTTCTGCCAGACTTGTAAATAGTAAATCATAGGGGCAGTGAGGGTGGATCTTGTGGGCTTGGCTTGTGTCGAAAATTCAGAAAACACCTATCTCGACTCTGCTGGCGTGTCTCACACATACACACCCAAACAAAAGAGAGAAAGAAATCTTGGTCTCTCACCCACTTCCCATCTTGGCCAACCTGAATAGCGGCCCTTGGTCCCAGAGTCAAGGCTGGTCCTTGAGTAGAGAGGTCAGGTCCTTGACTTCAGCTCTAGCACCACCACAGCCAACTCCAAAAGGCTACCTTACACCATTCCCCGAGGTGTGCAAGCCTTGGGGAATGGTGCTGTAGAAAGTTAGCGCTCACCCCCCAGAAGAATGAAATATTGTATATATTATTATATATTATTATATATTATTATATATTATTATATATTTATATTATATTATATTATATTATATTATATTATATTATATTATATTATATTATATTATTATTATTATATTGTATTGTATTGTATTGTATTGTATTATATTATATTATATTATATTATATTATTATATTATATTATATTATATTATATTATATTATATTATATTATATTATATTATATTATATTATATTATATATAAAATATATTAATATTGGGAAATATTAAAAAGACAGAATATTATATTTCCCTAATGGAGAAACATGTTTTTTTAGAGGCAGGAAGCAGACTCAGTCTTTCTTAATAGCCCCCAGCAGATATTTTGCGCCCATTAAGAAAATTGGGCCAGCCTGTTCAGAAACCAGCCCCAGTCTCCCTGCCCCCAAGCAGAAACTGAGGAGGCCACTTTTAGAAATGCAGATGTGGTAATCCATTCAAGGCAGGTTATTTTGAAACAAAGATGGAATGGTAGGATTAGAAGCAGTCCAGAACAGTCCAAAGTCTCTTCATTGCACCATCCCCAGAGCAGTCCAAACTTCAACCAAATTACCTCAGACAAGCACCAAGATTTGCATTTCCTCTTTTGCCTATAGAGCCAGCTATGATCCATACATTTACGTACGTATGTATGTATGTATGTATGTATGTATGTATGTATTTGTCAACAAGTACAAGGAAACAAGTAACAGTATAGACATAGTGATGGACTCATGAAAAAAAAATGGCACAAATAAAAGGAAATAAATAAGCAAAACATAGCCATAAACATGTAAAATGAGTACATATAAATGGGAACAGTAGGACAGGCATGGTAGGCACGCTGGTGAGCTTATGTACGCCCTCTTTATGGACCTCTTAAAAAACATGAAAGCTCCACAATAGACAGTTTAAGGTAAAAGGTATGGGGGTTAGAGAGACTAACAACAGAATCAGGTAGAGTGTTCCAGACATTTACTACTCTATTGCAGAAGTCATATTTCCTACAATCAAGATTAGAGCAAATTGAGTTTGAATCTATTGATAGCCCTTGTGTTATTGCGGTTGAAATTAAAGTACTCATTTACAGGTAGGACGTTTTACATGACCCCAAAGGAATCTGACAACAGCCAATAGAATACATGTTCTTGCACAGGAACAGGAAGCTCAAATACAAAGCCCAAAGAAGGTATAAAAAAACCCCACTCTCAACTCCATTTTGGTCACCTGCCCAGAACTACAAACCTATGTGGTTCTGCTTCATCAATAAACCATCTTTCCAATCAGCCTCCATGTTTCCTGCGTCTTTTCTCCCAGCTTGGAACTGAACCAGATGGATATTTCTTCCCACAGCTCGATTGGCTCTGTGGCTTGTTAGGATCTCTGGGCGACATTTTCTTTCTGGTCCCTGTGGCCTACGCAAGGCTGCTCTGGGTCACACAAGGCTTTTGTTTTAGAAGCGGCTTCAGAGAACGTTTTTTTCGTGGCCTCCCAACTTCCAAAAACAGCGCAAAAGCATGCCTCATTCTTGTGTGATTTTCAGAGGCTCCAGAGACTGTGCAACAGCAAGGGACCTCTCAAGTGGAGGCTGCATGAGAATACACCCCATTTTTGCTCAGCCTCTGAAAATCACACAATAAGGCATGGTTTTGAGAATAGTTGTTGGCTGTTGGTAAAACACTGGCAAGTCACCCAAAACATCATGCTGTATCAGCTTTGGTAAAACATAACATTGGTTCTCCGTCAATGACATGGAGTCTTGGTGGTGTTGAAAACCAAGTTCCCTGCAATAACTGTATTATCCATTTTGAAACCGACTTGCTTTTATTTGCAAAATATGATACTGTGGCCCAAAATATGCGTTTTGAGGGTTACTGGCAGTATTTGGAGTTTGTTTGCCATTGATATAGGCTTTTTTAAAAGGTCCATGTTGTGTAAAAATAAATGTGTAACTTTAGAAGCATTGGATTATCAGACCCCCCCCCATGTGTCTTCATCTGTCCATCTCTCTCACATACATATATAAATTTCCAACTTCTGAACATTGACATCTACAATAACATTTTTATAGCTGGCACCTGTATACATTATTTTCTTTTACTGAACCCAGTTTGGTTTATATTTTCTTCTCTCTCTCTCTCTCTCTCTCTCTCTCTCTCTCTCTCTCTCTCCCTCCCTCCCTCCCTCCCTCCCTCCCTCTGTGCAGGTCCTATCATTTCTTCCTATTTAAAAATAATTTCCCTCATGCTGAGATATAAATAGAAAGAAGAGCAAGAAACTGCAAAGGCTTACCCGTTAACTTCAGGAAGCTGCTATAAAATAGCTAATTACAAGCAAAAAAAACCTTGTGTCCTGAAGATACTTTCTTAGTTAAGGAAGTCCTTCATCAGGGTACCTAATGTATTTACTTTGCAACATGTTGGACTGTATAAGGCAACATCAAACTTCAAGGAAGAGAATGGGCAAACATTAACTTATGGGATCTACCATATTGTTTTAGTAGAAGCTTGAGGCCAAATTCAAATGGAATTCCACGGAACCCCAATAGAATTTACTTTCAGTAAGAAGTTGTACGCAAATCTTTTCTCTTGCAAAATTTGCTCTGATTTTTCCGTTCAGTCAGCAAAAAAGTGAGAGGAGGAGGATTGTGGTTGCTTTGCTTAAATTACAGTACTGGGAGAGTTTTATTGCAAATCAGATATGAACATTTTAAACTCATCTGTCTTTTGACAGTCATTATCCTGCAGTCATGTATTTTTGGTGGGTTAATTTTTACATGTTGGAATAGAAGTTTAATACTAAAAAGAGCTATTCTGAAGTGGCCCAGCAGACCCCATAAGACAGAAAGCTGGGAATCACATAGCCTGACTAGGAGACACAGTGACTAAGACACTGAGCTTGTTGATCAGAAAGGTAAGACACTGAGCTTGTTGATCAGAAAGGTTGGCAGTTCGGTGGTTCGAATCCCCAGTACAGGTCTCCAGCGTGAGCAGGGGGTAGGACTAGATGACCTCCAAGATCCCTTCCAACTCTGTTACCTGTTAACCTGCTTCTCAGAAGTCCTCTAGATCAGCAGTCCCCAACCTTCCTGTCTTTGCGGACCAACAGTGGTTGTGGGGAAGGAGAAGGGATTGGAGATCCCCACTGTATAAAAATCAACTGAGTGTTTGGGAAAAAAATATTGGATATGATTTAAATTTTAATGAATGGGAAGAGGCATGGAATAAAAATTATAAGTTGACTAGAGCTGCATCATACAAGGAGAATCACTATAAAATGTTCCACAGGTGGTATCTAGCGCCTGCTAGACTATCGAAGATGTTCCCTAACATGTCCCCAAATTGTTGGAAATGCGGCCACGGTCAGGGCACCTTCTTTCACATGTGGTGGACGTGCCCTGAAGCGAAAAAATATTGGACCAGAATTGGGAGATGGTTACAAGAAATAATTAGAGAAGAAGTAGAGCTGATACCGGAATTATTTCTCCTGGGAATAGTGAAGAAGAGATTTGGAAAAATAAAGACCCACTTAATGATACATATAACTACAGCTGCTAGGTTGGCCTACGCCCAATATTGGAAGGAAAAAACCTTGCCACCAGAAGAACTTATACTTAAGAAGGTATTAGAGTGTGCAGAGATGAGCAAATTAACTCATGAAATAAATAATGATGAAAACTCGGATGGATGAACAAAAAAACTAAAACAGGAGCAAAAGGTGTGTTAAATAAATAATAACGAATAGTAAAAGTGACACCAAGTAATTTTATGTATATATGTATAAACACTGTGTATCCGATGTAAATAGAAATGTAATTTTTTTGTATTTATAAAAAATTAAAAAACTGGAGATCCCCACTCTAGATCTTCATAATCTGGCCCTATCTCCTCCTTTGGAATAGCAGCTTTGTAGTCTCCAGCACCATCCTGTCTTCTAGAGCAGGAGTCTCTAACCTTGGCAACTTTAAGACTTGTGGACTTCAACTCCCAGAATTCCTTGCTGGCTGAGGAATTCTGGGAGTTGAAGCCCACAAGTCTTAAAGTTGCCAAAGTTGGAGAGCCCTGTTCTAGAGAGCTGTCCATCTGGCCTTTCCCCCCTAATCCCAGTTTGTGAGAAAAAGAGGTTGCTCTCGCCACCTGCTCTAGGACAGATGTCCAGGGCTGTGGGATCCTGTTACTGGGAATAAATTATCAGAGCAAGAATGCCCTGATGAGAACATCATCAGGCAAATGTTAGTAACAACTGAGCATGAGAAATAGAAGACAAGATTTCCACCGCAGCAGACAATGCAGGAAAAGAGGCTACCGGATTTGAACCAGGAGGAGATGTAAATTCAACCTCAAAGAGACCGTCAAGTGTCTGAAATGGTTTCATTCCTGAAATACAATAAAGATTAAGCCATGATCTTCAAGCCCCTGGAGAATTTCACTCTAGATCATGTTTGCCTTGGGAAGCTTTCCACAGAGAGCTTCTAAATACAGCAGGCCTAGTTTTTTCTTTGGGTATCAGTTACTTCCTAAAGAGGAGGGCCTATGAAGTTAAGACCAGAGCTTAAAATTATGGACATGCACCACTGGTAGTTAGAATATTGTTGCAACTGTAAAAATACTCTCGTATGACCAATCTTTCTGTTCCAGCTTGGAAAATCATAAATCAATAGTCCCTTGTTTAGATCAAACCAAAGTCCATGAGCTTTCTGTCTCTGGCCAGCTACTCCTTGTTAGCTGTAACCTTTGGTCTATTATTTTGCAATATAAAACCTGAGTAATAATCATAACTTTTTTTAAAACAAAATGTTTAGAAATTCATAACTATTGTTATTCATGACCTAGGTTCTAACTATCACTATTAATGGCTAAAGTTCTAACTACTATTATTAATGGCTAAATTACCTACATCCAGGTAGCCTTCGACCTATTTATTTTTATTTTATTTATTTTATTTCATCAAGCATGTATTTTATGACAGATACAAATGTGAATATAATTATAAATACATGAAAAGGATACGAATAAAAGAAAACATTAGGACAGGGACGGTAGGCATAAGTGCTGGTGCGCTTATACACGCCCCTTATGATCCCAGAATTGAGCCCCAAATTTCCATTGCTATGCGAGATAGATGTTAAGTGAATTTTGCCCCATTATATGACCTTTCTTACCACAGTTGTTAACTGAATCACTGCAGTTGTTACGTTGCTACCACTAACATGGTTGTTAAATGAATCTGGCTTCACTATTACTTTAGAATAGAATAGAATAGAATAGAATAGAATAGAATAGAATAGAATAGAATAGAATAGAATAGAATAGAATAGAATAGAATAGAATAACTCTAACTTCCAATAGAGTTGGAAGGGACCTTGGAGGTCTTCTAGTCCAACCCCGTGCACAGGCAGGAAACCCTACACCACTTCAGACAAATGCTTATCCAACATCATCTTAAAAATTTCCAGTTTTGGAAATTCTGCAGGCAAGTTGTTCCACTGATTAATTGTCCTAATTGTCAGGAAATTTCTCCTTAGTTCTAAGTTGCTTCTCTCCTTGATTAGTTTCCACCCATTGCTTCTTGTTCTGCTTTCAGGTGCTTTGCTGGTCAGAAGGTCACTGAAATATATGGTTGTAAGCTGAGGACTATCTGCAGTTGGTGCTTATTTCAGGTAGACAGCTATTCCAAGAAGAGGGGCAGCTAGATTTTCACTTAAAAATAAATTAAAAGTAAAATATAGTTCAGATGTACAGTATATTCTAATCTATACATATTCTATGGTCATATATTTTAATGATTGCTTTTGCCCTATTAAGAATTTCTAATCTATACATATTCTATGGTCATATATTTTAATGATTGCTTTTGCCCTATTAAGAATTTCAATTTATGTATCATTTTTATCACTCCCTGGGATTCTGCAAGCAACATTTTTAGGTCCATATACAGTATTCTTCCATTGTAGTCTGTTTAATTATTGCTGTTGTCAAGTAAGGCTGGAAAACTGCCCATCTGGAAGTATGGAGAGCTGTTCTCCTTCAAGATGGACAAGAGTTGGCTGGATAGATATAGAATATGACTCAGTGAAAGGCAGCTACTTACATTTTAAGTAAATCATCAAACTGATGATATCTGGATTTCAGACCCAAATCTAGATATCAGGATCTGTCAAAGAGGATGGAGAAAAGAATAAGATGATAATTACTTAAGAAGGCTAGAAAGCATAATTATACGTTTTCTTCTCTTTTCATTCCTTTTCTTTTTAAATTTTTCTTACTTTCTTTTTTGTTTGGTTTCAATACTTTCACGGTATTGAAAAATGCACCACACACATACTGTGTATGTTTTGAAAAGGTTCAAAAACACAAATTAGAATAAGCTCTAGGCCAGTGATGGCTTTTTTGTTGTTGTGTGCCAAAAACGGGGTGTGTGCATGGGGGGGGTTATGCAAATGTGTGACTACACCCATAATTCAGTGTGCCCCACCCCCACCGCACATGTGCATGTGAACCCCCTGCACTCCCCCCACTTTTGGCATATGATGGCACAGTGGGCCTGGTAGGCGTGTTTTTCGCTCTCCTCAGGCTCCAGAGGCTTTCTTGGAGCCTAGGGAGGGCGAAACGACCTCCCCCTTCCCCCCCGGAGGCTCTCCGGGGCCAGAAACAGCCTTTTTTCTGACTTCCGGTGGGTCCGGAACGCCCAAAAATCAGGTGACTGGCACGCACATGCGCGCTGGAACTGAACTAGGGCAATGCTCGCGTGCCCACAGATATGGCTCCGTGTGCCACTTGTGGCACGTGTGCCATAGGTTCGCCATCACGGCTCTAGGCAAAGAATAAAATGGAATGAGAAATGCCCAGCTAATTGGATGAAATTTTCTCCCGAGCCAAGTTTAACTTGAGATCTCTCTGATCAAATAGGAGGAAAGGTCCTTTCCCCCCAAAGATTACCATTTCAATTCAACAAATATAAGGTAATATTATGAAGAATGCGTAATATGCCACATTCTTGGTTTATTTTTTTGCAACAAAGAAGCGTTTAAAAATGAAGTCAGTGGGAGGAGGCTTGGCCAACCTCAACAGAGATCATTGCTAGAATGTTGATGCCCATGAGCACCAGGTAAATATATCTCTGGTGGCTGCAATTTACTAAGCTGGCTCAGCTGATGTAACCATGCTATAGTCATTTCTGATTTTCCCATGTACCCTTATGATTACTTTTTCCTTATGTAAAAAGTACAGCTATTATGATTGAGGCTCAGTTGACTTGGATCTAATCCTTGAACATGACTGATGATCTCCACAAGGGAAAATTTAAGCCACTTAAAGACCCGTCAGATTTCTCTTAAAATAATAATACTTTCCAGAAAGGTAATATAAATTTTCAGATTTCTATCAAGTAGTACATTTCGCTTAGATTTACTACTGTACCGAAATGTCTGTAGTTGTTCCTGTTGATTATTTCCATTCCTGAGTCTGAAATACTTACTATAAACACTAGGCATTCAAAACCTTCGCTTTTAACTCTGGATAAGATTATTAAAGTCCTTTGGTGGCAGAATATTGCAAATAATGTTGTAATTCCAGACTTGTTAGCACTTCCACGAGAATTATTTTTGGCTGGAGCTGACGTGCAAACCTATTTTAATAAACATATTGGAACATGTTTATTCATTTCCGTGAATGGTGGGGGAAAAGTACTTTTGTTAACTCCTCGTGTTTTTATTGCCTGTTGGGCCAAGAACCAATTCCACCATCTGCTAGGCTTACAAATTCCCGACGGTTCTTGATTGTGGCTATGCTACTGGGTTAATTTTCACCTCTCCAGACTGCTCTAGAACTGTAATTCTAGGAAGTGAACAATAGATTTCTATGAGAGAGTTCTCAGCCACTAATTAAACTAAATTTCCCAGGATCCTTAAAAATTAATCCGAAAATGTTGTTTTGGCTTTCTGTACTCATAAATCAAAGTCTTATTTGCAAAATAAATAAATAAATAAACGGCAAGGGAAAACGTGCCTGGAATTTCCCTGTGGAATCATGCATCTCCTTTCCTTGGTTTCGAGGGATTTCAGTTTGGCAGACTTTGATGCAATGGACAAAATCTGTTTTTACAATTTTATGCTTCTGCACGTATGGAGAATACGTATATGGAAAATCTTATTCAGTAGCGGTAGCCTTTCTTTCTTTCTTTCTTTCTTTCTTTCTTTCTTTCTTTCTTTCTTTCTTTCTTTCTTTCTTTCTTTCTTTCTTTCTTTCTTTCTTTCTTTCTTTCTTTCTTTCATCAAACTTTTATACCGCCCTTCTCCTGAGGGATTCAGGGCGGTGCACAGCCAATAATAAAACCAACATAGACACAAAAGTTAAAACAATTTAAAACAGGTTCAGTAGTTTGGCCAAATTATTAAAACCCCAAAACCAAAATACCCATTAAAATTCCTCATTCCGTCAGACAAGCTTGTTGGAATAGTAGGGTCTTAAGGGCACGGCGAAAGGCATGAAGGTCAGGGATCCTACGTATTTCCGGGGGCAGTTCGTTCCATAGGGCAGGGGCCCCCATAGAGAAGGCTCTCCCCTTGGGGTCGCCAGTCAACATAATTTGACCGATGGCACCCTGAGGAAGCCCTCTCTGTGGGAGCGTACTGGCCGATGGGAGGCTATTGGTGGCAGCAGGCGGTCTTGTAAATATCCAGGTCCTAAGCCATGGAGCGCTTTAAAGGTGGTAACTAACACCTTAAATCGCACTCGGAAGATCACCAGGAGCCAGTGCACCTGTTACGTAGGTGTGACGTGTCTCCCCCATAATCACCCGCGCGGCCGCATTCTGGACCAGTTGGAGCCTCCGAGTGCTTTTCAAGGGGAGCCCCATGTAGAGAGCATTACAGTAGTCCAGACGGGAAGTGACAAAGGCATGAGTGACTGTGTGCAGGGCGTCCCGGTCCAGATAGGGATGCAACTGGGAAATCAGGCGAACCTGATAGATTCTGCTTTAAAACCATTTCTAGTAGTCCGTTAAAGTGATGGTTTACTGACTTTGTTCTTTCAGAAGGAATTACTTTGTCTACTTTACAAAGGAAGATGCTAAAACTGCAGCCCTGATACTGCATGTATAAATAGAAATAGAAATATTCACAAATGAATATTTTTTTATTCACTATTTCACATTATATTTTTTAATTTATTTTTTATTCACTAATAAAAAAAAATGCTGCATGCTACAAAGCACCCTCTCTCCTTTTCAAAAGCATTTCCTCTCTCTCGCTCTCTCCCTTCCTCTCTCTCTCTCCCTCTCCCTCCCCACTCTCTCTCCCTCTGTCTCCCCCTCTCTACATGGGGCTCCCCTTGAGGAGCACCCGGAGACTTCAGCTGGTCCAGAATGCGGCCGTGCGAGTGGTTATGGGAGCGACGAGTCGTCACTCCCGGGTAACTCCCCTCTTGCGTGAGCTGCACTGGCTCCCAGTGGTCTTCCGGGTGCGTTTCAAGGTGCTAGTCACCATCTTCAAAGCGCTGCATGGCTTAGGACCGGGATATTTACAGGACCACCTTCTGCCAATGAATATCTCCCATCGCCCGATACGCTCTCACAGAGAGGGCCTTCTCAGGGTGCCGTCGGCCAGACAATGCCGGCGGGCAGCCCCCAGGGGGAGAGCATTCTCTGTGGGAGCTCCAGCTCTATGGAATGAACTTACCCCCGGATATAAGAAAGATTCCTGACCTCCGTGCCTTCCGACGAGCCCTGAAGACTCTACTGTTTCATCAAGCCGGTCTGACTTAAATTTGCGTTAAATTTTTAAAGGGTTTGTAGTAGGGGTTTTGAATTTTATGGCCAAATAGTTTAATTATTTCATTAGTTTTAATTTTATATGTGATTGTTTTAATATGGCTGTAAACTGCCCTGAGTCCCATTCGGGAGAAGGGCAGTATATAAATGCAATAAACCTAAACCTAAACCTAAACCCTCTCTCTCCCTCTCCCTCCCTCTCTCTTCCTTTCTCTCTCTCCCCCCTCCCCCTCCCTCTTCCTCCCTCCCTCTCCCTCTCCCCCTCTCTCTGCCTGAACCTGTACTGGATTGCCTATAGTTTTTGTGACAAGAGTTCAAAAGTGGTTTGCAATTGCCCTATTCCCAGGGCTGGCAGAGAGTGACTGGAACACCTAGGGGGCTTCATACCAACTGGATCTCACGGTTTATACCACTATACCACATTGGCTCTTTAAAAAGCATTCATGTGCTTTAAAAAAATTTAAAATAGATGGCTGCTGCTTAGTACTTTCTTTGAAGATTTTATTTATTTGTTGGATTTATATCCTGCCATCAGTGCACCATAGATATGTAGTTTCTTCTTTCTATTTTCCTCCAAACAGGTGGATTTGGGTGAAAGAGAGTAGCTGGCTCATACTTACCCAGCTAGCTGTCATGCTCAAGGGAGAAGTAAAATGCCTCCCAGTTTTTAGCGTAGCACCTTAATGATACTAATTTCCCAGAGAAGAGGTAAAGATGAGTTTTATCTTCATGGTGAAGTTCTCCTAGGGCTAGAATGCGTATTGTGGCACAACTTACCACTTCAATTTGTGTGAAATGCATATTTAATGACTTGCCATTAGAGTAGCTGTATTGTGAACAGATAAAACAAATATGTTTGATGTTCTCCATAACAACGTTTTAAAGTTCTAGAGGTGCCCATCAATCCTAAAATGTTGGAGAACCATGGACGAAAATTAGACCATTATATCTGTTACTTTGGGATCCACTAGAACTTTTATTTCTGAGTTTAATGAATGAGAGAAAGGATGAAGACTCAAGGTTCCTCCTGATGTCCTTCATAGATTGAATGATATTAGCTTCAGAAGCAGGAAGTCCTTTTTGGCCATTGATATCTCCTTCAGAATGAACATATGATGGGGGAAATGAGAAATTTATATATTTGACAATATGCATGCAAATCCCAAAATACAATGGAGCATCCATCCTTTCCAGTTTGCAGTGTAAACACAATTTCCAGTTTTCAGGGTAAACACAAATCAACAACAGTTGATTTTCAATGCAATATTGTTTGTTTCACAGGCTCAGGCTGCATGAAGAAAAAATTATTAAGGACCGAAGACACCACCTGAAGACATATCCAAACTGTTTTGTTGCCAAAGAATTGATTGACTGGCTGATTGATCACAAAGAGGCCTCTGACAGGGAGACAGCAATTAAACTCGTGCAAAAATTACTGGATCGTAGCATTATCCATCATGGTAAGTGAAAAGAATCAATGTTCTCAAGCTGTTATCTAGAAATGCTAGTTAGGGCTACTGAAAGAGCTCAGGATACATTGAGTCCTGTGGTTTGGGAATATAACATGAAATCACAAAACTTAAATAAAAAACATATGGAGTGTTTCATCCCGATTTCCTGTGTTTTATGTTTCAGTTTGTGATGAGCATAAGGAATTCAAGGATCTCAAACTTTTCTACCGCTTTAGGAAAGACGATGGGACATTCCCACTTGACAACGAAGTGAAGGCTTTCATGAGAGGACAGAGAATATATGAAAAGTACGTGCCACACACAGTAGGTGAAAAGGGACAGCCAGTTTTTTCCGCAGTTCTCCTTGTGTTTTTGATGTTCCGTTATGGGTGTTGTGACATATCTAGGCAAAAGATCATGGCCCTTTTCGGAGAGAAAAACGTTGGGACCAATACTTGCAAAAACACAGCCAATATAAAGGAAATAAGCATCCATGACAAAATAACAGAGTTTGAAGGGACTGTAGGAAGAAACATCCTTCTGGGTTCTGCTCCAAGCGGGGGGAAAAGACACTGGAAACATGGAGACTGCTTGGAAAGATGGTTTAATGGTGGACAGGATCACATGGCTTGAGTTCCTGAAAAAGGAAGGGCAGATACAGGGAGTTTTCGGGTTTTATGCTCTCTTTGGCTTTGAACTTCCTGGGGCCCAGAAAGAGTATCCTGATTGGTTGTCAGACTTTCAGGAGGTGGGGGTCTTAGCTAGCCTTGCTGGCTGATGTCATCTTCCCAGGTCACATGCTTCCCAGGTCACATGTGGTGAGCTTCTGCTGCTATTGTGTAGAGGGCTAATCTTGTCTTTGTTGGATCTTTGGCAATTCCTACTATGGCTTTGCCTGAAGGAGGTAGATCTTTATTATGTAGAATAGACTGGCCCAGGCCTTAATGGCCCATTGACAAAGGTTGGGGACAGGTAGATGGGAGCTGCTTTAAAACATGCTTATCCATTTTTCATCCAGGGAAACATAATATTCTGCCCTTTTTAATATTTCCCAAAATATTTCATTCTCCTGGGAAAGGGGTGCATGCTAACCTCCTACAGGACCTTGGAGGTCTTCTAGTCCAACCTCAGCACAAATGCCTGTGAGTTGCTCAATAGTCAGGAAATGCAGACTAAGAGTTGTTTGTTGAGATGTGCAGCTGTAGAAAACAAATCAAATCAAATCAATCAATAAAAATAAGTTACGGGGGTGGCAAAATCAAGCCTGACCACTAGTGGGAATGGAATATAGTGGAACATAGGTCTAGTTATACTTGTTCCTTGTTGTCCATCAGTGTTGCTCAATGGGTTTTTTCAATGTCTATGGAGATTCTCAGTCATCCAGGTTATGGCTGTCCCAAAGATACTTTTTCAAGAGGCAATGGGACTTTCTGGTTTTTCTTTGAAGACATTTCACTTGTCATCCAAGAAACTTCTTCAACTCTGAAGAAGCTTCTTGGATGAGAAGCAAAACGTCTTCAAAGAAAAACCAGAAAGTTCCATTGCCTCTTGAAAAAGCACCTTTGGGATGATGGGTTTGTTCATTTCCTGGAGCTTCTCAAAGAATAAAGGCACCTCCTTGGATTGATGGACAAGAAGATAGAGTTAATTCTAGGTAGCAGCTAAATTGCCTGTCATCCAGAGCATAAACAGGCATCTACAAAACTGCCCTCTAGAACACTAGGAAATGCCCTAGATCTGTGATGGCGAACCTATGGCACGCATAGGCTTCTCTGCCAGCACATGAGCCGTCGCCCCAGCTCAGCTGTATATACATCCAACAGGAACAGGAAGTGCCTCACAGGAGCAGATAGAGATAAATCCTAGAGAAGCAGGAAATGCATCACTGAACAATGGAGATGAATTAGATAGGAATAAAGTTGCACACAAAGCAGACATAATACCTGTAACTGTGTAGGCATACAGGAGGGTGTGGGGAGCGTGGGGGGCGGCGCAACCCCCCCACCCCCATTTTTGGTCTCAGGAGGCTTCACGGAGGCCTGCTAGGCCCAAAATGGGGCGCAGGAGAGTTGTGTGCGCATGCACGGGGGTGGGGAGACGTCTCGCGGGAGTGGTGGCGTGTCAATGCTCTGGGGGTGTCGTGCATGTATTGTATTATGGGTGTGGGCACATACGCATGCGCTATTGTGTGTGTGTGCTTTCAGCACACAAAGGCAAAAAGATTAGCCATCATTGCCCTAGATATACCCGGGAAACTCTGGATCCATCAGGGATCTTGGGTGGGACACCTTTAACTGGTCCATCATTCCTATAGCAGCTGGTAGCTCCAATTAACCGCATGATCATGAGGAAGCAACCTTTCCATCTTTAAAACCCTAAGTGGATTCACACCTGAGTGCTAGAGCATTGTTATTGCAGACTGGGTGACTTCACCACCAGATGTCCCTCTCATGGCTTGACCGACTGACCACACAAGACCTATAAAAGCAGAAGAGAACTGAAACAAGACACTTCAACTGAAGTTCCGCTGATGATGTTACCAAGCTTGGTGATGAAACGTTCAAAAACTAAACAACAAGCTCAGAGAACAAACCATCACCGACATCTACCACATGAGCGACAAATATTTTCCACCATTTCTAATGTTTTGGGATGTTTAAATGTTTTTTCATTCTTTTTAGCTTATCAGCATGTTTTATTACTTGACAGCTTGTATATAAAATCATTCTGAGTTGCTGGTTTGGTGTGGAAAAAGCGGGGTTAAGTAGCATCTTCTATGTCTAACAGAATTAATATACACATTACTCATTTAATTGTGTGATTTTCATCCTGTCCCAGCTCTTCAGGGTTTCTCCCCCTCCCCCAAGAGAAATGTTGTGCTAACAAACTAGCAAAGGTTATGGAAGATAAATCCACAGCATATCATTAAGATTCAGAACAGAACAGAAAGTTGCATGGGAAATATTGAATGTCATGCTAGATTGTTTGGGTCAAATAACAATGGAAGTAAATCATACTGTCTGTTCACAATAAGAGGCATGTAATTTTTGCTCAAGGTTTGCAGCTTGCTCGGAACATGGGTGCTGACATTTACTAGCAGTTGACATTTACTAGATCTGAGTAGTACAAAAGGTGAACCATTGTGTAATTGGGCAAATTAAATAGGAGGCTTTGGGACAATGCTCCCAATCTGAACAAGCAAAGGTTGCTATTTATGAGGCACCTTATAGAGGGGGGAAAAAAGTTGCATTTTGATCAGTGGTGGGATTCAGCTGGTTCTGTTCAGACAAACTGGTAGCGGCGACTGCGGTAGGTCCCGCCCACCCACCCAGATGTAATGCCGTCCTATTTCGTCATGTTTTGGAGGCCATGCTCATGCGCGGAAGGTGCACACGTGAGCAAAGAGCATGCACGCAAGGCCAAGCATGCATGGAAGGTTGTTGCGCACGGGTGAAGCGCGCACACACATTTGTGAACCAGTAGAGAAGGTAAATGAATCCCACCTCTGATTTCGATTTGTATCTGTTGTAGATGACGGTATTATCATGTCAACATTAAGAAGAAGGGAGATGGAAGGTGTACAGATTGTACATAGTGATCGATGAAGGGTTGCTTTTAATGTCTTCCAAAAATTACTTACAAATTGAAGTGAAGCTGTTTTTGTTTAAATGTGGATAAGAACATATGAGAGGTGCCATTAAAGATGAGGTGCCAGGAGCCCTTGAAGATGGTGGTCAGTGATTGAGGACGATCATCCTTTTATGATACCTAAACAAGGTTTATCCTAATTATTTTATTCAAGTAGCTCAAGAGATATACAAGTAAATCCCTTTTTATGTGGTAGTCCCTATTTGGGGTAGAGTCAGGGCGACTGGATGGAGCTTCTGAGCATTTACTGTCTGGATTCCCTTCCTGATGCCCACCCAGAGTTTGCAGCAGATGTGTTTTCTTTGCACCCTAAGAGAGAATTATCTGCCACTACCTAGGATTGAACTCTCAACTTTCCAAGTGGGAGGTGAGCATTTTCACTCCTAGGCCACCACTCTGCTCTCAAGAGATACTATGATGTCAAACACCACTGAGAGATTTATCAGGACAAAGGTGACCAGAGAAAGAGAGAGTTAAAATGAAGTTGGTATTGTTAATGATCAAACACGTCGTGAATCATTTTTCTAATACTTTAAAAATCTACAAACCCTGCCTGGTCAGCATGCTAATAGAAGAAATGAAAGTCATCGTTTGTTCTGAGATTACTTGATTCTTTTTGGAATCCTATCCAGACCTCCAGGAATGGCCCTGTGGTAGACATATGTTTATCCTCTGCTTCTTCTCAGTTGTTCTTCCTTTCTTTTTTTTAAAACGCCTTGGGGCTGATTTTGTTTACAGTAGCCAATAAAACAATTTGTTCTTAGTGTTCCTAGTGCAAGAGATACCAAAAATGAGAAGACCTGCCGTGTTTTTGCTACTCTGTTGTAAGCCACAAAGAAGAAATTGTTTAACAAATAAGAGGGAACTGGGAAGCTTCATGGCAGTGATTTGAGTCAGATGTTCCAACTTTTAATTTTTCCTAAAGGAGATTTGGAAGATGCTCTTTGCCCCAGTGATGGAATATAAACAGACACTTTTAAAATGTCTTGCTCCTACCTCCTTGAAGAAACAGAACTTTATATAGTCCACCCCAACCACAGCATTTTCTAATGTATCTTGATGAAAGGGAGAGCTGGTTATTCCCTGTGTGGCTTTAAGACAAGCCAAATTCTGCAGCCAAGAATCATGATTTCTGAACTCAAAATAAATACATGGATATTATGGAAAGGCTTTTTTAACTCATAGGAATTAATAATAAGCTTACTTGATCCAGAACGCAGTAACTAATGATTGGGAAAGATAGATATCTCCGAATACATTAACTAACAATCTACCTTAAACATTATCCATCAGTTTAAAATCTTTTCCTTCTTAGCGGATTTTCCGTGGAAGGTCGAAAAATAGAAGGGATGTCCAGAAAACATGGAAGAATTGCAACAGGATGAAGATGATGGTTGTTGGACTTCCAGAAAATCCTGTGAATGAATTGGATTAAAGTCAACATCTCAGTTCAAAACATCCTTTTTCAAACCATTTAATCTTCCAATCCAAGATTGGCTTTTCCTGTTTCCTACTATTTGTCAAGAACTGAGGAAGAATTCTTTCCCAGGCATGCTATTTTGGCTTCTCTGTAAGGGATTGAATCAGGGGTTCTGACAGGTTCTGGAGAACCGGTAGCAGAAATTTTGAGTAGTTTGGAAAATTGGCAAATACCACCTCCGGCTGGGCCCAGAGTGGGGTGTGAATGGAGATTTTGCAGTATCCTTCCCCTGCCATGTCCACCAAGTCACACCCACAGAACCAGTAGTAAAAACAATCAAATTTCATCACTGGATTGAATGTAGGAAAGCTGATGGGTTTGTACTCACCATTTGGTAAAATGAATGGTTTGATTTTTCTTATGCATATGGAGTACATAGCATTGACCTCTGGATCTGCCAGGCGCAAGCAACCAGAGCCATTCATGAATAGCTAAAATCAGTAACTTTATTGTCTTTCATCTATGTTACAAGAATTTCCCCAGACTTCTTGCCTTCCTTGGGAATTACTAGATAAGACTTCATGGATCTTGGGGGACATATCTGTACTTTTTTTAAAATAACTATAGCATTTGGTTTCTGGTGCCACTGCAGTTGCTATTATTATTCACCTTCTACAACTGATTTGAGCCAGTTTGGTGTAATGGTAAAGGGGTCAAGGACAATTCGGTGCAGCCAACTCATCATGGCCAACTTGCTGCAGGACAAGAATTATACTAATATCAAAGAAATGATGGAATAGAATCATTAAAGAAAGAATGCAAAAGGAGGGACAAAATGAAATGTAAAACATTTTTAAAAATTATTTTAAATACTTGAATTGAATTGCTGAGTAGTCCTGCAATGAATTGCCCACGGCAAGTTGGCCCACTGCAAATTGGCTGTAGCAAGTTGGCCATGGTGAGTTGGCTGAGGCGAGTGGGCTGCACCAAGTTGTCCTATTCCGGTGGTAAAAGCATCCAGCTAAAAACCTGGAGACCGTGGGTTCTAATCCCCATCTTCAACATTAAGCCAGCTGGGAGACCAGTCATTCTTTCTCAGCCCTAGGAAAGAGGCAATGGTAAAGCACTTCTGAAATCTTGCCAAGAAAACTTTAAGGTCTTGTCCAGGCAGTCACCAGGAGTCAACACTGATTTGATTCAGCACTTTTAGAATTCCATTATTGCTTTCTTCTTCAATTCTGACCCATTGATATCTTATAACATGTTAGAATTGGTCAGCAAATTGCTCTATATCTGAACATCCTCTATGATATATATGTGTGCCTTACCCCTTTCCATTACATCAGCAAAATAGGCAATGTGGTCCACTTTATATAAACCTCAGCGTTCTCCTAGAAGAATGCTATTTTGCAACCAAATATAATCATGTTTTCTGAATATGAAGAACAAGGGTGGGCAACTATAGCCCCTTTGCCACCTGTGGGTGTCAACTCCCAGAATTCCTGAGCCAGACAAGGTTGTAGAAGGGCCATAGTTGTCCACCCCTGAATAAGAGGCTACCTCTCCCAGTTTTAAAGTAGCAAATTTGAGTTCCCCTTCCCCCTGGGCATAATATTTAACCAAATTTATCAGTTTTGACCCCATCAGAAGGTTTCTAACCTACCGGAAATGTGTGTCTTATCTTTCAGAAGAAGCAATATAGTTCTGCTGTTCATATTTCTGTGGTTACCAGTGGTGAAATCCAATTTTTTTTACTACAGGTTCTGTGGGTGTGGCTTGTTGGGCGTGGCAGGGAAAGGATCCTGCAAAATCTCCATTCCCACCCCACTCCAGGGGAAGGATACTGCAAAATATCCATTCCCACCCCACTCTGAGGCCAGCCAGAGGTGGTATTTGCTGGTTCTCTGAACTACTCAAAATTTCCGCTATCGATACTCCAGAACCTGTCAGAACCTGCTGGATTTCACCCCTGGTGGTTATGCAACACAACTAATGAATGATGTCACATTTTAATAAAACTTGCTAATTAATCAGGAATGGGATCAGACAACCTACACCCAGTAGCCATGATCTCAACAGCTTCTGTAACACGTTTATATGCATGGTTTATTTACGGTAACTAAAAAATGTATAAATTTAAAATCAGAACGAATTACAGGAAAACAGAAGGAAGGAACTAGGTCTTTTCTCCAACAACCACAGAATTAATTTTCCATTCCAAAATCTCTTCTTGTACCAGAAGGGAAGTTTATATACCGTAGTGATGCCAATGAATAAAAAAGGTAGTGACTCACCTGTTGAATAGTGTTTCTGTTTGGCACCTTTTATTCCTCTCAAAATTCCAGTTCCTCAATACCATCAATATTACAGGCACATCAACTAGTAATTTTAATTTTAATTATGAGACTGATTTGCCTGCTGGGCTTGTATCTGAGCAACAAATCCTCTAGTTGTGTTGTTTTGGTAGTTCCTATTACCATTGCACAGCCCAATAACAAAAGGTGATGATAATAACGATGGTGACAATTGCTCTTGTGTTGATATCGTTGAATTTATTCCTCTGTGACTAAAAGACAGGTGTGGATGAGGTAGCTTATGACAAGTGTGTGCATGTGAATGTATTTCCCCTGGAAATTTATTATTATTATTATTTATGTATTCGTGTCTCAACGTTATTATCTTATTTTGTTATGGTTAATGGCATAGTTAGCCACATGTTCCGACTGGATTTGGTATTTTTATTCACCTATTAAGTCCTCCCCAAGGACCTAGAATAGATAGATGTTGATGTTAGAGGATGTAAGCTGTTTGGAGTAAAGCTGCCTTTTGCAATTGGCCGATGGCGAGTTTGTCAATGCTGATGTTCACATGATGCTCCAGTTTTGGGGTTGCATCAAGGTGCCTATTACTATCTTTGACCTCCGTGTATTCCGCTGTGCCCTCAAAACCTTGTTGTTCCGCCAGGCCGGGCTATCAATGTAAAGATTTTAAATTGGTTTTAATCTGGGATTTTAAATTTGGGGTTTTATATTTTAGCCAAATTATTTAATAATAATAATAATAATAATAATAATAATAATAATAATAATAATAATAATAATAATAGATATTGCCTTTGCTTTCTCTTGCCATAGTCATTGTCGTCGTCATCATCATGGATTCTTTCTTAATACTTTAGGATTCTTTCTTAATAGTTTACTAATTTTAAGGGAGTAACATCGAGTATCTAGAACTAAAAAGAAATTTCCTCCTTTTAAAGGGAGAATTATTAATCAGTGGAAAGACTTGCCTCCAGAAGTCGTAGGTGCTGTAACATTGGAGGCTTTTAAGAAAAGATTGGACAATGATTTGTCTGGGATGGTATAAGGTCTCCTGCCTTGAGCAGGGGGCTGGACTAGAAGACCTCTGAGGTCCCTTCCAGCCCTATGCAGATGTTTGCCTCTAAACCTTATTTGTTTATTTAAAGGTGAAGCATGTGTTTGAAAAGGATCACTTGCCTAATGCAGGGTACTAATTATCTTTTATCAGACAAGAGCTTTTCTGTGACTGATGAATTCTTCTAGCATTGTGGCATAAGGTTAATTCATCCCATGGTCCCGGAGAAAAGAAAGATTCATTAAGATAAGAATTCTGCTTCCCCTTCGCTAATTGAGAAGAAGAATGAGGGTCACCATGAAGTTCATGTGGATCAGTAATAACCTGCCTTTGGCCCTAACATCCAAGAGGCTGTCCTGAGGAAAATGTTACGATATTGTTCCTGCCATTTTGAACTGGAAAATGTACAAAACTGCACTGCAAATCCTGCAATAGTTTTTCTTTTTTAAAAAGAAAACAATT
The DNA here is from genome assembly GCA_030761175.1 of Masticophis lateralis. Classification (NCBI taxonomy): domain Eukaryota; kingdom Metazoa; phylum Chordata; class Lepidosauria; order Squamata; family Colubridae; genus Masticophis; species Masticophis lateralis. The sequence continues at coordinate 17,745,662 of JAUDYJ010000003.1, read as the reverse complement.
CTCCATGCTTTTTCTAATTCCCCTCACAATTGTCAGACTCCCTGCAAAACCAAGAAAGACACAGAGTCATGTCTAAGCAGTTTCCTTTACTGTTTTTCACCTATATACAATGGTGGGCTGCTGCTGGTTTGGACTGGTTCGGGCAAGCCGGTAGTTCTGACGATCAGCTGGTCCCGCAACCCTCTCCCGCCCTATCCTGTCCTATATTTCCTTCTTTCTGGCTCAGCTGATTCGCGCGGCACAGCTGATTTCCGTGCCTTCGCTGTTCTACTTACCTGTTGTGCTCCACCAGTAGCCTGCGGAGCTGGCAATGGAGTCAGACAGTGAGGGGGCTGGGGAAGAACATGGATCAGTCCTGGAGTCTAGGGAAGGCTTGGACGAGGGCTCTCCGTTGGAGGCAGAGATGAGGCCAGGCCCCATCTGGGATATCAGAGAGGCAGAGGAACAGGAGGAGCCTGTTCCAAGTGTGCGCATGCACAGAGCTGCCAGAAGGCAAGAACAGTTAAAAGAAAAGGGACGACTTGGGAGTAAGGCCTGGAGATGATTGGCCCCTCACATAAGGCTTAAAGGAGCAAAGGCACGTGGGCCCTTTGCAGGAAAGCAACGTTGTTAATTCTGTTCCCAGTCGGCATCTCTGTTTGATTCAGGACTCCATGTGGCTTTGCCAAGAAGGTCTTTGGCAGAGTGTCAAGGGAGATAAAGGTTGGTGATTATCCCAAAGGACTTCTCACAAAGGACTTTTTGCAACTAATTGGGACTCAGCTGTGAATGAATGCAATAAAAAAGGGTTTGGGGGCTACTCGTGTGTTTTAATGACTCAGGAAGCCTAGGTCACAACATTACCAGGGCTGCCTTAGAAGGTAAGCAGCTGAGCTTCAAATTGCTGTATTTTGAATGCTGCACACAAGTGTGTTAGGCCCGCGCACATGTGAAGCGAGCGCTCACAGAACTGATTGTTAAAACGGTTGCAACCCACCACTGCCTATATACAGAAATCTTGCCAAACTGAAGCATCTACTTGCATCATTAAAGATAAACTCCGATAATCTCGAGGGTGGAGCTGTCTTAACTCTCTTTCTCCCAGCCAAACTGTCTAAACTTCACTGTCTCTTGGTCCTCTGGAATTCAGCCCCTCCCTCCTGGGAATCCAGGCCACATTCCCACCCACAAAATTTCCAATTCCCAGAAAAAAAGCCGAAACCTTCTCTTCAAACAAAACAAAACAAACCTAAATTCAATTCCCAGGTGTTTTGAAGATACCTGTCCAAAAAGAATCATCCCTAGCTCGATAATCTTCCATGCCTAGAATTAGTAGACATAATCAATATTAAAATTTTATATTGTTTCCTAGCATGAATATGTTTTGACTTTCTTGTAAAAAAAAAAAGTTCTCTATAATATACCTTTTATTCACCATTTGGAAATCGATTAATCAACCCCCCAAATCTTCACTTTGCTCAATATATTCTCAGTCAATAGATTCAAACAAAAATCATGTTCTTTTTTTGTATGTGTGCCCCTTAACATAGTTCCTAACAGGCTAAATAAAAGGAATCCTCCTCAATACATCACACAGTCTGAATAAGAAAGATTTCCAAGAAGAAAATTATATTTATTTTTACTAGGAAAATGATGGGATCCTAAAAACAACGATTTCTGAACTTTCAAAAACCCTCCAAGCTCATTTTTGATGTACCATTTGCTGGACTAGATATAAGTCAATATCCTGCTGTTTCCATTCAAAACGCATTAAAGCTAACAATTTTCTGTTGCAAGCATTGGTAGGAGTACCTTTTCAATTTTACAATTTTTTTATTGAGAACATTCGGTTCTTAGTCTGGGATGAGCATCCAATCAACGTTTTGTAGTTCTTTTTTAATGCAAGAAACTGCATTTTATATACATGTAACAGAAGTGGACTTCACATAACAACTGGTTCACCCCAGCACCGAAAATGTGAGCATGCAGGCGGCCTTCTATGCTCATATGTGCACTTGCATGCATGCACGCGGCTTAAAAAACGCAGCTAAATAGGACGGCATAGCACCAGGGCGGGTGGGTGCCCGCAGGTCACAATTATTGATACACCCAAACCTGTACAAACCAGCTGAATCCCACTCCTGACATATAAGCAGATAAAGGAGAGATACTATACCAGAGGTCGGCAACCTTAAACACTCAAAGAGCCACAAAGGTTCTAACCGGAAGCCCTTGTTCAATTCTGGAGCCGATCAGAAGTCCACCTCCCCCATTATAGTCTCCTCCTAGCGCTGTGTCCTTTTTCCTCTGTTGACTGGAAGTCCAGTTCCCCCATCATAGTCTTCTCCTAGCGCTGCATCCTTTTTCCTCTACCAGTCCTAACCAAAAGCCCTATCAATTGTGGAGCCGACAAGCAACAGGGAGCCGCAGCAGAGGGATGAAAGAGCCACATGCGGCTCCAGAGCCACGGGTTGCTGATCCCTGTGCTATACTTTTTTTCCAAATATGTGATTACTACAACATGAAGCTAAAACATGTTACTGTTCAGGAGGGCTATAGTTTTATTGAAATTTCACTCTAGAAGAAGGCAAAATGTCAAAGTCCTTCTGCATTTTTACCAAGAAAACAACATGGATCTGTGTCCATGTAGTTTCCAAGAATTCAGCTCATTTCAAAGGGAACTTTTATTCGCCTCAAAATATATTTCTCTGAAAACAGCAGGTCACAAACAGTTCATTTTTGGTAAGCTTCCCTGAGTTCAGTTATTTAATACTTTTGTTTCTATGTGTCCTGCTTACATTAATATTTACAGTACTATCTTCTGGCATTCCATGCCAAAGAACAATTAATACAAATTTCTCACTTAGAGAAATTGTGTGTAACTTTTCTGCTAAGAAAAGACTGGATCATCATTTGACATAGTGTCTGCAGAAGCAGAGTTTTCTAATTCTCATGCAACAGCTGTTTTGAAACCATTAGCTAATGGATTTTACATTTGGTTTGGTTTTGGATTTGGGGTGATGAGCTTTTTGGCATCTGATTTGATTAATTTCTTTTGAAGAAAAACAACATAAAAATGAGTTATCTCCACAATATTACCTGTACCAAATGAATGATCTGGGACTAAATTATTCTATTTTTAAAAAAATGTGGAAAACAACTGTCAAATAATTTTGATGATTTGGTGACTTCACTTTCTCCTTACTATAGATGTTGATGGAAATGTTGGTTGAAACATTGTTGTATCTTGACCAGATTAAGGGTTTGGCATAGTTATAAGAACAGCTGTTCCATTTGTGGCAGTTTGTTCATTATGCAAGTATATAAGGCACGTCAGTTAAGTATTCATTATGGGTAGTCCTCAACTTATGACCTCAAAGTGGGACTGGAATTTCAGTTGCTAAGCGATGCAATCATTAAGGGAGTCATCACTGATTTTGTAACCATTTTTACCTGTGGTTGTTAGTTGGTGAATAAATCACATAGTTGTTAAATGAATCATTCAGTCCCTAAACAAATCCAGCTTCCCCAATTTTTTTAAAATTTATTTTTTAAATTTGATTTATATGCTGCCCTTCTCCGGAGACTCAGGGCAGCTTACAATGCGCTAAGCAATAGCCTTCATACTTTTGTATATTTTATACAAAGTCAGCTTATTGCCCCCATATTACCTACCTTAGAAAGGATGGAAGGTTGAGTCAACCTTAATTATTAATTATCAATTTTATGATGTTTATGTATCTTTTATTTTTTCTTGACTGTTCACCGCCTTGAGTCCTGCGGGAGAAAGGCAGTATAGAAATATAATAAATAAATAAATAAATAAACCTTGAGCCTGGTGAGATTCGAACTTGCAATAATTGCAGACAGCTGAATGTTAATAACAGGCTTTTAGTCTGTTGAGCTATCCAGGCTCTTCAATTGAACTTGGCTTGTTGGAAGCTGGCTGGGAAAGTCGCAAGTCACAAGTCACAATCACATAGCCACAAGGGTCTGCAACCATCGTAAGTGTAAGACAGTTGCCAAGTGCCTGAATTGCAATCACACAACTGTGGGAATGGTACAACGGTCGTAATTATAAGGATGGGATGTGAATCATTTTTACAGAGGCTGCCATAACTTGAAAGCATTGTTATAAGTCAAGGACTACCTATACTACAAAAGAAATGTGGAACAAAATGGTTAAGTGGGAGAATTGTGATGGTATCAGGGCAGTGTTGGAATTCAAATTTTTTTACTACTGGTTCTGTGGCGTGGCTTGGTGGGTGTGGCTCAGTGGGCATGGCAGGGGAAGGATACTGCAAAATCTCCATTCCCACCCCACACTGGGGCCAGCCAGAGGTGGTATTTTCCGGTTCTCCAAACTACTCAAAATTTCCGCTACTGGTTCTCCAGAACCTGTCAGAACCTGATGAATTTCACCCTGTATCATGGGCTTGCAGTCTAATAACTCGCATTATGGATGAAGAAGAAATGAAAGACGAGCAGCACAAATTCTGAAACCCTCATCTAAACTCCACATTGAGGCATTAAAGCTTCAAAAATTAAAAAATCGGTATTGACTGTCTTCAATTTGATGTTTTCCAGATGTATTTGGATTGCAAGTTCCAGAGCTTCCAACCAGAATGGCTAGATTCTAATACTCTGTAATTTTTAGAAGCCGTAGTTTCTATACATTTGGAAAATATCCATTTGGGGAAGGCAAATGGGCTGGTTGAATTATAACCTGGCCCATAAACTATTACCTCTGATTTCCTATGAAAAACAGTGGCATAATTGTAGCTTTGTCTGTGGAATTAACGTATCTCGCCTTTCCTGCTTTAGTTTTCTTTTTATTATTATTAATTTATAGCAATAGCATAGCACTTAAACTTATATACCGCTTCACAGTGCTTTTATAGCCCTCTCTAAGCGGTTTACAGAGTCAGTATATTGCCCCCAACAATCTGGGTCTTCATTTTACTGACCTTGGAAGAATGGAAGGCTGTGTCAACCTTGAGCCAGTGAGATTTGAACTGTCAAAATGCAGCTAGCAGTCAGCTGAAGTAGCCTGCAGTGCTGGACTCTAACCACTGCACCACCTCACCTCTTTATAATATAAAACGTAAAAGAATGGAGTAGCAAAGATAGGGGAGGGAAAAGGGTAGTGGGAAAGAGTAGAAAAAAGGGAGAAATGAAAGAAAATGTGTTGACTTCCAACTCCCTTTGGTGCAGTAAAATAAAATAATAACATCAAACCTCAACTTTTTACTTTTAGATAATAGTATAAACTACCCATTTCTATAACAACATACCTATTTACCGTACTTTTCGGAATATAAGACACACTTCCCCCCCCCCAAAAGAGGATGGAAATGTTGGTGCGTCTTATATACTAAATACAGCCATTTTTGGCCTCCCAAAGCTCCACCCCACGCATCCCGTTACAGGGTGCACAGAGGATTGGGGAGGCCTGCAGAGCAGGGCTGAAATGCTCCCAGTTCGGACCGGATTGCCCGATTCGGTTGCAATGGCAGTGGGTGGTTCGGAGAACTGGTAGCAAAAATCCCTGCCCTGCCCCATGTCCAGCTGAGCCGCGCTATCATCAGATGCTTTTTTTAAAACTTTTAAAAGCATTTTTTCCTGCAACCTCTTCAGCCGAAAAAATGCTTTTAAAAGTTAAAAAAAAAAAAGCCTCTGATGATCGCGCTGGGATCGTCAGAGGCTTTTAAAAGCATTTTTTTCTGCAACCTCTTCGGCTGAAGAGGTTATAGAAAAAAAAATGCCTTTAAAAGCCTCCGGCGATCCCAGCTGAGTTGCCTGATCGTCAGAGGCTTCTAAAAGCATTTTTTTCTTCAATCTCTTCAGCCAAAGAGATTGTAGGAAAAAAAATGCCTTTAAAAGCCTCTGGCGATCCCAGCTGACTTGCCTGATCGTCAGAGGCGTTTAAAAGCATTTTTTTCTGCAACCTCTTAAGGTTGTAGAAAAAATGCTTTTAAAAGTAAAAAAAAAATGGCCACGCCCACCCAGTCACATTACCCCCCCCACAAGCCCCCCCCACAGAAACGGTAGTAACAAATTTTACATTTCACCACTGCTGCAGAGTGCTCCTGAGGGCTGGGGAGGGCAAAAACATTTTTTTTTCTTGCTTACCTCTTCGAAATCTTGGTGCTTCTTATACAATTCTTATACAATTGGCAAAACCCAAATTCAAAGTTTCCATTTTTTTCCACCTCAAGCACAAGGTCCAGAAGCAGTTTTGACTTTAGTTTTCTGAGTTGGATTTGCATAAGAGAGTGGAGCAGATAATACTTGCTTCATCCATGCGTAAAATCAGCTCAATAAGCAGCGAGCTAAACGTGGGATCATCTGGTTTATTAGATCAAAGCAATTGCTTGGGTCATTCATTCACTCAGAAATTGGAACCTTATGAATGAATTTCTGCAACAGAAATCTGGTTGTGAGTCATTGTGGTTGTAAGTCAAGGCACCCCCATGTGACCTGATCTGACAATTTCCCAGCAACCATTAAGGAAAACACCACAGTCATTAAACAAACAGGGTGGTTGTTCTGAGAACCCATTCTTCCAAAAGAGCATTTTTTTTTGTAGGAATGGAGGAAACTGGCAAAAAAGGGTCAGAAATCATGATCATGTGACCATAGGATGTTACAACCGGTCATACAGGCGAGTCAGTTGCCGAGCGCTTGGAGTTTGGTCATGTGACCAGGGGGTTGGCGTGACTTTTTACAACATTCAGAAGTGCTTTACAGGTCATAAAACGTCCATTCTGAGCTGTAAAAATCACCAGTTGTAAGTTGAGGAATACCTGTATGATGTTCTTCTGTGAATGTTAACAAAACAAAGGAGATCGTTGTTGATTTTAGAAAGAGCCGGCATAATCATACTCTACTTTATATCAAGGCTGCAGCTGTGGAAATGGTCAGTAGCATTAAATATCTGGTGGTACAGATAACTAACAATCTGGCATGGTCTCTTCATACGTTATCTTTAGTGAAGTGTGCAAACCAGTGTTTGCATTTTCTGCGTCTGATGAGGAGAGTTCATCTTTCTCATTCCGGTCACATTTTACAGAGGCATGATTGAGAACTTTTTAACAAACTGCATCACTATTTGGTCTGGTGGCAGCAGTGCCTCAGATAGAAAGTCCATACAGAGAGTGGCAAGGATAGCAGAGAAGATTATAGGAAGCTCACTTCCTGTTATTCAGGATACTGCTTATAAGCGCTATTTGCTTAGAGCTCAAAGCATTGTTAGAGACCCCACACACCCACTTTATGATCTTTCTCTGTTGTTCCCCTCTGGTAGGAGGTTTCAAAGTATTTCTAGGAAGACTACCAGCTTCTGTAACAGCTTTGTTCCCTATGCTGTCCATCTGGTAAACTCGCAAGATTCTTCCCCCCCACCCCCATGTGTATATATACATTCGAACTAGGCTGTGTTGTTTCTCTGTGTCATGTACTATATGTGTGTGGGTATATGCATAATAGCTGTCTGAGAGCTGAATGCAACAAAACTTCATTTTAATACTGGATATGCTGATTAGTGTACATTTAAAGTGACAAAGTTTCCTGTTCTGCTCTATTCTATTCTATTGAATACTGCATCCAGTTTTGGTTGCCACAATGTAAAAAAGATGTGGAGACACTAGAAAGAGTGCAGAGAAGAGCAACAAAGTTGATTAGGGGACTGGAGGCTAAAACATATGAACGGTTGCAGGAACTGGGTATGTCTAGTTTGATGAAGAGAAGGACTAGGGGAGACATGATAGCAGTCTTCCAATATCTCAGGGGCTACCACAAAGAAGAGGAGGTCATCCTATTCTCTAAAGCTCCTGAGGGTAGGACAAAAAGTAGCAGGTGGAAACTAATCAAGGAGAGAAGCAACCTAGAACGAAGGAGAAATTTTCTGACAGTGAGAACAATTAATCAGTGGAACAACTTGTCACAAGAAGTTGTGGGTGCTCCAACATTGGAAGTTTTTAAGAAGATGTTGGATAATCATTTGTCTGAAGTGGTGTAGGGTTTCCTGCCTAAGCAGGGGGTTGGACTAGAAGACCTCCAAGGTCCCTTCCAACTCTGCTATTCTATTCTATTCTATTCTATTCTATTCTATTCTATTCTATTCTATTCTATTCTATTCTATTCTATTCTATTCTATTCTATTCTATTCTATTCTATTCTATTCTATTCTATTCTACTTATGTGTGCATTGACTTTTTCCCTTTCCATTCCCTTCTTTCATTGCAGGCTTATGAATACTGAAAATGTTATTTTACAAGCCAGAGAAGAAGAAGGAGCAAAATATGAGCGTACTTTCATGGCCTCTCAACTGATTGACTGGTTGATCCAGGAAGGAGAAGCTGCCACAAGAGCTGAAGCGGAACAACTCGGTCGCAGACTTCTGGAGCACGGAATTTTCCAACACGGTGAGAAATGTCTTCTCAGTCACATCACTCTATCAAGATGACAAAGGATGATAAAAGGAATAGAAAGATGGTAGGAGAGGCATCCTGTTTAAACCAAGGATGGAGCCATTTTTAAGCTCAAAATGGGATTCTGGCTAAAAATGGCATTTCCCCCAGATCCTACAGCCACTCACTCCAGCTGTCATGCAATCCAGAAAAATGTATCTTTGGATTAAGGACTTATAGACAGGTGTTATGTGCCTGTTCCATACGCACCTCCTTAAAATCAAATCCAAAGCACTGCATAGTCTACTAATCAAATATACAGCACTTTCCAAAACGGCAAGAAGCTTGGTGCCTACCAAAGGTTTTGCATTACAATTCTCATCAGACTCATCTAACATGAATAGTTGCAGTGTTTGTTGTCCAAAACATCTGGAAGGCATCACACTGCATATGCTGACACAAGGTGCTGGTTCTGGATAGAGTTCAGTCTATATAACAATAGCATTATCCCTGCGAGAGCTAGGCTAGATTGTTATTATTTAATTAGATTTTTCTTAAATTATACTGACTCATGGAGAGTCAAATCTATCTCCACTCCCCCTCTCTGCCCACTTTGAATCAAGGGACTGTTTTCACTGAATAAATGTTGATGTATATTCTACCAGTTCTAAAGGCAAACTGTTATTTAGCTCCAAGGCCTTATAGCTAAGATCAAGTGTATATTTATCTCCCTAACGTGGTTAAAACAAACAAAAGTTAGAACTTTGTCCAGGATTATGAGAGGTCTTGACACAAGTCAGAAGCCTGCTGGTGCATTCACGAACCTTTACCAATCTCTTCCTCCACTTACAGCTGTTTAAAGTATATCAGCTGCTATTAGGGACTTTTCTCCAATTTTAGAGAGTTGGATTGGCTTAGTAACCTAAATACTTGGTAATCTAAGATTACTAAGGACAAAACAGCAGAAAGAGGAGTGCAAAAGTCTTGGTGCTGTAGTGTGCTGTAGTGTGTGAAGCAGGGGTGAAATCCAGCAGGTTCTGACAGGTTCTGAAGAACTGGTAGCGGAAATTTTGAGCAGTTCGGAGAACTGGCAAATACCATCTCTGGCTGGCCCCAGAGTGGGGTGAGAATGGAGATTTTGCAGTATCCTTCCCCTGCCATGCCCACCAAGCCACACCACACCCACCAAGCCACGCCCACAGAACTGGTAGTAAAAAAAATGGATTTCACTACTGGTGTGAAGCTTAAATTTAAAAAAATAAATAAATAAAATCCCCTTTTCCTGGTTTTCTGTTGTCCGTAGATTTCCTCCATGGAATCATGGAGGAATCAGCCAGTCCTAGCTGAATAAGGCTACCTTAAACTTAAACATATCTCAACTTGGGTTCTACTTGATAGATGCTTGACTTTTCCAGTTAAGGGGTGGGAAAGGCCCTTATCTGAAACCCTTGAGGGCATGGTCTTAAAACCTTGGATTTTTAAATTTGGCCTTTTCAGCATACTTCTGGAACAATCCTGAACCAAACATTGGTTCTTAGTTTAGACCTTGGTCATCCTTTCAAGTCCTATATAGTTTAGGGCCAGGCAACCTCTTTGCTGTTACCTGTACCCATCGCATCAGATCTGGCAGGAGAGGCACAAAGAAGAGGGAGTCAATTTATTTTTCAAAGCACCAGAAGGCAGGACAATAGATGGAAACTAATCAAGGAGAGAAGCAACCTGGAATTGAGGAGAAACTTCCTAACAATGAAGACAATTAACCAGCTTGCCTTCAGTCATTGTGGGTGCTTCATCACAGGAGGTTTTAAGAAGAGATTGGACAGTCACTTGTCTGAAATGGTATAGGACAGTGTTGGTGAACCTTTTTGGCACTGAGTGCCGAAACGTGGGGGAGTGCCGGAAACTGGAAGAGCAGCAGAGCTTCCAGTTTCTGGCATTCACATGCACCCCAGTCACCTGGTTTTCTGGTTTCTGGCGTGCATGTGCACCCAAAGACCAGCTGGCCAGCACGCATGCTCATGCCAGAAACTGGAAGCTCAGCTTCCTGGTGCACACATGTGTACTACGGTTTCCAGCACTCCCGCGCATGCGAAGAGCAACGGGCAACGGCTGGCATGCCCAGAGAGATGGCTCTGCATGCCACTTCCAGCACACATGCCATAGGTTCGCCATCACAGGTATAGGATCCTTCTGCTTGAGCAGGAGGCTGGACTAGAAGACCTCCAAGGTCCCTTCTAGCTCTGTTCTGATTGATTGATTGATTGATTGACTGCCTGCTGCTGGTCCCATCCACAAAAGAAATCTACTTACAAACAAGCCTTTTCTGCTATGCCACCAATCCTCTGGAATATTATCTATCGCAAGGTGAGGTTAGCTTTGACCCTTACGGTCTTCCATAAGACTCTCAAAATACAGCTTTTTCAGCAAACTTGGGGATCCCATGGTAAGTTTGGGTCTTTTTCTATTTCAGCTAGAATGAGGAGATCTGTGCTGGAATTTTAAAATGAAAGTTTATTTATCAGTGTGAAACACTGTTGTACAATGAAAAGAAAATCAACCGCGGGCAAATAAAATCTGTTCTTCAACTAGCATATAGAAATGGAGAGGGTCTGACAGTTATGAGTATTGTAAGCAGGAGCTGAGAAAGCAGTTATACAGGAAAAAAACTCAAGTATAGAATCTGTCCCCCCCATTCAGTACTAAAGAGCATTGCAAATATTAAACTGTATCACTGATTTCCCAAAATGGACTGCCCAGAAATATCGTATACCTAAAAAGGTAAAGGTTCTCCTCGCACATATGTGCTAGTTGTTCCCGACTCTAGAGGGCGTTGCTCATCTCCGTTTCAAAGCCAAAAAGCCAGCACTGTCTGAAGACATCTCTGTGGTCATGTGGCCGGCATGACTCAACACCAAAGGTGCACGGAATGCTGTTACCTTCCCACCAAAGGTGGTCCCTATTTTTCTACTTGCATTTTTTACGTCCTTTCAAACTGCTAGGTTGGCAGAAGCTGGGACAAGTAACAGGAGCTTATCCCATTAACGCAGCACTAGGGATTCAAACTGCTGAACAGCCAACCTTTTGATCGACAAGCTCAGCATCTTAGCCACAGAGCCACTGCATCCCACATCGTATTTGTATGCCTGTAATTACTGTTAAAATTACTTTTGTGTGAACGCTGGGTATTATTTTCTCATTGCAAGGGATAATGATTCCCTCCTAATTTTTATGTTCAGCTAAAACGAAGGGTTCTTTGTCTTTCTTAACCGCCTCTAGTGTCCAACAAACACCATTTTATGGACAGCAACCTGCTCTATCAGTTCCGAATGAATTTCCGCCGCAGGAGGAGACTGATGGAACTGCTCACCGAGAAGTCCCGTTTGGTACCGGAGAGCCACGACAGCCCCTTTTGCCTGCGGAAGCAAAATCATGACCCCAAAAAACATGCCACTTTCCTCTCAGGTATATGTTGGATTAGCACTGGAGGGATAAACGGAAATTCAGGAAGTCCTTGAGTTATGACCATAATTGAGCCCCACAATTACAGTCACTGGTTGTGACAGTTGTAAAGTGGGTCTTCACGTGACCAGGCCCAATTTTACAACCTTGAATGAATGGCACAGTAATAAAATGAAACACTGGTTTCTGGGGGTGAAAAACCATTGTGAAGCACACTCATGTGACTGTGTGAAGCTGCAAACAGCTGTAAATGTGGCCCGTTGCCGTGAGCCCAAAAAGTGGTCACATGTGGTTGGAATTTCAGAATCAGGTCGTAAGTAATTTTTGGGAGGTCTGTCATACTTTGGACAATCACCAGTTGTACGTCAAGGACTACCTGTATGCATAGGAACTAGTTCAATATCTCAGATTGTACAGCATGTTTAAGTAACATACAGTATTTCTGGATACAGCTCAAAAAGCATGTATTGCATGGGTTGGATGCCATCTAGGGCAGGGGTCTGCAATCTTAAAGAGCCATTTGGACCCATTTCCTCCAGAAAAGAAAACACCGGGAGTCACAAAACCTTTCCCGTGCCTGACTATTTCTTGAGCGGCCACAAAACTAGCATATGTAGTTGAATTAAATGTTCTGTTTTCTTCTAAAATTTTTCTTTTCTTGGATTTAGCCATGGTTGACCTACCGGGGTTGAAAAGCTCAATAAATGGCATGCCGGCAGGTGTCATACATTGGCGGTTGTGTTCATACATACAACCGTTGCAGCGTCCCAAGGTCATGGGATCGCCTTCTACGGGATCGCCTTCTGCCACCGATAGCCTCCCTCTGACCAACACGCTCCCACAGAGAGGGCCTCCTCAGGGTGCCGTAGACTGGCGACCCCCCAGGGGGAGAGCCTTCTCTGTGGAGCCCTCTGGAATGAACTGCCCCCTGGGATACGTATGATTCCTGACCATCGTACCTTTCGCCGGGCCCTTAAGACTCTGCTATTTCAACAGGCTGGCCTGGCTTAATAAGAATCGGGATGGGGTATTTTAAATTTGTGGGTTTTTAACTGAAAGGGCCAAATTTATTTAATTGGTTTTAAACTGATTTTAAATTTTGTATCTCATATTGTTTTATCATGACTGTAAACCGCCCTGAGGGAGAAGGGTGGTATAAAAATCTAATAAATGAAATGAAATGAATGAAATGTGTTCCCCTCCTGCAACCTCCTGACAAGCAAAGTCAAATGGGGGAAGCCAGGTTCACTTAACAACAGTGTTACTAACTTATCAACTGCAATAACTCACTTAACAACGGTGGCAAGAAAGGTGGTAAAATGGGGCAAAACTCAACAAATGTCTCACTTAACAACAGTAATTTTGGGCTCAAGTGTGGTCGTACGTCAAGGACTACCTACCTACACTTGGTTCCTGACAACTTTCCTTGGTCATTTCTGACTCTACTTGGAGAAAGGGTGGTTTGGGGGGGGTTTTCTGGTTGTTGTTGTTGTTGTTTTGGCTTTTGCTTCCTTTCCTTTCCTTTTGCTATACATAGACAGCAGGCAGACTTTGAATGATTTTGCTCAAGGGAAGGCAGCTCTTTTACAAAACCAGGTTCCCCACTCTCACATCCCTGCCTGGACTGGTACCCAAGTCCTTCACTTTGTTACAAGAGAAGCTTGCACGTCAAGCAACTACAGTAGTGGCCAAAATTGTGGAAACCTTTTGGGAAAAGTGTATTTTCTAAAACTAGCTAATAACACCACTTTTTTGGGGAGTAGTATCATAAAATTATATATCAATGGAAAGAAAATTTAATCAAGAATGTAATGCAAATAACTTTTATGAAGGATTTGCTATTAGAGTAGCACTTCCAGCATAAAGAAGAAAAGTGAAACACGTAGAAAAAACGAGATGTACAAAAATTATCACCATAGAAAAAACAAAACATACAAAAATGATCACCATGTCAGTTAATCCTTAGTTGGGTAACCTTTAGCATGAATTACGGCCTTATGACATCTTCCCATGGAGTGAACCAAATCTTTTAGTTCTACAGCTGTTATAATGTGAAACCAAGATTGAACGGTTGCTTCTATTAACTGGGTTTTATTGCTGGGTTGCTTCTGACTAACACGTTTCTTTAGTCAGCTCCATAGATTTTCAATTGGGTTAAGGCAGTGGTGGGATTCAGCCAGTTCTCACCACTTCAGGAGAACCGGTTGTTAACTTTCTGAGCAGTTTGGCAAACTAGTTGTTGGAAGAAATCATTAGGGCAGAGAACCAGTTGTTAAATTACTTAAATCCTACCACTGGGTTAAGGTCTGGGGTATTCCCAGGCCATTTCAGCAGTGGAATATGATTATCTTGAAGCTCCATTAAAAAAGTGGTGTTATTAGCCATCAAAACTCAAAAATACACTTTTCCCAAAAGGTTTCCACAATTTTGGCTACTACTGTATGTTATGCAAAATTGAGTTTATGACCCTGAAGAGGTGGTATTTTCCTTTTAACACCTTAGGAAGTGAAATGGTTCCAGGAAATTTTTATGCATTCTCATGAAGTTCATTGCTGTTAATTATATCCAGGGTGTTGGCTTTTTAATGCTTGATAAAAGGATATGGCAGGGAATTCACCCTGCAGGCAAAAATTCTTTTCCCTGATAACTCTCTGTTAAAGCATCTTGTGCAGAGGTGGGTTTCAGCAGGTTCTGACCAGTTCTGGAGAATTGGTAGTGGAAATTTTGAGTAGTTCGGTTTCCATTGTCCAGTTGTGTCTGACTCTAGGGCACGGTGCTTATTTCTGTTTCTTGGTTGAGGGACCCAATGTTGTCCAAATACATTTTCTATGGTCATATGGCCAGCATGGAAAAAGGTGCATGGAACATTGTTACCTTCCCAGCGAAGTGGTACCTATTTATCTACTCGCATTTGCATGCTTTCGAGCTGCTAGGTGGGCAGGAGCTGAGGCAAATAGTGGGAACTCACCTCATCGCATGACGCTTGGGTATCGAACCTGGACTGTCAGCTCACCAACTGACAAGCTCAGCGCCTTTAACTGTTGACCCATCGCGCCCCTTTTAGAATGCACAGAAGAAGGGGGCAAAAGGTTTATTATGTACAACAACTAGTCATAAGTCCGCCTTGTTCAGCACCATCACAACATTAAAAAATGAGTGGCCATTCCACGAGAGCTACCTGTAATAGTGTTCTGAAATGACAAGGGAATGTAAGGAAAACAGTTAAGAGACCCCAGCGTGGTTCTTGTCTTCTACATAAATCTCCCTCACTCTTTGGTTTGGACAGTGAGCCCCAGCAAGGAGATCAAGATTGTCTCTGCGGTCAGACGGAGTAGCATGAGCAGCTGTGGTAGCAGCGGGTACTTCAGCAGCAGCCCGACCCTCGGCAGCAGCCCTCCTGTCCTCTGCAACCCGAAATCCGGTAGGATGCTGAGGCATGTTTACAACAGTGATGGTTTAGGGAAAGGGTGTCAAACTCGATTTCATTGTGGGCTGCATCAGGGTTTTGTTTGACCTTGGAGGGGGGGCTGTGGTGGGTGTCAGCTTGACATCACTCATGTTGGTGGTGCCCGTGGTGGCCCAAGTACTCTGCCAGCAAAAATGGGCTCCCAGGCTCCATTTTTGGTTGTGATGGCCTCCTGCACTCTCTACAAGTGAAAGCGGAGCTTGGGAGTGCTGCCTGTGGCCCTTGCGACCTCCGTTTTTGCTGTCAGAGGCACCGCAAGCCTGTCCTTCATTGCTTTCAGGGCCAGATCTAAACACCCTGCGGGCCAGTTCTAGCTCCTGGCCCTTGAGTTTGATACCCCTGGTTTAGGGGGTTGTACTTCTTCATCATTGCATCCAACATGCACATTTTGTTTCTTTAAAAAAAAATTCAAGTAGCAGCTACTGAGTTGGGGAATGTGATGAAAGTTGTTTCTGGCTATTTATTGGAGAGCAAATTTAACCTCTTTTTTTTTTTTTTTGTTTCCAATGATGAAAATGGGTCAGGAATGACTGTTGGCCTTGAGCAGAAGTTAATAACTTTGGAGGAGCAATTATCATCCCAGGCAGAATTAATGCTCACATGCAGCTTCAAATCACATTTGGCTTCTTGAGATAACAGCGGTTATCTTGGTACTTGGGGACATCCTTATATCCTCCGTATAAAAAAAATGGCTTTATAAAGACATTTGGTTGCACAACTTACTAGCTTTATGCTCAGTATAGTTCTCCCACCCCCATCCCTGCCCTTCCGAATCTTATATCCTGGCAGTAGGCAACAGTAATCCATTCTTGCATTGTTGCAAATAACACTTAGAAACCAGAAACTGAGTTTGAATTAACAGATTGTAGTCCTCGTTTAGGGCTACGCAAATATTTGGATTTAAAAGAGTTTGGAGGATATTTCAGTGTACACCTAACACCTGTCAGGAGCCTTTTAAAGTAATGCTTTTCAAACTTGGCAACTTTAAGATATGTGGATCTAAACTCCCAGAATTCCCCAGCTAGCTTGATATCTAATATTTACTTAATTATTTTTTTTTCAGATTTGTTAACTCACCCTTAATTACTTTGTAAGTAACTCAAGGTGGATAACAACAGCACTGTAAAGTGGGCTGAGATCAGAGAATGACTGGACCAAAATCACTCAGCCAGCTTTCCTGCCAAACAGGGACTAGAACACACAGCCTTCTGGTTTCTAGGTCACCACCTTAACCAAGGAAACTTTTTGGTTCTAGGTTAAAGGTTTGAACAGTGGATACAAATGAACTCCTAATCATATTTTGCCCTCCAGATCAGGGGTAGGCTTCAAAAATTTTAGCAAGGGGTTCTCTGCCCGGTTCCTGGATGGGCGTGGCCATGGTGAGCGTGGCCTAATCAGCCTCCTGCACCATGGTGGGGGGCACATTTTTGCCCTCCCCAGGCTCCGGAGGCCCGTTTTTGGCCTTCCTGAACTTCCAGTAGGTGCATTTTTCACCCTCCCTGAGCCTCCCCATGCACCCTGCACTTAGCTGCATCGAAAATAGGCAGCGGGGGACTCCTGAGAGGGGCAGAGTGGGGTGGGAGGGGCCAGCCAGGAGTGGGATTTGTGGGTTCTCCAAACTGCACAGAATCTTAGCTAGAGGTTCTCCCAAACGCCTGGAAACCCCCAGCAGCCCACTCCTGTTCCAGATCGCTCCACAGTCCTAACCTTTTTACATGCTTGTGGTGCAAATAAAATGCATATATACCCTGTTTCCCCCAAAATAAGACATCCCCTGATTATAAGCCCAATTGGGCTTTTGAGCACATGGCAGTAAGGCCAAGCGCTTATTTCATGGTTCAAAAAAATATAAGACAGGGTCTTATTTTCGGGTAAACACAATTACAAAATCAATCATCATTTGTCTAGATGACTGTAGGCTAAGCCCTATAAGAGGCAACCCCATGTAATACAATATTTCTTTTGGAGACCTGTACAGTTTCCATTGAAAGACCTGGAACTGAATGTCTACAGACTCCCAATGGTTAAATAAACAAACACACCACTACTTTCAAAGCTAGCATGCCAAGCTAAAGAGAATCCTGATAAGCTATGTCAGATAAGCTGCGGTGTTTAAATGATAAATCATTCCAGCAATTTTATATCTCTTGTACATTGTTATTGGCATAATAAAATAAAAATATTGTAAGGCTGTGAAGACTTAGTTGTATGCCCTGGCCTGAGGCCCTGAATATGTTAAGAGTCCCGTTTCCTGGTTGTATTAACATCATAATAACAGTTTTATTTGATGACACGTACATTTATTTTGTCCTGTGTTAAGCCTCCCAGACTCACTCGCTGAGATGCTCAGCTGTAGAAATCAAAAAATTAAACATAGATTGTGGGAATAGAAGCCAATTTATTGCTAATGGATTTGAAGGAGAAAGAGTTGAGATTCAGGGGTTTGCCAGAAAATGTGGAAAAACAAATAAGTGATGTCAGGAATCCTGGTGGCGCAGTGGTTAGAATGTAGTATTGCGGGCTAATTCTGCCCACAGCAGAAGTTCTTGATGGGCTCAAGGTTGACTCAGCCTTCCATCCTTCCTAGGTTGGTAAAATGAGGATCTATTATGCTGACTCTGTAAACCGCTTAGACAGTGCTATAAAGCACTATGGAGCAGTATATAAGTCTAAGTGCTATTGCTATCTTTCTCATCAATAGATATATTGCACAGGTGGTTTGGATATGATTTTTCCACTTAGAAGAGCCTTGCTTGGAAGCATCCTGGGTTCCCAAACCACTATTGACTATGTTGGCATAGGTGCCCAGATAAAAACCAGACTAATCACATTATTTATTCAAATGACCTCTGGGCTAATAGCCTTTTCTTAGATTGATGCAACAAAGGCAACCACTTGTCCAACTGTGTTTTTCAACATTTGTAGTCTACAGTGTTTGTGCACATTGACAAAGCAGCAGTAGGTTTGATTTTACAAGCAATTCTTCATGGATTCCCACACAGTCGTCCTTCATGTAACAATCAATGCTGTCTTTGTTGAATTCACTGCATTGATGATACGTGAATAGACAGTAATGGGGAGACTGCTGCTGTGTCTCTCAAGGCCTGGTTAGAACCTAGAGACGCTTTTAGGTCAGTGTTTTTCAACCTTTTCGACTTGAGCCTGAGTAGCGTAGGGGGGTAATGCCTCCTACAAAGGCAGCATTTAAGATCCAGCTGCCTGCAATTACTTGCGAGTTCAATCCCAGCCAGGCTCAAGGTCGACTCAGCCTTCCATGCTTTATAAGGTGGGTAAATTGAGGACCCAGTTTGTTGGGGGCAATAAGCTGACTTTGTATAAATATAAATATACAAAAGTATGAAGGCTATTGCTTAACGCATTGTAAGCCGCCCTGAGTCTCCAGAGAAGGGCGGCATATAAATCAAATTTTAAAAAAAACAAAAAAACTTGAAGATATGTGGACTTCAAATCCCAGAATTCCCCAGCCAGTATGCTTCTTCAAGTTGTCAAGTCTGAGAAAAATGATTCTAGATTGCAGAAGCAGCCTGAAAGGTTTTTATTTATTTTTTAAAATTTGTCTCTCCTTAGTGGATTTTTTGTTTAAAAAAAAAAGCGAACAACTTGATACGTATACATGGCAGGATTTCCAGCGCCGGAACACAGGAGCCTGGAAAGCTCAGCAGACTAATGCACTGTAATTTAACTCCAACTGTCTGCAATTAGTAAGTTCGAATCTCCAGGCTCAAGGTTAACTCAGCCTTCCATCCTTTCTAAGGTAGGTAAATTGAGGACCCAGTTTGTGGCGGCAATAAGCTGACTTTGTAAAATATACAAAAGTATGAAGGCTATTGCTTAACGCATTGTAAGCCGCCCTGAGTCTCTGGAGAAAGGTGGCATATAAATCAAATTAAAAAAAAAAAACTTGTCAAATGGCATCTTCTAGGCCAGGCGTGTCAAACTCAATTTGATTGAGGGCCACATCAGGGTTGTGTTTGACCTGGGGGACGGCGTGGCTGGGGGCCGGGGGGGGCTATACACAACCCCTCTGACCCCCTTTTTTGCTGGCAGAGACACCCAGGCCAGTCCTTTGTTGTTTCCAGGATTAAACACCCAGTGGGCCAGATAAAGCCCATGGTCCTTGAGTTTGACACCCCTGTTCTAGGCAAAGCAATACCAAAATAAAAATACCTTCCTGGAGAAGCAATCAGCTAAAATCCTAAATCACTGACACTAGACTAGAGTATACATGTAGAATCCTATCGGACACAGAATCACCTCAGGATCAGATTAAAATCCACATTTTCTGCCTGGTTTGACTTCTCAACTGTTGCTCAGTCTGTCGATTTATTTTACAATTTGTTGATTTTTTATTTATTTTTTTTCCATAGCCACCCATCTCAATTGTGCAATTCACAGCCCGGGCAAAAGCCTTTGATTTATGTTGAGCTACGAATGAAACAGGGCAGCACATGAAAGGGGAACAACAAAGTGATGATGCTATGAGTGAGAGCAACCACAAAATTCTTTCAGCTGTCACATCAATTTGTATCTGACAAGCCCTTATTGAACAAGATGAAAGCTGCCACCAGCCTATTTTTGTTCTAAGCGATTTCCTGCGCTTCCAGAAAGATGAAAGATAACTCATTTCTGGCCTTCAAAAGAAAAAGGATAAAAATATGCTGATTCCAAGGAAAATTTGACTAGGAAGAAATAATTTGCGCTTCTCCTTCAGTCTGGTTGTGTGTTAACAACTTCATCAGGCAACTCATAATACCTTTTTTCAGCCTGTGCAATAGAAACTGCTTTAATCATCTGAGGAACCCACAAGCAAGGCTGATTTTGTGATTCTAGATATATTTCCTCCTACAGGTAGTCCTTGACTTACAACCATTTCTTTAGTGACTAGTCAATATTATAATGGCATTGAAAAAAGTGACTTACAACGAGTCCTCATAATTATGACCGTCACGGCATCCCCATGATTACACAGTCACAATACAGGCACCTGGCAATGGCATGTATTCATCATGATTGCAAAGTCATTAAGGGAAACTGGATTCATGGAACAGCTACACAATTTGCTCAACTGCAGTGTTTCACTTAACAACTGTAGCAAAAAAGGTTGTAAAATCAGGTGCAACGCGCCTACAAAATCACCTTGCTTAGAAACAGAAATTTTGATTCCAATTGTGGTCGTAAAGCGAGGATTACCTGTAATTTCCTCTCCTATTTTGGACATGACGCTTATTCGCAAAGTATAAATGCTGGATTGCTGGCAGCGTTAATGATTTGCGCAGTTCCTTCCCTTGACTTCTTCACATCAGTTTCAGTGGCAGAGGATATCAGCCTGTCCTTATCCGTGATAGTTAAAAAGTAGTTGCAAGTAGAACTGATGCTGAATTTCTAAGGACAAAGCAATAAAAAGCATTTTGGGGGTTTATTGAACAGTGCTTGTGATGTCATTCAAAAAAGGTTAAGACACAAGGCTAGAAAGCAGTATACCAGGGGTGTCAAACTCAATTTCATTGAGGGCCGCATTAGAGTTGTGTTTGACCTCGGAGGCCAGGGTGGGTGTGGCCAGCTTGATGTCACTTATATCGGGGGCGCCTGTGGGGCCCAAGTGCTCTGCTAGAGAAAACGGACTCCCAAGCACTATTTTCGGCTACAACGGCCTCCTGCAACCCTCTGCCAGCAAAAATGGAGCTCCTGAGCTCCATTTTCTCTGGCAGAGGCACTGTGGGCCAGTCCTTCGCTGTTTCCAGGGTGGCCCTAAGGGCCAGATCTAAAGATCACGTGAGCCAAATCCGGTCCCCTGGCCTTGAGTTTGACACCCCTGAAGTATACGGTATATTTAATTTATTTCCAACCTTAATTTTTATTTTTACAATTTCTGAGGCAAGAGAGCACTCCCCGCTGCATCCTTTTTTCCTTAGAAGTTCATAACTTGGGCACGTTTGATTTATTCCGGATTCTCCATAAATCATTTTGTTGTCAATGAACATTTGATGTCCTTGACAGTTGTGAAAAACTGCCCAGTGGTTTCCTTTTTTCTTAAAGCAGGTACTGAGTAATTGTTCTTTTCTCAGAAAAGATCATTTTTAGTAGAAGAAAAAAAAGCAGAAGTTGTAATATAAGCCTTGTAAAAAAAAAAAAAAAAGACTGAATGAAGCCAGGCAATTCCAGACTAGATTCCTAATTTGGAAGCAGCTTCATGCTCTGAAGAATAATCAGAAACAAATCTTATTTAGGTGTCTTTCCTTCCATTCCCTCTCCCCCCACCCCCAGTACTAAAAAGAACAGTGACTCCCGAGGAACTTCTGAGGCCTGGGGCTCCCTATGCCCGGAAAACATTCACTGTAAGTTTGTGTTTCACATCTTTATTTTCTTCTGCTTTATCGCATTTGATTGTTTATTTATTATCCACAAAGGTTTATGCAGTGTTGCGACCATTGCTTAGAATTTTAGCTATTAAATTTCAGGGGTGGGCTTCAAACATTTTAGCAAAGGGTTCTCTGCCTGGTTGCTGGGTGGGGGTGGCCATGATGGGTGTGGCCTAGTCAGCCTCCTGCACCACGGCGGGGGGATGTTTTTGCCCTCCCCGGGCTCCAGAGGCTTTCTTTGAGCCTCCGAGAGGATGAAAATGGCCTCCCCAGGCTCCAGAGGCCCTCTAGAGGCCAGAAATAGGCCCGTTTCCAGCCTTCCCGAACTACTGGTAGGCCTGTTTTTCCTCCTCCCCGAGCGTCCACATACACCCTGCACTTACCTGCATCCAAAATGGGCCACATGGGGACTCCTGGGGGGGGAGGGGTGGGGTGTGCAGGGCCAGCCAGGAGTGGGATTTGGGGGTTCTCCGAACTGCACAGAATCTTAGCTAGAGGTCCTCCCAAATCCCCAGCAGCCCACCCCTGGCTGAACCGGACCATGGTGTAAAGCTGTGCCAAGGGTGCTTTTTCTAGAGGCCACTGGACTTTCTGGTTTTTCTTTAAAGATGTTTCGCTTCTCATCCCAGAAACTTTGATCCAAGGTACAAAACATCTTCAAAAAAACAAACAAACCAGAAAGTCCAGTGGCCTCTTAGAAAAGCACCTTTGGGATAACCATGACCTGGATGACTGAGAACCTCCATAGACATGGTGTAAAGCTATTTTCGTTCAGTGGTGTAGAAATAATGCAACCATTTTGAAGTCATCTTATAAATATGATTAATAATATTAGGGCAATAATGTGTTTTTATGTGCCCACCTGGAAATGGGAGTCTGAAAGCTAAACTGGGTTGGACTGGGTTGGAACTTGAATGGGACACCAGCAAAAAATATCACGGAAGTAGGCTCGGAAAAGACAGTGGCAAGCTGCTTCAATATCACTGCCAATGAAAAGTACATGAACACAGACACACAGTTGCCAAGAAATGAGCTGGACAGATATATAGTCCTTGACTTATGACCGGTCACTTAGCACTCATTCAACATTATGAGGGACCCTCCAAAAGGGACTTACAATCTGGCTTTATAGTTCCAACCATAACTGTGGGTTGGAACTATGGTGGGTTCCTCCCGGTTCCGCCTAGTTCCACCGAGCCGGTAGCGGTGACGATATGACGTCACCGAACCGGATCTACCCTCCCCCCCCACACCCCGTTACCTTTTATTTGTCCCCACCCCCAATCTATTGCTGCCTTCTGAGTCCCAGCTGATGGCTAGAGGGGAAAAAAACCTATTTAAACTCTTGCCACAAGGCTTCAAAGGGCCGCCCTACAGCTGATCATTGTTAAAAAATGAGTAGACCGGTGCCTGCAAAAATACTTGAATAGACCAGTGCCTGCAAAAACAAATGAGTAGACTGGTGCCTGTAAAAATAAATGGGTAGACCTATGCCTGAAAAAATACATGAGTAGGCCAGTGCCTGCAAAAACAAATACGTAAAATTTCTGATCTCCATGTGTTTCGCTGCGCTCTTAAAACCCTACTGTTCCACCAGGCTGGGCTTTCCTTGTAAATGATTTTAAATTGGGTGCTTTAATTGGGTTTTAATTCTGAGCCAAAATTGTTTATTACTTTTAATTAGTTTTTAAATTGATGTATATAGATTATGTTTTAATTGGCTGTACACCGCCCTGAGTTCTTCGGGATGAGGGTGGTTTAGAAATTAAATTATAAATAAATAAATAAAAATGAGTAGACTAGTGCCTGCAAAAACAAATGAGTAGACCAGTGCCTGCAAAAATAAATGGGTAGATCTGTGCCTGCAAAAATACATGAGTAGACCAGTGCCTGCAAAAACAAATGAATAGACAGGCACAGTTCTGCAAGCAGTTAAAAGCCTGGTAGATCAGTACCTCTGCTAAATCCTAAAGAATTGTCACATGACCATCAAGCCACGCCCACAAAATAAGCCACGCCCACTGAACTGGTAGTAAAAATTTTAGAACCCACCCCTGGTTCCAACGTCATCCTACCGCATGGTCATGTGAGCACATTTTTGGCATTCAGTAGCCAGCCCCTTTTATGGTAGTTTGTAGTGTCTCAGTCGTGTGATCATGATTTATAACAGTTTTGCCAGAAACTAGCATTTACTTTCCATTTCTGGGAAAAGCCAGCCCATAGTGAACAATGGTTTCACATTATGACCATGGTGTTCACTTAATGACCGCTGCAAAAAAAACCCTCATATAATTGGGTCCAGTCACTTGGCGATCTACTTTATGGCCATCATGACTTACGAACATAACTGCTAGACTCAATGATGGTCATAACTTGAGGAGTACCGATATACAGTAGATACAGTAGATACACATACAGATGTGCAGGTAGACACACATATATGCACCTATATTATATTATGCACGTACCCATGTGCATTTAAACACATATGTATAGAAACATGTTGAACATGAGATGCTTTGCAACTTAGAAGAAACACTTTATATGCATTTTATATGAAAACATTATATGAGCCATGGTGGCGCAGTGGTTAGAATGCAGTACTACTTCTGCCTGCAGTTCGATTCTCACCGGCTCAAGGTGGACTCAGCCTTCCATCCTTCCGAGGTCAGTAAAATGAGGACCCAGATTGTTGGGAGCAATATGCTGACTTTGTAAATCACTTAGAGAGGGCTGTAAAGTTACTGTGAAGCAGTATATAAGTCTAAGTGTTATTGCTATTTTCTGAGCAAGATCGCATATAAACTAACCTATAATCCAGTGGTGGCCGAAAAGGTTGCAAGGAAACTTTGCACATCTGTGCGCACACTCGTTAGGGCTGCACTCCAGAAAAGCCAAACTTCTGGGTTTTAGCGCTCATGCGTGTCTGATGATCAGGTGGCCCGCATGCATGCACAGGCTGATTTTTGGCACTGCTGTGCATGTGAAGAGATCGTGCTCCAGAAAAGCTGAACTTCTGGGTTCTGCGTGCATGCGCAACCAACAATCAGCTGGCTGGCATGCATGCGCACACTGGTTTTTGGAACTGCCATGCACGCAAAGGAAAGCTGATCATCGCGTGTGCCTGCGCGCCAGAAACCTGGAAGACAAATAGACAATGCTGCGCGTGCCGGGCAACATGCCTTCAAGTGCCACTTTGGGCCTGCGTGCCATAAATTCGCCATCATGGCTATAGTCGATACAGAATAAATGCTTCACATTAGTTCTGCTTTTTGCTCTGTCGGGAGCAAAATTGCCTACAATTAAGCTGTGCTTTCTTGACACTTCTTGGAATGCAGATTTAGAAAACACTATAGATGAGTTAATAAGGGCTCCTTCGTAAACTGTTCACCTTACATAGTTGTTGTTTTGCTGGCCCAAAGGGGGTGGAGGCCACAATGTAGAGACAAGTTGAGTGGGTGGGCGATTTTTTAAAAAAGAAAATGAATGTAATGTTTAAAGAAAGCAGTGGCTAAAAATGAGTTATACTTACTCTGTCTTTAAGATTTTATTGTGATCTCTCATCAAAATAAGAGTTGGAACATCTTCATATTCACTGAACCTTCCTTCCTTCCTTCCTTCCTTCCTTCCTTCCTTCCTTCCTTCCTTCCTTCCTTCCTTCCTTCCTTCCTTCCTTCCTTCAACATCAAATGCTATTTCTTTGTTTAAAGAAAGAAGAGAGCGAGATTATTAACAAGATTCAATGTGGCCATCTTCTTCTTTTCCTTTAAGATCATAGGTGATGCTGTTGGGTGGGGATTTGTGGTCCGAGGGAGCAAGCCCTGCCACGTGCAAGCTGTGGATCCCAGTGGACCAGCAGCTGCATCAGGAATGAAGGTACATTGAATCAATGCAATTAAATGTTTTAATGGGGGTGGGGTGTTGGGACCGGGGAGGAACAGGTATTTGGACCACTTCAACTGGAATAACCTAAGCCCCGAACTTCCATATCACTCGCATGAAAACAGCAGTATATGATACTTGTCACACTTTCACTTATATTCCACTTCGCCTGCAGCTTGACAAAGAAAAGGGAGGGGTTGGAATAGAACGCAAGGATGGGGGGAATGGCATCCAAGCAACATAGGTTCCCATAAGACATTGCTCCCCTCTCAAAGACACCCCAAATAGATGCCCCAGCATGGCTGGTTGGTTCCCATAACAAAATGAACAGAATTGGTGGATGTAATAGACTGTGGGTGGCCTGTAGCGTAAGAGGGAATTAACTGCTTGCTTTTGCGCAGGAAATCCAGAGCTGGTTTTGCTTCTTCTGTGCCAATTTGGTTTATTCCGTAAACTTTATACTCTATAAAATAATGTCCCAGGAGTTTCTTTTTCTGGATTCACCAACTGGACAGGTGACAACATCTGCTCAGATTCCTGAACTACACATCTGCAGTGTAGAACTTCTACAACTCCTGGTAGAAGTTAATTGAGCTGAGGTTCTTATAATTTCAACAAGAGGCCACTCAGCTTTCAGTGTGTGCTGAGAGCTGCATACCATAGTCCTTGACTTATGACAGTAATGGAGCCCAGAAATTCCATCATAAACCATGTCCATCGTTAAGTTGAGGTACCCATGTGACCAACCTGACTTTACAACCTTTTTTGCGTCAGTTGTAAAGCAAGCACAGCGGTCAGAAAAAGACATTGAAGACATTATTTTTTTCCTTTAATCAAATGCTCCTGCTAGATTAGGCTGGAACCTCTCACCAAAAGACAGGACAGAGAAAACTTGGCGACAACCAAAAGGGCAAGAATTTAACCACAGCCCACATTTAACCTTTGCATTCTGCAAGTGCTCTTGGCACTGACGCCGGCTTGTCTGCTCTGCTTTGAGATGCCCTCACAGGCTGGCATATTTCTGCAGAATTTTGCTTGCTGCCTTTTAATAGCATAACAGAGTTTGAAGGGACCTCGGAGGTCTACTAGTTGAGGGGTCCCCAACCTCCTGTCTGTCAACCGGCACTGGGCCATGGCATGCCAAAAATTGGGCCACGCAAACAAGCGAAGCCCCATCTGCGGGATGCAGGCAGCACATGAAACCACATCTCCTCCGATCCACAGAAAAACCTCTCCAGGGAACTGGTACCTGGTGCCCGAAAAGCTGGGGGCCAATGTAAACTAGTTCAATCCCCTGCCCAAGCAGGATACCCTATACCCTTTCAGACAAATGATTGTCCAATCTCTTCTTAAGTGTTGGAGCATCCAGAAGTTCTGAAGACAAGTGGTTCCATTAATTAATTGTTCTTAACTGTCAGGAAATTTCTCCTTAGTTCTAGGTCAGAGGTGGATTTCAGCAGGTTCTGACTAGTTCTGGAGAAATTTTGAGTAGTTTGGAGAACCAGTAGTAAAAATTCTGATTGGCCCCGCCCCCATCTATTCTCTGCCTCCTGAGTCCCAGCTGATTGGGAGGAAATGTGGATTTTGCAGTAACCTTCTCCTGGATTGGGGAGGGAATGTAGCAAGGGTGGGTTCTACTTACCTTTACTACTGGTCCGCAACGGTGCCGCGCACACGTGCATGCTTCTGCACAGAAGCTTCCTGATGGGGTCGGGGAACGGAGACCCCTGCCGGTTTTACTATTAGTTCTTGCGAACCAGTCTGAACCGGGGGCAACCCACTACTGGAATGGAGATTTTACAGTATCTTTCCCCTGCCACACCCAGCAAGCCACACCCAGCAAGCCACGCCCACAGAACTGGTAGTAACAAAATTTGAAACCCGCCTAGGTTGCTTCTTTCCTTGGTTAGTTTCCACCCATTGAATCTAGTCCTACCTTCAGGTGCTTTGGTGAATAGTTTGACTCCTTCTTCTTTGTGGCAGCCCCTCAGATATTGGAACAAGACTCTCATGTCACCCCTGGTTCTTCTGTTCATTAGACTAGACAAACCCAATTCTTGCAACCTTTGTTAGGGAAAATTGCAATCTTTGTTCTCTTCACCAGCTCACAGTTTGCACTGCTGTTGTTTGCATCGCGTAGAACAAACGCCTAGGGCAAGAGTTTGCCCTACAACTCAGCAGGCAGATTTTAAAAAGTGTTGCTACGTAAAGCTGGAAAGAAGACACATGTGACAAAGCCAGGGCTGCATTTGGCTTTTTTACAAGGTGGCAGGAAAACTGATTAAATATATATATATATATATATATATCGCTCGTTCTAAAATGTCTTTACACCTGGCGAAAATTGGATAACATGTGAGATGATATCATTATTCAAATGATGCAGATTCCATTCTTTGACTTATTACTGTTTTGTTCTGACCCGGCCTTAGCAGAACTGAGAAACAGAACTGCCTTGTCCCAAAAAAACCTTCTTTATTTAGCTACTGGGAATTCATCGAACTGTCTCAAGAAGGCTCTGAGATATGAATCACGGTGCATAAATCCGACCGGTTGTTTCCCATGACGCCACTCCCCTTTAACTTCTATTTATTCCCTAGCCAAGGAGTGGGCATTCAGCATCCATGTGTGCTTTTCTTCCTGAGTTGGCTCCTGTTCCTCAGTTCTCTCTCCTGACAGCTCTGTACATACACGCATCTGGAACAGGCCCCTACTTATCTCCGACTCTGAAGGCAGCTGGGAAATGTCAGACGGCCCTGGCTCTATCTCTGCCTCCAACGCAGAGCATCCATCAGAGCTTTCCTCAGACTCCAGGATTGGCCCAAGTTCCTCCCCAAGCTCCTCATCGTCCAAGTCTACCACTAGCTTTGCTGGCAGCTGGTGAGCCACAACATGTTTTTCACGCTTATGACCATTGCAACATCTCCATGGTCACATGATCAAAATTCGGACACTTGGCAACTGACTCGTATTTATGACTGTTTCGGTATCCTGGGGGGATGTGACCATCTTTTGCAACCTTCTGTCAAGCAAAGTCAATGGGGAAGTGTTGCACTTAGCAGCAGAAATTTTGGGCTCAGTTGTGGTCGTAAGTCGAGGACTACCTGTAATGACATCATGCAAATTACCGTATTTAAATGATGCAAAGGGTGTTGTGTGTTAGCACACAGTTTCAGGGTTTCACAGTTTCAGTTTCAGGGTGTTTTCAGACTCTGTTCCCCATGCTGCTTCTCCAAACCTTTCTCTCCTTGCAACTTGTCCTTGTCACTTCTCCCAAACCCATTCATCACTTTTGCCATTGCCTTTAGTTCTTAAATCTCCTCATCTTTTTCTTGTAAAGGGTCTCTCCAGCTTCATCCCACCCTGACTCTCTCCTTCTATATTTATTCATTTGTTGGATCTAGAACAGGGGTGTCAAACTCGATTTCATTGAGGGGCGCATCAGGGTTGTGTTTGACCTTGGGAGGCTGGGGTGGGCATGGCCAGTGTGGGCGTGGCCAGCTCGATATCACTCGGGTCAAGGGCGCCTGTGGTGGCCCTAGCACCACAGCGAAAACAGGCTCCCAAACTGCATTGTTGGCTACAACGACCTCCTGGAAACCTCTGCCAGTGCAAACGGAGCTTGGAAGTGCCACCCATGGCCCTGATGAGCTCCATTTTCGGCTACAATGGCTTTCTGCACCCCTCTGCCAGCGAAAACGGCTGCCGCATGCAGCTACCTTAAGCTCCGTTTTTGCTGGCAGAGCTACCATGGGCCGGTCCTTTGCTGTTTCCAGGGCAGACTTGCAAGCCAGATCTAAGCACCCTGTGGGCTGGATCTGGTCCCCGGGCCTTGAGTTTGACACCCCTGATCTTAGAGGCTGCCTATCTCCCAAGAACCCTAAGCAACTTAATATGTCCAAAACTAGGAAACGGTAAACGAAAGAAAAAAGACATGTACATCCAGAACAAATTATCAGAGGCTTGACAGCCACTTAAGACCAGGCCTGGGAGCAGAGCCAGGTTTTAAAAACCTGCAGAACAGCTGCAGGGTGGGAGCTGTATAATCTCTGATAGGAGGATGTTATTCCAGAGGGCAGGCGCCTTGGCAGAAAACATATGCCTTCTAAATTATTTTTTTGTTCCTAGCTGTTCCTGATTTATCTCACACACACATTTTCCCATTACCTTCAGAAACCATTTCTGGGCAAAAGCATTATTTTATACAGGGTCATTTTAGCTCCTTATGGAATTAGATCCCCACATGGCTTTCTACCTTTCCAGCAGTGTTCATTATTTTCCTAACTGTTAATTAAATTAAATTGATGCCAGCTCTCTAAGCAAATTGTTTTTAGAAGTCACGACCTCCCAATCTGATTCGGTTAACCAACACCAGCTGATTATTTCACTGCATTCGAGGTTGCTTGTTATCGGTAATTTACTTCAAGTGTTACCCCATAATAATAATAATTTTGAAATGCACTGTCAAAAGAGAATTGCAGAACAATAAAATGTCAAATCGATGCAGATGGCAATCCGATAAAGTTGCTGGTTGTACTTTTAGTGTTCCTATCTCCCAAGGCCAAAGAAGGATTATGCGCTTTAATAACTTGAAAAGGAATGATACATCTTAATCTTAAATATCTTGTAAGGTTTGAATTCTAAAGTTCCCAATGGCACAAAACCAATGGTGAAATCCAAATTGTTTTTACTACCGCTTCTGTGGGCATGGCTTGGTTGGCGTGGTGTGGCTTGATAGGCGTGGCAGGGGAAGGATACTGCAAAATCTTCATTCCCACCCCACTCCAGGGGAAGGATACTGCAAAATCTCCCTTCCCTCTCCACTCCTGAGGGAAGGATATTGCAAAATCTTCATTCCCACCCCACCCTAGGACCAGTCAGAGATGGTATTTGCTGGTTCTCCGAACTGCTCAAAATTTCTGCTACCGGTTCTCCAGAACCTGTCAGAACCTGCTGAATTTCACCTCTGCACGAAACCTTTAAATTGCAACCTGCTGCTTGAAATATTGGGAAAAATTATGAAGATTTTATTGAAATAACTCTCAACAGTCAATCACATTGAACTGAATAGTATGTCAAGATGGCAGCTGTGAGCATGTGATCAAAGCTATGGGCTATAAAAAGGGGAGGGGCTTCACCTCCATGGCCCACATCTTGACTTTTCCCCCCACTCCTTCCCTCTGCAGATGCCCCTGGGGTTAAATGGATGGACCAAATTGGAACCCATCTTCAGGAAACTGGCTGGCTGATGTTGGGCTGGTCATTTTCTTTCAACCCAACCTGACTTGCAGGTGGATGTGGGAATTAATGAAAGAAAATCTTTGTGCAAGTCTCTGTGAGTTTCTGAAGGAAGAAGGGAATCTAACAAATCAATAAATTCTGTAACAGCAAAATAATCAGCAGGCAGTTTATTTGTGATGGAATGTAATCTGGATTCCCAGGAGGGAGGGGCTGCATTCCAGAGGACCAAGAGACAGCGAAATTTAGATAGTTTTAGTTGGGT
Source organism: Masticophis lateralis (assembly GCA_030761175.1). Lineage (NCBI taxonomy): Eukaryota > Metazoa > Chordata > Lepidosauria > Squamata > Colubridae > Masticophis > Masticophis lateralis. The sequence goes on along the minus strand of JAUDYJ010000003.1, from coordinate 17,714,582 downwards.
GAAAGAGAGTTAAGGTGGCTCCTCCCCTATTCTCAGAATACATCTCTAATGATGCAAGTAGTTGCTTTAGTCTCAGCAAGATTTCTGCCTGTAGGTGACGGACAATAAAGGAATCTGCTTAGAAATAACTGTGTATTTTTCTTGGGTTTTGGAGATCATTCTCCAAATGATCTCCTAAACCGAGGTGGTGCAGTGGTTAGAGTGCTGTACTGCAGCTACTTCAGCTGACTGCTAGTTCAGCAGGTCAAATCTCACCGGCTCAAGGTTGACTCAGCCTTCCATCTTTCCAAGGTGGGTAAAATGAGGACCCAGATTGTTGGGGGCAATATGCTATTTAGTATACTGTCGATTGTTGTAAGCTGCCCAGAGTCCTCTGAGAGTGGGCGGCATAGAAATATGATTAATAAAATAAAATAATAAAAATCTTTAAAGAAATTTGAAAAGATTCTCTGGCAGTTTGCTACCAGATTTACAGGAGTATGAAATCAGTTTGATGGGAATGACAACTTTCTTTGGCGCACTCAAGAACTTAACAGAGTTGGGCTTTGTATCTCAAGACCAAAACGAAGTGGAGTCAATATTGACCTAGAGATAAAAATTGGCAAACGTTTGTAGCTCTTTTCCACAGACCATTGTAGTAAGGCCTGCTGGATGGAAGAAATATCGAGGTCTAGTTCCAAGCTGGGAGAAAAACACTGGAAACATGGAGGCTGATGGGAAAGATGGTTTAATGATGAAGCAGAACCACATGGTGGTTTGTGGTTCTGGGCAGCTGACCATATGGAGTTGAGTGTGAGGGGTTTTTATACCTTCTCTTGGGCTTTGAACTTGAGCTTCCTGTTCCTGTGCAAGAACATGTATTCTATTGGCTGTTGTCAGGCTCCCATGGTGCCATGTACAAATCTTAGGAGTTTGTCTGAGCTAAATTTGGTTGACGTTTGGGCTGATGCAATGAAGGGGCTTGTTGGGCAATTTCTGTTGTGGCTGAGGGCTAACCCTACCTTTGTTCAGATCTTGCTGCAGGAAATTTGCTTATGACTAGAGCTGTCTATCTCTTTATTTCTTAAGTGCTGATATCTGCTGAGGGCTATTAAGAAAGGTGGGGGCTATTAAGAGTGAGTCTGCTTCCTGCCTCTTAAAAAAACGATGTTTCTCTATTTCTCATCCAAGGAAATATATTATTCTGCCTTTTTAATATTTCCTAAAATATTTCATTCTTCTAGGAGACGGGTGGGTGCTAACTTTCTACCCCCATCCCAGACAGGGGATTCTATACCATTCTGGACAAATGATTGTCCTATCTCTTGTTGAAAACCTCTAGTGATGGAGCACCCACCATTTCTGGAGGAAAGGCATTCCACTGATGAATTGTTCTCACTGTCAAGAAATTTCTCCTTAGTTCTAGTTTGGGTTTCTCTTTAATGATCTTCCATCTGTTACTTCTTGTTCTGTCCTCAAATGCTCTCGGGAGTTAGCTTGGTTTACACTTAACCCACTGCCAATTGTGATAAGGGCATTAGACACTCAGAGCTAATAGTAGTGCTGGCTTCTAGAATCACTACTCCAGGTTTTGATATTTTTCATGAAAATAATAGCGCTGATCTGGTGTTCATACTGTAGAATACTCAGCAGGTTTCTTGCCAACCATTGAAAAGGTGTTTTACAAAGCACATGAAAATCCATAGCACCTCCTTATGTAGTCTTATAGCAGCTGCTTCCTGGCAAAAATTTGTGTGGCTGCTTCAAAGGTTGTCCTCAATTATTATTTGTGCCAGTTCAGACAATACTTTCGCTGAGATTGCCAAAGAAGCAAACTGACAGCTTGCAAAATTCCATACTATCTTGGGATAACTTTTGAAGCAGCTGCGTTACTCTTGTAAAAGATGCAGCTGCTTTAAAGCTTCAATGACAGATGGCTAAGCATTGGGGGAAGCCAGAGTCACTTAAGCGTGTTACTAACCTACTAATTGTAGTGATTCACTTAACAACTGTGGCAAGAAAGGTCATAATATGGGGCAAAGCTCACTTAACTGGCTTGCCCTTGCGTAGCAGCAGACATTTTGGGCTTAATTGTGGCCATAAGTTGAGGACTACCAGTATCCCCTGTACATGTGCAGATCACCTATGATGACGTCCGGGTCAATGGGCAGCGCCTCTTGCCGGTTTTACTATCAGTTCTTGCGAATCGGTCCGAACCGGGGGCAATCTACCACTGGTATAAAGACTCCACACATATAATGGGAGGCCAGCATGAGTAAAACCTCATGTGCACCTGATTTACAGATGTCGGGAGAAGGTTAAGTCTGTCAGATTGGATTGGATGTATGATGGATTTGTCCTCCTGTTGAGCATATTGAGCATATTGAGAAATATCCATCTGGTTCAGTTCCAAGCCGGGAGAAAGATACTGGAAACATGGAGGCTGATTGGAAAGATGGTTTTTAATGAAGCAGAACCATCAAGCTCATGGTCCTGGTACAGCTGAACACATGGAGTGGGGAGTGAGGGGTATTTGGCGGAACACCTGTGGCCGTCAACAGCTCCCCATCACTCGGTGCGCTCACACAGAGAGGGCCTACTTGGGGTCCCGTCAGCCTTCTCTGTAGGTGCACCTACTCTCAGGAAACAGCTCCCTTTGGAGCTCCGGGTAGCCCCCGACCTTTGCTCTTTCCGCCATGGCCTTAAAACATGGTTGTTTCACCAGGCTGGCCTGGACTGAATAGGGTTTTAATGGGAATTTTAGTTTTTATTCTCTGAATTTTAATTTGGACTGGTGTTATTATTGTTGTGAGCTGCCCTGAGTCCTCACGGAGAAAGGGCGGCATATAAGTCCAATAAAATAAATAAAATAAAAATAAAATAAATATTTATACCCACTCTTGGGCCTTGCCCTTGAGCTTCCTGTTCCTGTGACAAGAGCATGTATTCTATTGATCGTTGTAGGGGTCATAGCTAACTTTGTAGGTGCTGATGCAATGAAGGGGCTTGTTGTGCAATTCATTATGGCTGAAGGCTAATCCTACCTTTGTTCAGAATATCCTGTCTTGAATGGATTACCAAATCTGCATTTCTAAAAGTTGGCCCCTTAATTTCTACTTGGGGCAGAGAGCTGAGGCTCTGAGTTTCTGTCTTTAGAAACACGTTTCTCCTTTAGTGAAATATAATATTCTGCCTTTTTAATATTTCCTAAAATATTTCATTCTTCTGGGGGGGGTGGCTTCCCACAAGCATATAGACCTTTTCATCTTGCACATCCATGGCTGGCTGACCATAATAAATTGGCTGGATTGACACAACGCATTAACCTAGAAAACATGCTGTACAAGACACAGCACCTATACTCAGTATACTTAGCTGTGGTTTGTTAATTTGGTTTTAGTTTGGAGTGAACTGTGTGGACTCAGCCAGAAAAGGAGGAAATTGGTTTTGGAATTCAACCTGTCAACAAGACCTTTCCCAGACTGTTTTGTCCAAATGGATTTTCCAGCCATGGATTTGCTACCATTGTTATAAAAACAAAATCAAAACAAAACAAAACAAAAACAAAGAAAGCAGGGGAAACATTAGCAGATGGGACAACGAGGAAGCCCCCTTTTCCCAAACAGGTGCCTTTCAGTTGTATTGGGACTACCAAACCCATACTGCTGCCAATTGTAAAGTGTATCTCAGAGAAGGGCATGGTTTTGCCCCCAAGCAATACAAAGTCATAACATGCAGGGTTGTGACAGGGGCATCTACTACGGATTATACATAAAAACAGGGAGATCTTCGATCACATCATTGTGACTCCCAACTTGACTTTTCTTGACTGCACTTTGAAGACCAACCCTGAAGGTACCTTGCTCAATAGTGGTAACTGTGAAAGGGATCTTGCAATCCTGGTGGACAACCATTTAAATATGAGCCAGCCATGTGCAGCAGCTGCCAAAAAACCCCCAACACAGTTCTAGGCTGCATAAACAGAGGGATAGAATCAAGATCACGTGAAGTGTTAGTACAACTTTATAATGCCTTGGTAAGGCCACACTTGGAATATGGCATCCAGTTTTGGTTGCCACGATGTAAAAAAGATGTTGAGACTCTAGAAATAGTGCAGAGAAGAGCTACAAAGATGATTAGGGGACTGGAGGCTAAAACATACGATGAACAGTTGCTGGAACTGGGTATGTCTAGTTTGATGAAAAGAAGGACAAGGGGAGACATGATAGCAATGTTCCACTATCTCAGGGGTTGCCACAAAGAAGTGGGAGTCAAGCTATTCTCCAAAGTACCTGAGGGCAGGACAAGAAGCAAGGGGTGGAAACTAATCAAGGAGAGAAGTCACTTACAACTAAGGAGAAATTTCCTGACAGAACAATTAATCAGTGGAACAACTTGCCTCCAGAAGTTGTGAATGCTCCAACACTGGAAATTTTTAAGAAAATATTGGATAACCATTTGTCTGAAGTGATATAGGATTTCCTGCCTGGGCCGGGGGTTGGACTAGAAGACCTTCAAGGTCCCTTCCAACTCTGTTATTCTATTCTAAGATTGTAAATAACTTGCAGGTCACAGCTACCCATATCCATCTCAAACCAACTCATCTTAGTTTAGGGCTGGAGATAACTAAAAGATGCAGCTTCTTTCAAGGTGTAAATGTGCTGCAGCTGCCAAAAAAGCCAACACAATCCTTGGTTGCAATAACAGAGAGAGAATCAAGATCACGTGAAGTGTTAGTACCACTTTCTAATGCCTTGGTAAGACCACGCTTGAAATATTGCGTCCAGTTTTGGTTGCCACAATATAAAAAGTTTGTTGTGACTCTAGAAAGAGTGCAAAGAAGGGCAACAAAGATGATTAGGGATTAGAGGATAAAGCATATGAAGAACAGTTGCAGGAATTGGGTATGTCTAGTTTAATGAAAAGAAGGACTAGAGGAGACATAATAGCAGTGTTCCAATATCTCAGGGGCTTCCACAAAGAAGAGTGGATCAAACTATTCTCCAAAGCACCTGAAAGCAGGACAAGAAGCAATGGATGGAAACTTACCAAGGAGACAAGCAACCTAGAACTAAGGAGAATTTTCCTGACAGTTAATCAATGGAACGACTTGCCTCCAGACGTTGTGGTTGCTCCATCACTGGAGGTTTTTAAGAAGAGATTGGACAATGATTTGTCTGAAATAGTGTAGGGCATTCTGCCTGAGCTGGAGGTTGGACCAGAAGACCTCCAAGGACCCTTCTGTTATTCTGAGAGATGAATATTTCCAATAAGTGGTCTAGGAGCCTGTTTTGCTGAAGGTGTTCGACGGGCACCTAGGATAAAGGTCTTGGGTGGAAAGGCCTGGGAGAGGAGTGCCGAGCCCCAAGCAGCTGGGCCCATTTAAGTAGTGGTGAGGCTGCTTCAGCCTGGGCTGCCAGCAGAGCAACAAGGTTTTGCTTGTGTGTTGATTTAGCTTGCAAATTCCAGCCTGGGCAGAAGCCCAATTCCTGTTGCCGTGTGTGCACACACTGCCAGACCGCACAGCTGTGACCTCTTCCCCCTTCAGAGCATTTGCTGGCAACTTAAAATAGCCTTTAAAGTTCAGCAGCTCTTGGTGGGAAATTTGGATGCTGAAATTCAGACTGCCTTAGAGGTTAATCAGTTTTGGAGTCTCCTTTTTTCCCCCTTCCGACGTGAGGATAATAAGTTGCCAACAAACCTGGCATCTCAGCCAGCATTGTAGGTGTTCTCATCTCAGGAGCTTTCAGGGCACAATGTAGCCTCTGTGTCTCATGTTGGAACTAGACCAATCCTGATTCATCTAAGCTAGCCTTCCTCAACAGGACAGTGTCCAATTATTTGAGGTTCCGGCAGTTGTGTCTGAGGCACTGTACATGACGAAAACAACATTGCAATATCGTACTGCAAAAGTCACACACTCCAGATTTTTTGTGACATGCTGCTCCAGTTTGTTGTTATTGTTAGTTGTGAAGTCGTGTCCGACCCATCACGACCCCATGGACAATGTTCCTCCTGGCCTTCCTGTCCTCTACCATCCTCTGCAGTCCATTTAAGCTCATGCCTACTGCTTCAGTTACTCCATCCAGCCACCTTGTTCTCTGCCAATCCCCTCAAGTATTTGAGTTTCATCTTCAGGATCTGGCCTTCTAAAGAGCAGTCAGGGTTGATCTCTTCTAGGACTGACCGGTTTGATTGCCTTGCAGTCGAAGGAGGCAATCCTCCTTGGAGGAGACTCCTGCAAGTTGCAGGAGTCTTCTGCAGTGCTATAGTTCAAATGCCTCAATTCTTTGGTCCTCAGCCTTTCTTATGGCCCAACTTTCACAGCCATACATTGCAACTGGGAAAACCATAGCCCTTTCTATACGCACTTTTGTTGGCAGGGTGATGTCTCTACTTTTTAGTATGCTGTCTAGATTTGCCACAGCTTTCCTCCCCAGGATCAAGCGTCTTTTAATTTCTTGGCTGCAGTCCCCATCCGCGGTGATCTTGGAGCCCAGGAAAATAAAATCTGTCACTACCTCCATTTCTTCCCCATCTATTTGCCAGGAATTGAGAGGGCCGGATGCCATGATCTTAGTTTTCTTAATGTTGAGTTTCAAGCCAACTCTTGCACTCTCCTTCTTCACCCGGATCAAGAGGCTCTTTAGTTCCTCTTTGCTTTCTGCCATTAGAGTGGTATCATTTGCATATCTGAGGTTGTTGATATTTCTCCCAGCAATCTTAATTCTAACTTTTGATTCATTTAGCCCCGCCCTTCTCATTATGTGCTCTGCATAAAGTTAAATAGGCAGGGTGACAGTATACAGCCTTGCCAGATTTCTTCCCCAATTTTGAACCAATCAGTGGTTCAGTGTCCAGTTCTCACAGTTGCTTCTTGACCCGCATATAGGTTTCTCAAGAGACAAATAAGATGGTCTGGTACTTCCATCTCTTTAAGAACTTGCCACAATTTGTTGTGATCCACAGAATCAAAGGCTTTAGCATAGTCAATGAAGCAAAGTAGATGTTTTCCTGGAACTCCCTAGCTTTCTCCATGATCCAACGTATGTTGGCAATTTGATCTCTAGTTCCTCTGCCTCTTCGAAATCCTGCCTGAACTTCTGGTAGTTCTCGAATTCACATACTGCTGGAGCCAAGCTTGTAGGATTTTAAGCATAACCTTACTAACATGTGAAATGAGTGCAATGGTGCGATAGTTTGAACATTCTTTGGCATTGCCTTTCTTCGGAATTGGAATGTAAACTGACCTTTTCCAATCCTGTGGCCACTGTTGAGTTTTCCAAAGCTGCCGCAGTTAGGACATGTCAAATTTTTCAACTTTCCATTTCCAAACATTAGGGGTGCTCAAAAGCTGTGACATGCCTTGGGGATGGTAAAGATATTTTTGGTTACTTTGATACAATTTAGGGGTTCTCGGTAAGTAACTACATAAATATCATAACTTTTTAGCATTTTGTTTGTTTCATTGCTGCAACGTTTTGCTTCTCATCCAAGAAGCTTCTTCAGCTCAGAGAGGATAGTGGGGAATGGAAGGATTTATATTCCTTGCAGACACCTGGCAATTCCTTGCAAGTCTGCAAGGAATATAAGAAGCGAAACCTCTTCAAAGAAAGTCCAGTTTCCTCCTGAAAAAGCACCTTTGGGGCAACCATGACCCGGATGACCGAGAATCTCTACAGACTCTCTTTTTGAAAGCCTTCATCTTGGGAACTAAGCAGAATTCAGATGCGGCTCCTGCTTGATTATGAGATCTTCAGGGAATCTGTTGACTGCAGGCTAAAAGAAGTGGCAACCCATTGTACCACTGGTGAAGAAACCATGAAATCAGCAAGGATCACATTTGACTCAAAGGGGGTTTTACTCTCTCTGTGTGTAAAGTGTTCCAGAACCATCATAAATGACTTGGTCCTCTCTTTGCCTCATTGTTGTTAACTTGTTAAGATTCATCACTTGCGTTAGCTTACACAAAGAGCATTGCCACATAGGCAGAAGAATCCTGCAGAAGATAAACAGTGTTGTTTTTCTCACTTCTGCAAATGGAATCGGAGCTTCTAGTAAACACTTCCTAGAAAGTTTCTACAGTAATGTGACACCGGCGGGCTTTGAGCTCCTGCTGGTTGAAAGCGATTAATATTTATTCTCTGGCGTTGCAATCTGCTGTTTATGCCAGAGCTGGATTGTTGCCCTCTCACACACCACCCACTCCTCAGCCAATGAGATGGCAGTGAGAGACATTCACACAAATGCAGGGTGTGCTGAAAGACTCTTCCTGGGGATGGGTGTGAAACAAAAGATGTTCTGATGGAAGGCACAACACTTGGTTCCTGCCTAAAATACTTTTACTCTGATAATGTTGAAATACTGGGGAAGCTCATTATAATTAAATAGCCTTGCCTATTTAAAAATTCAGATGACAGGTAGCACAAACTGAATTTAAAAAAATGATGGAGCTTAAGCAGTGGATTTGCCCCCTAATTAATTGTAATCCACTTCTTTGAGCCAGGGTGAATTGGGGGCTTGCCTTTTTTAATACTCCCTGGCTTTTTTGTCATGGCCCTGGGGCTAAGATGTTTGCTGAATCGTATAGAATAACAAACTTGGAAGGGACCTTGGCAGTCTTCTATCCAACCCACTGCTCAAGCAAGAGATCCTATACCAGGGATGTAAAACTCAAGGCCTGGGAGTTGGATCTGGCTCACAGGGTTGCCCTGGAAACAGCCAAGGACCAGCCCATGGCAGCCCTCCCGAGCTCTGTTTTCACTGGCAGAGGGTTGCAGGAGGCCATCACAGCCAAAACCGGAGCTCGGGAGCCTGTTTTTGCTGGCAGGAGGCCGAGGATCAGTGGTGGGTTGCCCCCACTTCAGACCAGTTCACAAGAACCGGTAGTAAAACCAGTGGGAGGCCCTGCCCACCAACCCAGATGTCATCATCGGCAATCTGCACATGTGCAGAAGCTTCTGTGCATACGCAGAAGTAAGGCATGCGCATGAGAAAAAGCGAGCGCACGAGCTCAATCCCATTAGTAAAGGTAAGTAGAACCCACCCCTGCCGAGGATTGGAGGAGGCCGTCACATCTGGAAACAGAGCTAGGGAGCCCGTTTTCACTGGCAGAGTGTTCAGGCCACTGCAGGCACCCCCAACCCGAGTGATGTCAACCTGGCCACGCTCATGCTGGCTAGGCCCCCCACCTCCAAGGTCAAACACAACCCTGATGTGGCCCTCAATGAAATCGAGTTTGACACCCCTGCCCTACACCATTTCAGACAAATTGCTGCCCAATGTCTTCTTCAAGAAACCATAGCATTTCATCAGTGATGGAGCACCCACAACTTCTAGAGGCATGCCATTTCACGGATGAATTGTTCTGCAGAAAATTTCTCCTTAGTTCTACGTTGGATCTCTCTTTGTTAAGCTTTCGTCCATTACTTCCTGTCTTGCCTTCAGCGATTTGGAGAATAGATTGACCCCTCTCTTCTCTGTGGCAGCCCTTCAAACATTGGAAGACTCTTTGTTAGAGTAGACATTCCCAGTTCCAGCAACTGGAACATTGAACTGACAATTTGGAATGTTTGCAGAAAATGTACACAACCAAGACAGGAAGATAGATTTGGAAAAGCTACGTGCAAAGAGGGCTGAAATGCTATGATTTTAGAAACATCTTGGATCCTCAAAGTTTGACAGATGGGACTGCAGACAGATGCTGCAGAAAGCTTTAAAATGTCAAGGCTCTGCCCCATATTATTTCTAGTCACCCACATGTTTATCAAAATGAGCTGCAGAAAATCAGAACTATACGACTGAAAGCTGTCAGGAAATTGCCATGCCCACCCCCAGCACTTTCTGTTGTATTTTAAGTCACTGCTAAAAGGAAGACTAGCCTATGATATATTCACACAAAGCTTTTATCTTCTTTTAAATAGGGGACTCTAATTCTGCCCCGGAGTAGGTGGAGAAAATCTGGGGCGAACAGATTCACGAAGGAAAAGGCAGGAAAAGATCTAATCATTAAACCGTGCAAAGGAAATGCAGCCTACCCCATTGCACACTCAGTAATTATAAGGTACCCCAAGGAAGAGTCTCAGAAATAGACAGTTTTTTCAGTCTGACGATTTTAAAAGCCAGCTCTAATAAGGAAACTTGAGAATATCTTGCGCAGTGGGAATGATATCTTTGCTTCCCAGACTGCACAGTCAACAATAACTTTAAGGAAGTTAATTAACATTCCAAAAAGATTGGAATGATGTCAGATTATTTATTTATTTATTTTATTTTATTTTATTTTATTTTATTTTATTTTATTTTATTTTATTTTATTTTATTTTATTTTATTTTATTTTATTTTATTTTATTTTATTTTGCAGTACAGGAAAACGTTGAGTGCTTTCCCTGTTAACATTCCTGGTAGCTCTTATTTGGGTTAAGACTTGCTCTCAAAGTTCTGCAAAATTAAAGCGGGTCTCTTGGGATTTTTCCAGCCAGATTGTGCAATCTTGCCTCTTCATGCCAAGAGCTGTCACGTTCCTTGCCTTTCCTCTGTTGTCCTCCTGCCACTGTAAACCGTCTTTCCAGTTTAGCAGGCTGTCCTTGTTAAATTCAGAAAGATCTTTATTAGAATTTTTATTATTAGGAGGCATTCACATGTTAATGGATAACGATAACGATGGGACCTGTTATATTAAAACAGATGTTTTGCTGGCATAGTGTGTCTTTGTGCTGCAGAAAGTTTTTGGCGGGCTTTGTACCCAGTTTGCTTTCAGACCCAAGAGCAAAAAGTTGTTGCTTTTCTCCATCATGACTGAATTTCTTTGCTTGCTTCTTCTTCTTCTTCTTAGGTTTGTCAGTTTGTGATCTCAGTGAACGGGCTCAACGTTCTCCATGCAGATTACAGGACTGTGAGCAATCTCATCTTAACCGGTCCTCGGACCATCGTCATGGAAGTGATGGAAGAAATTGAGCCCTGAGGCAGATGCTGGACCTGCCGCTCCATCGTTGTGGATTCAGCCCCTTGTCCAAACACAAGCAACAGTTTACAAGGGGATAAAAACATACTTTTTCTCAGAGATCAATTTTGCCTTCTAAGTACTTTCCTCTCCTCTTTAACAATAGGGTTTTTCAATGGATGTAGTCTAAGACCATGGGTACGGGTTGGCAAGTCTAAACTAGAGAAGCACAAATCAGCTTGTATTACCCAAAGGAACTGTTGCATATCCAAGTCGCGGCAAGCTTAGATGGTCAATCTTACAGATGCGCAAGATCCGATGCAACTGTGAAATCTCTTAATAGGAATCATGTTTGTGCCAATCTCTTCAACGTTGTCTTGCTTTCCTTTTAATTCATGTTTTCATTTGTGATTGTATAGAACGAGCCCAGTTTTGCCAGTGCATCGTCTCCAGACATACAGTGTTATGTCCATAATTTCTAGAATTCCTAGCTAGCAGAAACAACAACTGAATTGGCTGAGAATTCAAGAAGTCGATGTCCAATTTGTTTGGAACATACCCAGATACTAGCTTTGATTTGAAAGATCTGGTAACAATTTCAGTTCAAATGTACAGCTAGACGTAAACTAAGGATTGTTACAAATTTGGTACCAAGGAAGACCCCTTTCTACTTCTTGGACAAGTTATGGAACAGGAAGCAAGTGGACATTTTAAACATGCCAGCTTTGCATAATTATGTCTGTTCTGTAACTTGGCTAATCTTGAAAAGCTAAACCAGTCAGATCTGGTTAGTTCTTTAATAGGAAATCACTAACAAATCCTGGATCTAGGTTTTAAACTGGGAAGTTGTGAAACTGTCTCAAAAGAAAATGACGGTAAATTATTTTAACATGGTTGCCAACAAAATGATATGGTTGTATCCATGTAAATTTATCAGGCTTGAGCTCAATTCAAGGGAATCTTTATCTTTTTATTTCCGAAGATGGAGAAGAAACTTTATCAGTTTACATCACCTTGCCATCCAAGGGATGCCAATCCTGCCATCACCTTGATGAAAATCTCACTTAAGAATACAGAAGAGCGGATACAATTCACTCCCTACTACACACCACATGGTCCAGCCTTGTTCATACAGAATAACAGAATTGGAACATACCTTGAAAGTCTTCTAGTCCAACTCCTCACTCATGCTGGAGACTCTATACCACTGATGGCTAACCTTTCTTTTCCTCGGGTGCCAAAAGTGTGTGCGTGCGCACGATAGCACTCGTGTGCGTACCCACACTCATAATCCAATGACTCCCACGCACACTCCACCCCCTGCGCATGCACACACAATCCCTACCCTCATGATGCCCCACCCCCTTGTGCAGCTGCGTGCGACCCCCCCCTATGCTCCCATTCACACCCCCTGCACATGCACGCGCAACCCCCCGCCCCCGTTTCCCATTTTGGCCCTAGCAGTCCTCCCTGAAGCCTCCGGAGGTCGGAAACAGCTCGTTTCCGGACTTCCGGTAGGCCTGTTTGTGCCCTCTCAGAGCCTCCGCACGAGCCCTGTACTTACCTGGCATCCAAAACAGACCTCGTGGAGACCCCTGGGAGGGGGAGGGCAGCATGGGCATGTGCGCGCATCTCCTGCATGTGCGGCAGAGACCCAAAAATCAGCTGGCAAGCAGGAGGCACGCGGTGGAGCTGATGTACGGCGACGTCTTGTGTGCCCACAGAAATGGCTTCCGTGTCCCATGTGGCACGCGTACCATAAGTTCACCATCATAGCCCTATACCATTTCAGACAAGTGGTTGTCCAGTTTCTTCTTAAAACCTCAGGCAAAGACATGCCATTTCACTGATTAATTGTTCTGTCAGGAAATTTCTACTTATTTCTAAGTGGGATCTCTCCTTGATTAGTTTCCATCCATTGCTTCTTGTTCAGTATGAGCCCTTGCGGTACAGTGGTTAGAATACAGTATTGCAGGCTAACTCACTGCTCACTGCCAGGAGTTCGATGCTGACTGGCTCAAGGTTGACTCAGCCTTTCATCCTTCCGAGGTGGGTAAAATGAGGACCCAGATTGTTGGGGACAATATGCCGACTCTGTAAACCGCTTAGTGAGGGCTGTAAAGCACTGTGAAGCGGTATATAAGTCTAAGTGCTATTGCTATTGCCATGTGCTACATATTTCTGGTCTTATAGTGTAAGCCATCATCTTACATTATAATTTGGCTAACGAGCACTTTGTTACAATTTAGATCCTTTTTTTATAAATCAGGTGGGTAAATACAGATGCCATAATTTTAAGACATCCAAGATTCCAAGATGCTGTTTTGAATACATCTGTACTCAAAGAAAAAGCAAACCAATCTACTCTTGTTTGTCAGATGCAGAAACCTAAGCAAATAAAGTGGAATCTTATAAGCCATGCAGATAAATGTAATTAATCACGGTTGCTTAGCATTCTTTAATCTATCTGTTAATTATGCCCCTGCTAGAGATAAAGACCCCCACTAATATTCTTTTGGGTCCTGATCAACTTGTCATGAGAAGCTGTGATTCACACATTTCATCTATCCCTCATAAGATCTCCAGTGGCCAACCTAGAGCTGAAATTAATTGTGTGAATGCACTTATTAAACACAATTTTTCGTACACATAATACCCACAGGGAAAGGTTAATATCGGGAACATGGCAAGGAGAAAGAAATAATTTAACTCTTCTCACTAAATACTTTTAGAGCTTCTATGGTTTAAACCAGGGGTCTCCAACCTTGGCAACTTTAAGACTTGTGGACTTCAACTCCACTGAAGCTGAGGGAGTTGAAGTCCACAAGTCTTAAAGCTGCCAAGGTTGGAGACCCCTGGTTTAGAACAGTGGTCCCCAACTTTTGCGGATTGGTGGCCCAGTGGACGGGCTGTGGGGGGCTGTCCAAGTGGCGGGCTGGCAGCTCAATTTACATGAGTGGCAGCCCAGTTCTGAATAGGCCACAGCCTGCTAGTGGGCACCTGGTTTAGAAGAAACTTCCATTGATACCTGTGGGAACTTTCCTGATAATGGACATATTTATTGGGCATTGTGAGGAAAAGCAAAAGGCCTCTCAGCTCTAATTTAGCTGCAGTGAATGTAGGCTGTCTTACAGTATTTACTGGGGAAGGAAATCTGGCCTTCATATTTCAGCTGAGTCACACACAGGTTGTGTTCACACAACACTATCAGGTCTGGTAAAGATTTGGATCATTCAGAGAAATCATTAAGTATAAGTAGTACAGGTAATCCTCAAATAACCACCACAACTGAGACTGGAAATCTGGTCATAACTTGAGGCACCCATGTGACCAGACCTGTTGTTGTTTTTAACATTCTGTGGAGTGGTTTTTAAGCAATTGGCACAGTCATTAAGTGAATCCATTCTTCTGAAGGGGCTTTTTTGTCAGAAACTGGCAAAAATGACAAAAACCAACCAAACCAATTGCAAATTGTTTGTTTCCCAAAATGTAGGCATATGACTGCAGGGACGGGGTGGGGAGTTAGACATTTTATGATGGACAAAAGGGCATTACAGACCATAAAGCACCCATTCCAAGACAGTGGAAACTCTGAACAGTCCAAAATTGAGCAGACATAAATTGAGGACTTACCTACATTAACCTTAATTAGTTTCCTATGGCTTTGTGTGAATCCAACCTTTTTAGTTGTTTTTTGATTTTGGTTTATTATAGGTATCCAGAAAAAAATGTTTAATTCTGAATTCAGAATTAGGGTTCAGGTGAACATAGCTGACTTCTAATAATTAACCTTGCATTAAATCATTAATGGTCTTTAAAGTCAACTGAAGATGTTCAATCACTTGTCCTTCCACAAAATTATACCATCTCTACAGTGGTATAATTTGCAGCATTAACCACTGAAATTTCTCCTCTCCGTGCATGTCCATAACGAGGGGTGGGATTCAACCGATTCAGACAGGTTCGGACGAACCGGATGCTAATTTTACATCTGGTTCGCCGAACCAGTAGTTGCAAGGACTGGCTGACCCTGTCCACCTCACCCCACCCCTCCCAGGAGTTTCCACATGGCCCATTTTGGATACCAGGAAAGTGCAGTATCCGCACAGAGGCTCTAGGAGAGCAAAAAACAGGCCTCCCGGAAGTTCCAGCAGTCCAGAGGGCCTCCAGAGCCCAGGGGAGGCCGATTTTGCCCTCCTGAAGGCTTGAGGAAAACCTCCAGAGCCAGGAGAGGGGCAAAAATGGGCCTACTGGAAGTCCGGAAACAGGCCCATTTCTGGCCTCCAGAGGGCCTCCAGAACCCAGGGGAGGCTGCTTTTGCCTTCCCGGAGGCCCAAAAAAAGCCTCCGGAGCCTGGGGTGGGCAAAAACGCCCCCCCCGCCTGCCATAGTGCAGGAGGCCAAATAGGCCATGCCCCCATGGCCACACCCACCCAGCAACCGTGAAGAGAACTGGTTGCTAAAATTTTTTAATCCAACCCCTGGCTGTAGCATCCATGCCAGCTAACTTTCCATATGAAAGGTGGCTTCTTAGTGATCCAGCTATAACAAATCTCTTACAGTTTAAACACTTTCTCAAGAAACGAGGCTGGGAGCTGCCCCTTTGCCAACTTCTGAGACCCCAATAATTCTTGATTTTCAATACAACCACTTAACCAGGCCACACAAAGTCTTAGCAAGTATTTTGGGGCAGCAAGATCCCGCACCGTATCTTGATTTACACCCCGTTTTAATTGGAGCTGTGTCTTTCAAGGGAGTCCTTTAGTGTTCATTTTTCTCTGCCTTGATGCCAGAATCAATGGAAGCCTTTGAGAGAGAGAAAAAAACAAAAACCGGAATTTAAAGCGGTAGTCTTCAGCGACAGGCAGACATTCATGAACTCAAAAGGACTTTTGTACAGTTTGGGTAAAAAGAGTGGATTTGCCGAACATTTAGTTGGCAGCTTTTCGGAAGCACTTAAGATAGGGAATGCTGCAAGCATAATGGCCTTCAAATGTGTCTCTTGACATTGTGGTTGCGTTTAAAGGAGCACGACGTTTGCTTTTTGAACTCTTTCATCCTTTCTTTTCAGAAATGGTTGTGGAAAAGGTCGAACGAAAGTCTGAAGTCTAGTGGAGAACTGATATTGTAAAATGGAGTAGAGATCAATATTTGAATTGAAAAAGGAGTGATTTGATTTAATCTACATATCCCTCCATTGCCTTCCCTGCAGATCTGTCTGATCTACACCTGTTAGACAGAAGAAAACTTTTCTTAAATCCCTTTGAGCTCAGTTAATCTATTGTCTTTTTTAAAGCTGGTGTTTAAATTCATGAGCTACGTAGCTATTAGATTGAACAATTAAAATCTCAGGTTTTAAACCTTGTTTCTGGCAAGGAGAAAGGAGACATTCATTTAGTTTGCATTTGAATATGAAGTTTCCTACGTCTAATTGGAAGTTAGGAAAGAACTGAAACTTGGCTAACATTCTTAATGGGCACCTTTCCAATGTTTGCAATGCAACAATTTTTTTTTTAAAGATTATTAAGGAAAGTCTATACAAAGTGCATATAAGACAGTAAAGCTCATAGATACACTGAGGGGAAATTACTTGCAGAAAGTGCTGACGTTAGCAAAATTGCAAAGAAAAATAACACGGTTTTGAAGAAATGTGCACGTCAATGCACCCAAATCTTGCTATTTAGCTTTTTGAAAATACAGGAAATCCTTGATTTACAACCACAATTGGGCATAATATTTCCAAGACAGTGATTAAGTGAGTTTCGTCCCGTTTGGTGACCTTTATTGCCACAGTTCTTAAGGGAATCATTGCAGTTATTAAGCTTAAGTTATTTGAGCCGAGGTGGCATAGTGGTTAGAGTGCAGTACTGCAGCTACTTCAGCTGACTGCTAGTTCAGCAGATCAGTGGATCAAATCTCACCGGCTCAAGGTTGACTCAGCCTTCCATCCTTCCGAGGTGGGTAAAATGAGGACCCAGATTGTTGGGGGCAATATGCTACTTAGTATACTATCTTGGGTGTAAGCCACCCAGAGTCCTCAGAGAGTGGGCGGCATAGAAATATGACTAATAAATAAATAAATAAATAAATAAATAAATAAGTAAATAAGTAAATAATAATATGGTTTTTAAGTGAATCTGGCTTCCCCATTGACTTGGCTTGTCAGAAGGTCACTAAAGGTGATCACATGACCCAGGGACATGCAATTGTCATAAATACATGCCAGTTGCCAAGCTTCCAAATTTTGATCACATGACCCTGGGGGTACTGCAACTGGCATAAGCAGGGTGGGCTTCAAAAACTTTAGCAAGAGGTTATCTGTCCAGTTGCTGGGTAGGTGTGGCCTAGTTGGCCGCCTGCACCATGGCGGGGGGGGGGCATTTTTGCCCTCCCCAGGCTCCGAAGGCTTTCTTCAAGCCTCCAGGAGGGTGAAAACGGCCTCCCCAGGCTTCAGAGGCCCTCTGGAGGCCTCAAACGGGCCCATTTCTGGTCTTCCCAAACTTCTGGTAAGCCCATTTTTCACCCTCCCCAAACTTCCATGTGCGCCCTGCAAAATAGGCCGCATGGGGACTCCTGAGAGGGGTGGGGTGCGGTGGGCAGGGCCAGCCAGGAGTTGGGTTCTCTGAACTGCACAGAGTCTTAGCTAGAGGTTCTCCTGAACCCCTGCGAACCCCCTGAAGCCCACCCCAGGCATAAGTGTGAAAAAAGGCCATAAGCCATTTTATTCGGTGTGGTTATAATTTTGAATGGTCACTAAACGAATGGTAGTAAATCGAGGACTACCTGTATCAATTAACAAACTGAACTTGACCCAAGGCACTGGAAGGAAACTCAAAATTATCAGACTTACCGGTCGGTCCATGGTTTCAAAATGTAACTTGTGGAGAACGGAGGGGAGGACAATTTGATAATGGTCAGCAAATTTTTAAAACAAACATATAACATTTGAGTAAGTTGCAGGAGAAATGTGGTTAGTATTGAATGTGAACAGATATTTGCATTTGTTCAATTAGCAGGAGCCTGGTGAACCAGTGGACTAAAGCGCTAATTAAATAGCACTTAGTTGACAGCTGCCTGCAATTACTGCAAGTTTGAATCTCACCAGGCTCAAGGTTGACTCAGCCTTCCATCCTTCCGAGGTAGGTGAAATGAGGACCCGGATTGTGGGGGCAATAAGCTGACTTTGTATAAAAAAGAACACTGCTTGGGGTGGGGTGGGGAGGGGCAAAAGCCCTACTAAGCAGGTATACACAAAAGTATGAAGGCTATTGCTTAACGCATTGTAAGCTGCTCTGAGTCTCCGGAGAAGGGCGGCATATAAATCGAACCAATGAAATAAAAAAATAAAATAAATACATGACATCTCAATTCAGCTTTGACAAATGTGCCATGAATTTTATTTGAATGCATATCTATTCATATACTTTCCAGAAAAATGTGTAAGCTTTACAAAACAAGAATTTTGGACTGGTACTGGTACTATATATAAACTGATCACATTTTTAAAATAAACTTTTTTTAAAAAAATTGCAAAGGGTTTGAAGACCCATGCAGATGGACATTGTACAATAGGACATTCTCAGCTGTTATGAACAATCAGAGATTTATTGTGTGCACCCACAGCGGATATTCAAAGATTATATCCCCACATATCAGGAATACTAACTTATGTCAGTTACATGAAGTTACACAGGATTTGTAAGAATATGAACAACCAACATTTGATGCTAAAAATCAGCCCGAACAGTACTTCTATTGACTAGGAGCTAAAAAAAAAGATGCAAACTTTTTCTTTATTGTTAAAGTTGGTAACAACCTGTCACACGTTTGGTTGTAAAGGTAGTGCAGGTGGTTCTCGACTTACAACCATTCATTTAGTGACCATTCAAAGTTAACAATGTCACTGAGAAAAATGATTTATGAGTGATCCTCACACATGCCGCTGTTGCCACATCCTCAGAAATTTTTTCTTCTGTTGCATTGTGAAACAATTATGCAGCTTCATTACAGGTAGTCCTTGACTTACAACGGTTCATTTAATGACCGTTTGAAGTTACAATGGCATTGAAAAAAAGTGGCTTATGAACCATTTTTCACATTGCAGCATCCTCATGATCAGGGGATCAAAATTTGGACGCTTGGCAACGGATTCATATTTATGGCGGTTGCAGTGTCACATGATCATTTGCTCATGTGCGACCTTCTGATGAGTAAAGTCAATGGGGAAGCCAGATTCACTTATCAACCATGTTAACTAATGTAACAATTGCACTGATTCACTTAACAACTGTGGCAAGAACGGTTGTAAAATGGGGTAAAATTAACTTAACAAATGTCTTGCTTAGCAACAAAAAAATTGGGCTGCATTGTGATCATAAGTCATTGACTACCTGCATTATGGTAATAGTTGCAGAGTGACAGAGACAACTGTAGGACGGTGTCTTCCTATGTGTAAATATAGAGCTTCAACTACCCATGACACACGTCACATCGATGCGACAAGCACCACAATCAGGGAACATATAGTAGAATAAGTGCTTCGACACATTTTCCTCATGTGGTTTTTCCCTCAGCTCCACTTTTTCTCTTGACTGATCTTTAGGGAACTTGTGGTTTCTGTGTTCCGCCAAGTGTAACATATGTCAAAACTGCAGTTGTGTGGGATTTGACTTGCAAAATATTATTGAAGGAAGCTAGGCAAATCCAGCTGCAGGGTTTTTAAATTGGTGTTGTGAAACTGACTACGATTCTGAAATCGATTAGATAGGATTTCCTGAGAAATGGAAAAATTCCTCCAAGAACCAGAGAGCTTTGGTGTCTGATATGGCATAAACCAACCATCCAAACAAACCAGTGATGTGTATATGGTGGAACAAAGCCAGGCCATGTATGAGGGAATAAATATTAACAAATTTGGGCGTCCAGTTCTGAACTGCAAAAATTATCACCACAAGATGACAGCAGATGATAGGGAATATTCTTGCTCTTTGTTGCTCTCTAGTGGTCATATGAAGTTTTGCAGCCCATAGTGATTGTCATCAGTGTGACCGAAAAGAGGACGCTGTAGCTTTCGATGTGCCCCTTGACACAAGTAAATAAAGCTTTTTGATTAAATGGGAGCTTTCTCAAATGTTCCTGTCAAATAGTTAAGCCCCCTTTGGGATTCAGGGATCTGGGCAAAATACACATTTTAGCACAGAGCTTCCATGCGCTCAAGTATTACATGTTTGCAAATAATTGTTTGCTCGTCTTACACACCCTCTGATCAACAATGGGATGTTTGTTTAGTTTGATTTTTTTTAAAAAAAAATAGCCCTCCAGGATGAACCCGAGATTTCAAGAACTATTGCAGCGAGACGATTCCTCCTCCTCCTTCTTCTTCCTTAGCTTGCCATTTTATTAGAAGATAAAGAGAAAACAGATACTCTCATTAAGTCTCCAGAATGTGGGCTTGGAGCCAAAACTGGCAGGCTTGCGTGGGTGAGGGAAAACGATCTTCTACTCTGGTTAACCACTCTTGTTTCAACTCTGCAGACTTTAAACAAAACAAATAAGCAGGCCACGAGTTGTGGGAAAATGGCTTGCTTTATCCATTCCATGCACATATAGTAGTGGCCAAGATTGTGGAAACTTTTTGGGAAAAGGGTATTTTTGAGGTTGGATGGCTAATAATACCAGTTTTGGGGGGTTTTGTTGTTGTTGTTGTTGTTGTTTTTGGAGCTTCAAGATAATCGTATTCCACTGCTGGAATGGCCTGGGAATAGCCCAGACCTTAACCCAATTGAAAGTCTATGGAGCTTACTAAAGAAACTTGTTAGTCAGAAGCGACCCAGCAATAAAACCCAGTTAATAGAAGCAAACATTCAATCTTGGTTTCACATTATAACAGCTGCAGAACTAAAAGACTTGGTTCACTCCATGGGAAGATGTTGTAAGGCCGTAATTCATGCTAAAGGTCACCCAACTAAGTATTAACTGACATAGTGATAATTTTTGTATATCTTGTTTTTTCAACGAGTTTCACTTTTATTCTTCATACTGTAACTGCTATTCTAATAGCAAATCCTTCATAAAAGTTATTGCATCACATTCTTGATTAAATTATCTTACCATTGATATATAAATTTATGGTATTACTCCAAAAAATAATGGTATTATTAGCTAATTTTAGAAAATAAACTTTTCACAAAAGGTTTCCACAATTTTGGCCACTACTGTAGTTTTCAACGTTTCATACCTTCAGATAAGAGGAACCCAGTTACACATAATCCTCACAACTGGGACCGGAATTTCCATTGCAAAGCAAGTGTGGTTGAGTCACACCCAATGCTATGACCATTTTTTGTCAAGGTCGTTAAGCAAATCTCTGCAGTTCTTAACTGAATCCAACTTTCCCCATTGATCTTGCTTGTTGGAAGCTGGCTGGGAAGATTGCAAATGGTGATCTTGTGATCCCGTAGATCCTGCAGCTGCTGTATATAGACACCTTTTGCCAAGTGCCTCAATGATGAATTTCTGACCATAGGATGGTTGTGTTGAAAGTTAGCACCCACCCCTCTTAAAAAAGTGAAGTATTTTAGGAAATATTAAAAAGGCAGAATATTATATTTTCCCTAAAGGAGAAACAGGTTTCTAAAGACAGAAACTCAGGGCCACCCCCAAGCAGATACTAAACTGTAGCCAGCTTTTAGAAATGCAGATTTGGTAACCCATTCAAGACAGGATACAGTATTTTGAACAAAGGTAGAATGGAAGGATTAGCCCTCACTCAAGATCCAAACCAGGACAAAGCCATTAAGATACAATAGGAATTGCCCACAGAATACAAGCATTACATCATCACTCTCCAAGTTTCAACCATACTTATCTCAGACAGCTTCAGCTATGACCCCTGCATAGCCCCATGGGAGTCTGACAGCAACCAATAGAATGCATGTTCTTGCCACAGGAATAGGAAGCTCAAGTTCAAAGACCAGAGAGATTGTAAATAACCCTCACTCTCCACCAGTGGTGGATTTCACTTACCATTGCTACTGGTTCACTCACATGCACGCCACTTTTGCGCATGTGCAGAAGCTTCTGCACATGCGCAGAGCATATTTGATGACATCTAGGTGGGTGGGTGGAGCCTCCCACCACTGCTACTACCAGTTCGTCTGAACTGGGGTGAACCATAGCAACTCACCACTGCTCTCCACTCCATGTGGTCAGCTGCCCAGGACTTCAAAATCCACGTGGTCCTGTCCATCAATAAACCATCTTTCCAATCAGCCTCCATGTTTCCAGTGTCTTTCTCCCCACTCAGAACTGAACCAGATGGATATTTCTTCCAATAGTTGTAAGTGTGAGAACTGGGCCAAAATCACTTTTTTTCAGTGCCATTGAATTGAATGTGTAGGAGGTGACCAGGCTGAGCCTGAGGGAGGAGTCAATGGCATCATAAGTCATGAGTCCCTTCATGCTCACAGGAGATCTAAGTCCAGCTGTCAGGCCTGCCCCAACCGGATTGCCCCCTTAGGGAAGAAAGACCCTCAACTCCATTTGATTTGCGGTGATAGGTTATTTTACTAAAGGGTGCTGGTTGCAGTAAAATCAGGCAAGAACTAAATTTCCCACATGGAAAGCATACGGGCTTTTCCTCTCAATTTGATCCTTCCCTCCTTGACCAATTTATTTCCAAACAATGGGTGAAAATTGAGATGTTTGGAGAACGTGCGGTGTTTGGAGCAATCGGCATTCCATTCTCAAGCGTCCCCAGCTCCTCGGAGTCCTTGAAGACTGGCACAAACTGGCTCAAAGCACCCCTGGTCTTCCTCAGATGTCACTCCCCTCTCTCAGTTTCCCAGCACTCTGCTAATACATGTTTATTGCCATTTGTTCCCCCTCACACCAGCTATTGATGGCAGGATACCGATGAGGCTTGGAGACAAAGTTGACAGAACTGACACGAGCCCACCTTGAACGTCTTTCTTATCTCCCACTTATTTCCCTCGACTGTTAGTTGGTCAGATTCTTGCAGAGAGCTTAAGCTTGCAATAAATCTCTATACACATTTGAACTGCCCGAATCTCCTGATTTCCTTGGATAGAACCGTCTCTAACCAACATGGTTGTAATCATTCAGACCATCACAACCTGCCAATGACTACCCGTCATTGACTACTTCAGTTTCAACCACAATAATACACGAGCACAAAATAGATACAAACTCAAGGTAAACCGCTCCAAACTTGATTGCAGAAAATACGACTTCAGCAACAGAGTGGTCAATGCCTGGGATGCACTACCCAATTCTCTTGTTACATCCTCAAACCCCTATAACTTTAACTATAAACTGTCTACTGTTGACCTCACCCCATTCCTAAGAGGTCTGTAAGGGGCGTGCATAAGCACACCAGCATACCTACCATCCAGGGGTGGGTTTCAAAACCTATCACTACCAGTTCACCTGTGGATGCACTTGCGCGCAATGCTTCTGCACATGTGCAGAAGCATCCGGGTGGGTGGGTGGAGCCTCCCACCACCACCGCTACCAGTTCGCCTGAACTGAGGTGAACCGGTAGGAACCACCACTGCTACCATCCCTGTCCTACTGTCCCCATTTATTAGTACCCATTTCCTATGTTCATATCCATGTATACTTATACCTGCTATCTCGTACATCTTTGACGAACTAAATAAATAAATAAATAAAATAAAATCTTTCTTCTCCCATTATGCATTGCTGTAAGCTCCTGCCTTTCCATTCTCATGTTTTGTTACCTAACGCAAAAGATTAAACTTGTTGCCTCTGCTGTTCTAGTTTCAGAAAGAGGCCATTTCACTTCCAACCTTCCTCCACCACACCTGAAGGCTACAGCAAGGCAAGCTAAGGAAGCAGAGATGGGGGTGGTAAGCTATGCTAGGAGCCTCCCTCTGTCTTGCAATATTTCACTGGTGTGAAAGATAATTTTGTTTGCAGTCATTTATCTGACTCTGGCATGCTAGTAAGTGAAATGTCTTAGCCTGAGGGGTGTGTCTGGAGTTTGTGTGGGTGTGTTTTAAAGATTAAATACAGTGTTCACCCTCATAAAATATGTGCTTTCCTCAAAAGAGGAAGGAACTTTGGTAGCACCTTCAAGGCTAAATCAAGTTTATTAGGGCATAAGCTCATTGCATACTGGCCTATGTATGTAATACAGGTAGTCCTCAAACTACGACCACAATTGAGCCCCGGATTTACGTTGCTAAGCGAGAAATTTGTTAAGTGAGTCTTGGCCCATTTTACAACTTTTCTTTCCACGGTCGTTAAGTGAATCACTGCAGCTTTTTAAATTAGTAATGTGGTTGTTAAGTGAATCTGGCTTCCTGTTTGACTTTATTTGTCAGAAGGGGATCACATAACCCCGGGACACCGCAACAGTCATAAATGTGAGTCAGTTGTTGACCATCCAAATGTAAATCACAAGACCATGGGGATGCTGCAATGGCCGTAAGTGTGAAAAACGGTCATAAGTTGTTCTTTTTCAGTGCCATTGTAACTTTGAATGGTCACTAAGAGAACTGTTGTAAATCGAGGACTACCCATATAAAATCTGTTAGGTTTCCTTGGGATGGAGATCAGGTGTCTGTAGGTTTTTGAAACAAAGGTAATAGAGACAGGATAAGGGTTGGCAATTGGAAGGGAAAGTAGGAAAGTCTATGCCAGTATAAATTTCTGTCATTTTAAGGTTAGGTGTTCATCCCTTGGGGAAAGGCCTTTCTATTGGCAGCAGATTAACAGAGTTGGAAGGGACCTTGTAGGTCATCTAGTCCAACCCCCTTGCTCAAGCAGGAGACCCTACACCATTACTAACAGATGACAGTCCAGTCTCTTCTTGAAAACTTCCAGTGATGAAGCTCCCACAACTTCCAAAGGCAACTTCTGTTCCATTGGTTGATTGCTCTCACTGGCAGAAAATTTCTCCTTATTTCTAGGTTGAATCTCTCCTCAATCAGATTCTATCCATTATTCCTTGTCTGGCCTTCAGGTGCTTTGGAAATAGCTTGACCCCTTCCTCTCTGTGGCAAATATTGGAACACTGCTATCATGTCTCCCCTGGTCCTTTTCTTCACTAGACTAGCCATGCCCAGTTCCTGTAACTGTTCTTTATATGTTTTAGCCTCCAGTCGCCTAATGATCTTGGTTGCTCTTCTCTGCACTCTTTCTAGAGTCTCAACATCTTTTTTATAGTTGATGACCAAACTGGATACAGTACTCTACGTGTGGTCTTACTAAGGCTTTATAGAGTGGAATTAGTACCTCACTTGATCTTGATTTAATCCCTCTGATAATGCAATTTAGGATTACATTGGCTTTTTTTGGCTGCTGCCATAGAGACCTCAGAATTTCAAACCTTTCTTCCAGATCCTTTTAGAAATATTTCTTGCATGCAAAATACCTGCATGACTGCTCAGCTTCCATTCATGACTCTACACTACATCCTACAGCATTCTTGAATCTCCAAAGACCTATGCAAGGGTCCGCTTTGTAGACATCAGCTCAGCATTCAATACCATCATTCCAGATATTCTTCTAACTAAACTAAATCAGCTAGCTGTACCTGACCACACTTGTAAATGGATCATAAGTTTCCTAACAGACAGGAAGTAGCAGGTGAACTAGGCAAAATCACATCAGATACCTGTACAATTAGCTCAGGAACCCCCCAGGGCTGTGTGCTCTCTCCACTTCTCTTTTCTCTGTATACCAATGACTGCATCTCAAAAAATCCCTCTGTTAAAGTACTGAAGTTTGCAGATATTACAACATTGATTGGTCTCATTCGAGACAACGACAAATCTGCATACAGACAGGAGGTTGAACAATTAGCCTTGTGGTGCTAATAACAATAACAATAAAACACACTCAAAACAGGGGTGAAATGCTCCCAGTTCAGACCGGATCACCCGATCCAGTAGTGATGGAGGTGGGTGGTTCGGAGAGCCGGTAGCAAAAATCCCTGCCCTCCACCCCCATGCCCAGCTGAGCCGTGCGATCATCAGAGGCTTTTTTTTTTTACTTTTAAAAGCATTTTTTCTACAACTTCTTCAGCAGAAAAAATGCTTTTAAAAGTAAAAAAAAAAGCCTCTGATGATCGCGCGGCTCAGCTGGAATCCTCAAAGGCTTTTAAAAGAAAAAAACCCTTTTTTCTTTTAAATGCCTCTAACGATCCAAGCTGAGTTGCTTGATCGTCAGAGGCATTTAAAAGAAAAAAAATCTCTGCCGATCAGGCAACTCAGCTGGGATCGTCAGAGGCATTTAAAAGAAAAAAAGGTTTTTTTTCTTTTAAAAGGATCCCAGCTGAGCCACATGATCATCAGAGGCTTTTTTTTTTTACTTTTAAAAGCATTTTTTTGGCCAAAGAGGTTGTAGAAAAAATGCTTTTAAAAGTAAAAAAAAAAGCCTCTGATCATTGCGCGGCTCAGCTGGGATCCTCAAAGACTTTTAAAAGAAAAAAAACCCCTTTTTTTATTTTAAATGCCTCTGATGATCCCAGCTGAGTTGCCTGATCATTAGAAGCATTTAAAAGAAAAAAAGTCTCCGCCGATCAGGCAACTCAGCTGGGATCGTCAGAGCCTTTTGAAAGCATTTTTTTACAACCTCTTCACCAAAGAGGTTGTAGAAAAAATGGTTTTAAAAGTAAAAAAAAAATTGGCCACACCCACCCAGTCACCTTACACCCACCACCACCACCACCATCAAGCCACGTCCACAGAACTGGTAGTAAGAAATTTTAGATTTCACCACTGACTCAAAACCATAAAAATGGTACTAGATTTTAGGAGAAACCATCTTATACTACCACTTCTTACAATACTAGGCAATACAGTATCAAGAAGAAAGACCTTCAAGTTTCTAGGTTCTACCATATCTCAAGACTTAAAATGGACACCTAACATCAAAAATGTCATCAAAACAGCACAACAAAGAATGTTCTTTCTGCGCCAACTCAGGAAGCTCAAACTGCTCAAGGAGCTGCTGATTCAGTTCTACAGAGGAATTATTGAGTCTGTCATCTGCACCTCTATAACTGTCTGGTTTGGCTCTGCAACCAACAAGACAGACACAGACTTCAGAGGATAATTAGAACTGCAGAAAAAACAATGGCTACCAACCTGCCTTCCATTGAGGACCTGTATACTGCACGCGTCAAAAAGAGGGCTGTGAAAATATCTACAGACCCCTCACATCCTGGACATAAATTGTTTCAACTTCTACCCTCAAAAAGATGCTCTAGGGCACTGCATGCAGAACAACTAGACACAAGGACAGTTTTTCCCGAATGCCATCACTCTGCTAAACAAATAATTCCCTCAACACTGTCAAACTATTTACTAAGACTATATTACTATTATTCTTCTCATCCTTCCTATTACCTATCTCCTTCCACTTATGACTATAACCATGTTGCTTGTATCTTTATGATTTATATTGTTTTGTTTCCTAGTATGATTTGCTTGCTTATTAGTAACCTACGACTATCACTAAGTGTTGTATATTATGATTCTTGATGATTGTATTTTTTTTTCTTTATGTACACTGAGAGTATATGCACCAAAGACAAATTCCTTGTGTGTCCAATCACACTTGGCCAATAAAGAATTCTGTTCTGTTCTGTTCTGTTCTGTTCTGTTCTGTTCTGTTCTGTTCCTCCCTGAGAGATCAGAATGGGTTAAAACAACCTGAGAAGATAGAGCTGATCTGAACACACAGCTCTCTAATTTCTCCAGCTATAAGTTGGCATCTTATCCAACTTTCTCCCTTAGATCACTTATGATTGGTTCTAATTACAGGCCACGGGGTGTGCACTTCTGTGCCTCTTGGCCTGAATGCCATTTTCAGGCATTCCGGGGAGTCCTTCTTCTCTATTTAAGAGAGACATTATCTAAAATAAACAAAACAGAAGAGCCTTGGCGGCTCCATCTATTTCTGGCAGAAGATCACTTCTGAAACTTGATAACCTCAGCTGCTTTCATCTTAGTCAAATTACTTCCTTGGGGCTTCTGCGTGGGTTGCTAACCAATCTGGAAACAAGGAAAAAATATTCTCTGCACTTCAACTGTTCATACATCTTTGCATACCCGTAAAGAATTATGCTTATCTTTAATTGTATATTCTCCTAAATCAATGGATGACATATTCCCCAGGTTTTTTAAATCTCAATATTTCTTAGCTTTTTAATTTTCCCCATTATTATTTGCACTGAAAGGTATGTCTGAATCTTGATATGCTGTATCCCCTAGATACACAACTGTATCCCCTAGTTACACAACAAATACATTAATATAAATTAATTATATTAATATATATTATAAATTAATATAATATAAATTAAGCAATGTGCATGGAGATTCTCAGTCATCCAGCTCAAAAACCAAAGGTGCTTTTTCAAGAGGCAACTGGACTTTCTGGTTTTTCTTTGAAGACATTTCGCTTTTCATCCAAGAAGCTTCTTCCCTCTCTCAGTTCTGAAGAAGTTTCTTGGATGAGAAGTGAAATGTCTTCAGGGAAACCCCCCCCCCAAAAAAAAAGTCCAGTTGCCTTTTGAAAAAAAGCATTTTTGAGACAACTATGACCTGGATGATTGAAAATCTCCACCAATACTTGATTTTTCCCCTCCCTAGAAAATTGCTAAAATGTTTAAGTATTATGGTTTGTATGTGATTGCTTTCTTAGAAATGTATTCATTCTGGTTTCTTATAACCAGGACAGCTAGATGAAATCAATATATTAAGATGCTGCTTTAGTCTGAGCTAAAAAAAAATCCTTGCTCCTCATGACAGATTATATATCATGTCCAGAAATTGCTTGATTCAATATTAAATATTTGTCGAGGGCTAAAAATATCTTTCCTCTGCAAGACATCATCTAGGATATACAAAATGCAAGGCGGCATTATTAGTTCAAATGGTATGGGAAGTTTTTTTTCATTTGCTTTACATCTGAAGAGAAAGAATGGCTATATCAGTAGTCCTTGAGTTATGACTCTAATGGAGCCAGTCACTGACCAAATTTGAAAACGTTTGCAGTAGTCATTAAGTGAATCTGTTGGTTATAAAATGATGTGGCAGTCATTAAATGAATGCCACAGTTCTTCAGCAAAACCATTGTTCACTTTGGCAGATTTTTGCTGAAAACTAGAAGTGCCAGTTTTCAGCAAAACCATCACAAAACACAGTCATGTGATCACGTTGCCAATGGTCATAAATGGGAACATGTTGCCAAGTGCCTGATTAGATTTCTGCTAAAATTTGTTAACGATTTTATATTTCCAGGGCAACATTTTAATATTTTACCACTGGATTCCTTGCCATTTCAGCAAAAACAACAGTAGTAATATTTAAAGGAAAAGAATACAGTATATATTCATTCCTTAACTGAAACTTTCATTGCATTTTTCTTATAGGTTAACTCAACGAAGTAGTTAAAGCACTGGGAAATTGTTAACCTTATTTTATGCAGTGTTGCTGTCACATTTTGTACAATGCTGCCCTCTGTTGTTTTATAGCATCTCGGATGACTTTTTAAAATAACTGTTCATTAAAGAACGTACTTTAGACTACAAAACTGGATTTATTATGTTCTCTAGGCTGATACTGTCCTTAGCCTTTTAAAATCACATTAAACAATTATTCTCTAGCATTTTGAAAGTGGCTATGTATTAAATCTTTAAAGCCTTAAAAAAGAACTTTAAAAAAAGCAAGACAGGAGGAAAACTGACTCACTTGAGCTGTGGTTCTGGAGAAGGCTCTTGGTTATTCCTTGGACAGTCAAGATGACCAACAAGCAAGTACTACAGCACATAACACCAGACGTGTCACCAGAAGGCAATATCACACAACTGCGTCTCAATTATTTTGGCCACGTCATTGGGAGGCTGGGGGTGAATCCACTGGGAAAAGGAATTATTCTAGGAAGAATTAGCAGTAAAAGGAAACCAGGCCACCAAAGGACATGATGCCATCAAAGCTGACACTGACCAGAGCATAGAATAACTCAAAGAAGTAGCACAAAATCAGAAGATGTGGAGAGATTTCGCCCATAGAATTGCAAAGAGTTGGACACAAT
Source organism: Masticophis lateralis (assembly GCA_030761175.1). Classification (NCBI taxonomy): domain Eukaryota; kingdom Metazoa; phylum Chordata; class Lepidosauria; order Squamata; family Colubridae; genus Masticophis; species Masticophis lateralis. The sequence continues at coordinate 17,684,572 of JAUDYJ010000003.1, read as the reverse complement.
TGAATGAATAACATCATTACATATAAACCTTATGTAGTGAGTTAGCACCCACCTCTCTCTGAGAAAAATGAAATATTTTAGGAGATATTAAAAGGGCAGAATATTTTCCCTAAAAGGGAGGCAGAAACCTAGTTCCCCCCACACCTTTCTCAATGGGCCATTAAGGCTTGGGCAGTCTATTCTACATAACAAAGATCTACCTCCTTCAAGCAGAGTCATAAAAGGAATTGCCCAAAGCCCCTTTCACTACATCATCACCCAGCAAGGCTCAACCAAGCTTGAAACTCAAAAATACAACCTACAAAGTTACCCCTGCATGGCCCCATGGGAGTCTGACAACCAATCAGAATACAAGCTCAAATTTAAAAGCTCAGAGAGGGTATAAAACTCGGGCACCCTCAGCATCTCTTCCCTTTTTTCTTCACCCAACATCATCAAAGCATGTGGTCCGGTCCATCATGAAAACCATCTTTCCAAGCAGCCACCATGTTTCCAGTGTCTTTTTCCCCACTTGGAACTGAACCAAAAAGTTTTCAGTAATGGCTTTGGTAACAAAGTTGCTCTTTTCTGTGCCAAAATGCCATATGGCAACCAGTTATAGGAACATATTTAATGCCTCAAAGGAAACACAATGGGATTCTTCCCATATGCGAGGCAGATTTGAGACTGGAATCTAGAAACATATGGGTACATCCAATGGTGGGTTTCAAATTTTTTTACTACCGGTTCTGTGAGTGTGGCTTTGTGGGCGTGGCTTTGTGGGCGTGGCAGGGGAAGGAAACTGTAAAATCTCCATTCCCACCCCAGTCCAGAGGAAGGCTACTGCAAAATCCCCACTTCCTTCCGATCAGCTGGGACTCGGGAGGCAAAGAATAGATGGGGGCAGGGTCAGTCAGAATTTTTACTACTGGTTCTCCGAACTACTCAAAATTTCCGCTACCGGTTCCCCAGAACTGGTCAGAACCTGCTGAAACCCACCTCTAGGTACATCTATGTAGCTTTGCTGGCCACAAATGGTTTGCCACAGACTCCCCCTGTTTTCAATTTCTAATATAGCTTATGGGCCTGGGATGTCCTGGTGGTACCCATTCATTCAAGTCTGATCCTGCTTAGCTTTTATTCAAGATCAGCCCAGATCAGCTGCTGCAGTACAGGTGGTCCGTGACTTACAACTATTTGTTTAGTGACTGTTCAAAGTTACCACGGCTCTGAAAAAAGTGACTTACGACTGGTTTTCAGACTTACAGCTGTTGTAGCATCCCGATAGCTATGTGCTCAAAATTGGGACACTTTGCAAATGGCATCTCTCTCTCTCTCTCTCTCTCTCTCTCTCTCTCTCTCTCTCTCTCTCCAGTTGCACTGTCCCAAGGTCATGTGATTACCACTGGTAACCTCGCCAGCTGGCTTTTCACAAGCAATGGCAACGGGAGAAGCCAGATTCACTGAATGATGCTGAAATGATTCACTAAACAACTGCAAGAACTCTTTAAAAAGTCTTGCAGTGTTTCTCAACCTTGGAAACTTGGAAAGATGTGTGGACTTCAACTCCCAGAATTCTCCAGCCTGCAAATGTAAAGTTGTCAAAGTTGAGAAACACGGGGCTAATCTATACACAGTTGGTTGCTGTGTTTGTGACTCAGTGTTTGCCTTGACAATTCCAGCTTCAGACAAAGGTTGGAATTCACCACATGGTGGCACTCGTGGCACATTTCCCCCCCAAAAATGCACCGTCCATAGTAATACCAAGAGCCTTGGTGGCGCAGCAGATTAAAGTGGTGTTAAGTGACACCAGCTGCCTGCAATTACTGCAAGTTCGAATCTCACCAGGCTCAAGGTTGACTCAGCCTTCCATCCTTTCAAGGTAGGTAAAATGAGGACCCGGATTGTGGGGGCAATAAGCTGACTTTGTATAAAAAAGAACACTGCTTAGGGGGGGGCGAAAGCCCTACTAAGCAGGTATATACAAAAGTATGAAGGCTATTGCTTCATTGTAAGCCACCCTGAGTCTCCGGAGAAGGGCGGCATATAAATTAACCAATAAATAAATAAATAAATAAATAAATAAATAATACGCCAGATAGTCCTTGACTTAACAACAATTCATTTAGTGCCCGTTTGAAGTTACAATGGCACTGACCTATGACCGGTTTTCACACTTACAACCATTGAAGGTTGACATGTTTGGCACCTGGCTTGTATTTATGACAGTTACACTGTCCCTGGGTAATGTAATCATCATCTGTAACCTTCCTAGATGGCTTATGTCAAACCTGCAGGGGTTGATCGTTGTTTTTTTGTTTTGTTTTGTTTTTCTGGAGGGTAATTGTAGTTGTGGTTATTTTTGTGTACTCTGTTATATTGCTGCCCTGCAGTTTTTAATCTATTTCCGTTTTGGAGGCCTGGAAGCCATTCAGACATAATTGAAACAGCATGTAAGTTTACTAAAAATGTTTTTTCAATGAATGAATGAATATTGACTGTTCTGCTGGATCATGCTAAAGTCAGCATGGTGTCAACCAGATTCATTCAGGAAGTTCACCAACAGGAACAGATCCATGCTCTCCTTCTTGAATCGTAATTCCCCAACAGTTGATAATGAAGGTGCGCTTCTTGTGATTTGAGAGGTAATAGGCAACAAATCAAAATGCAGCTGGTCCTCGATTTACGACCACCATGGAGCCCAAAATTTCCGTTGCTATGCGAGACAGTTGTCAAATGACGTTTTGCCCCTTTCTTGCCACTGTTGTTAAAGGAATGACTGCACATTGTGAAGTTAAGTCAGAGGTTGTTAAGTGAATCTGGCTTCCCCATTGACTTTGTTTGTCAGAAGGTCCCAAAATCTGATCATGTGACAACCCCGTTCCCCCACCCCCACCCCAGGGACCTGCAACTGTCATAAATGTGAATCAGTTACCAAGCATTTGAATTTTGATCATGTGACCACTGGGATGCTGCAATGATTGTAAGCAGAGGTGGGTTTCAGCAGGTTCTGACCAGTTCTGGAGAACCAGTAGCAGAAATTTTGAGTAGTTCAGAGAACCTGTAGTAAAAATTCTGACTGGCCCCACCCCCATCTATTCTCTGCCTCCTGAGTCCCAGCTGATCGGGAGGAAGTGCTGATTTTGCAGTAAGCTTCCCCTGGATTGAGGAGGGAATGGAGATTTTACAGTATCCTTTCCCCAGAGTGGGGTGGGAGTGGAGATTTTACAGTATCCTTCCTCTGCCACGCCCACCAAGTCATGCCACGCCCACCAAGCCACACTCACAAAACCAGTAGTAAAAGAATTTGAAACCCACCACTGGTTGTAAGTGTGAAAAATGGCCATAAGACACTTTTTTCAATGCTGTTGTAACTTTGAACGGTCACTAAATGACCTGTTGTAAATCAAGGACTACCTGTAGTTGATTACTACCCCGATGCATCAATTCATATTTATTTTATAGTACTCATAACCCATCACTGTCTCAAAGTATTCTGGGGTGTATACAGCATGAAACAAAAACCTCATGAAAATTCTCCATTTGTTTTCTAGAAGACTACCAACACACCTGGGGATAGGGCAGAGATGGTATTCAGCCGGTTCGGCCAGGTTTGACTGAACCAGTTGCAGAAATTGCGAGTGGGCCTGCCCACCAGGCCCCGGGTGTATGCCACCCTCTTTAGGCACATTTTTGAGGCTGGGGGCATGCGCAGAGGGCGCACACATGAGCAAAGCTGGGTGCATGCACGGAAGGCAGGCACACATGTGAACCAGGGGTGCACATTTATGAAGCGAGCATGCGCGCGAGCTGCAAACCGGTAGTAAGATCATCCGAAATCCACCGCTGGATAGGGGATAATCTTGGTCTTGACCTAACTGATGCTGAATACCAGGTCCATGTGCATCTAGAAGATGTTCAATCATGATTTAAAGGTGGATAGGTGATAGGACATGGCATGCATCATGTGATATGGCCTCCTTGGAGATCTGTCCTTATGGGTTTCAGGTTCTTCAGCACCCTTGACCCCAAGAGTGGACATTAGGGGTAGTAATTATTGTGAGATGGATGGTCTCTGTGGCTTAGGAACAGGCAAAACAACAATTTGCATACCAGCCACCCTCTTGTTTGGTGGGATGTCTTTCTGAGCTGCAGGTAGGCTGCTCTTGGAGTTTGTCCCATGCTCCTCCAAGCTTCTTTGGGCTGTTGGGAGAGTGTGATGTGCTGAGTCTGGGATATGGCCAACGCTCAGGGCCGGATTTTCCTATAGGCTAACCAGGCTTCAGCCTAGGGCCTCAAGATCAAGAGGGGCCTACATTCAAATTGTTAGCAAAATTAAAATTACACTATTCTAAAAACAGTGAACACTAAAACACTGAACCGAAAAAAATGGGAGGTGAAAGGGCCTCATAAGTGGAATAGCCTAGGGCCTCTTTTCATCTAAATCCGGCCCTACCAACGCTTCTCTAAGGGAGAGATGTGGCTGCATATCTTGCAACAGGCAACAGTGGCCCCTTCTCAAGAAGCCCTCTTTAATCTGACAATCATAGAAACTACCAGCATTCATTCTTTAGGGAAACTCGTTCAGAGGTTGATGGGGACCCAGGAGTAAGTGTCCTTGAATAAGTAAATTATCTGGACCACTTTCGCTCTACATTCAGGGTTGGGTATTGCATAGGAGTTCCATTGGTTGATTATCTCCGTTGGGACCTGGATAAGAGAAATATACACTTCTTGGTCCTGAGATCTCTCAGCAGTTCTTGATACCATTGACCATTGCATCCTCTTGGTCTGCCTGCTAGGCATTGGGTGGGTGGGAGGTTCTACTCCTCTTTGAGTGAACATCAGTAGCAGTGGGGAAGGAGAACTCATTGGTCAAATTATTAAGGTTCAGCCTGAACTCTGCTATTGATCGACATCTACATGAAATAGCTGGGGAAGTAATTTGTTGTTTGGGTTGAAATACTGAAATGTAATGCACACTTCATACTGATAATGACTCACAAGGTTATACCAGGGGTGAAATGCTCCCAGTTCGGACAGCTCGGACGAGTAGGTAGCGATGGCGGCGGGCAGTTCAGAGAACCGGTAGCAAAAATCCCTGCCCCTGCCCCCCATGCCTAGCTGAGTCGCACGATCATCAGAGCCTTTTTTTCCCTTTTAAATGGCTCTGACAAGCCAAGCTCCGACGATCCCAGCTGAGTTGCCTGCAGATCAGGCAACTCAGCTGGGATTGTCAGAGACTTTTCAAAGCATTTTTTTTTTAACCACCTCTTTGGCCAAGAGGTCGCAGAAAAAAATGCTTTGAAAAGCCTCTGTCGATCCCAGCTGAGCTGCACGATCATCAGAGGCTTTTTTTTTTAACTTTTAAAAGCATTTTTTTGTTAGAAGAGGTTGTAGAAAAAATGCTTTTAAAAGTAAAAAAAAAGCCTCTGATGATTGTGCGGCTCAGCTGGGCATGGTGGAGGGGCGCAGGATTTTTGCTACCGGTTCTCCGAACCACCCGCCACCATCGCTACCGGATTGGACGATCCTGTCCGAACTGGGAGCATTTCACCCCTGGTCCAGTGTCTCTCAATCTTGGCCATGTTAAAATGTATGGACTTCAACTCCCAGAAGTGTGAATAGGGAATTCTGGGAGTTGGTCCACACATCTTAAAATGGATGAGAAATACTGATGTAGTGCATTAAAAAAAATATTCCAATTGTCTCCTCATTTTTTGAAATGAAGAAGGCAATGTTTGCAGTTGGTGATTTGCAATGATGGTTTCTACTCTTTGGGACAGCTCTCCCTTTTCTGCTCAGGTTAGTACTCTCTTTATTGGCCTTTCAAAAATAGCTAAAAATGGAATTGTTCCAAGGGTATTTGGAGACTGAACAGGGATTTCCATCTGCACTTACCATTTGTGCTTTCTAATTATTCTTGCATTTTATATTACGTTTCATATTTCTTGTTACGATGTGTATTTTATATACATTTTTATAGACACAAAATGGCTGGGAATCCAAGATTATAGCGATAATAAATATAAAAATGAAATGTAAGTACATTTGCAACTGGTTACCCTGATCTGTATTTGTCATTTTGAAACAGTTTTTGCATTCCTCCCCCCCCCAGTAAATTTAACCAACCTGATTATTAAAAACACTAAAATTTGCTGATCGCTGGGAGATCTACTTTGTACAGGTTTGCAGAGTGAAAATTGGAAAACAGCTCGTAGGCATTTTGGGTGGATATTCTACCAATGAATAAACAAAGAAAAGCTTGTAAGGATGACAAATTGATCTGCATTAAACAAACTTGTTAATACTTGCTGGCATTTAAGAATTTCCTTTTATAGTAGGGCAACAGATATAAATATTACAGAAAAAGCAACAACCCAAGAATTGTGCTTTCTAATCGCAGTTTTCATCTCAAGGTAAATTAGTCACTGGAGAGACTTGTGGGGACACAACCCACAATTTCTGCCATTTGTGACGGCTACCATTTCAAACTAAATTCACGGCAAATTATTTATCTATATCTAAATAGCATTTTCTCCTTTCTTCCCCAAAACCAATTTCTGCAGTCTATAGGTAGTTCTTGACTTATGACCGTAACTGAGCTTTCTGCTGCTACGTGAGGCAGATGTTAAGTGAATTTTGCCCCGTTTTGCAACCTTTCCTGCCACAGTTGTTAAGTGAATACTGCAGTCCAGGGGTGAAATCCAGCAGGTCCTGACAGGTTCTGGAGAACTGGTAGTGGAAATTCGGAGAACCGGCAAATACCACCTCTGGCTGGCCCCAGAGTGGGATGGGAATGGAGATTTTGCAGTATCCTTCCCCTGCCACGCCCACCAAGCCACACCATGCCTACCAAGCCACGCCCACAGAACCGATAGTAAAAAAAATTGTATTTCACCACTGCTGCAACCGTCATAAATAGGAACCAGTTGCCAAGTGTTTGAATTTTGATTGCCTGACCATGGTGGTGCTGAAATGATCATAAGCGTGAAAAATGTCACTTTTTTCAGTGCTGTTATGACTTCAAATGGTCACTAAATGAATGATTGTAAGCTGAGGACGATCTGTATTCCTAGTTTTATCTTTACTCAAGATGTACCCAGATGGGATTTCTTATTGGCAGGGCAAGGCTTCGTCCCTTCCTTAAAAGTTTTGCTTTTTCCCCCTTTTCTTCTTAGCATTTTTCCCATAAGTGCAGGATGTGATTTTTTAAGATCAATTGAATGTTGAAACTGGCCCTCTATGCCTTAAAGTCTCGATCCCAAGAAGAAAAGAGAAAAACCAGAGCAAATAGAAGTTGCTTATGGCAAAAACTGGAACATTTCCACTAAGGGCATTCCAAAGAATAGGCCCTCCAGATTTTATTGCTCAGGTATTTTTGGTGCTCTGTTGCACATTGTGATGTCAAAGGAAACTGAAATCTCCCATCCTTGTCATCTGCTCCATGCTGGTCATCTCCATAACTGGAAAACAGCTGTGAACATCTGGGGAAAAAGAGACCGCTGTTAAGTTCTTTTGCAACTTCTTGGAAATGTACAGTAAAAGAAATATCTGTGTATTATTGCCATATTTTAATATGTGATGAGGCTCTCTAGGGTTTTTCCCACAAAAGTCATGAATGATGTAGCATTTTCCATATAAATTTTGGGCCAAGCCAGATGAGCCTTAAATATGTTGTTCAATGAGAGCATTGATTTCTCTCTTTTTGTCCTAAGCAGAGTTTTAATGAAAATTAGTTCCCCATTTCCTATCTTTTTAATCAGGATTGCAGTGCAAGAGGATAACAGTTTAACCCAGAGAAAGCAGGAATCATTTTTAACTTCCTGACAGCTTCCCCAATGACTTCCCTTGTAGGAAGCTAGAAGGGAGGTTGAAAAGGATGATCACACGATTGTGTTGGTTCAGCAACACTGAAACAGCCACAATTTTTCCAAATTTCAGTCTCACAGGAGTGTCAGGGTTCCAAGTAATACTCCCATAATAAATAGGACTCCGAGGCAGGCAGATTCCTCAAAGAACTCATTTATTGGAAATATATTGGCACAGACTGGTGAAAACCGACTCTGAATATTCCCGCGATTTTCACCAAGTGAAAAGTAAAAATTTTTCCTCTTCCCCAAACAGTCAGTCACATGGTCTAATCAATTTATCACCTGGTTATGTCACTCTGCCTCTCTCTGACCACCTGTGGGAATGTCCTTGGTTCCCAAGATAAAGTATTTTGTTTTGGCTACAAATCTCCTCTATCTCTACTCCCCCCCTCCTTGACCCTCAGCTCCAGTGTGGCAATGCTGAAGCTAGAAAATGGCCTCACTCAGGCCAACTTCAGAGTTGACGAAGAGTCAAGGGTCCCAGATTTTGGATGCATTCTGTGAGTTAGCCCGTTTGAGGAATGTTGATTCAAATATTATTGCCCAGTGATGCACCATGTTGTCCAATTAGATGTTACAAATAATCAAACAGACCAGAGAGCAATGTGTAGGTCTTTTGCTTTCTTGGGAGAAAATGAGCCAGTAGCAAATCTTTGGAACCACCAATCCAGTCTGAGAAGAACAGAAAGTACAGATAGTATTCGATTTACAACAGTTCTCTTAGTGACCAAAGTAGAAAAAAAGTGACTTATGACAGTTGTTCACAGTTACAACCAGTGGCAGGTTTCAAATTTTTTTACTACCGGTTCTGTGGGTGTGGCTTGGTGGGCGTGGCATGGCTTGGTGGGCGTGGCAGGGGAAGGATACTGTAAAATCTCCATTCCCACCCTACTCCAGGGCAGGGTGAGCAAAATCCCCATTTCCTTCCGATCAGTTGGGACTCAGGAGGCAGAGAATAGATGGAGGCAGAGCCAATCAGAGGTGGTATTTGCTGGTTCTCCGAACTAATCAAAATTTCCACTACCCGTTCTCCAGAACTGGTCGGAACCTGCTGAAACCCACCTCTGGTTACAACCTTTGCAGCATTCCATGATCATGTGAGCAAAATTGGCAACAGGTTTATATTTATGACTGTTGCAGTGTCCTGGGATCATGTGATCACTTTTTTTGTAACTTTCTGACAAGCAAAGTCAATGGGGAAGCCAGATTCACGTAACAACTAACTTATCAACTGCAGTGATTCACTTAACAACGGTGGCAGGAAAAGGGTGTAAAATGAGGCAAAATTAACTTAACAAATGTCTCGCTTAACCACAGAAATTGTGGAATCAATCGTGGCCATAAATCAAGCGCTCCATGTAGTTTAAACTGTAGGCCAGTGTTTTCAAAAACCATGGCAACTTTTAAGATGGGTGGCCTTCAACTCCCAGAATTCCACAGTCAGCATGAGAATTCACGTCCACACGTCTTAAAGTTGTTAAGATTAAAACTTCAATCAACAGTGTGATTTGGGTGAAGAAAAGCCACTCCCATTTGCATCATCCATCAACACTGCTATAGCCCCACACTTCAAAAAGCAATCCATGAAATACAGGTTAGTCCTCAATTTACGACCACAACTGAGCCCCAAATTTCTGTTGTGAAGTGAAACCCTTGTTAAGTGAATTTTGCCCCATTGTACAACCTTCCTTGCCGCAGTTGTTAAGTGAACGATGGCAGTTCTTAAGTTAGTCACAAGGTTGTTAAGCGAATGTGGCTTCCCCATTGACTTTGCTTGTTGGAAGGCCGCCAAAGCGGATTGCGTGACCCAGGGACACCGCAACAGTCATAAATATGAGTCAGTTGCCAAGTGCCTGAATTTTGATCACCTGACCATGGGGAGGCTGCAATTGGTTGTAAGTGTGAAAAACAATACCGTTGTAACTTTTAATAGTCACTAAATGAGCTGTTGTAAGTGGAGAACTGCCAGTATTTTATCTGCTGAAGATTTCTGTATAGCTGGAAGGCTGGCATCTTCCTGTATCAACAGTGTGATTTTTTTTTTAAAATTTGATTTATATGCCGCCCTTCTCCGGAGACTCAGGGCGGCTTACAATGCGTTAAGCAATAGCCTTCATACTTTTGTTTATTTTACAAAGTCAGCTTATTGCCCCCACAAACTGGGTCCTCAATTTACCTACCTTAGAAAGGATGGAAGGCTGAGTCAACCTTGACCCTGGAGATTCAAACTTACTAATTGGAGTTAAATTACAGTGCATTTGTCTGCTGAGCTATTCCAGGCTCGATTTGGGTGAAGAAAAGCCATGTCACTTGCATCGTCCATCATCTATGCCAGAGGTCTTCAAACTTGGCAGCTTTAAGACTTGTGGACTTCCAGAATTCTCCAACCAGCTATGTAGGGTGTAGTGAGCGTGGCAGGGGAAAGATACTGCAAAATCTCCATTCCCTCCCCATTCCAGGGGAAGGATACTGCAACATCCCCAATCCCTCCCCGCTCCAGGAGAAGGATACTGTAAAATCCCCATTCCCTCCCCACTCCAGGGAAAGGATACTGCAAAATCCCCATTTCCTCCCCATCATCTGGGACTTGGGAGGCAGAGAATAGATGGGGGCGGGGCCACTCGGAGGTGGTATTTGCCAGTTCTCTGAACTAATCATAATTTCTGCTACCGGTTCTCCAGAACTGGTCAGAACCCGCTGAAACCCACCTCTGCCCCAAACTAACTCCAAATGGAGCATCCACTATGATTGTAAATGAAGGCCCTACTGTGTGACTACATAAATGTTTCCAAACGAATATAAATGCTTCAAATATATACATATCTACCTACATTTTAAACCTAACTCCTGCAGTTGGGAAAATAAGATTTTTTTCCTGGACAATCAGGGACCTCCTATGTCTTCTCTCTCTGTTTTCACAAGGGGATATTTGCAGCTTGGAAGAGCTAAAAAACCAAATTTGATAAATTCTCCCCCCTCCCTTTGGAAGCTGTTGAGGTGCCAAACGAAGACCCCTCCCCTCTCCCCTGCTCTTAAGATGGGTTTGGCACTTAACTTTGCAAACTTGGAGAAAGCACATTGCTCAAAAAAAGGAAGGGAACACAGGCAGAAGACACCCGAGATCTGAATGAATGAAATAGCCTTATTAAATACTTGGTTCATTACATACAGTAGTTTTGTGTTCCCTTTAATTGTTTGAGCAGTGTATAAACTACTGTATGTAAAGAACCAAGTATTTAATAAGGCTATTTCATTCATTCAGATCTCGGGTGTCTTCTGCTTGTGTTCCCTTCATTTTTTTGAGCAGTATATTTTACATTCCGTGGAGTCTATTATTATTATTATTATTATCATTATTATTATCATCATCATCATCATCATTATCATCATCATCATCATCATCATCAATTAATTAATTTTAATTTTACCTTGGGGGCCACCTGGCAACTCCAAGGTTCCCCTTTTCCGACATTACTAAGGAAAGGAGGGGTAGAAGAGGGTGGGTCGAGCAAGATGGGGGGGGAGGGCGGCGGGCGGGAGGAGAATGAATGTTCCTCTTTGCTGATGTGTCTGAATTTCTCCCCCCACCCACTTTCCCCCTTCCTCTCCTTCCCCCCCCCCTTCCCTCGCTTCCCACCTTCTAGCCTCAACTGGGTGTCTCCTTTCTCTTCCCCTGCTGCTCCTTCAGCGCCGGGGAGAGACCAGCCGCTGCAGAGGAGCTGGGGGAAAAATAAAAAGAAAAGAAGAAGAAGACAAACTTTGGGGGAAAAGTTTCCCTTGAAAACGCCGCTTCTCCTTCTGCGCTTGTTGCTGCTCGTTGCTTGCCCAGCGCTGCGCGCCTCTGCCTTTCCGCGAAGGTCTTTTTCCTTGCAGGCAAGTCTTCCTATTTCCCAATGAACTTTTTAAGAACAAGAGTTCCAGTTCCAAACGTTTGTTTAATTTTTTCTCTCTCTCTCTTTCTCACTCTTAAAAAGAAAAAGACCCGGCAACACTCCTTTTCTTCTTTTTGAGCATTGCACATCTCTCTCTCTCTCTCTCTCTCTCTCTCTCTCTCTCTCTCTCTCTCTCTCTCTCTCTCACTCACTCTTCCCTTAGGCTTTCCCTTTCCCTTTCCTTCCCTTCTCCTTCCCTTCTCTTCCCCTTCCTTTCCTTTCCCCTTCCCCTCCCCTCCCCTCCCCTCCACTTTCCTTCCTTTCCCTTTCCCTTCCCTCCCCTCCCCCTCCCCTCCCCTTTCCTTTTCCCTTCCCCTTCTCTTCTCCTTCCCTTCCCTTCCTTTTCCCTTCCTTTCCCCTTTTCCTTTCCCCTCCCCTTCCCTCCCCTTCCTCTCCCCTTCTCTTCTCCTTCTCTTCTCCTTCCCGTCTCCTTTCCCCTTCCCTTTCCCTTTCCCTTCCCCTTCCCCTTCCCCTTCCCTGTCCTGTCCTGTCCTGTCCTGTCCTGTCCTGTCCTGTCCTTTCCTCAACCATTAAATCAATTGGCATTAAATTGAAGTAGGCTGGCAGGGCACAGCACTTCGTAAAATGTTCAGTATTAGCCCATCTGAAACTTTGAAGAATTTGTGAGTTTCACCCCTGAACAAAGGCACGTTTAACGATGGGGTAGAAATAAGGATCGGAGCGAGAGGAAGGGTTTAATAAGAGAGATAGAGGTGCCTCGCTGGCCTGTGGGCTGGATTATTTTGCTTTTTTTTGTTAAACGCGTTTGTCTTTCTTCGCATTCATTCGGGAGACACGCATGGTATGTGACGTGTGCGCTGGTCTTTGCTTCTTTCCACCAGGGGATACTGCAGGATTTGCCTTTAATTTTCCGGTTGGAGAGGTTGCGCGCTTGGCTGAGCCCCTGGATCCTCTTCTGTCTTCTCCCCCTATCCCCATCAGCAAAGTACCAGTAGTCCTTGACTTACAACAGTTCGTTTAGTGACCGTTCAAAGGTCACATGATCAAAATTTGGACGCCTGGCAGCTGACTCATATTTATGACGGGTTGCAGTATTCCGGGGTCATGTGATCCCCTTTTGCAACCTTCAGGCCAGCAAAGTTGGGGCAGGGGGGCGAGCTAGATTTGCTTTACAACCATCTGAATAACTGAACAACTGCAGGGATCCACTTAACAATTGTGGCAAGAAGGATCATAACATGGAGCAAAACTCACTGAAGAAATGTCTCACTTAGCAATGGAAAGTTTGGGCTCAATTGCAGACGTAAGTCAAGGACTACCTTTAATCAAAAAGGAGAGGGTCATTGAGCATATCCAGAGAGCCAGTTGCCTGTCATTGCGATTCTCAGGGCTTCAGGTTGAGCTGGACCTGTCTCTGCACATCCTTTTTGAGCTTCAGGAATTCATCCCTGATGGATGTGTACAGGAATGACGGAGTCAAGACCCAAAGGTGTTTTTTTCAAGAGGCAACTGGACTTTCTGGTTTTTTCTTTGAAGACATTTCGCTTCTCATCCAAGAAGCCTCTTCAGTTCTGAAGGAATGGTGGGGAATGGGAGGATTGATACTCCTTGCAGACAGCTGGTCATTCGCATTCTTTTAGTGAATCGTTAAGGTCACCTGGAGGTTTATCTGTGTTATCAGGGCAGCGGTGAAATCCACTTACCTTTGCTACTGGTTCAGGAACGGGATTCGGCATGCGCAGAGAGTAAAAAACAGGACGTAATGATATCCCGGCGGGTGGGCAGAGCCTTCTGTTGCTGGTGCTATGGGTTCGCGCAAGCCGGATAGATCCAGCTGGATTTCACTGATGCATCAGAGTCACCTGAGTGATGCAAATAGATATGGAGCCTTCTTGGAACTACAGAAACGACTGTGTTGTAGACTGGAGATAGGTGATGTCTGTTGAGAGAGGGCTGTTCAATTTTGACATAGATGCCCTCTTTCAAACCAGAGGTCCTCTCTGTCCAAAATGTGGACTTCGGTGTCTTCAAAAGAGTCTTTTAAATGCAGATGGACTTTTCCCGAATCTAGTCTTGATGAGTTTGTTCTCCTATGTTCCCCACCATCCAGTTGAAGGAGCTTCTTGGATGAGAAGCCAAACGTCTTCAAAGAAAAACTAGAAAATCCAGTTGCCTCTTGGAAAAAAGCACCTTTGGGACAACCATGACCTGGATGACTGAGAATCTCCATAGACATATAGAAATGAAGTCAAGAGTTCTTGTCAACTCCCTCTCCCTTAGGAATCTGGCTAAGATATGAGTCTTTACCAAGTCTTTTTCTCTTAGAGATATGGGTGGCTTTCTCGAGGGGACAATAGGAGTCTAAAACGAGGTCCCAGAGTCTGGCTGTGTTCATGTGACACCCGGAAACACTGATTAGCCAATCATGTCTTAGCTACGTCTGTGGCTGGTGAGATTATTTGGGCTCAGTTCGTTGTACAGGTAGTCCTCAGCTTACGACCACAACTGAGCTCCAAAATTTCTGTGGCTAAGCCGGATGGTTGTTAAGTGAATTTTGCCCCATTTTATGACCTTTTCACATGCCCCAGGGGTTAAGGGAATCCTGCAGTTGTTAAATTAGTAACATGATTGTTAAGTGAATCTGGCTTTCCCCTCAACTTTGTTTGTCAGAAGGTTGCAAAAGTGGGTGTGTGTGTCACATGACCCCGGGACATTGCTACCGTCATAAATATGAGTCAGTTCAGGGGTGGGCTGCTGGGGGTTTGCAGGTAAATGCAGGGTGCACATGGAGGCTTGGGCAGGGTGAAAAATGGGCCTACTGGAAGTTCTGGAGCCTGGGGAGGCCATTTTCATCCTCCCGGAGATTCGAGGAAAGCCTCCGGAGCCCGGGGAGGGAAAAATGCTCCCCCAACCACCGTGGTGCACACCCACCATGGCTACACCACCCAACAATCAAGCCGAGAACCCCTTGCTAAAATTTTTGAAGCCCACCCCTGGGCTTCAAAGTTGTTAAGTGTCTGAATTTTGATGATGTGATCACAGGGAATGCTGCACCGGTCATGTAAAAAACAGTTATAAATGGCTTTTTTTCAGTGCCGTTATAACATCAAACGGTCGCTAAACGAATGGTTGTAAGTCAAGGACTACCCGTACGAATCTGACAAAGAAAGCTCATTGAATATACCAGGATTGAAAGAATCCTGTGAACAGGGCCTGAGCGTAATTCTGCTTTTTCCAAGGCGGACTAGTAATTCTATGAGCTCAGTTCCAGCACATCTGGTTAGAGTCCCCGAGAGAGGCTACTGGTGCAGAATTACACTGAAATACAACCACGTGTGATCAGTGCACAAGCTGCTTTGACATTGCTCACGGAAGGATTTTTTGCTAAGTCATAATGTGATTTGTGTGGTTTTGGCTCAGCGGTTTGCAAACTCGGCCCTTGAGATTCGTACGTAGCAGCATCCATCTTGCCTTCTTTGAACCTCCCTTGCCGAACTGCCGTTCGTGTTTTAGGACTTAGCCGAGGGGTGAAATGTAAAATTTGTTACTACTGGTTCTGTGGGCGTGGCTTCGTCAGGGGGGGGTTAATGTGACTGGGTGGGCGTGGCCAACTTTTTTTTAAAAAAAAATTAAAGCATTTTTTTACAACCTATTTGGCCGAATAGGTTGTAAAAAAAATGCTTTTAAAAGGTTAAAAAAGGCTCTGACGAATACAGTTCTGCCTCACAATCGTCAGAGCCTTTTTTTAACCTTTTAAAATCATTTTTTTGCAGCCTATTCGGCTGAATACGTTGTAAAAAAATTGCTTTTAAAAGTTAAAAAAAGACTCTGACAATCACAGCTGTGGCGCGTGATCGTCAGAGCCTTTTTTTTTAACCTTTTAAAAGCAGGAAGTAATGACACCCGGGCAGGTGGGTGGAGCCTCGCGCCGCCATCGCTACTGGTTCTCCAAACCATCTGCCACAATCTCTACCGGATCTCCTGATCCGGTCCGAACTGGGAGCATTTCACCCTTGACTTATCCTATTCATACAAATAATGGAAAAGGACCACTTAAAAACAGCTTCCTCTCAATGTGGGAATCCATCATAGGTTCACATTTTCCCTGAATATTCCAGGGTAGGGAGGAGTCTATTATCTTTCTTGGGGTTCCACTCTTGAATTGCAATTGGTCAAGCATTTTTCCTGACATTCGTGAAAATTTGCCTTTGGGTGATTTGTTTATTTATTTGGTGCTAGGAGGAGGCAGTGTCTGCCTTTGCTTCAATGAAGATTATGGAAATTGTGGCTTATCTCCTGAGCACCAAAGGAACTAACTGCATGGCTCTCAGTCAACTTTCTTCAAAGGATGGGTAGAGTGCTAACAAGAGAGGGGGAAAGGTGTAGAGAAAAGATGCTAATCATCAATCGTGTGCCATCAAGTCTATTCTTAAGGAATACACAGATAGACTTTCTTCAGGAAGATCTGTCCTCAACCTGGGTCTTCAGGTCTTTCAATGGTCCACTCATTACCATTGTAACTAGATCTATCCACATAGCTACTGGCCATCCTGTTCTTTTTCTTTCCACCTTTCGCAGCATTTATTCATTCATTCACTCACTCACTCACTCATGCATTCACTCATTCATCGCTCATTCATTCATTCATTCGTTCACTCATTCATTCATTTGCTCATTCACTCATTCATTCATTCACTTACTCACTCATTCACTCACTCACTCACTCGTTCAATCATTCAATCATTCAATCATTCATTCACTCACTCACTCATTCATTCACTCACTCACTCACTCATTCATTCATTCATTCATTCATTCATTCACTCACTCACTCACTCACTAATTCATTATTTTTATAAAAAATCTCAAGGTGGTGAACATATCTAATACTCCTTCTTCCTCCTATTTTCCCCCAACAACAACTCTTTGAGGTGGGCTGGGCTGAGAGAAAGTGACAGGCCTAAGGTCACTCAGCCAACTTTCGTGCCTAAGGCATGATTAGAATTTATAGTCTCCTGATGATCAGCCCTAAGTCACCCAGCTGGCTTTCACACCTAAAACACTAGATTTTAGTCTGGTGCTTTAACAACTAGATCAAACTGGCTCTCGTTATGATTTCTCAAAGGAGTTGAATCTTCACGTAACAGGTTCAAAACAGGACAAGAGTGAGTGAGAGCTCTTAAGTTGGTGTGTTCAATTAGCCTCTGTTTTGTTTTCTTGGCTATCTGTGGTTTACTCAGGATTCTTCTCCAACATTAAATTTTGGAAGAATCAATACTGTACTCTTTATATCCTGCTTTTTCAAAGTCCAAGATTTGCTCCCATAGAAGGAAGACCATTGCCTGCACAATTCTGATCTTTGTATATCTGGACATACTCCAGGCAGCAATGCCAACTGGGTTATTCTGGGAATTGAAGTCCACACATCTTAAAAATGGTTACGGTTGACCAATACTGTTCTGCAACATCTTCAAGAACTGCATAGCTACCAATTACTGGCTCTTGAGGACATCTATCCATCCAAGAGTTCTTAAAGAGTGTGAATGTGAAATCAATGACATATAAGCACAAATATGTAACTTGCTTTTCAGCAAAGGCTTAATGCCAGAAACCTGGGAAGTAGCCAGTCTTTTTTAAAAAGGTGAGCAGGGACATTATAGGCTTTATAATGTAGGATTTAATGTCTATTTGAGGAATATTTGTATAAGTGTAATCAAGAAGAAAAATAAATAAAAAACCCCATGGCTTTAAATTTTCTTTAAAGGTACATAGGTAGTCCTGGTCCTTTGATTGGTTGCTTAGCAAACTTTCGAAGCTATGACAGAGGTAAAAAAGGGGACTTAGGACCTGGATTCCTACAGTTGGGCCCATTTCACAGTCACATGACTGGACTTTGGGTGTGTGGCAACACATCTGCATTTACAGCTGTTTGCAGCATCCCACAGTCACATGACCAGGTTTTATGACTGTTTTGCCCCAAACTGGCTCTTATTTCCAGTCTTTGCCCATATGACATACTTGCTCAATGACTGCCATGTTCACTTTATGACTGCTGCATTCACTTAGTGACTGTCGCAAAAATGCCATAAAATCAGTTCAATAATGTAACTTACTCATTTTACAACTGTCACAACATGCAACCCTAATAGGCAGAGATCTTGGAGAAGGTTACAGGCATATGGATGAAGATGGCCTGTGGATGTTGCACACTTGGATTTTCAAAGGGTCTTAGAAAAATTCCTCAGCCGAAGTCAAAATAAAATTGCCATTGTGCGGTAAGAGGAGCTGTCCTTTTATGGAAGGCTAAAAAAGAAAAGCAAAGAATACAAATATCAGTGAGATCTGTTCTCTGTGGAGTAAAATAAGAAGGGGAGTCCTATTCTCCTTTGAGTTGGAATTTCTGGTGAAAAGAGGGGATATAAATTCAGGAATTGCAATCCACCATTAATAAGAACCAAGTGATGTAATAGCAATGGCTGCTATATAGCTTTGTGTGCTCACTTGCCATTTCAGCGATCTTCTTCCCAACGGGCTATGGTCCAATAGTGGTCCATGGCCTGGGAATTGGGGACCCTTGTTTTAGGGGGATAACCAAAAAAATACATAGCAATAACACTTAGACTTATATACCGCTTCACAGTACTCTATAGCCCTCTCTAAATGGTTTACAGAGTCAGCATATTGCCCTCAACAATCTGGGTCCTCATTTTACTGACCTCAGAAGGATGGAAGGCTGAGTCAACCTTGAGAATTAAACTGCTGGCAGTCGGCAGAATTAGCCTGTAAAACTGCATTCTGGCCACTGGGCCACTACAGCTGGCTTTATTATAACTTTGTATGTAAATTCACAGTTGCTGCTCTCCCAGAATTAACCGCCTATTTTTGAACTGATCTTGTCAAGCTTTGTAGCTACATTGCAGCTTGTGGAATTCACATTCATTTGAAATGACCCCGGTGAGCAAGTCATATAAGTCTCTCTTTGGGTCAGTTCTCCTGCCCAGCCCCAAAGACAAAATATTTGGATTCTAAATTAGCTTGAAAATCACATTAGTGAATGCTTCAATGGTAACATTCCTCATGTTCTGACAGGAATCTGATAGACTAAAGGATGTAATTCTTGAAGTTTTTGAGCTGAATTCTAAATTAGCTTCAAAATCATATTAGAGAATGGGTTAGGGGAAAAACTCAAGTTCTGACAAGGAGTTGATAGATTAAAGGTGTCATTCTTAAATGTTTTAGACCTCTACTCATTTTACTTGACTTCTGGGCAGAGAAATGACTGTAACTTTTTTGTCCAGATATTCTACCTCTCACTGTCTTCATTGTGACAATCAGTTCATTTAACCTGAAATTCTTATTACTCAGGTTTTACAATGCCTGGGTAAGACCACACTTGGAATATTACATCCAGTTTTGGTCACCATTGTCGAAGCGTGAATCAGCTTCGTTCCGCTCCCGGGGAAACTGTAAATTAATTAGAAGTGATTGGATCTTGTTTTCCATGGTGTATACCCACCAAGAAAAAAAACCTGAAGTATAAATACTAATAAACTTTTTTTGGTAAAGTAAAAAAAAAAACCCTAGCTAATTACATTTTGCCGGCAGTTTATCTCAGAGATGGACAAAATAGAGAAAGTAAAGTTAGAAAGAAAGAATGTAGACATGCGCAGTAGTTTCATAAATCACAAGCCAGTGTTATCTCTTCTCTCTGATAAAAAGTCCTCTGGCAAGGCTCCTGTAATGTTCAGAATGGAAGCTCAGCTGGCGAATACAAAATAACGCAGTGACAACCATGATATAAAAAGATGTGGAGACTCTAGAAAGAGTGCAGAGAAGAGCAACCAAGATGATTAGAGGGCTTGGAAGCTAAAACATATGAAGAACAGTTGCAGGAACTGGATATGTCTAGTTTAATGAAAAGAAGGACTAGGTGTAGGGGTGATATGATAGCAGTGTTGGACTATCTCAGGGGCTGCCACAAAGAAGAGGGAGTCAAGCTATTCTCCAAAGCACCTGAGGTCAGGACAAGAAGCAATGGGTGGAAACTAATCAAGGAAAGAGGCAACCTAGAACTAAGGAGAAATTTCCTGACTGGTAAGAGCAATTAATCAGTGGAACAACTTGCCTACAACAGTTGTAGGTGCTCCAACAATGGAGGATTTAAAGAAAAAACTGGACAACCATTTGTCTGAAATGGTATAGGGCTTCCTGCCTGAGCAAGGGGTTGGACTAGTAGAATTTCCCGCCCTTCTCTGGAGACTCAGGGCAGCTTACAATGCGTTAAGCAATAGCCTTCATACTTTTGTATATACCTGCTTAGTACGGCTTTCGCCTCCCCTAAGCGGTATTCTTTTTTATACGATGTTAGTTTACTGCCCCCACAATCCGGATCCTCATTTTACCTACCTTGGAAGGATGGAAGGCTGAGTCAACCTTGAGCCTGGTGAGATTCGAACTTGCAGTAATTGCAGACAGCTGGCAGCTAAATGCTATTTAACAGCGCTTTAGACCACTGCTCCACCACAACCATTTCTCACAATCGTTGCAGCATCCCCATGGTCATATAAACAAAATTTGGATGCTTGGCAACTGGCATGCATTTATAACAGTTGCAGTGATCCTAGGTTATGTGATCACTAAGGTACACTGCAAAAGAAAATTTTAAAGCAATTATTCCTGGTTTGTTACTGGTAAAAATATTATTATCTTGCAACCTAATCTCTAGGATTCCAGGACAATCCTTTTAGTTTTCGTAAGAATCCTGCTTCCTAGGCCTTCTCTCTGAAGTTCTGATCCTTTGCTTACACATTTCCAGGTTTGTTGATGCTATATGTAAACCATGGGAAGAATGGACACCCATCAATCAAAGGCCCCGAGCTGGTTCTTCTTAGGTTTCATAGCTGTGTTTCTTCAACTGAGTGATCCTGTCTTAAGTCAAGGTAAATATGGAAATTATTTTGTAAGGACTCTCTGGGGTACAAAAAAGGATTCTCATTTTTTTTAAAAGAAAGCTTGAAAGTTTATTTAGAGTCATTTAGATGTTAAATCTAAATCTTTTCCCTTTCATCTTTCCCCATATCAGGATTTTTTTTCCAATGAGTCCTCTCTTCTCATTTGTTGGCCAAAGTGTTGGAGCTTCAGCTCCAAAACCCTTGGAGCAGTGGTGAAATGCCAATTTTTTTGCTACTGGTTCTATGGGCGTGGCTTGGTGGTAGTGGGGTCATGTGACTGGGTGGGCGTGGCCAACTTTCCCCCCTCCCTTTTTAAAGCATTTTTTACTACCTATTCGCCCAAACTGGTAGAAGAAAAATGCTTTAAACAAGCAAAAAAAAGGTTCCGATGATCACAGCTGTGATCGTTGGAACCTTTTAAAAAAACTTTTTAAAGCATTTTTTTACTACCGGTTTATTTTATTTATTTTTATTTTATTGGTTCAATTTATATGCCGCCCTTCTCTGGAGACTCAGGGCGGCTTACAATGCGTTAAGCAATAGCCTTCATACTTTTGTATATACCTGCTTAGTAGGGCTTTCGCCCCCCCCCCGCCCCCAACCGGTGTTCTTTTTTATACAAAGTCAGTTTATTGCCCCCACAATCAGGGTCCTCATTTTACCTACTTGGAAGGATGGAAGGCTGAGTCAACCTTGAGCCTGGTGAGATTTGAACTTGCAGTAATTGCAGGCAGCTGGCAGCTAAGTGCTATTTAACAGCGCTTTAGTCCACGGCTCCACCAGGCTCCTCGCAGTTCAGGTGAATACCACTGCCCATAGCCTCCGGGCCTATTAAATGCCTTCTGTCCTACCCCTCTCATCCCGAGGGTCATCAGAAAGATCACAGTGTGGCACAGCTGTGATCGTTGGAACCTTTTAAAAACTTTTTAAAGCATTTTTTTTTACTACCGATTCGCCCAAACCGCTGGTTTTTATCACTACCGGTTCACAAGAACTGGAGCGAACCGGTAGCATTTCATCCCTGCCTTGGAGGCTTTGTTAGTTTGATGAGGGGACTGAGATGGGTGGAAGAGAAAGATAACTCGTATGCAATCCATCCCATGCAGTAAACTTACATTTTGCCTTCCATTGAGGATCTTTATACTGCACGAGTCAAAAAGAGGGATGTGAAAATATTTACAGACCCCTCACATCCTGGATATAAATTGTTTCCACTCCTACCCTCAAAATGAGCACTGCACACCAGAACGACTAGACACAAGAACAGTTTTTTCCCCAACGCCAACACTCTACTAAACAAATAATTCCCTCAACACTGTTAAACTATTCACTAAGTCTGCATTACTATTAATCTTATTGTTCCTGTTACCCATCTCCTCCCACTTATGACTGTATGACTGTAACGTTGTTGCTTGTATCCTTATGATTTATATTGATCGTTTCCTAGTATGATTTGATTGCTTATTTGTACCCTATGATTCTCATTAAATGTTGTACCTTATGATTCTTGATGAATGTATCTTTTCTTTTATGTAAGCTGAGAGCGTATGCACCAAGACAAATTCCTTGTGTGTCCAATCACACTTGGCCAATAAAGAATTCTATTCTATTCTATAATGTTGTGGTCATGTTACTGTCTGGTACAGCAAATGGCCATAAATGCAGTCACATGATCACCCTGTCTCTGTGTGTGTGTGTGTGTGCGTGTGTGTGCGCGTGTGTGCGCGCACGTCCTGAACATTGGAACTTTGAAACCAAGTCGTAAGTGACCAGTTGTAAACCAAGGACCATCTGTATACGCAAATTATATGTGCAGGTGTACAGATGAGCAGGAATTGCTGGATGATGGAGACTATGTCTATGCCGCTATACTTTTGAGGATTCATTACCAGGAAACCATGATAGTTGGACAGATTATTGATCGTTTTATTGATCATAGTTGCCTTCCGCTTCTCAGAGCAAGAGATCAACCATCCCAGATCTGGTGCTCTTCAGATGCGTAGGATAAAAATCTCCATTTACCCCAGGGAGCCTAGAGTAACAATAGTTGCTGAAAATGATCAAACTCTAATGCAATTTATCTGGAGGGGAAGAAGGATTAGCTTCGCTCTGTCCTAAGTGACATTCTGCTTTTAGGCTAGGGAATATCTAACAAGTTTAATTGCTTGAAATTTCAGGCATTCCAGCCAAATAGCTCCTTTCATACTATTAATTTAATACATACCCAGCACCATCACTTTCTTTTGAAAATCATGATATTTCCCGAAGCCTTGTGAAACGTAGAATATACTTACTTCATGCCCTAGGCATGACTGAAAGTATGGCTATAAATCTTCTCTGCTGTCCTCCTCACAAGGAACCTAAAAAATTAGAATATTTACTTCCTATAATTCCTGCCCACATAGCTAACAAAGCAGTTATATGAAGAAAGCATATGGCTCAGCTTGCTTTTACTGTCTAATTTCTCTGTTCCTTTGTCATTTGTTGTATAGAGTTTGTTTGGGGGAACCAATAATGCATTTTTGCCTGGGTGTATATAATATCATTTATCATAATATAATATTGTGTTAGAAGTTTGGATCATAGGACGCTTTTGATATTTGTTATCCTTTGCTTTGTCTAAAAAAAAATGTATGATGAATTGGAATGCCTGTAGGTTCTGTATTTTTTAATGAAATATGATAAGCCATATTAATATTAACAGTGCTTTTTTTTATTTAAAAAAATTCCCTTTCAGTGGCTCCACCATCAAGATTAAGATATACTGTTATTGGTCCTGACAGTATTCAGATCTCATGGAAAGGCCCCAAAGGGAGGTTTGAAGGATATAAGCTTCTCATCACTCCTAGTTCAGGTAAGGAGAATTGGGGAAGGGATTTTTCCACCTGAATACCAAAATTCACACCTGGCCTCAGGGTATACTTCAAGGAGGGAACAAAACAACACACCCCATTGTGTTACACCCATAGAAACTGGGTATACCATATTTTTCAGAGTATAAGATGCACCTTCCCCTCCCCAAAAGAGGCTGAAAATTTGGGTGAGTCTTATACTCCGAATGTAGCTTTTTTGAAGCTTTTTTTCAGCCCTAACAAGGCGCTAACGAGGCACTAGCTGTTCCCTCAACTCTGTAAGAAGGCGCAAAAAAGTGAAGCGATCTCCATGCTTTGCTCCGACTCTCAGCTGATCTTTAGAAGCTTTTTTTCAGCCCTAACTAGGCACTAGCCGAATGAAGCGATCTCCCCCCCCCCTTTGCCTGCTTTCTCATTGCTGCTTCCTCTCAGCTGTGCCTTAGAAGATGTTTTTTATCCCCAAGCAGGGGATAAAAAACCAGCAAACTAATGTGCTGAAGCTGACCAGACTAAGGATGCTAGCCAGATGAGTATCTGGTAGGCAGATTTCCCCCCCTCCCCTTATTTTTCTCCCCAAAAACTAAGCTGTGTCTTATACTCCGGTACATCTTATACTCTGAAAAATATGGTATGTCAGAGAAGGAATGTCAGAATCTGGGGGCGGAGTTAAAAGAGGGATTAACCTAGAATCCCAACAAAGCCACAAGTGGACTAAGTCCAATTTCTCTTTAATTCTGTTGACCCTTATCTAACCCAAAGCAACTGTTAACCTGTTGTGGTCCTCCAGCAGCCTGCGGAGCTGGCAGCGGAGTCAGACAGTGACTCTGGGGAGGAACATGGGCCAATCCTGGAGTCTGGGGAAAGCCTGGATGAGAGCTCTGCATCAGAGGCAGAGATGTGGCCAGGGCCATCTGGGAGTGATGCGCAGACTCTGGAGCCTCCAGAGTCGGACAGCAGAGAGGTAGAGGAACAGGAGGAGCCTGTTCCTAGTGAGTGCATGCGCGGAGCTGCCAGAAGGCATGAACAGTTAAAACAAAAGGGACGACTTGGGAGTAAGGCCTGGAGATGATTGGCCCCTCCCATAAGGAGCAAGAGGAGCAAAGGCACGTGGAC
The DNA here is from genome assembly GCA_030761175.1 of Masticophis lateralis. Taxonomy (NCBI): domain Eukaryota; kingdom Metazoa; phylum Chordata; class Lepidosauria; order Squamata; family Colubridae; genus Masticophis; species Masticophis lateralis. The sequence continues at coordinate 17,659,910 of JAUDYJ010000003.1, read as the reverse complement.
ACTTTGCAGGAAAGCAATATTGTTAATTCTGTTCCCAGTCGGCATCTCTGTTTGATTCTGGAATCCATGTGGCTTTGCCAAGTAGGTCTTTGGCGGAGTGTCAAGGGAGATAAAGGTTGGTGATGATCCCAAAGGACTTCTCCCGAAGGACTTTTTGCAACTAATTGGGACTCAGCTGTGAATGAACGTAATTCACAGCTGTTGCAATAAAAGAGGTTTTGGGGATTACTCTTGTGTTTTAATGACTCAGGAAGCCTAGGTCACAGCATAACCATTAGCTGAGACCATTTTTGTGCATTAACATCATCTTCTTTTAATGACCCCATAATCCCTTGCGGGGTGGAATCTGGGCAACTGAATGGAGCTGAGTGTTTACTGGCCGGATGCCCTTCCTGTCTTCAATGCGGATTTATATTCAGCAGATATATCCTCAATGTGCCCAAAGAAGAAATATCTGCTGCTACCTAGGATCGAACTCACAGCATCCTGATTGTGGGGCGAGAGTTCCACCTCTAGGCCACCACACCACTCGTTCTTGTGCATAGCATGATTAGCAATAAATTAGTTTATCTTCGTGTGTGGATCTGTTTTTTCTACACCTGAAAATTGATTTGTTGTGGCCCGCCAGCTGCCGGCAGAGCTCCGACGGCAGCTGGCGGGCCACAACGATATTGTCTATCGAAACTAAATGCAACTTGGATTGCACCCAACATGTAGCTTAAGGGTAACAGGATAGCTTATAGAATAAGTCTTTTGGGCTTCCCAAAGTTCCTTAGTAACTTACAAGGTGTCCCTATTATTTTTGTGTGAACAGCGCTTTCTATCTTTCCAATTTTACTCAGATCCACTGCTTCGGCTGAAGTATCTTAAGCTTAAAGCGTATAGGTAGTCTTCAAGTTATGACTTACCTGAAAAAGGGAACTTATGGCCCAGATCTGAAATTTCAATAGTTCCCCCATGGTTACATGACTGCAGTTTGGTTGCTCAGCAATGTGGCTGCATTTACAGCCATTTGTAGTGCCCCACAGTCACATGACTTTGTTTTACAACAGTGTTGCTGAAAACCAACACTCACACCTGGTTTTTAGAAAAAACCATGCCACTGCAAACAATGGGTTTGCATAATGTCCATCACATTCGCTTAGTGACCGTCATGTTCGCTTATCGACCACGGCAAAAAAAAAAGTCATAAAATTGGGTTGGTAACATGATGGACCTATTTCAGAGGTGGTATTCAGCAGGTTCTGACCAGTTCTGGAGAACTGGTAGTGGAAATTTTGAGTAGTTCAGAGAACCAGTAAATACCACCTCTGGCCCTGCCCCCAACTATTCTCTGCCTCCTGAGTCCCAGCAGATTGGGATGAAATGGGGATTTTGCAGTAACCTTCCCCTGGAGTGGGGAGGGAATGGGGATTTTGCAGTATCCTTCCCCTGGATTGGGGAGGGAATGGAGATTTTACAGTATCCTTCCCCTGGATTGGGGAGGGAATGGAGATTTTACAGTATCCTTCCCCTGCCACGTCCACCAAGCCATGCCACGCCCACCAAGCCACACCCACAGAACCAGTAGTAAAAAAATTTGAAACCCACCACTGATCTATTTCATAACTTTTAAGACTTATGACCTTAGTGGACAGTCTCCATTATAGTTGTAGCTTGAAGACTAGCTGTAACAGTTCACCAAGAAGAACTGGTTAGATTTCATAATAACTTTTTCTTATCAAAGCAAACACTCTGTAGAGTATGAGTTGAATGCCATAAGTATGACTTGAATGTCATCCTTAGCTATTTTTTAAAATGTTGTTAACCTTTTCAAGGCTTCTAAACAGAGATGGGTTTCAGCAGGTTCTGACCAATTCCGGAGAACCAGTAGCGAAAATTTTAAGTAGTTCAGAGAACTGATAAATACCACCTCTGACTGGCCCCGCCCCCATCTATTCTCTGCCTCCAGAGTCGCATCTGATCAGGAGGAAATGGGGATTTTGCAGTAACCTTCCCCTGGAGTGGGTATGGATCCTTCCCCTGCCACGCCCACCAAGCCACGCCCACCAAGCCACACCCATAGAACCGGTAGTAAAAAATTTTGAAATCCACCACTGTTGCAAAGGGTTGATTGCCATGACCCTGGGAAACTGCAACTGTCATAAATATGAATCAGTTGCCAAATGTCTGAATTAACATTCAGTGAATTGACCATGGGAATGCTGCAACAACTGTCATCAGTCACTTTTTCAGTGCCGTTGTAACTTTATACAGTCACTCAGTGAACTGTTGTAAGTTGAAGACTACCTGTATTACTGAGCTGTTCTTCTGAAGGTGGCAGGAGAAAGTTGTGAAAAGCATGGGTAATGTAATTATTATAATAAACACCTTTAATTATTCTTCTATCTACAGTAGTGATAGAAGAAACCTTTCCCAAAAGGTTTCCACAATTTTGGTCATTACTGTAGTTTACCAGAGCCTTGCCCAATTTCTGAAGAATAGCACCTAAAACATCAATGAGAGACAACATTTTAAAAAGAAATCCTCACCCTGTCTTCTTATTTTTTTTCTTTAATTTGATTTATATGCCGCCCTTCTCCGGAGACTCAGGGCAGCTTACAATGCATTAAGCAATAGCCTTCATACTTTTGTATATTTTACACAAAGTCAGCTTATTGCTCCCACAAACTGGGTCCTCAATTTACCTACCTTAGAAAGGATGGAAGGCTGAGTCAACCTTGAGCCTGGTGAGATTCTTACAGCTACAATAACTTACAGTAATTGCAGACACCTGGTATTAATCACAATGCTTTTAGTCTGCTGAGCTATCCAGGCTCTTTTTTTATTATTATGTATCGACAATGAAGAATTTAGTTTTCCATCAGCTCAGGGTTGAACTATGAGGTCCTCGGTGCTTTCTGAACTTCCTTGCAGACATTTTATTACCCGACTAGGTAATACAGTATCATCAGTGCTTTGGGAAGGAAAGAGAACTTCCATTGAACAAGAAGTGTATTTCCCCATCAGGTGTATCTTTGAATAAATCCTGTTTATAGGGAACAGATGGTATGTGGTGGGAAGTGCTTTTCTTCATTGAAAAGCCTTTAAAAGTTTTTCAGCAGCCCAAAATTGACCTTTCAGGTAATCCTCATCTCACCCATGTAGATGATCTACCTAATCCATTTTTAATTCATCTCTGTTCTGTGGTGTCTGTTTTTCTTCAGTGACCAAAACTGTCTCCTTCTGATGTAATGATTAAAAGATGTTTGGTTATTAATGAGATTTTGGTTTCTGTGAGCTCAGGGGACAAATAAAGCAGATGGAAGTAATAAAACAGTTATAACAGAAAAGACGGAACAGATTATAAAATAACAACCAAAAGAAACAGTTTTGAAAATATATTGTACAATAAAAGTTCTGCATATGGGCTATTATTACCCATCTTAATATTACATTCACTTTTTAATAGGGTCTGGTGCATCCCAACTGGAATTCTTGAAGATTTTTTCCCCCAAACTAACAAAATATTTTTAAAAGCTTCTTTCTCTAGATACAGAATTGTTTCCTGCACATTTTAGAAACTTCTGCAAGTTTCTAAAAAATCCTGCATGGATTTCATAGCAGATGCCTAGCAAACCTTCCAGTTGTGGCTTATTCAGCAAATTGTAGTTAAGACAACAGTGATTAAACTCAGTCACTATAAATACAAGACGTAGTAAGCCCTTCGAATACCATCCACTAACAGTTTTTATTGTGATGCCTTAAATTGTTGCATGGTATTATAATATATTTTTTATTATTCTTAGATGGTTTTGGTATTTTTATATTGTTTTAATTGCATGCAAGCTGCCCAGAATCATGAATTTGAGATGGGAGATTAGATAAATTAATATAATAAATAAAAATATACATTGTTCTGGGATTACAGGGTGAAGTGCTGCTCACAAAATAAACAAATCCTTCTAAATGCAAATGGAAGGATCATGTCTGAACTCACCCATAGGAGATTTTGTTCTTAGTGTGTTATGTTTCTACATGAAGTTACTAATTTATTGGGGAGTGGTCCCAAAATCAGGTATACTACTCTACCATTTGCAGAATAACTATTTTATTTTCCTTTCCTTCTTTCCTTTCCTTTCCTTTCCTTTCCTTTCCTTTCCTTTCCTTTCCTTTCCTTTCCTTTCCTTTCCTTTCCTTTCCTTTCCTTTTTCTTCTTCCTTCCTTCCTCCCTCCCTCCCTCCCTCCCTCCCTCCCTCCCTCTTCTCTTCATTTGCTTCTCATTTCACTGTCCTTCCTTCCTCTTCTCTTCTCTTCTCTTCTCTTCTCTTCTCTTCTCTTCTCTTCTCTTCTCTTCTCTTCTCTTCTCTTCTCATTTCACTGTCCTCCCTCCCTCCCTCCCTCCCTCCCTTTTCTCTTCATTTGCTTCTCATTTCACTGTCTTTCCTTCCCTCCTTCCCTCTTTCTTCTCTTCTCTTCTCTTCTTTTCTCTTCTCATTTCACTGTCCTTCCTTCCTTCCCTCCTTCCCTCTTCTCTTCTCTTCTCTTCTCTTCTCTTCTCTTCTCTTCTCTTCTCTTCTCTTCTCTTCATTTGCTTCTTATTTCACTGTCAAGTGACTCTGGATGGCCAATACCCTAATGGATGGTATCTCTTGGTGAGCCTGCATGCGCTTGGAAGCTAAGCAGGGTTAAGCCTGGTTAATATTTGTAAGGGAAACCACTTGGGACCCGAGAGTACAGATTACACTAGGAAATAAAAGAAAAAATCAGCCTGGAAGAAAGAAATCTCAACCTGTTTCCTGGGTTGTTACAGAGGAAGCTACATAAATGTGTCAGTAAAGTCACCAAAAATTGAACTTGGCTTGAAGAAGATGGCCTTGTAGGCAGAAATCCCAATGCTCAGGCATGCTTGCATAGTTGCCTGCAAGGATAAATGATTAAGGGGAGGTAATTCCCCATGTAGAAACATGACCGAAAGCTAGATCATGTCAGGGTATGCCAAAGAAGTGACTTCGTGCAATGATTGTATTTCATTAGACGCCCACTTAAATATCCTAGCCAGGTCCTTTCAAGACTTCCTTTAGGAATTTAAGGAGGAAGGATAAGAAAGAAGTCCAAGAAACCTTCCTTAGGGAGGACTAAAAATGAGGGAATAATTAGAATTTGGCAACTTCATGGCCTTATCTTGCACATGTACGTAAACGAAAAGGTTATACCTGATACTGTTATAATGAAATGGAGAGTGCAATGCTGATCGTGTTTCTCTTTTGCAGGAGGGAAGACAAATGAGCTGATGCTTCAGAACAATGCAAACAAGGCAATTATCCAAGGTCTTATCCCCGATCAGAGTTACATCGTTCAGATAGTGGCCTTTGCTCAAGATCAGGAGAGCAAAGCAGCGCAAGGCCAGTTCCGAAGTATGTCCTCTCTTTTGGTCTGCCTGCTTCATAAGACTGGGCTTATATGGGTAGGGCAGTGATGGCAAATATTTTCGGCACTGAGTGGCATGCATGTATGTGCGCAGGAGCGCTGGAAACACGAAGACCAGCTGGCTGGCATGCACATGCCTGGTTTTTGGCTGTTTTTTAGCCATTTTCTGGGCCATTTCCAGGCCAATTTTCGGCCGTTTTTAGTGCTGTTTTCAGGCTGTTTTTGGGCTGTTTTTGGCTTTGAAAACAGCCCAGTAAATGGCTTGGAAAATGGCCTAAGAAACAGCCTAGTTTTTGGCTGTTTTTCAGCCGTTTTCCGGCAATCCGGTGCCCACGAAGACCAGCTGGCCAACATGCATGTGCGTGGCAGAAACCAAAACAGCAACTGGTGACTGCGTACGTGCCCACAGAGAGGGCCCTGCATGTCACTTCTGGCATGTGTGCCATAGATTCGTCATCATGGGAATAGAATAACAGAGTTGGAAGGGACCTTGAAGGTCTTCTAGTCCAAACCCTGCTTAAGCAGGAAACCCTGTACCATTTCAGACAAATGGCTGTCCAATCTCTTCTTAAAAGCTTCCAATGTTGGAGAACCCACAACATCTGGAGGCAAGTTGTTCCACTGATTAATTGTTCTAACTCTCAGGAAGTTTCTTCTTAGATCTAGATTGCTTCTGGTTCTAGATCAGATGTGACTCACTTAACAATCTTGCTTAGCAATGGAATCTCTGATTTTAATTCTGGCTGCAAGTTGAGGGCTATCTGCAGACGCATGGCCATCTTGAGAAGGCAATTTGATTTTTAGAGATAACAGGTCATCCTGGTTTTTTTTTTAAAAAAACTAATTGCCCTTCTTGTTTTGCAGTTAAGGATCTAGAGAAAAAGAAGGACACTTCAGGCAAACCCAAACCGAAAGATGTGGGCAAACTGAAACCTGCTGTGCCAACAGAGGATACAGAATTGATGCCCCTTCCAAAACCAGAAGGTGAGAATTTATCAAAAGAGGTGTAGGGGTGACTTAATTGTGATGTTTTTGCCTTTAACCCAGGGGTGAAATCCAACAGGTTCTGGAGAACCGGTAGCGGAAATTTTGAGCAGTTCGGAGAACCGGCAAATACCACCTCTGGCTGGCCCTAGAGTGGGGTGAGAATGGAGATTTTGCAATATTCGTCCCCCAGGAGTGGGGGAAATGGGGATTTTGCAGTATCCTTCCCCTGCCACGCCTACCAAGCCATGCCCACCATGCCACACCACAGAACTGATAGTAAAAAAAAATTGGATTTCACCACTGCTTTCATCGCTTCTATGTTGTGATTGTCTTGGGTTTGTCTTTCTCTTCCCATTCCATTTCATAAAAGTGAATTTGCTTTTAGAAAGCCTTTCAGAGATTGGAATTTCATAACAACATCTCAGGTGGACTTTAGTCCTTTGGTCCTAATTTAGTTATGGGGTTACCAAAGTTGTGTAAACCTGCCGTCTCTCATTATTCAGTGGTCCCTCCAGTTACCTGGATTTCCCTTGCAGCGTCCTATTTTCCATTTTTTAAAAAATTTGTTAAAGCCCTATCACCTCCACCACCGTGAACGTGTCCCCCCCAGCTCTCATCGGCTCATCGCAGTCTTTCCAGGTGTGTTCTTTTGCTTGTGCTCTTAAACCCCGGTGTGTCGAGTGGGGTGCATCTTGACACACAATTTCCTATGATCTGGACTCTGTGTTCTTCTTAATTCATCCCAAGACAGTATTTGCCTTTTTAAAGTGACATTACAATGCTGGGTTGTGTTTAATATATACTTACCAAGAACACCCAAATCAATTTCGCAGGTACTACTGCCAACCCTCCTACATTTATATTTTGCATTTTTCTTGCCCAGAAGCAGAACATGGCATATCTTAGTCTATAAAACATATGAGTTCGGCATCTAAATGTGCTCCAAAAAGGAAACTAATGCTGAAACTGGACTTAGTCTCTGCTGAGTGCATCCAGAAAGTTTTCTTGGCTGTCATTTGCTATTGTAGCCTTCTTCTTCTCAGTTGCTAGTTTAACCAACACCTCTGAAATTCCCTACATGTTTCTATCATCTGAGTTCAAATCAGAGCTGGTTCTGCCTAGCTTCCCAGATCAGCCAAGGTTTGTTAAGGGCTTCCATCTGCTGAACCATGCAAAACTAAATTAAGCTTTCCTGAAAGCTTGTTTCCCCTTCTTTGGTAATAGGATCCTGCTTACAAAGATGATAGGAATCTAATAAAGTTAAGACCATCCCATCTCGAGGCTTGCTTGGTGGATGGACTGAATGTGTTGAGCGCAAAGAAGCAGGATCACAGAAAAATTCCAGTTCAGAAAATTTATTTTTATTTATTATTTTTATTAATCACATTTCTATGCTGCCCACTCTCCGAGGACTCTGAGTGGCTTACAACAATTGACTATATACTAAATAGCATATTGCCCCCAACAATCTGGGTCCTCATTTTATCCGTCTCGGAAGGATGCAAGGCTGAGTCAACCTTGAGCCGGTGAGATTTGATCTGCTGATCTGCTGAACTAGCAGTCAGCTGAAGTAGCTGCAGTCCAGCACTCTTAAACAGCGTGCCCCTTTATTGTTGAAGCCTTTATTGTTTTTTTTAATTTGATTTATCTCCGAAGACTCAGGGTGTCTTACAATGCATTAAGCAATAGCCTTTGTACTTTTGTATATTTATACAAAGTCAGCTTATTCCCCCCACAAACTGGGTCCTCATTTTACCTACCTTAGAAAGGATGGAAGGCTGAGTCAACCTTGAGCCTGGTGAGATTCAAATTGACAGTAATTGCAGACAGCTGATGTTAATCACAATGCTTTAGTCTGCTGAGCCACCAGGCCCCATTGTTGAAGCCTTTACCCAAGAACCTAGTCAACTAACAATCAACTCTAAATTTATTTATTTATTTTTGTTTATTTATTTTGTCAATTTTAAGATAACAGGTAAAAGTATACACATAATTTGAATACATAAAAAGAGTAAGTAAAAAGAAAATATTAGGATAGGGACGGTAGGCATGCTGGTGCATCTATGCACATCCCTTACAGACCTCTTAGGAATGGGGTGAGGTCAACAGTAAACATTCTAAAGTTAAAGTTTTGGGGGTTTGGGGAAGAAACTACAGAGTCAGGTAGTGTATTCCAGGCACTGGCCACTCTGTTACTGAAGTCCTATTTTCTGCAATCGAGTTTGCACTAGATTAATGTCTGTAAAGATTCATCGAGTCATCGAGATCATGGTTGCCCCAAAGGTGCTTTTTCAGGAGGCAACTGGACTTTCTGGTTTTTCTTTTGAAGACGTTTCGCTTCTCATCCAAGAAGCTTCTTCAGCTCTGACAGGATAGTGGGGGAATGGAAGGATTTATATTCCTTGCAGACAGCTGGTCATCTGCATCCTTTTAGAGGGTCGTTGAAGAACTTAGAGGTTTATCTGTATCAGGGGTGGGTTCTACTTACCTTTACTACAGTTTGCAACGGGATCATACGTGCTTCTTCTGTGCATGCACAGATAGCTGATGATGACATCTGGGGGCGTGGGCGGGACCGCCAGTTTTACTACTGGTTCTTGCGAACCGGTCCGAACCGGGGGCAACCCACCACCGATCTGTATCCTCTGTGTCACTTGAGTAGTGCTCCTGGTTCCTGTAGTCTGCAATTTTTCTTCTGGAAATCCATTCCTACCATTCAAAGGTTGTTCATCCCAAATTGTATAGCTAAAAGTCTGTAGAGATTCTTAGTCATCCAGGTCATGGTTGTCTGAAAAAGCACCTTTGGGACACTAGATTAATGGAATTCAAGGGAGGTTGGACCTGGAATGTTTTTGGACATGTAACAATTCTAGGCTGAATCCTCTCTCGACTCCACCCTCAGACTCTGCCTGATCTTCTCATACAAAACCTGAACTTACAGAATCTCCAGCCAGCATGGTCAAACCTTGTGGGAAGTGGAGGGCACTATGTTGGAGATAGTTGAGTTAGGATTGTAGCTGCCCTTCCTTCTGGGATGTGCACATAAGTGTACTTGAGGAAATGCTTCCTGAATTCTTTATCTCGTGCAAGCAGGCACCTGTAATCTGAGGATGGGAATGATGTCACGGTTAGTGGAGCAAGCCAGACTTGTCAAGGATGATGGAATGCCAGAATAAAATCTGTTTATATTGAACTATGCTTTGTACCTAAGTAGCCCACGAGAAATCTCTCTGTGCTATTTTAGAATTGATCTTCCCCCCTCCCTGTTTAATAACCTATCGTTCCAAAGCAATTAGATTCTCATCAGTAAACTTCTATGACATGCAGAACAAGTACAAGCAAGTTTCTTTCTGTTGTCGTTTTCTGTCTGAAAGCCTCCTTCACTTCAGTAAGATTTCTGAAAGATTTCCAAAAGCCTCTTTCACTTCAGTAAAAAGGGGTAACCTGCTTCCTAAAGTTTCAGGTAACCCAAATTTCCGATTTTTACAACTGGCAATGATCATTTCCGGTCATTTTGAGACAGAAACAGATGGATATTATAATGCAGTAACTTACAATTGTTGGAAGAAATATCCACCTGGTTCAGTTTCAAGCTGGGAGAAAGACACGGGAAACACGGAGGCTGGTTGGATTGGAAAGATGGTTTAATGATGAACAGAACTGTTATGTCCTTATAAGGACATCCGCCTGGGATTGGCTGAGGATCCTTTCGGCGGGAGTTTTGAATCCCTGTCAGTGGGCGGTGCGTCTGCCGGAGTGTATATAAGGAGAGCTCCGGCAGCGCACAGACTGTTCAGTTCTTGTTATTAAACCTGTTAATTGAACCCTGCTGGTCACTTCTTCTTTCCTGCGCCGATCTAACACTGGCGACGAAGGTCTAGAGAAGAACCTCCGCGTGGCACGATCGCCATAACGAGCTGAAGTCACTCGACGCGGTCTGAGAAATGGCAACGCCGCAAGCGCCGTTCGCCTCGCTGGCTCCCTTCAACCCCAGCCGGGAGAAGTGGAGTTCGTATATGATACGTTTCCGCCAATTCCTCCGGGGAAACGGCTACAACAACCTAGACGACGAGAGGAAGAGGGCTCTCTTCCTCGCTCACTGCGGCTCCGACGTTCTGGAACTCGCCGTTAACCTCATCGCACCCAGGGACATTGAAGTTATGTCCTGGGTGGATCTGCAGACTGCCCTGCAAGACCACTATGCACCAACGGGCACCCCCATATCGAACCGCTTTACCTTCCGCCAACGTAATCAGAAGGAAGGCGAATCGCTTAAAGACTTTGTGGCGGCATTGCGCCAAATCGCTGCGAACTGCGAATTTGAGAACGTTGACAATGCCTTACGCGACGGGATCGTCTTCGGGATGAGAGATGCCAACCTCCAAAAGAAGTTCCTGAGCAGAAAAAGACTGTCCCTGAAGGACGTTCTTGAGGAGGCTACGGCTGCTGAAACATCCGAGACCGCCGCTGCTGCCATGCTCCAGTCCCGAGGGATCCATAAGATCCGCAAACCGTCATCTGAATCGTCCGAGGACTCTGCCACACCAACCGATTCAGAGGGAGAGTCGACCGTTTTGAAAGTTTCCCGCCCACCTAGGCGGGAAATTCAAAAAGATGGCCGCCGCGCCGCTCAGTGCGGCAGTTGCAAGGGACACCATCCCCGCCAATCCTGTCGCTGGCGGGATGCCACCTGCAGACGCTGTCTTAAGAGGGGGCACATCGCGGAGGCATGCAGAGCCTCTGATCCGGTTCCTGAATCGATCAAGCCCCAGAATCCAGAAAATCGTCGCGACTCCCAGAGGTCATCCAAACGGTCCTCAATCCAGCAAAATCGCGACGACCGCAACAGTTATCATGGCGGCGCTGTGAACCAGACAACGATCGCCCTCACCAGCACCAACAGTGCCACAAAATTCCACGTGACACTGTTGGCAGAAGGCTTGCCGTGCACGATGGAAGTCGACTCAGGCTCCGTCTATTCGATCATCGACTGGCACCAGGTCAAGAGACTGAAACCGAATCTCTCCAAGCGCCACCTTGAACCTCTGCACTCCAAGCTGGTGGATTTCGGCGGCAACCCCATCGGCGTCATCGGGAGAACCAACCTCCGGATCGCCTTCAAGCAGTTCCAGGGCCAGCTTCCCATAACCGTCGTGGAGCATAGCCGCCCGACCCTGCTGGGCGTGGAGTGGTTCCAGCCGCTGGGGCTTTCTATTGGAGGCATCCACCAGATTAGCTCAGGCGAACTCGACTCACTCATCGGAGAGTTCCAAGAAGTCTTCGATGGTAAGTTAGGGACCTTTTCAGGGAAACCCATCTCCTTTAATCTGGACAAGGGGGTAACCCCAATTCGGCTCAAGCCCCGCCGGGTTCCATTTGCCTTGCGGGCTAAAGTAGACGCTCAGCTAGATAAGCTGATTGCCCAAGGTATCCTGGAACCCATCGATCATGCTTCATGGGAAACTCCCATTGTGACTCCCATGAAGCAGGATGGATCTGTGCGCATCTGCGCCGACTACAAAGTGACCATCAATAAGGCGTTGCCGCAGAGCGCATACCCCGTGCCAGTAGTGCAACATTTGCTGCACTCACTCGGCAAGGGCAAAATTTTTGCAAAACTGGACCTGGCCCAGGCTTACCAGCAACTGCCAGTAGATCAGGAAACGGCGGAGGCACAGACTATTGTCACCCATAGAGGCGCGTTTAAGTGCAACCGTCTCCAGTTTGGAGTCAGTGCAGCCCCAGGCATTTTCCAATCCATGATGGAACGCCTTCTCCAAGGCGTTCCAGGGGTGGTGCCTTATTTCGATGATGTACTGATCTCTGGGGACTCAAAGGCTCAACTCCTGGACCGGCTGAGGCTAGTTCTCCAGCGTTTCAGGGAGAAGGGCTTGAGAGTCCGGAGGGACAAGTGCATCATTGGGGTACAGGAAGTCGAGTTCCTGGGCTATCTGATAGATAGTTCTGGCATACACCCCACCAAATCAAAAGTTAAAGCTATCCATGAAGCTCCCAGCCCCAAAAACAAAGCGGAGCTTCAGGCTTTCCTTGGATTGCTTAACTTCTACGCTATTTTCCTCCAGCAGAAAGCCACTGTTGCTGAGCCGCTCCATCGCTTGCTGGCGAAGGCGGTTTCCTGGAGGTGGGGACGTGAGGAAGAGTCTGCATTCAGAGCCGTTAAGCAACTTCTGACCTCTGACAGTGTGCTCATTCAATACAATGAGACACTGCCCCTCAGACTGACCTGTGACGCTTCCCCGTACGGAGTTGGCGCTGTACTCAGCCACGAACTGCCTACCGGTCGTGAAGCCCCCATCGCATTTTTCTCAAAGACTATGTCTAGTGCTGAGCGCAACTACAGCCAACTGGACAAAGAGGCGTTGGCTATTGTTGCAGGGGTGAAGCGCTTCCACGAATACCTGTATGGACGGCAATTCACCATTGTCACCGATCACAAGCCTCTCCTCGGCCTACTAGCAGGGGACAAGCAGACCCCAGCATTCATGTCCCCCCGGATGACGCGCTGGTCCATATTCCTCGCCGGCTACTCCTACAGCCTCGTCCACCAGCCGGGTAAAGCCATCGCAAACGCCGACGCGTTGAGCAGGTGCCCATCCGCCGAATCCGTGGAAGACCCGGCCCCCACGCTCGAGCTGCTGCATATTGACAACGACAGCAACTGTCCCGTGACATCTGCCGACGTAGCGACGCACACGCGAGCTGACCCCATCCTCCGGCAAGTCCACTCCTGGGTCCTGAGAGGCTGGCCGACTCGAATTGACAGCGACGACTTCAGCCCGTTCAGCCGCAAGCAAGGGGAGCTGTCCACCATGCGCGGCTGTTTACTATGGGGAGATAGGGTGCTGATTCCCAGCACTCTGCAACGAAGGACTCTTGCTGCGCTGCACAAAGGACACCCGGGCATAGTCCGGATGAAAGCCCTGGCACGGAGCTACGTCTGGTGGCCGTCACTGGACAAAGACATTGAACATTGGGTCGCCAGGTGTAGCCCGTGCCAAGAAGTCAGAGCCGCCCCGCCTCAATCTGACCCGATGCCCTGGGAGACTCCGAGCTCCCCCTGGTCGCGCATTCACATAGACTTTGCTGGCCCCATTCATGGGCACCACCTCCTCATCGTGGTTGATGCCTACTCCAAGTGGTTGGAAGTCGTCCCCATGGCATCCACCACAACAGAAGCTACCATCCGTGCCCTCCGGTGCCTCTTCGCGACCCATGGACTCCCAGACGTGTTGGTCTCAGACAACGGGCCCCAACTTACGTCCGTGCCCATGGAAGCTTTCCTGGCTGGCTTGGGCATCCGCCATGCCCTCTCTGCCCCTTACAGACCGGCCGGAAATGGGCAGGCTGAACGGATGGTGCGGCTCACGAAGGAGTCACTCGCCAAGATGGGCCCGGGTGACTGGCAGGAGCGCATTGACACTTTTTTGCTTACCCAGCATATCACGCCTCACTCTGCCACCCGAAAATGCCCCGCCGAACTTTTAATGGGCAGGAGACTCCGGTCACCCCTGGACAGACTGCACCCACAATACTCCTCTGAGGTGCCCGCATCCGCCAGTCGCCAACTTCGCCAGTTTTCCGTCGGTGATGCCATCTTCGCTCTTAATTTCCACGGCTCGCCTAAATGGCTTAAAGCTACAGTACACAGCACAACCGGCCCCAAATCCTACCGCGTTGAGCTGGACGATGGACAGATCGTGAGACGTCATCTCGACCAGCTCCGCAAAAGGTGGAGGGAAGTAAGCGAAAACCACCCCGACGAGGTAGGCCTAAACCACCCCGACGAGGTAGGCCTAAACCATCCCGACGAGGTAGGCCTAAACCACCCCGGCACAGTAGGCCTAAACCACCCCGACGAGGTAGGCCTAAACCATCCCGGTGCAGTAGGCCTAAACCACCCCGACGAGGTAGGCCTAAACCACCCCGACGAGGCAGGCCAAAACCACCCTGGCGAAGTAGGCCCAAACCTCCCAGACGAGGGAGACCGGCGACCCAAGGGAAGAACAAACACCCCGGAGCCTAGCATAATACCAGATCCGGCAAGGCAAGTAGACCGGGGACAACCCAGCAGGGGAAGCCAACGTCAACCCTGCGAAGTGGGCAACCGGCAGCCCAGAGATGGGGACCTCCAGCCAACATTCCAGGAGGCCCTACAACAACCCGCCAGCCGCGCAGAAAACCAACCCTGCAAGGAAGGCCTCCAACACCCCGGCAGGGTAGGCCAACGCCAACCCGACCAGGTCGAGCAGCCCAGCGGCCAGAGGGAACATTCGGCACCACCACCAGACCAACCGCGCAGAGAGGGCCTACACCACCCCTGCAAGGTAGGCCTACGACACCCCGACCGAGCCGACCAGTCACCTTTTCCGTCCGCCTGCCGCCCCGGGAGTAAGCCGGACTCGACCGGAGAACCCGGGGGCTCAACCCAACCACCACCGCCGGACCCGCACCCTGACCCAGACTGGCGCGACCCCAGCCCAGAGGGGACCCGAGGGAGACCCAGGGACCTACCGGGGCTCAGGAGTTCCGGACCGGTCAAGAGCAGGGATCCACACCGGCGGCTCCACGATCCGTGCAGGAACGAGGCAGACCAGCATCGCCCGCAGGCGGAGGTCCGTGACCCGGCCGGAGGTTCGGGCACAGTGGCCGCGTCCTCGACGGCCAGATCCAGCCCGGCACCGGGGAAGAAGCCCCGAGCAGAGCAGACACCCTCCGTCCGGGAGAGTGTCCATCTTGACTGTGAACTGCGCAGGTCTACGCGGGCACGTAGACGTCCTGTTTATCTTAGTGACTATTTCCCTGATCGACTGACTAAGAACTAGGGGGGAGGAGTGTTATGTCCTTATAAGGACATCCGCCTGGGATTGGCTGAGGATCCTTTCGGCGGGAGTTTTGAATCCCTGTCAGTGGGCGGTGCGTCTGCCGGAGTGTATATAAGGAGAGCTCCGGCAGCGCACAGACTGTTCAGTTCTTGTTATTAAACCTGTTAATTGAACCCTGCTGGTCACTTCTTCTTTCCTGCGCCGATCTAACAAGAACCACCAAGCGCATGATTCTGGTGCAGCTGACAATTGGTTTGATGAGTACATGGATTTTTATAAGTTTCAGAGTGGCTGCTAGGAGGGGATTGTGCCATGTCTGAAATGCCCTGAGGAGATTGTGCAATTCTGCTAAATGGTAGTGGTTTAATCCTATTATGTCCTGAAGGATCATGTCCTGTTCTTAACCCCATCACCCTAAAACTGAAGGTCTTTTGTTTTGTAGATAGGTTGGCCCAGTCTTTCTTAATGGCACAAAATATCTGCTGGGGCGGGGGGTGTTAAGGAAGACTGAGTCTGCTTTCTGCCTCTTAAAAAAACATGTTTCTCCATTTCTCATTTAGGGAAATATAATATTCTGCCTTTTTTTTTTTTAATATTCCTCAAAATATTTCATTCTTCTATGGGATGGGGCTTCCCTCACACTGTAGGATGTTTACATAATCATAAATAAGTCCAATTTAATATACCAATTACAAAAATATAATTTAGCATGATAGAGACATATATATGGCCCACCCTCTGTTATTTAATTTTTCTCCTTAGTGACATAAATGAAGGGAAAGGGAACATCCATTTCTTTTTTCAAACATTTGTCTAAACTGAGTACTTAATTTTGGTTGCCAGCTTAGAACGAACAGCTAAATCCCTGAGGTCAGTTCACTATTGTGTTTAAGTGCACGGTAATACTTGTCTCACAAGAATGTTGTCAGGCTTAATTAATTTCTCTGCACATCATGAAGTCCCTTGAGCTTTCAGACTACAGGGAGTGAGGCTAAGTGTTGATGTTCCTCACCTTTGTTCTTAAAAAGAAATCAGATCAGCATGAACGAAAAAGGTGAATGTAAATAGTGTAATATGTCTCCTTTATAAACACGAAGAGATGCAGTTTAGCTTTTTCTCGGAAGGTCAGTGATGCAATGAATTCTGAGACTCTTAAAGCCAAAATAATCTGCCATCATTTTGACACTACCTGCTTTACTATCCCCTGCCAGGAATTTGAATTGGGGCAGGGGAAGAGAAGGGTATATAACTGTGATGGCGAACCTATGGCATGCATGCCAATGGTGGTACGCAAGCCCTCTCCTTGAGCAAGTGAGCTGTTGCCCCATTTCAGCTCCACTGTGCATGCGCACGTGCCTCCCACTGCCCAGCTGGTCTTCAGGTCTCTGCCATGCATGTGCGGGGGGTGGGGCACATGCGTGGGGGCCATGCATGCATGAGTGGGGGCAGGGTACGTGCATGGGGGCCATGCAGGCATGCAGTGGGAGTGAGGCACATGCATAGGGACCACATGCGGATGTGTGGGGGCGGGGCGCATGCACAGAGGCCATGCGCACATTGCATTTTGGGGGTTTGGGCATGCGTGTTTGCGCACTTTGGGCTCTGGAAAAGGTTAGCCATCACTGGTATGGAAGATCAACTAACTAGTTAGTTCTTTGCATTGGGCAGGATTTCTTTTCCCTTGGAAGTAGAAACAAAGGTTGTCAAACAGGTGTACCATTCTATCACAAAAATTATTCTTGAATTTAGGGGAATGATAGATAGAACTAGGCAAAAAGACAAATAAGAACATTTAAGATTACTACCAGTGGAAAAAAAATCAAGTTTTCATTAAACCTATTCCATCTTGAATGCAATTTTCACACAAACACACCTACAACCACCATCTGTCTACTCACCCATCTATCCCAGGGGTCAGCAACCTGTGGCTCTGGAGCTTCATGTGGCTTTTTCACCCCTCTGCTGTGGCTCCCTGTCACTCAAAATATGCGTCACAACCACCAATGTGCAACACCCGCTGGCATGCGATTTATTGAGCTTTTCAACCGATAGGCCAACCATGGATAAATCCAAGAAAAGAAAAGTTTGAGAAGAAAACAAAATGTTTAATTCAGCTACATATGCTAGTTTTGTGGCCGCTCAAGAAATAATCAGGCATGGGAAGGGTTTTGTGGCTCCCGGTGTTTTCTTTTTCTGTGGGAAACGGTCCAAACGGCTCTTTGAGTGTTTAAGGTTGCAGACCCCTGATCTGTCCAATCTATCCATCCTTCCATCTGGAGTCCTTGATGCTCTTTGAGCTTGGTTGTTTGCAGGGGTGGGTTCTAAAATTTTTTACTACCGGTTCTGTGGGTGTGGCTTATTTTGTGGGTGTGGCTAGCTGGTCATGTGACCGGGTGGCGATGGCTATGTGTATAGGGACTATTCAGAGAGCTGAAAAAAGTCATTTCTGATAGGTCCTCGCACTTTTGATTGGTCCTCACACTTATGACCATCCTCACATTTATGCCTGTGCAGCATTCTTAACAACCATGTCACTCATTTCACAACTGCTTCTCTTCACCATGATGATAAGCTAGGGCAAAAAAATGTAAAATGTGAGGGCAGTCGTAAATTCGAGGACTGGTCAAAAGTGCGAGGACCAGTCAAAAATAACTTTTACAGCCCTCTGAGTAGTCCATATGCACAAAAGGACTACCCAGAGGGCTGAAAAAAGTGATTTCTGACAGGTCCTCGCACTTTTGACCGGTCTTCGCACTTATGACTGGTCATCATTTATGCCCATTGCAGCATTCTTAACAACCGTGTCACTCATTTTACAACTGCTTCTCTTCACCATGGTGACAAGATAGGGCAAAAACGTAAAATGTGAGGACAGTCGTAAGTTTGAGGACTGGTCAAAAGTGCGAGGACCACTCGAAAATAACTTTTTCAGCCCTCTGAGTAGTCCATATGCATAAAAGGATACAGCAATAGAGAGGGATGAAGGAGGGGAAGGGAAATTAGAGTAGGAGTGAGGGTAAGAGAAGGAGGAAGAGAGGAGGAGAAGGAGAAAGGAAGAGGAAGTAGGGAGGAGAAGAAGGGGGGTAAAGAGAAACTAAGAAGGAAAGAAAAGAGAGAGGTGGTATGTTTGAGGAGAAAGATTGCTGTACAATAAAAAAGATAAAAGGGAAGAAAGCCAACCCCAAACAAATATAAAGATATTAAGATAAAGAATGAATTGTTAAACTTTAAAGAATAAAAGAGAACAAATATGAATAAATAGCAATAATTAGAAACACACATACAAACATACAATGTATTTTCTTTCAACAGAGTATTTGGCCGGTTCACAAATTTAAACAGTGTTTAGTCATTTCAATTAAATTTACAATTTGAACGGCAACTGGGCCGGGAACCGGTTCGGGGGCGTGGTCAGCCAATCTTATTACCAGTTCACCGAACTATTAAATTTTTTTACTACCGGTTCTTGTGAACCGGTGCAAACCGAGAGCAACTCACCACTGGTTGTTTGCTTGCAGAAATTTTATTACCCAATTAGATAACATTATCAATGCCAGTACATAAAAATAAAAATAACGGGGAGGGGACATTGTTGAATTTTTAAAACTCCATTTTAACACATCCTCATAAATGTCTGTGACTGGGATGTAAGATAACTCTTCCCTAATTCAATTGTTATTATTATTATTATTTTCAATAAAGAGCCTTTCTATGCAAGTGGATGAAGTAGCTCTGGAATGCTTCACTAATCTTTAATTTGCACACCTTAAGTCCAGATTAATGTGTCTTCGGTGTGGATTTCTTGTTATCTGAAAAAAATATCCTAGGTTTTTTTTCCCTCAGATAATAAGAAATCCACCCCAAAGACACATTAATCCGGACTTAAGGTGTGCAAATTGAAGATTAACGGTGCCCCCCCACCCCCCAGTAGTGAAATCAAAAGCTCTAGAAGCTTCAACTTTCCCAGAGAGCAACCTTTGTTGTATTAGGTGAGGTTCAGTGACTTCATGCTTTACTCCACTTTCCCTTAATTTTCTCTACCGGTTTGCAAATCCTGTCTTCCTTTCTTCCCCCCAGGAGCAGATGTGCCATGTTGTCAGGTAGCAAAGTGCTGAATTTTTCTTAATTGTCTCCTCCACCCATCAGTCAGGAGAAAAGCAATGCAAGACATCACTCAGGATTTCAGTCATTATAAAGGCAGATCCATCCCCAAAGCTATTGCATTTTAAAAACTCAAGACAGGCATTTGTACAGAAAGAACATTTTTCTTAAATACACAGACAGACAGACAGACAGACAGACACACACACGCACGCACGCACACACACACACACAATGTTTGTGGAATTTTCACTGCAAATCTAGCTTGACTCAGAACTCAAAGGCTTGGTGTCTCCTCATTTCTTTCAGCTGTTTTTCTTCATGTTAAGGAATCCTGTTTTTTTCCAAATATGGATGATTAAAGCTACACAGAACATTCACTGCTAACAGAACAGAAATTTAATGGAAATTTGGGAAAGGGAATCGTTAATCAAAACAACAGCACACAGGAAGCATCATTTACAAAACACAGGCCTGGCTTATGTTCCAAGAAAAGCTTTGCTTTTAATTATGACCAAAAATAAAGACACATCAGATCATTTAGCAGGATTTCTATTGGCATGGCCATGGTAGATAAGAGAACAAAGTTAGAAGTACAAGAAACAAGCTGGCTTTACAACTTAGAGAAGTCTTTCCTAATCAGGTATTTTCCAGATTCTTTGCTTTGAACTCCCATGGTTCTCACCTACCTCACAATGTCTGGGAATTGTGGGAGTTGGCTGGGGAAGGCTGACCTAGAACTGTTCTAGACTGTCCATTCAGATTTTTATCCAAGCCTTATGATTTCAGCATTAAAACAATGCAGGTCTTGATTAGGTTGTTCTTATTCTGTATGCAAGATGTTAGGATGTTACAGGAATCCTGCTACAGGAATCAGACATATTTATGTTTCTCTGCTGACCAATAACTCCTCCAGCTTGAATTGAGAAAGAGCAAAAAAGAAGCATTCCTGCATTTTTCAATAAGTGAAAGCTGCTTATTCTGTTACCTACCTTGTTTTCCCGAAAATAAGACCCAACTGTCTTATTCAAGGTTGACTCAGCCTTCCATCCTTTCGAGGATAGTAATATGAGGACCTGGATTGTGGGGGCAATAAGCTGACTTTGTATAAAAAAAGAACACCGCTGGGGGGGGGGGGGCGAAAGCCCTACTAAGTAGGTATATACAAAACTATGAAGGCTATTGCTTAACACATTGTAAGCCACTCTTAGTCTCCGGAGAAGGGCGGCATATACATTGAATCAATAAATAAATAATAAATACACAGGAAAATAAGATCTAGCATGATTTTTCAGGATGCTCATAATATAAGCCCTATCTCAAAAATTAAGCCCCAGTTAAGATAGTCAACCAGATGGAGGCGTATAGTACTGTATTTCCCCCAAAATAAGACCTAACCAGAAAATAAACCATAATGCATCTTTTGGAACAAAAATTAAGTCTTATTTTGGGGGAAACATGGTATTATTGGTCCTTTTTGTTATCTAGTTTTGATATCTAGACACTGTGTTGGGAGATCAGGCACTCGGAGATGTGCTTTGCCAGCCATTCCCTCCAATGTCCACTTAAAATGTCCTATGCAACACAAACCAACAAGACACTATTTCTTCTACAGCATTATTTGCCACTGACCAAAATTTCAGACTTGGAATATATGGGACTAATTGCAGTAGTTTCCTAGGCGTATTACACATTCAAGTCAATCTGTAAACAGATTTTCACCCCTGTTTGGAATTCATCCTATAGGCCGTGATGGTGAACCTATGGCACGCATGCCACAGCAGAGTCATATCGGTGGGCACACAAACTCAGCTCCAGCTGTTTCCTGCCTCCGGAGGACCTGGGGTGTGTGTGGATGGGGAAGGCCCATTTTTCACTCTCCCCAGGCTCCAGAGCCTTTCTAGAAGCCTGGGGAGGGTGAAAATGGTGGGACCGGAAGTCAGCAAAGGGGCCATTTCTAGCCTCCGGAGGGCCTCCGGTGCAGTAGGGAAGGCCGTTGTCCCCCTCCCCATGCTCTCAGAGTGGCTCTGGAGCTTGGGGAGAGCAAAAAATGGGTCTACCATGCCCACCGTGCCATCCTGTGCCAAAATTGAGGGGAGCGCAGGGGGTTATGCACGCATGCACGGGGTGCATAGAATTATGGATGTGGGCTTGTGCATGCACTCCCTCCATGCTCCCCCCACTTTTGGCATGCGATAGCAAAAAGGTTAGCCATCACTGCTATAGGGGATGGATGTCAACAGAGTTTTTATCAACAGTAGCCCTAGAAAGATTGCAGAGAAGAACGACAGAGATGATAAGGTGGCTGGAGGTTAAAATCTACCAAGCATGGCTAAAGGAATTAGGTATGTTTAGTTTAAAGAAGAAAAGACTGAGGGGAAACATTATAGCAGTCTTCTATTAGTTGAAGGGGGCCTCAGGGAAGAGGACAATAATCCACACAGGCAGGCAGGACAAGAAGCAATAGGCGTCAATGTGGAAATAAGGAGGAATTTCCTGACAGTGAGAATTATTAAGTTTCCAGGAGTTGTGGGTACTCTGTCACTTGAAGTTTTCAAGAAAAGATTGACAATCATTTCTCGAAGATTTTATTAGAACTCCTGTCTTGGGCAGGGGTTGGACAAGAAGACCACCAAGGTCCCTTCGAAATCTATGAATCTATGATTCTATGAAGTTTAATTCCATGGTTTCTCCCTCCCTCCCTCTTTTCCTTCCTTCTTTCATTTCTGGACCACTCATCTCCTTGAAGTTTTGCTGCTGAATGTAAGCTGAGCATGCTATTTTGTTGTCATAAAAGCAAATATCAAGAGATGAATATGAAAACACTAGCTGGGTTTGCGGGGTATACAGGATAACAAGCATTACTAGATCTTGAGAAAGCTGATCTAATTTAGATGTTTGATCAAATAAATTTTGAAATAAAGTTCCGAATCAAATATCGACATGCCCTGTGAGACTTAAAATAGATGGGCAACTGTCATCTATTTTATTTTATTTTATTTTATTTTTATTTTATATTTTATTTTATTTATTTGATTTGTGTAGCCATCCATCTCACAAAAGTGACCCACAACAACTGAAAACATCAAAAAGAGAGCACAGTACAGCTAACCCGTTGATTTATGACCATAAGTGAGCCCAAAATTTCAGCTGCTAAGTGAGACATTTGTTAAGTGAGTTTTGCCTCACTTAACAATCTATCTTGCCACAGTTGTTAAGTGAATCGCTGCAGTTGATAAGTTAGTAACCTGGTTGTTAAGTGGATCTGGCTTCCCCATTGACTTTGCTGGTCAGAAGGTCGCAAAACGTGACCTTGGGTCACTGCAACGGTCATAAGTGTGAACCAGTTGCCAAATATCTGCATTTTGATCACATGATCATAGGGATTCTTCAAAGTCGTAACTGTGAAAAACAGTCATAAGTTACTTTTTCAGTGCTGTTGTAATTTTGAATGGTCACTAAATGAACTGTTGTAAGTCAAAGACTACCTGTATATTTTCTTTCCTTTCTTTTTTCTTTTTAGTCTAAGCTTGTTAGCATATGTATCTGGGCTAGATCTCTATTTCTAAAACTCTTGTTTTTAAAGGAAAGCCCAACCTAAAATTCATTGATCAATCATCTTCCTTGTTATTTTATTCTAAACAGAAAACCAATTTAAGTGCAAAATTCCAGCCTTCGCAGACATCGTTATCTTGATTGATGGGTCCTGGAGTATTGGCAGATTCAACTTCAGGCTTGTGCGTCTTTTCTTGGAAAATCTGGTTACAGCCTTCAATGTGGATTCTGAAAAAACAAGAATAGGTAATCTTTCAACAATCGGAGTTTGTCTGTTTTGGTTTCTTCAACTCTTTATATTAATATAATTCCTTCTTTTGGGAGAATATTTAATGAGCCACAATGCTATTGAATAGCGTTGAATAGTGATTATTGAATACTGTCAAATTCCTTCTGAAAGGATTTATCTGAGTGTTTCTTTAGGAAGGAATTCCTGAAAACCCTAATGGACCTAATCAAATATTTTTCTTCGTATATGTGTCATCCAAGATGTGTTGATGGATTTGAACCAAGTTCTAGTGTGATATCTCTAACATCATATCCAGAGGTGGGTTTTAGCAGGTTCTGACCAGTTCTGGAGAACTGGTAGCAGAAATTTTGAACTGGAGAACCAGTAGTCAAAATTCTGACTGGCCCCTATCTATTTTCTGCCTCCCGAGTCCCAGCTGATCGAGAGGAAATGGGGATTTTGCAGTAACCTTCCCCTGGATTGGGGAGGGAATGGAGATTTTACAGTATCCTTCCCCTGCCATGCCCACCAAGCCACACCCACAGAACCAGTAGTAAAAATTTTTGAAACCCACCACTGATCATATCACATTTAACTTGGTTATTAAATTGATCTACGTTTTCTCTTCATACCAATCTGCTAACCAAACTGACTGAGTTTGTAGACTATGGTTAAGGCACAAAATATATGATAACGGTTAGACTCACTTTGGCTTAGCAAGCTTTGTGGGTGCAACCACTTAGTCCTTAGCTGACCTGCTTAACGTTTTGTGGATCCAATCCACAAAACCAATCCAGGTTTTGTGGATTGGATCCTAGCTTGTCGAGTGCCATCTTCCTTACGTCAGCCTTCTCACTCACATTCATTCTGAAAGCTTTGAGGTCTGTTCCCAGAATTCCAAGGTAGTATGCCTAACTTCAAAGAACAGAAGATCACTACGTCCAGAAGATGCTTACAAATGCACATAAATGCAGCCTGGAATTTCCTTCATAAATCATGATAGTTGTTAAGTCAAGATACCCATATGACCGACTCAATTTTGTGGCAGTTGTTAAGTGAATGCCACGGTTGTTAAGCAAGTCAATGCATTCCTTTAAAAAAGGCAAAAAGGCCAGTTTTTTGGCAAGAAACATCGTAAATTGCATCGTGTGATTGCAGAAAACTGCAACTGGATGTAAAGACAAGCCAGGTGCCAAGCACCTGAAATGTGGTCATGTGATCACAGAGTGCAGGGGCCGCCATTAGAACTCTGGAACCAGGTTGTAAGTAGCTTATGGGGGGGGGGAGTATTATGGTTGTAAGTAGCTTATGTCCATTATAACTTCAAACAGATGTTAGTGACCAGTTGTTAAGCGAGGAAGCCCCCCCCCACACACTTGCACAACATCTGCCCATGAACTTTAGCATCAATTTCCAATGGAAAGCCAAATGGGTCACTGAACACCCAAACATAGGCAGACATCTAAATGACCGCACAAAAAAGTGGCAGGCTTTGAACTACCACACTGTCAAGGGACAATCCTGAATAGGATTCACAGCTCCCATGGCATCTGCCTGGACTCTCTGTATAAATGGGGCACAGTATCCTCCCCTCAGTATGACTGTGGGGCAGTGGTGGGTTGCTACCGGTTCACCCCAAATCGGGCGAACCGGTTGCGGCAGCGACGGGAGACTCCGCCCACCCACCTGGACGTCTCTGCAGATGCTTATGCGCATGCACAGAACCCTCACGCACAAGCCCACCCGCGAGCGAACCGGTAATGAACAAAATTGAAACCCACCACTGCTGTGGGGTCCCACGTCAAACTGTAGATCACATCATGACCGTCTGTAAGCTGAAGGCATATACTGGTCTAGTAACTGATTTTTTTAATATAAACAATAATGCACTTCAATGGTTAGATGGCCTAGACACTGGCATCTGAATATAGATCTTTTTAATACTCACATTTTATTGTGTTTTACTAATCTAGAGGAAATGTTAATATATACTGCTAGTCCATGTATGATATGCCATACACTAAATAAATGAAGACTGCCTATAATAGAATAGAATAGAATAACAGAGTTGAAAGGGACCGTGGAGGTCTTCTAGTCCAACCTTCTGCTTAGGCAGGAAACCTTACACAACTTCAGATAAATGGTTATCCAACCTCTTCTTAAAAACTTCCAGTGTTGGAGCATTCACAACTTCTGCAGGCAAGTTGTTCCACTAATTGTTCTAACTGTCAGGAAATTTCTCCTTAGTTCCAAGTTGCTTCTCTCCTTGGTTAGTTTCCACCCATTGCTTCTTGTCCTGCCCTCAGGTGCTTTGGAGAATAGCTTGACTCCCTCTTTTTTGTGGCAGCTCCTGAGGCATTGGAACACTGCTATCATGTCTCCCCTGGTCCTTCTTTTCATTAAACTAGACATACCCAGTTCCTGCAACCGTTCTTCATACATTTTAGCCTCCAGTCCCCTATAGCAAAAGCCATTGTTACATTGGTCCATGCAACCAATTCCTCTCCATGTTCATATTATCTTTCTCAAGTCATTGTGTTTTGTATTATAAATATACTTTCTTTTCTCCCCAAGGCCTGGCACAATACAGTGGTGATCCCAGGATAGAATGGCATCTGAATTCCCACAACACAAAGGAGGCTGTCTTAGAAGCAGTGCGAAACCTCCCTTACAAGGGTGGAAACACCTTAACAGGTACGGAGTTGTACGTGACCGCTTGGAATGGATTTTTTTTTTTAAAAAAAGTACTTGCCTGATCCATATTCTGTAAATAACGCAGATGCATCTTGCTTCCTTCTGTATTATATTTCTGGTTCTTTTTTTTCCCCACTGGCCTTCAGGATGCACAGTATTTAAAGGCTCTCCTCTAGCACAGTTTAGGGAATATCATTAAAAGAACGGTATTCTTTATCATCAAGAGAAAAGGGGGAAGCAAGGTGACACAAACCTAGTTCTGATAAGGCAAAGGGGAGGATTTATTGCAAATGGATTCTTTTGAATTATGCACTGAGAGAGGAATGCACTCCTAGGTGATTTATTGCAGTGTTATATTATTTATCTGAGAGAAACAGATAATGTGTGGCTGAGCAGAATATTCTGACTGAAAGACCTTTCCATCTAGGGAAGAACTCTTGAGTTTAGCTTGAGTTAACAAGGCTATTCTTAAAAAAGAAAAAAAAGAAGAAAAAAAACAGAAAAAGGAGAGTTGACAGGTAGGAGTCTCTGAATGGGATTTAGGAGGTGGGAAGTAAATTTAATCTAGTGTGGTGGGTGGGCAACTGTGGCTCCTTTATAACCTGTGGACTTCAATTCCCATAATTCCTCAGATAGCATGGCTGCTCAGGAATTTTGGGAGTTGAAGTTCACAGATCATAAAGGTTGCCCACCCCTGGCTTAGTGGTTAAGGCACTAGGTTGGAAAGTAGGAGAACTTGAGTTCAAGTCCTGCCTTAGCCATGAAGGCCAACTGCGTCATGTTGGGCCAGTCTCTCTCCCTCAGCCCAGGCCACTCACAGAGTTGTTGTTGTGGGGAAAATAAGAAGGGGAAGATATCTTCGGCCTGTTCATCACCTTGAGTTATTTGTAAAAATAATGAAGACAGGATATAAATTAAATAGTGGTCATGATCATACAGTCAAGGCCTGCTCTATGTACGGGCACATTGATGATGGAATGGGGCAACTTGTCACTGCCAACTCGCCACAGCCATGGCCTAATCACCACGGCCATCTTACTGCAGGACAGTTCAACAATTCTATTTAATTATTTAAAATAAATTTAAAAATGTTTTGATTTTTGCCATTTATATTCATTTTGCCCCTCCTTTTGCATCCTTTCTTTAATGATACTACTCCACCAATTCTTCAATATTAGTATAACTCTTGTCCCATAGTGAGTGGGCTGTGGTGAGTTGTCTTAGATCCAGTGGATGAGGGGATGGAGCCAGGGGTGAAATCCAGCAGGTTCTAGCAGGTTCTGGAGAACCGGTAGTGGACATTTTGAGTAGTTCAGAGAACCAGCAAATAGCACCTCTGGCTGGCCCCAGAGTGGGATGGGAATGGATTTTTTGCAATATCCTTCCCCTAGGAGTGGGGAGGGATGGGGGTTTTGCAGTATCCTTCCCCTGGAGTGGGGTGGGAATGGAGATTTTGCAATATTCTTCTCCTGACACGCCCACCAAACCACGCCCACAGAACTGGTAGAGAAAAATTTTGGATTTCACCCCTTGGATGGAGCTTTGCTCACTCAATCATAAATGTCACTTTGGCAGCTCTCCCCAACTGCTGATACACACAATAACAATCCTGCTGACAGGATAGGTAATCACAAGCAACCTGCAAGGGCATTCGGACACCAGCTATTCTCTAGTATGGAGCTACACAACTAGTGTATAATGTGGGAGTGTGAACAGTCTTGGGCATCTCTAGGGTTTCACACATAACACCTCTGCTATGTGAGCTACATCAGGTGCTGGTTTGCCTCTGGGTCTAATTCCTGGTGGGCTTCAAAAATTTTAGTAAGGGATTCTCTGCCTGGTTGCTGGGTGGGCGTGGCCTAATCAGCCTCCTGCACCACGGTGTGTGTGTGGGTGGGTGTTTTTGCCCTCCCTGGGTTCTGGAGGTTTTCTTTAAGCCTCCGGGAGGGCGAAAATGGCTTCCCCAGGCTCCGGAGGCCCTCTGGAGGCCGGAAATGGGCCCGTTTCTGGCTTTCCCAAACTTCCGGTAGGCCCGGTTTTTGCCCTCCCTGAGTCTCTGCGGATGCCCTGCACTTACCTGCATCCAAAACGGGCCACCTGGGGACTCCTGAGAGGGGCAGGGTGGGATGGGCAGGGGCAGCCAGGAGTGGGATTTGGGGGCTCTTCAAATTGCACATAATCTTAGTTAGAAGATCTCCCAAACCACTGTGAACTCCCAGCCGGTCTAATTCAAGATGTCAGTTATCACCTTTAAAGCCCTCCACAGCACGGGACCAGGTTACCTGATGGACATCTCATCTCAATTCCATCATTCCATCCTACCTGGTCAAGTAGGAGGGTATGTTGCAGACCCCTGATGTCTCAGTGATTAGAATGCAGTATTGCAGGCAAACTCTGCGCACAGCTTGGAATTCAATCCTGATGGAGCTCAAGGTTGACTCAGCCTTCCATCTTTCCGAGATCAGTAAAGTAAGGATTCAGATTGTTGGGGCCAATATGCTGACTATGTAAACTGCCCAGAGAGGGCTGTGAAGCCTACTCTATAGAGCAGGTATATAAGTCTAAGTGCTAAGTTTTATTGCTAGCCCATTGGTTTAAGAATTTCAATTGGTGGGCTGCAGGAAGAGAGGCTTCTCTGCCATTGCTCCCAAACTTTGAACACTTTACCCCAGAGGTGAGATGTTTCTGGGATGGGCTGCTAGGGGTTCACAGGGGTTCGGGAGAACCTCTAGCTAAGATTCTGTGCAGTTCAGAGAACCCCCAAATCCCACTCCTGGCCCGTCCCGCCCACCCCTCCCCCCTCAGGAGTCCCCACATGGCCCATTTTGGATGCAGGTAAATGCAGGGCATTTGTGGAGGCTCAGGGAGGGTGAAAAACGGGCCTACTGGAAATTTGGGAAGCCCCGAAACGGGCCCATTTCCAGCCTCCAGAGGTCTCCAGAGCCTGGGGAGGCTGTTTTTGCCCTCCCGGAGACTCGAGGAAAACCTCAGGAATCCGGGGAGGGCAAAAATGACCCCCCCACCATGGTGCAGGAGACCAACTAGGCCACGCGCACCATGGCTACGCCCACCCACAAGTGAGCAGAGAACTCCTTGCTAAAATTTTTGAAGCCCACCCCTCATATATATATATATATATATATATATATATATATAGAGAGAGAGAGAGAGAGAGAGAGAGAGAGAGAGAGAGAGTCTGTTTTAACTCTGTGTTTAATATATGGTTTTATACCATGGTATGTTCATTTATTGTAAATAAGAGTCACTTAGGTAAGATGGGTATTGGAAAAATGTGATCAATAAATAAATAAATAAATAAATAGTCCCCAGAAGCCGTAATTGAAGCAATCTGTCTTGCTTGCTATCTGAAAATTAGTTTCCCTACTGTGATGATCATGGCCCTCTTTGAATGCCTGCTAATTAGGAACCAGATTATTTATTCCAGAAAAAGAATAATGTACGTTCAAGTAAAAACAAGCACCTACAGGCTTCCTTAGCTACCCTTAATTGCTCCCCCTCCCTGCCTTTTGAGTTAATTGTGACTCCTCATGACTGCCTGGACTAGTCCTTGTAAAATTTTCTTGGCAACATTTTGGGAAATGGTTTGCCCTTGCCTGCTTCTTAGGCCTGAGATTGAGGATTGGCTCAATATCTCCCAGCTGTCTTCATACCTAAGGCAGGACTACAAATCTTGGTCTGTAGTTTATAGTCCAGCACCTTTAATAACAACAACGTTAATTGGTTCTTACCAGGGGTGGGTTCTACCTACCTTTACTACCGGTTTGCAATGGGATCGCACATATGCAGATTGCCTATGATGACATCTGGGGCGGTAGACGGAGCCTCCCACCGGTTTTACTACCAGTTCTTGCAAACCAGTCCAAACTGATGGTAACCCACCACTGGTTCTTACATTTAACTGTAGTCTGTTGTTAAAACTAAGAAAGTCCATTTGGAAATATAGTGGAAATATTTCTGTCCTGCCATTGTCCCCAGGCCTCAGTTCCCACAAACCCCTCGAGGTTACTCTGCATTTCCCCCTCTTCCTTTAATTTAAGAACACAGAGAACAGAAACCAAAAACCACTGCTTTGAACCAGAATCCACTGATTGGGTTTTGCAGAAATAGACATTCCCACCTCTCATTTCAAAATTAATATTTAAAAATAAAATACTTGGATCCCATTCCATCAGCATCTTTACATTATATGCATTTGTCTGGTTGTATGAAAAAAAAGTCTTCACATCTCCTCAAACACTTGAATAGTTTCAGTTCGGGAAGGGGTAGCTAAAACAACATGAAGCCACCATTCCTCTTAAAGGACCTGAAGCCCAAAAGCCAGGAGGTATGATGAAATAGAAAGACATGCAAATGGTATAATAGGATGCTCATAAGTTGCTCACTCCCCCGGCCTTGAAAGACAAGAGTAGCTTTATGGTTGCTTTGCTGTAGCTGTCTCAGAAATAAGTTTACTCAACCTTTGAACATAATCAACAGTGTTGGCCTTAAAGAGGCCCAGAGCTGATTTTGATCTGACGTAGAATCTTTTGGTAAAAGTGCCTTAAGCTTGTTTGCTACTCTCTATATCACCTATTTCTGTCTCTAGATTTATATTAGGTCCTTCTAAACTTTAGGTTTCTAGAGCACTTCTAGTCTTTTCCCCATGGAAAACTGCTGCTTCTTGCATCCATGACACATACCCTCTGAGATCTGCCGGTATTATTTTCTCAGTCTTTGTTGAATATAATTCCGTATTTATTCTTAAAAGAATTAAAAGGAGTTTCTTATCTGTTAACCAGGAGGAAGCTGTCTACCAACCATTATAACTAATAAAAGATAAGTCTTGCAGCCATAACAATATGAATATCTTTGGTTAACCTTCTCCTTTGCCTTCTTTCTCTTTTCTTCTGTACGCACAGGTCTCGCCTTAACTTTTATTTTGGAAAACAACTTTAAGCCAGATGCAGGTTCAAGGCCTGGAGTCCCCAAAATTGGCATATTGATCACGGATGGGAAATCCCAAGATGATGTCATTCCACCTGCAAAAAACCTGAGAGATGCTGGGGTCGAACTCTTTGCCATAGGTATGTTTTGCAGAAATACTCATTGAATTGAGGTTCTAGAATGTGCCTACCGTAGTTCAATGCAGGATCTACAGTATAAGATGTACTTACAGCAGGAAACCTGTGATTCCCAGCTGTCTAAACTCAGCAGTAAAGTAATTGAATTTTGGTGGTGTGAATTCAGGCTATTTTAGGGGCCTAAGTAGAGATGTGCAGATTGTTTCAAAATTAAATGGTTTCGAAATAACAACAACAACAACAATAACTTCATTGTCATTGTTTGTGCATATATACTCATACAACGAAATTCACTTAACACCCAAAGATGAGGTCCAACACACATAACAATCCCCAAACACACTCCCACCCACCACAATTCCCCACCCCTAAACCACCCAAACATTCACACAACAGACCAAGTAATACTGTCCAACAGCTGACTGATAGTGGCCCTTTAGTTCATGGTTGAGTGCAATTATAACTCTGGGATACAATTATTTAGAAAACGTGTGGTTCGAGTTTTAATTGTTCTGTATCTTCTGCCAGAAGGCAACAACCCAAAAAGATTGTAAGCAGCATGGGAAGAGTCTCTGAGAATGTTGTGCAACTTCCTCAAACAGCAAGATTCAAAGATGTCATCCAGGGCTGGTAGCTGGAGCCCGATGATATTCTGGGCAGTTTTAATGATTCTCTGTAGAGCCTTTTTGTCCACTACAGAACTGCTCCCATACCATGCAAGAATGTCGTATGTCAGGACACTCTCAATGGTGCTGTGATAGTAGGACAGAAGTAGATGCTGAGATAGATTTACCTTTCTGAGCACTTTCAGGAAGTACAGCCTATTCTGTGCCTTCTTCACAAAATGATTGTTTCAAGTTTTGAACATGTGTTTTGATCATGAAACGGGACTGTTTTGAGTTTGGAATGGACTTGTGCCAAATAGACCATCTGTTTTAATTTGAAATGGAGTGTTCCAAAGTTGAAACATTAGTTCCATTCCCAGCCACATCTTTAACTTCACCAAATCTTCGAGAAGGGACCATTAAGCTACTCAAGACCTTTTTAGTGACATCACTTGCCTTGTGTTGGCTCCTTGTGTCCAGAAAGCTGAAGGTTGACCATAAGAACCACAATGTTGCTAACATCAGTTGATAAGCATCTATCTTTTGCTGATATACTCCAGAAAAACACACACACACACAGTTTGAAGGCAAGTTGTTCTCCTGAGCATATCAACAATTCCTGTGTACATATTGACAACATTGTTCTCAGATTGGTTCATAAATCCATTAAAAAAAAGCCATAATAGATTAATTCACATACCACGCTAGATCATAAATGATGGCTTATAATCACAATGGTTGTGGTCACACACTGTGCTTAACCAAAATCAAAGATTTGTTTACAAAATGATATCCAAGCCAAGCTATTTTATTATCATGTTACTACTTTGTGGTTTCTTCCTTTGTTACCAGGTGTAAAGAATGCTGATGAAAATGAACTGAAGGAGATTGCTTCAGAACCACATAGCACTCACGTCTACAATGTTGCTGACTTCAGTTTAATGAACTCCATTGTGGAAGAACTTACAAAGACTGTGTGCATGAGAGTTGAAGAACAAGAGAAAGAAATCAAAGGCAAGAATAGCCAGGAGAAATCAGGGGTGAAATCCAACAGGTTTTGACAGGTTCTGGAGAACCAGTAGTGGAAATTTTGACTAGTTCGGAAAACCAGCAAATACTGGTTTTCCGAACTAGTCAAAATACTGGTTTTCCGAACTAGCTGGCCCCCAGAGTGGGGTGGGAATGGAGATTTTGCAATATCCTTCCCCCAGAAGTGGAGAGGGAATGGGGATTTTGCAGTATCCTTCCCCTGGAGTGGGGTAGGAATGGAGATTTTGCAGTATCCTTTCCCTGCCATGCCCACCAAGACACACCATGCCCATCAAGCCACGCCCACAGAACCAGTAGTAAAAAAATTTGGATTTCCCCACTGCATATAATGAATGGTGTTAGGTCAGGCTAATAGCGTATCTCATCCAGCTTTCTCTTGCTACATGGCCAACATATTATGTCATAGTGACTAGCAGCCATTATCTTCTTCATGAATAATTCTTGAATGTGAACATGGTAGTCATCAGTACATCTCATTCGAACAAATTTTATGTCCTGGGTAAAAAAACGTCTTCCACTTCATTTTTCCAAA